>CM051628.1:13142500-14377500 GCA_028020825.1 Podargus strigoides | reverse complement strand
CAATTCCTGCTAAAAAGAAAACCTAATCAAAGAGTATAAATATATACCACACGGGTAACATCTTATCTCTCTTTTATTTTTGCAGATCAACTATTTATTACACAAGTATTTTTAGCAACTAAAACCTGGTTTGCAATGTGTTTCAGATGGGGTGTATTACAAAAAATTCACTGGAACTGTCAGATGATATTTTAGCTAAGAAATATTTGAGGGGGAGGAGAACCATTCCCTTCAGACCTTTAACAGATGTTCAAATACAGGGGTATGATCTTGTACCAGGGAAGTCAACTGGATGTTTGCCACTGCCTTTAGTAAAAACTGCTTTTGAAAAACCTGAAGTCATTAAAAAATATAACTAATAATCCCAAAATAAACAGCACAGGAAGGGAGGAATGAAAGTGTTCTTACTGGTCTGGTTCATTTTGGTGATGATGACCAAGACCAAAGTGGGGAGAGGTGGAGCGTTTACTAGCAGGGAAAAAAAAAAAAATATTGCAAACCCTCAAGCACCACTACTGCATTTAGATGCTTCTACATGGTCCAAGTTGTAAGCTTCAAATTCAGTGGGTCATTTTCCAGATTGTACAGACACAAGAACTTCAGATTGTAGTTTATATGATCACACCTACTTTTTATATATATAATTCTGCTTGCTGATGGCCCCTCATTCATTTTCCACTACCAGGTTGGTTTTTTTTTCTAGCACATAAGCTGTGGATGTTGTCATATTTTTCTCATTTGTAGAGAGATCAAATATTTTATGTATCAAAATAATACCTTAGCAGAAACAAATGTTTTGTTCTAAGATTAGGAATTTCATCATACAAGAAAATGAATCTGGTTGTCTACCTTTGCCAGTAAAAACAAAACTGCAAGTCCCCTATACAGACAGGATTACCCGTATTGATATTTACAGTAACAAAGCAGACAGCATTGCTCATCCACCAGACTGGGAAACAGACCAAATATCTAAATGCTGATGTCAGTAGAATCCCCGGGTTAAATATTGCAAATTTATTTCTATTATGTATTACAAAAGGCACCCTTCCTCATTAATTTTACTGAAGTCTCCAGATGGGAAACAAAATATTAATTTTGTTCAGCCTTAGGCATTGTTGACTGTTAAGGTACTCACTAAATCACTGATCTTATACACATTAATATTAGATTTCTGCTATAAAAATTTAAGACCCATGGGTATAAGGTTCAGTTTGTCATAAGTATAATTAATTGTTTCTAGAAATGATTAATTTGTCAAAATGGCAAACATATATATTGGGCAGGCAAGACTCCTGAGCAAGCTAACCTACCTTAAAGTCATGGTAATACTCATGGAATTATGCAAATTAATTGAGTCTTTCAATGTTGCATAAAATGCTACTACTAGTACAATGCATGGAACATTAGGCTGTTCATCCAACAAAAAAGTTGCATTTTAAAGGCAGGCATCTTTACAAGAGAGTCCTTATGGCAGAAGGCCCTTAGAAGTACAATCTATTTTTCTGCAAAGTGATAGACTTTCAACTGTTACACAGAAGTTGAATTTTTTTATTACAATTTTTAAAGCAACCCTCAAGAGAAGAAAAAACAGTAAAATTCTGCTGGCCCTGAGACAAAGGAACCTAGGAGATTTGCACTCTGTACTGATGCTAGGAGGAAATGGTATATGTCCTAGTAATAAGAGTTTTACTAGTAAAACCTCATTTACAAGCCTGGGAACTCATGATACACTACATTAAAATCTAAAAAGATTAACTTAATTATGCAAATTAAATTTACTGTTTATCTTATCTTCTAAATAGTAAAAGTCATTGTCAACATTGAAAGAGCCAAATTGTTCTAAATGCATTTCTTTCCCTCCAAAGTGAACTACATATATATTTGAGATTCCTATGTAGTTAATTATTAGCCAGAAAGTCCATTCAAACACAGATTTATGCTCTTCACTAGCCAAAATTCTTATTTTTATGCCTACTAGTAGTGTTTGGTTATCAATGGACTCAGTACATCAATGTAGCAAACAAAGATGTTCAAGTCAAATATAATCACTTTTAATATCCGTAGGTGATTGTATCTGTGATTAAGTGGTCCGAATAAAATGTTCCCTTACAAATTACTTGGAACTTCCTGGAGATTCACCCTGCTAACTCTGCTTCTTCACTTCTAAATACAGGAATCCTGAAATAAGAAAGAGCTCTTCAAAATATTCTAAGAAATATTACAGGGATGAAGAAAAGCTTCACTCATGGCTGAAAATCTCTGTCCTAATTCCCATGTAGCCCCACAGAGCTGATTCTGATCTTCACCCGTTTTATCCAAATGCCACCAACTGACTTTAGCGGTTGTTCCTATTTTACATTGCTGTAGATACCATCAGAATCATAACATACACCAAAACACAGGTAGACTGTGAGTGCAACATCTATTCTGGCACACTACAGAATAATGCAGAACCATTAGACAAATGCACTAGTGAATCAATTATTGTGGTTTGAGGCACCAACTTCTGGCCTTGGACTAATAGACAAGTATTAATTTCAATCTCTCCAGTGTCAACAGTCTTGCTATTAACATATATATCAAAGACACAGTTATTATGACAAATGTAATAGCGCTTTTTTCCACATCTAATCACATTTTAAATAGTTTTTTTAACTTCAAACTGGACTTTGTATTTCAAAACTTATTACTTTAAGTGCAGACATTCTTTTCTGCTTTTTACTGATAGCCTGTAAATCAAACATAAACACCTGACATTTGGGGGTTTTATGCAATCTTATCCTAATTAATTTCATATTTGACATATTCAGTTAAGAATTAATAGATGTTCTGTTTCATAAATTCAGATAAAGTTTTTTCCTTCTTTTCTTAAGAAAAAACCCAAAAGCATATACAAACAATTAAACAAACAAAAACCTCTGTTAGAATACCTTTATAAATAGACTTAAAGAACAAAAAATTTAGAAATTCCAATCCAGAGAGAAATCCAGCTCTTAAACCCACCACATATGTAGGTATCATGTTAAGCTATAATAACAGCATCCATCGTGCTTTGAGTGCTTTCATGTCACACCCATTATCTCCAGCAGCATTTGCTGTACGTGGAGAGGACACAGCATTTCAACACCCAGCCCAGGTTTCACCCTGGGCTATGTGGGAGTTCAAGAAACCATGACTCCGGAGGAGCTGTATGTTTATCACTGGAGATATAGAGCTGGCGCTTCTGGGGGAGACAAACTGGAGCAGAAAGGTTGAGGTCAGAGCTCTGGATGGAGAGAACATGCAGTAAGAATGCAGAAAGAAATAATAGGGCCATCCTTGGCATAAAGCTGTGAGCCAAGGGTCAGTGGTGGTACCCAAGTGGAACCATTTGGGGACCTCTCCATTTAGACCATACTTTGGTGTTCGAGTTTAACAGAACATGACAGCAAACCAAGAGGGTAGCAGGAACATGAGGCAGCAGCCAGCTACCCCCATACCTGTAGTTGAGGGGCTATTTATTTAAATATTTATTTATTTGTAGTTGAGGCGCTCCTATTTATTTAAAAAATAAAGTATGAAGTATGGCAGAACTAAGATATCATAACCCAGAATCAACGCTTTCTCAGCTGGTAATGGCCACCGCCCAACCCTGCAAAAGTTAGGGCAACCTTGGACAATGTGATATAGCCAAAGGAACAAATGAATCCCTGTACCCAGTAAGCACTAAAGACACCATGCTGAGCAGTCCAGGCATACACACACATTAGATCTTTTAGTTGTATTTCCCACAATGCCAATGCAGACACGGAGGACTGAGAGTCTCTGTGACAGCCCAGCACCTCCCTGTGTATTTCCAAAAGCTGGCCACAAACAGTCCCACAGTTCCACAAAAACTGCACTGGAGGCAGTCATTTGCATGCATATTAGCAGTGCCATGCCCTAACCATCTCTCCTGAAAAGAACCATACTTGGTCCAGCTGAGGGGAGGATGGGGTCAGTTGCTTCATTTGAACTGTCCATATAGAAAGGAGCAACTTGATAGCGAATGTGGTCTAAAAGAACTTGCTCCAATGCCCTGTTAATTGTGTAGATGACTTATGAAATGGTTATTTACCAGATAGTTATGGCACAATGTCTCTCTGAATAGTTTTCCATATTATTTTTACAGCACATTTGCTAGGAACTTCTTTCAGCTGTGACTTACTGCTCAGACAGTAAGCCTGCTCTGTTTGCACGCAGCGCCAGAAGGTCCTGAAGCCACAGAACAGTCTAGTTGCACTGCACAAGGGCAGAGGTGGGATCTGAACGGGGTCACACACGGAGGGCAGACCTAGAAGTACTTTCAAAGCACTGGGAGAAGAGGGCAAGAGGATGATCCTTATATTCATGTTCATTCATCTCATTGCAGGATAAGTCTGGATCTTCTTTCCACCTGAGAAAAGAGGTTTTCGTTTCCTTCCAGAGTCTTTCTACCTATCACTGAATTGGATTGGGTTCTAGACCTGTATCTTAGGGTCCCAGGCTTGCTCTTATTTACATGAAGGGAAGAAGGAACTGGGTCCCTCGGCAGCATGTGTTTCTAATAAAACATATATTATTATTTCCTTAATAGACCACAGTGTCTTAGAAGAGGTCCCATATCTGCCTCCGAATTAAATATTTAGATATTCCATTTGAAATCTATTTTTTCAGTGACCCATCATGTAACTATTGTGTGCATTTTGGCAAGCTACCATGTTGCACATGTGCAGCAAATATGGCTAGTAACAAATCATCGTGATGTCCCAAAAAGCATATGTTAAACTCGCCCCATAGTCAGCACTCAAAATACAATATTTTGTTCACTTTACATTTCTTTTTTTTCAGTCTGAATACAAAAAGCAATCAGATCTCATTGGGGAGTTAATCACTTGTGAACATAGAGCAATGAAACTGTCTAACACAAAGGACCCTTTTTTTCAACCCTTAAAATCACTGGTGAGCTTTTACACATTTATTCACTGTTGAAAATTATTTTGTAATTATTTTGAAAGAGTCATTTTGGGAGGTATGTGAAATGACTTCAACAGAAATACTCATATGAGAAAGCACTCAATGTAAAGATGACGTAATTGGACTCACAGTGTTTTTCATATTCAATTTCTGTGAAGCCACTCACTACCAACTACCCAGTTACTATTACTTACAGATTATATGCTACATTTCATAACAGAAATTTTTCACAGCTAGATCTATAAGGTGAGATATTGCAGAAGACAAAAATACTCTATGTTCAGGAGCTCTTGTAGCAACAAAGATGCACTGCAGCCGGAGTTTATGTCCTCACTTCTCTAAAATTAATTTAAAGCACAAATCACAAGTCTACATCCCATAACGGCTTGTGCCAATCAACCATTCTGGTTTATATCTGCAATTAATTTTTACACGCTCTAAGAAATACAGACAGACATATTTCAGGCACATATTTTTCTTACATCCAAAAAGGGGGATGGGCACTTGTAAAATCAGCTTTTATAAAAAGATATTCATAAACATGTATTCCAGAGATGAAATTTTCTTGTTACTGCAGAGCTATAAATCATTGCCGCTTCCTAAGTGATAGGAGTGTAAAATACTTATTTCATATTAGTATACATCTATAGTCTAACAGACATTGAGGGGTGACTGCAACCTGGAATTCATAGGATGCTAAAGAGTTTATAGGGCATCCTAATATTAATATAATTTATCAGTATTTGAAGACCTCAGTGTTCCATCCTTAATCTTTGCAGTTTGTGAATGATCAGCATGGGCAAGCATCAGAAAATAAAGATAATAAAGACAATGCGGGATTAGTGGTACGCTGCAGAAAGAGAACCTTTCTGACACCACATGCTGAGATGATGCTAACATTATGGTAAGAAAGCAGTCTCTTTGATTGCTCTAACACCACTATATTTCTGAAATGGTTGCTTTTGTTACCATCAAAATCAGAAGAGGCAACTTAAGACTTCATTTGTTCCGTAACCTGCAAAGAGGACTTCTCAACATCATAAGTACTGCAAGTTTTTTATTCCAGAAGGTTTTGTTTTCTACTGTGAAATACAATTTGGCTGCTTTCTCAGAGTTCTGAGTCTGCAGTTGCTTAATACACTAATATTAGTATTTTTATATTTTATACTACCAAACTAAAAAGGCTAAATCAAAAAGGTATCATGTCGGTGTCACTACTGTATACCTCATGTCATATAAAAAGCTTGTTACTTTATTTTGTAATTTTAGTGTATTGACATCAAATTGTTTACCTTGGTTTAGATGGTTTAAATGTGAACTACTAAGCATGCTATAGATGAAAATTGATTTTTAAAAAATGTTTTCCCTTAAATCTATCTATACTAAAGATCACTGCTCAAAGTTATCTCAAACATTAAAAAAAGCACACACTGTTTGACCTTTAAATTTTCTTATTAAATTTAAAAAAAAAACCCTCCAGTAAATTAAATTGATTGCGGGGCATGGGGAAGAATCCTAAATAAATGAATAATTAAATAAAACCAGGCCTTAAAATAATATCCTGCATTGGACTATGAAGAGAACACTAAATCCTCAGATGATTTGAGTAAGGCAGAAATTATGCTCTTACATTTAAAACACAAAAACACATTCTACCCAAAAATAAAAAGTATATATCTAGAAACAGCCATTTTACTACATGAATAAAATTGTCTAAATTTGACCCAAAAGATTTTAGCTTTTGGAAACCGGAGTGTCAATTCCATTCCTAGTTGTTTCTTGGGTCATGAAGATTTTGAAAACACAGAACTCATTGCACAAGGCCTGCAATTTCTTTTGTTTGGCCAAAATTTGAGTCTGCCATCAAGATGCACCAGACTCAGATGTTAAATCAAACACTTTTTTCCTTCTTTTCATGTAGCCATCAACAATCTTCAAACACATATCAAATTAACAAGATATTACTTGGCTACACGTTCTTGAGCTTTACTAGCCATGTTAAGGAAAGAAAGGGTTTGTGATATTTTCCCTTCACCATCAGCAACAGCGTCATTATGGCTATTTTTAAAAGTTGCTACGCTGCAGTTACTGTGGCACATAGGACTGAAATTTCCATTACAATGCACCAAGTCCGCCTCAGGTCCTGGAGACTGTGGGTATTATTTTTTTAAATGTTAATTTTTATTTTATTTTTACTTTATATGTAGAAATCTGACAGCACTTAAATTTTAATCATTCAAGAGCTTAATCCAGGATTTCTTTCAAAGCTTAAAATTCCCTGTAAAGCCAAATTCCTTGATGTGCAAGAAATGCAGAATCAAACCCTAGGTAGCTGGATCCAAGCTTTGTTTTATCAGCCAAGAAACAAAGTTCTCCTGATTTCAAGTATTGCACATAACATTGCTAAGATAAGGATTTAGTTCCCTAAGCCAGGCCCTGATCCTTTAATGGGCTGTGGGTAGACTCACACACACACACACTGCTAGAGTCACACTGAGTTCACTTGCAGTAAACTCCAGTATTGGCCACGTTTCCATATTTCCCTTAGACTTCAACGGGAGAGAAAACCATCTTTTATGCTGTCATTTCATTTTATTTTAAGACCCTCTAATCAGCATTTATTTCATACCCTCTGAGTTCAGCAGGAGTAGGACATTACGAGAACCAGGCTTTTTTCATTTGATCAATATTATTAATTTAACAGTAAGGATAACTAAAGAGGACAGATTGTGAGATTTTTAAATTTGCTTTTATTTTCTGATAGAGATATCAACATCATCATAGCTTCAGAATGGTCCATCGTCAAATGATGATGTATTCACCTGAAGACAGACAACTTTATTCTACTGATCACCACTATTGCAAAATTCTCTAAACAATGGGATATCCTGGGATTATGCTTTCTCTGCTCTTTTTCCAACATTCACTTGTCCTCACGAAGAGTTCTTTTCACGACAACATTTTTATTCAAACCAATACACTTCAAAAAAGGATTAATTTCAAGAAAACAATTTTGATGGAAAAAATATATCACTGAAACTCTGTAATGTATTTCAAAGATCCCCAGCTTGCCTTAGAAATCAAAAAAATAATTTTATCACTTTCTTTATTAACAAAACTACTTCTAGTACTGTATTTTAGGAAATCTAAAACCACTGAGTTGCTTAGTTATATTTTTCACATGTCCTTTCTGTGATGCCAATGGTCTACTTCAAAAATAAGATACATCACATTAAGCTTTTTCCTGTAAAATATTTAAATGAAAGATTATACATTTTAAAGCTTGCACAACCTTTCTACACTCATCATACTGTAAAATAGTCATAAAATACAAAAATGCTAGAAATATGGCAAGATTTTTATTTTAAAAATAAACAATACCTTTGTATTTTCCATAAATGCTATAAAACTGAAAAAAAAAACAAAAAGCTAAGAAATAAATTATATTTTTAAAGTCTTCTGTAATTTAATATTTTGACAGTCCTACTCTACTTTTTTTTCTCTAAAAGAAAATAGCATTTATTGTAGAGTAAGACTCATTTAGTAGCATTGCACATAGCAGATATCACAAATTATTTACAAGCAGACCATTTTAGGGGTCTCCCATTGTTCTGGAAATACAATGTGATGATCCTCACTACGTCATTTCATTAATTCATCACTTTATGGAAACCCATTTGGCTACAAACAAAGCATCTACCCACTGTAGTGTGTTTAATTTTGACAACTTTCCTAATCTAATACATGGAAACATTGGAAAGAAAATATCCTTCACCTTTCAAATGGCTTATAAAGGCATAGAAGTGAAATTCATGCTTACTTTCACTTCATGGAGGAACAAATCACAGGTTGAGCACATTTGCACATGGCCAATAGCCAACATTATTCTCGCAGAGCTCAGGGCTCTCTGCATGCATTTATGTACCCACCAAAGCATGGCACCACCTCTGGAACCACCACCAGCCAGAGCACACCAAGACACAACACTGGGGTGGGGAACAAAGCTATGGAAGATCCCTCACAGGTCACCCATGACCATCTTTGAAATTTCAGCACTATTAACAGTCTGTTAACTTCTGGAAGGATGGTCCTCTGTTACAGAATGGAGGGATGTGTTTGGCCTCCAGTGAGATAAAACCCTTTGTAAGTGGGATGGTACGCTGAACCCAAGGACTTCCCAACCTGCCCTCACAGCAGACACATCCAGACATAATCAAAACCTGTCTGATAACCTACAACAGCACCTGAGTTCACCACATTCATCTCACTTTGGGAAGTGGATAGCTGTGTTACATATGTAGTAATAATTGGCAAATACTGAGCTTTTGTAATGGCCTCTGCACGACTCATTATTTTTGCTTACAGCCAGTATGTTTCATCACCCTATTTTCCAGATACTTCATTACTCTTGCTAGCTTCAAATCTAGTGATTTTTAGGTATAAGTCATTAACCCGACTGCTGCCCAAATCTACCAGCACAGACCTCTGAGCAGATAAACACCACAGACAAATTTAGAGTGTCAGCTTGTGGAAGGAGACAGCCCTCGCAAACTTTTCTCAGTCCCAGTGCATTTGCTCTGGGGATGCATGCCTTATTAGCACTCTGATTAACACAGCTCATTTATGTCTTTAAAGAGATCAAAACAAGACCTGTCTGGAGACTTGGGTAGAAGTTCTCAGACCCTTTATAAACACAGGCCAATATGCTGTGAGCAGGTCACACCATGTCCCCTTCAAGAACTGCAGTCCTGAGAGCCAAATGAAACAGCTCATCAACACTTTCAGTTGAAATCAAACCCATGCTAATCGCAACTGCATACATGTGCCATCATCCTAACACACACAGAAACAACATACAGTGACTGCACTAACGAACAAACAACAAAGCCTCAGGTAGCTGGATTCTTACACTGATTTTTTCCCTGACTGATGCTGGAAAAATGCATGCCAGGATAGAAGGACAAGAGGAGCCTGGCAAGACTGGACACCTGCTCTGTTGGTTTTGGGCACGTGCCCACAGCCCACGGCAGGGTGCTATGCTGCAGTAGGGGCTGGGGAGAGCAGGGGGAAGTTGACCTTCTTGGCTCCCCTCACCCTGTCAATGAATGCATGGTGAGAAAGGGTCACCTGATCCATGCTTCCTACTTCCATCAAGCTAGAGAGTATGCCAGAATAGATACTCATATCTGCCATGTCTGAAAATACAAGGAAACACACCCTCTATTTGTTTTGGTTTTACAGGAGAAATGTGGGGTTTAGCTCTAAAACAATATGGCAAAAGAGCAACATTCAGTACGAGCGTCTGCACAGCAGTGGGCACACTTAGCACCTTGTACAATTAACAGCACGGCTTCATTAATTGCTTCCAAGTCATCCAGTTGCTAGGACAGACAACAAGCAGCTCTTCATAAACGCATATGGTATAAACCAGTGTTTGCCTGTATCTGAGTTAGTGCATTGGTTTGGCCATCCAAATGGTTTCTCCAAGAATCTTTGGAGTCTTTGTGAAGGGACCACGCTCCTCCATCTAGAAAGGAGCAGCAGCTGCAGTAGCAGCCAGCTGGCCAGCTGGATGCCTGCCAGGGGTGGCTCGCCTCCAGCGCATCAGCCCCTGGAAGCTTTGTAGCAGGAAGTAGCTGACAGACCATCAGGGATAATGCTTTTTGACTATTAAGTAAATGAAGCATAATTTTATGAAAGTTAACCAAAAAAAAAATATTAATAATTTAAAATAAATAAATAAAAAGGCAACCCTTGCTAAACTTCATGAGAACAAAGCCACATGATAACTACCTCTATGGTTTTTAAGTGAGAATGGTAACACTCTGCAATATGAGACATATTGGTAACAGGGCCACTGCATCACATACCAGTTCTCATCCAGGTCTGCTCTGTGCAGCCCATCATTTCATTCCCACATTGCTTTGCAGTTTTCCTGCATCATACACACAGGTACAATAATATTTTCAAAATCCCAAAAACATTTCTACTTTTAACAGTACATTATTGCACTATTCGATAGGTCTTCTCCTTTCCTTTCATCTGTGAGAGATTTCTAATTCAGGGACTGGACTGTTACCAGCAGTTAAAGACCAACATGTCTGAGGGAAGATGATGGTCTGTGGATTTGATAATAGAAAGAAAAACTAGTAATACAAAGAAAATCTTTGACTTTCAGACGTTAATCCTTCAAAGATCTTAAGGCCAGAAAGAACCATTATGATCTTTTAACCTTACGTCCTAAATAATAATGACATAAAGTTTCATTTAGCAATTACTACACAAAGGCTGCAACACTAAGGGTACCAAAACTTACCCTTTAAAAAGTCTTCCAGACCTGATTTAGAAATGCCAAGTAATAGAGAATTCATTGTAACTCTGGAAATGTTGTTCAAGTGGTTGAATAGTTTCACTGTCAAACACATGCACTTATTTCTAACCTTAAACTGTCCAGCTTCAGTGTCCAACCACTCCACCTCACAGAACATACTGTGCTTGTATGCCCTACTCGCTGCTCAATATAAGCATTGGCTGTAAACCCCTTACGGCTCTTTATGATGTGTCTGGTATAATGGGATCAACATGCTACTACTACTGCCACCATCTACTATCACATTAATCTTCTTAACCAGAGCATCCTTTAGGAGCTCACATTCAGGTATTTATCCACCACAACCCTTAAATCTTTTAGATAGTCATTGTTTTCAATTTGATTTTTCCTTCCATTAAGTGTGACTTACGTGTTTTCAGATACCACAGCTGAGGAAAAAAACCTCCCACCACAAATATATTGCAGACTAACTTGTAAGATTGTCACTGAGACAAAATAGCACCTTTCTCCTCAAATAGCATGGGGATCGGGACATTCTGCTCTTCCACATGTAGGTCTGCCTTATTGCTCATTTTCACCTTGATCCAGACAAAGTGAACACATGCGTGTCTAACAAGATGTGAAATTAACCTTTGCATTTTCTTCAGTTCTCTTGCTGTAAAGGCCTCTCCTGTTCCCATTCCTCACTGGACGTGTTGGTATGTGATTCTGTTCCCTAAAATGATGTAGAAAGGTAGAAAGTGCTTACCTCAGTGCAATGGTCAGACTTTGAGATTAGGCTTCCCTGTGTTTCATACTCTGGAGGGTATTTAACAGAGGGTTAGGAAAGGGTAGATTGGAGGGGAGAAGAATCTTAAACCCACTGGACTTATACCCATCTCTGCCAGGAAGTTTTGGTGGCTTATATTTAAGAAACACCACTCAGTAGCCAAGCCAGAGAGAAAAGCAGACACGAAGATAGGACACCACCATGCCCCCCAGCATAGAAGCAACATTGGCTGTGAACAGGGAGAGGACTTCAGAGACCGCATTGGTTTCAAATTTGCATCAGATGTCCCCTGGCTTTCAGTGGTATTCCTTCTCACAGCCGAGAGAAAACTGCTGTGGCAGCATTTCCCATGGTGGGAGAAAGTCAAAAAAAGCTGTGAGGGGTTTTTGTCATTTACAAACACACTACTGCTAGTATGTAAAAGAAGAAAAACACAGACAATCAAATATCTAGGAAAAACGTCACACACTTGCTGCAATATATATTGCACTGAAAATCCAGAGGTATTACTATGGTTACTAATCCATAGGTAACTAATGTTTCCTGCCTTTTCTTACTTTGTGGGTTTGTCTATTGCGTTTTATTCACAAGAAGAGTTCAATAACAAATTATCCTTAATTTACTGCTGGTAACGATGTAGGCAATTTTTGGTCCCAAGGCTGCTGCCTTAATACAGGCAAAACACTCAGTGAAGCAGACAGAAGCTTTGCCTAAGTAAGGATGGCAGGATTAGGCCCGCCTTATTATACAGTTATTTATTACACAATAATTAACACGAGGTAGACAAGCTCATTTGTTTGGCAACAGCAACTCTGGTTGAAACATACCGTTAAAAAAGTGCTGAGCATAAATAGTAGGGAAAAATGCTTACACAACAATAAGAAAATGTATGATTGTGTATTCTATCACATAGCTTAAAAACTGCAGGTTAAGCAAATTACCACTGGCACTGTGTATTCATAATTCTGCCGATCACCTAAATGATCAGGTATGAACCTTTCAATTCTAGGCGCGTTTCTTTCTAAATTCCTTACTATTTAGCAGCCTAAAGGGAACCAACACATCAGTAGTGCCTTCTATGCACTGTCGAGTCCCAGCTTGAGCACACCAAACTCTGAGGCCTTTTGAAATCTTTAAAGACAATCATACATAAGACAGTTTCTACATTTCAGGGCTGGCTAGTGATACTGCAGCACAAAACAATATTTCAAGCTTTCTGATATACATGTGTCACCTCTATGTGACAAATAGCTTGTATTAATTAGGCACTAGACTTGGTGAGATTGCTGTTATTAACTGAGAGAAGATGGGTTGAATTTAATTGTGTGTGACATCAAAGTCAAGTGAATGATATTTCAAGCATCATTTAAAATGTTTGATATTGGAGTCATTGTATTCACATAAAGACTGTCTAAAAATATAAAGGAGAATGATGAGAGAGGAACTGAAATGCATTCACACAATCCATCTTATGAAGTGAATTTGATGTAATTTTTCTTGTATTTTTGACCCAGTGTTGACAATATTTATTTATTTAGTTGTATAAAATTATTACTTTGAAGAACAGTTTATTTTTCTCAGTACTAATTTTGGAGACAGCTGGGATGGTTTGTATTGGTTCTAGCATCAATGTTCTCAGAAATGTGGACATAAGGGAGGGGGAAAAACATAAAAGATAAGCTTGCACTGGGATTTACTTTATAGCCATTAATGAACACTGTTTGGAAAATGTTTACCTAAGAAAAGATGACTGCACATTATTTAGGCAAACTTCCATAACAGCTTGAAAAAAGCAAGGGGAAAAGAAAAGGGAGCTATATTTAAAACTGCATATGAAAGAATACATTTAAGGAGTAAGAGCTAGCTATTGTACTATGCACTGTACACATGGTAACCATCTCACACTCATCAGGTTATGAGAAATATTGTTTTAGGGTCAAATGCTTCTCTCATTTAAGACCCTGGACAAAATGCCCTTCAGTTTGATGGGACAGAATCATATCTGTGATGTAGCATGATAATATATATAGTGTTTAGCTAAAAAGTGGGTCAATAAACAATTGCCCCAGAGGATACTTGTCTATAATGCTTCTGCATTGTACCATTTCCTTTCAGGTCTTTCTTTAAAAATAAATAAAATAAACCACTTCCTTATTCCATGCTTGCCATAAAGCACACAATTCAACTGAAATCAGTTTAATTAAACCGTAATGCATTGCAAGCAAACATGTATCCCCTAGGTATTCCCAAGTAGAGAAATCTGAAGTGCACAACAGCCAAAAGTAAATATTAGCATTTTCACAAACCAGAAAGACAATCTTCCTGTTAGGACAACCTTCCCACTGCCCCACTTGTGCCCTAGACCCACACACTATGGGGCTAGTGGGGACAGTCAAGCTCCCTGGAGCAACCTTTCCCCTTGCTGCAGCCCAGGAGCCAGTGAAGAGGCCAGAATATAAAATCAAATATATAAAAAATACATATATATATATATATATATAATTTGATGTTTTTTATATATGTATAGTGTGCATATATATGTGGGTTTGCATGTATTAAAATATAATTCTATACATTACACATATTTTTATATATAATCTCTCACTCAGAATTAGTACTCTTATAACCACAAGCTCAACCAAGACTAGAAAGTATATATGAAGGATATAACCTAATCTGCAGTGGGATTCAGTTCTCAGAACTTTGTCCTCCCAGGGGCAGCATATTCTAGACTGACCTGGCAAAATGCTTAACCATGTGCTTAGTTGTAAGAACCAGTTGTGATAGGGGAACTGATGTGTATCAAGCCAAAAGACACACACAAATATCTTAGCAGTTGTATAGGTAGAAATCCCAATAGCTGACGGAAGATTTATTGATAAATTCCAGTTTTTGTAAGATAGTAATTCTCTCCCATTTCTCCTGTTCTTCACGCAGTGGATCAAAATTCTCTCTGAAATAATCCAAATTCTCTTGTCCTCAATGGGAATACAAAGGTGCCCCTTTCCCTTACTCTGCTCAGGACTGGCACTATCCTCAGGATTTAACTAGCCTTCTGCTAAGAATAATTTAAATTATTTCATTGTAAAGCAAGTTATTCTAAAATACCTTAGTGCATCAGGCAGGATTCTATCTTTGGCAGTTGTGATATCAGTTTAAGCATAATTGATAAAGTAATTTATATAACCAAGCAGATTTTTTTATGTATGAATTGTTCACAGAAGCTCTAGATTCCCTGCAATTCATTTGGTATTAGGACCTATTTAGAGAATCATTACAACAACTTCTCACTGCTCGGTCCTTCATCTGACAGGCAATCATTGCTAAGACTTAATATTTCAAAGAAATTCATACAGTATATTCCTACTTTTTGATAACATTTGCAGAACTGTCTGAACTAAGCTGCAGTACCATACTTGCAAGTGAAAAATGTACTCTTTACAAATATTTTCAAATGTGTTTAAAATTCACTGTCTCCATCCCTGCCAGAAAGCTCATCTGCCTAGAAGAATATTCAGAGGAAACAAATATTAAAGAGTGTGAATATAATCAAAGCAAGTTTGCTTTAAAATGCAAACAGATATTTGAGGAGATTGTTTTGTTTCCTCTCTCCAGCTTGCATTGAAACCTTCACAGTTTGAAGTTAAATTTTAAAAAAATAAGAACTCTTCCATTTGTAGTAGAAAATACTTTAAAACTAAGCTCATGCTTAAATCTGTCAACACTGAAATCAGTCATTCTTTCTGAATAATGTTTTCTAGCAAGTTGTTTATGAGATAAAAATGAGAGGAGTGAGAATTACCAAAGGAACAAGTTCAGCCATTATAAACTTGGACCCCAATACGTACATATATTTACATGCAGCTCAGAGATGTTATTTGGTTCTGTAATTAAGACCCTTCATAATAAAAAAAAAAAAAAAAAAAAAAAACAGATCTCAATCTAGTAATACTGTTCATCTGTCTTCAGAAAAATGGTGAGAACCTTAACATAAGGGTCTGAAAAGGGTATTGCCACCTCTCCTTTGAAGTACAAAAACTTTTTATGTATCAAATTTGACTGTGACATAAAAGTTTCCTTTGTAGAACATAAGCCAAACTTATTTGGTCCTTAAACTTTGCTAGTATGATATTGGTTGGAATGTGACCTTAAGGGGACTTTTTCAAACATAATTCCAGTGGCTGAAATACCAGTAGCTGCATTTTGGATGGCTTCCAGTCAGAGTGTGACTACCTGTCTGCTGGGAAAGAGTGAGCTCGCTGCACTGCTGCTGCACAACACTATGTGCCATAGGCATTGTTTTTCTTCCCTGGCAAATGCACATGACTTTCAATTTTTGCATCCATTTGTAGTCCACTGGCAGATTTATTGACCAGGAAAGTTCATGCCTCCTCCGTGCTGCCCAAATAGAGTCTATTTTGTTTTGTTTTCAGCTGGGCTTCTACCTGACCTCCAATGTTGTAGGAATCATTTTACATCGGCAATTAAATGCTGGAGTAGTTATTTGTAGCTTGCAATTGTCCCCATTTAGAAGACTAACTGCCCAATTGCAAAGCTTCTAAATGGGTGCAATTGCAAGCTCAAACAGTTGGGCCCACTTGTAATTACGGGCACAAAATTGGGCTCACTTATGTTGGAGGTTGCTACTGGAGACATAGGCCACCAACTAAAAATAATGGTTCTTTGCCTGGTTGCTACTCTGTATTGGTTCATTACAGCATGAGGAATGAAAGGAAAAGCCTCTTGGTGGGGAGATGGAAGAAATAAATACATTAAGACAATTTGAGACAATAAAGTGAGCAACATGGCACCGAGGACAAATGATCATAACTGTCTCATGCCTAATCACCCATTACACACAGTTTTATGAACAAGCTTTGTTCCCTTTCAGGGCTTTTCTCTTATTAAGGCAGACAGTGGCAGTGGCCAGAGGACCCAGTCCCAGGTACCAGATACACTGATGCACAAGCTGTGGGATGCCCCTGGCCATTTTAAAGCATCCGTTGTACCTATAGCTTTTTTCTTTCTCTCCACTTGAGGGAAGCTGATCAAGAAAATACCAACTGGAGTTTTTTTCTCCTCTCACGTAGTCAGGCAGTGGGTACGGTGTGACTGCTGACCAGGAAATTGTGTCTGACTCATCCTAATCATAATCAGGAGAAATTCCCACTGTTTTCTCCCCACTGCAAAAGTAATTTCAATGGTCAAAGGAAATACTTCTATAATTAAAGACTCCTTTTTGGTGTCATCATAATCTCCTGCATGTATTTGATGCTCTCCCCAAAGCATTTTCCAGGCTTGACAATGAGAGCTCAGCCTCATGGACATATGCATCCAGGCACACACAAAAGCACGCTGTTTATCAGCTCTTCATTACTACTGCTTAACACCACAGTGCAACTGAAAAACAGCTCCGCTGCATCCATGAGAATTGCTTCATCACAGTCTACTCAAACTGGTGCTCCTAATCAGCCGCCGAGCATGTCAAACCACTGCTGTTCAGTTCATCTGCTGATGACATGAGACACATCTGGGCAATGGAACAAAGGGAATATTCTAAACGTGCTTATGCTAAGAGGAGAATTAATATTCATTCCCAAAAGGTGTAACTGCCAGCCCAGAACAGTAAATACAATCGACTATACTACAGTACTAAAGTCTTGGGGACCAGATTCTCCCAAATCCATTGAAATCAAATTACCTCTAGTGAGGATGTGTCCACTGAGACAAATTTTCAGGTAAAACAGAATTATATTTAAATATAATTGCATTTTTTTTCAACATCGCATGCACTGCAGAGTGCATCTATTTTGTGTAGATTCAACAAATGATATTTTAATGTACATACATAATTTATTGAGCAAGCAGTAGACTTGGCTGAATGACTGTCAGGCATTGAAGATCCAACATGGTGCATTTTCACGCTTATTACTTAGTACAACAGCAAAGAAGGAAACATGATGAACTTGAAATTTCTCTCAAGTTCCATGGTGTGGGACTATCACAAATTTTATCACATTTCTTCTTCTGTATTCATGATAATGAGTAAGTTAAGCACTTACTATGTATTTTTCAACCTGAAAAATGTTTACTTGTTACCTGTACTATTCTTGTAATACTGTGAAATGTATCTAGAGAATGTCATCTATTTTTGTATCTTGTCCATAATTCCCGTTTATCTTACATACAGTGGATAAGATGCAACGTCTTTCATACTTAGATATTCCCTTAGTATCCAATTAATTTCTGTATATCCTGCTTAACATTATAATGATTAGATGAAAAAAAATCTAGTGGTTTCAGCACCAAAAAAACCACAGTTTTAACAATACGTTTATGCTAAAACAAAATTTTTAACCATCTATTTAAAAACAGCTATAGTACATTTTTTCAATCTAAACTTTAAATTGCAGATGTGCCTGATGATTGGAAGGTAATGGGAGTTCAGACTCCATGATCCTGTTCTTAGCCCTGGTACTCTTATGAGATATTTCACTGGATTCATTAATTAGGTTGAAAAGTTTCCTATTACTGTGGTTGCTCCCCATAAGCAAGTCCTTGATTTTAGACAGCAAGAGCAGAATTCATTTCATATCAGTGTAATTGCCTCCAATTATGTAGTGACCAGATTTAGATGTGCTTATTTCTTTCCATCAGCCTTAAATGCGGTTAAGACATAGTGATTTAAGTTCAGAGGTAGACATCTCTGTGGCTGCTCTGTAAAGTTAGACTTCAGAGATGAATCACATTCCCATTTCCAGTGCTGAGTGGCCTTTGCCTCCCATTGTTTTCAGAAGGAGTTGCATGTGCTTAATGTCCAAACTATAGTAGTCACATTTTTAGTCCAGCTCTGCACTTAGTACCTCCCATCACTCTCATTAGGCACCTGGAATCTGACCCGTATCATGGAGCAATCACTGCCGCTGCGGTTCACCACGGCGGCACATCTACCCTGCTGAGATAAAGCACCTATTCGGACCTCTTTGGCTCTGAAGATTCACTGGAGAGGAGAGCCCAAGTGTTTTTGGAGGGTGGGGAAGAAGAAAATTAGTCTTTCAACAGGCTATCATTAGGTTAGTAGCATAATATAATAATTTTTTGTCCTTGACAACTGATTTGTGCAAGGTAGTGGCAGCATAGGATATGACAGGTTAATATGTCCTTTGTCCCCACAGGACTGCTCAAGGCAGAAGAGAAACATAGGAGAAGCAATTCCAGAGGACACCTGGGGAAAAGGTGTCCCCTTGCTCCTGTGGTCTGGTGCGTGGATAAACCCTGGAAAATATTCAAGCTGTTTTGCTTTCTGTTTTCCTGATTGTTCAGTGATAATAAAATGAATGGCAAGAAAAAAAACTTTAAAGGACTGAGGCTGGGAGCTTTATTTCCATTTTGCAGGACAGTGAAAACACCAGCTTATATAGCCATTAAACATCCTCTTCCCTGAGTTCATCCTCACAGGCTCACAGTTTTTCTATTCTATATGGGTTCTTATACTACCTTCATCACCGTAGTAGCCGAGTGCCTTCCAATAGTGGATTATACAATGTGACTAACACCTGCAACAACCAAAGAAGGAGGGAAAAACAGCTAAGGCCCCAGTAGCTTTCCCCCTACATAGCATTTCACTTTCCAATTCTAATAACTTTCTCTCTGGGAAAACACAACTAGATTGTTGTGGTCACGTTTGTAGCAGATCAGTAACATTTCATTCTCTCTGATGCTGAATTTCTCACTTTAATAAGACGGTACAGAGATCATTTTCCTTTATTCATCAAAATGCAAATGGATGGGAATTATTCTTCAATTATATTTAACTGTTTTAAGAAAATCAGCCATGACCACAAAAACGTGGTAGGTGAGGTAGCCTGGACTAGTGGCATAAGCCACAGATTTCAGAAAAAATCTGTGTAAGAGACAATATTTAGCACTGACTGCAATGTTTGGGGGAAATCTTTCAGTACCAGACTTGGTTTCCCAAGCCTTGGGGTGGAGGTTAAAGGGGCACTGTGTTCCCCAGCAGTGACAACTGAATATCTCATTGCAAGGGAACTCGCATATGGGAACAATATGCCTGCAAATCTTTTAAACGTATGCAATTGCTTTGCCAGAGCAACTGGTATGTTGTGGAAGAAACATTGCAAGGCAGGTGGTTGCTGTGAGATGACCCCACACTTGGGATCAAGAGTAAGATTTGAGGTCAAAGGTCAAGTGTGACTTTGTTAGAACCAAAAAATACTGTCACTTCACCACTGCTGCCCACCCTGCAGCAGTCATTGCCACTGAATGCCACACAGGTTGTGGGAGCTTGTCTTCTCTTTACTGACACAAGACAAAGCAATTGTGTTTACTGTTAGTTTTCTGATTGCATTAAATGTGATGTTAAGAAGGATTAAAGGCTGTATGCAAATACATAAACAATATTCTTCCTCGGTGCCTCAGGCATGCCAGTTCACTGGGACAATGAGAAGGGTATCACAAAAGCAACTAGAAAATCATTTTAAATAAATAATTGAAAAATCCTTTGGGGATTTGTGCTCAGTCTAGGCAAGTAATGCCCCAGAGATTATTCACCTAACCCTTCAGAGTTCTCCTTGACTCTAAGAAACCCGAAAGGAAAGTTAAGAAATTGGGAATGGAGGAAGAGAGCAGAGAATGATTTTGTGAGTTTCCCTCCCAGGTACCAGGCACTACAGATTTAGAAAACATCTATATACTAATTCCCCTAGATTAAAACATAGTGTAGGGAATACTGTAGAGAAAACTGAAAAGGTTTTCTTGATTTAAAAATTCCTTTCCTTTCTAATCACTTTTTTCTGCTGTCATTCCAAAAGATTCCAGAATATTTCAGAAATTTTATATACACATTCCAGGATGGATTGCAAAAGATGATTAAGAGCATATGCAGTAGCAACACAATACCATGATTAGGATGGGAAATGGAGAACATTAGACCTGATCTCGCCTCAAGCAAAATGTCCAATAGCAACAAAACGCACCACAGAAAGAGGGACAGAGCACAGATGTTCAGACCAGAAGACAAGCCAAGAAAGACTTAAAAGATCACCAGCTACAAGACATTTCATAGAAAGCATGCTGTCTTATTGCTTTGTGAGCATTATCACATGAGACAATGCAGACTCTAATTTAAACAGTCAGAGGGAAAGATCCTTAAACTAGATGCCAGTTGGCTACAACAACAAATACATATCACTGTTCTGACAACATTCACTGTGGTAAACTGTGCTGTGAAGTAGTTATCTTATAGACTCTAGCACTCCAGAATAAAGAGCAAGTCAAAGAATCCATCAATATACTTTTAGGGTGACAAAGCCAGAATGGCAGCATAGGAAAACAGTACCAGCCTGGCCAAGAGGAGGTGGGGGCAGACAATGTCCTTCCTGTGGAGTTTGCCCTGCCGTGGCTGTGCTCCAAGAGCACTGCTGCAGTGCCTGGCCAGGTCTGCAGCACTCTACATATCACTGCTGCAATGCTAATGAGCACCAATCCGCTAGTCCCAACCTGCAGTACCTGCAGAATTTGCAAACTGACAAATTTGTCATTTCCAAAATGAAAAAGACATTTACACCAGGCTTGCCTGATGCAGACACCCTCATGGTTCAGGGAAGACTTTCTGATCAGAGCCATGCTACATCTGCTCGCAGTTGCTCCATGTCTAGTGGATAGGCTACACTGAAGGTAACATGGGCTACAGGATCCTAGCCTACAGTTCTCCTACCAGAAAGTCATTGGTGTGGGGAGGAATGAGAAGGGAACTCCGCCTCAGCACTATCACTTTTGCTTCTAGCATAACACAAAAAGAGAGGGTAAGATGTGCAGTCACACATGTAGATTATTTCTCTAATTACTATGTCCATTACAGAGATAAAGTAGGATAGGATAAATGCTGCATTACACAAGATAAAAGTAATTGAGCAAAAATGTACCTATGACACGAAGTCAAGAGAAGTCACTGACTATGTGACTCATACTTTAATGAATGTGATACAAAGGTCAGGGGAATCAGGGGAAAATCTCCCAAGATTTTTATGACTGCTACAATAATATAAACTCAGTTTTATCAAGTGGTTAGAGCAATGGTCACGAACCTAGGAAAATTGGTCCACTTCTCTGCAACACATACATTCAATCTCATGTTTAATCCACTGCACAGTAATACTCATGATAATGAGATTTCCATTTGCCCAGGGAGCACTGTGATGTTGCTGTTCTCATGCCAGTGTTTTAGCAGTCTTGTTGAAACTTAGTTTTCTGACACTGCTTACTACAGTGCAGTCTAGTAGTCTCTCTTAAACTTTGGTGTGTGCAGGTCTATAGGGAATGTTTAAGGGATGTTGCTAGATACAAGTATACCTGTCAATCAACTGCCTGCTGGTTTTGCTTGATTGTTGTTCCAGAAGTTGAACTTTCTTTGGGTAGCTCAAAGGCAGCAGGACCTAATACTCCAGCCCAGCCACCTAATATCTACCTCTATTATAAAGCTGGACCAGTGAATAAATATGCCATTCATCCAGTAGAAAACTTAATCTATGTACATACCTTGGTCATAAGCATTATCTGAAAGAGAATCTCGTGGTGGTTCCTGCATTCGTCAGTATTAACAATGGTGTGTAGTGTGCAAAGGCTGTCTAGGTAAATGAGTGGGAGGTGTGGGCCATGTCTTGTAATTATGCACTTCACTGAAAAATTCATTTTGTTACCTTCATACTTTTGCTTGCCCTGTGCATTGTGCTATGATATTAATCTCTAAGTGAAGATGGCTTGACACTAGCTGGATTGTAAATGTGTGTGAAAACACAATTTTGTGCCATATTGTCAATCTCCTTTAGCAAGAGAAATTAGTCCTGTAATGTTTTGCCAATTACTAGGCCTAGTACAAAGGACATAGCCAGCAGAAAAACAATCCAGTAAGTAGATTCTATTGTACGTAGAGGAGTCGGTATATAGGGGATCGCTGGGGGTACAAACAAGTCAGATAGATCACAAACAATAGTCATCAACCCCAGCGACTCCAAGAATGACATAGCACGACCCATAATAGATGGAATAAACAAAGATACAAGGTATCCCATAGAAAAAATAGGAGACAACCAAGTCAATAGGGTGATCACATACGATAGAAGTAGCCCCATGTTGCCTCCCCACAAAGCCCACGTTTGTAAGTGCCAGACCTGACTGGGGTCCGGTTGCATGAAGAGTCAGGAGGTCCTTCCCCAACAGGAAACTCTGCAAAGTGCACCCACCTCACAGACAGACACTCCACCCTTCCTGCAAGTGGTCCCAGCTTTTATCCCCAAAGCAGGACACCTGGCACTCATTTACCCAATGCAGGGCACCTGGGCCTTGTTTACCCAAGGGCTTTCCTTACAAGGCCGGCCACACCTTGGAGGAAAGCCAAAAGGCAAACTCATCCCCTTCTCGTAAAGGACCATGGGGCCCACCCATATGTCAACCTTAATTCAGGGCTTGGGGTTCAGACCCCAGCACTTCATGTAAATAAGTCACCGTAACATGTTGTGAAGAAGCTGTGATGTATGGCAGTCATTACGGCTGGCATATCAGCCTGCATGTGCCAGATGATAGTGTACTTCTCCCAGCTTTACTTTTCTTCTAGGATTTCTGGGTTAAAGAAACAGACAGGATAAGCACTGAGCACGCAGTCAGAATACCTTGGAAGGCATGCAGGACAAGCCCCAGAGTTTATTTTACGTGCTTCAGATGGCATTTTAAACTGTTTTCTTTTTCTGTTCAGTGTCTCTGTAACACATACATCATTCTCTCCTGCAGATCCTTACACCTTTTTGGTTAGCTCAGAGAGCAATGCTGCACTTTCCCACCTGGACTGCAGCTATCACACAGTGCCTGTCATTCTCATACATATCAAAAAGGATTTTGCAGGCTGTTGTCCTTGATCCATGCCTTATATGTCACTTATATAAATGCTTCAACTGAAAGATGCCACTTAAAAGACATCATTGCCATCAACCCAAAAGGTCCAGAGGCATGTGGGGCACTGCTTAGCAATGCCTCTGAGAGGGAGTCCTGGCCACCGTGTCATCAGCAGTACTTCCTGCAGCACCTGGCATTTTTGCCGGAGATCATCCATCCAAATAGCGACCTAATCCACCCCTGCATGACTCATGAGCCCACAAGATAGTAGTGTCTGTGCAAATGTTAGGATTTCTTTTTCCAAGGGAATTCAACATGGTTAACAAATTCAGCACTCCAGGTACTCTTCATCCTACAGCTGCAACTGCTAGCACTTTTATAAAGCTGTCTTAATTACCAGTGACCCTGTGCTCTTCAAATGCATCAGCAGTACAAGGGATGATTCAGGATGACAGGGTCACAGGCAAGAGAAAGATTGTCTGATCCATGCCCCACTTACATACATCTCAAACTCATAGACTATCTGCCCTAGATATAAAAAAAAAACTCTTGGTGTGAAGAACTCTGTTTTGGTAGAATTTAAGAGTACTTGGGTTCCAGCCTCTTTTATTATAGTTCTGGTAGGCTTGGATCTGCATAAGACATAACCACTAGAACAGAATGTGTAAAATAAAGGATTCACAGATGTGAAAGCTGATAGATATGAGTTTTCTGGAGAAGGATTTTCACTCTCAGCCTAAAGTTGACTAATGCCTCTAATTTAATGTTTTACATTTTATCTGGATTGTAAAAAGGTTTCTGAATTTATGTTAAAAGCTGACGCAGACAGCTGAGGAGAACTGTGAATTGACACAATAAGAATCCAGTGTCCAAATTCTTCATTGCTAAAAATCTCTCTGAAGACGTCAACAAGCTCTAGAAACTTCCTCCTGTCACCGAGAATTTGTCCAAGACAGCAATGCTTTTGGGGTGTCAAGAGTACAAATGCTTAGAAAAATGTTTCTTTCTCCTCACCTAATCCACCAGCAGCCCAGCCCTGATCAGCAAAAAAAAAAAAACAAGTAATCATATTCTACTTTTATTGCAGTAAATCATTTAGAAATTACAAAATAGCCTCAAGTGCATGCTTAGGTGCTTTGCTGAATAAAAGGTTTCATACAACATGTAAAATAATCAGAATAATCCACTCCAAAAACAAGATGATTATAAAAAAGACTTCTATCATGTTGCTCCAACACCTTATCTCACATCCTCCTCAGTCCTTAAAACAAAGTCCTAATATTGTTATGGTAAAATATTATTTTTAAATCAATTATAAGTAATTTAATCTTCTGGTTTGTGTTATTCATAAATTTAAATGCTTACATCTTTTGCTTAAAAACCTAAATGAACTTCAGCATGCCTCTCTTTAGTGTGACATAATATTAAGTAAAAAAAAAATCTCCAAAGAATCAGAGAAAGATGACATAACACTCCTCCTCCAGTTCAAGGAAAGTCAGACTGAAGGAATTTACAGGTGTAATTTTTGTGTTCCTGCTGATGGGATTCTGCAACTGATCACATGAAGTTCATCAAAGACGGGAAACCAAAGGTCTCAGTCCTATCAAAACTTAAGGAAATGTCTGTTCAACTATGCTGCCATAAGCAGTCTGATTTAAATCGATGGAATTGCGCACATCCAGAAAAGTTCAGCAAATTTTTTAGAAATTCTGTCCTTTGTCAAGGTTTTTTTCACCAGTTTCCGTGGGCTGCTCAAACAACTAAGGAAAAGGAAGGATTGAAAACTAGCTGTATAACCAACAAAATATAAAAACAGAGGAGAATACCAGGTATGTATAGTATTTTATGTACCTTTTTCTTTCAGACTTTTGCTCAGAACTACCTGGATTTTAAGTAGAGTTTTTTCCTTTATCTTCATATCTTGATCCCTGTTTTTGCTTAAAGCTATTTAGTGTCCATTCAAAGCACTGAGCATTTCTAATGACATCATCAAGTACAATAACGACCTCAGAACAAATTCTTTTTGTGATAAAAAACAGATCTTCTTCGAGGCTTTCTGCCAATCTCTCATTTCTTCACCCAGTGTAACAATCTGACTCTTTTTCACCTGTAGCCCATTACTTTGGTAACTGGGTGTTATTTTGCTGTGATAACTAAGGCTCTCTTCCAAATTTGCCCATATTGCTCCGAGATCAGCCTGACCTTAGTATAAAAAATTAAGATAGATAAATTATCAGTGTTCATAAAGGAAACAACCTGTTCTGTTAATAGAACAACCTTGTTTTCTTTTATCTAAGTAATCCTCTAGACAACAGAGATATGCAGAGGTCAGATGAATCAAAGCACTAGAGAAGTGCTTCTGATGCAAATATTCAATTAGTAACTTTTTTTCTTTCCAGTTTAAAATAGAAATGGTGCATGACCAAGACATTCTTTCCTCCTTGGGAAAGTCTGAAGACATACCAATAGAAGAGTCATGGTGGCCAGAGGCCGAGACATCAAAGGACACTCCTCAGAGCCCTGTCATCTTTGCCACAGTCCCAAAGCACACAAAAAAAAAATAAGGAAAAAAACCAACAGAATCAGGCAAACTTTGTGTGTGTTCATCTACAGCACATCAAATCCCATCAGTCCCATGCAATGCTATCAAAACAGTGAAATTAAGGGACCAGCTAGGATGATGTCTGCTGTAAAAGCTTTCGGTTTGCAACACCAACAGCTCTGAAGCATGCTCATCAGACTCACCTGCCTGTCATTCACTTAAATCTACTTTGCAAAATACCACAGAGGCATGGGGGCTTTTATAAACTTCAATTCTGCGTTAAAGCCAGGCCCAGAAAGCTAACCAAAACAGCACAGCTTTGCGATGTGAGATCAGACACAGAAGTTACACAACAACTTTCGCATGCACACATCTTACACAGCTACAGAGGAGGCAGACAGCAGAACTGTATAGGGTACCACCTGGCCCTGAACCCGCAGTAGTGCATGGGAAGGAGATAAAAGGCACCCCAGCCAGAGCACCCATTTTATTCCCACATCCCTGGGCCATACAACACACTGCGTACTCGCGATGGGGCAGACCCCCTCTGCCTTCTCTCCCTCTCCCGGCTACAGAAATACGTTCGCTCTCTACAAACCGCAGCTGCAGAGACCTGCACCCTCCCCAGCCGTTCCCCTCTGCAGCATCTCCGGGTCCCCGC
The DNA here is from genome assembly GCA_028020825.1 of Podargus strigoides. NCBI lineage: Eukaryota > Metazoa > Chordata > Aves > Caprimulgiformes > Podargidae > Podargus > Podargus strigoides. The sequence goes on along the minus strand of CM051628.1, from coordinate 14,350,316 downwards.
TGCCCCCCGGTCCCCGCACGCGCCACGTGCCGCCGCGGCCAATGGGCGACCGGTGCGCTCCCACGCGCGCCCCGTTCCCACGCGCACCCCGCTCCCGCACCGCCTCCCGCGGAGCGCTGCTGCGCCGTGCCAGCGCCACCCCCGGGGCCGCCCCGGCGTGCACGGAAGGGAAAAGTAGAGTTATTTACTTCTGTCTGCTTTAGGCTTAATAACCTTAAAGGTTTCAGCCCTTCCCCGAACAGCGTTAACTCTTCCCGCACTCCCACACACAGGGCAGAGCCATCCCTGAAGAAAGAGATGCACCACTGCCAAATGTTTAAGGTTAACGTGTTGATCAAAAATGCACTTCGGGTTCTGCTGCTTCGCTCCCCCCTCTAAAATCTGGTTTGATTTTCCCAGCTCCCTCCCCCCAGCTTTGTCCAGCTTCTCACCCATTAAAAAATAAAAAAGCATTACTTCTTCAGCTCTGTTTTCTCCACACATATTTGGCTCCCTCCAAAGCCTCTGTGATTAAACACACAGTAAATAGTAGTCAGGCCAAAATTCTCCAAGTCTGTGACTTTTTTGATGCCAATAAATCCCACTGCACCTTTCTCTCCAGCTGCCCTCAATTTCCTTGACTCTTTTAAGGCTGTCGTGTGCATCTGGACTTGGCTCCCTCTCCCAGTGAAATATTCTCATTGTCTTTCAGATTTCTCTCTGAAAATCCGCAAACTGTGAAGTCTACATGTTTTTTGAAATTTTTGAATCAATTTAAAAGTTTGATCACTTTTCCTTTTTTTTTTTTCTGAAAATCCCCAACCTGAAAAAATATCAGCTTCAAAATGGCAAAAAAAATGATGTTTAATTTTAATTTCTTGTCAAAAAAAGAAAAAAAGAAAAGAAAATTGACATTTAAGAATATTCTAATACATTTGCAATTATGGGGAAAAGAGGGTTTTGCTTGAGACTTAGACTTAGCTGAACCCAAAATGCTGACTGTTGTCATTACCAGTCTGCAATGCAAAAATGAAAATACTGATCTGCTGATATGGAAACAGCAAATCTCCAGCCTGTGCAAGGTAATACCTTTTCTTGGTATCTGTTCCAGCAGAAGATCCCTTTCACAATGTGTCCAGTACATCTGTGTTTTCTTTCATTCGAGCCAGAAACACCATGAGGCAGACACAGTCTTTCTTGATATATTTTTCTGAGCAAGTAAGTATTTAATTTATTTTTTTTTTGTGGTGCAGAATACAAAGTAGTGTGAAATGGCAGATTCTGGTCATTTATCACAAAGGAATTTAGAGGCAGTAAATAATATTTTTTTTTTTAAATTGAGATAAGCAGAGTGAGTATAAGTGTGTGGTGACAAGCCCCCCCTTTTTTCTTGCTCACCAGATCATTATTCTACCCAGCCGTTAGGAGAATGAAAGCTTTTGAAATAAACAAAGTGCTGCTGTCAAAAGCAGAATAGTCTAAAGTGCAGAAATTAGAAGAGTAAATGGAACTGGAATTACCATGGGGATAGGAAGGAGATAAAATGTGTATCTAGTAGAATTTGGGGTCTAGCCAGGCATGTATTTTGCAGCAGCGATGTCAGGGAGACGGATTGCTGCCCATTGCTCTTTGCTGCCCCTACTGATCTGCCGGCGGAGTGGGTTATGTGAGCACTCCCCAGCTTGTTTCAGTCCAAAGAGGCCAGGTTAGTTTACGTAAACAGTAAGTCTTTGCTAATCTAGTGCATTTTGAAAAAAATAGGTTAGAGGATGCTTGTATGAGCAGTGCTACTAGCAGAATCGAAAGGATTTGGGATTCCTGATAACCACCCAGAGACAGGCTGTGGTTACTAATATCTTCCACCAGCACAGCTGAAGCTGGAAGAGCACATCTGTTCACCTCCTGAAGAGGACTAGATTTCTGGTCTGCTAATCCCATTTTCCACTACATATTCAGGCAAAATAGCCCCTAAATGGCTGGAGATCCCTCTGTGCTCAGGGTTCCCTCAGTAGCATTAATTTGGCAAAAGTAGCCAAACAGAAAAGTGAATGTTAGTGTTTGGAGCCTGACCAAAACAGGGTGTATAAACAGCATAGCAGTTCATAACTCCACTGTATCTCATCCTTTGCTGCTCTTAATACTCTGATTTCTTAAATCAGGCAGCTCCATGCAGCTTTAATTTAGTCAAGGGCCAAGCAGCTATGAATTAAGGAGCCATAGGGCTAGAGCTTCCAGCAATCTGCTCTCTCCCAAATGTGCAATTAGAAGAGGTAACACATTCAGAGATGAATTCCTGGCAAGAGCTGAGGATGAGATTTTGCTTGAATCAACAACGTGGTCAACACATTCAGAATTATATATGAAAATAACGTAAGACAAAGATCTGAAATGTTTAAACAACAGATCCTTTATGGGCCTCTCAGAGGTGGTAAAGGTAAATTATTAAAGAATTTATAATTACATTCATGCCTAATTATTAATAAACAAAGGTGGCTAACAGATGCTGCAGCAGATTTACATTTCCTAAGGAAACAAGAAGAATTATAGAAGAAAATCAGGATCAGCAAAATGATTAAATCAGGAAGCTGGAATGTCTGTAGATGACAAAAAAGCTTTTGTCAAACTATTCAGGAGGAAGCAATATTAAAAAAAAAAGGAGAGATTCCGTTTCAAACCTTAGAGGCACTAATAGGTTGAAGAAAGCTGACAAAACACCTCTTGTGAGAACAGAAATAAGTTTCAAAATGTTGAAGACCAGGATCAATGTGTTCACTTCTTAATGATGTTCAACTGGCTTCACCAGTATAAAACAAGTTAAACATGACAACAAATTGATATCTTGTTATCTTTACCCTGTGGAAGAGTTATCCATATCAAGACAGTGGAAACTTCATCAGAAAAATCTAAAATGTATTACTTAGAAAAATTAACAACAAATCACAGAACAGAAATTATGGCAAGAGAACATGACAGGAAGCTTGGAAAGAGTAACTGCGTGAACAGGAGCAATTTTCGCCCCAACTGATTTAAGATCTAGGGAAATATTGGTACAATATTCTACTCTAGTCTGTATGATTAGCAAACAGTGTGACAGAGAGAAATTACTGAAGGGATAAAGAACTGGCTTTGATTGTTAAAACGAGACATTTGAAAATGGAGGGAAGAATCATGAAGATGTATTTTTGGAAGAATATTTCTTGTTTCTTTATGACCTGAAAATATCATCGTTGAAGAAATTACTGAAGTTTTCACAGAAACAGATAATATGAGTGACAGATCAAGATGTAAAGTAATAAACAGAAATTTGCATAAAATGGAAAATAAAACCTACTAATTAATTGCTGGAAAACAAAACACTCTGGCAGCATTAAAGAAAAATACTACTTTATCATGAGATTTGAAACTACCAAACAAGACAAGGAAAGCAGTGGAATACAACTGCAATCTCCTACGTCATTTCTTCAAGGTCAGGACTTTTTTTTTTCAATAAAGAAAAGCACTCAAAGACTTTAAGCACAGCCATGTCAGCCTGACAAAAATGGAATGTTAATGATACTGTGCATCATTCAAGAAGGCATACTCAGCCCTTACTTACACATGTTACAAGGCTAAATCTACATGAAGACCATTTGGTGTTGCAATTTCACCAGCAAGAGCACCGAAGTCACGTTCTGCTTCCACAGCACAACAGCACAGACTGACCAGGGTAGAAACAGTGAAAGGCACTGGGTATTGTCAGGGTTTAATCACAGTGCTATCGCAATCAGATGACACTAGGTCCTTCGTATATTCAGAGTACAGTGTCACAACTTTTCACAAGACCACTGTCACACCACATTTACAGCATATCTCAGGAGACTTTGAAGATAATTTCTATTCCATTTTCATCAGATTTAAACACCAGCATTTACCAGATACTATATTCTACTCAAAGCTTCACCAAATTTCCCAGTAGGGTATTTTCCTCTTTTAAGTGACAAACTGTAGTAGGCTTACAGTCAGTGAAGAGCAGTATTTTGACTCCTCGTGTATTGAATACTTGTAGAAAATATTTTCCTCTCAGTAGAGAAACAAGCGTCTATACATTTAGCATTGATAAAAACTGTTACTCTCAATAGGAACAGTTTGTATTAGGTCACTGAATACTTTCCATCCCCTAGCATCCACTCAGACACCTCTTCTCCTATTACATGCCAATTACTTTGGTCCAATCACAAAGTAAATATCATCCAGATTCCCATTTACAAATCTCAAGTCCTACTTCTTCATTTACACCCAAAAACATCCCACCCACTGTTTCTTCCCCATCCCTTTGGCAACCACCACGATTACATGCACGGAAAAACATTAGGAAAGTCTAATGGATTTTAATGGTTTCATTGCAAATGTTTCTCCCCGGTGGAAAAAAACCTCTAATCATATTGTCTCATTGCTCATTCTTTACTCTTCTTCCTGTTGTCTCTATTACTCTCTCCGTCTGTTCATTCTTCTTTCCATCCTGCTTCCCCAAATATACTACCATGCCACCCTCTTTACTCTTTCTGGCCCTGCAGGGAAGCTCATTGCTCTCTCTTTTCCATCTCTTGATGACATCACTATTCCTTTAACAGAATGTGCAGTAAAATCCTTCTCCTTCTCCTTGCTTCCTACAGACCATGTGCGAAAGCAGTAGCAGAGATCAGAAGATACGGCAAACGACCCCTACAGTGATCAGGTCTCTGCACATGGTAGGCAAGCACTCTGATGAGAGAATATAGGCTGAAAACCCTTTTGTATTAAGAGATATTGTTTCTAGTAATAAAGCAGAAATTTCAGTAAATTGAAATATTGTGGTTGTATCAACAGCTTGGTGGTGCCTAGAGGCTTCATGCAAACCTGAGATCTCAAAACTGGTTTGCGTGCTTCACAAACACAGCAAAACTAGTCTTTCTCTAGACACCCCACAGTCTAAATAGATTAAATATGCAAAGAGCAGGACAACAGAAATACTGAAAGGTCAAAAGATTTGCCTGAGGAAACAGAGTGGATCTTGTCTGTGATTATTTATTGATGGCTTATGTATTTATTTTCATTACTTATCCCATGGCCAAGTAGTAATGGGGAAAAAAATTCCTTATGTCTGCTTTCAGACCATTCTCTGGAACATCTTAAGCTGTTTTGCATATTTGATATGTTAATATTGATAATTTCATCGTTAAATTAGAAAAATCCATTCTATTTTGACACTGGCAGGTACCATGATCTTTGTCTAAACCATTCCATTTGTCTCAATGTTAACAAGCTTACAGCAAAAGGGATAAGTTTTGACTTTTGTTAGGGTTTTTTTCTTTGAAGGAAATCACCAAAACAGGTTTTGTGGTTTTGGTGTGGATTCTTACTTTTGACACACTGGGAAAGGCACTGTCTCTCCCTGCCTGTCTGATCCAGGTGCAGAATAGCACAAGGGGGAAAAAAAGGTGGATTTTTTTTCCCAGAAATCCTACCAAGTGCTGTGAAGATCAGAGATAACAGCTTACCAGTTCTCAGGAGCAGTGAATGTCCTCACAAGGTTTGTAATTGAAAAATATTTTAATGAAACAAAATCCAAACAAGAAAAAATGCCTTTGGAATATCTTAAGGATTTTCATTCAAAATAAACCAGATATTTAGAAATGCTTGATAATAGAAAGGAAACATGTTTAATAACTAATTGCTAATGCAGATGTAGATTAGTGATGTCAGCAACTATGAAAATGCCTTTTTTCCACTACAATTTTAGAGTCTAAAATTTTACTATGGGCTTGTTTAGGATTGTGACTTAGTGTACCATTTTAAACAATAGGCAACATCAATAAATAATGACGTCATTTAGCCTAAAGATGGTCTTGCTTTGTTTTCAGAGTATGAGTTGGAAAGCTTGAAACAAATTGACTGGTCTCTGATCAGCTATAACGTTTTGAGAAATGTCAACATTTCTTTTGTTCTAAAAGCAGAGGATGTTTTGGGGAAAATTCTAATTCAAAGCCCAGTTGTCTGTCAAGAACTAATGGCTTTCCACACATTCCTTTTGTTATGAGAAGAAGCTGATCATACTTGGGTGCAATCAGTGAACAAGTTCAAGTAGCTGAAGAAATTTAACCTGTAATTCAGGTGTTTGTAAGTGGCAGAGTATAACACCAGCCCTTTTTTTTTCAGAAAGCACAAATTCATTCCTCAGGCATGGGGAAATATGCTGAAAGTCAGCTGCTATGTAGTCATAACACTGAGACATAGACTTCCAAAGGAACTTGGGAGCTCCAGTTGCAGGTACTCAGTTACTCAGAGAAACACCAAAATACTCATTACCACAGGCTGAAAATAGGAGTCGCGTGTCTCGTGTTCTTGGACTCTTTTGTAAACCCCACCGGGCACCTCTCTGTAGTTCTGAGTATCTCAGTGTCTCCAACCATCTGATCTAACTGAAGACTAACCATATTCAAGTAAATCTGCTTTAGCAACCATGCAAGTGCCTAACATTTGTGTCTGACTTTTCCTATTCCAACTACTTAGCTTCCCTTGGCTTCTACATTTCAGATAAAATATAATACATAAATTCCACCAAAGTCCAGTCTGACACCACCTTTTGACAGAATTTGCATGGGATCCATTTCTTAAATTATCTTCTGAGAAAGACATATTAGCATAAACAAATTTCTCAAGAACTGGAAACAAATAAAACCAATATTGACTAGGTCATTGTGCTTCATTAAATTAATCATTACTAATAAAATATATGCATGGCTAATATTGCAATTTTCAAGTTTTAAGAAAAAAGAAATTTTTTTCTCCAACTAGCTATGAGATACAGGGGAAAATTTATCTTGTGTGTTATCTAATAGGCCTTCCAGAACTAAAGACCACAGGAGGTAAGGCTAACAAAATTAATATGCAAAGAAGTTCAGCACTAGGGACCCATAATTTTCTTGCAAGTGGTTTCACTTTAAGGATGAAACAACACAAGACAATACCAATTTCTTTCTATTTTTGCAAATAGATGATGCTTTAAAAAAAAATTAACACATGACAGCAGGTGGGAGGAAACTAGAGAAGTGGATATTCAAAGTAGAGAGTGACTACAAATTTGATTTGCTTAACATTTTACTAACTGATTTGAATTCACTGATATGTTAAAACAATGTCAGGAGATATATTTAATTAAGACAAGATTGGTTGTCATTCAGACATAAAGTAAACATTTAGCACACCTAGTGAATTATTAAAGTGAATGAAAAATACTCTGACCTTCAGAAAGCAGAATCATAAATAACAAGGACTTAGAAAATTCTACTTGACCATGTTTGAAAATTATGTTCATTTTTTGCTTGCATTAAATAATAACTGAAAAAGTAATTACTACCAAATGTATTAATAATTAGAGGTTTTTAATGGCAAAGGAGCACTTTTATTGCAGTAACAAATTTATATCACGTTTTGTATATGCAAGACTATTATGAAACATGATAAGAGAAAGTTAAACTGTTCTTGCTTCTGTGTATGGAATTAACGTGAGCACTTAAGGTTCTGTTCTTTATATCTGCTTGGTAAGATGTCAGCAATAACTAGGTATTGTTTCTTGTAGTAAAGAGCTCATTGTGATTAGATTTCAAAAATATATGCCTGCACCCCAGGAAATGGTTCAATATAATAGTATTCCCATCAATTCAAAATAGGTGAGTGTCAGACAAGCTTCAAAGGTAACAAATCAGCTCAGCATAATTCAAAATTTTAAAATCGAGACTTTGAAAAAGGAGAAAGGTTACATATCTTGGCCTGAGCATCTCATAATTTGATGTTTATATATGTCAAATGTAGTAAAATATGGCAATAAAACATACTGACAAAAATGGTGTCTTTGAAATGAATCCTCGTTTAGAACTGGTGATATTCCAGCAAAGAACATCTTGTTTTAACAAGAACATGGTAACAGATGCTGCAGGACGTTAGTTTGAAATACTCTTTTCTGTATTTTTATCATTGTTTCACATAGGAAAAGCTTAGCCTTTAGCAGTTCAATTCACCTTTGAAAGGTGTCAGGATATAATTCCTGATAAGGATTGCAGATACTTTAGCCATTAGCCTTTGCAAACTGAAAATGTTGTGTTCTCTACAGACCACAGAAAATTCTATAAATACTGTGTTCACTATTGTGGGTAATAATTCAACCTGTAATTAAGTAGGTGCAATTTTGGGTAACTTCTGACTACTGTGATTCTTCATATTTGTAAAGGTGTACGTGTTTGTAGAATTGGGATCAAACATTATTATAAATACAGCTTCCTTAGGACAAAAATTTTTAAAAAAAGATAGTGGAGGAGAACACAGACTTTTCCCTGAAAACCACCAACATCAAAATCTAAACCAATCCCATACAATATTTTAGTTTGCACAGATAATACTTTGTATTTCTGCAAAATTCTGCAAGATTTAAGAACCACCTGATATATTTTTGGATTAAAATCGGTGGGAAAGTGATTGAAGTAAGATACAGTTCAGTATAAGGATATGAAAGACAACCATTTTATAAGAGAAAAATTAGATCTCTATCGTTCAAAACCATACACAAAGAGATCCCTGCATCCGTACACATGAAATTTCATCAGTCTTACTGAGAAAATATTGTTAGGAAGGAAATCTGAGTGGGTGCATACCTTTCTACTTATAAAGTAGCTATTATATCATCTTTCAGTAAAATAAATTCCTGAAATCTGTGGATAGGTAACGTTCCTTTAACAAAAAGCCCCATTCCATTGAAGGAAGCCACTCACTGGGGAAGTGTGTGTGTGTGAGTTTCCAGGACTGTGCTGTGTTTCAATGTGTCCTCTATGTTCTCCTGCTCCCCCTCCCTAAACTTTGCTTTCTTCATTTTAAATATTTTTTAAAAAAATAATTCAGCTACTTAAATCTGAAAAGATATATAAATAGCATTTGCTTTGGTGATTATCCGTTCTTAGAGGAGGTTATATTTAATTCAGATGCCTAATTTAGGGCTTTGATCCTCAGGCCATAATAACAATAGCAACAAAAATAAAATGCATTATTTATAAATTTATAGTATTGTAAATTCAGATACTTCTAAAAGACTAAAAATCAAGCTCCATTTGTTCAATATAAAAAGGTTTTGAAATGTAATCTCTGTGGGTTGATTGATGTGTTACATAATGTCTTTTTTTTTTGTTGCTTTCTCTGTGCAAACATGTTAAACATGCTTGATAGTTTTCTGAGTACAAGTAATTTCTTCCATCTCCCTTTGCACTCGATCTATTATCTCTTACAGTATTTAATAAATTAGTGTAAGCAATATAAAATTGAATTACTTTCTCCACAATCAAATTAATTATATATCAACATTTTCCAAGTCTATAAAATACGAATATCTAATAATATAAATGCTTGCATTATGCTGTAATGGTTAAAGCATCTTCTTCTTTAAGGGACAGTAAGAGGATAATGGAGACTGACAAAATTAAATACAATATCACATTTATTTCTTTTTTAGTGGGCTGCTTTAATTTCTATTAATTATATCCTTGTAGTCAGCAACTGGAATGAAGTTGGGTGGGTAGAGGGCTTTCTGTTAGACAAATAGCATTATGTTCCTCAGCACATGGTTCTTGTAACGTGAAGAAAGCATGAACTTGCTAAAACTTGCAGGCTTGGGTTATTTCATTTAAAGGGCTCTTTATCACTCAAGTAAACAAAATCAGACATTTTCAGGTGTTTCTATGACCCCTCAGTGCAGGCAAAGCAACACACTTCAGCTCACAAGAGCCATATGCCATGCTCACACATGGAATTCCCTCTGTTCCAATGCAACAGGAACAGCCAAAATTTCTTTTGCACAGTAACACAGCACAGATTATTAGCTTAACCATACAGTGCACAGGTTGTCTTTGGCACCTAATCCATACTTTTCCTGCAGAGGCTGGCTGCTGAGTGTCCAAGGAAAGGATCACTGTCTTCCAGTGCTCTCACAGCACCCCCTGAAAGCTGGATGTCCATGACTGGGCAGCATATTTACACAAGCTCATTCTTCCCAGACAGCTCCTGAGCCACAAGCTTTCCAAAAAGGTTAGGGGTAAGAAGAATTTTGCTGTTTTCCTCAGAATCTGGAGAGGTCTCCAACTACCATCCCAGCTGCCAACCAAATCTGCACTGGCAGGCTGAGCATCCTGGCCCTCCCCTAACCGGGTTAAAACCTGCCACCTCAAGGATCGGCGCTTGCAAAAAGTCTGGGGAAAGCAAATCTTCTCAGACTCCCCTGCAAGGAATGATGCTCCAAATAAATCACAAGCCTAAACATTGGGAAAACATAGGTAAACCCCAAAAGCCCTGGTTGCCTCAACTTACTGTCAAATGCTAGCTAGAACCTCATCCTAGGAGCCCAGGGAAGAATGCATTCTCTTGTCCTCTGACTCCATCAGCAGTGTGACAATGCCAGCTTGATGTAAAATTAGAGTGGAAGTAGATGGGAAAACTTCTCAGTCACAGTAATGACAGCCTGGCCTTCCCGAGAAGGCTCCTGCAGCCACAGAGCAGAGGTGCTGCTGCAGTAATGCTCTTTCCTTCCAGCTCTTCCCAACACTCACATTGCAACCAGGCAGTCCTGGTGGCATGGTTCTTGCCAAAACATTTCTGCTATTGTAATGTTTTTCCCTTTGAGAGGGGAAAGAGATATCTTCTCCCTTTCTGTTTTAACTGCAGTCGGGCATGTCCCATCTTACCATAAGAGCTAGTATGTCTTAATATGGAACACAAATAGATGACGTTAAAGGACAACCACATGCTCATTTGATTCTTGCTCAGTATTTTCATCCAGAGCAATTGCCTGATATTCTACCCTGCTTCTTAGTGGTCTCCTTAAGTGTCCTTGAAATTAAAACACCATTTCTTTTTCTTATACTTCCCATAAATCAAATTGTGAGTTTTTTTAACATCACTCTTCAGAAATATTGAAGCATTAAACCGTGCATTAAGTTACGTAGGGTCCAAGGGAAACAAGCAATTATCTAGCCTTCAAATTGTGGAAATACATACATAGGAGCCAAAAATAAACTGTGAAGAAAAACTATACATGTAAGATGCAAAATGAGACTTATCCTGAATTGGATTTCATGGAATATAAAATACTTGCTTTCTTTATGAGCAAGCAAACTCATATTCCTGTATGTCCTCTGATATGTGTGGAATGCAGTTTCAAATCTATATTCACACGTAACAAATGTGATATGTATCTCCTAAATTCATAACAGTCTTGGGCTAAATCAGATTTACAATTATTATAGTGCAATTTTCCCTATAAAGAAATGCTGTGAATTTACTGTTTACCTTTCAGCTGATTTTATTTGCCAGATTATATACCAAATAGTCCCATGGGCTTGCTGAATATATGGGTGCTAACAAAGAAAAATGTGCATAGTTTTAATACCAACTTTGTAAATTGCCTTAATAATAGCCTGTATAATGTAATAGTATTTTCAACCAGTACTTTTAATTTCTAGCTCATAAAGCCTTTTCATTGAACCCCAAGGGTGTAGCTATAAAAGTAAGATTTAATTTTGTATATAATGTGGCCTAAATTAGTTTTAAAGCAATAGGAGAAACATGCAGCTCAAAGAGATAAGACTGAAATTATTATAACTCGATGAAATTTCCTATAGCAAAATTAATCATTATTTCCATTTTAACATAATTTGACACAAAAAAATAAAAGACTAATGTAGATCTAATCAAGGTATATATTTTAAATGACTTTTTCCTGTAAATTACAGAGGCCATAAAAAGAGTATTACAAACCGTATGACAGTGAATGGTTTGAAGACACTTCCAAACTGCAAGTTAAGTGTAATATTTCTTCGATGGAATGAGACAATAAATAAGTACTAGTCCATAATAATGAAATAATGTATTTATGTTCATATCTTTGACCAAAACTGGAAGTCCATGCTGAGAAACCAACAGCACAGTCTCATGGCTGTCAGTCTTGGCATGCTTGTCAACTGTCTGTGACATTTGATCATTTTTCCTAAAAGTGCCTCTCCTGAAATCATGTGATTATGCAAAAACTCAGTTTCTCAATTTCTAACCCTCCCGACTGCAGAGAAAATCTAACAAGCATGAATGATAAAGCAGGTGAAAAGAGACAGCACATAAAGGAAACCTGTAAAATTATTTTCTCAGACTCTCTTTTTATCGATTATGCTCATCTTTGGGCTTGACATATTCTTGAATGCTTGAGCTTCACAAGTGTACTCTGTTGACCATTTTAAACACATGAGAAAAAATATCTTAAAAGTCAGCAGACTGGTACACAGTCATTTACTCCATATAAAAAAAATTGTGCTTAACCAGGATTTAGTTTTAACTACATTACCTTAAAGCAAGGCCCCAAATTTTTCCTGCTATGTTGTCTCTGACTCTCTTTCTACAGGAAGACATCTTCCAATACTAGATGCTTTCTACTGTGAATAGTTTCTTTGGGCCTTACAAAGGCACTGATTACAGTTATCTTTGCAGATATATCTGATATGACTTCAAATCAGGCAGGTATAAGAGAATAAGAAAGAAGGGACTATTTATAAGGGTAGCAGAAGATTTAGGTTATTCCTGGCATTTAGAATTATATTTAGAGTGTTTTCTATGTATACTAAAAGTTTATCCCACTAATGTATTATATAAAGATCTCTCAAGTTTGTGATATGAATACCTGCACATCTGGGTTTTACTTGCAAGACCAGCAGGGTTTTGTGTTTTGTTTAACAATCTGAAAGGTCCTGAAAAAGAAAGAAAAGGAAAGAAAAGAAAAAATGGACTGTGCTGTATCAAAACCACCAATGAAGGGCAGGAAGGAGTGACAGTCAGACACATCACCTCAGCGTGCGCCAGCACTGTGGTACCCAGACACGTTTTGGACCCATCAGGAGATTGGACTTTGGTAAGTGTTGCCCAAAGAATCCTGCAAGTTCCTGATGCTGGCCCAAGGCTGTTAAAGTAAATGGTAAAACTACCCCCCCAGCTTTGGTGTGAGCAGTCTCAGCCTCATCAAGAATGGCTTTGTGGAATATCTTCTGTCAATGTTTCTTTTTTAAAGTTTATTTCATCTTTGTAAGCCTTATTGATTTTTACAGCTGCTGCTGGTCTGACCCCAGGAACTGAATAACAGGCTGCAGCTCCCACAAAACCACCTCCAACTCCAAAGTTTCACATCTTGTAGATTTTGAATACCTAAATAGGCTCATTAACTATTTGAGTTTCTGAAGCCTTGCAACATGTTTACTACAAACAGAAATAAGTATCTGGATCAAGCAATCTAAGTAATAATGTACATTATACACACACATATATATTTATATACACAGGAAGGAGGAAATGGTATATTATCTGTCTATTAAAGTGATGGTGTTACTGGCATCCTAACCCACCATTTGCCCAGCTGTCGGAGGCGGGGGGAAACAGACACCGTGGCACTGACTGTGTTGCGTAGGACATCACATTACCTGTCCCCACACGAGTCCACCTGTGCCGTGGTGTGGCAGGGCAGTTCACTCACCTCTCTGTATCGCACCACTTGGGCGAGACATGGGCCAGACGAGCAGCCAGGACCACATGCAGGCAGAGCCCAGGGTCACAGCTGGACCATGCACCTCAAGGGCTGCAAAGATTTCGATTTTGGAAGAGTAGCTGTAGCCTTTGGGGCAGCAACAAGGCACTCCGTGTCACCATGGACAGGAATCAGACAAATGTGAGTGCACGTGTCACAGCTCTCACCTTGTGCAACTGCAGAGCCCAGGAGGATATTTTGATCACAGAAGTGGAAATAGTTAAAGTTCAGTCTAGTAAAGAGTAAATCAAATCCATTAAGAAATACTTGTTTAACAAGGTGACATCTAAGTGGGAGTTAGATTTGTCTGTGCCTTAATTAATGCAATGGGATCTTAAAAACCACTACACATTTTTAACACCAGCGTGAAAAGTATACTATATTAAAACATTACCCACTTTCAAGCTGATCTCTTTCCCTAACATATTTTCAGTAAAATTATTCCATAACCAAGCTAGAATACCAAAGGTATGGTGTGAGGGAAAGCCAGGGGCTGGCTTGCAGGTGAGGCTGTTGGTGGTGCCATAGGTGCCATGCTGAGTCTGGCATGGGTGGTGGGTGTGTGACATCCCAGCAGGACAACAGGCTGAAAAGTGAAAAGGTGGTCCCCTAACATCAGCCCCATGTCCCCACAGCAGGACTTCAAAGGACTGACTGTGAGCTACCAACAAAAAGCCTCAACACATCATTGTTTTGTATCTAAATAAGCATTATTTAGTTTGGTACATTTATAGTTTTTACTAAAAATGTACTTTGTGCAGTCATTTGGCTGATTTTTTTGTTTGTTTTACTGAATTTGGCTGGAGGAAAATGGTTGTGACTGAATTACCACTAGAAGACCAATCAGGAGGACAACGGCAAATTCAAATGCAGAGGATTTTTCATTTGCTTGTTGTGGCATTGCTGGCAGTAATCAAACAGCCAGGAAAGGAGCACAATCCTGCACTGCTCTGTTAGAGAAGTGGCTTATCCCAGGTGTTTTCTGAGTGGCAGAGCTGAACTGACACTCCAGAAAGAATTTATAAGCATTGCCAAACAGGTTTTGAAACACTACAGATTTGCTTTGAAATTAGTAAGAGCTGTTTTATTATTTGTTTTCTACTTTGGTAAAGATGTTTTTATATTGCATTCATCAGAAAACAATAATCTTATGAAAGTCCTTGGAAACTTTTTCAGTTTGCCTTTGCTCATCCGTAAAGCTTTCAGTTATCCAATCTGGAAACAGAAAGAATATCTTACTATGCAGGGCGATCAATTACAAATGATAAATAGCAAGTAGTAAAGTGCTGAAAATCCAGGCATTACGATCGGCTTGCAAACATCCTTTGTGCTCAGCATTTCACTAAACTGTTCATTGAGCAATCATGAATAATGAACACAATAGTAAAAAAAAAAAAAAAAAAAAAAGAAAAAAGAAAAAAGAAAAAAGAAAGAAAACCCACAACTTTGTTCAGTTAAAAATTGGCAACGAAAAAATTCAAATAAATTATTCCATATGATCAGTTTTTCCCTTCAGTTACTGCTTTATCCTTCTCTCCACAGTGAGAACCGCCAGGACCTGTCTGCTTTTTTCCTGAAGTTCTTTTGACGATCTACTACTGGAGCCTCTCCCTCTCTGTCTGCAGCCTCCATCCGTCTCATGGAAAATATTTGGTGGACTGCAACCAAGCTCCCCTTTACACGCGAGTGCTCCAATCCCACCGAACAAGAGGGCCTGTTTTTCAACACAGAGAACACACTCCCCTATTTCATCCAAACTGGATTTATACCAGTGCCCAGACTGAAGGCAGAGATTCCAAGCTGTTGCCTCATGGGGAATGAGATGAAAAGAAAGAGTTAAAATTTCAGTGCTTTGGACAAAACACATGTATTTGTTCAAGGAAAAAAGTTATAACAAGAAGATATGCACGCCTGATGATGAATGAAAGCCTGTTTGTACCTAATGTATCGAAGAAATTGTTCAAGAGCAGTTAATTTTGCCATTTCAATGTCTTTATGAGTTATCTGCCACAGAAGTACTTGTTTTAAAAAGATGAGTTGCCTGGCAACCACTTTAACATAGAGCAGCTGACTTTTCTGAACTTTGGGAAATGTTTTATTCATCAGCTGGTATTCTTTGCTCACTTCCCTTCATTTCCAAATTCCCTTTTCTGATTGTTACATGCTTTTTACATTCTGCAGAGCAGCTTCATGGTCTGTCCAGTACTATGTGATAATGGACACCAGTTTTTGCATAATGGACACCAGTTTTTGCATAAGTCACTTTAAAAAAGCAACAGGCATTCATGTTATAATTTTTATTGCGCACATACTCAAATCATCATGTCATTTGACCTAAGCTAGCCTTATGGGGGCAGAATGTTTGGAAAAGCTGTATTAATTTTTTTTCTATTAATTTATTTTAAAAATCAATACCAGAGACATTACTTTCCTTCAGAAATTGCCCACAGATTTTATACTCTTAAACTGTTGATATCAGTTTAAGGGTATGGAATTAAGACGCTAGTAGATAAAGAGATAGAAAGACAAGAACTGTTTGAGATTATACCACTTGGAAAAATTACAAGAAATCTGGAGGGGGGAAAGGAAATATACAGAAGTTCTTGCCAATAATGAAATAGTTCCCAGGGGAAATAACAGACATCTCTCATTCTGAACCTTTTCCTCTGTAATTTGTATGGCAATACAGAACCTGAACAGACCAAAAGAAAGACACTGACATTTTGACCCACCTAGCTTTTTGAAGCCTTCATTATCAAACACAGTTTGATAAAGGCAACCTCATGTGTTGGTTTAATTCTCCTTGTGGAAAAAACATTGTTTGATCTTCAGCTAGGAGACCACATCTCTTGAAGTGCTCATGTGGAGTGGTGTACCTTGAGGCCCTGACCCAAGGAGCCACTGTACGGGATGCTGTTTTGGATAACGGGTTTGAGTATGTTAATGATGTCCCAAAAGGAATTTGTGGTACTCACATCCTCGAAAACTGAGGTAAGATAGCTTTCCAATTTTGAAGCAGCACCAGATACACACAGTGTTCACCTTTAATGAGCTCTCTTGTTTAGAAGAGTATTCTTGTTTACACATCCATGTAAATGTGTGTTAAAGGTGCAACAAAAGAGCATTTCCAAAAGGTTAAGGAAATGAAAAAGAGGCAAATAAAAGCAGTATGCCCAGCCTTTGGCACTTCACATGTGTTCTGTTGGTTTCAATTTATATTTTTCCTCTGGTTCTGACTTACTGCTTTCAAAGTAACTTAAGAGAAACTGGGTTTTGTTTAAGAAGAAGCAATTATGAGCCAGTATATGTCATTAAAACTGCCCAACAATTCTCCTTATAAGACCATTAAGCAAGGAACTGTGTCCTCTGAGACAGTTTTGAATGGGGTGCAGCATGCACATGCCCTGACCATCACAGGGAGAAGCCCCTCTGCAGCACTCAACTGAACACCCTCCATCCTGGGGACAGGATGAGGCAGTGGTCCTGCTTCACGCAAAATTATGCAGGAGCATATCATTTGTGTCATCATTCACTGAATTAAAATGCCCAGACAAACATAATGCCATTATCTCCTAAACTTCAGAAGTTCAACCATGCTGGTCCGGCACTTTTTTTAACTTCTCTCCCAGTCTCAGTGCGTTAGGTGGCTACAAGCACAGGCTGTGCAGAGTGATCTTTGAAGAGAGTCCTTTAAACAGAAAATTTTATAAAACTTCTTTTCTACTGCACCTTGCTAAGGGTGACTGCACTGACTATTTGGCCTTGTTTATTGTCTCTTTTAGGAGACCTTTAAACTATTCACTGTCTGTCTATACAAATATATTTATGAAAACTTCCTCTCCAAAAATATTTAGGATAAAGTAGTATGTCTGATTTATTTACGTCTCTATCGAAATTCCCACTGAATTTAGTAGAATCTGAACTTTACGAATTCACCAGAAAGAGTGTTTTGGCACACATATATACCATCACATTTGTATTAAATTACCTTCAATCTTTCTGCCTCTATCTAGGATGGTTGGAAATCACCTTCGAGTTGCCCATGAAATGGTAATGGAAGCTGTTAACATCCAACCTTTCCTTCAAGGGGGAGAAATGATTCCCTAAAGAAAATCCGTGTGGTTTAATGGCCTTCCCTATGCCCACGCTTGGCCTGCTGCACAGTTTGGTCTTTACCTCTCTCTCACATAAAAGACTCCCTGTAGTGAAGCACAGAAGTTTAAAGTGCAGATGAAACAGGCATGTTTTGAGCAAGCCTAAATGTTGTATCCCTCCACAGCTTTCCGTTATCACCCGCACAGTGTTACTGGTGACACAGGTCTCCAGAAAGCAAGAATCTTCCTACTTCTGAGTCCTCTGGTTGTTTATTAAAACACCTGTGAGATCTGCTTTCTTGCCCTCTAGAGAGAGTGAGATTTGCCCCACAGATTATTTACGCAAAGCTGCCCAAGAATGTAATGTGTCCAACTATCAAAAATTCAAAGGAAGCTTTTTGCTTCCCTTCAAATCTTTTTTAATTTTCTGAAGAAAACCACAAGAACTAAAAATTAAGCAGAATTTTTTTTGGAGTTAAAAAAATATATAAGAAAAAACTCAAACTTCTTCCCAAACCTTCAGAAACTTTTTAAGTTTCTATCAGTGTTCCTGGGGAAAGCATGCTTTTTGTTTTTCCCTAAACAAAGGCACTGTAGAAGGCTAAACAGACTTCTGTTTGGCTGCAAACATGCTCAAGGTGCCGCTAAGATCTCACGTGTTCCAGGGGATCTCAAAACCTTAGTGTGGAAGTAGAAAGAATGATGTTCATAAAGAAAGAAAGCAAGAACTAAGGTATGAAAGCATCCTTTCCTCTAGCACTGTCATTTTTTACAGAGAAATGTAGGATGGCAATTAAGAGGAGAATTTCAAGGTCCTTATAAACGCCATATAGGTCTTACACAAGGAGATCTGTTGCTGTCATGTACATATGTACACACACAGGTCCCCCTTTCCCTATTCACCAAACACCCTTCGCTTCCCCTCCTCACTCCCACCCATACACTCCATACCCCCTTCCCCGTCCTGTTCCCAAACACTTGCCCCAAGTCTGCCACCCCTTTGACTTTGACTGCAAACTGCCTGAGCCACTGCTCATAAGTTCCCTGTGCTTGGCCTAATGCATCCAGTCAGGCTACAGGGCCAGGATGGAAATATCAGGCAAGCAGTGACACGTATTGCTCAAAAGAAACAGTGCTCAACAAGGAGAAAGAAAAAGGACTGTCTTGCTTGGATATGGTTAAAATGCACATTTTTAAAAATGTTTACTTGTTGGTCTGTCCTCCATTGCACAACACTTTCCTGGCATGCTTTATTTATGTATCTATTATTTTATTATTATTATTATTACCTATTATTAGTATAGCTATTATATATCTATCATATGTCTACCACATACCTCTATATCAATCTATTCTAAGACTTTATCTCTGTCTATGGGACAAGAAGCTATCCCAGGAACATCTGATCCCAAGTGATTGGATTACTGGTAACTAACACAGACGGTACCAGTTGGTGGACTCCTTATACCGCCTGTGCTGCCTGTTCCCAACCCCCAATGTATTTTTAGAAGCCTTAAGGAGACAACAATTACGTGAGGTAATGGCTATTCTTAGCCTATTATCTCTCACGTGAATACTGTTTCTATAAATAAAACCTGAAAGATCCATCAACACATGGAACTTACTGTAACGTATTCTGACGGCATGAAAATGAAATAGGATCTTCAGATTTGTTTTCAACTGAGTAAACATGGTGATTTTTAAGGCAGGCCGCCTGAGATGTCCTGGGTTAGTAAATACATGCAGATGGTAAAACAAATTGACATAATATTAATTGGAACACCCACTATCCCTTCAAGAGTTATTGTTTTAGTTCAGTTTTCTAATGGAAAGGAATTTGTTGCACTGTAACTTGATATTATTACTACAAACTCAATAAAAATATTTTTTTAATCGAAAAGGCTCCTGGTTTTCTTAAATCTAATAGTAATTGAATCCACATTTTCCGAGCTACGTAACAAACAGCTTTTTTATGCATAACTTGTATTCATGTTGGAACATGATATATTTTCAAAGGCATTATGGAACGAAGTGCATAAGCAGTCAGATTTGAATATAACATATTATGCCATTCAATCAGCTTACTGCAGGCCATAGCCTTAAAAATAAAATTATACTAGTAATGCTGGCATTTGTGTTCCAGAGGGAGATGGTTAATTCTTCAATAAAAAGTAGAAGGATTTGCATCTGCCCTGGCTGACAACATAAAAGATCAACCTTTTTCTTATACTTAAGGCAAAACGTTCTCTGTAAAAACCAAGTTAATGCAATATTAAAGCTGCCTAGTAAGGCATATAAAAATGAGGATAGGCACAGTTAACGATGAACATTCAACCTTAAATCTGTCATTCGGTGTTTGCATTAAAACATGGTTTGCCATTGTGTGATCACTTCATTAGTAATATAATTAAAAATATTAAGCAGCAGAAACTGTGGGGAAATCATGCCAAATCTTGTCCTTTGAAAAGAAAATTCAAATAACTTTATAGTCTACATGGTATATTCCACGCTTTCGCCTTATTATGGTTTGGGCAGGATTTTATCTATAACAATAAATGCAGTGTTTCTTATTCCTAATTTATAAAGTTACTCACAGACTCTTCTGACATGATGAACAGAATATAAACAGGGAATAGAGTATACGAGAAGATGCACTATATTCTACATATGTGACAAGTTCTCAAACTTTAGCAAGCAAATGAGTCAGTATATAAAACGTTTTATTCTTACCAGTCCTAGTCCCCAAAACACAGAAATATTTTTCTTCTATCATAAGCCATTGAATAAATACAGTAATATATTTCTAAAATAGCTACTTGGAAAAGCAATCCTGTAATCTTTTCATGGTGAAAAAACATGTGTTTTCATACCCGAAATTTAAAGCACAAAACCACTACTAAACCCAAAACATTACTTTATGTTACATATTTTAAAAAGAAAAAAAAAAAAAACACACAATGACTATTAAGTATACTTGTCTCAAAAGGTAATTTTTTTCCTTGTCAAAATTCTTCCCAATTCCTTTGTAACCAACCTGGCAAATCAGTCAAGATACAGACTACTACACCTTTTTTTCTCATATCAAGTCCTCCCCCCCCAGGCCTTGACTCCATACAGTCTCTGCACCAAAGTAATTAAATCAATCAGAAAAATGGTTCAGTTAAAATCAGTGCCACCTCATATCATGGACAGAATATTGTTGGTACAGAGTTTATTTATATGACTGCTGCTTGGTTTTGTTCAAGCTATACTGAAATAAATATCTTTATAGCTAACACACTTGTGTCCACACTAGGCTGTTACATTGATTTAAACACTGTCTGTTTTTCCAGCAATTTAGCTAAATTATTAAAACAATGACATAAAAAGAAGGGCATAGAGAGCTAGATGATAGAAACCAAAAAACACTTTCACCTCTCGTTTTCATCACCTTTTGTTTGGATTAAAATCTTGCAGATCATGTCTAAGCCTATAGTCACGAAAAATAACCGCATTAAAAAAGAAGGGGATTTGGAGGGCTCTGCAGCATTCACCTCTTTTCAGTAAGAGCTGCAAATAGTAGAAACGTAAAGTAAAATTATCACTAGTTCAGTAGTGTATGAAAGTGTCCTTTTAATGAGAAAATGTTCCACTTTTAGTTTCTTCTTCATTTGTAAAAAACCTCTCTGAAACTTTTTCTCATTATCTGTGATTTATTTCCTTATTCCTGGACCTGGAGTGTAATAATGGTCCAAATGTAATAGCCTTGACCTTTGCAGCTTTTCTCAGGGAGGTCACAGAGAATTTTGTTTAAGTCACGAGCAAAGATTTCAACCTAGCAATAACACAATGCACTTATAATATAACTTACTTCATAATATGTACAGGGCTTTAGCTACTGGAATGTAGATCTCAGCTTTCCCCTGTGGCTAGCCATATAATCAACTTTTTTTTTTTTTTTTTTTTTTACAAGCAAGGAAACTGAGGCACACCAACAGTGAATTACCACTGACTGAAACTGGCAAAGATGGAATTAGAGGTCAGGTTTTCTGCATCCAATACTCACTTTAACCACAGTCCCATCCTTCCTCCCAGTGCTGTCCATTCCTCCCATAACAAGACACAGTTATTACTTAAAAATTGAAGCGTGGGAAGGTTTGTGCAGATGAACACTGGTATTACTGCTCTTCTGTGGTGCTTATTTGAAAATCCCAAGGAATTTTCATCTCGTTAGGCAATGCCCAGCCATAAATTTCTTGTCTCCATTCTCCTGCCTGCTTCATCCCATTGTCTCCTTTCCTAATGCACTGCACATCAGGACTGCCATTTTTGGTACAGCTCTAAATTCAGTTCTCTCTTTCTAATTACCGACAGTGAAAAGGAAAATAAAAAGTAGCACACCATTTTACAAAGGGGCAAGCAAACTGGCACAAAGTGCATCTTAAGAACATACTTATCAGAGAGTAATCCCTCATGTCTTTTCTCCCACCATTTTGTCAAAACCATAAAAAAAGAAACAAAATGGCAACCACTAATATTCAGATTAATAAAGACCCATATGATTCCCAGCTGTTGACTATAAGTGGCAATCCATGTGCAGTCTTTGTACCCAATGTGGTTTTCACAATACCCATATTTGTTTCTGCCTCTCAGTGAAGCTCCAAATAGGAACTGGTATGTAGTAGGATCTGTGCAAATAATTTATTGTCTGTCTTACATTTAAGGAACTGCAAAAAAAATATGAAAAAAACAAGGAAGAAGGTTTTTATCCATTAATCAGGACCTTATAGAGAAAAAGAATGGGGTTTTACTTGTTAATAGTGAACAGCGGTTCATGCTTTTAGATTTCATGACTTTCCATAAGGCACAGGCATTCATATGGCTCTCACATTTTCTGAGAAGTTATGCAGAAGTTAAGTTTAAGCATTTACCAAAAGCTGCGAGGAATACTGTTTTCGTTGAAAACATTCATGCTTTTCCTCAATGTGCCATTTTTTTAAAACACATTCTAGGTTTACATAGCCAAACATGTATTAAATATTAATATAACACATTTATATTGGTTCCTGTTTATTTTCTAGGGGAGCATAACAATAAGTATTGTGCAGTTTGACAGCACCAGCTACATTATCTCCAACTACTTTTAAATGCCCTCTTTCAGCTTCGTAGGGATCCAGCTAATTGGGAAACCAAAAGGAGTGAGCACTCCTCCCGTGTGCTCCTGTGCCCAGCTAGGTCAGCCCCGCCAGCAGATGCCCAGGGCCGGGGAGGTTTCCCACCATGGGACAATGCCGGGAAGGCGGGCAGTGCCACCCTCCCAGCCACTCTGCCCACACCACGGGGAGCAGAGGAGACCTCCGAGCGGCCGTGGGAGCGGGGCCGAAGCAGACTGCGGGCATCACATTCCTCTGTTCCCCAGCTATCGCGGCGGTCCCAAGGGTGTTACTGCAGACAGCAGTAACTTAAAACAGCCTTGCTGAGCGTGCTGCTGGCAGCCCCCAGCCTGTGGGAGCATCTTGTACAGCCTCCTTTGAACACCCTCACTCCTGGGTTCGGAGCCAAGCTCGGGCTGGCCACACACAAGGTTGGGAGCTCATGGAGGTACGGGCCTGGCTGCTGGTGAAGCAGCGCCTGGGGGGGCCCGCGAGGTTGCCTCTCTTTAAAGAATAAAGTGATTTCGTATAGGAACTTCAGCTGAACAACACTGTTTTGCAAAAGCAACATAAAGGTAAGGCTTCTTGGGCAACAGCTCACAAGAATGGAAAAAAACTTGTTTTATTTCCTGCAAATCAGGAACACGTGTTTACTAGTCGTTAAAATGGACTTGGGTATTAACTCTTTAAGGCCTAAACATTATCATCTATGTGGAAGAAAAAGGACAACAGTGACGATCAATATTCATCATACATTTTCTATGCAAAAGAGCTAGATAATGAAATGCATTGCAGAATAGAGATACATTGCTAAAGAGATGTGGTTTCACAATATTCTGCCTTTGCAAACTGTTCTTCCATTGCATAATTTTACAAATTATGTGAAAATATTCCTATTGAAAGCGAATGATTTATACTAATCACTCAGAGGCAGCTGGAATAGGAAAAAAAATTGATGTATTTACTGTTCGAAAAACAAGACACTATATTTATGGACACAAACAGAAATCAAGACTCTGGCTCTTGGGAAAAGACATACAAAAATTTAAAATCAGGGGTTGCATTCTCTACTTCACTAACTACATCATTAAAACTACAATATGAAACAAAGCATGGCTTTGTATTTGCTTGTTTATTTGGCTGGTTTTATTTAACTATGTTCAGCTGCAGTCACTGATACTTAAAATCTTACAATACACCATTACTGTTGCATTCAAACACCAGAACAGGTTACCAACGACTGTGATCAATTCTATGTGAATTTTTATTTTAATTATATACTCAGATTCAATCTAAAACTCAAAGGCAATTTTCTAGGTGAAATTTATGGCCTGTACCATTGAGCAAGTCCCTTCTAATTGTAGAATCACTGAATACTACAGGAACGAGCAGACATTTGTATCTCTAATGTAATTTATGCATGTGTATCATGATATAGTGCTAGCAATGATTTTTCATAATAAATTGCTTTCACAGCTTCTACAACTAAGACAACATTTATAAAATGGCAATAAATGCAGTTGGGTTTAACTTCTGCTTTATACATGCTGCTGCATCTACTCTGGGTTTAACGCATCAGTCACTTGTTACGGCGTTTGTAGCCATATAACCCATGGTCTCAATCCACAAGCCCTCTGAGGACATGTTCCTCTTTAGCACATTGGCTGATGCCAACCAGCTGCACATCCAGTCTACAGCTGTTGCGAACTCAAGAACTTTCTGCCATGCAAACTCAGGCCTAAAAGATACAAGTAGTGAGTCCTAAGTGCACTAGCTTTCTCCCACATGCTGTTGTTCCAAGATAATATTTAGCTTGATGTGTTGCTTCTCTCTTTGCTCTGTGTGCACTGACCCACTGGGATCTGAAGGTGATGAAGGCTCCTGGGTCAGCCCTGATCCCCACGGGTGAGACTGGTCTGCACACATTCTCACAGTGATGGCTGAACAACTTGTTTTTATGTTCTGAACTCATCCAGCCCTTACATTTTTGTCTTTAGCAGCTAAAGACAACTTAAACATCCCTGTTGTTTAATTGCCAAGGCTGTGTGACTCATGAGCAGTCTGCTGGGTTGTGGTTAATTTGGCAATCATGCCACTTTAATGAGCTTTACACCATCCCCCCCCGGCTCCTGTGTCCGCTCCTGTTTCTTTCAGCCAGTCCAGACCTGGTTCACAATGGAGCCACAAACACAGCAGTGCCAGCACAATGTGAAGGCCTTCTCTTTCAGCAGCTCAGTACTTGGGAAGATTTTCAAGAGAGCTCATGTCCTAATTCAGTAGCCAGATACAGAAACACAAGCAGCATCCAGCATCTCTTCTGAAAATGTAGATCACTGAAGACCTAAAATCCCAACAGAAGTTTGGAGCACCTTGGAAACTCTGACCAGCTGAGAAGAACGAAGACAGAACAACCAAGAGGGCACTCATATGGTGATGGAGTGTACAACATGTTTCACATCTGCCCTTTGGGATGGGCCTGACACTTCACAGCTGACAGGACCATGGGCAATATGCAGGGTGAAGCCTGAATTAACTGACTGCTCAAGACAAAACAGCAGCCTCTGAAAGGTCTGAATCTTTTATGAAGATAAAATGGGAGAATCTTAGAAACTAGTGACAGATAAATAGATGTCTTTTGGGCAACATTTCTGTTAAATCTTTAACCAAGGTAACATTCAAGGCAAATGTTTCCCCAAAACAGTAAAGAGAAGTAACTACTGTCCAGGGCCATCACTAGTCTGTCCCTTGAAGCATCCTAATACGGTCACAGCTTAACTGGCTCATGTCTAAACATCTATCTGTTTGCCATAGGGAAGAAAAAAAAAAAAAGTAAAAATATTAATTGCATCGGCCTGTTCTGGTGGTGTAAAAACTTCTATGAATACCCAGAACAATGTGTGAGTGGGGAGTGTGTCCCCTGTAAGTACTGAAGTTAAAATGTTTCTATTGGCTTCCAGTTCTGGAGAGATGGTGACTTTTGACTCTAAGCACGTGCTCCATTGCTCTGTGGCAGAGGGATGGGACTACTCATGGGCCGAATGTTAATTTCTGCATATTGAAATGCAGCACATACAAAAGTGGAAGAGAACTGTGGCTGTGGAGGCTTCACGATGTCAGCTACATTAGCCAGCATTTTGGGATTGTTGCAAAAGGTAGGTAATTGGTTACTAAATATGGTCATTATGTATGCATATGGATCTAAATATTGAAAATGAGTCATTTATCTCCTGCCACTGATCTAACTGGGGTTTATCCTGATATCAGTCCATAAAACTCTAATGGCCTGAAATTTTCCAGTGTATTTGACATGGAAGTTTAAGGCTCAGTTAAAGTATAGACCTCCTATGACAATAAGTACCTGGATAAGCATTTGGTACTGTATTGGAGAGGCACACTCACAACGTGAGCTACATAAACTCATTCTCTAAATGGGAATGTTTTAAGAGATATCAAGTACAGATGTTTCAAAGTAGAATTTAAGGTCTCCCTAGGTGTGCCCAACTGGTGATCACTCTATTATAAGCTTAACTCTTCACAGACAGAGTTCAGACTCCAGCTTACCTACCCAACTTTGCATCAAGGAAGAATAACTGTTATGTTTCAACAGCTCTTTGCACCCACTACCTAATACAAACCATGAACAGCTGCAATTTCACTGCCCAATTCTTTCTTATACCCTTACAACATTTGTTCTGTTAATGTAGGTTAATTCTGCAAATAACACTTCTGTAAATTGTTCTTGCAAACTGCTACATCATTTATGTAAGGACTTCTGTGAACTTTGAAAAATTAATGCCTTTAATTTTGGTTGATGGCAACATCAGCAGAGCTCTGTAAATTGCACTTTAATGAGATTTTGCTACAGGGGATAATCTGCTACTGACAGAGTAACATCTTGAAAACATCTGTAGACCTATAATTTTTCTATGACGATTAGATCCCACCACAAGAGTCCAAATACAGTGCAGAAATATAGGAAAAAATGTAAAGTCCTAAATGAATATCCAACCTGTTCTTTAAAAAGAAGAGGCATGCAATGAAAAGCTTCATGTGATGAAAATAAATCAATTTATCTGACTAATTAACATTTAGCTTTATTTAATTAAGAAAGACTATTACTGTCTTCACTGCTGTGCATCTGTATATAATGAAGCAAACAGCAGTAGGTATAAGATACCACAGAGGGATATGCCCAAGTAACCCAGCACTATAGGTGCAAAGGAACGTCTATTATTGTTAAGTAACTGACATCAGAGTCTCTCTTTAATGTTGTCATAAATAAAAGAAAGATTCTCACAGATGCTTTCGCATATGGTTTCTTATTTGTCTCTGATGGAGACTGGAAGTTAGATTAGATGCCAAAATTAAATGATTTAAATAGACAGCTGCATAATGAAAACTACTAAATAACACCTTTTGAACACTTTCTATTTATAGTAAGCTCTAACTCACAGAAGGATGACAAATCTCATTTTGCTTATACCACTGTAGGTTATTGCTATAAAACCATTGCTTTTAGAACACTGAAACTTCAAGGTACACTGCAGTCTATTTGGAAGTGCAAAGCGTGCAGGATTAGGATGGCAAACAGGAGTGGAAAGCTCAGAATCCAAGATTAACTTTAATAGATCAGCTTAATCATTGAAATATGCAGTTCATGATTATCTGTAATAGAACTATCCAGGATGAACAGAAAAGGCAGGTAGAGAGAGGAGGACTTCAGTGCAAACCGCTGGAGAATTTTGAGTCTGTCATCATCCAAGTTCAAGTGAAGTGATGGACATCAGAGAAGGCACTTAATGCCTAAGCAATAATCTATCGTTTACCAGCACTAAGGTATTATATCTTGGGGATAAAACCTGGCATTAAAAATACTGTATTTGGTGCAAGGAAAAATGCAGGTGTGTAAGTACTGGCTATATAGCTATGTCAGTGTATTCAAGCTGGTGCGGGTAAGCAACATCCAAGCATAAGAACATAAAAAATAAAAAACAAACCAATCCTATGTGTTCAGAGCATCACCTTCAAGAACTCGTATCAAAGAAGACCTGCAGCATTTCAGGAGACATTTTTTGATAGTATAGCCATTCCTTGAATTGTTTTTCCATGTCCTATATAATCATAAATCAGAGGCTGTAACAGTTCACAAGAATGAAGTCTGCATGAAATTTTTTTGGAAAGGAACAGGAACTGCCAAATCCTACCAGGATCGGAAAGCTACTCCTGAAAGCAGTTAACACTGGCTATTTCCAGCAAAAAGGAAGGCACTAGCTAGTGGACAATTCTGAAATGTTCTGTGAAAGCAAAGGATTTTTCCAACAACCTGTCTGTCAGTAGAGGTCCAGAAACACAAAGATAAAGAGGCATCTTTCAACAGATACATTTATGGGTTTCTGCACAGTCTTTCCTATCCACTGTGAAAGTCAGAGAAGCAGCATTTAAACCCTGTGGTAGGGGCTTGAGTCACGCACTCAGTGATGCTCTTGTCTTTGGCCTCCTCCTGCCCACCACTGCCTGGGTTGCAAGCACAACACTCTCCACCACAGCCCCCACAGTGCAGCTCCACACAGTCCCCGGAGTGTTGCCCAGCTTCTGCCATTGTGCTGTCCTGGGCCCTCTCCTTTTGTACAGAAATTAGAATATATTAATTTTATCTCCTATTGTCTGCCCTTGGGATTTGTGAGTCAGAGGCCAGATCACTTTTCCAGAGTTCACCTCTCACAGTTTTGAATAGAGCTACTGGGGCACACACAGCCCTCACTCCTTCCTTCACACAGGCACAATCAAAAGTTTGAATCCCTCTTTGTGCCTAGCATAAGCAGCTAATAAATATTAGAGATACTATCATCCCTTCTCCACCCCTTTAGCCTTGCTATGGCTGTGGTAACACCTGACACTAAGGGAACAACCCAGGAATCAGACAACTTCCAAACCCACCTGCCCTTTTCCCACCTTGATAAAGTGAGCAGAACATGAAAAATCAACTTCAGCCTGTTACAATTCCCATTTTACAGCCAGAGAAAATGAGCCAAGGGGTATGCATTTTGTCACAGAGAGAGAGTAAAGACATCAACACTCCCAGCCCTAAAAATAGTTTAGTGGATTATGCTGCCTCTTTATAGCTTGGTCTCATATTGCATGCTGTATTTGTCAGTACCACATGGTATTCATCCATTTTCCTTTTTCTAGACCATCCTTTTACTAGCTAGCATCATACAGTGGATACTATTTAAGAAACTAACATTTAGTGGTGACAGTATTTGCCTGTAGCATGGTACTGTGTAAATAGAGGTAATGAGAACTTTACTGGAATGTTTATAAAACCCTTTAGATACCCAAAGTGCTTTTCATATATTCAAATAAGTAATGTCAACACAATGCAATCCCGATTCTCCAGAGAAGAAGCAAGGCTGAGTTTCCATTTAGAATTTCCCAATTCCCTTTGCTTCTCTCCTAACAGCTTAAGTCTGCTATAAGTAGCTGCAGGGAAATATTTCCAAACAGCATGTGTTTTATTAACTACATTTTGTAGGAATTAATATAATTAAAAGAGCACTTTTTAATGGAAATGACAGCTGAATTACAAAAGATACCATTAGCAAAGATTTGAGCCTAAAGAAAATGTACTTCCAGCAATCCCAGCTCTTCCACAGTCTTAGTGTAATTAAAGCTCTGAAAGGGACTCAAGATGTGGATAGATGTAGATGTGCTTACCATGATGAAACATTTGGAAAAGAATAATTTAAGTTTGAAATATGGAGCACTGGGACATGACAACGGTTTTTGAAAGTAACCACTTAGATGTTTCCCTTACTTATGGTTCTCTTGACTGGGAGAAGCTCTCTCCACCAAAATACTAACACAATAAGTGTAGCACCAGCTTTCCAAAAAGTCTTACTGTGTTGCACTATAAATGATTAAACTACAGAGGAAAGTGAAACTTTGGCTGACACCTTTGATAGGAAAGTCATTAAAGCATACGTGCCTCTTTTCCTACCAAAAATCTGAGGAGGGTCTCAACAAGTAGTCATTAAGTTTAAAGCAAGTGTGAGCAGTCTCATTTTACACGTCAAACATGAGGAGTGTAATCAGAAGCTAGCACATGGAAAGCTACCAAGTAAGCTAAAATTTAGAGTCAAAGAGGACTGAGCACTTGGAGGGCTCTGTACTGTCATTTCTGTGGTACCTTTGGACAAGAAGAACCCTGCAGGGCCCTGCCTTGAGGGACCAAGCAGCCCTTCACTGACACTGCCAGAGAGCTGCTGCATTTGAGAGGGCTCCCTCCTGCCTTGCTGCAGCTCTTAAGCCAAAAGTCCTGGAAGAATCTGTTCAGTTTATGCTATACAAAGACTGAGCCACACTAGGCAAAAAACAGCTCTGTGTGTAAAAGAGCATTAAATGTCCTTTACATCACTCTGCACAAAACAAGAGAAACTTTTCAGTACTGTCCAGTTCATTTTATTTTGCTTCATGGCTCATTACCTCAAGCAGAATAATGAATAATATCAAAATAGAGTACTCAAAAAAGAGCAATAGATCGGAGAATGGCTGTCATTTTGTGCAAAAAATATTTTTATGAATGTATGCATATCAAAAACACTCTTTGTTAAGCCTCTGTCACTACTGATATTGCCATCATATTCTGCAAGTGCTTTGTTACTACATGCTGCAGTTGAGTCAGTCTCAGAACCATCAAGTTCAAAGTCACTAGAACAGAAACTGTAACGCAAAACCTGCAAAAGTCAGGGATTGACCATGAGTGTTTACCTGACTTCTGAAGTGATTTTCAGATTAAAAACTCAAAGAATCCACTGCTGGGGAAAAAAGGTCAACAGTATCATGAATATCAGAGGCAACATTTTGTAAGGTGGAGTTCTTCATAAATACATAGTATGAAGCACAACTAAAATGTTTGAATAACTGGTAATAAATCACTTTGGGTAAGTTGACCAGAAGCAGCAAATCATAATTCTAACAATTCTATTTTTGAGTGTATCAAGTAACTGAATGGTTTAATGTACCCTAAAATACAATAAGAATGCAGCGTTACAGTAAGAAAATGTAAATATGAATAACATCTTCATATTACCATTGCCAACAGAAAAACAAATAGAAGGTGTCTACTGAAAGGAGGAGAGGGGCCTATTTGAAATATTGATAGTGCCTAAACATCTAAATTTGAAAAAAGAGTTGCATTTTCAGGAACCTTCCTAGAAAAGGAATGATTGAAAATAAATTGCATTTGGAACTGGAAAAATCGTTACCAATATCAGTCAATATTACCATGTACTAATAAAAATATGAAGGTCAAAAAACGTTAGCTAGCTTTCCCAAAACAGAGATTGTGAACTTCAACCACTGAACAGGCTTATTTTCAAGGTCAGAGATCAGCATACAATTGATTGCCATATTATGCACAACCCAGAGAATTTAGTTGTCTTCACTAACAATGAGCCAGGAAGATAAAGTTTATACCTCACTGATGGGGAGAAAGAAAAAAAAAAAAAAAAAAAATATTCCTAGCTGACATTGAAGATACTGTTCAGATTAGGCAGGGAAGAATAGCTCTCACACTGAAATTTAGTTGAAAATGGTCAAATCAAACAAAAAGTGTCCCTTTGTATTTCTGACAACTAGACCATATGCAAATGAAAATCAGATAATTTTTTCCTGCCCTGTGAACGTTTGTCAAGTGGCTGGGTAAAATCTAGGGAGCTCAGCCTTACCAGGAAAACAGATGTTGCCTCATCTGGTTTGATGCTCGTATGGATGTTGAAGTCTCTAAGGCTAATAGTACAGTTCCAACAGTAGCTCTGACAGAGTTTCAATGAATTCGTTTGTGATATATTTCATGCACTCTGATAGTCTATACACTCTTGTAACTACAAACTTTGATCCTTCACTGGAAGTACAGGAAACACCTGGATAGTCTAATAAACTCTGCTACACAGTTGGCCACTTTGTGCATTGCAACCAAATTGTAACCAGGTCTCAGAAATATGAGATGTGGATCTCCATTTCCTCTGTAGCACAGCCATCGATGCAACACTTTCCCTGGAAAAGTGAGCCCTTGGGGAGGATAGTGGTGGGAGAAGAGACTCAAAACAGATGAAAGAGAGCCAGTAAGCCTGAGTGCATTTCTGTAGAATATGTTTCTCCTCAAGCAAGAGGATGTTGTCCTTTCCCCTGTATGCCTTTTTTTGCTGAGCACAGATGTATTATCTGAGCTCTTTCTGCTCCTTCATTCTCCTCTTATTCCCAGGCATAAATATCATGCTTTCCACATTTCCTTCAGATCACCAATCTCAGTCCAGAAATTGTGAGCACAAGATATTTTGACCAGTGGCAACTGTGAGCAATACAGGACAGCTGACTTCCCTCACCTCTGCCCCATGTCAGCTCCCTCTTCAGCTACTTCAATTGGTCAAAACCAGCACTCTAATATTTACAGCGTAAGTCAGAGAGAAAAACAGTTTGAGGCTTAGGAAGATAATTTCTTGACACCAGTCCTTGTTCCTCAGCAATGTAAAGGTACAACTTTATTATGCTGTTTGTCGTGGAAGACTTATGGTGGCTTAATATTTTTATAGCAATAGGCTGATGTCAGCTTCCTGAAAGACCAACCTACTGTGTTTAGGATTAGTGACTATTGCAACTTTGACACCTTTGCTTTCCTTTCTCTTTCTCTCTTTTCTTTTCCTTCATGTTTATGCATTCATCCATCTGTATACTGAGTTAAACACATCAAGCAATAGTGTAAACTACTCACTTGGTCCCTACTTGTATTCTTCAATTCTAAACAGAATAGACATACCTAGCAAGGAAAAGAAGTCTCACCTCCATCCTTTCCTCTTAATTTTGTATGTAAAAGAATGCATTGCTTAGTTGAGACTCTGCCAGTCAGAGTATGAATCTGTGTTGGTACCTCCAACCAGTGTCTTTCTACTCTACCACAGAAGACTAACCAGGGAGGGTTAGGAGAACAAACACAACTAATCCTCTGGGAAACCATGCTGCAGCAAGTTTTATCCTTTAGGCTCGTCATCCCGTTTACCTTCCTTGTAGAAAGTTACTGCCCTGACAGATAAGTACACTAACCTTACTTCAAGAGCATGCTTTGGGTTTTTGTCTCAGCATTCTGACTTTTCTGCCTTCCTTGCCATCTTCATCTGCCCGAGTCCTACATGTTAGCTGTTTGCTAAGGGCCACACGCAGGCGGTATGCTACAGATGTAATAGCATATAATGGTCTCTAATATGGTAAACTAAGCTTAACCACACCTCAGCTGCTCAGGGTAATGTTACATTTTGTCAAAGGTTTTGCAGTACCTTACTTGAGAGTGATGTTAGAGCTAATGGATGCTCACTGCATGATTATTCCTCCTTTATTTGAGAATGAGCACTACGTTTACTTTTATCCAGACTTTCAGCTTCGCCCAAAGTCCTTGTGACTTTTCTGCTGAGTGGTGGTTGTGTGGGGAGGTTGTTAGATAGGTCTCAATTTAGGAAATGCTCTAAGGCACATATTGCCATTCTTCTCTACTCAAGAACAGATATGCTTTGCTTAATCAACACATCTTCCACTTATCTTACAGCACACATAAATTGGACTGGCTGATGAGTGTAGATTAAAATTTGGCAGGAATTTCATCACATATTCTTCACCTCCAGCTATTTTCATTAGCTTTCCTTTCTCTTGTTTGCATAGGCTTAAATCCTTTTTGTTGGTGCTTAGAATATTTTTTTAAGTTCTGTATCTCTTCCTTATCTGAGTTGCTATCATTCTCCTCCTCACTTACTATTTGTATACTCAGTAGGGCAGACCAAATAAATTAATAAAACAAGTTCTTGTTTCTAAGAAACAGCTGTAGTGCCTATGAAAAGATGCAATTATAGTAGAATAGCTCTTCACTTCCCATAAACAACATTAAAAAAATTAAAAAATCTAAATAACAAAATGCTTTTTCAAGAAGTTTTGCAGCAAATTAAAAAGATTTCATGTACCTATGAATTCTAATCAAAGTAGCAATTAAAAATCCATTTTTTAAAACTCAATTAAAAAATCCACCTTTCTTCTGGAGTAAGTAAATGTAAGTTTGCTGGAGTGTAATACACACTGCATCCATTTGACAAGAGGGGGAGAACAACAGACTTGGGTTGTGGGGTTTTTTTTTATTTTAAGTGCAAATCAGCATGAATGTTCTGTACGCTCCTATCTTTTGCTTTGACATCAGTCAAATTTCACACTGAATTCAGGTCTGGTCCTAAAATTTTAGTTTTAGCTTGGAACAATTTTGCAAAGTTCTATATGAAATGCAATTTCCTTGAAATTTTTAGAGAACTGAAAATACCATACTTCAAAATGTGTGTAATAGAAATAAATTATAGTACTACTTCATAGCAAATGGAGAAAATTAATTAAATCTTATCATTAGAAATTATTTAATAAAGAAATGTTCCTGTATTCCTTCTAACTGGGCGCTCAGAGAAGATATTAAAGTGAAAAACTAACTCTTCACAGTTAAATTTGACAAAGCTTTTGCTTAGCAATTATACTATTTCCAAACGTTTGATTTAAGGCTCTTTATCAAAGCTGGCCACATGTCTTAATTGTTCTTGCCATTTCAATGTAAGAGTTTGCATCGTCTAGTTTGCTGGCAACATGATTTCAACACATATGCAAAAGGGAGAGCTAAACATATTTTACCATTAATGAAAAAATGCTTCTAAATGTATGTGGCATCCTCCCTCACCTGATAACAAGCCACAAACAAACCAAAGCTTTGGTTCTTGTTTTTCTACTCACTGCTGACTGAATTATGTTTAGAATATATTTTTTAAAAATACGTTTAGAAATATGGTATTTTGTCTAATCAAACTAAGGTGTCTCTTCTCTATTCTTACTACTGCCAAGTGTGTGATTTACACACAGTTTAATTATTCAGATGTTTATTATGTTCTACATAATGAAATTTGGACCCTCATATTTTCTTCCTACATGCTCAGTGCAGGCTGCAATTATAGCCACAGATATCTGTTTATTTGATGAATTTTGCTTCTTCTGCATAGTTTGATAAATATGGAAATAAGTCAAAACCTACTTTATATACAGTAATTAAAGTGAAAAATCTAGTCATGATGCAAATCCTTAATTGGACTCCAGGAGAGATATGCAGAATTTCTCTTTAATAATATGGGATGACTGGGGACAGAAAAACAAAGCACACTAAAATATGGTTTAGAAGCACAATTAATCACAAAATAGAAAACAACCAATTTAGCATAGCTCATTCAGTGACTCTCAAGGCTCAGGTAATGTTCTTTTAATCATCTGGCTCTAATATTAAGGTTGTGTCATGTGCAGCTGAAATAAAACACAATATATGTGCTGATCTTCAGTGTGAAACATGTTCTCTGGACTAATTTGTAAACACAGCTTTTTCACACTAAAATGCTCAGTCTACTTAATGACGTGTAAGTGAATGATCAAAGCAATATAAAATGGTTTTTAACTATTATTATTTAATGTATTAATTCATTAGCAGAAAGAAACCATCTTGCAGTTGGTTGCAGGGAATATGTTTTTGTTGGTTATATATAATTAATTTTGTTTTTTCACTTTATTAAGGCAAAGTCATTATTTTGGCTGGTGATGTTCTAAAGAAAAATATACTTTTTAAGGGGATATTAAAATGACGAGTTATAGCAGAGTGCAGTTGGGGCTGGGATACAAGTCTCCAGGAAAGAGAATTCTGTACAAGCTAAGGAAATAAATGTTTTCTTTCCAAGCTCTGAACATATATTGCTCTAATCAGCTAAAATTAACCATCACTGTCACTTAATTTGATTGTAAAAATATTATTCTCCATATAGCTTCGTGTAATATCCCATTAGGGGAATAAGATCATGTACTAATCAAAAGGTGTAGGATTTATTGTGCTAGTTTGTTTAAACTACAAATAAAATTAATCTGCTTTTGTACCTCTGCTAAATAAGATCTACTAGAATCACACTTTTGTCTTGAAATAGGTTATAGACACCAAGTAGGAGCCAGAGGTCATGTCCCTGCACTGCCATAATTATTGCAGCAAATATCTGCTTCAAAACCTAAAGCATTTTGTCGAGTGTTCAGCCTGCCTGACCCAGCAACGGCCACAGACCACACCAAAGGCTCTGTGGCTGGGACATGACCAGGAGGACCACTCTTCTGTTACCCAGATGTGCCCATTGGTAGAGACCATGACTGCAAGCTTCCATGCTGAGAGCAGTTGAAATTAGAGAGGCTTGATGTCCAGTATTCAAAATCACTGTTAAAGCTCTTTCTAAGTCAGAATTCCAACTGTCTTTGACAGATAAAAGGAGTCCTATGCAATCTAGTTTCAATGCAGTCTACTCTTGACCACCCTGAGATGACCTGGCACCTCTTCATGCACCTGCTGTAAAACTTAAAGGCTTCAGAAATTCTTTGCTTTGAAGTGTCCTAATAATAACAGTCTAACCTTTGATGTTTCTTCCTGTACCACATGCTTGAACTTCTTCTAATCTAAAGTGTATAACCTTCAATTGCTACACACAAACTGGTTGCACATCTTGAGAACACAACACTATAAACCTAATGCAAACTGCAGTAATGATGTTTTTGTTTAATTTGTATTTAGCCCTTTATTTATATAGCATTATAAACCTAAACACTTAACACATCAATTGGGCATTAACCATCCAGGCTGATTAGCATGGAACAGAATTTACCCTCCACAGCCCGAAGACAGAAGAAATAAACAAACTCATGTAAAATAAACTTCATGTGCAAATACGATATTTTAGGAGAGGATCCTTTTCACACCAAAAATCAGAGAGAAATTCTCTTTCCAATGGTTGGAGATCACATTCAGAGACTATTTTTTGAATACATAAAAATTACCGGACCCTGAAGAAGTCAGGGAAAGTTATTTTTAAAAAAAAAACATTCCTAGCCTGACCATTACCTCAGGTTTCTATAAGTTTTTACAGAGCCCTCTGAGAATGTCTGTCCAGCTCTGTTTTATGTTACTTCACAGATTTTTAATATTCAATAGTCCTTATCCCGTGCAAATGTTTAGATCTAAGAAGAATTGTTTCTAGTCTCTATTTTTAACTTATACATCGGGGATGAATTTTATCCAAGATGTATCATTTATATAGCTCTGGGAAAAGAGAAAACACATCCTCCATGTAGTCCCAGTCCTGCAAAGGCTCATGAACATGCTGAACTTCCCTTGCTGTAAACCATTCTGCTGAAATTGTGAGCATCTGCAGAGTGCTGCTTCAGCATTATTTAAATTCCTGCCTTTCCTGTTAATCACTTTTTTGGGTGGTCATTTCTAGCTGACTACTTTTCACCTTATGTTTTCCAAAACTTCAGGGTATTAGATCTAAATCTTCTCCTTCAGTTGGAATTTTTTTTTTTTTTTTTTTTTTTTAAGGTTGCTTTTGAGAACAGTGAACTTTGGACGAAAATTATTTAAGGAAAATTAATTTATTATTATTCACATTTTAGTGTAATGTGATTTGTCCAGCTACTCACAAGAATGGAAAGGTTCTTTTTCTCTTCATAACTAAGGTTAAGATGGACATTTACAAAGAAATAATCATCACTGGAATGAAAAAGCCCTTCTGAGCAGACCAGTGAAAACAGTTCAGTCCAAACCACCCACATGCATCAGGAAGGAAAAGATGTGGTTCTGGTCTTCTCCAGTTTCAGTTTTGTTATCAGGTGTTTGAAAAGGATCCACACTGAGCTCAATTCTGCTGATCAAGGTTCAGGTCGTTTGACTTCCACTGCAAGATTAGAATCCAAATTTGCAGATTACTGAAATGAGAGCA
This sequence comes from Podargus strigoides, assembly GCA_028020825.1. NCBI lineage: Eukaryota > Metazoa > Chordata > Aves > Caprimulgiformes > Podargidae > Podargus > Podargus strigoides. The sequence goes on along the minus strand of CM051628.1, from coordinate 14,312,635 downwards.
GTTACAGTTACACTGATGTAACTGATCAAATAAGTACAATAGAACGGGAAAAGGTTTGGAGGATGACAAGCATGAACAAAACTCAGTAACAGCCTCCAGAAGTGGGTGGCTTAAACAAACTAAGTCTCCTGGAACTGGAAAACAAATTACTTAAATGGAGTCATAGTAAAGCTCCATAATATCAAGAATTAGGTGATCAGGATATATGAGGAATGATTACTTGTTCTCTAGAAGAGTTGAAGGGCCATAAGATGAAACTTGTAAATGTCAAGTTCAGAAGAAAAATAGGGCATTCTTGATATACAGTGCATAGTTAAGGTAAGGAACTCTTTTCAGTGGGAGACACTGGGACTGCCAAAAATCTATATGGATTCAAAAAGCATCTGGAGAAATTAATGGAAAAGAAACTCAAGAGCTAGTAAATAGAAACATGGCATCTCTACAGGAACAAATTCCACAAGAAGATTGGAGTGTAATTCTGAGAAGTATCACTGCACAGTTGCTCTTATATTCTTCCCCAGGCATCTATTGATGGCTACAGTCAAGCACATTTTGGGCTAGAGGGACATTTAGCCTGGCTCAGTGCAGACACTCCTACATTTGAAGAAAACCGTACAGCTGTCTGACTCATTTGAATATCTTCACCAATAAGGCAAGAGATGTAGATCATTATAAGAACAAGACAAATCTGAAGAAATGGCATATCGATCTACACAGAAAAACTTGGCATCAGATTTCTCAAAGACAAGGTTAATATATAAAGATGGAGCCAGGCTGAACCAGATCTTTAAGTGGACTAAGTCTTCTACCTGGTTAAAACCCACCTGGAGGTAAAGAAAAGGTGGTAACATTGACTTATTCATATAATTTTGTTACATTTGTCTAGCTTTAAAATCACCAAGGAGCCTCTTAAATGAATGGTCCTAAGCAGGGTGAAAACATTAGCGTTTGGCTATATGGTATATACTTTTGCTGCAGCCTCCAAAACATTTCCAAAGTTTGCTCCCTTTTGTAAACTGATTTTCACTGGTGATGTTTTTCTGCTATTGGAGGCTCCCAGAACTCAGTGCGGTATTGCAGGCACTATTTCACATAATAAAGGCATTAACACCTCCTTGGTTCCTAAAAAGATATCTCTCTAGTCTGAAATTACTTTTGCTGCTGTATCACTTTACAAGCTCTTTTCTAATTTGCTACCCCCTATAATTCTAGGTATTTTTCAGTCTGACTGCTTTGTAAGTATCTCCTTCCATTATGTAAAGTGGTTTCTTTTCAGATTCTAGATTGTAGAGCTACTCAAAGTGAACAAAATTTTTTCACTTGCATTTTTCATTATCATGTTGCACTTAAACCATTTCTTATTGGAACTTAATAATGTTCTGTAGTTGATTAGAGCTAAAAAGGTCTACATTCTTCTTTCAAATATATACAAAAAGGCCCTATTGACTGACTTCAATTAACTGAATTGATTTCAATTCAACAGTCTAAATTCATTATTCATCTAACTCTACTAAAGTCTAGTGAGCTAAATATTGTGTGACACAGCTGAATTTCACATCCAAACCCAAAGCAATGTTTCGGTGATGTCCATTACACAGATGTACTTGACACTGAAAACTGAGTGAAACACATAACTTGACCAACACAGAAGTTTAGGCTTGATTAGGTTGGTCCTTACATGATATAACTATAAAAATTCTAGACCTAGTGATTACCACTGTGAAATCCTGGAGTGAAGACATATCAACAATAAGTCTCCCTTACGCTTTAGCAGAGGTCAGGGTTTCCCTACACATCTGCAGAATCATGACATTGTGTTTATTTAAAGAAACTTAAAAATAAAAATAAAGCAATTAGGAAGCTTTCCAACAGCAAACAAGTTGAGCAGGAAGAGGGAAAAAAAAAAAAAAAAAATCAAAGAAAACAGGAAGCAAGGCAAAACTGTGAGTATCTACATCTTCTACATATGGAGTTTGGAAATCCAGGTGGTTTCTGTTTTGTGCCTATTTGCTTCAGATATTGAAATATCCAGATGTAAGTACAAAAATATACTTGAGAACTATAACATTTTAAAAGAAATTGAAAGTCATGCTCTGTCTATTCTACCCTTTAACCAACACTTTGTCACAAGCATAATCAGTTAATACAGTAATAGAAATTATTTGCTTTTTTCAAACTTTAGCTATTACAATTTTCACGGTTCAACTTAAGTTATAATGGAAGTCAGTTTGTTGAGTCAGTGACTTCAGAGGGGTTTGGACTAGCTCCAAGTTACATGCCTCTTTTTTTTTTAGTAATACAGCCAGTATATCTATATGAACAAATATGCGTTCTCTCTCTTGACTGATTGGCTGATTGATCTACTTTGGGTCTAGAATAGCTGTTGCAGGTAAAACCAAGATTTATCCACTGGAGCACTCCATTTCAACAGGGGCTGTGGGTGATTGCCTGGGGAGGGATGCTGAACACACTGGGAGACAAATGGGATTAGTCTCAATTTTAGCCATTTGTTGAACAGAGACTTTCCGAATCACTTCTGGAACACTAAAACTGGTGTTTCTAGCTCTTGATAGTGTTTTCTTCCATTGAATTGTCCAATCAGTTGTTCAGCTCATATAACATTTTAGCATCCCATGGTAAAAAAGTTTCACAACTTAACTGCATACTATGTGGAAAAGTATTTACTTTGGGTGATTTTGAACTACCAACTGACATCACTTGAGCCCTTCCATTCTTAGATGCTACAATAAGAGAGTGAATAAATGTTATGGTATTTTAATAGCTGCTGCTTGGTGATTTTATATGTGTTTTCACTTCTATAAATGTGCCACTGTATGTCAATTAGTCAGTTTTTAAAAGAACATTCCAGACATACAGATAATACGTGATTAATAATATTGTGCTAATTAAATAAGCTAAATTAGATCACAAAGCACAGTACCAGCTGGTCAAGTTGAAAGGAGCTGACATTCCTCTTTTATACACTAGATTATACTAAAATCATCAATCATTACTCTCAACACTGAGGAGAAAAAGCAATACTTCAGATGTAGCTCTGGGTTCAGGACCCAGGCAACACCACTTGAGCAATATCAGTTCCAACACAGCTGTCTGATGAACACAGAGACTCACCTCATCTGCTCATAGCAACCAAACTTGTGTAGAAATTGGACAGCCTGTCTTAATATTTCAGTGGCTTGAAATTGTTCCACCAGGTCACGTTGAACTAATCCAATGGCGCAATGGTAAAGCTATTAAGTACATAAATGTAAATAGCTGTTATGACTGTAAAAACAAAAAGAAAATGGCATCCTTCCTTTGCCAAGTAGAAATAAAAAGGTCTTAGCTACTACAGTACTAGCCTTTTATGACAAAAATCTATTATCTAACAAGTGCCTCCTGTCAAGAGACAAAAGCAGCAATATTCATATCTTTAAAGATTTTTTTTCCAGAAAAAAAACTGTTTTTACTGAAGTTCTTATAATTTCTACCCTTTTATATTTCTATTAGAGACTAGTCCTGGTTGAGACACGACATAAGTTGAAGTCACCACAAGATTCAGTAGCAACCTTTGCTACCATCAAGCACACGGTTTGAGGAACACAAAGGGACACACTGTACTAACTGATGAGGTCACCTGAGATTTCACCTTCCACAGCTCCTCATTTGCCCTAACTTAGGCACATCATTTCAATCTTGTTCAGGTATGTTGGTGCCAGGTCAAACAAATTAAGAACTCATTAGTGTCAGCTACAAATAAGAGAGCACTATATACCAAAACTATAATGACATCTGCTTCCACAGCAATCCTGCTAATATCTGCACATATTCATTAAGCAAAAGGCCACCACGAAGGAAACAGAAGTGCCTACAGAGGTTAAGATTACTCTCATTGGAGCTTGTTGAAGATAATATTTGAACATGTATTTTCACAAAATGAAAAATTATGATTTACAATTTCTTGGAAGAACTGAACAAATCCATTCATAGACAATGGAATTGCTTTCCCTGGCAAGCAAGAGGAAATATTCAGAATAGTTTCTTTGTCCCAAAAGGACTGACTTTCTTTTGGATGGAGTGCATTAAATTCTAGAAAACTAAAAGACTAATTCTCTTTCCCCACTTCTTTCCACAGGAAAAAAAAAAAAAAAAAAAAAAGATTAGTCCAAACAAACATTAAAAACCATGATGTTTCTCACAGAACTCTTGTATAAGCAGAGACAGATCATTGATTTGCTTTTAGATTTAATATCCAAGCAGAAAGAAGTCATCATTTGCATGAAATAACGTAATCGTCTGAAAACTAAAAAGTCGGCATTAACTTAATGTGTTCTAGCTTAGAATGAGTTTATGTATGGCAATGTCAGATATTTTTATCAAAATAAAATCAGTCTCAAGATCAAAAATGAAGATGTTGGTCATTACTGTCACAAAAAAGCCTCATCTTTAGGACTCAGCTCAGTGGGGGAAGGTATGGGCTCGTAGCTTAGAGAATGGTACCTATGTATTTGTGGTATGAGTTCGTTCAACTGTACCTACAAAAGTTAAAAGTTTATGGTAGTACCTGGGTGTCTTTTACTTACTAGGAAGAGAGGAGAAATTTGATCCGCTAATTGAGGAGGTCTACCAAGGATAATTATTGTTCTTAGAAGGATGTACTTGAATGCAAATTTTTAATCTTTTCATTATTATTATAAATTAAGAACTTAGAGGTGAATTTAATGGGCTATTTCTGTCTGTTTTACAGGAGGTGACAGTAAACCAGAGATATATAAAATAAAGATTGCAGAATGCAATGATTTTGATTAGATTTGATGAGTTGCTTAGCAGAGAAAGGAAACTCAGACCATGAAGATCTACCAGCCTTTATCAAAAATTCATACAGAACAGTTTTTATTAAGCTCTCGGTGTCTTAGACTCAAACCAAACATGAGTTTAACAGGTTTTCTTGTCCATTGTAAAAACAGTGTTAGAATAGAGAAAAATTTCCATTCCACGAAGACAGTAGGACCGAACTGAGCATATCCAGGTGTGCTGCATTCCTGGAGCACCTGGAGTATTTCAGAACTCTATATGGAAAAAGAGTTGTTTTCAGAAAAATAAATATTTTTCTATTGACAAAGACCACCACAAATACTTCTTTAAATCAAGGGAAGAAATTTTATTGGGCATAAACTGGCTTTCCTGCAAGAGTAGTCTTGATTACTTTCCTGGATAACTACTACTCCCTTCTGGGACTTTGTTTTAGTTTTCCCCTGTACATTTTGAATGCTTTTACAGCTCTGTACCACAAAAGTCACCCACACACTGACACCAAAACCATTTGCAAAAGAAAGCAGAAGTCCCTGATCTCCATACAAGGAAGTCTTAAATGAAGACTTTTCTTGACCTATCTTCTCCTCTTTTAAAATCTGCTCTCCATCTCCTTGAAGAGAAGGGGATACCATAAGTGACTGCTCACAGAAAGGGTATAGACTCATATTTATCCTGCTTCCCATTCAGAGACTTCATGAATCTCTGCTCATGCAGTACTTCATACCTGAGAGGATAAGTCAGTCATTGTCTAATAGCTCATCATTCAAGTTGACTTCAAACAGTATATTCTACCAGCTGAGTTATAAATGGGATTTCATCAAGCAATGACTAAAATTGTTTAAACTTGAAGCTATGGCAAAAGAGTCTCAGAATTTAGCAGAGCCAAAAAAAAAATAGCATACGTGCAGTCATAGCAAGCAATAACCCAGAGATTTTTTGCCTCCAGTACTGCTGAGCAGCAACCACAACAAAATGAGAAGGGATGTACTTCAAAACTTAGGCGGGTGAAGTAGTAGGAGTCGTCATGCTTTCAGAGATATCACAACCAGTAGTATTCTGAGGCTCTTAAGAGGGTGCTTCCTTAGAGACAGAAATACATATTAAAGTAAAATTTTAAACTACAACTTTCATACCACAATCACTTACTCTCCCTTCCTGGATTCTAACCTTGGAAATCAGTTGATGCTATTTATTCTCCAGACTTCTTTCCTCATTCCCAAACTGTCTCCTATATACAGTCCAACAACAACAAGGTGGTTTTACCTATAGGTGGGGAAAGAGGATCAACTGGCTCAGCTCTTGAGGTCTTCTCCAGTCCTATAGCTTTATGATCTGGTTCTTTAAGGGAAGTAAATACTTAGTTTTATTTCAAAGCTAATGTTCCAGTAGAAAGCTAAGTCCCCAGACAGCAGCAGGTCAGAATCTTACTGCAGAGAATACTCCTGCAAAATGATAAGCTTGATGCTGATACCATGGGCCCAGATCCAAACAGTACAGAAATCACATAAAATGAGTCTTAAATAGAATGTAAACACCCACAAGTCAAGAGTTGATAGCAGCTCTATAGAGGTTTTCACAAGTGTTATAGCTTGTGCATTTTTTCTATATCTTTAAAAAAAGTAATAAATTTCTTGGAAAGTCTCTGTCTGAACATGCACAGAACTTCCTTGTGTTTTTACCTAATGACAAGCAGTGTGGCACCACTTCCATTCTCAAGTCCAGTGAAGATACTGAAACCAGTCATTTCTTCACCAGAAAGGAGGGCTAATGTCTGCAGAACACAAGTTAACCAGGCTTGAGCCCTCCACATCCAATGACTGCAACAGCTTGATTTCAACACACAGCTAGAGAAAGTGTCTATTTGGGGCTTTTAGGAGGTAACATCCCAGAAGACACTCTGCCTGAAAGCCAGAAGGTTCAGGTTCAAATCCTACCTACCAAAGGGTGATGAGTTAGAAGCCTGGTAAGCAGAGGATATGAAGACAGCCTACCTACAAACCCCTCCAAACTGTGATAGTCTTCATCCTTTCTGCTGAAGATGCACCACCAGTCAGAGAACAACATGAACTACTAGTAGAAAGTAAAAAAAAAAAGAACTCTAAGGGGAGCCCAACTCTAGCAATAGTTAGTGAGAGAAGCCGTTAGGACACCTCCTAGGGAAGTGAATGTCCTTCAACATTAAGAACACTTGCTGGAGAAAATAAAGGTACAATCCTTCTCGCAAGAAAGACAGAGCAGAGCTGGCCACCTACAGGATGAGGTTAGCTGGCTTCTGTCGACTAGTAAAAGACTATCTTGCACTAGAACCAGTTAGATTTTTATCACTGAAGCATGAATACTATTAAGTTTGTGACTGATTATATGCTAATATTATCAAAGGCTGATTTTTCTCCATGGTTTTCCCCTTACAGTGTCAGTGCGCATATCCTACCTTATTTTAATGCAACAAAGATGGTTTTTGAAAAGTAATGCATTAATGGTGCTTGAGGTTAGATTTCTAATTGAAATTTAGAAGCTTCAGGAAAAGCTTGGGCCTAAGGGCCATTTTGTACATGAAAATATCTTCCTCCTTTGGCTGGTTAGTCAAAGTGGTGAGCTTGTCTGATGAACTGTCAGTGCACTCTCCTCAGAATACAGACAGCATGTGGTTGAAGAGTCCCTGCCACTCTGTCTTCCCCTGCCAAAGAGCAGGCAGATATACAGAATCTACTGCTGAGACATGATATTTTCCTTTTAGAATAATTTGTCAGGAATTAAGGAGGATCTTTGATCTTCACCAGCACAGGCTTTATAACCAGTCCTTATCTTCAACAATGTTCTGAAAGTCAGCAATACACAACAGCAGAGTAAGTCATAATGTATTTCATAAGGAAATGCTATTTCCATAGTGGAAATTTCCTTTCTTTTTAATAGCGTCTTCTTAGCCTTCCATTCAAACATCCACAAGAAAGTTATCTGTGAATCTGCAGGTATATCAGAACACCAATTTTAATAGCTATAGTAATGTTTCTACTTTTTACAACTTTTTTTTTTTTTAATTAATGTGTGTTTCAGCTGAAATCCAAAATAATGAGACTAAGAAGAGCAAATACTGTATTCTCTCTGAGCTTTATTTCCCATTCCCATCTTCTTTCCAGTTCTCACTTTTCCCACTATGATCCCTATGAGAGGACAGAAGAGGGAGTTCCTGGCTGTGGAGCTCCATGAGGGATGCAGGTTAATTGTGCAAAGGGTAGTGATAAAGGTCTTTTCCAACCAAAATGATTCTGTGATTCTATCTTATGGCATAAGACAGTAAATTACATACACTATGAGGCACTACAGTGGTATTTTAGATTAAAACATTTGGGGGTAAGGAAACTGGTGCCAAAACCATACTAGATTTTTGGTTTGTTTATTTTAAGAAAAGTAAGAAAAATATGACAGTGTAAATTCAAATTAAAAAATCTGTTAAAAGCAACTTCAGTAGAAGATGTATGAACTCTCCGTAGAGGAAGGGAGACAGACATCATTCTCAGTCCATGTCTTAAATCCCAGACAGAAATGAGTATTGCATACTGAGTATCAGCTACAGTCCCTCTATTTTACAGAAAAAAATATGTCTGCTGCATTGCATCTTTTTACCTGACCTTGCCGTAGGGCAGAGTCACATAAACAGAGAGCTGAGGAGCAGTGCAAGAGACCAGGCCAGCCCTGGAACAGGAGCTAGATGATCCGTCTCCAAATGGCCTCCAAGCAGCAGAGGTCTGACTTGGTTTTTCAAATTTCCATCAGGAAGGTTTCTACACATACCCCGATAGGCTGTTCCCCATTTCACCATCCCAGCAGCTAGAAATTGTTCCTTAACATCAAACCTAATCTTTTCTTCCCGTAAATATCAGCCAATTTTGAATGACAGCTACACAGAAGTTAACAATGGATGGCCTTTCTCTTGTTATAACCTCTCTGTCCCAAAACACCAATGAGGCCACACATTCTCCTCCTTTTAATATTAAAGAAAACAAATTATTACAGCCTTTCATTGTAGGTGACATTTTCTAAATCCCTGCTTTCTCTTACTCTTCCCTCCTCTGGATTCCCACCAGTTTGTTTCCCTCTCCCTTAGCATGGCCAACCAGGGCTGGATGCCATGCAGTAGCAACCTCCCCTTGCTCACAGACACATTGCCTGATAGAAACATAGATCATGCTGGGATGGCAGCTTCCTTTTTTGCAACATCATTGCATTGTTTCATGTTTTCATCAAGACACCCTGCAATTTGCAGACCCTTTTCTGCATCCTGGTAACCAGGCAGACATTCTGTTGTGCATTGACTTCTTCTGGAGGGCTGCACTCTACATTTGCCCTCAAATTTAAGTGCATATATCTACAAATATAAATTGTGGATGGCTAGTTTCTCATTGTCTTTTAAGAATTTCTGCTTGATTCTGTGTCATGATCAGAAATAAAAAGAGTGGATATAAAATTGCACATGTTTAACAATGCTCGATAACAAGGCACTGAGCATTGTAGAAATGAGCATATTTGATTTAATCAAAATAAGTGTTGTAAGAAAATCACGTAGGTTTAATTTTTGAAAAGCTATTAAGTTTCAAATTAAATGGAAGATTAAAATAAAAATGAGCTTTAGCTGTAAGTGGAGGCTAAATTTGGTCAATTTTTGTTGTTTATCTGTGCATAAAGTCCTTGCATTTACCATTTGACAAATCCTCTAATAAAATACTTGCTGCAATCAGGTGAAGTAGGTTATTAATGGTTCTAAAAAAGATATACAGGATTGCCTCATCCTGAGGCAATTAAGTCTGTGAAGTAAGTGTGTTTAATATCTCTGGGGGCCTGACTGGAATGAAACAGGTGATCTTTCTACAATTGCCATTGTTTCATTTAGAATCTCTTTAATTTTGTTTGTTTTTAACTGAAGAATGACTCCTTGCTTTATATCCCTTCTGTTAAGACTCCAGTTTAGGGACTTTCAAAGGCTATGTGTGCCACATCAAAAGTGGAGTGAAAAATTTTAACCGCTACTGAAAAACAACATGTTTCACATGAAGCCCTACCATCCCACAGAGGAGAGCACAGTCCATATTCACCCTCAGCCTCTTGCCTGGGGCATTGCAATGGTGCTGCCAGCTCCCACTTTCGGTCAGGGCAGTCCTGTCCTCCTTGCCTTGAGTCAGCTCCTCAACAAAGGGGTTTGCTTGCACCACCCACCAGCTACCTCCTTGGCTCTTCATCTGCCGCGCTCCCCAGGGGGCATGGGGGCCGATGGATGAAGGGACAGGGAGCGGAGTCACCACACAGCCTTCCTACTCAGCTCTCCAACACATCCTCATTTCAAAGAAACACATAAACAAATATATAGACCTCAGCTCTCGCTTACAGATCCCCAGCTTCAGGCACTTCAGTTTGGAAAACAAACGCTTTACCACCATATGTTTTCTGAGGGATGCATTGTGTGTACATCAGGGTGCTGTTTGGCCCCTTGCTATAAAATCTTGTACTTTTCATTTCTCCTTTTTTTTCTTCTGCTGTGTTCTTTTTTCCCTGGATTTATTAGTGGGGATGGTTTGTGGAGGTATGGTTAATTACTAGAGCTTATGGCCTGCTGTGATTGAAAGCTGATCTCACCAGTTTGGGGTCTGTGTTATATTTATTCTGTATGTAATTAAATCTGAATACCATAACTATGCATAATGTTGGAAAATAATGAGAAACTTTTTTTCTTTAGTGAAAGCACATCTGAAAGGTATTTTCTTCCTGCAGGACTGAATTTCTACAACACACTCTGCACTTTACACATATACACACACAAACAAGCAAACAACCAAAAGGCCAAAAGGGGCATTCCAGTCTATGATTTAGATGAAAACAAATGTTTGTTTATCAGATCTGTGTGATCCATTAAAAATAAAGGAGGAATTCAGGCAAACTGTGATAAAGGCCATCCATATATCTTGGGGTATTCGTAACATCACAGACATACTGAAGGCATGCAGAGAAGTGCCAGCACAGCAGGGTGAACATGAACAGCACATCCTGGAAGCAGCAGCATCCAACTGAACACAGGAGATTTGGCTGGGGAGTCCCTCAAATCATAACAAGTTGTGGGAGGCCAGGCCACTGCTCTGACTACAGGGATCAAAAATTCTCCCGATTTCCTTACCTAAGGAAGGGACACCAGACCAATATGGGAGAGGAGATCAGACACTGTTTACACTGAGTTAAATCAAGCAGAACACTGCACAGCTCACTGGACCATACCAGAATTAGGCCAGGCATATCATATCTAGAGGCTTATTTTTTTCCCTCTGCTACACCAGTCTGAAGCCTGCTGAGGTCCTTGTTGTTCACCAGTGTGACAGTGATCTGAAATTAGAGGCCTCTAGAACATCCCCACAATATCAGAAATCTTTAGTCTGGAAATTTATCTCATTGCCTCTATATATAGCTGATGTTCAGGGGGAAAAAAAAAAAAAAAAGTTTGGTATCTGATCTAATGTGGTGAATGACACAGTCAGTAATGCTCAAAAAAAGTGTGTGCAAGCCAAAGCAAAAGTAACTAGATCAAATCCACGGTTTTTCACCATAGCAAAGCAAGCTGATCCTAGGGCACACCAACCAAGACAAGGGTGACAGTAGCCAGGAGATTATCTTTAATGTTTAAGAAAAGTTATACTGGGGAGGGGAGCAGGGTGTGTGAAGAAATAATGACATCTTTTCCTAAAGAACAGCATGGCCCCTCTCCCTAGATATTGAATGTAGGGCAAGAATAAGTCAGGCAAAAAGCTACTGAACAGCCAACATACATGAAGCAAAGGAATTCCCAGTAAAATCCTTTAAGTCTTTTTAGGAAGACTTTGCTCTCTAGGAAAGACCTTTTGTCTTGTCCTCTGCCCCAGTCAGTAAGGAACAGACCTGCCAGTACGAGCTGTAGAGAACACCACAAATCATTCAAACACCCAGGCACTACATTACTAACAACTTCACCTTTTTGAAATTAAGCCATTGTACCCAGGGCCATGGCCACTAAAGGAATGCTCCAAGGAAGCAATCAGCAAACTCATGTTTCTGACACAGCAGCAGGCAGCCATTTTTCCTCCTCACCCAGCAGCAGATGCATAACCAAGTATAAGTACTTGAACAGTCAGTTTCAATCTGTGGATCAGAAAGCAAAGTGAACCAGCCCTTGCAGGACAAAATTAACTGTGCAGGTGTCAGCAAGGCTGTTTGCACCAGCCATCACCAGCACTTTAACGGAACCAGATGTACCAGATGTAACGGAACCAGCTACTACTTTTTTCCCCTGACAACCTCAGCTTCATGTGGCACAGAAGTCAACAGCAGCTCAAAAAAACATCAGCAACCATACAAACATACCTCATCACAAGATTCAGCAGTAATTGTGTGCTGGGATTTGCAATGGTCGCTTTTAGTAACATCTGGGGTGTGTATCGACCCAAGACGATAATTATCAAAATAAGAAGTTCTTTGCTGAACTCTTACCACTCATGACTTTACAAATTGCCTAAAAGTGGATGATCTAGCAGTCCTTGACCACTAATTTTTGAGCTATGCTGATTCATGGCAATTTTTCAAAGGAGGTTACCTGCTCTTTACCAAAATCATTATCAGCCTCGGAGTCAGGAGAAAAGCCTGGAAAAGATGAGCTGCTGTTTGCAGCCTGTGGAACTCAGGAGCATGCCCAAGCTCCAGCCTGCAGCCTATGCCATGATCCTCACCATGACTGTACTGGGGCAAGGCACAAGCCGTTTCCCGTCTCTCCGCTGTTTTCATCGTGGTGTGCGTCAGCCATATTTGCTTTTTGGATAGTCACAGACTTGGAACCCAGGGAATGCCAGGCAGAATATTTGCCCCATAGGTTGGGCATATCCTGAGTCATGAGGGATCAGTAACATACGAGAAGAATTGGGCATGATTACTGCTTCTGCTACATTAGGTCTGGAGAGCTTGGTCTCAGCCATCCCATCCATGTAGCCAAGGCTTTTGCCCCAGCTACTTGCAGCACCTCAGGGTGATATGGCACTGTACTAGAAGAGAGCTCTTGCTGCACAATCTTTCTTTCTAATCAGAGTTCTCTACAATTTGTAGCTCAAACACAGAAATGAAGTTTCCCCTTTTTATATCTTCAGATTCCCACAATATTTTTTAGGGGTCATGAATGTGTTTAGATAATCTTATTAGATAACTTACAATGGGTAGTAGTAGAAAGGTTTAGAAATCCTATTCTCAGCTACACAAAGTACCATCCTGCATCATGTTTTAATCTGCCATTTTTTACACAAGTAACAGTGCACCAGATTTTCCACTTTGTCATGTAAGGGTACTTATCCACAAAAAAAAAAAAAAAAAAAAAAAAGGAACCCCTTCCTATGGGTGTCTGTACAGACAAAATCCAAATCACAAGGCTATTTTCTAGACAGAAAGCTATGAGATTTCATAAGATCAACAAGAAAACAAATAAGTTCTTGGTATATGAAAGCAAACATATCAGTATCCATCCTCTATAATAATAGTAATTTCATAAATTGTAGGGTTTATATACAAGTTACACAGACAATTAATACATTTCTGAAAAATTTTAGCCACAGGAAGAAAATAAAATAATTAACAGAAAATCACAAATATGCTGAAAGTCCTTCAACATCACTGCTACCTTCCATGCAATAATTATGTTGTCATTTGTGCTCAGGGAGAACAAAGAAAAACACACACATCTTTGACTCCTCCAAAGAAAATGTTTGTTCAAGAAACACCAAGTAGAAAACATTTTCACAAATCTTATTGTGCCCAAGAGAAGCTGTAAGCAGCACAGCAGACATTTACACTTGCCAGAACTCCATTCTAAATGACCTATTCAATACAAATGACTGTCTGGCACCATAATTGCTGCACTGCTCACATGCTTGTGTTGATCTGCTTAAAACATATGCGTGGTAAACTTTTCAAAATGAAATTATCACAGGTAAAGTTTGTATTTTCTGTCACGTAGCTAGTGTCCTGGATATTTTCATGGAGCAAATGGGACTGAAATCCCTAAATTCTTCTGCATTTTGCTAAAAGAACTGGGGGCTTCCTAGTAGCTTAAGGTAAATAGCAGATCTTGAAGCCTTGGCATAATTAAACGTGAAAAGAAACCACATGCTGATGTGTCATGCATATGGTATTTATTTTATACAGCATTCCTCCCAATCTAATTTTTGGTTCTAAATTAGCAATCTGTTAAAAAACATGGGGTTGTTCATACCTACAGCTTATTTCAGCTTCCCTCAAACCCAAAATGGCAGTAAGGCATTGGTTTAGGTTTGGGGGTTGTATTTGTATAGCAATCTCTGTGACTGAGACTGGTAGACTCAACTTTTCCTATTTCCTTTAAATGAAAAGTGAAAAGTTAATACACAATTGCGCAACAAGCAGGAGGGGAAATGCTGTACAAAACAAATACCCACCAACCCGTGAAATACATGAAGCTTTCTTCACGTCCACTGTTTAAGCAGAACCCCCACAATGACTTCACTTAAGGGTCTGCATAAGAACAAATGGCACAATATCTCAAACTTTAAAAGATACAATATGTTTGCAAATTATTTCCATAAGTATGTTAGTAAATGGAAAAAAAAAAATAAAAAGCTTAAATCAAAGCAGAGGAAAGAGTGGGAGTTCTTCACCAAACAGCTTGTCTCCCAGCAGAAAGAATGTTTTCAGGTTCATATGAGCAAAAAATCATTTTAAACACTAAAGCTGTACCCAGTGCTACCAGGTGGATTTATCTGGAATGTTATTGCTCATGGGAAACACTTGGATGACAACTAAATTCCAGGGAAGAGCACTGTAGCATTGTGTTCTGCTTTCCATTAGAAATAGTTCCCTCCATATTTCTCACCACCCCTCGCGCACTTCCTCCAATACATTGAGAAATCAAGCCCAAAGATAACATACTTTCTTCCCCTCAGTCCCCAGATAAGAAAAAGTTGTTTGTTTAATTTCAGAGATATGCAGGTGTAAAACCAGTTGAATTTTCAGCTTTTGAACATGTGCTGAATCTCATTCCTAGTGGTCTGGTGGGTAGAAGTTAAGAAGACTGGACGTTTCAAATTAAAATACTCACATCAACGTTCAGAGCTGTTAGCTCCCATGCTGATTTCAAAAGTTAGATCCTTACTTGTTTTAGGAAAGCAGTCACCTGCACAGAAAAAGGGTTTCTTAAGTTAGGAATGTCCCTGCACATCAGGGCACGGTCCAAAACAACCTCCATGATACACATATTAGCTGGGGACCTCACTACTCCAGCTCCCAGTTGGAGTTGCAGTACCTAGTCCTCCCACCTTGTAAAGTTTACCCTTTCACTTAGCTTGTCCTTTATTGCTTCATATGATAAGTACACAATTAAATACTTAAAATACTCCCTCTGCTGCCAAAGCCTGCCTTAGTATCCTCAGAGCTGGTCCCGCTTGCTGGAAGCAACATCAGAGGAACTGTACACAGCCTGAGCCTCTTCCCCTTGAGTATACTAACGCTACAAGACTGAGTTCTTTGACTTTACTTTTCTTTAGTGCCAAACCTGGCATTTCTCTTACCTAAAATATATGTGTTACAGCAAGAAAGACTGAAGAATGACTCTTCTGCCTTAAGGCAGGATGCCCACACTCACATCATCCCTAGCAGAAGCTTCTCTGGCTTCTCCACCATGGATGGAGACCCCAAAAAAGGTCCCTAGGTCAGTTCCAGTACTCAGCTCTCCTTGCAGCTGGAGAACTTGCTCTACCTCCACCCCAAACATTCTTTGCTGCAACTTAACCCCACGGTCTCTTCTGCTGTCTACTGTGGATAAATATTGTTCAGTCCTTTTCCTTCCCAATAATTTTTCCTATATTCAGAGGTTCTTCTAAGCCTCTCTACACTAAATCTTTTTTGTGCTACCTTTCCTCACAAATCATGCCCTGGAGCTGTGGTCCAATTTACTGATTTCTTGTACAACCTCCTAGTTTTCCTTGATTCATAGCCCAGGTCTGAACTACTTACCAGTGCCCTTCCAGCTCTTGCCTCTCCTTTAGCAGGAGCATTCAAAAGGAAGAAGTAGTGCTCTCTCCTATAGATATAGCCACAGGCCAGGCCCACAAGTGATATACATTGGCACAGGGCTGTCCCTAATTAAAGGACTATGTTAATTGGAGGACAGGTTGCTTTAGGAAAGATGAGGCAGAGAGAAAGACTAGGTCTTTCATTTTATTTGTTTCTGGATGAGAAATTTGGAGGTGGGTGGCGGTTTCTTGGGGGTGGAGGCGCATTATTTAGGAGATTTTCGTGTGGCTGAATTAAAGAATTCCTGAGAGGCGCACCTGAATAGGTAGACAGACAATTTAGTATTGTCTTCCTGCTCTGATGAGTTTCTTCAAGTCAAGCAAACAGCACTGTGTTACCTTCCCCTCGAAAAGGGGCTGCTTTCCCACGCGGAGAACGGCTTCTGTACTGGAAGTGGGAGGGCTGAAGGGGGATGCTGCGGCCCGTCACTGCCCGGGAGCGTTAGAGGGTCACTCCTGGGAACACCACTCACTGCCATCCGCGCTGCGCGACAGCGCTCCAAAACCCACGAAACATAAAAAGTGCCGACGCTGCCCGGAGCCTCGCTGAGCATCTGCGGAAGATCCGCGGCGGCGGAGCTGGGCGCCCCGCGGGCAGGCGGTGTGGGGAAGGACCGCGATGGGCGAGGATGAAATCGGAGGAAAAGTGCGTCTCTCTCCTCGCTTACAAAAAGTTGACATCAACTCAGGTGAAAAGTAGGTTAATTAGCAGTGTCTGACAGAGCTCCCCAGCAGTGACTTACTTCAGGTGCCACACATTACTGCTGCAAAAGGCTTTGTTTTCGCCCAGCTGTGTAGCCTCGAGTGCCTGAATATTGATTAACTCCGGGTATTTGGTTTCTTTGAGTTACACTCACATTATTCCAATAAACTGCTTCCTTTAAGCGAGTTATTTTTTAAAATGTAATTAAAATATTAACAGCACTTTGCTAACAGAAATGTGACCCTTGGCCATGAAGTCCTTTCTCCTTTCACCATCAGAGTTCGCCCACGTCCCTTAGCGAGGGGACGTGGCTGCAGGGAGGGACAGGACGCTGTCAGCAGACTCCCGCGCAGGGCCTTACCTCGGGCAGGGCTTTTTCTTCTCATAGCAAAGGCTGAAATATTTACGTTCCTGAGAGGGTCTTGGCGAGCTCGGCCGAGCCCCAGCTCTGGCCGTGCGAAGCCAGAAAACCTTCCCACTTTCGCGGGTGTCGGGAGTATCGCCCCACACCGCAGCAGACTCCCCTCTTGGACCTGAGGGCGGGTGTCGCGATAGACATGATGTCGGGATGAAGGTGAGAGGCGCTGCCAGGGCAGTCGCCGTGGGGAGCTCAGCGCAGCCCTTCCGCGGGCGCGCACCGCCCCAGCCCCAGCCGGGCGAGCAGTGCAGCGCGGAGGGCTGTGCCTATCGCCCACCCCGGGATGCGCTCAACTTTTCACAGGCCGCTGGTACAGTTATTTCCCCCCCCCTTTCTTTTGTTATTTGAGTGCGGACACGCAGGGGTAGTGGTAGTCGTGCGATTCAGCACGGGAGAAATAAAGACACAACCGCTGAGCCTTCATTGCCACTCTCACTGCTGCACAGTGCTGCCCAGGACTGAAGTGTCCCACGCAGCAAGTTCCTCCCTTCTCCCATGGTCTCTCTAAAAGCCTGCTGGAAAGGCACCCCTCTGCTCCTGATCCCCAGCAGCCAGAGAAACTCTGCCTCTGGCCGGCATTTCAGCCTGCATTTTGATCTCCCCTGAAGGGGTCTGCCGAGTTTTGCTGGTTTGTTCCCCCCCTCGAACCACACCGTGGGGGGCGCAGCGCCTTTTGGAGGAGGAAGCCTCGCGGCGGGACCCCCCGGCGCCAGATGGGATGGCTCTTTCGGGGCGAGCAGGCAGTGGCCAGTGCCGGCGGAAACCCCCGCGGAAGGACAACCTTTGAAGCTCCGCGGGAGGGGACGGAAGAGGGGTCGGGACACGGGGTCCACTCGTGGCCCCAGGGAGCCGAGGGGGTGAGCAAAGAGGTCCGCGGCCCCTCCAGAGACCTCCCCCGGTGCTGGCATGTGGCGCCTGGGCAGGGCTCGGCTGTACCTGCCTTCCCTGCTCAGCGTAAGGCACCGCTCTGGTGTGCAGAGAAGGGCTCATCAGCTGCTCACTTCTGAAGCCCTGGGCCCCACCTTGATGCGGTTTTCTCTTCCCAGTGTTCCCTGTAAAGTCAAGCAAAATCAAACCCAGTTGTCTTGATCTGATCCAAAAGATGTACCAGACCAACTCCGATCTCAGCAGAAATGTCCTTGTTTCAATTTCCTCTGAAGTCTATTGCTTTTTCTTCTCAGGCAAGCAGCCGTGCAGCCACTGTTTTAATGTGCGGGGTGAATTGTAAGGTCATCAGGGCTTTCCTGTGCTCTAGGAAACTCTTTATTTTTTGTTTATAAGGGGGTGAAGGAGAGATGTCCCCAGCCAATCCCTCTCCCATTAAAACATTTGTAACTTAGACCCTGCCTGTTGACTTTACCTAGCCGGGGCGGGGTTATGGGAAAGTGTCTCTCAAAAAATAAGAAAAAAAAAAAGAAAAAACTCGAAGCCCCCACCCCTCGCATCAAAAAAAAAAAAAAAAAAATCCTCCTTCAAATGGCCAGATTGGGAGAGCTGGGGTCTGCTCTTCTGCAATTACAGACTTGTCCGCTCTATTTATACCGTCGTCTCCAAAGCTTGCAGGCTTCGCAGATAAGAAGCAGAGTGTTCTTGGAATCGGTTCAGAACGTGTTCTGATCTACAGATAAACTTCTGGAAAGTATCTGATGACTGTGCCCGAGTGTGCTGACCCGCCTCCCATCGATAGGAATAAAGCGATAGCGTTCGACTTAAATAAAGCCGCAGAACTTAATTAATTCGATGCTTTAATGGTTATAGAATCTGCTAAACACTAGTATTAATCTAGACGTTGGCATCTGGTTTCACTGAAATTCATGTCAAACGCACAAACTACCCCAGCGCTCCGGCTGCTCCCCGGCCGGGCCGGGGGGAGCGGGGGAAGCCCCGGGAAGGTGCGGGTCGAGTTCACGGCGGGAGGAGCGCGGGTGGGCGCTGACCCCGGTACAGGCACCCACCCCACGATGGTCCCACGGTGTCCGCCCGACACACTGCCGGTCGGGCAGAGACCGAGGCTGGCAGCGGGGCAGAGCGGGGGTCCCGCATCCCCCTCACCCGCACCCGGCCGAGCCCACGCGTGTCTAATCCACGGGCTTTTAGACCTGTGTACGCACGTCCCCGGCGCCGCTCGTCCACGCTCCCGACATAACGCAGCAGTGTGACTCGAGACTTTTTCCGATTGTGAAATCAATTTGCTTTAAGACAAAGAGGCTCCTTAAATCACGAGGATGACAGAC
Source organism: Podargus strigoides (assembly GCA_028020825.1). NCBI lineage: Eukaryota > Metazoa > Chordata > Aves > Caprimulgiformes > Podargidae > Podargus > Podargus strigoides. The sequence goes on along the minus strand of CM051628.1, from coordinate 14,293,366 downwards.
TTGGAAGAGAAAATTGATAATGTTAATAAATGGAGTTTACTGGGAAGATGGCATTTAGAAACGGGTGAGATGTCCCAAATTTAATTTTCGCTGGTGAAATAAGACAATTCTAAAAGGCCACAGATGAGACGATTTTTATTAAACATTTGTACTATTTTGGAAGCTCAGCCATAACTCATCTACACTAAAATTTAACGACTTCGATTAATCAGAAAAGTTTGCGCTTGGACTCTGCTTCAAAGACAGACCAGCCACTCCAATGACAGGCTATAATTATTTCCCCCCTCAGATTTGCAGTGGGTCGGTGTGTTCTTGTGCCCAGACCGAAGATTCATCTTCAAATCCCGAAGTCATAAAATTTAGGTTTTCGCATTTATCTTTTCCAAACCCAAACTTGACTAAACCAGAGTCCAGGATCAAAAGCGCGCAGGGGCTCTCTGTTGCTCAGGGGACTGCAAAAGCCACTTGCCGCACAGCTACTGTGACAGTATTGCGGACAATTCAGGCAACATTGAGCAACACGTGTTGTCCCTGGGAACCCGGTTGTGTTGATTCTCCCGAGGTTTCCCTCTCAGCTCGGGTTTAACAGGAGTTGTGCACCAAGGAGGTTTCTCGGGACAGGAGAGCAAGGCTGGATGTTGGACAGAGAGGATGAGCAGGATTAGGGAGGAAGAGTGTTTGCTCGACTTGGGGCTTTGTTGCAGCTGACGGCTTGACTTCGTTTCCCCCCTTTTTTTTAAACTATATATTTTCTCGAGTGACATTACACCAAGCAAGACAAGCGCAGAACTAACGGCGAGTGCAGGCGGCGGTGCGGGGGCTTTGTCCGCGCCCGAGGTGCGGCATCATCCCCTGAACGCGCATCCTTTCCTCGGAGAGATGCGGCAGGAGAAAGTGATGGGTTTTCATCCGACAGTACCTCATTTCCCCGGGGCGGGAAGTCCCCGGGAGTGCCCGGTGTGAGCCCCCAGCCCGGCTGGCACGGCGGGGACACCTCAACCCTGGCACCTCACCTCCCCTGACACAAAAAGTTTGTTTTCTCGCACTCTACGGAGTGTTCTCAGCCCCATGCCGCAGCACTAGAACCCAGTGCCTGTGTGCGCAGGGAGGACCGAGCGGCAGAAAACAGCCTGGCCTGTGGTTATTCTCTAGACTTGAAATAAAAAGAAGCCGACTCGTTGCTTCTTGATCTTTTCATTTCCTTTCCCTGGCCTGGGAGGAATCCCCCTGCCCGCCCCGCACAGTTTAAGCCATGTCTGCGGGACTCCGACTCACCCTAGATCTGCTTTTTTTAAAAAACGTATTTAAGCTGCAGAATTTGCTGACACATAAATAAGCCATCAAGGCTCTCGGAAGCTCATGAATCTTTGACTGAAGTATCTGTGGGGACTTACACACTTGTTCCACGTCGTGATACTTTAAAAACTTTCACAAAGACGACTCTGGACAAAAAGCACCTCTGTTTTACAAGATAATTCTTGCTTTCAGTTTTATTTCTATTTTCAACTTCCTATTCTTTTGTCCCGTGACATGGCGCTTTTTTCCCCCTCGGGGACTCCTTTCTCTTCTTTCTCCCCTCCTATTCTGAACTGTTTTACAGCCCCGCTTTGTTACTGTCAGGAAAAAATGTCTGGAGAGCCCTGTCTCCTAAAGGAGGAACAGAAAAGGGAGGACTGGGGATGCAATGTTGCCTATGCATGCAGAACATCCCAATCTGTTTTTGTGCACTGAGTTGGGGAGAGGGCAGCAGGGAGCGTGCACCCAGGCTCGGCCCGGACAAAGGGAGGCCGGACAGCTGCGCACCCGCCACAAAAGATTCACTCTTCTGTCAACTCTGTTTACTTAGTGTTGTTTCTGACCTCTGTGCTACACTTGTTGCTAATACATATGCTTATCAAACCATTTTAATTGGCTTTCTTCATAACATTAGTCCCAGGGCTGCTTGCTTTTTTTTTTTTTTCCTCTCCCTACATGTGTTTCCAAACAACTTAATTGACTTTTCTAATATTCATCTTCTTGGGCTCTGAACAACGGGTTTCTCACCCCGCGCTTCACATCCCCAGAGGTGTCTACACGGAGAGAGCTTCACCTTTCGGAGGGGGTGGCTGTGCAGGGAGACGAGGACGCGGGGCTGACCCGCACCCCAAGGGGACAGCAGCCGTGTCGCTGGCACTGTGATCCCGGCCGGGCGCGGAAAAGGGGCCGCCGGTAGACAGGCCAGCTGACTGTCCCCGTCATGTTTTAAATGTGGTTCCGCTTTGTTTTATGGCACTGGGTGGGCTGGTGCCAGCCCGAGGAGACCCGGCACCACCCTCGCAGCTGCTCATCCATCACGCCAGCAGCGCCCTGTCCGAGAGCGATGGGTTGAGCGGACGCGCACGACCCGCGGATGCCCTCCCCGGGCAGAGCCTCCCGACCTGCCGCAGGTACAGCCGTGGGGGTCGGGGCCTCCCCGCTCCTCCGCCCTGCACCGAAACCCGGAGTCCAGAGCAGCCCGGTCCCCCCGCACCGCCCCGCACCGCCCCGGCAGGGAGGCGCTGAGGGCCCGGGAGTCCGCCGGGCTGGGATGCAGGAGAGCAGCCAACCTGCCTCCTCGGATCTCCGAGCACCACCCCCCGCAGCATTAACCATCTATATTAATCGCTTCGCTTGAGCCTGTTTCCACCCACCCCCCCACCTCCCGTGTTGGTTTTTTTTTCAATTTCGTAATTAATTGTTGCACTCGGGTTTGTAATGGAAACAATCCTGCGAGGCCGGATGGTTGTTATGATTTGCTTTCTTTAGCGTTTCTCCCCCTTCGCGAGCATTGTTCGCGGTGACTGTCTGGGCTCAGATATGATGTTGGGACAGCGCCTCCCTTGAAATGGAAACAGCGGCCTGAATAAAGAAGGGTGGAAAAAAAGTACTTTGTAGTCTGCATCGTCCATCTTTAATTCAGAGACGCATCTATACTCCTGGGAGCGCCGCCTTTGATCTCTTTGATTTTTACACCAGATCTGTTATGGACTAAAATTCCTAGGTTTTCCATAGAAACATCTCCATTCCTTCGGGATATTGATGTTTTCTTCTTCCTAGGGGTTATGATATGGTAAATCAGATTCAGAAAAGCATGGACAATGCCAGCATTCATGGGTCGGGGGGCGGAGGTGGGGGGGCGGGAGCCTCTCTCTCTTCTCCCAATGAATCAAAATATTGTTTATTCTGTTGCTCTTTAAGCCCAGTCACTTCAGCTGCCTTTCAGTGCCTTCAACTCTGGAAGAGGGGCAGCAGCAGCAGCAGCAGCAGCAGGTTGCGTTGCCATGGGGACCCTACTGTATGGCAGCAGAGCCAGCCCCAAAGACAATGCCTCGCAAAGGGGCTTGAAAAGTGAGGTTTCTCCCTTTGCCACGCAGCCACTTCCGATGGAGCAAGCATTCTCCTTTTGGGACCCTCATCTTGTCACTAGAACAATGTCTATCTTCGCCTGCCAATTTTTTTTTTCCTCTATCCTGCCTTTGATCTATAAAAAATCAAAAGAACAAAGTCAGGGGAGAATAGAGGGCTTTTTTCTTGTTGTTGATGCACAGAACAGGCTTTTATAATTTGGGTCTACTTTTGTGCCTGAGGATTGCAGGGGCAGGGAAGGAGGGTAGTTTATTCGTGGGTTGGGCTCTCTTCAGCCTTGCCGACCCCGGGCACGGCGTGTGCCAAAGGCCCCCCTTCCTTTCCCCTCCTCCTCCTCCCCAAAGCAGCCAGGAACAAGGATGGGTGCTCCCCAGCCCGGGTATCCCCCATTCCCCAGCCTTGGTCCTGAGAGCTCTCCTGTAGGCTGGGACGTTCCCACCTGCCAGGCCCCGGCCACCACTAGGGTGGCACTGACCCTTGTCCAGGATCGCACAAGCCTACTAATTAATGTTGATGTTAATAACAGAGGTGCTATTAATAGAGATGCTAATAACAGAGATGCATGCAATTAACAGCGTGCCTATCACATTACATTTTAATGCATGATACAAAATGATGCTGTTTTCCAAGTCATGATTTTGTGTAAACGTTAGAGGGATGAACGTGAGACTAACACCCTTTTCTTAGAAATCAGACAAATCTGGACAGTGTGAGGCCCTAAGATGCTGAAATCTTGGCTTTATGTGGCAGCAAAGAAAAGAAACGAGTGTCCATGCAAATATGCAAGTGTGCATTTGACTTCTTTGTTTGTAAGTGGCGACAGGCATTGTCACGCATGTGTAGGACAGACCATAAATAATCCTAGATGAAAACTGGGTCTAGTTCTGGTTGTTTCCATAAGGACAAGTGGCTGCTGGTTGGGTTCACATGTGACTCTATGCACGTAACCCTCCTGGAATTAACCCGAATCACTCGAGCTCAGCTCGATTCCTTGCCTCGCTTCGAACAGCAGGAAGTGTTGATTTCTCCAAAAGGATTGCATTACAGACACTTCCTTTTCATTAAAATGCCAGCAAAGGAAACAACAGAAATGACTGGTCTGTGCTGTATCAGTTACACTGGCTTTGGTGCCCCAGCTAAAACGTGTTCCCTCACGATTCAGTGATTAACTCCATCACAGACTGGTTTCCTACTTTGAAGGAGTCAATTTCTGGGCAAGACAATACAGTAGGTTGGGGAGAGAGTGGAAATCAGAGGAAGGTTTATCAAAATAACTCAGACATCCTTGGTGAGAGCTTGTTCTGTCTCTGGCTGCCTTCTCTTGGATATTTTTGAATGAAAGTCACCAGTTTCAAAATTCCTTGTTAAAGTCAATTAAATTGGGCATCTGAGCCCCTGTCCGGGTTTGCACTGCTGGGGAACATTTGCTGTGAGCTGCAAACAGAGGCAGAGGCACCTCTCACTTGAGGGCTGGGAGCAGGGGCTGGAACTGGGCTGGCTTCACAGGGCTCAGGGCCCTCTCTCCTGCCTTGATGTCAGACAGACAAGAAACAGGGGTGACACTGAGCTTTTCCTCAGGACAGGAGACTCATGGGTGGGCACAAGAGAGTGCTAAGGCATTGAATGTCCCAGCAGTGTGCCCTGGCAGTTTGGGGTCTTGCTGGAGATCACAACTGGGATGCTCTGGGTGCACCATCCAGTACCTGGAGACAGCCAAGGCTCCACTGCTGCATCTGCCTGGTGTCACCTCACCCTTACAAGTGTCTCCTAGTAATTGTCTATGACCTGCATAGGATTTCTGGATCCTGATCCCATGCCAAGCCCACAGTAGCCCTTAGCCTAGTGCCCATCCGTTACCATCTGGGCTATCCCCATGCCTCAGGGTCTGTGCCCAGGGACTGCAGAGGTAAGCCTGTCATAAAAATGGTTACTGAGGCAGTGGGTTTCCATGGCACTAGGAGGAACTGGGGACCACATCATCCACTTGCAGGTGGTATCTGGGCCTTGGAGAGAAGGGGAAGGAACAGGGGAGAACTGTATTTCACCTGCCTGAAAGATAACCACTGGAAGAAGATGTAGCAGGCCTGGGCCCAAGATCAATCCCTCTTCCCTCCTCTTCCTCCCCCCATTCCCTGGGGAACCAACTTCCCACCCTATCTGGTCACATTCTCTTCCCAAGATTAATTGTTGGGTCAGGGCTGATTCACCATTGTGTCAGCCTGCAAGTGCCTTTCTCTTCTTTCTTTTTTTTAAGAGAGCCTTAGTCAAACTTCAGGCCCCCTTCTCTTCCCTCCTCCCCTATCTTTCAGGGCAGGAGGCTGCTACCCCAATCCAACATTCTGGACTGAGAGGCATCAGCCATGCCTTTTAACTGTACAATTATGCACACTCCCTAAATGTTGTTTTAATAACAGCGTTTGAAAAAAAGGCCGCAGCGGGTTGGTGTTTAGAAAAGCAGTGCGATGCTGGAGCAGCCCTCTCTCTCCATCACACACACACAGAGATGCACTCCGGACAGCTCTGCAGGGGGACGGTGTAAACGCACCTAACACCTAGATGGGGTGATTCCCATCTCCTGAGTCCCCTCTGGGCAGCAGTGGCCCTTGGAGGGCGGAGGGCAGGGACCCTCGGTGAGCCCTGGCCGGGGGGGCAGGAGCCCGGAGGAAGGGCCACGCACAGCCCGGAGCAGAGCCGAGGGCACAGGAGGCAGTACTTCAGCGCAGGGGACAGGACCAGGGGACACGGCGGGAGGCATCGCCCGGCGCTCGGGTCGCCTCCCCAGTAGCAGCATCCCCCTCCGGGGCATCACCATCCCCCCGGTAGCAGCATCCCCCCCGGGCAGCAGCACGGTGCGGAGGCTTCCGCCGCCCGCGGGGGCCGGGAGAGCTCCTCGGTGCGCCCCGACCCCGGTGCCCTCCCCCCCGGTCCGCCACCAGCCCCGCCGTTCGCGCGGCTCTGCCCCACTCTGTTCTCGTTCCCGTGTGAAACCCCAGAGCCTGGGACTCATCTTCCTTCTCAGCCTCTGTGTCAGAGGTGCCGGGAAGGAGACCCAGACACCTTCATATCTCAATTTTTCTTCTTTGGACAGGAAATGTGCGTGGAGGGGGGGCCGAGATCGTAAATTTCATTGATTACTTGCAGATTGTACAGAGTATATTCAAGCTTTCATGACAGCTTCTGGAGACATAACGACTGGACAATATTGCCCGAACAGTACAAACTCTCTTTAGCTACTACAAAGAAATCAGCAGGTAATTATAGGCTCGATTGTATACATAATAGGCATCGGAAATCGGGGAATAACTGTAGGCAGCGATTCTGAACCAAAGGAGGAACTGTCGTGCTTCAAACTCCCGTACAATAGCTGCTCATTGTGCCGGGTGTCTTATTCTAATTAGAGATACCTGCGCAGCATAGCAAATACGGCAGAGACACACAGCCTTGATCTTCCTGCCAGTAAAACTCATCCTTTAATTTTTAAAGATGTAAAGGCACAGCAAGCCGTGTGGGTATTCCTGAAAGAGGCGATGATGCTGAGCTGTGCCCTCTGCCTCTGGAAGAGCGCTTTACTGGGCAGAACGAGCACACCTCGTTTGGGGTAATTTCTGACCGAAATGGGACTGCTGGCAAAGAGAAAAACAAAGGTGTTCAGAGAATCACCTTTTGCACAGAGAAAGCTAATAACATAAAAGAGCGCCAGGGCAAAATTAACCAAAACCAACAATCACTTCAGGAACATACCAAGCCCTTATTTCATATTTGGTTTATAATATTGAATATTTTTTTTCTGGGCTTTAGAGGGAAAACAGTCAACCTTGCTTTTCTATACCTAAAGGAATATAAATATCTATTTCTGACATAGAGATTGTTCCTTTCTTAACAAATGGTTTTGTTCTGAAATCATTATTGGCACTCCCTGCGCAGACCCACCCGTCTCTCCTTTAGCGGGAAATTCCTCCTTCCAGCCGACAAAACCACGGAGAACACTCCTAAAACTTCTCCTGGTGTCTATGCCCATTTCACTCGAGGGCTTCCTCCATTCCTGTTTCCTTCAGGTGAGGCTTTCCAACGACTTCCCCGCGTGAAGCCCCGGTGGTGCCCGGCGGTGCGGCTGTGTGTGGGTGCAGCCACGCAGCGCCCGTCCCCGCGAGACTAAGCCCTGTCCTCCCTGCCTGCACCGAGCGCCGGCATCTCCCGCAAAACTTCGCTTCGAATATCATCTGGCCTTACGGTTCACTTCGGTTGTTTTGTCTCTAGGGGTACGTGCTATGTTATTCTGGGTCACCAGTGACCTATAAGCCGAAGTGAACATGTGTGCCCATCACAAACCAGCCCCACAGAAGCGGCTGACCCGAGGTGCCAGTGCAGCCTGAGGGAAAGGTTGTTTCTACAGGGTCAAGTTTGAGTCTGTCAAAGAAGAGTGGAGCGGAGTGGAGAAGTGCCCGAGCCGGGGCTGCTGACCCTGGACAGTGGGAGTGCAGTGCCAGGGGACAGGCGCTCCGCGGGGCTCTGACCTTTGCAGTGAATTTGACTTTCGCATCACGCCCCGGGTGTGCGGAGCTGGGAGCCAGCCTCACGCGTGTCTGTGTGCGTGATCAGAAATAAACTTGTCGGGAGCAGCCAGGCTCCAAATAAATTATATTTTGATCCCTTTCATTTTTATCTTGTTTGTGAAGTCTGATGGCTGTTTTTCTAAACGTCATTTACTACATCGCTGTAAACGAGATAAAATAATCGTTGGCTAAAAAATTGAAATGATTGATAGAAATACATTCTCTGTACAACTGGCAACGAGTAACAGCCGAATATTTCACTCGGTGCTTTGCAACCTCACTCCTGTAACGACCTTTTTGTCCAAGCTACATCGCTGTTTTCTGCCTGTTCGGTTTTAATGCCAAGTTAATGTTAGAGCTAAAGCAGGATGTTTGTATAAATATGAATCAACTTTTTCAAAACGCTCCTGACTAAATCATGCCGTGAAAGTAAAACACAGAGGGAGAGAAGGAGGGGAAGTTGTGTTTCCTAAAATTGAAAGACAGTAAAAAATTGGTCATGAAAAAAAAAATTCCAGATGAAGACAGTAAAGGTAAATCAAAGCAGAGCAACTGTTTGCAATATCACTTGTACTTTTCCTGCCGGGCTGTGCAGTATTTCACCGAGCACTGGCAAGATGTGCAGGTATCCGCTTACATTATAAACTGCAGTTGGTATAAATATTCTGTTCCAGGGAACAGCTTTATCACATGCTTCCAAATAATAAAGTAGCCTTTCAAACAAAAGCCACACATCAGGTGGCATTTTATTAATGAACGATGCTCTGCCTGATCAATACGAAGGGTGACTGCTCTTTGCTCCGTTGAATCCCGTCTCCCGTCCCGTCCTGTCCCGTCCCGCCGTAGCCGAGGAGGATCGCAGAGCCCCGGTCGTCAGCCTGCCCGCCCGGTAGCCCCCACACAGTGCCACCCCCGACTGCCTCCATCCCGCCTCCGGGTCTCTTTCGTGCCTGGGACTCCAGACTCCTGCGATCAAATTATCGTATAAAACCCTCCCGCCAAATGGCAACTTTTTTCGTCCCCCTAAAGTTTTTCCTTGTTTCCCATTTTCGACAAGAGGGGTTCGTGGAAGGAAAGCTAGGTCAGCTTTATATCAGGGCAACCTGCCTGCCTCCTTCCTTTCGCTTGTGTCGTCTATGAATTTCTCAGGTGCAGGGCTGCACCTCAGCCCGCTGGACAGTGCCTGAACTCAGCCTTTCCCACAGTCGGTCGCAAGCTCCATCTGCCCCAGCAGCACTAAGAGCCATGCTGCGAACGGGGCACAATAACAATCTGTTGATTGCCCTGGCCACAAATTCTCTTTTCTGACCTTATATCCTAGTCCGAGCGGTTGTTGGGTTTGGGCTGGTCTGGGCTTTTTTAAGCCGACTCTTATTCTATGTGTTAAACGGTCGGCTCTTTAACCAGCAACTAGCAATCATCAGACATTAATTTATACGGCTTTTACAAATACCTAAGCTATTTAAAATGCTGAACTGGGTTGTGTGTGGCAGGGAACATCTATCTATTGAATAGGCAGTGTCACACGGTAGCATGCTCTCTTGTCAAGGGTGATTGTGTTTTAGGCAAACATTTGAGCAAACATAAAGGCAAAGGTCAAGTACTGTTCAGTTGCAGTGTGTGCTAATTCACCTAGCTAACCAATGGGGCAAAAGTTGCATTTTCTGCGAGCACCGCAGACCAAACCTCTGCGAAGGGCATTATTAGCTGTGAGCCGGCTGTGATCGCTTCCAGACAGCTCCCGGGCAGAAAGGACGGAGGCTCCGGGGGTGCCCGGGCTGCAGCTCCTGCACATCACCTCCCTCTGCTAACAAGCGCCTTCCAACAATCCGGTGCTTTTTGTACTGTTCTGCATGGGGGAGTGGAGCTTTTATTATTATTTTTTTCATGTTATTTATTTCTTTCCCTGTGTTTTCTTCCTCTCTCTCCCCATTCCCCGAGCAAACGGAGCTGGGCTGCCCGTGGCCGGCTCAGGGCGCTGGGTGCCCGCAGCCCCGGTGAAGGGCGATATCAACAACCCCGGAGAAATGGGACGAGGGGAGAGCAGTGGCAGGGAAGTGCAGTTTGAGTCCTCGTTGAAAGTACGTGGGGAGGGGGGAGGAGGAACCGAGTTACTTTATTATCCTCATTCCTCCCCACGTCGAGGCAATAAACTAAAGCCATGTTTTGAATAGGAAAGGCTGGAATTTATCTCTGAGGGTGATCTGCCTGCAGAATTTTCCAAGCAAGCCTTATTATTTCTCATAGGGAAATTCTTCCTGCCATCCAAAAAAACAGAGAATAATCAAAGGACTGGGTGGTGGTTGTCACACTCGGAGCTTAGAAGTCTCTCTCTCTCTTTTAAGGGAAAATTAAAAAAAAAAAAAAAAGAAAGAAAGAAAGAAAAAAAAAAAAACGGCGACCCATTCCTTCCCTCTCGGTTTAGCCTGGAGGGTTCGCACTTTGAATCAATAGTCATTTTGTTTGAACCAATGGCTGTTCTTCCATCCAGGCTGTACGTACAGTAGTTTTCATAATAAACCCGGGTTTCACAGTTGTGGTCTTAAAGCACTCAGATTTGGGGGATTGCACGTGCAAAGTAAGTAAATAAATAAATAAATAGAGACATAAAAAAATAAATACATACATACATGGCAGTGAGATTAACAAAAACAAAAACAAAAACAAAACAAAAAAAAGGAAAAAAAACCACCAAACCAAGTCACCAAATAGAACCGATTATTCTGAACCTAGGCGAAAGCTGGTGAAATTCGTACTTGTTGCCTTGTGCCACAGAGGCGGTCGCCTCCCCGTCTCGCACCGTGGGGTCTGGCTGCTGCCCGCCTCTGCTGCTGGGAGAAGCGGGGCGATTCTTGTGATTCTCTTTCTCTTTTTTCTGTTTCTTTTTTTTTTTTTTTTTTTTTTGGACAAAATTCCAGGAAGAACATCAACAATGTTAGAGACGTGATTCTAAGCACAAAACTGGTTTATGACTAGAATGACATTAAAATCATGAGGGCATATTTTCTTTGCAGCGCAGACTTTAAACACAAGCACACACCCATGAGAAAACACTTTTTAAAAATAAATAAATAAATAAATAAACTTACCCCCGTCTGCCAAGCCATCACAATTTGTGGGACTCTTCTTTAGTGCTGCAGACAACTTGGTCCTTCAAGCCCTGCTTTAAACACGGTGGATACAGTGAAACTGGAATAAAATTTAAAAAAAAAAAAAATGTTTTGTCATATATTTCTAAATAGTCTAATCTCCTTCAAATGTCTCGGATTTCTTTACAACCCACTGGCTACGGTCCTATAAACACCACCTGGGCAGTTTCACAAGCTTTAAAGTTTTGTGTGAGTGTGTGTGTGTGCGTGTGTGTGTGTGCGTGTGTGTGTGTGCGTGTGTGCAGTAAGTTGTATAAAGGGCATCGTTACCATTCGGAGGTATAAAAGTATTGCCCTGATCTTTGGAGTGATGGGGTTTGTTTTTTTGATTTGGGAGGGTTGTTTTTTTTACATGCACCTCTCGTTTTACTTAACTTTTTAAAGATGGGAAAAGCTGGAAGCTTTAGTTTTCGAGAGACTTTTCTCGTTATTCATCTGTTTGGTCGCCTTAGCTGCACAAAAGCGTATCAGCTGCGTTATGAAAAATGGCCTAAGCCCAGAGAATGTCACAGTGGTCGACTTATTATTTTAGCCCTTCTTAAAAAAAAAAAAAAAAAAAAAAAAAAGAAAGAAGAAAACTCGGGGAAAGTTTGCTTTTGATGAATTCAATAAAAGCAGCACTGCAACGGAAGAGATTTTAAGCTAAAATCATACAGCATGGGGGCAAAAGCTTAAACCAGCCAGATGGCCAAAGGTAGCCAGAGTCTGCCCGCTTCAAACCCATCCACTGGAGTTACAGTCCTCCGGGCTTTTTAGCTTTTTTTTCATGTTTATCGTGCTTTGTTTTCCTTTCCTTAAAAATATCTCAACAAACAAATACACAAAAAGTGAACTTTTACAATTCATGTGTCACGAACCGTTTTTCTTTCCGCCTCTGGAACAAGGCAGGACTGTTTTTGGTTTTAGTTTTAAAAAAGACACGGCATCTCAAAGCCCCTGGGCAAGGTGTTAGTTTTTAATTTACCAGCACCTCATCTCCCGTCCCCAGGGAGGATTTCCCGGCCGGGACCAGAGAGGACAAGTCGAAAGGACCGCAGGGATTGCAACTGAAGGCTGTGCTCTGAATCAGCTCCTGTCCTTCTTCAGAGTGATAAATAGATCTAAATAATAGCAGCGATTGATGATAAGAACAATAATAAATACTCCAGACTAGGGACTCTGTGGGGCAGAGGGTTGGATTCGGTGTGGGTTTTGTTTGTTGTTAGGAAACATCTGTAAACAGCCCCAAAACCACCAGTAAACTCTATTCTCTTCTGGCGTAAAAACCTTTGCAACTCTTGTGATTTCGGTGGCACTCGGGGACTGCCATTTGGCTCCCAGAAAATTGTCCTGGCTGTAAGGGATGGCAGAGCTCTGGTGCCTTAGACTGGGTCTGGGGCTGTGTCCACCTGCTCTGATAACAGGACGGGGCTTTTGATGCCGCTGGCCCGGGGGAGGGTCAGTGCTGGCTGTGCAGAGGGGACAGTAATTCGCTAGCGAAGGGGGGCCAGGAGCGCCCTGTTTGCCCCGCCCGGGCTCTGCTCGCCTCTTCCTCCTCAGTCCTTAGTTATCCCCATCCTGCAAAACACCTGTCTGCGCCGCCCCGCGGGAGGGGGACAGCAGCCAGACCGCCAGTCCCTGCCGCCGGGATAAACTTGCCCTCCCCTCACCTCTGTCCCCCCGCACCATGGGGCCGACGCCCGGCGGGCAGGACCCAGTCCCTCCTGCTCCCGAGCCGCGCAGGTCCCACACGGAGGGGCACCGCATCCACGCACCGCCGCCTCGATGCCTGAGCCACCTGTACCCCGCAGCCTGGGAGCCCTCGCCTCGCGGGCGGGGAGCGCAACATCTGCGCCCCCTCCTCCGCAGGCAGAGCGGCGGGCGGTGCGAGGGTCCTGCAGGAGGGCTCCGCGTCCCTCCGCGGGAAGGGAGCCTCCGTGCCCACGCGTGGCGGAGGCAGGTGCTGCCCACGCCCCAGAGGGGTGGAAGGTCCCGTCCGTGGTCCCGGCAGGTGATGCTGCTCCCAGGGAGACGAAGAAAGAAGAGGATCCCCGTGAGCCGGCTGTTCCCCGAGGGATGAGGTGTTTAAAGTCTAATATTGGACTCAATTTGTAAACGATTAAACGAAATGTGAGGTGAATAACGCGCAGTCCCGCTGAAAGCCAGCTGCGGAGCAGAGGAAGGAGCGTGTGTTGGCGTGTCTACACGAGTGTGCGAGCCGTGCAGCTGACACAGTCACCTTTCTGAGAGCAAAGTGACTGTGCAGTTCCCTAACGCCCAGTGACCCCCCTGCCCGGGCGGGACCCCCGACCGGCGCTGCCAGGGTGACCACGGCACCAGCCACGCCAGTGGCCAGCAGCAGAAACCAGTTCGCAGCCCTTCCACCCGCCGGTGTAGCAGCTTGAGAGAAGCGCTGAAACAAGAGTAAAAAGGAGCTGGCAGGAAAAAACACAGGAAAAAACCCAGCTCCGGAGCAGCCCCCCACTCGTGTGTGTGCGGGACTGAGCACCGGGGTGGGAGAGGACACGCGTGTCCCACTTGGCACCCCCTGCCCTGCCGCAACTCTCGTTGCAGCCCAGAGCGCGGGTCCCACGCGTGTCCCCGGGGCTGCCCTTAACGGGTCACCTCGACGTGGGCAGGAGAGACGTCTGAGGGAATCCCGGTTACCTTCCGGACATCTTTTTCGCCAAATGCTTAGGAAATCCGTTAAACCAAAGACCTCGGGAAGCTGGAAATTGCCCTTTCCATCCCCCAAAAGCACAGGCTGGGAATACTTAAGAGACTTCGTCCCTATGGGAATGACAGCACACCATAGAAGGGCTTTGAGAAAATTAGTCGGAGGCAGTTAAAACGGTCAAAGAAAGAGGTTTTGGTTTTGATTTGGAGATTATTTTGCTTCCCTGAAAATAATCTCGATTCTGAGCAGTTTTGCAGCAAAGGGGGTAAATCAGGTGACAAAGGGGTGCGTCCCAGCCGCATGCTGCCAGAAGCGTACGTACTCCGGCTTACACAAATGACCCTGGCAGGGCAGAGCCCCGCTGCCCCCCGGGGCTGCCCCCGGCATGGGACAGGTCCCCCCGCCTCCCCCCGCGCCGGCTCATCCCCGGCTCTGCAGCCTGTGCGGAGTGCTAGGGGATGCCCCGGGGAGGTGAGATGCGGTGGGGGTTACTGGTGTCACCTTCCCTCTCGAGGGTCCCTCGGGGAGCGACCCTGGTGGAGGCACAGCAGTTTGGGGTGGTAGGGGGCAGGCCGGCCCCGGGCGGGGGGCTGAGGGCTGCTGGCTGGGTGTCCCCACCCAGGACATCTGCTGGCGACACTTCATTCGTTGTTCCCCTACTCCGCCGGGCTTCGGGACGGCTCTGCCCCGCTTGGGGCAAGGCGGGCCCCGAGATGCAGCCTCGCCGCTCCCCTGTGCGACATACCGGCATGTGGTCACGTTCACGAGTGTGCAAACTGTTAGACGGGCTGGTGTGTGCCCCCAGCACCAGGCAGCCGCTTAAACGCTGGTGTTCCATCCCTCCGCCGCCGGTATGTCACCCTTCCTCAGCCCTGCGGGGAAACTCTGGCTCTGAGCCCCCATGCTCTGGACTTCACACCCTCTGGGGACCGATCCCGGAGATCCCATCCAGCCCAAAGTTCCCGGAGGCAAGAGAGGTTTGGCTCTCGGAGTGTTTTCCCAAGTCGGGACACAGCTAGGGACACATTCCCTCCGGGGGCCACAGTGCCGCTAAGGACTGGCGCGGGAGCCGGAGGGATCCTCGGAAGTCCTCACAGTTCTCGGAAGGTTGTGCCTTCTTTCCATGTTTACTCCCCGTACCGCAAATGTCACCAGAATGCAACTTCAGTGCTTTGCGGTTAATATTCTTTTGCCCGAGGTCTATCACTAGCATTAATTGTCCCAATAAATTGAGATATAGTGTGCATAATGCAATGTAACAATATGGTTATATTCCACGTGTATGACTTAATTAAGCTATTTGCAGCCTGATGCTGCAAGTCAACGGGTGTGCAAGTGGATTAACAATGTACTGTTCTCGTATCCTCAGGATGGTGCATAATTACTTTACTGGCGGTACATATCAATTTTTGATGATTGCAGAACACATGCTCACTTTACCAACAAGCGCTTTAATAACTCTCCATTGTGGTTTTATAAAAAAAAAAAAAAAAGAAAGAAAGCGTTGTTTAGAAATATTTGGAAGCCTCTGCAAACAATTTTCGAGGTTCGTAAGCACGAGGTTTAGACCTGATCTGTATTTGATGAAGTGCAAAGGCGCAGAGATAGCAGCCCGTCCCCGCCTGCGCGCTCCCGGGACCGGCGGAGGGGTGCGGAGGGGTGCGGAGGGGAGCGGAGGGGTGCGGAGGGGAGCAGGGCCGGGCGTCGAGGCGCACCGGCGGGCCTCCGTGCGGTCCCCGAGGATGGCGGCGTGCGGGAAGGGGGGGGCACTGTGCCCCCAACACATGCTCCTGACATTTGCGAGCGGAGTAATGCAATTAGGAAACTCGATTACAGGGTGGGGGAGCGGCGGGGCTAGGGGAGCCCCGGGGCTTTGTTCCCTGGAAGATGGCGCCAGGGTCTGGCCGGCGGGTGGAAGGGGGACCGATTGCCGACCTTTCTGGGGGCAACTTAATTTCTGCAGCCTAATCGTGTTGGGGAGGCAAGTACCATCCATCAGAGCGAGTTCCCTGCCCGGCCGGGCAGCACCACCCCCGGCCCGGCGCTCCGGGCACCGAACCCACCCCGTCAAAAAAAAAAAAAAAAAAAAAAAAAAAAAAAAAAAAAAAAGGAAAGAATGCAATAAAAGCTGCAGCTTGTCCTTGGGGCGCTCAGGCGCGGCGCAGGAGGTCGACAAGGAGGGCCCGAGAGGCGGGGTGGGTGCGCCACGATGCGGAGTAACAAGAGGCACATGGGGCTCTTGGCTGGGGAGGGCAGTTACTGTCTCCCCACCGCGGGGGGTGGTCGGGGGCTGGCTGCCAGCCGCGGCCGGGGCAGCCAGCAGCCTGCGGACACCGGGCGAGGCCAGCTCTGCGCAGCCCCTGCGCCCCGAACAGCCCCGCACCGCCCCGCTCCGCGCCCAGGCGTGGGGGCGCTGCTGCTCCGGAGCCTTCCTGGAAGAAGTCGATTTGTTCTTGTACCTGAAGCAGGTGATGTTTATGCAGAGACATCTGAATGACAGCAGGAGCGAAGGACAAATCTAATAAAGCCTAATAAACCGTGAGAGTCTAAATGTCATTAAACTTACAAAGATGAGACTCCAAATCACCAAAAAGGTAAATGTCTTCATTAGTCTGATCTCTGAAGACTGTCGAACATTTCATTAATTTATAATTTATGATTGTTTGACAAATATTGAAAAGTATGTAAATATGAGGGGGATAATGTCTTTTCTGCGGGAGATAAGGAAATGACCCAAACTGTACGTGCCTGCTAGATTACACACGAGGTTCCATCTATCTGTTATCAAACTGTGCTTCCCCTTTATACAACATATTGTGCGACTGACAAGTGAAATAGTGCAGATAAACCAATGGTTTAAAACGTAATAAAGACAACAGCCATTTGCATTTTTTACATTTTATTACAAAGGTAATTTACTATGACACATTTCTGAATGTAATTTATGAAAACATTTTAAAGCAATTATATAATGTATACAGCACTCGGAGACAGAGAAAGTCATATAAATAATAATCTTATGGATCTTCAGAGACTTTCTATAACGCTGAAAATATAGACTTTCTGAGGAACAGCAGTAAAACATAAAATCATAGAAATAAAATGCAGAATGATGTAATAAAGAGGAAATGGGTGTACTTCGAACTGGAATTGCAACATTAGATATTCAAGGAAACAATCTCATCTATTCCGAAGAACTAGATCATCTCAGAATATCGTTCTGGTTTTTTTTTTCCCCCTTCCTTTGAGTTGTGAAATAGGCTTCTTAAAGAAAAGAAGATTTCTGAGGAAAACGCTTGGCATCCCTGTCCTCTTTGGTGGACCAAGAAGTGCAGGACCATTTCGCTGCTTATGGTGGGGAGTGGGGAGATGCCCAGAAACTGAGAGGGGACAGCATCACCTGACTAATGTCTCCAGGTGCCTCCAACAAGGTATATGCACCCAGAGGGTCAGCAAACCCATTGAGTGCAACTGCCTGGATTTGGGGTTGTTTTTTTCCCCCCCCAAAGCCACCCAGTAGACAATAGGCCACAGAGCAGAGTTTTGTAAAAGCCCCACATTCCCCAGAACTGGGCTCTGTGTCTTTGTCTGTACATAAACCAGTGCCCTTTGGCCAAATGTGCCTGTAACGAGCTTGTAAAACAAACCAGAAATCTCAGCTCTTCCTCCAGTCTACAAGCAAGTCGCTTTATTCCCAAATCTTGCAAATATGTTAGGAGTGTTAGAAGTGGGACTAAAAAGCCCCCTAGCAGAGCTGGTTACCTGCTGTGAGCCTCACTGCCACAGACCCTTTCACCAGACATATTAAATCTCTTACCCTAAGAAAACAGGCACTTGTCACAATTGAAACCCAACGTACCGAGGCAGCGGGATGTAACAGTTTAGGGAACTTTATATTTTCCCCTGGAGGCCCTTTCCGAGTGGAGGTCCCTAACACCCCTCCCCTGAGAGGCCTGGAGAGTCGGTCTGCCCTGGCTTCAACATCTTTGAGGGCCACGTCCAGAGAGGTGTCCTAGAAGGTGTCTCACATCGGTCACCCTCGCCCACCGCAGCACCTCACCTCTGCCCTGGAGCTCGGTTATTTATGAGGCGAAAGAGATTGCGACGAGTTGACAGGTGATTCCCCCCCTAGAACCCGTTTTTGATGTGTGTGTCCCCCACCTACCCCCCCAGTCGCTTGTCCCGCCTGTCTCCCCGAAGGAAGGTCCCCGGTGCCATCCCCAAGCCTGGGGTCGAAGGACGGTGCGGCGGCAGCACTGCCCGGCGCTGGGAATGGCCCCCCCGAACCCACTCCCAGCCAGGCCCGGGTGCCGCCAGCTACAACCACCCCCCCCAGCACCCGCCCTCCGACAGCACGCTGTCATTCTTTCTCAGCTCTGAAGTATGTGTTTTATTATAGATTATTTAATTTGATGAGCAACATTCCCACCGCCCTGAGCACGGTCTAAGTGGAAAAAGGTTTACTTGGCACTGCGAAATAATTTCAATAATACTACTTAAAAATAAAAAGCCAACGACGTGCACATAAGAGAAAAAAAAAAAAAAAGCTCTGAGAATATAGGCAGAGGGGCTGAGCCGGCCCCCCCCGACCTAAATTGCAAGGTTTTCCACCCAAACGAGCTCACATCTCTTTTCTCTAGTGGAGACAAGGAATGAGAAGTGTCCTGTCCTACCACCCCCCATCTGCTGCCGGGGCAGGTCCACCCCTCCAGTCCTTACACGGCTGTTTGGGCACATCTTGGCTGGCAAACTGGACAAACGTCCCCTGTAATTTAAGTTCAGTATATGTCAGTCGACATCCAACATATGTCAGGAAAGACACTGGCAACTCATTTCTAGGGCGTAAATGATTTCTTACAACACTCGGGAGTCGGTAGCTGCCAAGGGAAGGAGGCAGCAGAGGCCGAGGCCGGGCTAGGAGGCGCCCACCCATCCCTTAGTCATCAAAGTGTACCATGGAAGGGCTTCATTGTCTCTCCTTAAACAGCTCACAAGTGACCCCGTTTATTCCTGAATAGCCGTGGTTTGATGACTTATAGTATATGCAAAAACAAACTTTCCCGCGGTGTTTTGTTGGTTTTTTTTTTTTCCTCCGTCATGCTTTTCTTTTCAAACAGCCAGATGATTTTAAAAAGAAAAACAACCAGAAATGATAAATCGCGTCGCATAGCTAATGGCTGGAGGGCGCGTTTACCAATTCATAATCATTTATTCTTGGTGATGTATGACCCTTACTCTTAAATCTCAAAAGCTGCTATTTGAAGGTGTAAATAGCTTTTTTCCCCTTTGCAGTAAACCTTACTGCATTAGCAGTGATTGATCTCCTGTACAATTCGTCCCAGAGTGCTATTTTAGAGGGGGAACACTGGCTTTTGGAGATTAACTGGGGAGTCTGTTACATATTAATGAACCTAGGAGATATACTAACGTTTTGGTAATTTAGTTATTTGTGTCTATAGCTTTCTCCGTTATTTTCTCTTAGACCCCCGCGGTTGTTATACATCGAATTAAAAAGTGGTCCTTCAGCATCATTTTTTCAGTGGCAGCTAAACGCCATTTAATGTGAAAAACAAATGTTGACTTGTCTCTTGAAGGAAGTGTGTTTCTTGGCAAGACATCAAAGTGTTTTAAACTGTATTAGAAGGGTTTGTTAGTTTTCTTACTCAGAGCTCTACGATAATGTCAGAAAACAGCCTCCCGGCGGAGGCAGCGGGCGGCAGTGGGGCGCGGGCGCTGCGCAGCGCTGCGCATAGGTGCGCGCTCCAGAGGCGGTTTTCGCTGCAGCAGGAATGCACAGGCACCTCTTCGCTGGGATTACAGCCTTGATTAACGTGCTAATGAATAGAGATGCTCAAGAGTCGTCCGGAAACCCGTCTGTGAGAAGTAGGAGTGAGAAACTCCTCGGTTGGGCTTAGCCTGCAGAGAGACCAACTGAACTAAAATGTCATTAACCTACTGCTCCTTCGCAGACACTCGAGCAAAACACCTCGGAAATGTCTGAGACGGGGTCGAGGCTGAAGCAGGAGGTGGAATCCCTGCTGGGCTGCAGCCTCTGCCCCTGCAGCTGACGGGGGGCTGCAGGGCAGCCCGGAGCAGCCGGGCCGGGCACCGTGCCCTCAGCGGCGGGGCAGCCGCTCTCCGTTCCTCGGTGGAGAAATAGGGTCGGGGGGCTAGGGGGAGGGAAAGGAGTCCGGTGGTTGTTTGGTTTCTTTTTTTTTTTTTTTTTTCAGCGGTTCCGCTCCCTATTGACTTTGACATCTTGCGCAGATTTATAAATTAGAGTTCATTATCCTCGAAGGTCGTTAAAGTAGGCAGCTCAGCTAAGAATTAATGCGTGCAAACCCCCTCGCTACAGCTGCCTTCGCCCTGAGCTGTCTGGTGGACTCAGAGAGCAAGACGGAGGCTACAGCCACTCCAATGGGCAAGGAGAGGTACCCCTCCCTGCTGTCCTCCTCCGCGCCATTTATCGCCCCTACCCAAGAAGGTTGAAGCGCAGCTGGCCCCCAGCCTGGGAAGAGCAGCGAG
Source organism: Podargus strigoides (assembly GCA_028020825.1). NCBI lineage: Eukaryota > Metazoa > Chordata > Aves > Caprimulgiformes > Podargidae > Podargus > Podargus strigoides. The sequence goes on along the minus strand of CM051628.1, from coordinate 14,273,099 downwards.
CGGATCCTCAGGTCATCTGGATCTGCCCTTAGTTTTGAAGGGAGCGAACTGGTTTCTCCCCCCGCGTTCAGTCCCAAAGTTAAACGTTCGTTTAGGACCAACTCGAGAAGCAACAGTCTTTGCGAGAACCTTGTTTTCCCCTTCTTCTCCTTGTGATCCAAAGTGATCATAGGCTACTCGGCCAGTTGGCGAGGAGAGAACTTTTGTTTTCTGGGGCGATTTATGTTCTTTATAAATATGTGGTTTGGAAAATAAAAAGAGACTTGAAAACGTTGTTACAATGAAAAAAGGACAAATTAGAAGACATTTTCTGTGATCAAAGGAGGAAGAGAAAGCGAGTAGGGGTATTCAAAAAGCTTGACTTATTCACACAACTCCTTTGGAGCCCAGGGGCAACAAGCGTGTCTTACATTGAAAAGGCGGCTCTATTCAGAGTGCAGGTGCGAAGTGGTGTGGCACATTCTGCCACATTATGTAAAGGTTGTTGGAGATTAGTGTTCAGACTTAATAACTAAAGCGCTTGATTTACATTGGAAAAAAGCCCCCTCATCCGTGAAAGCAAAATAATTTAACGCGTGATCATTTCGAGTGCTGCTGATATCCTAATACTTGCATTGTTCTCGGCCAAGTACTAGAGGAGCGCGCGGATTGATGCTTTTGGGAACCTATCATTTACAGCCACTGAACTCTGCTCAGAATTGGAGGTCTGGAAAGGAGATGAAAGAGGGGCACAAGAGAAAAGTTTCACATTAGGAGGGGGGGGGGGGGGGGGCGAAAGAGAGAGAAAACAATATAAATGTGACAGTTCCCCTCCTCCCCGCAGACAGCTCTGAGCCTCATGCGCGGTGCCCGGACACAGGGGAACCCAGGTCTGGGGACCCGAAAATTGGGCTCACATCTCAGGCACTCCTCTACTCCGCCTTCCCCCGTCGGAGCAGAATTACTTACCTTACTAATTATTCATATTTATGTAAATGTCATTAGTTAATGTAACTTTCTATAAAAAGATAATCAGGCGAGAACGGAGCATAGGTATTACCTTAAGTGCATTGGCTGTGGTTGTTTCATTCATATGTTAATACACGTGATGCAGTAGTGCCAGACGTGGGGAGGGGGGAGAGGAGGGGAGAGGAGGAAGGCGAGAGGGAAAGAAATAAAATAATAATAACAAAGCCCCCCAAAGGCTTTAAATTCGCATCGCGGGATCAGGAAGCACGATGCCTTCTGAACAAAGGGGGACCCGGCGCCGTCCCAGCCCCTCCGCCTGCCCGGGCATCCCGGCAACTTTGGGTGGCTTTTTTTGTGTTTGTTTGCCTCCCCTCTCCTGGAGGAGAATTTTATGCTTCAAACCGTTTTCGATCTACGCAGATCCTCGTGCCGGGCTGAGACGCTCCATTCTCCACCCGAATGAAAGTATCTTTGTACGGGACACGCACCAATTAAAATTGCAATACATTTTTGCATCCCTCTTTAGTGTAAGCATTTTAGGGCCATTTCCATAAATTCTCCGCGAAAATAAAGGCTATAATGGGAACAAGGTGAGAAAGCTGTTAACCATTGTTTCAGCAAGAAAAGGTCGTAAGTCAGGCAATTGGTGTCTGACCTGTCAGGATAAGGTATAAAGGCTTTATTCATGCAGTCGCTCACGATTTTCTCAGCTCTCACAAAAGTGTTTTTATGATTCTGTTTTCTTACCTCGTTCCTTAATTAAAAAGCTGAATGATTAGAATAGCACCTGCATAATGTCTGGACGACGCCTGCATACTAATTCGCGAGTCTTTACATCTAGTAATTATAACATAAAATCAGAGATTGAATAAAACAGAAGGATTTTGCCCCTAAAGCCCTGCTAATCCCCTTTTAAAAGAGTCTGCTGAAATAATTCAGAACAGTTTCCGGAAGTTGGATTACCGACTCTTTTTTGACTATTTACAATGAAATGATATTTCACACTTAAAGGAGTTCTCTGTATTTCTACAACAGGTTTTTAAAGGTGGCCTGTTTTCTAGACAATGACAATCCACTGACTCCTTCTTTCTTCTCCTACCCATTTTTCCCCCCTTTCCTCCCAACAAGATCTTCATCTTGATCAAGTATATGCGAGGATTAATCTGTCCTCAGGTAGGGAGAACAAAACCTCCCCCCTTGAAAGCTCCCTTTGGCTCCGGGACTGCTGGCCTGGCCACCCTCGGCCCCGGGGGGGGAGGGCGAGGGAAGCGTGAGGGCAGCCCAGTTTTGCCCAAGTTCAGATGCACCCTGTTTCCTCTCGCAGGAGCAGGCAGTGGAGCAAGGAGCTCCCATTGCTTCACTATTGCCCCCCCAGGGCAAAGGATAATTTAAGACAGCAGTGACTGGTCAAAAGTTGGAGAATAAATTTTTGTTTGTGTGTCTTCCCAAACCAGCTGGGTGGGGGCGAAAGGGAAGCAGGGAGGCGCGGGGCGGGGGGATCAGCGCTTTTGTCTGGCTTTCAGGGCGGGCTGGAGCAGGTATCCCCAGGGGCAGCAGTGAGGCAGGGCGAGGGCACCGAGGTCCTGGGGGGGCTCTCCCGGCCCGGGTGGGCGGCACAGCCCGGCACGGCTCAGCCCTGCTCCCGCTTCCCCTGTGCTCAGCCCCGGGGGGGCTTCTCCCTCTGCGCCCACCAGCACAGTGGCCCGAAGACAGGTTTGCTGCAGTAATGAGCCGATCCTCGGGGTAACACTGGCTTGGGGAAAAAGAAAATAAATTAAAATCACCCACTTTATTAGAGCACTCTGATTATTTTAGAAAATAAAGGGTTTCCTCTCAGCCCCGCGACCTCCAGCCCGGCGGTGGGGTTGAGTGCCGCGGCTGAAGAAGAAGAAAGCGAAGGTGATGCGCGGGTTTCCAAGCCCGGGGTCTGGTCCCCCGTTTCAGGCGAGTCAGTGTGATCCTCGCCAAGGAACAGGGTGTCTCCGAATGTAGAAGTTGAGAACAAATTCAGCCTCACGGGTAAGCTCCAGAGGTTCCTCTGAGGTGTTGCCATCATTAGGAACACCTTCATCTGTTGTGCCTTTTTTATTGTTTTTCACTGTTAAAGCATTATTTTTGCACTGACTTTTGCCATCCTCCTTCCTTCTCCTCCCCTAGTGTAATCCTGATAAAACTCTAAATCATCCACTAGAAAATGGAGTCAATGTGTCATTCAGCATTAAAAATCTGGGGGTTTTAACTAAAAGCTTTAATTGCTATTCTGGCCCCATCATAACCATGGGAACGACAGTGCTCTGTTGGGATCTCAGAAATGTCACATATCCCTTAAACAGGCGCTCCCCTTGTTTGTTTACTCTAGCTTGCTTTCGTTTATATCCCAGGAATATTCTTTCACCAGGCTACACACGGGAAGACAAAGGGTGTAAATAAACTAACATATGGCCCAGAGGTTTTAGAGAAGCTGGAGCCGCTTAGCTAGTCATGTGGGTGATACGGGGAATCCGACTTTTCTCCTGCCCCCACTCCCGCATAACCTACGCTCTCCTTCTACCTTCTCAAGATAAGTTACGCTCGTGTCGTGACTGGCTTTGAGGGACCAGACGGTTTTTCCTTAGAACTGGAAAAATCTAGGGAGCAAAGGGATGGGTGCCTCTACGTGCAGCTGGAAAAAACCCGTTGACATAAGAAATGTGAGTGAGGATGCGTGTATACACGAATAACAGCCCGAGGCACACAGACACTCGATAACAACCTTTTTTTTTTTTTTTTTTCTTTTTTTTTCTTTTTTTTTCTTTTTTTTTCTTTTTTTTTTCTTCTTTTTTTTTTCTTTTTTTTTTTTTTTCTTTTTCTTTTTTTCTTTCCCAATTGTAATCCAGTTCTGGGTTTCTGTCCCAAATGGTGGCTGAGCACCCGCTCAGGCTGGGGATATGCGGTTTAACCTTCCCCTCCAGTCCTCCCGATAAGGCGGCAGAAACGGGTCCCGGTTACTGATTCATATTTCTAATCTTCCTTTCGTGAACATACAATGTTCTTTTGTTAAATGAATAGTCTTTAATTAATGCACTTGCACAATGCAGGGGCTTGCATGGGGATCGATGATAGGAAGCAACAGGGGATGGTTCCCTCCAAAATGGTTTGTCAGCATTGAGAAAGAAAAGGCAATGTCTATAAAAGGACCACTAATAATGCCCACACGTCTCTCACCATGTTGTCTGAGGGGACATTCCTTCCCTTGTTGACAGTCAAGTGTAATAAGTACATGTCTTCGCTCAATCATTATAGACCATAGAATTGTATTCTTTAATTAGCATGTACTGGTAGCCCTCCTTGCCTTTTACAGACCAGCAAAAATGTTTTCCTTCGGTTCTTTTTTCTTGAATTCTTTTCTTTCTTTAATTGTTTTCTTTCTTTCTCTCTCTCTCTTTCTGTAGTCAAATGTACTCTTTATTGACAATATTCCTACCAGCCAAAGCCAACTTTTTGTCATCTCTCTGTGTTAGGCAACTTCTTTTCAAGTTTTCCTTTTTTTTTTTTTTTTTTTAACCAGGAGTGGAAGCAGCGCGCATGCGCAGGCCGCCACCGGGATGAGGGCCACTCTGTGCCCGGGGCTGCTCCATCCCTCCAAATTGCAAAGCTGAGGTTTGAAAAGTCATGCGAAGAAATCTTTGAGCACGTCGGCGAGCTGCGAAACCCTGTGACGTGTTAAAACCGACGAGAGGAAAATGTAAGGCGAAGAAGGCTTACCTTGACATTATTTGAGCCGTTGAATGAATTTCGCCTCTTAAAAATAAGTAAAAAAGAAATGAAGTGCTGTACATCCGCCTAGGAACCCTATAAAAAGTGTCACCCATTTTTTTGGAGGGGGAAATTCTTCAAACGAACAGTTCCATCCCTCAGCTGTTCATCACAATATATGCTGTTCCATCCCTCACCCGCCCTGCCCAAACAATACCCCCTCGGGTGCGGAGGGGGGCAGGAGCCTTTCGGGGCGGCTCCTCCTGGAAACTTTCACCCCAATATCCAGTGATATGAGTGACCCCAGAACCACCAATTGCGGCTGGGGGAGTCAGGGTGCCACTGCAGAAGTAACCGGGGTGCGGGGGACACAACAAAGGGACAGGGCTTCGCTTGAGTGACACCGGGCTCTGTTTCCGCACTCTGCACCTCAGTCACTATTTAAAGTACAATTCATTTGAAGTTTCCGACCTGAAAAAAAAAAGTTACCTCAGAAATGAAGCCAAAGAAGTATTTTGTTTTCATTCGATCTTTTAATGCAAATGCCAACCTAAAACGATTAACATTAAAAGAGGTTAAAGACCAACAAAAAACACGCATTACTACTTGATTGTACACCACATTAACAGTACACCCGGTTTGAGGAAATTTTTTTTCAACTAATATAAAAACCAACAGAAAGACAAGGTTGACTACACAGTGTTTTAGGAATGGCTCGGTATCATCAGCACAAACACGTATTTTAAAAGTGCACATTTGTAAAAATAACCATAGAATTGAAACGTTTATAAATATTTATTGTAAAAAATCCAAATATTAAAAATAAATAGTATGTTCAAACACACAACAGAACATTCCTTCATTACCAAACATGTGCTGAAGGAAAATATGGAATATTAGAAGTCTGGAAAGAGATACAGCATATCAACATTGTAATGCTTTCTTTGAGAGCTACATTTTCCAGAGGCATTTCTTCTCTGTACAGTTTGCAAGGAACGTGGTAGGTTTTCCCATAAATATGACAAGATCCAGGATTAATAATAACAATAATAATAATAATACCCACTTCACTGCAGTTTGATTCGCTCTTTACCCAGGAAAAGCCCCATTAAATTAATGGGGTTGCTTAGAATGGCAGGATTGGGCTCAGATCATTCTGTATCAACTAAACCAGAAGTACACAATGAGTTACAACTTCAAGGAATTCCTGTTACCAACAGAGCATTTCATGACCTCCAATGAGAAACTACTAAATAAACCTTGACCAGGGAATCGTTTCCGTGTACATCGTAGCGTTTATAAAAATGAAGATACAAAAGGGATGCAGTTTGACTATCTTTACACTTACGGACAATGAAACATGGGAGCATGTGGAAGCCATCGCTCCGAATGCGTTAACAACTTCGATACATTGCAGTATATACATGCCTAATAGGTACTCGGACTGTTAAAATGATCAAAGCCTTTACTCTTACGTCTACGCTCTTGCTTTCACTCTAGGAAAGAAAATGTTTCTTGGTCACATACCGGTGTTAATGAAACCCAACATTTCTGCCTTCTCCCAAGAATCGCATTCTGTGCAGCATATGTGTAGGAATAATTTATTAGACGGGAAAGTTCAGAGGATAAAATGGAAAAAAAGGGGGGCGGGGGGGGGAAGAAAAAAAATGGACATAATTTCAACTTTGGAACAGTAAGGTCATAGGGACGTCTATGCAGATCTGTACACAGGCGGAGTTTCACACAGATACAGCCATACATATCCAGATGTATGTCTATACACAGGATTCGATAGTTTGGTATTTTCTGCACCCTTTGGGCCCCTAAAGTTATCTTTAAAACTTTGATTTTATCTCTTTAGAAACGGTTTAAAGCTAACGGGCAGGGTGAGTTTGACAGAGAGGAGAACAAATCGCTGACAAAGAACCTTTTACGTTTCATCAGCGTTGTTAGGACGACGAGCAGGAATTTCTCAGATAATAACTCCCACTTCAAAGATTTCTCAGCTCAATAGAAATTGGTCCATCCTTTTTATTCAACCACAAGGGCTGGCACTAAAGACGACTCAACTGTTTGAATTTTTTTTCACCGTGTTTATTTTTCCCCTATTCACTGGGGTACTTGGATAAAATAAACAACAAGACAATTACTGGAACATGGACTTCTAACTTTCCCGGGCCCATGGCCCAGCGCCCATGGCCCCAGCCGTGCTGGTGTCAAGTTCTCCCGCACCGCGGAGCCTCCGCTTACCGCCGCGCAGCGCCGGCCGGGCCGGGCGGGGTGCGGTGGGAAGGCGAGGGCACGGGCAGCTCCCCCCGGCCCTCGCCCCACTTCCCCGGGTCCTGGGGGATTTCCATCAGCACATCTTCTCCCTGGGGCCGATGCAGCCCAAGGGTGGGGGGGTGTCTTTCGGTGCCCATCCTGCGAGAGGGGGGACACACCTTTCGGGCTTTGTGGCCAGGTTTGGCTGGGAGAGGCTGCTCAGCAATGCTGGGGAGAGGCAGGGGGGGCTCGCCCCAGGCTGGCACCCCCGGATTTAGGGGTGTTACAACGCCCCGGAGGGAGGCCGAAGCCCAGCGAACCCCAGCCCCGCCGAAGTGCGTTGGGTGGAGGAAGCGTATCTGTGGCGGGGAGCAGATTGAGGGTATTAAGCTAGCATGAAACGAAAGGTCAGTGCAAATGTATCTTAATAGACTGTCTCAAATGGAGTGTGCCTCCTTTGAAGGCCGCTTGCTATTGCTCTCCTCATTACCATAGCGATCCTAACGTGGCATGCTGATGCACCATAAAACTCACACTTTCAACCCCAAAATCAGGCCCTTTGAACAACCCGAGCTTGATTAGACCTTTCTCCTTTTCTTTTCCCCCTTAAAAACCATTTCCTTGCCTTTAGAAACTCGCCCGCAAATCCCAAACGCATTCTCTGATCCCGGCAGAAAGCTGAAACAAAAGTGAGCTGAGGCGACGGTTCAAGCGGGCCTTTTCTTCCTGACAGTCTTATCCATTTTTATTATGGTCTGGAACAAGTGCCCTGTTCGCGTGGGTTTTGTTTACCGGAAATTAAATGAAAATGATTTAGTTCACGTCAAACAAAAATATATACTTGTATACACAAGAAAAAGGGCCTGTTAGACGTAAATATTATGTCCTTAATGAAAAGACTGGACGGGCTCCAGACTTCGCCTTTCACTATTTAAGTATGACTTGCCTATTGCCATAGAAATCCTAACTTACCATGAAGATTCACCGTTGTGAAGAAATACTTCTTTGTGCGAGCTTGCTTTGATGTCTAAGGCATAAGATTCAGGCTTTCAGCTGCGTCTGTCTAGATTACCTTGAGAGCAACGGGGTAGACATCTGTAACAAGCAAATGAAAAATTAAAGGTGATTAGCCTGCACATCCAAACACTTCTGGAAACAGAGTAATAAAGAAATAAACAGATCTAGGGACACGATGGAAGCATCCTCCCGGCCAGCAGCTGGTTTCTGTGCCTCGACACCAGTTTCGGGGGCTGCAGAGGGACACAATTCTCCCGTCTATCGCACATTGCTCTCATCTAGGTAATTCCCTACGTGTATCCTCCGGCAGTACCATGCTGTTGTCACTATTCGAGGCGTTTAAATACAAAAGTTGCCGAGTTTGGGCGAGTGGAGAAGGGAGCCCCGATTTGGTGCCTTGGGAGGAAGATAAAGCTGCATGGGTAGGGGAGGCGCTGGGCGTGGGGGTGCTTTTATTTTCCAGCTATCTATTTTCCTGTAGCTTTTCTATTTATACATCTAGACACGTACGCGTGTGTGCGCATGTGTGTGCAGTTGCACACACACTAACCCCAGTCACCTGGGGGCAGAGGTGGCGCATCCGACAGGAGAAGATGCAGTTACCGCAGCCTTCTCTCTGCGCTCTGTAAGCAGCCCGTGCTATTTATTTGCCTATACAATCCGGTATTCTTAAACATCATTAAAGTAATTAAAACGGCACCATTCGGCAGTTTCAAGCTACCCCAGTGGACGGGTTTGTTTATTTATATTTTTTTTATTATTTTTTTTCCTCCTTCCTTCTTCCTCTGAGCCAGAGGAGTGAACCCCGTGGGTTGGCGTAGGGTCCAGTTCGAAGCTCTGGGGCGGGATGAAGATGCTCAAGCCTCGCTGCCGGACCGGTACAGGGGTTTATCACCCGGGCTAACCGCAGGGAGCAGTGGTCCTGGGTCCCCGGGCAGCCGGGGGGGGTGCCTGGTCCTGGCCTCGCTCCCGTCCCTGCCCGTGACGTCACCGAGAGGGGTCTGCGCCCCCCGCCCCCCGGGAGCCCCAGCGCCCACGTTTCGACGGGAGCCGCACTCTGAGTGAGGACGAACATGTTTGGGTATTAGAAGTCATTACCAGTGGGAGTTAAATGGACAGTCAATCATTGCACCCCCCCCGGGCCTTTCTTTATCAGCGACTACTGGGGGTAGGCATATATATATATATATACACACATATATATATATAAAATGGTTTATATGCAGCAACAGGGAAAAGCTGATTCTTTACAGAAACGTCCATCGAACGGGTTAATTAATTAAAGAATTTAATGGATCCATTTTGTACAATTCGGTAACAAATAATAGTTTATATGTGTACTTCTTTAAAAAAAACACCACACTCTCACAGAAAATAGTGGGCGAACAGAACACTGCGGCACACGGTCCTGTTGGCAAGAGAAAATCTGTACAGGCAAAATCTGCCTGAAACCACTTTGGTCCTTTGGGGAAAGGAAGGGGATGCAAATCAGTGGGTTTGTAAACAGGCTGGGGTAAGACAGTCAGAAGGTGTGTGTATGTGTGGCACGGAGGGAGGAGGCGGGAGCAGCCCTCCCGTGTGCGGGGCGCCGGGGGCGCAGGTCGGAGCCCCCCGCCGGCCCACCCGCGTACTCTGCCCAGCGTCCCTCTGCCTCCCCGAGCCCCGGCGCAGCGCTCCCGTCCCCGGCCGGGCCAGGGTCGCCCTCGCAGCGGGGCCGGGGCTCGGCGGGGAGGCCCGGCGGCGGCGGGGGGGCGGCGGCGGGGGGTGCGGGAGGGCGGCGGAACCCCGCGCCCTGACACACGTACCATTCGCTCAGGTTGGCGGCGGGCTGCGCGGGCGCGGAGGGCTCGGCGTGGGAACAGGAGGCGGGGGGCTCCCGGCCGGAGTCCGAGGAGGGGGACACCAAGGAGGGCGTGGAGGACTCGTAGCCGGAGCTGGGAGGAGGGGATTTGCAGTGCACTTTCATGTGTTTTCTCAGGGAGCTGGGGTGGGTATAGGACTTGTCGCAGCCTCTCACTTTGCAGTTGTAGGGCTTGTCGCTGGTGTGGACGTGCGAATGCTTCTTCCTGTCGCTGCTGTTGGCGAAGCGTCTGTCACAGCCCTCGAATTCACATTTGAACGGCTTCTCCCCTGCAGGAGGCAATAGGCGAGCACAGCCATTAAAGACGACGGCAGCAGGGCAGGGAGCGGCGCATCCCCTCACCCTCCCGAGCACGCCGCCTCCCCGGGCCACTCTCTCCGGCCCTGGCACGGTCTCCCTGGGGCAGATCCCCTCTGGCCTCCGCCTGCCCCCTCGCCAGCCATCCCCGCCCGCCCCCCCCAGCTCCACACCGGGAGTGCCCTGCCCGGCCAGCTTCTCCTGCCCCTTCCCCTGCCCTGTCTATCAACGTGGGGGTTTTGTGCATAAGACAAAGCCCCGAGATAAGAAAAACTTATGGACCAAGTGCTCGTTCCTGGCAACCGACGCGTATTGTTCCCTCAGGCTCCTCTGTCCTGCGGAAAGGGCGGTCAGTGATTTATCCCTGAGAAGTTTTCTACGTTAAATACATTTCTCACACTACCCCAGGTGCACGTGGAAATATTATTCATAGCCTGACTAGATCACATCTCATGCGCTCCATTCTCGAACTGATTACAATCCCGCGGAAGATCCGCATCCCCCCTCCTTTCCCCGTTCCCCGGCTTGCTGCTGCCGTGTGTTAAGGCATAAAATCTTCCAAAAAGACATCGATCCTGGAGGGGGAAACGATAAATTCAGCATGGGGATGACTAGGCCTGCGCGCGGCACTGTCGTGAGGGTAGGATTCCCTTTTCATTTGAACCTACTCAGTCATTGAAAGAATTGCAATCGGGATTAATTTGTCTGGTAATACGATACGTGACGTTAAGCATAATAGAAATATAATCGTGTTGCTGGAGTCGTGTGAAAGTTTAACCTCGGATCGTGTGGACCGGGAATGGCACACGATATACAGGCGGTTTTGAGGGAAGCACACCACAGACAGCTTCGGGATGAAATGATGACTACATTATTGTCTCTGATAATAGCAAACAGCAAAACCCTGCTCGCCAAGGAGTGCCCAGGTCCTGCACCAACCGAATATGAAAATAATCCCTTCATTCCTCAAAAGACAAAAAGTATCAGGGCGTGGAGGACGCCACAAAAATATACGGCCGAATCTTAAACGTGAAGTGCAAACAAAGCCACTGTGTTCATCATCATGGCGCATGTGGCCGAAAGGACTTCCAATATTTGTAAAAGCTTCCAGGTTTTGGGTTGGGTTGGGGTTTTTTTTCTAATTTCTTAGGATTTCCCCCCCCCAGCTCGTCACGATTAAATTTCGGAGGGACGCAGCCCACCTCGTGCTCGGCTGCACATAAAGGAAGGCATTCCAAATATTTCACATGAATGCACTTTATGCAAGGTGGGTGGGAAAAAGCTCATGGCTCCGCGTTTAAAGTATGTCCTTTCCGCACTGTAATAATCAATGTGGAGCTCTCGCATCCTGCATCGCTAACATTTGCACAGAGATAAATACCTGGCGTTAGAGGCAAGGGGGAAGAGGTTAAAAATAAGGTCTCTTAGCAAACGATGCTAATTCCTGAAAATACCAAATACTGTCGACATACAGTGGTGCATATGCATAGACACACGCACGCATGTAATCTAATTACGGTTTCACGTAAGGAAACAATTTGACCTTCAGCGTCCAAGTTGAGACAACAAATCAAGGATATTAGTGTAGCAGAAGCTAGCAGTAAGTTAGGAGACCCCAGGGAAAGCCATCCTCATAAGCACTCTGCTTGTGCAAAGAGAGTTACATTCAGGTAAAAGCGGGCTGCGGCGCCTTCCGCTTCCCTGAGAGTTGAAAAATGTTCGACTTCACTTAACCCCCTGAAAGAGCCACTGAAAAGTCCCTCCGTACAGTCGGGTTTCAAGTGGGAAGAGGGCAGCATTTTCTCAGCTGCCCGGTTTGCATTCTCTGAACGCTTCAATAAAGAGGAGCCATCTCAGCCATTTGCAAGTATTCCTTTCGCGAGAGCAGGTTTTCTTACGTGGAAATCCCTACCCGGCAGGGAGAGGACATTTCACAGGTCCTGGCTGCTGCGGCCCGGGCACCGAGATGCAGCCACGCAGAAAGTTCCCCGGGCGATGGAGAAGTGCAGGATCCAACCGCCATTTTACCCCCACACTTGTAGCTGGGCAAAAGTGTTCAGTGAAATTCAGCTTGGAAATTGTGGCATAATCCCCCGTCTCCGGGAGTGGATTAAGGTATTTACCAACTTCTCCGGGGGGGTTGGGGGGGTGATGGTGATTGTGTTGGGGAGGGAGAGGGGTAAACCAGAGGTGGCGGCCCCCGGGGCTGCGGGAGAGGCGCGGGGGGCCGCCCGGGAGGAGAGGGGCTCCGTCCCACGCCTCGCACTATTGTTTCGGGCCCGCTGGGAAGGCGGCGAAGTGATCCCTGCTCGTCCTGCTCGTCCCGCTGCCGCCGCCTGAACAGCCTTATTCTCCAACCTGGAAAATCCGCACATGGCCAGAAATCCCCTCTGCCTGCTCCCCAGCCTCGGAGAAATCACAAGTCATTAATATTTGAGGAGGCAATAATTTTCCTGTTGAATCTAGAACTGTCCTCATGAATAATTCGTAGCGAGTTCTGTGAGGGTTTCAGAAACATTGCTTTTTTGACAACTTCTGGGTGTTTAATAGAAACGGTGGAACCATAAAGGCCCTGCAGGAGTTTTCACAATACAGCAATTAATCACCAGGAAAGTTAAAGAGAAAAGTACAGGCGCGCGGAATGATGTTTAATAAACGCAAACCTCCGATCTCGGGTTTGCCCTGAACCTGCCTCTCCGATGTAGGTCAGTTTTCCCAAGAATTTAACCATTTTCTGCTTCAGAGACTTCAAACAGTGAGGCCGTTAAAGAGCAGTAAAAGTTTGTTTACTTAAGAAAAACACTGTCATTAAGGGATGAGCTCTCCCGGTTAATAGCTGTACCTGTGCTGATCCGACAAGGAGCTGGCTGGGATACAAGTTATGCGACATAGGGACACCCCTTTCTCCTCGGAAAAAGGGGCCGAGAAGGCAGCGGAGAAACAAAACTTTACTATCAAACACCCCCCCCCCCCCCCTCACACACACACATACACACACAGACGAGCTATTCATAGAGCGATGGAAAAATAATTAGGTGACGAGTGACGGTCGCTGTAAAATCTCTGTGCTATGTTTAGACGACAGCGATACGAAGTTAGTATACGTTCTGCATATCATATCGCTTCGCGTTATATCATAAAAACGCAGCTCCTGGAAGGTCAAGTCGTGCACCGAGCACAGGGGAAGGGGAGGTTTATGAACTGGGAGGTGAAAAAAAAACCGTGTGGCTGTAAGCAGATCTTACAATAGGATTATGTAGTTTCCCTCGCAAAGCACAAGGCTGTACAGGAGGGGGTGGGAGGTAGAAAACCCTACACTGGAACAGATTAAATTTTCCAAAAAGCGCTTATTTCTTATCTTCTTCTTCAGAGGGAGGGGGAAAAAAAAAAAAAAAGGGGGGGGGGGGTGTGTTGAAAAAAAAAAGCGCCAGCGCACCGGCTGCTAAACTAATTAATACAACTTCACAAGCTGCTCTTGGAAGTGTGAAAACTTTCTACGTGCAATTTCATTAATTAGAAATGCTTTCCTGGCCGGAAGAGTTCAAACGTAGTTTTGCAAGATCGTCCATCGAGTTACTTTATCTTCGGTTAACTAGAACTAACAGATGTTTCTGACACATGTCCCAATTTTGCTTAACAGATCTGCAAATGACATTTCAAAATGTACAGGCCGAAACAATACCGGGTTTTCTTCTCTTTTTTTTTTTTCCTTCCCCCTCCCGAAACTCAGAACTTGCAGCTCCCCATATTTGCGAATGCAGGGAGTCGTTGGAAGGCAATGCTCATTAAAAATGTCAGTGTTATTCAGATCAAACATTTGAAACTCCCTCTGCCCAAAACAAAACTGTTGAACGAAAAGGTCGCAGCTGTGTTATTCTCACAATGTTCGAGCAGCAGCATCTCAGCGACATCAGTCAAAACTGACTAGACAAGTTGTAACTTCTATTGTTCACTTTTAATTTGTGAGCTTGCACAATGATTTCATTTTTTTTCTCCCCAACTACTTTAAACTGCCAAAATAAAAAAAAAAAAAAAAAAATCCTCATCCATGTGAATAAGCAGAAATAGTAGCTATATCACTCGGTATTTACGCAGCTCTGCCCGCAGAAACATTACAGCAGTGTCTCCGCAAAACCAGAAAAAAATATGGACGAGAATTCTGAGATTTGTTCTCGCTCTTTTTTTTTTTTTTTTTTTTTTTTTTTTTCCTTTTTTTTTTTTTTTTCCGGCCCTATTCTTCCCCCTCCCTCCAAACGGTAAAGAAGCAAACAAATCTGAGAATTTATTTTCCAGAAGTACTTGGCGTGCATTCAATAACAACGCAAAGGATACATTAAAAACAAAATAAAGCAAAACAGTATGCTGAATAACACAGAGAGAGAGAGTAAAGAGAGCTTTACATACTGACCTGTATGAGTTCTTTTGTGTATTTTGAGATTCTCTGATCTGGCAAACACTTTGCCACAGCCTGGGAAAGGGCAGGGAAAAGGTTTTTCACCTGTGTGGACTCTGATGTGATTTACAAGTTTATATTTGGCCTTGAAAGGTTTCCCTTCTCTTGGACACTCTTCCCAGAAACATATGTGATTGGACTGCTCGGGTCCTCCAACGTGCTCCACTGTGACATGAGTCACCAGCTCGTGCATCGTGCTGAAAGTTTTCGAGCATAATTTTTTGGGAGTCTGTTCCAACTCAATCCACTTACAGATGAGTTCCTGTTTGATGGGCTGCCTCATGTAACGGAAGAAGGCCCCCGGGCCGTGGTGTGGAGCCAGGTTCACGTTCAGGTTCATGCCACTGTAGCTATGAAGCGAAGAAGCAGCAAAAGGATCTGTCCTGGAGGCTGGTACTGGAGTGAAATGTTCAGACCTGGCGTACATTTCTCCAGGTAACCCCAGTCTTATCTGTCCGTTTAGATGGCCACCTGGAGCTGCATGGGGAGGCTGTTCATGGAGTCCAGTGAACAGAGAGGGATTCCCGGCTTCTGAGTGGTGGTGGTGGTGACCATGGTGTCCGGGGTAGCTACCTGTTGTTGAGACAAACAGTCCGTGGTGAGAACTTGCAGCGGGGTGCTGCTCGGTCAGCCCTGGCATGAGTGGGGTCGGCAGGTCTCTGCGTATGAAGAAGTCCCTACCTGCTGCCAGAGTCTGGGCTGGGTGAGAGACGGGGTAAGGGGCTGCTGGTGACTGCGCCGGGCCAAACGCTCCCGTTTGACTAGAGACCACCTCGGCTTGGCCTGCCATAGGATGATGATGATCATGATGATGATGATGGTGGTGGTGGAGCTGGTGGTGGGGATGGGGGGCAGGGCTGAGCTTAAGGGCCGCGGGGTGATGCTGAGGAGGAGGATGGTGGCGGTGCCCCATGTGTTCTGGCCGGAGTGGGGGCGGCCCGAGGCGGGACTCGGCGGCGTGCTCCCCCAGCTGCGTGGGCGCCGTGGCGTGGGGGTGCCCGGCGAAGCCCGGGAAGCCTGTCATGCTCTGAGGGGGGTGGTGGTGGTGCTGGCGAGGAGCCCCCGCCAAGTCTACTAATCTCAGCGCCGTGTTCCGCCTGGAGAGAGCAGCAGGGTCCATCACTGGGATCCCCGGAGCGTCCACGCTCATTAGCTTCTAACGCTAAAAAGTCACCTGACAGCGGCAGGAGAGAGACACAGGGACGGGGGGAAAAAAAAAAACCAAACCAAAAAAAACCCCCAAACCCCAAACTTTTCTTTTGTTTTTTTTCTTTCCTCCCCAAAAAGTTTCCCGATCCCGCTGCCCCGGCGGCGGGGCTCCCGGGCGGCGCTGCCAGCGGGTGGGCTCGGCGGGGCGGGCGGAGGCCCGCTTTTGGCGGCGGCGGCCGGGGAGGTCCCCCCGCGCGGCCCGTCCTCCCGCGGGGCCGGCGGGGAGCCACGCGCGGCGCGGCCGCGGCACCGCACGGCACGGGACGGGACGGGGCCTCCGGGCCGCGCGCCGGCCAAACAATCACTGCGCCTTCCCATTGGCAGGCGGTGATGTGACGTCACCGATGACAGGTCCCGCCGCTGACTTGGAAGGGTTATCACTCGGTGCAGCGGGGGGGGGGGGAAGAGGTTCGCGGGGGGAGGGACTGCGCATGCTCCGCCGCCGGGCGGCACCGTCCCTTACACCCCCCTCGCCCGCCCAGCGGAGCCCCTCGGCCCGGCCCGGGGGCACGGCGGAGCCCGCAGCCCTGTTACGGGATGCCCGGCCCGCGGTCCTCACCCAGGCCGCGCCGCGCCCCGCCTCCGGGCCCTTGCCGAGGTTCCGCTGCCGGGCTGCGGCCGCGGGGGAACAAAGCCAAGGCTGGCGGGGAGAGGCCGGAGAGGAGCGCCCCGACCGCCCACCCCAACCTTTGTCCGGTCCCGCTGCCCTGCCCCGGGGTGGGGGGCTGCCCGAGGGCTGCCCCCCTCGGGAGAGCCCCGCTGGTCCCCGCCGCACGGCCGGAGCAGAGGGAGGCGAGGCGGCCCCGCGCATCCTCCGTGGAAGCTGGCCCGGGCCGGGCCGAGTGCTCCTGGCACTTGTTGGCAGCGCGGGGAGCGTCCTTCCCCGGCGAAAGCAGCAGCTGACGCCGCTCTGCCCGCCCGCTTGGCAGGCTCAGGCGGCGGGCCTGGCGCTCGGGCTGCGGTACCGCTCCGAGCCCGGACAAAGGGTTCCTGGAGGGCTCCCGACCCTTTCCCCTCCTTCCGCAAGTTTTAGCCGTTATCTGGTTATTGGCTGCCGGAGCGATACAAGAAATGGTGATGTCTAGAGTGAATCTGAGTGTTTAACCCAGAAGAGGGAGTCTCTCTCCTTTTCCGTCTCTCACACACACAGTTACGGGGTAGTTCCACGTAAAATCCCCATCCTGGGCTTGGAGGAAAAGCATTATAAAACATTCATAACCGACTCGGTCCTAATGCTTCTCACCTGAGGGGAGGAACGTGGCCTGCAGGGTTTGCATCGCCAGCGGTGGAAGGGTAGGGTAGGGTTTCAGCCTTACACAGACACTACGGCCTTACATGTTTAGAAAAACTTCAGCACAGAGGGAAGCATCTACTTAAGTTTTTAAGAAGGGGATTGTGAACTTCAAAAAGTAAGTAGAACATGGGAAAAGAGGGAAGAAATACTGCTCCTGCTTCAAGAGAGGAAAACACAGCTGCAAATATCTGCCCATGGTATCATCACAGAACTCGGATCCTGACGTAAACATGACTCCATCAGTAAATCCGTAGCCTTTACAAAATAAAGCAACAATTAATTATCTATCCATCTATCTCTCAACACTGTGACACAGTGACTTGCACAGTGACCTTGGCAGGGGTACTTCACCGCATGCACACCATGTACAGCTCCCAGTGTGGAATTTTGCATCTCCATAAAAATTTAACAGTATCGGCGATCAATAGGCTTTATGTTAAGTAGTAAAACAAGAAACTACTTGGCGCTGTCAACCCAGCTATTCTGAAACAGAAGCTACCAGCCAATGATCAGAAACTGTAAGATTATGTGTGTAGGACACACATAACACATAGGGGACGTTTTTATCACAGTTTTGCACAGTCTGGGCTGGCTGCAGTTACCTATTTTGTCTCTGCTTGGCTTTCACCATACCTCCCCTGCAACACAAGGCCGATATTTAGGTAGCTATCTATCAATACCTCCTCATGTACATCTTTCTGAGTGGAGATGATGAAAAGTGACAAATGATGCAATTAGCTCCCCATCCTTACATAATATATTTACGCAGTCATTTTAAACCACACATCATCCTCACAACATCTCAACTTTAAAGTCTGCTTGCTCTACGAAATGGATTTGACAGTCCTATTCATGACCATCTCAATAGGAGTGCACAGAAGAGACAAACGTTAGAAGTATGAATCTGCTACTTACAAATATACTGAAAGTGTGAATTCCAAATAAAGCTGCTTTCCTCATACCTCCTTAAAACACTGCATCTCTACATACTTGTTATCCATCAATTCTGACACTTCTCAGTCAAGGGAGAAAACATCTGGAACAGTTTGTCAATTAAAAAAAAAAAAGTCATAACCGGTTTGCCCTACGCTCATTGAAAACACTGTGATGGTTTCGTGTCAGACACTGGTGGCTATCCGATGTCCCCTCACTCGGGGCTTTCTCTCACTCCCTTTCCCAGGCAGTGCAGGAGAACCTGGCCCTGGGTGTCCCTCACTATTAGGTGAAGTAGGTGTGAGCCCCGGTTGCCGACAGAGGCGGGGGGGGGGGAAGCTGCGTGGGGGGCGGGAGGGTGCCGCCACATGACTGCGAGGAGGCGGAGAAAAGGGGAAGAGGAGGGGAGCGGGGCCAGAGCCGGCCGAGCTCCGCGCGTCACCCGGACAGCTCTGAAAACTTGAGAGGGTGTTGGCGCAGCCCTTGGGCGGCTGGAGCCCGTACGGCGCCACTGCAGGGGTGACAAAGGTCTCCTGCTTCTTGGCAGCTACCCGTGCCCTGACCAGGCAAGCCAGGCTTTCGGCACAGTCTCAAACGTGTCCACATCAGCTTGTGCAGGGCCATTTTTATGTATTTATTTAAAAACTATTTTTACTTCCTTTCCAACCCACCTGGCTAGGGCAAGGGCATCATCCCTCTGTACTCTCCCCGGGACTCGTGAGGTGGATGAAGCGGAGCCTTTCCAGGGAGAAACCAAGATTGCTCAAGCAGCAGAACAGAAACATCCTGAGCTGAAGCTGAAACTCAGACGTCAGGGCAGGTCCATAGGACAATATTTGTTGTAAGGAAAGTCAAGTTTAGAGGGACCACGATGCTCTGTTGGGTGCAAGATCAACACGAACAGACGGGCAGCTTGTTCTTGACTACAAATTTTCCAATGGCTGCTGTGCTTCTGTGGCCCCGTCCACAGCCCGCCCGTGCTGGAGGGCTGATCTACGGAGGTGACATGGTGGAAAGTCACAAGCACTTTTTCCTCCTCGCTCCCCTCGTCCGACCCTGCCTCCGACTCGGCTCTCCCGGGCAAGAGGCAGCGGCGGGAGGAAGCAGGAGCCCCGCACATCGGAGCTGTGCCGTGCAGAGGGATCCCGAGCTCCTCCTGACCACAGCTTGGGGGTGCGGGGCAGAGCCTGACAGCCCCAGTCCTCTGGCCCCTGCCTGCACCCTCGCCCTGCACCGGGCGACTGCCGGGGCCTACGGGATGGAAACTGTGCCACACCTCTCTCTCTGCAGTAACACCCGGGGATGTGGACAGCCCCAGCCGCTTTACAGATCCACTGCACTTTGCCTTGTTTGGGTAGGAATCTGTCTATACAACAAGGCCCTTACCCATATTTCTACCTTTGCCGAACAAAGGGCTTGCTGTGAAGGTGGGATGCAAAGTCCCAGAAAATCGTGTTGTGCTCTTTGACTTAGGGCCAAATCCTGTTCACCCTTGGAGTTGTGCTCAGCTCGAGGAACAGCTCCTGCCCTGGGTAGCATTGGGGAGAGCAAAACCTGACCTTCACCCACCCCGTGCTCTCCCTGTCCTGCCTCTGCAGAAACTTCACTTCCCAATGAACCACCTAGACTTCCCAGTCGGTGCCCAGGAGTGGGATGGGACAGGATACCCTGGACTCTCCAGACAGCGGGTTCCAGGGGTTACTTTTAGGCTTCGGCTCTGGATGAGAGGAGAAGAATAAATTAATCTGAAAATTCTAATATTTACTATCAGGAAGCGAAAAAATCAAGGAATGGAAACAGAGAGAACCCAGAAGTCATTCTGTGTGGTTCTTTATCCCCCAAACTCGCGTAGGGCATGGAAGGACGAGGGCAGCAGAGGGTGTCAGAGGGGCAGGCACAGGACCTGCGCCTGAGTCCCTGTCTGCCCCAGCAGAAGGCACTGCTGGTCAGGAAGAGGTGGTTCAAGAAAGCGTTTCAGTAACCCCAGCATCTCCTCGAAGAGGAGAGAGTACCGAGTGGCTCGGAAGCACACTCTGCCTTTGTTTCTGCTGCCTCGCCCCATTCCCTGTTACAGTGACTTCTTTAGTTCAGGGTTCCCGGGTAAGGGGAACTCAGCTACCAGAGGAGGAAGGGCTGATGCCTAGGTTTGCCTCTCACTTTTGGTGACCTAGAGCTAACCTAGGACAAGCAAATCATATGCTTATTTTAAATAGAATATTTCATTCAGTACCTCAAGATTAAGGTATTCCTGTCAGATAAGCTGTCAGTCACTAACTACTTAGACACCACATTGTGGAAGCCTGGTATCCCTGGTAAAGATGATACATATCATGTAAACCCCATCAACAAGATCAAAGTCTTCTTCTTTAATAGGATCCAATACATGTCAAACCTCATTCCAATCAAATCGTCCGTAAATGAATTCAAGATGAATATGTCATAGAATAATGTGACAGTGCAATCACATGGGGTCAGGAGTTGTTGTTTCAATGAGAGAGTCGTCAAATATTAATTCTAGAACCTCCAAATGAATAGGCATTGAGCAGGATTAGGCAGCTGCTAGTGGGGAGTTGTGTCGCTGATTTGTGTTTATGCAAGTACGTTAAACACTAAGCTGAAAAAAATATTCTCTTTTGAGGAAAAAAAAAAAAAAAAGAAAGAAAAAAAGACATGATAGACACTTTTTAACTTACTTGACTTTTCCAGGATGTTTCTGTAAAGTCGTTTTCTTTTCCTCATTACAAGGGGAGTCTTGTGCCTCATTTCCTGACTTTGTTCCTGTTTGGGAAGAGGGAATGGAAAGTTAGGAGCAGAAGTATTTGTGTGTGATATGGAATGAGTAAGGCGCTATATGACTCGGGCATTATGGATTCAAAAAGGAGAAAGAAAACCCAAAAGAGTTAAGCAGGGAGAGTGGGGGGAAGGCAAGCTTTCTCCGAGGGGAAACTGGAGGCTGTCTCCCCAGCAAAGCAGCACATGTTTTATGGAGTCATGAAGTTTCCATGGCTGATTTAAGGAAAAAAAAAATATGAAAGGACATCTTTTCAGTTCTCCTTTGATCTGACATTCACCTTCTGGCAGGCTATTGTAAGGCAGGTTTTTACGAACTCCACTATATTGTTTACAGATCCTTCCCTCCTGAAATTAAATTTCGGACTCTGCGAGCTTCCAACGCAAGTTGTTGTCTCAGCAAGGATTAGTATAGCACCACCCTGGCACTTCTCTCTGCCTATAATTTTCAGCTTGCTCTTTGCACTCTGCAAGGCAGAGCACTGCCACTACTGCAGGCAGAACTTCGCACATCTTTCGTTGAGCGGCAGCAATAACCCCGAGAGCAGATCTGGGGTTTCAGATGTGTCCGAGTCTGAATTTTTGCAGATATCTTCGAAATTCTCGTTTGTTTATTTGTTTGTTTTTTAAACCCAAAGAGAAAATCACACTGGAATAGGGAATCAGTTACTTCAAAAGAGATCATTATTATTATTGCTGTTGCTACTATTATTATGGGGACTCCAGGGCTGGTAAATAAAAATCTATACGAACACACCAAAAAATGGTGATATTAATTATGAAACCTCATCAACGTATCACATTCATACTCTATCACAAAGAATTTGATGTCCTCAATATTTTCACGTCTGTGATGAGAATTACTGAGAAAATAAAAAAGGATTAGAGGAAACCCTTAGAAATTGTATTTTCTAGTCAACTTCTGTTCATCTTCACACTTTTATCAAATCAGAGCAGCAAACTCTGCCCCACTAGCGAGAGGTTTGCAGGAGCTGAGCTGTATTGGTTAGGACGGGAGGCTGGAGAAGAGCTCAGTTCCCAAGCATTCGCCAAAACTTGTTGAAACTGGACAAAAAAAAAATAAAAAAATTGCTGCATTTAATATTTCAAATGGTTACCAGATGACGAAAAATGAAGGCAAAACAGTTGTGAATTTCAGAGTAAATATTGGCTAAAACTCTGGCTCGACTTCGAGCACCTTTCTTATCCATACGGTGCCACTCGTGGAGGCGGATGATGAGGATGGGGATGCCTCATTGCCCGAGACAGACGGATCTGGGCCGGGCCGAGCCCCGGGGTTCTGGTGCAGGGTACCAGTGTTCCCTCTGGGGTCTCACAATGGGTCTGGGGGTGCGAGGGGCTGCAGCCCCGCAGGGGACACCCGGCCCCCCTTCCCCAAACACCCTGCCAGACGTGTGCCGGCGGAGCGGGGTTGGGAGCAGGCATATCCCCGGCGGGTTTGGCGGCGTTGCCCCGGGATGTGGGAGCCGGGCTAAACGTGCGGCAGCGGGGATGGCGTGTGCCTCGCCGCCGGCGGCTTGTCACGGAACCTATGCTTTCCGCTGCCGCGCAGAGCGAGGAGACAGCTCGCCGGGAAGGTCTCGGTGCAGAACTAAAGTTTCTCGATTGCGGGTGGATGGGGCACCAAGCCCAGCCCCGCAAAGGGGGTCCCCGCCCGGCCAGATGTCCCGGGGCTGGGGAACCGTGTATGACAAAGGAGCAGCGGGGGGTCTCGGTGAGGAGCCCACGCCGATTGCCACCCGATTGGGCACTGTGCCGGTGCCCGGGGCTGGCACATGGAGCGGTGCTCGGGTCAGAGGTCACCCTCGAGGGCATCACCCTCGGCGGGGATTTGGGAGCATCTCCCCTTCCCGAGTCGGCTCCCGGACCAGGGTTCCAGACCCTCCGCGGGTTATCCGCGACGTTGGCCACGGCACCCAGCTCCTTTGGCAGCTCCCCCAGCCCTGCCCGCGGGGGGGTGGGGGGTGCATGGGGGGTGGAGGGGGCCGGACGGGCTCCCGGGCTCCGTCCCTCCTGCACCCGCCTATAAAGAACGGCGTGAGGTGCTGGAGTGCCGTCTCCCTCGGCGCGCCCCCGTGGCACCGGGCGCGGCGGTGGGTGAGGCGCTGGGCGGGGAGCACATCCCCCGGGACGCCTCCCCACGGGGATCGCTATTGTCAGCGCTCCCCGCGCTCTGCCCGCTGTCCCCAGCCCCCGGCCCTGCCTGGGCGGCCGCAGGAGCCACCCGGACCCGCCGCCCGCCCGTCCCCACCGAGCCCGGCCGCCGTCGGGGCTGGGAGTGCCTCCTCCCCGTTCCACGAACCCCTGCCATCCGCGGACCGTCGCCCCGGGCCCCTCCTAGGGTTTGGGGGTGGGTGGCTGGGGTGGCGCCCGGCGTCCAGTGGAGAGTGCTGGAGCCCCCCTCGACGGCGCCCGGGCGCTTCCCCCTCCACCCGCCCCCCACACGCCGAGGTGTCCCCACGTGAGCGTGGGGCAGCCGAGACACTGCCCTACCCTGCACCACGGGGCGCCGGCCCTGCTCCCCCGGGGTGGCCAAGCCCCCTCCCGCCGGGGCCCCCGGAGAGCAGGGAGCTCTTCTCCAGCCCCTGGGGTAGGCGGTGGGGGCTGGCCAGCTGCCCGGGCACCCCTTGCTCCCGGACACTTACCCTTACGACCTGTTGAAGGTTTCCCCTCGTTTCTGAACTGGCAAAAATAAAAGTGGGGTTGGGGGGCAAGGGAACAGAAACAAAGAATGAAAGAAGAAAACAATAAACCCCCCCCCTCTAAGAACCCACCACCTCTTTGGCGCTTCCATCGAGGCGGTCATCCTTCATTTCTTCTTTTCTTGCTTTCTGGAAGCAGTTAGGGAATGTATGATGAAGCAGAAATGAGCCGTCAGGATGATATTTTAATGGCTTATATGTCACGTTGGTGCATGTGGCTTTGAACTGGAGCAGCTTTCGTTTCCTGCAGAGAGCGCGCCGCAAATCCCACTTGATAACTTCTACAACCCACAACATTTTTTTTTTTTTTTTTTTTTTACATTCACTCTTACACTGTATATTTATACGCTTCCTAAAAATACCCTCTCGTCTGCCTTCTCGTATATTTTGTACTGACCTGGAATGCTCACTGGGTTCCCCTTGTACTGGGAGGCAGGCTAGCACTGGACTACCTGACTTTCTGGATCTCCTAATGCCATCGCCCTCAAGACTTCACCATAACACTGACAGCTCTGTCCTTTGCTTAATTTTAACACCAAACACAGAAAGTAATGTAATACAACCGCCTAAGGACCGCGTCCACACACAGGCACGCTCCTGGAGTGGCTATACCTGTTGCTATAAGCTATTGCAGTTCCTTTCAATGGGTTTGTCGGAATAAATGCAAACGTGTAGATTCAGCTCAGCATCATTCCGAAAAAAGCCTGTAAAGACTCCCAAGATCCAGGGGGAAATTACATAAACCCTCTGCTTTGAGAGTGACCGCCATGCAAGGAGCACAGGCAAACTGCATCTGCAGATAAACTGCAGCCAAACATTCCTTCCAGGAGTATCAAAGTTTATTTGTGGCCGGTTTGTTTGTTTGTTTTCTGGACGCAATGGCCATTTTTATCCCTCTGGAAATAAGGCACTTCTGAGCCGCGAAGTGTTGGTGCAAGCAGCGCTGCCGGGCTACCTCCCCAGTATCCCCAGTACCTGCCCTGCGGATTGCTTACCAGTGCCTGGAATTATAGGGGATGAGTTTAAAGTTTCTTTGTTTGGCACTAGGAATTGGAGGGGCTCGGGCTGAGCTGCGAAGGAGGCAAGTGAAGGCGTGAACAAAGGCGAAATGGACGGAGTCCGACTCTCAGCGAGCTTTTGGTGTTTTCGTTACTAGAAAATAATTAAAGCTGATGAACATGCAGGCGACTGAGTAAATAAATAATTTGCCAGCTTTATATATGTGCGCACACACATGGGCACATACGTAAGTGTATAGACGCATACTCACACAAAGACGTCTATATTTTAAAGTTTCACGAGGTCTTTTTTTTTTTTTTTTTAGTGCCGAAGAGTCGTTTAAAATATTGTACAAATGTTGCTTAGCTTAATTGATTAAGCCACAAAGGTTTTCTGCTTTTAAATACCATACTTATACATTTCAACAATCATTTTAATATATAGTCAATGGCTCTTTGTAGCAAGAACAAAAAAGGACTATCCGCAGTTTTTCAATAGACTTTGAGCTGGGGAAAGACAGGTTAATCGAGGGTTGCATCTAGAAAACAACCAAGTGTTGTATGTTTGCACTGAATCCAAATGTCTGCATTTTTCTAACTAAATCAAAGGGAGTGTTATTTCTTTTTCTGCTCACTCATCTGAAGGTAAGTAAATTTTCTCTGGCGATCAAAAGCCTGGTCAGCAACAAAGGCACCGCCTGCTTTTTCCACCGTCCTGGTGTGGCAAGTTGAGGAATTTCAATAACTGTGACAAGGGTGACTGATTTGTGAACTAGAAAAGGTTTGAATGTCAGAAAATTTACATTGCTCCTCTCGAGGATTTTAAATAAATTTTTACACCCTCCCACCCATCACACCACCCTCCCCCCCCCCCCCCAAAAAAAAAGGGGGAGAAGTATGCGGGAGTTTCATGCAGCAGGAGGAGAACTAATGTAGGTTTGGGAAATTTACAGTTTTACCTGAATGAAAGAGACCCCGTAAAAAGAGAGAGCGAGAGAAAGGGAGAGCGAGAGAGAAAGGAGAAAGAAAATAGAAAAAAAAAAAAAAAAAAAGAAAAAAAGAAGAGGCGAAACAACCACAACAAAAGTAGAAAGTTAAGAGTTCTCACCCACCTGCGTTTTGATGGGTGCAGAAAACAAGATTTATTTCAGAAACCTGACGGAGGGATAGAGTCAGATACCCAGAGAAATCACGCCTGGTGTGTAAAAATAAAACCAAACGCACCCAGCACCTACTCTCGGAGAGCTTCAGTTTTAAACAAGCGGAAAACAACAACTTCAAAAGAATCGAGTCCCTACGGGGCTTCTCTTTTCAAAGCCTAAAAAGTTGCTCAGTGATCTTAAAAAATTCGGGATCACCGAGAAATCATCATTACCATCATTACAAGAGCGCTGGGGAGAGAGGGACAGAGAGAGGGAGAGCGGGGGAGAAAATAACCCTAAGAATCAAAGAGTTGGGTTGATTTTTTTTTCCCTTAGCACACATACACACACAAAAAGATGCGCTGGAATTATTTTCGGGGTAAAAAAAAAAAAAAAAAAAAAGGGTTTATATATTAAAAAAAAAAAAAAAAAAAAAGTTGCTGTTGCTGCAGCCCTGTTTGTCAGAGGGATGTCAGGGCGCGCACAATACCTGCGATTGATGAGGCGGAGGGGCCAATCAGCGGCGGGGGGCGGCCGCGCGCGCCCCTCGTTGGCGGGGCCGGGGGGAGTTACGCGGGGAAGGGGGAGCCGCGGCCGGCCAATGAGCGCCCACGTCCTCCCGCACGTCGCTCCGCCCCCGGCTCCCATTCATCAAGGGGGGGGACGGTGTCGTCTTTTCAATTCATTTATCTGCAGGAATGATTGCCGCTATCAGTCTCGCGTTCACCGCCCGGCTGAGGAGGTGAAAGTTTCTCCCCAGGAAGATAAACCGCAAAAGACAATATTGTGCATGATTTGCGCCTTTTTTTTGCAAAGCGAGGAGGAGGAGGAAAAAAAAAAAAAAAAGAAGGGACCCCCCCAAAAAAAGAATCGGGGAGAGTGTGGGGAAGCTCGAAGAGGAGAGAGAAACGAGCTCTCGGCCACTTTGCAACATTCCTATAGCCAAAAAAATCACTGAAGGAAGTTTCTTTTTTTTGTTTTGTTGTTGGCTTTTTTTTTTTTTTCCTTGCTGCCCGTGCTGGTCTCTCTCCGTTATTGTTATTTGCAGCCGGTTTATTTTTGAGCCCACCCAACCCCCCCCTTCCTCCCCACTTAAGCCTCCCTGAAAAGTCAAAGCAGAGAGACAGTGAATTTTTTTGGGGGGGCATATTTTTATTATTATTATTATTTGCGACTGCGAAGATCTCTTCCCCCCTTTCCACACCGGCCTCTTTTTTTTTTTTTTTTTTTTCCCCTCTTCTTCCCCCCCCCCCCCTTTTTTTCCTTCCCCCCGCGCTGATGCCGAAGGGGGTGTTTTTGATGTGGTTGCTTTGGTGGTGATCGTCGCTGACTTTCCAAAGAGGGTGTTTTCGCCGCTGCTGCTGCTGCTGCTGCTTCTCCTCTCCGCGTTGTGTGTGTGCGCGCGTGCTTTTTTTTTGGTTGCTGCATCGACGCTGGGAAGATGCTTCTGGATGCTGGACCGCAGTATCCCGCCATAGGAGTCACTACCTTCGGATCCTCTCGGCACCACTCCACGGCCGATGTCACGGACAGAGAAGTGGGGCTGGGGATCAACCCCTTCGCCGACGGCATGGGCGCCTTCAAAATCAACCCCAGCACCCACGAGCTGGCCTCGGCCGGACAGACCGCCTTCACCTCGCAGGCGCCCGGCTACGCGGCGGCGGCCCTGGGGCACCACCACCACCCGACCCATGTCAGCTCCTACTCCAGCGCCGCCTTCAACTCCACCCGGGACTTTCTGTTCCGCAACCGCGGCTTCGGCGAGGCGGCGGCTGCCAGCGCACAGCACAGCCTCTTCGCCTCCGCCGCCGGCAGCTTCGCCGGACCCCACGGACACACCGATGCCGCGGGACATATACTTTTCCCGGGACTGCACGAACAAGCCACCAGTCACGCTTCGCCTAACGTGGTGAACGGGCAGATGCGCCTGGGCTTCTCCGGAGACATGTACGGCAGACCCGACCAGTACGGCCAGGTCACCAGCCCCCGCTCCGAGCACTACGCCTCCACCCAGCTGCACGGCTACGGCCACATGAACATGAACATGGCAGCCCACCACGGGGCAGGGGCCTTCTTCCGTTACATGCGGCAGCCCATCAAACAGGAACTCATCTGTAAGTGGATTGAGCCTGAGCAATTGTCAAACCCCAAAAAGTCCTGCAACAAAACTTTCAGCACGATGCACGAGCTGGTGACTCATGTCACAGTGGAGCACGTTGGAGGACCCGAACAGTCCAATCACATATGTTTCTGGGAAGAGTGTCCAAGAGAAGGGAAACCTTTCAAGGCCAAATATAAACTTGTAAATCACATCAGAGTCCACACAGGTGAAAAACCTTTTCCCTGCCCTTTCCCAGGCTGTGGCAAAGTGTTTGCCAGATCAGAGAATCTCAAAATACACAAAAGAACTCATACAGGTACGGTAACCTTCTCCGTGGCTTTCTCTCTGCGAGTGGAAACGCCGAGCAGCGGGGCCGGAGGGGGGGGGGGGGGGCGAGGGGGGGCTCCGGGGTGCTGCTTGGCCGAGGATCAGGCTGGCGGGGGGGGCGGTATGGTCTAGGGCCATTGATTTTTCCGGAGAGGCAAGCTCGGAGCTGCGCTGCAAAAAGAGCTCGGTCACAGCCACGCCAGCAGCAGCAACAAAAAGAAAATTCTCCCCGCGGAGGCAGAGGGGGAGGAAGGTTTGCTGCTGGGATTGCTAGGGCGGGGGCGAGGGGGGGCGGGAATCACCACAACCTGTCCTGTTTAAATTTATAGGTTTTAATTAATTGTTCGGCAGTCTTGGCTGTGGCACGGTGAGAATTCGTGCTCAGTATTGCAGGCAGCGCCTCAGTCTCCCCTCTGCCATTCAGGGCTTGGTAAATATTTAATTCCGAGGAGCGATTTGAAATAAAGCGAGCCCAGTGCGGCAGTGCGTTATTGTTGTGCGGGGCGGGGGGCGGGGGGGCAGGCGCCACGGTCCCTGAGAACTTTTCCCCGCCGTGGGAGGTGGAAACACAGCAGCCCCTGCCTGGGAGAGCTCTCTGCCCTCACTCCTACCCCCGAGCGCCGACTGCCAGAGCCGCTTTCCCCATCGCTTTTGCAGAGGGTTCACGGGGCTGCCCTCGCATTGCATTCCCCGGACGGATAATTTTCAACATTGCTAGAAAATACGGGGGAGGGGGCTGGGGTGGGTGGGAGCGTAAAATATCACGAGAATGATCTATAAAAACGGAAACTAGACACTGAGGATCGTGTGTAAATACCAGCACGCCTGCTCTCTGGGTTGGAGCGTTGCGAGGAGGGAGCCGTGCCCGAGGATGGGGCTGCGAATGAAACTCGCCCCTCCAAAGGGGAAAAAAAAAAAAGTTATTTAGCTGACCCCCACCCCTTTCTGAAATGGGCACTGAGCAGGGGTCGAAGGTGCGGGAAGGACAGGGAAGAGAAGGAAGGTCTGAGCCTCGTTGAAGTTGTGAAGTTGCATGTGTTTGCGGTGGAGCCCGGGGCTCCGTCCGGCGGTGCGGGGGGACAATGAGGCAGCCAGCCCGCCCTGCTTAATCAGATCCCTTTTTTCCCCCCCTCCCTTCCCTCTGCAATAGGTGAAAAACCATTTAAGTGTGAATTCGAGGGCTGTGACAGGCGCTTTGCAAACAGCAGCGACCGCAAAAAGCACATGCATGTGCACACTTCCGACAAGCCCTATCTCTGCAAAATGTGTGACAAGTCCTACACGCACCCCAGCTCCCTCAGAAAGCACATGAAGGTAAATGGAGGGCGGCTGCTGTACGGGGCTCGGACACCGCCTTGGGCCCGGCCGGGGGGCAGCGGGGCCGGGGGGCAGCGGGGCGGCAGTGTCCGCGGGTGGAGCGCGGGTGCTGCGGGACTTCGCGCTGCTGTGACCCGGCCCCGCAGCCCGCCCCAGGCCCGCCGCTCCCCGCCGGGCCCTGCTCAGCCCTGGGCCCTCGGGCAGGGCCTTTTGTCCGTGCGTTTTAGCCGGAGGTGGGGGGGTCAGTGCGAGGAGGCAGGCAGTGGATGCTGACCGGCCTTCCCTACCGGGCCGGGGCCGGGGCTGGGGCCGGGGCTGAGGCCGGGGGGGACCCCCGCGGGGATGCCCGGGCCCTCGGCGCTGGGTCCCGTTGTCTGGCGCATCCCCAGGCGAATGCAACCGCTTGCCGGGGCCTCCCTCCACCGCCGCTCCCTATCTCTGCCCGGCTCTTCTCTTCTTGCAGGTCCATGAATCATCCTCGCAGGGGTCCCAGCCTTCTCCCGCCGCCAGCTCAGGCTACGAGTCCTCCACCCCTCCAACCATCGTGTCTCCATCCACAGAAAACCAGACCGCCAGCTCCTTATCCCCTTCCTCCTCCGCAGTCCACCACACGTCCAGCCACAGCACGCTTACATCAAATTTTAACGAATGGTACGTCTAAAACGCTAAAACAAAACAACAAAATGCAAAATGAAACAAAACAAAAAAAAAAGCCCCAAGCGAGCAAACAAATACCTTATTTAAAGACTCCAAAAATAATGAACACTTTGAAATCAGAATTTAAATGAGCAAACAAAAACAAAATGCTGCCAGTAGACCCAGGACTGAGTAAAATGAAGACTTCATTTTTATTTTTTATTCTTCCTTCCCCCCCCCCCTTTTTTATTTCTCTCTTCCCCTCCCCTTTCCTTTCCTTTTTTTTTTTTTTTTTTTTTTTTGACTGTTCTACTCTGCTCTGTTCCAAGGCTTGATAGGCGAAGGGGTTAGTAGAATGCATAAGAAGACAAGGTTACCAGGGCAAATGCCAACTGTGTAGGGCTTTACTGGAAACCACTGATTAGAGATCTCCAACTGCATGTCTGCTCGGGCAGCGGCCTTCCCTCCCCCCCCCAATCCCCTCTTGTAAATACAGAATTATTAGCTTCAAAAACAAAACGACAAAAAAAAATTGTACTGTTTGATTTTGTAAATAGTTATATCGCAAGTTGAATAAGGGGATATGTGGATTTGTGGTCTTTGCATATATGTGGGGGGAGGGGCGGGCGGGCGGGAGCGGCGACGGGGGGGCGGAGGTGGTGGGGGGGGAAGAGGGAAGAGGTAGAAATTCAACTATTTGTACTGAATGGCAAGAATGTTCTAGTAAATGTGTACCAAAATGTGAATTACTTTGTATTATTACAGTCTAAACGTCGATCTAACAGAATATTATTGGTATTAATGTGCTTTTTTGTATAAAGTGCAACATTTCGTCCCAAAGTCCAGTCTAAGTAGTGCAGTAAAATGTTGTTACACGTCCTGTCAAGAAATTCGTATAGTGAAAGCCTGGATCTGCGTGTCAAACTGTTACATTTGTTTATGTAAAGTGATATTAAAAAAAAAAAAAAAAAAAAGATATAAACTATATCTGTCCGTTGCTTTTGGCAAATACAAGAACATAATGTATATAAATCCTAATTTCCATATTTATCCGCATGTAAAGGTCCGGTTATACATGTTACAAGATATTCAATATTTATGGCTAGAAGAATTGGTATGTAAAATTTAGTTTACAGAACTGTTTGGTAACATTTCGTACCTTATTAAAGATTCTTAAATCCCATGAATTGTGGTAGGAATTCTTATTCACTAAGTCTACCTGCTGCAACTCCAACTAGCTTTAGGATATTAGAATAAAACTGTCCCAGTTTTTCACTGCTTTCCATTATGTCATCACTAAAGCAGCGAAGGTGATATAAATGTGATAAATGAAAGGATCCCTGCTGGCATTACTATAGTGTGTAATTAGTATTTATATCAAAATTTATGAAACAAATTTTCGGCCGCAGTATAATTTAAATGACCTTTGCAGACATAGAATAACAACCATAAAAATAACAGAAATAGATTGCATAGGCTACATAAATATTAATGTGGGGAATTGTTACATGAGAAGTACTTGCACTCCACTCCAACACTGCCCATGAATCTACATAGACTGGGTCCCTAAATTAAATTAATTCGCATAACATATATTAGGAGATTTAAAACAGAGGAGATTTCGGTTGCTATTTTAATTTAAGGCATTTATGACCATAACTAATTCTGAGGCAGTGGATTCATGACTTTCCTTGGGCCTTTTACTCCAAGAAGTACAGCACTGTTTCACGAAGGCCTTCGTTGTTGTTGTTTGGTATATTTTTTGTTTTTTTGTTTTTTTTTTTTTCTTCTTTTTTTCCTCCCCACCTCCCCCCACCCCTCCCGGTATTCCTTAAAACGTGATGTTAATTTAAATCAATTACTTCTTATGTTATGTTATTATTATTACTATAATTTTGCTAGTGTTAATAGCTTTCTAAAAAAAATAAATTTAGGGGATAAGAATTATTTTATGTAATTTGATTATCTTTCTATCTCTTTTATTTATTTCTCATTTACTTAAGAAATTCGTTCCATTGGCTGGCGTTGATACAGTAAATTTGTAAATGAGAAGACAATATAAAAAATCTAAATTACTTGTGCTTAATGACTGTAGCAGAACGCCTTTTCTCTAAATCAGATTGTCTTCCTTGCAGTTTAGTTTGATAGATTTGCAAGCTGTAGTGCTTCCACTAACTTAGCTACGGTTGTTGGAACTGTTGGGCTTTGTTCCTGGTTGTAGCTTGCATGATCGCCCCATTAAGCAGACAACATATCAACAGACAACACAAATCATGAGGTTGGCTAAAGCTGCGAGGGCTTGTGATATGTCATAGAGTGAATTGCACAAACTGACCTTCCAGTAGACCAAGATGACACTTTAACAGCTTCTTTAAAGAAATATTATGTGTACAGCGAGTCAATAGCCATATTAACCGCTGGGGGGGTGGGGGGTGCCGGGGGAAGCCGCTCTCTGCTCCGTTCCGTGCGGGCGCTCCGCAGCTCTGCCTGTAACACACCCAGAGCACAGTCCGCCTGTCTCACAGCAAAACCCCGCAAGTATTTTTCTTTTTCCGTAATGTTTGGGGATCTCTCTCTCTCGGAGATTTTTCGCCACCCCAAAGCACACACCCCTCCCCCCCCCCCAAAAAAAAAAAAAAAAAGAAAAAAAAATAAACAGAAGTTCGTGTTGCTCAGACGCAGCCCCGCTCTTGCCATCTCGGTACCGCCGCCTGCTCCCTCCAGCACCCCTGGGAAGGCTCCGCTTTAACTTTACTTTCTACAAAATGTTATTATTATAAGGCTAACATCAGTTTTCAATGAAAAGAGCGCCACCTTGCAGGGTTCCGAGAGACAGAAAAAGTTGGAGCCCGGTGGGACACAGGCAGAAAGTATTGGGGCTTGAAGAAATGTCACCCGCCGGGCAAGAGAGCCAGGGTGGAAAAAATTCTTCACGCGCCGAAAATGGTACTTTCCGCCAGTTTTTTAGGTTAACTGTCCTGCCGGCTCGACCTGGCAGAGTTTTTAAACAAATAACCTGAGCGTAGCTAAAAAAAATAAAATTAAAACTTAGAGATAGTGTAAGCCATCCCACTGCAAAATAACCCCGGAGAAAGGCAGTGGGGTGGTATATTTCAGTATTACAAGTTTCTTTGAACTCGTGCGAAGTCCCTAGTGGTGGCTTCACCCAGCTCTGTTACTCGCGTGTTTTGGAGTGCTTGGTTAATGAGTATTCTTTTAAACTTTTGGTCTGAGGTTGGTTTGAGCGTCCTGCAGCAGAGGGAATTGTTTTAGTGGTGTTGGCACTGCTGCTGCTGTTGTGTTGTTTTTTTTTCCTCTGGGGTGAAGGGAACGGTGCAATAGTGGTTGATGGCCATCCCGTGTGTGTTCTGAATTACCGACCATCCCTGGCGCTGGAATTGCTGATGCTGAACTCACGTCCACGCCAGGCGTGTGCTGCTCGTTTGGCTCTGGAGAGGGGAGCGGTGCCGTGGAATTCCCGGCAGAGAGAGGGGTGTTTTGCCGGCAGAGAGGTTGTGTGCGTCTCTCGGCTGTCTCTGCGCTGTTTCAGTCGCTAAAGCCAACTCCCCCCGCAGGGCGCCCTGTGCAGATTCATGGGGAGAAGGACGAGCCCCAGCCCTCCAGCCTCGACGGAGGCCGTGGTTTCCTTCCTCATGTCTGTCTCTTGAGAAGCTGCCGGGGTACTTTTCCCGCGTGGGTTGTTGAGTTTCGCGGTGCTCGGGAGCTGTGTGTGCGGAGTTGCGCCGATCCCAGCGCAGGCCGTGCCACAGCCTCCGCGCCGCCCCGCGCTGCCTCTTGCGTGGCAGCCGAAACGCTGGGGCCCTCCGTCCGCACGGTCCTGCACCCGCGGAGGCTCCCAGGGATGCCCGCAGCAGCACGGCAGTGCTCGCCGGAGGGTGCCGGAGGCTGTTTGAGGGGTGTGTGTGTGGTGTCCCCTCTCGGGGGATGTACCTGCGTTGCGTACACAGCAACCCCTGGCCGTGTTTGTGCTGTTTGCACGCAGAAAGTTAAATGCAGGACAATAATCGGGGGCTTCCATTTCCCCACCCCCCACCCCCTCCGAAAGATTCGCCTTTCAGGTCGCTGTAGTGACTTGTGAATGAACGCTGGAACTTTTTATAAGGCGAGTCCGGCATTCGTAAGGCAAAGTTATCTTTTTTAAAGCAGACACTGTTTGCAATGGGAACACACACTCCGCGCCGGCCTCCACTGCTCCTCTCTCTCTTTATAGCCGTGCGGACGAAGCAGTCCCGGAACCGATGCACGTAACGTCGGGATTTTTGTTTACCGCTTTCCGGGCCGCGCTGCTAAACGGCTCGACTTTGGAAGTTTTCCTACGCCCAAAGCGCACATTCCTTTTGGAGCAACTTTGAAAGGAAGCGAGCGGCCACGCCGGCGGCTGACCGGTGCCGGGGGCGTGCAGGGAGCCCCGGAGCGCCCCCGGGTCGGTGGGAGCCCCGGTGCGGCAGGCGCGGAGCCGGAGTCTCGCCGCAAAGCCCACCTCCAGCAGGCAGGACGGGGAAGGCAATCCCCTCTGGGAAAGGCTGCTGAGAGAGGGCAGAGCATTTCGAGTGACCCGATGCTGGAGGAGCTGTGTGCGTTTTACCGCTGGGGCAGAGATGGAGAAGAATTCGTGAGCGGTATCCCCACGGAGGCGGCGGTGCCGCTGCCAAACACTCTACGAATCACAGTGGTAAAATGTACATGTGTAGAGACACACATACACCCGTTCACCCTCGCACCACGTCTGTGCCCGCCGCCCCACGCACACGTGCGCGCTGTGCCCCTCGAAACGGGGTTCGCGCCCCGCGGCGTTTCCGTGGGAAATCCGCACGTTTTCCTCAAGATGTGACGGTTCTCTCCTGAGCGGGGGTTTTGCTGCCGAGGAGCTCTGGGAGGCCCGGCCGGGGCCCGGCGCGGCCGCGCAACCCAGCCCGCGGAGCGGCTCCAGCGTATCCATCCTCCGCGTCTGGTCGCGGGCCGCCACCGCGGGCGCGGAGGATCCCGTGGTGGGGACATGCAGTGTCTGTTTCGTGGGTGTAATCCACAGGACATGCAGTCCTTGCTGCAGATGCACCCACGCTTGCGGGAATCACCGTTACTGCTTTTATTCCAAATATATACATATCTATAAATATATATGCACATCTCTATCTACATTTGTGCGTAAAGAAAGAGTGGTGTTTCTAGAAAGACAGATATTCATGTGTTTACGTAGAGGTATATTTTTGAAGGCTCACGTAACCTCTATTATTTAATGCAACCGTCCGTGTACAACGGATGGCGTTTGTAACAAAATGGGGGTATTTTCCAAATTCACCCAGAGAGACTGAGAATTGCGGTACCTGTTTTGAAGTAGGTGCAGGACAGATTTCTCCAACTCACTGAACGTACTAAGGTGGGTTCCGTTTCACCGCAAAAGGACTGCGTTTTAGGATGCATTGTATATTAAATATGACCAAGGTTTTCATTTTATATTTTTTTTTTTTTTCGCTGCTGAACTCTATGGGTCAGATTTGGTTCATCTTCGATAACAAGAAACACGATCCTGTGAAGCGAAGGGGCTATTTTTGTCATGCAGCTGGAAGCTGTCATCAATTCGTAACATTTATTTCGGCTTTAGAACGATAGTATAAAATAGCATGAAGTTTCCAGATGACGCCCGTACTGCAGACAGGATTTTTCAAGTACAATAAATCAAATTAATTACCTTTTAGCTACATACGATCATACTACCTCTCTATGAAACTGCTATTAAAAAAATGCTCCATGTCTGCATCCGTGATTGTGCATGTGTTTGCACCCCGGGACCCCAACGCAGCATCAGCTGCCTGGGGGTGGCTGGAGCGCGGCACAGCACACGACCAGCGATGCACACTCGAGCCCACGTCCACACACGTCCATTCGCGAGGCGTGGGCAAGACTTTGCTTAGTAAAAAATATGAAAGTTGCTTATTGGGTCAGGACTTTAAGGTCCTTTCGGATCTTTAGCACTTCCAAAATCCAGTGAAGAACACGGCCAAAGGCTGAAAAAAAAAAAAAATAAAAGAAGGAAAAAAACAAAACAAAACCCACATCAGCACCCCCCCTCCCCCGGCCCCCGCCGGGACATGTGGTTTGCGTTTCATAGTGCCTCTTTTGGAGGGGGCCGGGGGCCAGCGGATAGGTGCGGGGCTGCCCGCCCGGGGACGGTTCCTAGAAATCGCGGCCGTGCGCGGGGGCGGTGTGTGCGCGCAGCCCGGCGGTAGCCCCGGCGGTAGCCCCGGCGACGCATGCGCGCCCGCGGCCCGGCTCCACGTGCTGTTGAATATTCATGACCCTCACCGCCTCCCCGCCGCCCGCGGAAGGTAACCGCGCCCGCCTCCGCGCCCGCGCAGGAGAGTGGCCCTGCCGCACGTGCTGCCTGCACCCACCGCACCCCCACCGCATCCCGTCCCGCTCTGCTCCCGCCGCCTCGTCCCCCTGCGCGCACCGGTGCGCCCGGGAAGGCACTCCCCCCCCCAGCCTCCCCCAGCGCGGTGGGCAAACACGACCTCCTTCGTTTAACGGGGATTTCGGCAAACCGCCGGCCCCCGCCCCGCAGCGCGGCTCTCGGCGCCGGTGCCCGCCAGCTCAGCGGCTTTGGGGGGGTTGTATGGCACAGTGTCACCGGCACAGCGGCCAGAAAAGTACAGGCTCGGGGGCAGGGAGAGAGGTTCTAGTAATGGATTCCTTTCTGCCTCACTCCTCTTAGTGAAACCTCATCACACCGTATGGCCCATCATATTTTATTGCGGATATATCGACACCGCACGACAGATCCGAGGGATAAACGCGCGGTCTTGGCATTTATTCCGTTTGTAGGCTGCAGGGTTGTGGGGTTTTTTTATTATTTTAAACAAATAGTAGTAATTCCCACTCCTCATTGTTCAGCGGCACAAAGTGATTTTAAAGCCTTTTGTACGGTGGCAAAATTGCATCTCATGTTATCAGAAATGTGCTTCTCAATCTTGCTCATGAGGTGTGTTTTTCTTTCACCCAGAGCCCGGGAGGGAGCGATCAGGACGGGGGTTGGAGCCCTTCGAGCCCACTCGGGGCTCCCGGGCACACCTGGGCGCGTTGCCCCGGTGCGGACATAGCCGCGGCCGCGCAGCCCGGCCCGGTACCCCCGAAGTTCCCAGAAAGGCCCTTCGGGGTGGAGCGAGGCTGGCTGGAAATCGCCCAGCGACAATTCCCTCTCCGCAGCCTCTCTCTTCTCCCTCTTCGCCGCAGCCCACCCCTCTCCATCGCCCCCGCTCCCCCCCTTGCCCACCGCGGTGTACGCAGGGGCTGGGCTGTGAAAGCCGCTCCGACCGACACCTGGAGCGCCTGTGCCCCCTCCCCGCCTGGCCGAGGCTCTCTGCGCGCCCCAGCCAACTACAAGAGGCGACAATAAAGCCGATGTCCATCATGTCGCCTGTTCCCTTCAGGAAGAGCAGATCCTGACGTCGGTTCCCCAAGTGGACGCTCGTTTCGGGCTCTCACTCTGCTCACCATTTACTCTAACCTTTACACAGATGTGTATGAACGCATATTTCCCGCCCCCCCTTCTAACCAGGCTTTTTTCTTTCTTTCTCCCCCCTAGCCGAAGGGGGAGCTCCCCGGGGTTTGCAGGGGGCGTTCAGGGGGACAGTGGCACACACCTGAGCCACATGCCCCCGCCTTCGCTCGCCTCGTTTAACTCCAAAGAAAACTGTTGATCTCCTCTAAGTGTGAGGCTGAACCTTTGCACTTAGTGCTCATGACTGCGGCGCTTCCTCCCTTCCCACAGCCCCCCGGTTTTTTCCCCTCCCCGGGTTGGTCCTGTGCGGTATCCTGGAGATTCCCCATCCCCGGGTGGGCCGGGGCAGGCTCGGGGATCCTGCACCGGGACGGGACCGCGCAGCGTCTACTGCGGGGGCAGGGGAGGGGGATGTGCGCTCACTTTTTAGCCAACTGGACCAGGATGGGCTCTATTACTATTGTTATTGTTAATTATTATTACATCCATTTTAAAATTATCCCTTTGTAACTTGCAAAGCGCCTGTATATTTACCTTAAACCTGCTTTCTTTGCTAGCCAATGGTGTCAGGGGCCGGCCGGCCAGCCTGTCCCTCCGGAGCATTAACCCTTGGCGCTAGCTGGAGGGAGTGAGAAGCTGAGGTTTGGCCCTGAGGAGCTGTGTGTGTAGATCTGGCACAGCTTTGCTCCCTTAACTCCTGGATCTTTGTTTTGGTGGCGACCAGGGAGAGCAGGGAGCGCTGTGCTCGCATTTCCCTCTGGCTTTTACACACACACACACACACACGCACACACACACACACACACGCACGCACGCACACACAAAAATCCCCTTTCCAACTTTCTGCCTTTTGCGCTTCCCTTCCATTTTTTTTTTCACTTCTCAGACCTACTGGCAGCATTTGCCGAGATCTAGATCCCCGCCGTGGTAAGTGATGCTTTTCTCCATTCCAAAACTCGCTCAGCGCTCGGCTCGCTGTCCCAGGGATGGGTGTAGAAGTTGTGTTTGTTTGGAACAGAATTGCCCAACCCCAGTGGTTTTACGTCAAGCAGCACAGAGTAAAACTATTGTCGCGTATTAACTCTGAATGGGAGCAAACAGACCAAATAATCATTGCTGGCTCAGACAGTAGCGTGGCACTAATGTCATTCTTTTTAAGTTTGCAAAGCAACTTTTCTTTTTTATTTCTTTTTTTTTTTTTTTTTTTTGTTGTTGTTGTTAAAGGGAGAGCGAGCCTGTGTTTTGGGTCTGATCTTTATATTTACATTACACACCAGACCATAACAAACTATACAAAGAATGCAGCTGCCATATGTGCTTTGTGAACATACAATTATGATGGGGGGGGTTTTCATGTCTTCAGCCTAAGTGTGGCAGACACACTGATACCACTCCACAAGGTTGGTGCAATACCTGAAAACTCACTCCATGTTTGGGGGAGGGGTTGGAGAGACGCTGCATTTTTAAAACCTCTATATTTTTATTTTTATTATTTTTTAAATCAACTACAGTAAATGCCTTCTGGACATTTATTTTTAATGTACAGTCTGCAGCTCTGACTGGATCAAATTCACGATTATTCAGATGAGGTTGGATTTGAATAACTTGCTGGTTTCTCTCCCCCGCCCTCCCCCATCACCCTCCCCCCCCCCCCCTTTTTTTTTTTTTTGTTTTAAAAATTAAGAAAATGAAGAGAACCGCTGAGTCCGGCTGACCTCTGCCTGGCATAATTTAGCAGAGGACTGTTCGCAAATGAGGACCGGATAAATTAGGCACTCGAGTTCTCCGGGGAAAGCGATCCTCAGCGCCCGGCTCCCACCGGGAGGAGCCGGGGCAGGGGCTGCCCCGCGGCCCGGGAGGATGGTCCCGGCGGAGGGGTGCGGAGAGCCGCCAGGCACCGCCAAGTTCAGCACACGTCCCCTTTTGCCGAAAGCCGCCCCTGCGCGCCGCTGCGAAACGAGCCCGAGAACCGCGTGCTAACGACTCCGCAGCCGCGCAGAGCCCGCGGGTGCGCACGAGTGGCGGGGCCGGGCCCGGCGGCGGGGAGACGGAGATGCGGTCGGCTCCGCGGCCTCCCCGCCTGCGCGGTGATGGGTCTGCGGCGGGGCTGGGCTCCCGGGGAGCGGTACCAGGGTGCCGGCAAGCGGCAGCCCCCCGCCCCGCGGTGTGAGCTGGTCGGAGTTTGTCTCGTTAAGTTGTGCAGGACGTTACTCACATGACAAGGCACGGGCAAACTCTGGAAAGGGCTTTAATCCCCAGAAGTTGCTGTCAAAAAAAAAAAAAGAAAATCAAAAAA
Source organism: Podargus strigoides (assembly GCA_028020825.1). Taxonomy (NCBI): domain Eukaryota; kingdom Metazoa; phylum Chordata; class Aves; order Caprimulgiformes; family Podargidae; genus Podargus; species Podargus strigoides. The sequence continues at coordinate 14,233,241 of CM051628.1, read as the reverse complement.
GAAAAAGGAAAAAAAAAGGAAGGAAGGAAAAAAAGAGAAGGAATCAGCTTTTCGTGTTTTAACCGATCATTTGTTTAGCATCTGCGGGTGCTGCTCTCTGCTCCCGCAGGCTTTCCAGGGGGTTGCTGTTTTAGAGGCAAGGGCGCGTTTTCCAAGCGCAGGCTGATGTCCTTTTTCCCTGCCTGGGAGAGGTGAGAGCCGTTCCCTCCCGCAGCGGGGCGGGGGGGAAGGGGCACGGCCGGAGGCCGATCCTCAGCTCCCCGGGCAGAACTTCCAGCCGGAGCAGGACCGAGTTCCCAACCGACAGCAATTTCCCCCTCTCTAATGAGTCACCTCTGCTAATAAATGACGCCTCTGCTCAGGTTCCTCAGCGGTCGGCAGCTGAGTCCGAGAGAATTTGATCCTTTATTCGAAGATGTGTTTTAATAAAACTGCTGTAACGTTGCCATTTTATTAGGAGGTTATTGTTTCCAATTTAATACTTAATCTATGAAAAATGTATATCCTACCAAACTAGATTCGCCTCCACACACTCCTTTCTTCGTTTACATGCATTTTATGACTGAGACCATAGGTCTACATTTCCCTGAATCATCAGACCATTAATTTGCTGGGGAGCTAGCTGTTTCACCCAGATGGATATAATTCTGAATAAACTCAGAAGAAATGCAAAAACACATGCTTTTCTGTCATTTTCTCCCTCCTCCTTTTTTTTTTTTTTTCCCTTCCTTTTTTTCCCCCCCCCCCCTTTCCTCTTCAGCCTGTGTTGAGCAACGCCTTCAGAAACTTCATTATCTAAAAGGCGGACCTAGAGGGCAGGGACTTTGGGAATAGTTCCCTTTTATTCTGAAACTTTTTCTACTTAGAGCAGGGTTGAACATGTCCTCAAATCTGCACCTTGCAGGAGGAAGTGAATGATGTGCCAGACACTTCCAGGCAAAAATTATAAACCAAATGCTGTAAGGTTCAGAATTCTTTCTCAGGCCTGTTTTCTGTGCACATTTTACAGTCAGAATGTAAAACGGTCACCTCAGAAGTTGATAAAAACCCTATGCGGATGTTACTGTCTGTCTCTTCCTCCATTTTATTTCAAGTAGATTTTACTAACAATTCATAGCAAAAAAATGGACAGCCACCCTGACAGAGTATCTTTGCAGGTTGCAGGCCAAGCAAACTCAAACAGCTCACGTTAGAAATAAACTTGTACTACACATAATATTTCTGAAAGAAGAACATTTTTTCCCCTGCAAATAGGTATTATTTTGCACTTAAAATTTCACTTTTTTTTTTTTTTAACTTTCTTGAATGATGAAAATATACACCCAAGTCAGCACGAAGCGTTAGAACAGAGGGTGGTTGCAGTGAAATTTTAGGCTTTAAGTTATTGTACATTAAAAAAAAAGTCGTAACAGAGAAAATGTAGTTTGTGCTTGACATCTGAAAGAGCTATCATCTAGGAAATACTCTGAAAATGTTCATCTGCTAGATAATGCAGGTGCTGAATAGAAATGTATTTCCACCAGCTCTGCGATACAAATAAACAGTGTAATGTGACTGATAAATCAAGAATTTGTAAATGTAATGCCAGCATCACGGCACTCAAGGTAATTTTTGTTTATAAAAAAACATGTTTAACTGTTCAAGTTTGGGTTTTTCTTGCCTTAACTTTATGCATTATTGAGAGCTGTTGAACCCTTAGACTTTTGATTACTGACATGTTTGGTTTAGGAAGAGGGGTTATAACATAGGCAGTTGCATACTTAATGGAAGTGTCTATGTTAAAATAAAAATCATTCTCTTTCATGCAGGTGAGTGAAGCAGGTTACTTGCTTAGAACAATTTTAGTGTCAGTCATATTTTTTTGATCCATTTAGATTTAGTTATTTATTTTTATTTACCGTCACTGTTTGCAGCTGGACCTCCACTGAGGTGAATAATCCTAATATGAGCATTTAGAATTGTCTGGCTAGTTCACTTAAAATACCTGGGATATTTTTTTAAAGTTAAATATTTTTTTTTTCTAATGTTGGATCAGTTTTCTGCTGTGATATTTATAGGAGTTTTTTAGTCTGTATGTTTGGTCAATATACCGTGTGGTTCGTGCTTCCACAAACATTTTTAATCATATAGCAAGTTGTTGAATGTTTCTATAAGGAGCAATGGACAAAGGCTCCCAGGAAGTGTAACTACATTAAACTGGCGAAACCCATAAGGGCTGGAATAAGGGACTGAACTAAACCACACTGAAATCAGGGAGACTCCTGTTGAGTTGGAACAGGCTTCAGGCATAGTATAAACAACTGTACAGGTACAGCACTTTTCATCTCTTTCCAGTTTTGCTTTCGTATACAGCACATTATTCACAGGTAACATTCTTGAGCTGGATTAAAATTTATTGATCTACGTCTGGCATAAAAAGATCTGTGTGTGGATATAAGCGCCGATAGGAAGGTGGGACTGGTGTTGCAGAGCTGACAGAAATGGTGTGCAAGGTTCACCTTATCCAAGCAATGATTGCTTTTAGGATATTATTATTGTTCTTTAAGATAAAGGTGTATTTTTGTATGAATGCAGCAAGATTTAGTCAGGTCCTTTCCAGTAAACCATTTTTTTTCAGCCACGTGGCTAAAAGTTGAAAACTATATTCTTCTTTGGCAAAGAGTAACAGCAATGAGGGATCCCTCCTTCCACCCCCGCCAATCTTAGTACTGTTCCACAAATATTGCTTAATAATTAATTCCTTGATTATATCGGAACTTGACTGTGAAAATGATGTTTTATGCTAGGAGAATTCAGATGCAGTAAATGGAGTGTTTCTGTTGGGATATGCTATAAATGGGCTTTAGTCTGTTCCCACCGGAGCAATAAGTTTAGGATCAGATCCTGCTTAATATCATATCTCCCCTTCTCATGATACTTAGTGACTGTAGCAAAAAGCACAGCTACTTACAAAAACCCACCCCTTAAAAAATTTATGGACTTGCTTATCTAGAAAATCTCAGTATCACTGGAATTTGTAGTTTTCTCCCTTCATTTGCAAAGGACTTAGACACTCCTTTACAAACTTAGCTTCATAGGTAGATACTCTCTCCTTGTAAGTTCTACTGTGTACTGAAGAATAGCACATTTAATTAAAAAATCCTAATAACATAAAATTGTGCAGTGCTGTCAGTAGTTGCAGAGAAAGGGCCAAATTCTTCCTTTCTTAGTCTGGCAAAATTCCCATTGACATCAGTGCTATGTTCTTTAGGAAGCTCGGATATGTATTTTAAGACCCCACCAATTACAAGGGAATTGTTTTGCTGCAGTGTTTGTCTGCTGGCTGACAGTAGCAATCGGAAAGCTGCATGCTCCTAGTTTTTCTGGTCATAAATCTGGAAATGTTAAGATGAAATCCTAAATGTTACAAAAAGCTGTAAACAACTCACTTCTGATATGAAAGCTATGCAAGAACAATCTGGACGTCCTCTTCCAAGCAGGACTTGGAAGTTAAACTATAGGAAAAGTTCTGAAGCCTTTTAACTTTTCCCCAGTCAAAGCTGTCACTAGTTAAAATATTATTTTTACCTGTAGAAGTACGATGAAAGGGCTTTGCAATCCGGATCTTTTTATACGCTGTAGGTCTAGTAAAGAAACAAAACTTCCCCTCTGACATGCCCAAATAAACGATGAGCCTGTTTCAAGTTCTGCTCAATAACTGTGTTAAATGCATAAAGTATTTTGAGTAAATGCCATGCAGCTGTTTGGTAGCTTGCAATTACTGCGGTATTGTGTCTGCCTGCGATTTGTGTACTGCGATAAATCCTGCAAGTGGACACTGCTATTTCTGACACATAGTGTTGGATTTTCTATAAGTCTATAGGTTTTGTTCCAAGTAGATAAAAATAATGAAACATTATAAATATTAGATGGTCTTGCTCCAGTGTGTGGTGCTGTAAATCTCTGGAGATTTACAAAGAGACAGTGACAACATGAATGCAATTACACATGATACTATTTTATGAGCTAATTCTATAAAACAGCATCTCAGCTCTGCACTGACAATAATTTTTCACGGCAACTTTTGGAATGTCCCATGGAACCTTTTAATAGATTAATTATTTGCTCATCCTAAAATAAATTTGCACATGGCTGAAATTAAACAGAAGGCCCACCACTGCTTCAGGAGGAGTTTTGCCTGAGAAGGAACTCAGGATAGAATCAGTTATTTCAGGGCTCAGATGAAAATGCTGAGATACGGCGATATCTGCCAGGAGGCTCTGCTCCGGCTGTGCGCCGCAGCCGTACATGCCCTGCAGAGCCTTTGTGCTGCCCTCTGGTCTGTAGAGGTTCTAGGCTGGCAAAGGAGAAATATTTCTTCTCTGAACCTTAGTTCAACAGGTGACTTTGAAGTGACCTATGAATTCTTCCACTTTTGTCGAGCTGAGATCAATAGCTAGCGTGGTTCTAGGAAAATGCATGTAGGTATTTTCTCAAGGCATGCTAATGTGAAAAAAAAAAAAGGCTTGGAAAAACACTTGTAGTATTAGAGGATTCAAAGAGTTCTTAGAAAAAAACCAGCTTTGGAATTGTTATAGCAGCTGTTATAATCTATTATGTAGATCATATGGGAATTAAACCAAAATATTTTATAAGACAGTTTTTGTCAAATAATAAATATGCTATCGTTTAGACTTCATGTTTTTCCAGAGGTGTTATTGTTATCTGATGAAAGTGAAACCTTAGAGTACTCCTTATTTTGACTGATGAGGATTTAATATTTATTTATATCTGGGCCAATGATAACACCCATATATCTGTTCAAGAGAACATATGTTTCTCAAAATTGGGTGTTGGAACTTATGCTGTTGATCCATACTGAGTTATATTTGTCTTCTAGGTGTCACCTAGATATTCTCACCAAATTTAATCAGAGGTCCTAAAAGATAAAATAGGTGAAAAAAAACCCCAAAGCCATAAATGCCTTTGGTCAGATTATTATTTATTTCAATGTTCATTTATATCACTGTAAGCCTCTCTGCAGAATCTCAGTGGTTACTCTTCGTTGCCTGAGTGTTGTAAACTGGCTTTTATAAAAACAAGAACCAGTCCCTTTAATTCATTTTTTCCCTTCTGTATGGGGTATTGGTTGCTGCTGGTGCAACATGTCAGTTCATCAGCCTGTTGACTAAAGTACAGTATGATTTCACTAATGACTGGGATGCATACTGCAGATTACCACATTTTGCAAATTAGAGAGTAATCATACACCATAAAAATCAAGGAACTGCATAATGAAATATACTTTATTCATTTATTTTTACAACCATATATTAGTTTTAATTATTTGTGTTAATAATTCATTGGGTGCTAGCACATGGAGCTATGTAATGTGTTTTTTTTTTAAAATTATGTTTTAGTAACCAAAGGCCTCGTTGTAGCACTCTGATATTCAGCCCTTTGTTAGAAGACAGGTGAGTGCTGCTTTTTTGAGTGGGGGACCTGATTTCGAAGACAATCCCTAAAAGGGTCCTAGGGTCCTTGGGACCAGCCTGGTGCAACCTGGGGGAGATGCTGGGGAAGAGTGGCTGTCGCCTTGGGAAGGTTGCTGCGGCTGAGCTGGCTGCTCTTCTGTGCTGGCTTCCAAAGAGCCAGTGAGGAGCGAGAAACTCATCCTGGGCAGCTTAGAGCAGGAGCCTGACTTGGGTGCTCTTGGCCACTCACTGGAGGAAATCTCTCTCTCCTGCTCCTTCACTCCCCTCCTTCCTCCTCCTTCTCCACAGGGCAAGCCTAGAGCATGAATTACACCAAACTGCAATTTCAACCCATCCTGTTTCTGGTGTAATGTCTAGTAATGAACCAGGGAGGGAAAGCTTCTCTACTAGGCGGCTATTGCCTGCAAGGAGGACAGTGTTCACTGCGTGATGTATCCTTGGGTTCCCCTTCGAGATGTCCACCTTCAGTGCCAGTTACTGCCTGCTGCCCAGCTGGGCAGAAACCATTCATGTCATGTCTGTGGGATGAGCTTCTGTCTCTTCTGAGCTCAGTTTGGACCTCTGACGTGGAGGAGAACATCCCCTCAAGGTCTTTATATCTTGCCATTCCTTTCAGAAATGTACTGGCTTTCAGAAATGTCAAGGTAAATATTGTGTGCATATATAAAAACTATGTTCAAATGCGTGTGTTCTTTTTTCTTTTCTCACTTTACATCTACTTTTCTCTTCGATATTCTAGTGTGTCATCTGGCAGTTCCATAAACTTTCAGTTGTTAAAACCATTTCTCTTTTTTCCTTATATTTTAAGTTTGATCCATGAATGGCCTGTCAAGAGTTTTATATTATTCTAAGCTGAAGTTTGGATGGTAACAGCGACAGGCCACTAACCATAATTGTGTTGCTGTTACCACTGTAACAAATTTGTGTCATTTAGCTATTTTGGAGCTTGCAGTACTGATGAATGTTTATTATACTGCTGTGGGATCTTAGGTTTAACCATATTTGCATCAGTTCTGCAGAACCATTCTTAAAATTTAGCAGACTGGATTATATCTGAAAATGGGAGACAACAGTGAAAAATAGTACCAGAAAAAAATATTTATGACTGTGGACTATACTTATTTATATAATTTTAATGCTAACAGTGTTAGGGATAGTCTTCCTGCAAAGATTGGAGTAGGAGGCTGATGCTTGGTCTGTCAGTGCATTAGTGTTTGATAAGATGCCCCATTTGACAATATTCAACTGATTGCAGGTTTATGCCCCAAATACCTGTGGTTTTTTGGTGGCCTTATTAGAGAAAGGAAAGTTTTAGCTCCCTCATAGTTTCATGGGGAGCAAACCTGTTCCTGTGTCACACAGTTAGGTCAAATGAAGGCTGTGTCCTTCACTACTTGTGAGGTTGGTGGGGTATTATTAACATACTTGAAACATGATTTTAATGTATATAAAACATGCTAACAATTTCAATTTATTGGCAGGTCATTGAATTTTTTCAAGTTTTCTTTTTTTTTTTTTTTCCAGATAGACTTGATATAGAGAGTAGAAAATTGATAGGCACGACTCATAATGTTTGCCTCCTTTACATCATGATTGTCTTTTTGAAATAGTCATAATCTAGAAAATGATTTGTTGATAATACAGTATGCATTGGAAACTTGAGATAGATAATTATGTTTTAGATGATTATATTCTTCTTAGAGACATAGTATCCAGAACTTAGCACATATGGAGGATTGGTGTTAGAATGGATCTTGACTTTTTTATTTTCAGGTTAGTGAGAACTGCAGTTATCTAACAACCAGTGAGTCACTACTCATGATTGAGTATGATCCGTAAAGAAATTGTGAAGCATTGCAATAAAAAGAGCACTCAATGTCCTGAGTCTGACTGTCCATCAGTGCAGCTGGGGACAAGCTGGTCCAGTCAGACTTAACCCTTCATCATCAATGCACGTATGTCAAGAAGTTGAATAGTTTTGGAGGTTTAAGTGGGGACTAAATAGAGCCCAGATAATTTCATGACTCCTGCAAACAAACAGCTGACTTTCACACATTCAAAACTAGCTAATGGTTGTGCTTTTCCCCTTGGCCAGTGAGTGTGTGCAAAATATGACTATTTCTAAATAAGAAAACCTCAGGCGTTTACATGAGAACCTCTCTCAAGGTCATAAAGTGTGTGGAAGACAAAAGGATATTAATTTGACCATAATTTGTGTAAGCGCTTTCAACAAAGCAGTGGAAAGCATATTTTTAAGATTTTTTTTTCTCTAGTAATTTAATTTTTCAGGAAATGCTGCCATTAATATTTTATTTTGAGCACTGGGGCGCAAATGGTATTACCCATGTTTCTCTGTACTCCTGACAGTACACTCAACACCAAACATTTGTTCCAGTAGCATACTTGTCCCCTGGTAAACACAAAGTCTTTTTTTCTTTTCTTTATCTTTTTAAAAAAATTTTTCCCCCAGTGTCCCTTACTCATAAAAAGCACCAATGTTTAGAAAGGCTGGAAAAATAACGAGATGGGGGGACATATGAAAAACTGATTTTTCCAAGTGAAATTAGAAACAAGGTCTCTTTAACATGGAAATTTGATTTCTCTACAATTTGAGGACTCATTTCTGCAACTGTCACATATGTAAAATTTCCAGTGAAGTCAAAGAGGCTTTTGAATACAAAGAAACAGCACAATCAAGCTCTGAATATATATATATTCCATATGCTTTTCTCTCTCTCACAGTGATGTACACGTTATAGTAATTTCATCCAGATAAAACTGTCATCATTTTAATTTTTATGGTTCTTAAACTGTTTAAAAAAATAAAATTAATAAAAACAATTTCTGAGAAGAACAACTCATCTTTGTGAGAACATTTAATTAGCATCTACATTTTTTATTTTAAACTGAAATGTGAAATATTGCATTGTCAGGACATCCTTGAATGATATCCTAGATGTATTGTTTGTTTGGAATGGCTTGAAATCACACAACTTTACTGAATTATAACCAGATAAATATATCTAAGCCTGAGGGCAGGAAGTCCTGGCAGCTGAGATCTAGGGAACATGCAGTTTGTCCATACTAGATTCTTCTGTTCTCTTTTACTAATAAATCTATTAGAAAGCTTTGTTTTCACTCTCTGCATGATAAATAAAGTCTCTGTCTATGGTACCATATTAGTACTTGGTGCTGGTGCTTGTAACTCCACCTACTCTCATGGAGAGATGAGACCTCTGTGAACCAAACCCCATCAGGTCAGGTTTTGTTTGAGTTGCTGCCTATTCTGAAGCAGGGAAAATATCGCGTATCACAAGTATTATAGGATTGATGAATCACACCTCGGCTTCATAAGGTCATCTGCAACAGTTATTTGAGCTGCCAGACCACCCATGTCAATTTTTGATTTTCCAGACTGTCTAGTTTTATGTTTTATTTACCCTTTTTAAAAAAAAATATATATTCCCCCTCGCCCCCATCTCTCTTGTACAAATCAATTGAGAGGAGACTGTAAAAAGTCAGGGTAGCACCCTCTGCATGTTCATACAACTCTCTGTTCAGTTGAACCCTTTGGTAAACAATTTTTCTTGCACGACAGAGCGTGTGTTGTGTGGCAGACATTTTTATGAGGTAGCCTAGGACAGGACTAATCACATCACCGTGTCTCAGGTTTTGACCTTATCACTGTTGTGCACTGAGCCTAAAAATTGGACACTGGCAACCACATCGCAGGAAAATAAATGGGAAATGACATTTTAGTTAAAAAGAATAAGTGGGTTTTATTTTATTGAAACATAAGGTCATATGATTTTTATTTATTGTTCTTGTATGAGTGTAATTAAATAGCTGCCATGTTGCCATGTCAAGCGATAAAAAAAAAAAAAGGAGCGATTTCCCTTGCCAGGACCCAATTCATGGTTCTGCAGCTGTTTTGCATTCAGGGCCTTTTAATGAAGTCGGTGGAAACTCTACCTGGAAAGCAATGAGAGAATAATGCTCTTATGTGAAACATCATTTATAACATCTGTAAGAAAGCAGGCTAAATCATACCTCTGCCAGTTAAAATCATAAATAGTATGTTAGCTTTTAAAAGCAGCATTTCTCCTTTTGAAATCTTTTGATGTCAGGCTGCTTTAAGAAAAGCCTAAGTAGACCTCCTCTGTATAGTGGTTTGATTAAGAAAAAATCATTACAAAGTCTTCGGCATGTATATGATGAAAAGTAGTATATAAATGTGAGCCTGGTAATTTTTTATTGGCATCAGAAACAGAAGAATTTGTTGATACAACTGTCATTGTTTCCAAAGGATGCAATAATGTAAGATATTCTTATTTGATTACCTGCATATATATATATATTTATACATATGTATATATATATGTGCACACATGCAGACTGGTGACATAATCTTTAATAACTTGTGTTTAAGAACATAATTTTTCACTGATGCACTAAACCTCTTATTTCATAAATATATTGACATCTTTTACAGCGATAGCCTGACTGTACAAAATGAGAGACAAACTCTGACGGTACTAGCAAGGATCTTTCTTAACACACAGTAGAAATAGTTCCTGAAAATTCAGCAACAACACGTGTTACTGCAAATTGGAAAACAAGAATTACTTGCAAAATGCCAGGCTGTAGAGAGGGAGGTTGTTTGGAGGGCAAGTTGGCTACAGCTTCCAGTGTAAAACCATTTAAACCCAACATAACGCCAAGCAGACAAATTTGATCCATATGTGTGTGATCTGCAGTGCCCTGGGAACCCTGCAAACTGTGGCCAGGGCTCAGGCAACTCTTCCCAGGGTGCCTACGGTGAGATGTCGAGGCAGGACCTGGAAAAGAAAGAAACTCACATTCAGGAGGAACGGCTGCACCATAGTGTGTTTCCTGATTAAACTCTGACTTCAGTGAAAAATTCTCAGCCCTTTCATCCCCTTGTATTTTTTCCACACCACTCAGCTCCAGCATGGAGCTCCCCACAGCGCACCCACCATACCCTTCCACTGTGTCCCTGCTTCAGCCCTGGGCCAGGCTGGTCCCCGGGCTTGCCCAGGTTTCTTCTGCCCACCCCTGGTCCAGCGGCCACCTGGAGACCCACTGCTGAGAGGGGGCTTGTGAAGGGAGTTGTGGATAAAGACAGAGGCTGTTTCTGGAAGGGAGAAATGAGCAGACAAAGCTTCTCCCAGCACCTGCCAATCAATCAAATTGAACACATAGACCAGTGGCCAGCCCTGGAAGCCCTCGACAGTTATTCACACTAACACAGTTATCTTTCCCCGATGTTGTTTGAGAGAAGCAGGTCCCAGATGTTACCTGCTTAATAATTGTCCCGTTTCCCAAGGACAAAGCTCCCTGCAGCTCCTGCACCAAGGGCTGGGGGGGACACCTATGGCAGCTCCTCGGAGCCGCGCTTTGCTGCCGGCAGCTGACAGGGCACATTGAAATGGCTGCGCCTCGTGTCCCCACCTCCAAGAAGGACAATTGTATTAAGAGCTGATTTTCTTTTTTTTCCCCAGCTTTTTATTAGGTGAAATGGAATAGGACAACCACAGTGCTCTGAAACAACTCTAAATATAATTTTGCTGCCCTTCCTTTTTGCTGTGTTGATGCCACCTGTTATAAAGCAGAGAGAAGTGATTTGATCTGAATTTGTATCCCATGATACGTGAAGATTTCAGATGTTTGGGACAGAGCCTGCTGTGTCTACTCCATGCATGTATGATGCACGGGGCAGAGGATCACTCATCAGGGTGATTACAGTGAAACAAGGATGCACACAACAACGTGGGGGCAATGCTAATGTTCTCTCTTAGCTTTCAGTTTATTGTGTCTAATGTAACAGAGGGATTGATGACTGTTAGAGCCTAATTCTCATCTCACAAGGTTGACATGGATATTAAACACATTGTTATTGACCTCTCCTGATTTATAACTGAGTAAGTGAACTCAGATTCATTCTGAATTGGACAAGCTTGTCCACAGCTTCCAGATGTTGACAATGCAATTGGTCCCTATGTGGAAAGAAAGGTGTTTCTTCAAGCCCCTATTCAATTTCCACGCTCCAATCCTTCTTTGTTTTAACTTTGCCCACATACTGGCTTGTCATGGTGATAATTGAACATTTTGCTTTTTGAGTCATATGTAGAATATGCACCCAACTCATTGACAAACGGATGAATAAGATGCTGGAAAAAGAAGATGAACACCTCCATTACAAATGTTGTAAGCAGTTGGTTTTAAATAAAAATATATGGAGAAAACAGAAAAAACCCTGCTATTAAACACCTTTGCTGTCTGCAGTAGAACACAAGACAGATTTTACAACACTAATTATTTCCACCAACTTTGAACCTGATACATGAATATGTCAGGTATTTAAATACTAATTTACTTAAAAAAATCTCTACTTTATTAAAATATCATTATGCATATTGGAAAGTTAAAAGTCAAAGATAGATAGTTGCTGAGGTAAAATTCACATTTATTGTCCACTGAATGTGATGGAAATTGAATTTGCCAGGAAGCTGATTGATATCTAGAAGTGTTTTGTTTTCGGTGACTGGCACTGCCGTGTTACAACCATCTATCATCTAACAGGTAATTAGTCAGATTTCTCATCATGAGCCTTCAATCCTGCTGTTTTATTATTGAAATACCACAAACCAGTAGGCATCTGAATGCAGATAAAGTTCTCTGTCATGGTCTTAAGGACAAAGACAACATTTTACAACTCAGCTGTAACAAGTTTGAATAAAAGTCACTGAAATGTGAGGCACAATGTTAATATATATGAGAAAAAGAGATCCTGGAAATCAGTGTCAACCTTTTTTCTGCAAAACATTTAATATTAAAATTTTTAGTCTTGCAATCTACATGTAGAGAAATATTTCCTGTAGAGAAGGAGGCTGGCTGAGGCAGCAGACTTTTTGGACCTTAGGAAGTTAAGGTGGAAATCCGGGTCTTCCCCTCAGAAGCGCCATGTCCCTGTCCCTCCTTGTTGGAGGCAGATGTCGGCTCCTCTCACGGAGGAACCCCAGATTCTTCCTGGTGATTCTCAGAGAAGCCAGTTCTGCTCCTGCACACATCCACGGCAACTCTCACTTGTCTTCAAAGAAAGCAAGGCACAACTGCCTGCGCTTGGCCCCATTTGGAAGTGGTCAGGAGTGGAGTTTGGGACTCTGGCCACAACTGGCCCCATGAGTCTGTGTTTAAACAAAAATAGCTTTATTGGGAAGTTGTTGTAAACTCTTCACATATGGTTGAGTGCATGTTTGAACCACTAGCATGCTTTAATAAAAAAGGGTAAAATAAAATATTGGATAACACCGTAGTTATCTACATGACTGTGATAAAACTGTTTTTTTTTACACATTCCTCCTCTTCTCCCCTCTTCTCTTTGAAGTGTTCATTGTAGATGGTATAACAGCAGTTGAAAAACAATTACTAGGTAAGGATAAAAAAAAGTAAAAATAAACTATTACTAGAGCCTTAGGAAAATAAGAAAGATGAACTGATTACACCACTAAATGTGTTACACTCCGGATTCTGACTCTGTATTCAATGTCTACAAGGAAGTTGAAAATGTGTTGCTGTTCAGCCTTACAATATTTCTTTTGTAAAAGAATGCAACTGCATGAACTAATATTAGTAAATGCTTATTTAATGTTCGTTTTTGGGACTAATTGGTCTAATCCAGCTGCACAACTCACTCATAGCCGTGGGATGCCAGCAACATTGGTGGCTTCAGGAAGTCATATTTAATTTTTTTGTTAAGCTTAATTTTAATGTAGAAAAAAAATTTTTTTTTAGTGGAAGTTTGGGTTCATAATATTCCAGCCCTCCACGACGTCAAGACACAACAGTGTCTTAGTTCTTAATAGGTTGTAAATGTTGTTCATTTCTAGAGAACTTCCACCGTTGAATATGTGAATTTTTATGTACTTATGTAATCCTGAATTAGAAATGGTAATTCACCATAAATGATAAAGTGTTCTTAGTTTATGCAGCACACCAGAAAATAATTGCTAAGCAAGTTAGCCAGCCATATTAAAAACTGTTTTGATCCAAAATGTCAAAACATTTCTAGAATGAATAAACTGTCCATTGGGTATCATGTGTTTAATGATTCAAAGAATTTGACAGTAGTAGGATTTAAGTCACAGTGTACATTATCGGATAACATATATGTGAATATTGTATTACAGTATTTAATTTGCAGTTGTTCCTCAAGATTATCTTGTGTTTCAGAGCCAAGTAATTATGAATTATGAGTTTGTTGCATATGCTGAGCTGACATTGTCACATATGAGCAAGAGACTGAGACATGATTAATAGTGAAAGAGAGGAGTGTATATTAAAGAGGCAGCTGAAATGTGAAGGAAGGTAGCTCTTGTTCCACCGACCAAGTTTGGCATGAAGGAGAATCAAAACTTGGGAGCTCTGAATAAACCCAAACTTTTGGGGCACGTGAAATGGAATTTACACTTTGTGGCCAAGACTCATCTTTCAATGGGTCCCTGCGTGGGTCCCTTTCAAATGCTCCCTGCAGAGAGGATCAAATAACCCCTTGATGGAAAATGCAAATATAAACCCAAACATGAGCTACAGCTTTGTTTTACTCTCCTTCAGTGCTAGAGGTCTGTTTTATGTGAAATTTGGATAGCTTCTGTGCTTCGGCAAACTTACACTGTCGAGCTCTTTGTAAACAAATCCCTTATTTCTTGAGGGGTTATTCTACAGTCCAGCCCTTACAGTCCATCCAGCAACAAGGAAAAACTCCTGTCTTGAGAAGATGCAGTGAAAAGAATGTGTAGATGAAGATCAGGACTCATACATGAAATCAGGGTAATTCACAAAAAACCCCAAACTGGCAGAACATAAGGTGACTGTCAAAGCAGGGTGTAACATATTAGTGGTAATAAATAACCCAGAAATCTCGCTTAATGGAAACAAACCAATGTAAACACCAAAGACAGCCAATGCTAAATGCTACTTAGATATAATTGCATTTTCAAAATGATTAAATGGATCAGAGAACCATTCTCTGGCACTGCCCTCCTGGAAACCTGGGCAGAGGCAGTCAGCTCACTCCCAGGCCCCCAGGCTTTGCAAAACGCCACTGAGAAACCAGAGGCCAGATCAGGGAAACAAGAAGAAAAACTCTTCTCAGGCTCACATCTGACTCCAAAGGTGGCTTTCCTATAGCTTCACCCAGGGTCCTCTTTCTTGCACAGAGCCAACATACCTCATGGTCCATCCAAGTGCTTTATCTGGAGCACTTGGCTGCCCCTGAAACATGGCTGGGGCACCAGAAGGTCATGGTGGGCTACATAGCGAAAGTTGGGATTTCTTTAGGTTATTACAGATTAACAGGGTTTTTGCAGGGACATTTCTAAGTGATAGGTCACAGGCTGTGTCATGGTTGCTGAATATTTGCCTGCACATGTGAGTTATAGTCACTGTCAATGCAGTGAGCTTGTCACGTGGGATGTGACACTTGTGCTTCAACATGTACCTCTGCTCCTTTCAAGCAACTTGGACAAGTTGCTGATGTGATTGCTGACTCTGGTGTTGCATGTTATAATTTAAACTAATTGATACTGCTTCTGGCTGTGCCTGTTCCTTTCATGAGCGGTTAGCAGTTTAAAGTTTAAGAGATTCAACATACCAGCATTTTGATTCTTGCTTTGCTTTTCTATCTATCTCCCATAAAGCGAGCACCTATCTGAGGGCAGGAGACCAAGGCTGGCCCCTAGTGAAATGTCAAGATGTCTTATTCTTAAGCAATCACCTTTGGACAGTTGTTACACGAACAAAATATGGACTCTCCTAAATGGCTCTTAACCATCATTTGCATCAATAGCTGCTCCCCCCATTATTGTCTTGTTGGTTTCTAAATGGAGCAGCCTTGTGCACTCTAAATCCCCTTCTCTCTCTTCCCATCTCCTCAGGGTCTATGGTCTGTCTCCAGGCACTAGTAGCATTTG
This sequence comes from Podargus strigoides, assembly GCA_028020825.1. NCBI lineage: Eukaryota > Metazoa > Chordata > Aves > Caprimulgiformes > Podargidae > Podargus > Podargus strigoides. The sequence goes on along the minus strand of CM051628.1, from coordinate 14,217,775 downwards.
TTATTCACACAGTGCCAATTTCTGCCTGGCACTTGACAATCAAGAGATGTCTTAGCCCTGTAACTCAGAGGACTTTGGCCAGTCACTGCTCAATGTCTAAAGACAGGCTGCCTGGTTTTGTTGGCACAGCAAGGGCCATGGTGCAAGGGAAAAAGGGGGCTAGCCTGACTTTCTGCCCTCTCTTCATAGTCTGCTGCCAGGAGCTGCCACCACAGTGGCTTCACTACAAACCCCCATATAGCCATAATCTAACAGAACAGGCCTGCAACAGCCAATACTCTTAAATCCCCTTAATTTGGGGGTTTTGTGGCTTGGGTCTCACTGTGTGGATGAATAACATACATACATCCTTATTTAGACACAAGTATGGAATAAATGGCAGTGATCAAATGGGAAGTGACACATTACAGAGGTCTGGTGGAACTAAAGTAGTGATGATGGAGGGCCACAGGACAGGGTTCTTCCTGTCTCTGAGTTTTACATTCATTTTGGTAGAGGTGAGATTGGTTTTGAAATGAAGTTTCAAAGCACTAAGTTTTTAGAATGAGTGCTTGAAACAGATTATTTTCCTTTTGATGTTAGTAGATTAATTAAGCTGCTGAAATCTAAAGTGAAGGGTAAAGTCAAGCCTACCATCAGTAGTAAGCGTGAGCTGGAAAGTATCTAATGTGTACTTTTCTCTCACCTTTCAATTACAATTCCAGCTTCCTGTTTAAGAGTGACAATGTGCAGGCTGTCGTTTCAGAAGAGCCATCAGACACTTACCGGTGCCAGAGTGGGGAGCATGGTGCTTTGCTGGGTAAAACCCCAGTGTGTTCATCCTGAACCCACTGGAGGTGCATGGGGTGGCCAGTCAGCTGGTTTCACCTGCTGACACAGTGCTCGTTCCCCTCACATGGAGAAAAGAGTTTGCCCATTGTGAGGGGACATGAGGGGACACGAGCCCCTGCTTCCACCCATGCGCATCCTCCCACCTCCAGGCACCTGAACCAAATCCCATAAAAAGGTCAAGTCTGCAAGGTGCTAAATACCTGGGGCTTAACTAATACCCTTGGGGATAATGATAACTGACACATCGGCAGAAGGAAATTCTTTAAAGTTCAGTGGCTGTAAAATGGATAATATATTAACATTTCAGTATGTTTATTAAATACTTAACAGTGTAATTTTTTAAAAGGCTATCCTAGCATTCCTATCTTTCTGCATGTGCTTAGTTACCATTTTAAACAACTACAAAACAGTGACATGTGGTACTGAAGATTTTCTAAGCATCCCAAAGCAATATATGTGTGTGATATATGACATCCTTCCATAAATCCTAAATTTACACAGTATGCTAATGCTTGATTCCATAATTTCTTTTAGAAATGATTATACCCTGCTGCTAAGAGCAAAGGCATACTAAAATCAGTTTTCTATGCTTTTCCAACAATGAAATGCAAGCCAGCACACCACATAACCAATACTTACCATATGTTAGAAGATAATCCAGTAGGCTTCAGACACTGACATGATTTGCTTAAATAAAAATCTCTTTTTTTAAGTCAGTAACAACAGCCCACCATTTTTATTATTCCTTTAGTGACCTACTATAGAAACACTAATATTAAATATAAATATTTCTATTGCAAATCTGTCTAGTCTATTTTCATTGCCTTTAATGTGGGATGGCTCTGGCTTAGTTGCTAGGCTAGTGGAAAAAGAGCTGCAATTAAATCATTGGATTGTTCGAAGAAATTCTCAAAAACAGAAAATATTCACTAGATCAAAAGAAGCCTAAAGAGCAGCTTCAAGATTTCCATGGTATATTGGAGACGAGATGAAACAGTTCAATTTGGTATTAATATAATTAAATGTAGTCTAGAAAAACAGCTATAAAATATTTTTGTAGGGCACTGATGTCTCTTAAGTACAGTTCATTGCTTTCCCATTCTGTACTAAATGAGACTTAATATTAAGCACATGCTTAAGTGTTTGCAAATTTGGGGTCTAAGGAAAGAAAATGTGAAATGCAATTTTTTATAGTGAAAGGAATGGATGCATCTGACAGGTTAAGATTAAGGCTCTGTGCACTAATGTGGCATCTTTCATTGTTACAGAATGATAAGAAAATAGAAAAATTGCACGTAGAAAGTAGAAGGTAGCAAATACATGAATTCCCTTCTTTTCAGATTCACCAGGGAAAACATACTTGATCTCAAGTACTGCTTATAGGGGGAAAATAAAAATTTTTAAAGCTGAGATACTTTCAATTTTTCCCAAATCATTAGGACATCAGGGCTGAACTCTTGGCCCTGCTGCAGTCAGTGATAGACGAATGAGTGGAAAATACAGGTCTAAAAGAAATTTACAGCTATTATCACTAGACCATTTCTCTCACATCATACTTTTAAATACTGTTATCATTTCAGGTCATGTCATTACCTGATCCTTAGTAAAACATATTTGCACCTGTGAGGCAGCGCTTTATGTTTTCTTTTAATGCAAAAATTATGTAATAAATCTCAGCACGCTGCATTTATTGACAGCCCAATTTCTTCAGCTATATGTGTCTGAATTTCTGGTGGCCTGTTTCTCTGACCGGACTATTCCAGCTGGACTAGTGGCTAGTTTTATTGAGTAATGGACTGAGCAAAGCCAGTAGTTATGGGGATACAAGGAGTATTCCCAAGGGGAGCATTTGGCAGTATGTAGAAGTATATGTAATAGGAGGATTTGGCATGTTTCCAGCATCTGCAAAAAAATGTAGACTCCTCCTTTACTCCCAAAATATGCAAAGAGTTTATAGCTGAGAACAGAGAAATGTGGGAACTCCACAATTTGACACATTGATCTGCTCCCAAATTGCCCACAACTGCCTACGTGCTTTGGAACATCCTCTGCAACCCCCAACATTTGGATTAAGTGTTCGTTAGCTCTTTTTCTAATTAATAGCAGAGTGTGTTATTTTGCTCATTATGTAGTTAGCTATTTATTGGGCCAGATCCTCAGCTGGTGTTAATCAGTGTAACTATTGATCTTGATTGAACTACTCAAATCATATCAGTCATAGTTTTGGATGTTTGGCTTGATGTTGTTTTATAATAATACACTGGAAATTACAAACGGAAACCTATATTTAAACATTTATAGTTATATATTTAAATTCAGAATTTTTATGAGTACAATAAAATATGAACAGAAATTAATTTTGGACTAGATTTTGTAGGAACAAAATATGATTCATTCTTTCAGCTGCTGGGGTCATTTTGTGCAAACGTAGTACTGAGAGGATTCTAGTGTGGCATAACCCCATTGAAACTAATAGCTACATTATACAAGGCTAACTAGCCAACCAGTATTTTTTTTTGACATTTGGAAAATATCACAGGTTACCTCAAACTTCTGCTCAGTCAAAACTCACATGTTCATTTTGTTGTAACCTACTTTAATAAAGATACAACAAACATATCTTTTTCTGTAGTATTGAAAATTAAATTGTATTACTTATTTATAACCTCAGGTTATAAATGTACACCCTGGGAAAAAGGGCCAACACAGGACACAGCAAATGATATGAATGCCCAATGGTAGGATTATTAAATTTAAGAAAATATAATGGTACAATAATCTCAGCAAAACCTATGGCATGAAGACTTGGATACCACTTTCAGAACATTCAAACATGTAATCCCTCTTGCAGTCAATCCCAAATCCTGCCCTGGCAGAAAAGCAGTCTGTGCACATATTTCAAATGAGTGAATGAACCCCCACACGGTGGTGTGCTAGAACTCAGGGAGGATTTTTAATCATACTTAGATCCCTAACTCCCTTACTAAAACAAAACACCTAAATGCCTTTAAAAATTGACCATTTGTACTCTTTAGTGAAGGACTTGTGCAATGGCAGTGTAAACCTCCACTTAGTTATGCAAAGGCGTAGGTATTTGTCATTTGAAATTTTCCGAACAGGAAAGTCTGGTTTGTATAGTAATTTCCAATAATTTTTGTATTTCTTTTTCCTGTTGCTCATTCTCTGAGTGTAGGAAGAACCTTGGGATGGTTAAGGCCATCTATGAATCTGAGGAGAGGGAATAACCTCCATGTGCACTGTATGAAACAGAGCTGTGCTGTGTCTCCTTGCGGGCATCTGATGTAGCATAATTATATGCCAATGTGATAGTGTCACTTTCCAAAAAGGTGATTGATTTACAGCTTAATGAACCATAGTAAAATGAAAGTGTTTCCCTCATAGTTACCTGTATCATGCTGCCACAGATGAGACTGATTAGTCACATAGACTGAGAGGCACATTACCAGCAAACTCATATCCCTGCATGTTAGTCACACGAGGATTTGCTCTTCCAGCTGCTTTTAATGAGAGTTGCATGGCTAAAGCCTAGTCTGCTCTTGAAGATCATAGTGTGGAACCAAGAATTATGCTAGCAATGAGAGCATTGCCTCAGAAAGTTGTGAGTTAGAGGAGACTGCATAAATATTGTGTCTTTCCCAACCCATAAGCAAGATGTAATCCTCTAATACAGAAGCTATAAAATTGGTTTTACAGTATGGTGTAAGTCGATGGTCAAGAATGTATGATTACACCAATAAAACAAACCCAAATAAACCTCAAGTAGATTCACTGTGTACTAGTAAAAATATCCTTTTGTCAGCATAGTTTCTGTAGTTCTCCAAGTGAAAAACTGTGCTGATAAAAGGACAGTTTTTTGACAACAGGGATGTTTGCCCTTATCATACCACCAAAATTACTGACAGACAGAGCAACTAAAAAGACAACTTTCCTGTAAGCTTCTGCTGGAAGTAAGAAACATCTCAAAACTTATCTCTCCTTCCAAGAACAAGATGCATATCTTACATAGTTGTAGTTGCCATAAACTCTTAACACTGCATATTTGCTATTTTAAAACCTGAGGAAAGCAAAAGTCCTCAACCCCACATCCTTCAGACAGCTCTTTCCCTGTGGAGGAGGAGGAGGGACACGGAGCACAGGAGACAGCTGCCATGACTCATCCTCCATTCTGCACCACTCAAAGCTCCTTGAATGGTGTAAGAAGGGTGACAGCAAGATTTATACAGAGAATCTAAGGTAATGCCACAGACATCCAAGAAAAAAAACCACTTTTATCTTTGAGGTATCTGTGATCAAACTGATACAGACGTGTTTGCATTTTAAACACAGTCATTGAATTTCTTCAACTTAGGTTTGGTTAACTCATCAGTGAAAAGGTGTCTGACCCCTCTAGGCTAGGGCTGATATGCAACAGCCCTGGAACAGTCTTAACTGGTCCTTATTCAATAACAAACTCTCTTACAGAAGCAAACAGCTTGCTTTTTTTCCACCACAAACCCTTGTCCTCTCACATTTCTTAGCTTACCTGTCTATATTAAAGATTATCTTCACTCTAAGTTCTGACACAGTTTTCTCATTAAGCACCATCTGAGACTGTACATCCATAGAAAGGTTCTTTACTGTACTTCATACTACTGTCACATAAGAAACTGAACTGCTAAGTATGGTAGCCACACTTCAGTTGGCATGCTTTGAACATGTGATTGCCATCATTTCACATAAAGCCAGGCAGTCAGCAGGAGTTCTAATCATTACTAGATAGTTTATTTTCACACTATTATTCATATAGTACTTTATTTTGGAATTCATATCACTGAATGTGTTAGTAAAGATTAAATTAGACAATGTAATGATAATCGAGACATTGTGCTGACTATAGAAGAAGTAATTTGATTCTCTGAGAACTTGGCGAGGGGGAGAGAACAAGTACTAAAAGTTTAAAGTAACTCCAAGATTTGAGGAGGAGGGAGGGAGGGAAATAAACAGCAAAAGCAGAAGACTGCAAAAGGTATAACTAGCTGAGAAGGGGTTAATTGAAAGAATGAAAGAAAGGTTTGAAAGTTAAAATTGAAAATAGCTAGTTTATATTTTTTTAAGTTAAAAAAACAAAGGTTACATCAGACAGCTTTAATTGTATATGAGAGGAGAACCAGACTAGGCTGATTAAAAGTATAGAAAGAGGGTAAAAATGAAGTAGTAAAAAGTAAGAAGCCCCCAAATAGAATTAATAAAATAGAAGGGCAAAAAGCCTTAGAGGAGGAATTAATACATCCCTGTTTTGGCATTAGTGCTTTCAAGGAAGCTCTAGCTGCCTGTCAGAGCCCCCCTGGAATCAATGGGTTACTGTATGGGTGTGGATATCAACCAGTTCTGTGCAGTTTGCAGGCTCTTGGCTAAGATGTGAAGCTATCATCACCTTAACCACTGTGCTTGTATGTTATATCACATTTCCCCATCTGGATTCTGTTTTTTTGTCTCTTAAACTAGGAGCCTCCTTGGAGCAGGGACTGTCTCTTCTGAATATTCAGCACTTAGCACAAAGAAACCTTGATCCTGACACAACTTATAAGAGTAATAATTATTTATAATGATATCAGGTGAAAAGATTTGCAAAGCAAAGCAGAATTAATTTGCAAATAATGCTGGACTGGCCCAGTGTAATCTGGGAGTTATTTTAATCATTCTGCTTTGATATTTACAGGTTCTGCAAATAACTGTGAAGGCTTATGTGAAATCCAAATGTTCCAAAAAAGGTGTTGGTGGTGTTTGAAAATACATATGAAAATTTTTATATAATTACTCACTATGTGTAGACCAACTGATCTCTGCCTCTGACTTTAGTCAGTCTTTTGGGGGGCAGAGATGCTGCTATGTGAATTAGGTCTCTTCTCACAAAAAGCTGACAATGAATATAATCAGTGTAAACCCTCTGTGTGCAGTCGATATCCTGTGTGCAAGACTCCTAGCACTGGTGCTTATGGTACTAAGAGTGAATATGTTTCAAAAAGTCAGAACTGGCTTGCAATCATGCCACTTTTCCCAAGATTGCAAAGAGGGGTTACTTTCAGGATCCTGAAGTTCTTAGGTGACCAAGATAAGATCTATTTAAAGAATTTGGAAACAGGCATTTTTTGAGCCCTCTAAGTTGGTACAAAATCACTCATAAGCACTAGTCACTTTTGAAAACATTGGCCTAAGATTATCATGAATGTTGACAGAATATGACATAAATATGGATCATTATATGAGTTTCAATACTTCTGTAAAAAGTTTATTTCTTATTGTGCAAGCAATAGTAATGTTTGCATTAGTTTTTCATCCCTGGACAATGTCATTGTTCTTTGACATTGAACAATACCTATCAATGTGTGCTACAGAAACAAAGGTCCTTTTGGAAAAGAATTGAGATACTTAGTTAAGAGCCATAAAGGGTGAAAGAGAGAACATCCTTGTGACTTTTAAATATGGAGCAGTGTTCTTACATGAGTCCTGAAATGTATATTAATTTCACGCTTATAGAATCATAGAATCATAGAATGGATGACTACATCTTTTTCGCTTTGAAGTCAACAAGGAAAGGTCAACTGAATTAACAGGAAAAAAGGTAAATGTTATCTCAACACTATCTGTGCTGCTTTTATGGTTTTACTGAATCTGTAAATTTAAGTGCTGTTATAAGAACCAGCAGTACCTAAGAAAAGGGCCATGGAAAGTCCATTCTGAATGGTTGCAGCACCGATGTGCTTGGAGGCAAGCAGAGTAACCTGGCAGTGAGCAGTTCCTAAGAGGCACAATTGTGACTTTCTCTGCCCAGCAGCCTGGCTGTTTTGCCATACAGCTGTACTAATACTGCCATCTCCCTTCAGTTGTTTACATCTGGAGAAAGGCACAAGATAGATCTGCTTTGATTTAATACATAAATATCATTTTTTAAGGTGCTTCACATGGGCATAATACATAGTGACTCAACAATGTATAAATTATGAGATCATGATATTTCTGTCATTCAAGACGTGCTACACAGGTAACCCTAGAAAGCTGAAGACTGACAAAAAACATATGGGTAATTCTTAAAACTGTTAGTTATTAACAAAAGAAACATGGTAAGCCACTGGGGAGACCTGGGTGAATTTACATTTTTGCAGAATTGTTGAAGACTTATATCTGGATACACTGAAGCAAAACCTTACATGTACGGTTAGCACATTCACACACGTTGACTAAAATTTTCAAATGTCTAGGATTAAAATTTATTCTTAAACTGATATTAAATTTCCTAATTATGCATGACTATGTACCCAGTACTCATAATTCTCTGCTGAAGTCAGAGCTTCCAGTTGGGCACGGCCTGTAAACAATCAAGTGATGTTATTTAGAAGTCTAAATATGGATATAATAGTCTTAATGCTGTAGGCATCTATGATAGTGTTTGTTTTATTTGCATGTTTCTCTGTTTGAAAAGTATTCTCATTTATATTGTAATAAAATCCAGCTTTTGCATTTAAAAACTTGTCTTATTTGGAGAGCTCAGTATAAGCAATAGGTTTAGAAAAGGTGACCTCAAAGCTCTGGCCAACCCAGGGTCTTCTCACAGGAAGCTGTGTTTTTTTCTGGCTATAGTCACATAGGCAATAATACAAGTGAGTATCTATAGGACACCCCATACTTCAATTAGTAAGACAGTGTCTGATTTTGCTAGTGGTATGATAACAGGGGCAAAATCTTAACGAGTCTACCTATAGCTTTACACATTGACTTTGCAAGGGATTTTCATGATTAAGGCATAGGAGTTATGAGCCACGTAGGGCAAATCGTATTCTGTCACATATGGGAATTTGAAGTATCTCTCTTTATGTTTTGCTGGAGTTGATTCAAATTCACTGTGGTCCACATATGAAGAACAGAACTTGATAATAGCTGAGCTGTGACAGGAAACACAATCAGTTCTGAGAGTGCTAATAGGCATGAAGCAATAGGGCAGACCGATGCATCCATGTCATCAGCTCTGTGGGAGCAGACTGGCCCTGAGTGAAAGTCCCCAGTCACTCGCTGCCTGCACAGCCACCAAACCACTGTGATAATTTCCAAGGGATCTTTGCATGTGGGGGATGTTGTCGAATGAAGCTTTTTCTATGTCAAAATGCCATAAATTATTGAGACAAGGTTTGCAGAAAGAAGTATTATCTCTTTATTAGACCAAATGAGTGTCACGAAAAACATAGGGGTTTCAGTTCTACTGTAGGACCTATCAAAGTTTCATGTTCCAGGGGCTTGTCTGCCTTTATTGTCTCCTGTGTTGGATTGACAAAAAGAAAATTTTTGCCCTTTTTCTTCCGTGCTCATATCCTTTAGCCAGCATGCAAAACCACAGTGCTGCTGTAGGTGTTGTAGAGCAGAAAAGGTGGGTCGGTGCCACACAGATGTCAAGGAGAGCAACACAAATGACTTCTGTTGACATTTGCACTTCTGGAGTCAAGGCTACCAGTCTCTTCCCAGAACAAGCTCTGTCTTATTTCTGAAATATCACAATTCATGATATATGAGAAACTAAAATCCCCTATGTTTTCCAAAACCCAATAGAGCCCATATTCCTTTTTACATTGGAAACTGATAAAATTTTGTAAAATGGATTTCTCTATTTAATTGTCTAACTCTTCATATTCAGATGCTTCTTTTTGCCTATTATGCAAACATTCAGGTAGATTTATATTAGGTGCATTACAAAAAGTGGAGATACGTAGTAAAGATTATATTGATGTGCATAAGATAGAAGACAATAACACATGGAGAAAAAAGATATATGACTGGCTGGAAGCATTGCAAGCTAACACTTTGCTAACTTGCCACATGTGTACATCACATAAGCAGCTGAAAATATTTAATAGTGAAGGCTCACACATCTAGAGTGCATTCAGTTTAGGGGGAAGCATATGCAGCTGTTACAGATTTAAGTACTATTTTCTTTTCCTGTTGGTGACACTGAGGTGAAAGAGTACCTATACCTGAAAGGTTATAAATTAAACACAGAATATAATGAAGCACAACATGGAAGTTAAAATGAGTATGAGTAAAACCACTGCATTCTCTGAAAGTGCAAACATGGATTTTAACTACAGATAAGTATCTCCCTCTCTCTCTCTCTCTCTCTCTCTCTCTCTCTTTCTCTGGGGCTTTCTTTATATAAGGACTTGCTTTGAACAGTTTCCAAAAATGGGCTACCCAGTAAAAAACTGAATTTATACTAAGTATTATGAGGATGCACAAATTATATTTTGTGTATCAAAAATTTCAAGTGTGTTACCTCTGGGGCTTTATTTTTATTTTTTTAATAAAGGATGGCTAAAGAATAAATATTGCTATTTATAATGCTTCCAGTGTCCTCAAAGCTTGCTTACTATAGTCTTTTCATTTCCCATTCAATATGAATCTAATTTATTTATATAAAAGCATCCTCCATAGAAAGTAGTGCAAAATGCTTTGCAGAGAGAGATAAAGAAAAGAGAGAATGTTTTACGCAAATTGCCACAGTGACTCTCAAGGAGACAAAAATGAAAAACAATCTCTGAGGATACAGTACCATGAACATAAGAAAATCAGAAACAAAGAAGAAATAACAGTGGAATTATTTTTGAAACCTATACTGAGTTTAGGGGCTGGAGAACAAGGGAAAAGGGAAGGAAAGAATGGAAAGAGAATGAGTTAGTAACAAAAAAGAGGACAGGGAATTGGAAAGTTTTCAGATGAGATTTAAGAACACAAATGTTTCCGGGAGAGGGAGATAAGGCAGCAGTGCAAAAAAGGGGAAGAATATTCATGTGGTGTAGGAAATGACAAAGGAAATGAGTGGCTTAGCTTATAGTCAATCAGCCAAGGATTTTGAAAACCTGGGTACAGCTGTCTGGGCTCTTCTTGTCTCTCTGGACTTTCTTACCTGTAAAATGGAAAACAGAAGGTTAGGTGATGAGGCGTGGGTGTCTGGATGCAAGAGACTTCTGAGAGAAAAGGCTTGAAGGAACTGTGGACCAGTTGACTAGAGGTCAATAAAAGTAGGATACGGCCACAAACCTGTTGATCTTCCTTGGTGAGATACAAATGCTCAAATGTTCTTTAAAGTTCATTGGTAAATTATTTTGTTGCAAAATACAAGTAGTAGAAAGTGGCTGTGACCAAGTCAACAGAGGACAGAGGGGAGGACAAGCAGAGCTGGGATATTTATAGCAGATATAGTGATAGCTAAAATAGATAGAATTAAGAATAAGAAACCCTGGAGGGAGAATAGGGAACAATGAATTTTAACGGAGATTAAAACTTCCTTCAAGACAGAAACCAGGAAGCTGGATAGATAACTTTTGTTATAACTGAAGAAAAACATACCAGAAACACTGAGCTGAATGTAGCCTTGTGCCATGCCAGCCTTTACCATCTTTCCCCATAATGCATATTCCAAAGAGAAAGCGAATCATCCCACAGAGAAGCTTTCTGAGGGAGGTGCTGGTCAGTGTTGGCTGAACCCAGAAGTGTGAAGATGGGGAGGGGCGTACCTGAGACAGGCAGAAGTTTTGTTCCTCCTGTCAGGAGGAGCAAATGACGAGGAACAAATGGGGAACAATGATCGGCTCTTTTGCAATACTCCCTTGAGTTTATTTTCTCCCCCTCTCGTGCTAGAGTGCTCAGAGATGGGCAGTCTTGCCCCACTTGCCAGTGCTTGCACAGGACCCTGTCAGCCACCTTGGATGTACTGACATGTGATACATCTTTGTGGTGTGCTAAATAGTGATGAAATCTGTACCACATATTTAGCACGTAAGATGAACTAAAGAAAATGGCTTTCTACTGCAAGATCTTGAAACATACTAAGGTGATACTGAAACTTGCAGGAAGAGCAGCTAGGGCAGAAGAGCTAAAACAGGGTGAAGGCTGTATATGACCAAAGAAATAAACATCACCAAGCATTCAGGGAAGAGCAATCTCTCTTAAGCTCACTCCTTAAGCTATACTTGTGCTATATCCATTCAGAATGGATTTTAGCTTGTCACCCAAATGCTACCTAGTATCATAAAATCCGCTGTACTCAGACAGTGTAATTCACAAGCATGTTAGATCTTTTCTGAGGACTTTCCAAACTTGCTACTCTACATTTTGTGACCTTTTACATTCATCTTGTTTCTCTTAAAACATTTGTTTCCTCTTCTCTCCTACTTTACATTTTGTTTTACCTAAAAACTCCATGTGGATCACATTTAATGGAGTCCACTAAATGTGGGGATGAGAGAAAAAAAAATGGGGCAGTTATCTCTGTGCTACCACTCCATCCATACTCTTTGAATAAGTCTGCACAATGACACTTGAATGAAAGCCTAAGTAAATTCTGGTTGATAACTGCATGGAACAAATGTGGAACAAAGGAGCTATGTTCTATTCTTTATATGTTAGAAGCATGAACTTGTTGCTGCTTGATAAATTCCTTGTCCTCCACTAGTACTTGAGTTCCCCCTTTTACTGAGAGAGCATGCAACGTTGCAGTTCAGAGTTATGTTATATTTCCTGACATTTGACATTATTTTTTTTCCCCCAGAGAATTAAAGGAGTTAATATGGGAAGCAGTTTTTGTCTTGCTTTGGCTTTTAAATAACAGAGTGTTTATTTCTCATTCAATGAGTCTCAATTATTTGTTTGTAAAAAATCATTTGGTAAACAGGATTAATTCATCCTTCATGTAACTACAGTGGAAGACAATAATGTTACACAAGAGATGAATTTGCCAAATATATAACTCTTGTAGGGACAAAAGGAATTCTTTCTAGAGTTGTGTGAAAGGTTTATGATACATGCCTGATTCAGTATATTGCTACAAATCTGAATGTTAGAGCCCATTATGCCTTTCTTCAAAAGTACTTAATGTGAAACCAGGCCCAGGTGTTGAACCATCAAGCCTAATTTTAAGAAAAAGTGATTTAATTATGTCTGTGCTGAGGGTGTGTAAAGCTTTGCTTGCTCCTGGGAGGTACTTCTCTCAATATTTGCAATGCAACACAAAGTTGGGTAAATCCACCCAGCTGCATGCCAAGAGGAGTACTCAGTAGATGCCTGTGATGTGAAGCTGCCTGACTCTATGGGTTCTTGAGGGCTGAGTGGAGTGTTGGTACTGCTGAGGAGATGAAGGTCAGGCAAGGCTGTGTGGCCTCTGTCCCTGTTCTGATATTATGCTCTTTACCATAGTGTCTGACAAGACAGCCCATTAATATGTTAAACAATGTCAATCACATCTGTAGCACGCTGTTCTTTCTCTCCCTTTCTCCAGCAGAGGGGCGTGTGTAAAGAAATGTCTTGGTTTTGGGCTAGTTTTTGTTCTTTTTAACTATATGCACCCATTCATGCTTATGATACTATCTACAGTGTAGTGGCTCCCTAAATTCAAGTCCTGTCTGTAGCCAGCAATTGCTGTGAATGTGGTATCTGGTTTCTGTGCTGAGGAGGTAATGCCATGCACTGGAGAGAGCAATAACCTATGACTCAGGACCCAGGATTCCTAATCCTGGCTATGCTGTCAACCTGCTGCATGGACCTAGGCAAATCACTTGACCCAGATTCCCAAAGATAGATAAGCACCTAAGATCTTCTTTAAATACTGACGTCCAGGACAGATTTATCTGGAGTGCTGCCTGCAACTCATAAGCAGTCCTGTGATGAGGTTGCAGCTGGATGACTGGGTAGCTTTCTCTCCTACTTTTAAAGCTGTGTCTGTGCTTCATCTACATTCACCATTTCAGCTCCGTCCACATCCTTAGATAACGCATGTTGCAAAGGGCACCAACATTTCTGCTGTGCATATGGAAAAACTTGGAAAAACTTGTCTATGATTGGTGTCTGGGAAGCCCTGAAGTGAGAGTTTTAAATTAGGTGCCCCACTGCCATAAGATCCAAAGGTGCGGCTGTATTCAGAGTATGTGCAAGACAGAGATTTAGGGAACGTGGAGGCAGAGAAGTGGGGGTTACCTGGGACGTTTGATGGTTAGGGAATCAGCCTGGGATGGCGAAAATGCAGGCTCAAGTCCCTAATCCAAACCGGGTACGCTAGGGATGATTTTGCCACAAATCCCAAGTAAATGTCCAAACCAGTAAACTGCCAGATACCTTGTGAAATGCCTTTCTCTGTTTTTGGGGAATTGCAGGGGAGAAGGAAAATCAAACATGGTAATTTAGGCACAGACGAGCATTTATGGCCAAGAGTCCAAGCAGGCACTGGGACAGAGTGAATATATCCAAACCCTAACCGCTAGGCTCTGCACTCCAGATTGGTGTGTGCAGGTGTCCTCAGACACAGCAGAGCACAGCCTTGGACCTTACTGCCACAGCAGCAGGGAACACTTCTAGCATGAGCTGAACCATTTGGATGGAAAGCTCCATGAGAGGCAGAGCCACAAAGATGCCAGACTCCTTGGAAAATCGCAGTAAGAATTTGGAGATGACGCGCAAAATAACCGTTCATTTCATTCAGCTCTGGCCGTGTTCTGTGTAAGTGTGCCAGAATAGTTACTGGCCTCAGTTTCTCATGATATTTGAAGTGGTAAAAGTATTCAGAACTCCTTGATGGGATGGAGAAGCCTGATAGCTTGCAAGATGGAGTGCAGGTTAAAAAAAATACATATTTTATGAGTAGGTCTGGAAGCGGAACAGCTGACTGCCTCTTTCAGCACAGGCTTTTATAGATGGTCGTAGGGTATCTGGGAATCCATGAATCCACACTGACATCTGCACACTTAGAATCATGATGCTGTAGGCCCAAAGTATGTATTTAGACTGCATCTACAAACCTCGCAGAAAAACATTAAATCAGCAAAACGAAAAAACCAAACAAAAATGAGTCATAAAAATGAGCTGGCTACTCTAAAACACAGATACAGTAATTATTTCAGTCTTTTGCTTAGGGGTGTACCAACTGTTTACAATTTACTGTTTGGCAAGCTGGGTGTTCTCATTTCCCTCATGGTTCAGGAGTCAAAAACATATGCTACCTTTAGTAATGAACTCTTCTAAGATTTGAAACTATCCATATTCATGTCACAAGAAATGTTTACACAAGAGCAAAATGCTCCAACATCAAAATAAATCAGTAACATCTCAGAGTTTATATTTCCATATGCTTCTTTGGCATAATAAAGCAAGGGAAGGGCTGCTGTTGTAAAATGGAGTTTAATTAAAAACAAAAGAAAAAAAACTTTATCAGAAATCATGGCCATCCAAAAATCATGCAGACTAATGCATGGTTTCAACATATTCTAAAGATTTATCATCTATCAATAGAAACAAGAAAATGCAATATAATTGTATCCTCTACACACCTTGCATATTTTCCATCTTTTGCGCATAAATTATACATTCATTTTCATAATTATGGTAACATTCTAGTTTTCACATAAACTGCTATTACTCCTGGGTACCAGTAAGTTTACATCTACCAAGGCTACATGCTAATTACATTTTCTTTTTATAATGTTATCTATTTATCAAATTTAGTTTCTTAATGGAAATTAATAGACTAGGTCTCTGCAGTAAAAAAAATAATCATTTGTAACACAGCCATTTGGGTATTTTTTCAGCTTTTATTTTATTCAAGCTTTAAGGTCTTTGAGTGCTTGATTGGTGATTATGGTGTATGAAATGTGTTATAATGCCAGTGTCCAGGATATGGTTGGGAAGGAGTTAATCATCTCCCTTTTGCTAGAGGAAGGGCCACAGCTGTCTGAACTGAGTGAAGGGATTTCCAGGGTAGCCAGCTGTGGGGATTTAATTGGTTCACCTGCCAGTATATAAAGGGGGATACCACAGGGGTGACTAAATCCTGTCCTGGTTCAGGGAGGAGGAGGTAGTTTGGGGAGAGTATTGTAGCTGTGTGTAGACCTAAGCAGGAGTGATTAGTTGAGTAAATACTTAACATTCTTGTTTTCTTCTGAATGTCAGGCGAGAAAAGGAAGGTTTTTAACATTTCTTTCAGGAAACAGGGTGCTCTTTCAATTTTTCTTATCCTTTATTTTTCTAGCTTTTAATGGAGTTGTATGATGCTCTTGCCTGGGTCTGAAGTCAGGGCAGCAAGAAAGCCTGGATTGAAGGGAGGTCAGTGGATGGAAGATGTGCCTCAGCCAAGGGCTGCAAAAGAAGATGGGTGGATGGGTGTGGTCAGGAGTGGGTTATAAAACAGTGTGTGGGATGCTGGAGGAAATCTCCTTGTCTATATATACACGACTGTGAGCTGACAATCTTAAGGAGTCTTGGCATTCAGATCAGCAATGTGCCCTCTTTTAGCTTGCTTTTCAGTTGAATGCAGTAGAAAGATTGTTTACTTTTCCTGGACACTTGAATGCTTTTAGCAACAGGGTTTACCTGTGCCTGGCTTATCCTCAGGGTGGGTTTCCCTTCTCTTTATCTTTAAATCAGAGTATTGTCAGAAATTTGCAATTTGTTTTACTGGGATAGCAATGGTGGAGTAGTACATTCTCTAAGAACTAGCTTTCATTGCATTTGACTTGAGCATCAACATGTTCTTTTCTCCCTCCCTTTCGGTGGGTTGCTTCCATCTGGTTTTCCAGGTTTAAGCATGATAAGTTACCTGAGGAAACAGGGTTTGTTCAGGGTAAGAAGTTCTACATAAATGTAAGGTGCTAACACCAAGCAGTCCCTTGTTTTGAATATCACAGTATATTTTATGTATTCTGTTTCTACTGTGCTTTAGAAATGGTCTGCATATTTCAGCCATTATTTACACCCACTTGTGCCTCCTATGGCAGTTACTTTGCTGTAGTTGAAATGTGAATAAGTTCTTTACTGTACTACAGAGGATATCACAGGCTTCATTTAGCAATGCCCATTTAAACCTCATGTTGTGTCTGAGGAAGGATTGCTCATAGTTAAAACAATGCCATTCTTGTCTAACACCTCATTCTAGCACTTATACGCTCCTCATATAACTAACAAGGGTCTCCGGGATGCTTTGCACAAGTCGAGGAAAGATCCATAAACTTCACCTATGTGTTCTGTAAGACATTCCAGAGGTTGCTGCAGTGTGTCCTATTTGAACAGCTTCCAGCTAGCACCTCCTTATTTATTACAGGCATGCTCCCTGAACTTATTGGAGTGAAGGCCTGGATGTGTTCTGCTTCCCAGAGCAACATGAATGCTATAAGACTTTTCTGAGTATTGATAGCTTGTCAAGAAGGAATATAGAGGTTGGCTATTCTTGGTATTTTGAAACCTTTCTCAAGGTTTTTTTTTTGTAGTAAGTCCTGCTTCTGCAGAGACAACGTGGATGACTCAGGATATTGTAATGATTGAAGGATTCTCAGTCCATTATTTTCCCCTAGGATTTGAAAAGCTCACTTTTTGTTTGCCCTTGTTAAGGTTAGCTATTGACTATGAAATACCCTATGTATTCAGAATGCTCAGCGAAGTGTTAATCATTGACACAGGAGATGTTCCAAGTGTGAGTGCCATACGCTAGCTAAATTCTTATCCCATGAAATGTGTTCCAGATTTTTCTGGCTGTAATTTATTGCTGGATTATTCTTTATTAATCCCTGACAGGGTGCTCCGCAATGTATGTGACAATAAAGGAGATAGTAGTTGTTCACTTAAGTAGTGAACAGAACACAGAAGTGACGTGGCTATTGGTGGTAACCTATGTTTGTTTATTGAACAAGGTTTTCAACAAGGTCACTGACTGCACCTTGTTACACTGCAGTCTCCTGGGTATGTTTGAGGACACAAGGTAAGTGGAGACTCAGAGCCTCCCTTCCAGCCCTTCAGCTTCCCCTCAGAGCCAAGGGATTGTTCACCTATATTCAGTGTGTTTCCAAATGATCCCAGGAATAATCCATTATAAAATTGAGAGTGTGCCAGTCAGCCTTAAACTGTGTAAAACCCAAATTGGATCTAACATACAGGAATGGTTTAGATAAGCAGTCTTGTACATGTGAGATTATCTCTAAACCGATTTATATTCTGAGTTTGCCTTCTGCTATTAAAATCTTAGTTGCCCTTGGATCATAGCATAACCCAGTGAAGCATCACCCTTTTTCCTCTTGTGATTGTGCTTTTTCAAGAGATGACACTCCTCAGAAACATGGTGTCCTGAATATTTTTGTTATAATGTTCAGAAATCATTTCATAAGAGTGACTGCAGTGGTTCAGGCACAGGGCTTGTCTAGCATTATTCTTTTTCCAACAGTGGCCAAAATTGGATGTCAAGGGAAGATTATACAATATGCATAAGGCAAATGTATAAAGTCTGTCCACTGGGTATTCTTCTGGGCTCTGTTCTGTCTTAGGCACTTTAAGACCACTGTGGCTTGTCTATTTACTAACTCTGTCCAGATATCTTCTCCAAGTACTCATTAAGCCTGCCCTTGAACCCAGTAAAGTTTTGTTTCTGCCATGTCTTTTGGCAAGGATTTACACAACTGCTACATGTGAATAAAGAACAAACTGCTTATTTGTTTTGAACTTGGATCAACTATCTTCCTTTGATGGCCACTGTTTCCTGTATCGAAAGAGGCAATAAGCAATCCGTCTCTCTGCATCTCATGATCGCTCATGGCATTATGGATCTCCATCGTTTTTCCCCTAAGCTGTCTGTTTTCCGGGATGAAAAATCTTGGCCTATTGAGTCATCTCTTGTATGGAAACCATTAATCTTCATTGCCCTTCTCTGAATATCTTCCACTTCTAAGACATTCTTCCAGGTGGAGGGCTTATAAGTAAACAGGGTTTACAAATCATAGCAGAAGCAATGTTTTGTACAGTGAAAGAATAGGTGTCTTCTATTTTTGATTTTTCTTATTAATTACTTCCAAAATTTGAGTGACCTTTCTAACTGTTATCAAGCACTTGCCTGACACTTTCATGGCACTGTCATAACCCCAAAACTTCATGTCTAGGTGATAATGACTAGCTCAAAGCCAACTTTTCCATATACAGAGCAAGCACTGTTTTTCCCAACATGCATTACTTTACCTTAATCTGCATATTAGTAATGCACTATTCCCAATTATTAGTTACTTTTTCCTGAACTATTATCTTGACATTCATTCTTTGCCTTTCATTTTCAGCATATTTTAGAAGTTCAGTGGTTCTATAATTGTTTTAAACTGTATATCAAGCCCAATTTTTGCAAACAGACAAACGCCCAGAACTATCTTTCTGCAGTATACATTTAACCCTTTTCTTTTCCCTAAGCTTTGAAGATAAATTTTCTTATAGTAATAATTTAGTGGAAAAGAGTAGTTGGTGCTCAAGAGCGGGAACAGATTTATCATGTAGAAGTGGCAGCATTTAAGAAAAATCATGAGAAGGTTATGAAGAAGCATTAGGAACAGCAGTGTGAGATGAGCACAGCCAGTGGGAGGTTTACTGTGAGGAAACGAGAACTGGCACACAGGAAGGACTGGCAGAGTGCACTTCCTTGAAGCAAAGATAAAATACTAGAATACAACACAAAAGGTGAAGTAGAAGCCATTGAAGGAACTTGAAGGGGAATTTTTATGCTAAGAAGTGTGGAAAGATGGTGTAATATCTCTTGGTTTGATCAGGAAGAAAGCAGATTCAGGATAATTTTTCAGGTGTTTTCCAAGTCTTTCAAAGCACAGACAAGAGTATAAGAATGCAGCACACTAAAATAGTGCCTCATTGTGTGGGGTCCTTAAACATTTCTGAGATATTAATGTTGAAAGGTTTGACGCTTAGATTCAGCTGCAGAAATCTGAAGAGTCCTGCAAAACATCACCTGGTAGAAAAGAGAGTTTAGAAAGTCCGTCCAATGAGCTGGACACTACTGGAGAGGGCAGAAAACATCTGACTATTTTTGAGGGAGCTGTAGCAAGCTGTCATCCATCTTCCTCATGCTGAGGGTAGATCAGAACTGGTCCTTGTCTTCATCACTCATTACAAGAGCCCCATGGAAGATGCTCTCTCTTCCTGTCTTTGCTTTCTCCAGGAGAGGCTTCCCTGACTTCAATAATTTCCTATGTGAGACTTGGCTCAAATCCTGTATATATGGAGCTTGTCTTAGAACTCATTCTCATTTGATGATTTTCACTTATGCTTTTAGTTAGAGAAGTTAGGGGTTATCTGAGATTCTCAGCTAGTGAACATTGATGTAGGCCTGTAAGCATGTCATCTTTATCATACCAGCATCTTGGTTCTTCTATTAGAGGAAGTGAGAATGATGACACCACCTGTAAAATGTTTTGAAAAATGCATGCAAGAAGTTAGTGTTTTATTATTATGACAGATTTTTCCAACTGATAATATCCATAAGTGTTCCAGGATGTTCCACTTTACCTATTGAAAAGGGGCAGGTTTGATTTGAGGTATAACGAAGGAAGAAGCAATTTATTTCTGAGTCTAGTCATTACTCCTTAATAATGATATACAAAGAACTGGACCTTTTGACAAAGTATAACTGGAGAAAAAACATATTTTCACCAGATGCATAGGACATAAGCCAAGGTATTGTTGAGATATTAGCAAAAAGATAATTTGGGACAGTATTCAAGGCTCTTGCTTTTTGTTTGAGGAATTTTTTTCCCGGAGAGAAGATTGAAGTATCTGTAAGGACAACTAAGTATTTTAAAATGGATTTCAAACTACTAAACTGTATCTGAATTATCATGTTTATACTACTGAGTGCCTTAATCATCCATCAGGTGGCTGGTGAGGTGCGAATATAGAGGAATGTAATGTCCTTCTTTCACATTTTGATAAAACTTTGGAAGAAGTGTTTGTTAGGGAAGTGTTTTATTTTTTTCTTGAAAAGTACAAAAGCTTTTTTTTTTCTCCAAACAATATTGTGTTAGCACTCTTACTAAACAGATAGATTTTATTGGCTATACTGTACTCTAAAAACTAATACACTTTATGCTGATCTCTCTTGTAATGTTACTTCTAGAAACAGCATAGAAGAATTACTAGAGCTTTAAATTTAAAATAAAACATCAACAGATAAAGTGCATGAATAATTGTGAATATGGTAAAAAGGGAGTCAAGCTGAGGAAAGGGAACATTTTATAAAATATTGAAAGCCTTCAACTCATACATGCTGCATAAGCACAGTGTGCATGGTCATATTTCTGCACTGACTGGGCACCACAGACCAAAGTGTTTATGTTTTTGGCTGCCTTTAGAAAGCATACGTGGCATTAGGTCTTAACCTTATTACAGTTATTTTAATGATGATGTTTTTACATCTAATTTAACTGTAAATCATGTTAGCAGAGTTTTGACTGTTATGTCAGAGAGCTTAAAAACCAAGCTGAAGTTATTTCAAAAGCTAAGAACTTGTCTAGCCTGTGATGTTTAGTCAATATGATCCACTCAAGTGTGGAGCTGTCAGAAAGGACACCAACGGATGGTACTTAATCTGCTCAGTTTTGAAGGGAAGTTGGACTCTTAGTATGAAGTTAAATTTTTGATCTATCTCAGTTACAGTTAAATAGCCAATTTATGGATTTGTTAAGGGCATTAAGGGAGTTATGGAGGCCTATAAAACAATGAGTGCTGTGCTATGGTACAGTTTGTAGTCGGGTATCCATGACGTGTTTATTTTTGTTGTATGGGAAACTATTTTTTTCAGTTTACTTCCTTCACTCTGGTGCCTCATACAGAGATGGGTAAATACTTCAAAAACCACATTGGCAAATGTTGGTTCAGATGAATTCTACACATCCATGTCAGCTATCATGAGGCTTTCTTTTCCACAGGTATTCACACATCCAGTTTCTGTATAGTGCCATGGGTGTAAATTCAGATTGAGTCTGTAGATTTTGGTTGGGCATTACTGTAGATACAAAGTCACCCTCTACCTTCCTGTCTCTGTTGATGTGCTCTTGGCTGTGTGTAAAAGATCATACCCTTTCCTGCCTCCACAAACAAATTAAAAAGTCATCTTCCTGGGGAAGCCTGAAGAATTTTATGGTCAAGGTGATGATCAGATTTTGAGCTGAATCTCTGGCAATGTTGTTTTCTCTGGGCACACTCTCACCATGCACATACACTCACTTTCAATAGGAAGATTTTGTCGCTTCATAGGTCATGAATATGCAAATCTGTGCACCAGGCTATGAGCTAAGACCATGTAGAGGGTATTGGTGGCATTGCTCTTGCAGGAAAAAGGCTGTTTAGATTATAGTTTGTGGATGTGTTTTGTGTTGGAAAGGCTCAGATCTAAATTGAAGTCTTTAACCAACATGCTATTTCAGACAATGTTCCAGGAGAAATTGAAGCATAACTATCATGGTATCTTAGGGGAAAACAAGAAAAATGTGTTCCTTGTCTTTTTGTAATAACAGTCTGAAAGGTCTTGTGTTTAAGAATGAGTCAAGAAGTGTAATGAGCCCAGATTTTTTTGAAAAACCTGCTCTGAACCTTTTGAAAACAGCCAGCTCTGAACTCCAAGGTAAGTAACAGCAAAGCTTCACATAGCAGATACAAATGATGTTGATGTTTCGCATTGAATTTTAGTGCATGCTGGAAAACTTGGTCTGGAAACTGGTTTTACTGTATTTGGGCAAACAGGATTTTCACTGGTGAAATTCGTCTATTTATGGAGTATATAAAGACCACTACCTACAGAAACCATGCTACCAAGGCCTGTAATGTTGGTTAACCAGTCAACCCACTATCACTTGTTAGACATGAAGTTGTACATGGATGGATTCAATGGCAGTGGAGAGCATATAAACACATAGGACTGAAACGTGCAAATACAAAATTAAACCCAAGCACCCAAGCGTCTGAAACTTCTTGCTTTTACAACACTTTGATATAAAAGGATTTTTGCCTGAAAGTATTGGAAACCAGACTCAATGAAGTATTCCTTTTTGTTTTGATTCATGAATACTATTGTAAGTTTTTAAAATGAAACTTGGAAGTACCAGAAAATATCTGCTTTCCTGGCCCTGTAACTTTACTTTTCTTCCTTATCTTTTGGTTACGGTACATTGTCTAGGAAAAAATTACGTGTGCCCTTAATCTCCAGGTGTGCTTTTTCCAGAGAGATGCCAGTAGAACATTTACAGTAATTAACATACTTTCTATATTCCCATTTTGTTAATGATAGTTTTTTGAAGGCTGTGCAGTAATTACTGCCCACGGAGGTATGTACTCTAAATAAATTAATGACCAATGACCAATAATGATTATAGATGTAATCATCCATTGTGAAATATAGGCTAAAATAGATTTTAGGAACAGTGTTGGAAGCTAAAATAAACTCCACTGAAACTGTACTGTTAAACAATGTTAAAATTATTTTAGCAGAAAACCATGCCGGAAGTTATTTTCTAATCATATGCTAATGTTAGTCATTTTTCATTTTTTATTTCCAAAACATTTTCTTCAACACTGATACACTGATACAATGATACACTAATGAGTAAAAACCCTAACCTACACAAGCTAAGTGTTAAATGTTCTTATTTTACAGATGAATTTTCAGACTGGGATTCAAACCATGTAAACATGAGTTTTTGAGAATCTCAGACCCAGACTACTTCTATGGCAATTTCATTTTGTAAAACAAAATACTGCAAATGAAAAAAATGTTGCCCATATC
The DNA here is from genome assembly GCA_028020825.1 of Podargus strigoides. Lineage (NCBI taxonomy): Eukaryota > Metazoa > Chordata > Aves > Caprimulgiformes > Podargidae > Podargus > Podargus strigoides. The sequence continues at coordinate 14,194,323 of CM051628.1, read as the reverse complement.
TGTACAATTTTGTACTGATATTTGCATACCAAAAGGTTTAATGGTGGTGAGTCTCCAGTAGACTAATATTCTCTTGCCACTCAAACCAAGCATAAAACATACATGGAAAGGTTGTTTTTTTAAAAAAAAAACATATTTAATAAATCAAGACCTTACCTTTTGCTTAGGGAAGCAATTTTTAAAAATAGAGAATAAAAAAAAGTCCAGTAGTAATTTTTAAAAACCTAAATTGATTGAGAGCATGACTTCTTTCAAACAATGTAGGAAAAGTCTTGTTGAAACCCACTAATTTGATTGTTCCCCAAGAGGAGATAGACATCTTAAACATCTTAAATATTTGACCCCTTGGCCTTACAAAGCACACTTTCACATTAGCAAACCTTAATATGCACAGAGTAGTTTGGATTAACACCTATACTATCCTTATCTGTCTCTAGACATCTTGGTTTAAGAAAATACAGCTTTTGAAAATAAGATCACCTGGAGGAGTTCTGTAGTTTGTACTGTACAGCAATAGACAGTGTAAAAGCATCCCTTTCCTTAAATCTTCAGTGTTCCCGTTTTTGAAACTATGAATTTGGTGGTATGTGCAAAAGAGATAACTACCAACTGAATTTTGACCTGAGACCTTCATGTTGCTTAAGTTTACCCAAACTGATGGATTTAGCTCTACTTGGGTGCTTGTTAAGATGCACTGTCTCACAATGGGTTAGATTCTGATTTTTCTTTCCAAGTTAACACCAGTGTAAATAGAAAACACGCACTGCAAGTGAACAATATTGGGGTGGGGGAGGAGGAAATCTATAAATTCCAAATGTGAGTATAAGCAGCCGCAAGTCCATTATCTGAAGTGGTTATGTCATCTTACACCAACAGAAAACTCAGCTCTCTATATTTGATTCCTAAATCTCACCTTACATCAGATGTTCAAAGGTTCAGATGAATAAGATATGTCTCTGTAAAGTGTGTTTTAAATTAAAAGCTAGTGAAAAACATGTCTTTTGATTTCTGGATGACAGTCCTGGAAAATGTGTTTCAACTGGCAGCTACCCTCTTCCTATTTTACTCCACCTTCACCAAGAAACCAGTATTCAGTGACATTAGAGCTGATAGTCTGGACAAAAACAATAACCTCTCTTTGGTTCATCTTCCCCATTTTGCTCTGGGTGCTGAGAGGTGGCTTTGAAAGGGCAGCATGTATAAGGCAGGAATATTTCTTGAGGGTATGGGGAGGATGTTCTCTCGTTTGAAGGAAACCAAGACTTCCAACTGATTTTAATTTTATTTTTAATGTTCATGGGAACCAGTCTTACATGCCTGGCTGAATTCAGAGTTTGGATTTTTGGCAGGTTTTTATTTGAGCCCATCTTGGCTGTTTTTCAAAATGTCCAGATTGCTCACATTAAATCTGAATAAGCACTACCCACTAGTTTAATCAGAGTCATCTGGTACACCTCTAATTAGTGTTAGTTAAAGTTGAAATTCATAATAACACAAAATACTGCATTTTTGGGATGTGTTTAGTAAACTCCTGAATGTAAAATTGTAGGAGGGAAAAGATCTTTGGCGATATTATTCAAAAATTGGAATACATGAGTTATGAAGACAATAACACAATGGTAATAAAATAAAGCTAAGTTCCTGAAAAATGCCATGAAAACTAGTCTTTATCCTTTTAGGCATGCATACACATATACAGTGTGTGTAGAGGCAAATGCTTTTATGAACTTTAATTGTTGGTCCTGTTAATCTAATAATTGACTATAACTGCACGTTGTGCATTAATCATTAAAACATGTACACATCTGGGAGTATTTCAGCAATTATTAAATAAGCATGTGACACTTTTGGTTTGGACATAAATCGTTTCCTAGTCTTAACCCATTGCAATAAAAGATATGTAAACAAAGTGTTATAAAGATATCTTTCTACTTGAAGTCAGTGTGAGTTTTGCCTGAGTCAGAACCAGACCATTAGTATGTTACTGCAGATTATCTAAAAATGAAGCTTTAAAATTACTATACTTGTGTGATTATTGGCTCTAAAGGATCAACCACCCTACAAATCTGACTTTTTTGTATTACAGTCTATACTATGTAGTGTTTGTTTATATTGCATTCTTCCCTGAACCCTTGCCATTGAAGATGTTTTAACTTTTCTTATGTCAAGACAGACCAATTAAAACAGTAAGCCCTGCAGTTTGATCTTTTTATTAAAATGTTCCCCAAATTAAGAATGATAGATTTATGATTTTGATTTTTCAGGTTCCACTTCTAAATTACAGCAAACTGGTGAATCATACTAATATTTTGCAGATGAGCCATTGTTTTTACATGTATAGTGTAACAACAGCGCAAAAAAGTGTCTGTTTACTCAGATTTATGTCTTACCTCAAATGTTCTTGTTTCTCAATCATGCTTCAATTGATACTCTGGACATAGAAATATCATCTCTATTCTTTTTTTTTTTTTTTTTTTTTTTTCTTTCCTGGCCACATTTCAGCTTCACTATTCAAGGATTGAATGGATCATGATTACAGAGGTTTTTTTTTTCAAGGGCATCTGTTCTTAGCCACAGCTGAGGATGGGGCCCACTGAGCCGACTGGAAGGATCCACCTAGAATTTGTTGAATTAAGTCCTTGCACCTGGATATAATTGTCATGCTGCTGTGCTGGGGATTTCTTAAGCTACTGGTAAAACAAATTAGCTCAATTTAAACTGGCATCCAGTAGGGAAGCAACAACTCACCTCATATAATGTTTTTCAAATAATTATTTTTCTATTGCCAGTTTTGCTTCATGAATATTTTCCTAAAGGCAGGATGAATTGTTGGAATTTTTTTTCAAAGTTAAACACAAGAGGCAACAAAAAGCATTCTATTATGCATGTCTGCTGAGTTACAACTAATATTGAAGTAGTATATGATTACTAATTTTATGTGACTGTAGCTTAGATATATGCATATAAAAATGCATATTAAAAAGAAGGTAACAGTAGATTAAAAAAAAAAAGTAGTGTAATAACAACACTCCCCACCCTTACAAAACTCCCAAACCAGTCTCAATACATATACTTTATGCACCTTGTGCCAGATTTAACACTGTAATTGTATAACCACTGTTACATTTGGGAAAGATTCTTGCAAGTTTGTTTTTTTGTTGAACAGTAGACAAAGGTAGTAATTTATGTCTGACATGGGAATTTGTATAAATACCATGGGATCTCATTTCCTTATGCATTTTAGAGCTGTTCGAACTTGGCAGCAAAATTCACAAGCTTCCTGGAAGGTCCACAAAGGTTCATTGCCTCAGCTGGACTTGCAGTGGCAGGACTTTGCATGAATCCCTGGAATGTGTGCATCTGCGTTAGCTTCAGCTTCTCATAATATTCTCCAAATGTAGGCTCTTAGGGAAACAATGAAAAGTCATCTCTTCACCTGAACATTTCAGGATGACTTATGAAAAAGAAGAAACAGCACTTCCTACCAGTGCTCTAAATATTACTATTATGTGTGGGGTTTTTTTGTAGTTAAGTGACACGCTAATTTGGAGAAGAGTGGGATGTGTTCACTAAGCATGGATGGTAGTTTTTGATGTGTCTCTAGAATCACCCCGTTGTAGCTGCTTCAGCTGCTGACTAAAGATGTTGTTCTTGTGACCTGGTCGTATCACTGTGGATAACAACTTAATTTGCTTTCTAAGGCACTGCTCAGCTGTCTAAACAGAAACATGGACTGAAGCTACTTCTTGTTTATTATATTTTTAAAGAAAATTCAATAGTATAAAATGTTTTGTGAGATCAAGCATACATTTTATTTTAGAGTATGGACTCCTGATCATCCTCTTAGAGATTATGGCAGAAATATAGATGTACATATTATCGTAAAGCATCCTCTAAGCCACTTTCTCTTTTATTATTATGTAGACTCAAATGCAAGAGGAATGTGAGTTAGAAAAGTAGTGCTTTTTTGAAGGATGACAAAATATCCAGAGATCAAAAGTCAAATGTAGAAGCTGATGTCAGTCCTTCAGCTGTGCAGTGAATTTAAAATTTTGGAGAGTGTGTACGTGCAGGGGAAAGTGTGGACATTTCTGTGGCTCTTGATAACAGTTCAACTTGTGCAAGCATTAGCTCAAGGTGAACCTCCATGTGTCATAAATAGTTACTTGCGTATGTGGCACTGTGACAAGTGGGAACGTGCTAAATGGAATGTCCTGTGTGAAGGCAGCTTTCCAACATCAGCTGGCTCCTAACTGGGGACAGTTTACAGGTGTAGGGCAGTTGGTTGTTTTCAAATTATCTCTGTTATAAAGCGAATTTTGTTTTTTAACTGCTGGCCCTGTTTCTTTCTTACAGTACAGCCTGTTTTTCCCCACTCCAGCAGTGGAATAGGCACTCCTCTGTGGCATGGATTTGCCATCAGTGTTCCAGCCGGACCCGAGGTAAAGAAAATTCGCAGAGCAAAAGGGGCCATCTTATAAAATAACATTGACTGAATTATCATCTGTCTTCTGTGGAAGAGGAGGCCACAGGAGAGAGTTACTATATCCTAACTCATTGTACCAATGCACACCCAGAGTGAAGTTTTTCTTCCAACTGCGATAGCCCTGAATCAATGCATATGAGAATGGGCAAGCAAGTTGCTTTCATACAATATTCCTTTTTATAAGCTCATTTTTCTTGAGCTTCAGGGGAAAGAAAAAGCCTTGACTTTTCCCTCAAGGTTGTGTAATAACTGTGGCTGGTGTAAAGGTTGCCTTGATTCCTCTCTGTGTTCCCTTCCCCTGCCTGGGCTTCCAGGGTGGAAGCAAAAACCAGCAGCAAACTGAGCTTAAGGTGTTTTTTTTTTTTGTTCCTTATGTGATGATAATCCTAGGCCTGCACTTAGAGAGAAGCTTCCAATGGGAAATTAAGCTAAACTGAAAAGCATAACAAAACCCAAATCATCTCGACTGCAAGAATTTCTCCAGTGTTTTATTCTTTAATGCTTATTAATAGAGACAATACTAAACCCAAAAGGAAGCTAGCAATATCCTGTTCTTTTTCTTTTTTGTTATAGTGTGGATTTTTTGTTTAGTAAACTCCATGTCAGATCTTCTAATTTAATTATTGAACTCACAATGTGAATAAACGTACAGAGATGACTAATAGCATTCTCTTATAATTTCATTACAGGGTAATAGACATGTGGTTTTTAAAAATGATTTTTTTTTTTTCTTCTGTTACAGAGTGTTTATAATCTAAATGAACTCTCACATCCTGCCTTCTTTTTCTCCTTACCCTCTTTTCATTTCTTTTTAGATTTGATTCATAGAAAAATGTGAGCGATGCGTGCCACTGATTTGGGTCATCTGCATGCAATTCAAAAGGAAAAGGTGATTTTTTTCATTGCCTGCCAAGTAAGTGGGAGAGGTGTAGGAAAAAGTGAATTTATGCATAAAACGCAAAACTCCAGATGAAAGAACGGACCTCTTTTATCATCGTAGAAAGAATCCATCTGCAATAATTACCAGTCAGACTATCCGCACACTATGTTACTTCATGACATCTGAGAACTGCTGTGCTTCTTGAGCCAGTAGCCACTATATAGCAACCAGCATCAATCCTGAATGAAAAAATTGGCCCAACCGCTGGTGAATGGCACTCAGTAGGTTTCCCACTGAACTATGCTGCGAAACAATGATGCACATTGGTAAATCACCGTGTGCGCCTTTCAGTTCTTATGCATATCCCATACTGGACAGCTTCCATTCACTCTGGCACCCACTGCAAACAAACGTAACTATGCATCAGAGATGAAAGTGAAAATGCATATGTTAAATCCCAAATGGAAGCAGAAGAGTGTAATATATACATAGTTGCTTAGCAACAAACATGTTTTGGCCACAGGAATGGTGACATCAGTCAGAGGAGCGAGAGGGAAGCTGCTCTGCCCTGCTTGTCTCTCTCCCTGGAAGCTTCATAAAGGTCTTTCCTTATTTCTTTTGAAGCAGAAGAGAGAGGGCTATTGTGGATGTTTGTTTATGTTATTAATGCAACAGACTGTAGGACAATTGGACTTTTCTTTGAGCAGGAAAACCTGTTTTCATTCTGGATGTCCATTGTAATGGTGCATGCCTTCCCATACAGTCAGGTGTTCTGCTCCTCGCTTTATGGCTCGCTGCAGAGTCCCTCTTAGCTGAAATGCTCACATAGGAGAAATGAAGTGCTAAGTCTGAAAATATAAACTGCTGGAATTAAAAAATATTTTTGGTGTCACTCACTCTGTTTTGACCCTATCGTGCCTTTCACTTCAGCTCCTACAAGCTTTTATTCTACTGGCATTTCATGTTCATCTGGCTCTGTGTTTTTTTAGGAAAGCAAGCGATGTTTATTTCAGTAAACCACACAATACTTACGGTTAGTAGATAGGTATTTATTAATTCCTCCCATTTTAGATGGCCTGAATATCTCTTATCTCCTTTTCCCCTTCTCTCCCCTTCCTGCATGCTCTGGTGTGCATGCTGCCGTGCCCTCTGCAATGGGAGGCAAAGGAGGGAGCTGGCAAGTCCTGGAAAAAGTTATGCACACCCCTCCATGTAGGTAGCTCCTGTTAACACCAATGTGATCTCCGTGCACAGCTGACGTGTAATGTACCTCATGCTTTCCGCAGTCTGCTTGCTCCACTGGATCATAGCGTCTTTCACATATAGAAATATCGCACATTTGGGTTCAAATTAATCTGCCACCCTGGATTGCTGCAAACACATCCCTGAATACATTATTTTTGAGTGTTTCCTTTTAATTTAAGGTAATGAATGTACTTTGGTGGATCCCCAGTGGGGAGAAAGAATGTTTCAGGCATGCACTTCTTTTTGCAAAGAAGGCTTTCTTGACAGTGTGAGAGACGTGTAGGAATGCAAGTTATATTGAAGAACTCAAATGAAATTAAAATCATGCATGAAAGCAGGGTTAAAGGACCATTATGGTAAAATAAGGCCTTTATTTCCATTCATGGAGCTATTATGTAGATAGTGTTTTACTTGCTCTCATTTTCTGTGAATTCATAGAGACCCTTTTTCATGTACTAGCACATATCAAATTGACAAGATATAACTAATAATACCTTGCACTTACTATCAGATTAATTTTGGGAAAAAATTGTGTCATTCTGAAAATATGGAGGAACTTGAGTGTGATGGTGTCTCTGAGCAGACAAGGTAAATGATGTCATTGTGAAAGGGTGGATCAAAGCAGAAGGGAAGACGAAAAGGTTGTGTGATAAAAGACCAGAAAGCAGGAACAAGTGTGATATTGATGCTTTCTGAAGAGAAAGAATTTTCTTCTCTTGAAACACCAAGAAAATTAACCAGGAGCTGTAAGAATATATTTGATGTTTTGGACAAGGAGTTGAGGTGGATTCTTCATTTTCTCTCTGTGACTTAGAGCAATTCCCCTAGCATGGCTCTCAGTCTAAATGGGAGTACTGTGTAGCATGATCCTACAGAAATCAAATAAACATATAGATCTGAAGTTCGTGGCTGGCTCCTCAGAAAGACAATGGGTGAAACTGGGATCCTATATCTGAATTTTGTGAGGCTGGCAGCTTGAGCAATGAACTGAAATTTGTTAGCTGGTGATCAGCCCAAGAAATTCTCCTAATATGCTATAAACCCTTCTTTTTTAATTTGTGAAATGAATGACTGTTAGCTGAGAAGATAATTAAGCTAGCAACCAAAATGTATGTTTTAAAGGCCTGTTAGAGTGCTAGCATTTTAAATATGAATAATCAAAATTTTTAATGGTAATTGCTCTCATTGAGTAGAACACGATTTTACAATTCACATTAATTATTGAACTTTAATTTATTTCCTGATGTATACATTTTAGTTTATATCTCTGTGACTATAATCTTTAAACATAGGCTCAGTGGTTTATCAAGTGTTGGCTTTCTGAGAAATGTAATCTATAATTTTCCTAATGGAATTATTGTCTTCTCTTATAATTAACCACATAGATGAACAGGTAGTTTCCTTTTAAAAAAGGTATACCTCTATGTTAGTCAAAGATTATGAATGTATCCATGCTTTTAGTAGCTGTGTTGTGAAGCTACAATCAAATGCAAAGTCTCTATAGAAATATCCTGAAGGTTTTTAATAACTTTGGCTCATATTTTAGTCTGTCATGGGTTTCCCTGAAAGGTGGGTTAGAAATAGGAGGAATGCAGTGTTGGAAACCGCATGAAGATTCATGTCACAGAATCTGTGACAAGTTCACATCCTGAGGAGTAAAGTTTGAGTTTGCAAGATTACTAAGAGAAAAGCTGGAATGGAGTCATGCCAGTTCTGAGTGTCAGTAAGTTCTGCTGTATGTTCTCTGTCCCTCCATCTTCTAGGCAGATGACATCTCTGCCCCACCTCATTCATTTGTTTTCGTCTATGCAATAGGCTCTCTATGATCTGTACAGGCTGTACTTTCATGTCACTTGGAGTCACTTTGATATTCTTAGCAGCTGTACTGGTCCAGTAACAGATAACTTGGCTTTAAGTAAGACTTCTGAAACTTTCACTATTCACACATGCCTCATCAAGACTCATGAAATGTCTTGTAGGAAAACCTCTCCCTTTCTTCATAACTCTCTTGACAAGCTCATAAGAAAAGCTAAGGAAACATAGTCTTGATGAAACCTGCCATAAAATGGGTGTCTTCCCAGTTGGAAAACCATACTTGGAGGTCAGTTATCAATGAGACACTGTTCAAATGGAAATCTGCACCAAGCAGTATCCTGTGTGGTGGTCTGGTCTCACTGATTAGGGTCAGCAGTGTCCTGGGTGCGAGAACCAATTGTGTTCATTACATGCACAAAGAATGTGAGCCTGGGAAAGCTGCAGGTATGTGGGAGAGTGGAATTGGAAATCAGACTGGAGAAATGATTGGAAAAAATGTTTTTCTTTGGTGGAAGAAAGTAAAAGATATTTACTGTATATATAGAGGAAAAGTTGGCTGCAGAAATGCAGAATGGAAAATAAAATACTTGATTCTAAAGAAAACAATAGAAAAGTTATGATGGGTTCAACCTGTACTTAAGCCTTCAACAAAAATATGTTGGAAAAAAAGAAAAATGTATTACTGAGATTCTTTTTTTTAATGAGCATACCCCAGAAGGCAGGTGTATGTGTCCTTCTAGCTTGCTCAGCATGGGTCAGCTTTGGGCATTACTTTCCGAAAGGATGTGGAGCAAAGGAGAGAATCCTGAGCCAAGTGGTCAGAACAGCTGACAGGGAAGTCAGAAGGATGAGGACTGTGTACAGTGTACAAAAGGGAGCACAACAGTCTTCAAACATATAAAAAGTTGCTGCAGAGAGGAAAGAAATTAATAATTTAATGCTTTTTCTCTGAATTGGTAAATTGAAAATATAGACTTAAATTACTCCAAGAAAAATTTAGGTTAGTCATTATAGGAGTCATATTTAAGGAACAGATAAGATTGCGGTGGGAAGATATGTGTATTTCCACTGCTGAAGGACTTTAAAAACTAGTTAAATAAACGTCTGTCAAAAACAGCATAGGTACAGTCGTTTTTTGACCTCTTAAAATCTTTTTCATCTCTGCTTTCTATTATTTTCTCCAAGTGGATTGTGCTGCTTGGATGTTTGTTGGTAAAGCCAGCAATCAAAATAATAATGTAGAAGCACAGCCCTGTAAACACAGAGGATCTGGTACGGTTTCTAGTCATGTCATTTAGCCTCTAGTGGAAAGTGCCAAGATATGTGCTTTGGAAGGCTCATAGGGCACATAGCTGCATGTCAGCCTATTTCAATTAGTGTGTTGAAATGGCGGATTACACATCTCTATAAAAATTAAATTGGTCTCATCCCTGAAATTATAAAAAGCCTGAGGATCCAATGGAAAAATCAAATCTTGAGCACCTCTATTTCAGGGGCCACTGAAATGCATAGTACCACTGCCACTGTGGCACCCCACTGCCATTGCTCATCCTCTCTAGATGTCCCCTCTCCCAGAGTGTGGGAATCACAGAGACAGGGATGCTGTGATGGAGAGCAGTCCCTAAGGCACAGCTTTCTGCTCAGTGTGTTGGCTGCTGAAATATTGGTGAGCCCCAGGAGCCTTAGTTCTGCAGTTTTCTGAGGATAGTCTTGCTCTCTGAAGTGCCTGTATTCAGATCATTTAAACGTGGAGTTCCGATGGATTTAGGGTGTTTAATGATACAACTGCCCTCTCCGCAATGTCTAGCTTGTGGTACACTCTAACACACTGTCTGTTTACAATCATTGTGTGCCCTAGTTAGGAGCTCAGGTAAGCTGATGGTTTGTAATTTCCCTTGTGTGCTCAGCCACTTCCCTCTTTCAAGCCTTCTCTTCAAATCCATCTGTGACTCATGCCACCAGCCAACACGTGTCTCCCCCAAGCTCTGAAGAGATCTATCACATTGCAGTCTGACACTGGAAAAGTTCTCAGATTTCCTTATTTTTGCATCATGCCAGTTAGTGGGGGGTACCACTGTCTCTGAAGCTGTTGTCACTACTGTGGTCTGTTCTACCTGTTGTGTGCTGCACATGGGCAGCAGTCCTGGGCAGTGGTCAGAGGCTCAGCCCGTTGCATCTCCAGCCCAGAAGCAGTCAAGTGGTCGTCTTTCCTGGCAGTGCCTCTGCACGCTCTGCCTGTGCTGAGGCTGCAGTGGTGGATAGGCAGGTTGTGGACTACGTGCGGCTGTCCAGAGGGAGGCTGATCTCTGACATATCTCACCCCATGTTGGGTGGTAATCCTGAGGGAAGAGCAAATATGGAGCTGAGATTGGGCATGGTTCAGCAGCTTTTCTGGGGACAGAGGTTAGTCCTCTCTGTGTGAACCTACAGTCTGTACATGAATGCAGTGACATTTCTGTCTCTCTAACATCCCCTCCAAAAACTGTGATCCAGGATGTCTCACTCGTCGGATGTGGGTGGATCTGACATTGCATTTCTTGTGGACCAAGGCACAGAGTTCTTGGGAAATGGTCTCAGGAGATGTTATTTCCGTAACTCTTGTCCTCAGAGACTGGAGGAAGGGGGAAGGGAAGATTTGTGAGACTAGCTTTTAGAAAAAGCAAAATACCAACATAACTACTGTCTTTTCTGCTGCTGCACACTCGAGTTCTAAAAGTACTGACTTCGAGATGTGTATAAAAGTCAGTGGCATTACCGTGTCACTGCTTTTGTTGCCTCAGCTTTTAATTCAGTTCATGGCATGACAGACATTGAAGAATGGGGGAACAACTCCAACAACTTCTATCAGCAGTCCTTAATCTGAGACTATTGCTCTCCCTCCACTTCCCCTCCTTCCCATCTCTCACAGCCCTTGTGGACCATGTCAGCCATCACAGAAAATGCGAAGTGTTTTTTTACAATGTCAAAGTGGCTGCAGCACATCAGGAAGGGCAGCCACCTCTTGCTGCCACACCATGAAGCTCTTCAGATGTGGTTTTAGGTGACGAGTGTGAATCACAAAAGCTGGGCGTGCGGGTTACTGCTCTCCACTTATGCCCATGATGCATTTTGATTGACAGACAAGAAATAAAAAGCAGATATATATTTTAGGAGGTGCAAAGGCAGTATTGGCAGCATGAATGAGGTTCTATGGGTTTTCTGGATTGCACTGTTGCTGGAGTCCAGTTTTCAAGAGAGGAGAACTGGTGTGATGGCAACAGACTTAATTGCCCTCTACTTGACATTTTGCTTTGCTTTTCTTTGCTTCTTTTTCAGCAGAGGGGAATGTTTGGCACGGCTGTTTCTGAAAGGAAAGGCTCAGAGGCCCATCTTCTGGCCTGCATCAAAATTATTTGTGTTTTTTAAAATTTCCCAATAAATGAAACTTCTGCATTATTTAAGATACCACCAATGTGCATGAAACAAAATGAATTTTAAATGAAACTGTTTTGAAATGAAAATGTTATTTTCAGGCAAGGCCAGAATAAAATGCTTTCAAACTCTTCTGCTCTGTTTGGTTTAAAAAGTTCAGTGTTGCTGAAACAGACCTATTCCTCAAAGAGTATTTTGTTTTGAAAAAACAACTTTTTCTACCTGAAGAGCACTGTCCAGTTCCAGTGAGAAGTCTAATAGCCCTGCTGTCTTGCGTTGGAAACTTCTGAGGTGCATAATCACTTAGGTAGTTACGAACACTTTACCCAGAACCAGATTTACCATATTTAATATCTTAAATATTGGTTGAACAATGCGCATTAAATCCTATGTAGTATATTTTTTTCCTGATCAATTCCATATTTATAACATTAATCATTTATCTGCAGTTAATTAAGAGAACTGACGGCTCTTAGGCTTCCTTAAGCTGATCCTTTATATGAGTATATCAAACAAGACCTCCATTACCCAAATCAGACACCATCACAATAGCTGTTCAGAGGCCAAAGAGACAGGAGCACAGATTTGGAGAGTATCCACAGAGACTTGACAAACAAAAAAGTAATATTTCAAGCTTGTGTCTCCAAGGAGTGGGGAAATAATAGCGATATAATTGAGGGAGTGTTTGTGGAGCCCTTATAGTTGAAAAACCTTCTGCCTCAGCCACACTAATACTCTGAAACAAGGATGCTGATTATATGACCAATTGTTTAACATGTGTGCCTAAACTGGTTTATAATTACCAAATTAATCTCTCTGAGGTATTAAAAGCCTATTTGCACAATCTTTGTGAAACTAAACGGGAAGCAAAGCACTTCACCTGTGTTGATACAGAGCCCTACAAATAGCAACTATTTGTTTTTGTAGCTGTTGTGGCTCTGGGAACAAGTAAATATAAACAGCAGGAAACACAAATACAGAGGCAGTGCAATTGGAGGCTGTCAGGAAGCAGTATGGTGGCTTCAGGAGCTGAATTCGGCTTGAAATAAGCTTTGTCTCAGTATGCGTAAGAGGCTTTGGCACTGTATCAGACCTCTGGGGAAGCCACTCAGCAGGGTGGGGATTACTATAGTTTGTGCTTCCCAATTCACAGCAAACTTGCTTCCCTGTCATACTCGTGCATTAACTCTCTCTGTCCCACCTCGGCGCTTTTTGTGGGGATTTGTTTGCTTTTTAGCAAGCAGCCTGACATCTGCTAGTTGAGAGTGGAGGAGAAAACCCCCAGCACACACGACTGAGTGGCTGCAGAGCGCTTCCCCTCTATGGTGAGTGAGAGAGGCACAAAGATGGCTAATTTTGCCAGGCTGGATAATTCTCCTCCGGAGTGGATGTGCTGTAGCTGCTTTGACAATACCATCTAAAATGCAAATGAATTATGCCTGCGTAGAATAGCTGGCAGTGTTGTGTAGACCTGCCGCTGTTATAAACTTCCTCCTAATGATTATTTTTTTCTCTCTGTGAACACATGGACTCCACTCTCTCTTTTGAGGTTTCGCAAGGGTTAATTTTCTCCTAGCTGTGGGAATATTTTGCGTTAGGAGAAACTCCATGGTTATTCCTAACACATGACTATCAAAGAGTCAGATTAGCTGAGGGGGAGGGGAAAGGCTCCTGAGTTTGCACTTCCTGTCTCTTAATAAAGCTGAGATTCCAGAAGTATTTAATATCATTGTGGTTTACATAGGAAATTGTCTGAACACTCTTAGTAAGTAACTGAATATATGGCTGCTATATTGAATACCATTTGTCCAAGATCATTTTTCTTTCAGTTGCGTTAGATATCTGGAAAATGTTGTAAAAGCAGGATCTCGTTACGGTGCACAGCTAAATGAGCAACTACAAAATACAGGTTTAAAAATTTAAATATCTGAAATGTATTGAGAAATGTGAGGTGCACCAGTACTAAAGAAACAACAGCAATTGTTTTATATGCACTGCTAAGGCAATAAAATGTGGATTCCTTATGTAGGTCCAAATGTAGCAGCTGGATTTGGCTTTATGAACCATGAAAAATAGTTCCCATCTGGAAGTTGATGTTGAATAAAGATGCAACAGTAAGGCTGCATCTTACATGTAACATTTATACATTTCCAACTCAATACAGCATTAGTATTGGAGAGGAAAGAGAGCGAGGGAGGGGGAGGTGGGAATATACAAATCAGAAGCCTCTGGCCAACATTTTTATGTGTATTCTCTAATTTAGGAGCCTCAGGTTTTGGCTGCTTTTTTTTTTTTGTTGTTTTTTTCTTTTTGGTAGAATAACCCTACCGGTACTCAACACTACAAGTAAGAGTCTTCTGAATGTCTTCCATCACACTCACTGCTTCAGAGACTGTCAGATAAATAAGAAAGTGATTATGTCACTATTTTACAATATTAACCTCCTAAAGCATCCCTATGCTCTGCTCCCACCCCCCCCACTCCTCTCCCAAATTGGCATTTAAAAGTTCATTCACAGAGCTTGCAAATCAGGAAGGTTGTTTTAAATTGGTTGCAAGCTGAAGCTGGCCCTTTTCTCTGCACCTGCACCCTGTCATGAGCAAAGTTTTCAACATGCAAATCCCACATTTTCATATCCAAATCCCTCAACCATAAGTTGCCAGGAGATCCTACTTCCTCTCAGACAAAATTATGAAGGTCCAGTTTAGAGAGCTTTTTTTAAAAAGCCTGACCCCAGACAAAACTTTATTAATGCTTAAAGGATTTTGTTAAATTCATGGTGTCTCAAGGATTTTTAAAATTCAAGTTATATACAAGCATAGTCCATGCTAAAACCTTACACTGTAAATAAGGTTGTAAATTCTTATTAATAACATAAGGCAACAGAAAGCCAATAAAGGAATGAAGTTTGAACATTTTATTGGCTCTTTTTCCTTCCTTGAGCAAGAATTATTTCTAATGCAGGACGAAGTGTTAGAAGATGTGATGATCCCCTTTGGCTTTTGCCTAGAAGCTGTTGGGAGGTTTCTTTAACTGCGAGACTTTCATGGTGGCCCCAGTGCTGCAGTACATCTGGCTGAAAAGATTTCCTGTACTTTCCTAAAAGGGTGCAGTTATTGTTCCTGTTGCCCTGGCCATTTCCATGAGCCTTTGAAATGAACTCAGGTCCCACACCAATGTTGCAAAGCAAACATTTTAGAGGTGAAGGGAAACTTTAAAATCAGTGTTGCAGGTATTCATACTCATCAGACCATGGGAATCTTGAAGTGCCCTTAATTCACATTTACCATGCATTTGAAATAACAACACACCCTGATGCTTGCAAACTGTGTTCCTTTAACATAGGAAATAAGAACCACATATGTTTAATATATTAACATGTGCAACACTCACTTGATACATGTGGCCCACTGATGTGATCATAGGCTTCCCTCAAGTTAGCTCTTCAAATCAGAAAGCAGTATCACCTTTTCACCTCTCGGTATCCTGAGATCCCACACCTACACTGCACTCTCCTGCTTGTTCAGAGAAGTCCCCTCCTGCATGGGGCTCTGGAGGTTTGTCCCAGGAAGATGTGTGGTTGTGTTTGTCTGTGTGTGTACACAAAGGAGGGCATAATCCCTTTGAGAGAAATTGTGTCACAGCCTAAAAATCTGCCACAGCCCTTTTTGGGGAAATTTCCAAAGCTGAGCTGAACATGTTTGACTTTAGCAGTCTGTTTTCCATGGAGGGATCTTGGAGTTTCTGGCAGATAGTGCTCAGGCCAGGCCCCAGATGGGTTCTTGGAGTTTGTGAGTGAGAACAGGGAAAGCATTCTCCCTCGCTCCTCTGAAAATGAGGAAAAAGCACTGTGTTTGCTGCTTCTTGGTTAAAAGCATCCTTAATGGTAGGGTCTGATAATAGCATCGTGGACACATTTCAAAAGGGATTCACACCTCCAAGTGTAATGTCTTAACAGTGGCCAAGCCTCTGAAGCTGTGTGGGGATGCAGACTGCACGTGCGAAACCCAAACAGGAGCACCCGCACCCTCTGCCTGAGGGTGGGTGCTTGGGGCTGGGGTGGGCTGTCTGGCAGGCAGCAGAGGCAGAAGGAAGATTTACAAAAGATTGGGGGTTGCAGAGAGAAAACAGGAAGGTCAGGAGGAGCCTGTGAGGTTTGAGGGGAGGGGCAATGAGGGGGAGGAGGCTCTCTTTCCCCCCAGCCTGGACCGTCTACTCTCAGCCCATCCCTTTCCCAACATCCTCCTCCACTACTCCCTCTCTCTTCGGGCTGTCTCTGCTCTATGCTGCAGCCCCTGCATGCACCCCTGTGCACCCTGGGCTGGGAGGATGATGGAGTGCCATTTCTGCTTCTTCTGCCTGCTGGGCAGAGGCGTACCATTCCTTGACCCCCTTTGGCCAGGCAGCAAGAGGAAAAGCAAAGGGTTGCATCCATAGGAATGGGCTTTTCAAGGTCCAGGAGCCAGTTCCTTTTCCCCCTGGCCTAAATAGAGCAGGTAATCAGACATTACTTTGCCTATGCCATGAGCCTGCTCTGGACTCAGTACAAAGACAATAAACATTCATTAACTCCCCTGTCCAGCCTTCATTCAAAATAAAGCGCACCTGGAGCAAGACTGTAATGCTGGCTATGGCATAGGGAGACGTGACTGCCTCTTTCCACTGTATCTTTACATTTATTGCCAATTCAAATGGCATTTATATATATATATATATATATATATATATAGGCTTCCAAGTCCCAGATCTCTTTTTATCCTCAAACTTGCAAGGAAAAGAAAGATTTTTGCGCGGAGGCTATTTCTGTTCCCAGTTGCAGAATCTCCAGTCTTTTCATCATTTAATTCACGTGCATGCAAATGCAAGGATTGCGCAAGCCTTGGCAGGCGATGCTCTGGAAGTTGTTCCCACTGCTGAACAACTGAAGCAGCTATGCCTCATGGAGGTTGGGAATCCCTTCCAAGACTGCTGACTCTAGGCCAGGCTTTAGTGCAGCCCTGCATGGTGCTATTAGAAAGCAAAGGTTGTGTGCAGTTAGCCTGGGAGCTGGAGAGCACAGCCCTACAGTCCTGCCTGTGTCCAGTGGCTTTAATAAAGAATCCCATTTATATTCATTACTGCAACCAAGTCCTGTCTCTAATCTATCGCAAGGGACGCTACAGATATATTATTTCTTTGTAGTCTCAAAATGCTCAGATGGTTTTTAACCTTATTAAATTTCAACCCCTTAAATGTGCTTCTGAAGCAAAACTTTTAGCAGTAAGCTTCCCAAAAAGTGCAAGATTTACAAAGCAGATTTATGACTATGTGGTGTGCTAAGTAACATTTCTCTCAGCATATCGTTTGCCAAAATTAGAGGAAATTCCCTAGTTCAACTGAACAGGGAGCATTTAGGAGCATCTACTCTGATGGTAGATCAAGTCATTAGTGCTTTAAGAAGCAAGACAACAAAGTGTTAATCTACCTAGATGATTTTCTAGTGGTTTTTGCATTTCAGGAAACAATAAATCTTTGTTTGAATTACAGAATGCTTCAAAGTCCTCAGGGTTTCAGATGTACTACTATATGGGAATAAAATTGGTCATAACCTCCTAGAGACAATATCTCCATTTTCTAATAGAACCAAAAAACCTGTTCTTTTAAAAGGTCAAACCACAATCAGATCTACTCTGGCCCCATGCAACTACACAATTGTTTCTATGTGTGCAGGTACCACATAGGTACTTACAAGTGGAGGATCAGTCTGGGTGTTTCAGAGATACCGTGGTATATGGCACAGTACACATGGCAATTTACTTCACATGAAATCAGGCATACAGGTGCAGAGGGTATAGGTTTTGGTGAATCTATAAAAATGATGTAAATAATCATTAGGTGAATAAGAAGACTCAATGTGACTAAAATAATATGCTACCAGGTTTTGGTTAAATTGCATACTAACTAAGCAAAATTTTGGTTACAGAAAGAGGAAATGCTGCATAGACTGGACTTTGATTTCAACATTTGGTAAACAGTATGATAATGCAGATGTTTGGTCATTTTTCATCTAAATTTTGGGATCACATGTTTCCAGTCAAATTTTGGAGACTTATTTTCTGAGCTAAGTGTATTTTTTGACTATTATTTTAGATAGGGCCAGATGGAAACTAAGGAAGGGCAAAACTGCCTAAAAACACCTCTACACTTGCAATACTTTGTTTTACAGTATCAGTAAAAGAAAAATTCTATGAGAGAATACAGAATTAGATGTCAATCAATGGAGCACGAAAAATGGCCTTAGAAATGCCAGTGTTAACATCCCAGTAGCAGTGAATCCTCTTTTTGTATTCTAGGCTAAAAGAATTCTGAAGTGGAGCCTTCTCCCAGCACCTGGGCCTGGAATAGGACATGTATATTCTGGCAATTTGGCTGAGTACACCAGCTGAAAAATGAGCAAATCTACACTGTGAAATCCTGTAGCCAGACACAACAGGAAAGCAAAATTGTCTGTCTCTAGGCAGACTAGTACAGAATATAGTTGAGGGATATATTTTCCCTAGACAGAGAAAGCAAAAGTTGGATGTGTGTTTTCTCCATCTGCCTGTTTTTGTCAGTTGTGTTCAAAGTGACCAGAAAACACTTCAAAATAATGTACAAGTGTTCCTCTGCAGGCATTTCTACATGTTTTAAGTACACATTCCTAAATAAGTGCATACTGCTTTTGTCTGGTGGAACAACGCAGTGCTACAGACAACAAAGTTTTCAGTCTCATCAGTGGTATCCTCCACATACCAGTGACTGACATTTCCAGGGAGAACGGATTTCCATGAGTCACAGTGATTGATAATATGAATTCATTTAAAGTACATTATATTTGTTACTTTTATACTAAACAGAAATTTATTAAATACAGTATTTACCAATGCTCAAATGGATTGATAGTATACATTTATATAAATATGAAGTGTTTACAAAAAATCATTTACAAAAACGTTACTGTTAGGTCTGTATTTCTTTGAGGCCCTTTTATGTATTTTTAAAGCACTAGGTGTTAAAGTATCCACTCTCTAAATTGTATTCTGGTGTACAAGCTTTTGACTTGGAAATAGATCCATCTGCAATGAGGTCTGTATTACTTGAGAGAGAATCTTGTTCTAAATATATATTGCCTTCAAAGCAGTAGATATCATCCTTGAAGTCTGGGTTTGTTGATACCTTGTCAAATACTTTGAAGAAGGAAGTCTCAGGATGCATTTGCAAACTTGGCACTTGGCAGAAAAGGGATTGTAAAGGCAGAGAGTAATGGAGTATCAGCTTCTTGGTCTAGTTTCAGGTGATATCCCAAATGAGTGAGGGGTAAAACTGCTTTATTAGACTTGCACAGCGATTAATCAGACGAAAACCGAGGACACTGATTCATGTGTGACTAGCACAAAAACCATGGGCATATCCAGCTGCCTTCAAGCAGAACTGACTTCTGATGGGAAAGGCAGGGTGTATGTCTCCACTATTCACCCCCAGAGACAGCTTTAGGCTGGTCCTGGCTCCCCGCTGTTGGGGTGCGTGCTCCCCAGGAGTGCCTGGTGGCACCGCCGGCCAGAAACACCCGAAGGCGCAGGCACCGCTATGGGCATTCCCTGCTGCAAGAGCCCTGCAGACACCAATCCCCGTCTTCTTTCCTATGTGGAAACTCAGGAAAAGATTGAAATATTTCTGAGGGAATTCTGCTAGATATTCATGTATCTACATTTTCTGCTCACTCAAGGGTAGCAGTGGTAACCAACGTACTAAAAGTCTTCAAATGCTGACAAATACAATTTAGCTTTGAAGGCTGCCAGCGATTCTGTGGTAGTAAATCCCATTTGCAATCAAAGGGTGAGTCATTAGCCTTGACATTTGAGAAATGGAGATTACTATGAATTTATGAAAAAGGTTCCCTAAAATGTTTCCTTAGCAACTGCTGCTGAGGAGCCTGGGGCATCTCTCAGGTCCCTAGGCTCAGAAAAGCCGGCAGCAGTGGAGCAGACGGTTTCCTATCCTCTTGCTGTATGTAGTGCTGAGGGTTCACTGTTGCTTTCCACTCAAGTCTCGTCTAAGTGAGGAAAAATGGTGTTTTCTTCAATTCAGTTGTCTTTACTGAGCTGGCTTAATGCAGCTGAAATTATTGCAATGGGCACAAGTTTATTAGGCAACATAGGAGGTTGAACTATTGCCTACACAAGGCTGTGGGCAGATTGGTCAGTTCCAAACATGTACCGAACAGAAGTCATGTGGCAGCTTGTTGCCATTATATTGAGCAGAAAATTTTATTGTAAAAGTGATTTTGTTAAAAAAAAATAAAATTAGAGAAAGCTACTAATTTTCTATTTCTCTTCTGTTTCTGGAATGCTCTAAAGTCCTCTACTCCATCTTTTCCTCACAGGCACAAGGGTGAAACATTTTCTTTTATGTTAAGAAGATGGAGTGATGAAGACCTTCCACCTTTAGGGAAGCCATAGAACACTGCTCAACCATTGACAATATTGTGTATATTATAACTCAGCCTGTTAAAATAAGCTCAACATGGTTATTTGGGTTAAGTCAGAGAAAAATAGTTTAAATAGGATCCTTGGCCGGCTACCACATCATCAAAGAAAGGTGAGAGACCTCAGCATGTGTGTGGGAAGGGAGAAAAGGAATGCGGGCACATGGAGAGGCCTGGGTGCTCCTTGGAAAGGCAAAAGGGGCACTGGTGGCAGGCAGCAGACATTGGGGGTTACACAGAAGGAGGAATCTCTTGAGTGTACTATAATAACTTCTGTATCTTGCCTCAGTCAGGTAGGCTATAAAGACAGAGGTAAATCCCAGGAAAGTCTGAACGATTGCAAAGCCATGAAGGCATACTCTCATCTCATCACATCTGCATAGACCAGAGCAGAAGGTTCTTCTGGATCTAGGGAACAAGTCTCGGTGAAGAAATGTGCAGCCACCTGCCTAGCGCATACTATATGCTTTCTTTTTGTTGTATTAAACTCATTCCTTCATTAAATGAGACTCTATTTTTCTGCTTCCAGCAGTCAATGGTCCATTTACATGATTTCCTCTGGTAGTAACATCCCATGATTTTCATGTATATATGATTTTTTTTTCTTCTAGATTTGCCAAATTCATTCCAAATCTAAGTAAGATCATTGAAGCACCTAACAGCTTCTAAGGGAAATATATTACTGCTGGTGTAACCCACAATACAAATATGGGCACAAATCATTTACACAATTCTTAGCAATTCTACAAGACTGCGGAACATTTGCAGGGGAGTGGTTCCATTTCGTGACATTTTTACAAAAAATGGAGGCTATTAATTTTTTCAAATGAAAAGTAGCCCTTCTTTCCTTTCTCTTCTCTGAAATGAGACACTCCCCATCTTGCTATTGCTCCTACACCATATATCCACTGAGAATGGCCTGTCATTCTGCAAGCTCTCATGTATTTTACAGAGTCAACATTGCTATTCATCTCATGCAACTGCAGCCAATCTTGGCTGCCAGGTGAAACATGATGTTGAAACAGAGAAGCAGTCTGGAAGAAATACAAGCTCTTAAACCACGAATGGCTTTGTGGATCAAAAATGCCATTTTGAATTACACCTGAAAATGAAGCAGAGAGTAGCGAAGTCTCTGGAGCACGGGTGCAACTGCAGGAAGGAGCAGTGCCGGGGCAAACAGTCCCACCCTTGCCTGACGAGTATTTTGCAGGTCTGCTCTGAGTGCATTGGTTATGATTGGGAGCAGCTGCAAGCTCAGCCCAGTGTAGTGCTCCCAATATGTTCCAGATGATGAATATGATGCAGACTTACTGGAAGAAAAATATATTTCTGGGGAGAAAAACAATTACTTCTCAAAGCAAGACAATGAAGCTGAACCGATGCTACATGGGCATAAAATACTTTTGGGCAATGACTTTAACTTCTAATAAATCACCCACCTGGACATCCTTCTGCAGAGTGAGTTTGGATGTATCAGACCCAAAATGTTTTCAGAGTTACATAAAGTTGAAAAATTATGCATTTCATCCTTGATTTCTCCCCAAAGGCACAGCTACTTCGTTCTGTCATAGCCTCTGAATTCCACAGTTAACTGAAAGGTGCCTTTGCCACTCCAAGCAACACGTGGGCTATTTCACACAAGCTATGCAAAAAGGCTTAGAAACGCCACTTGATACAGTGGGTTTCACTGGCTGAATCTTCAGAGGGGACTTGAAGGAAATTTGCAAAAACATGTCAAAAGTTAAGTGGTGAAAATCAGCTTAAATGCCTAATTTTAATTTTGTTTGTGCTCTCTGTTGTTTCATTGTGGGGAGAGGGAAGAAGCTGTCTTTTTCTCCGTGTCCTTTCATTTTGTTGGGGATAAAATGGATGTTGGTGAAAAGAAGAGGGCTCTGGCAGGGACTGGGAAGAGGTTGTTTATTCTGTTTTGTTTTCTTTAGAAAGGGGCAACTCTTCTAAAACTGGTGATGATCCAGTTAAAGGGGGACTTGGGAGGAAAGAGAAAAGAAAACTAATAATCAGCCTCTAAATGACAAGTTTCCTCTTGAACAAAAGAGCAACAGGAGGTAGTGCAGGCGGGGGGTCAGTGCCCAGGGGTAACATCGCCAAAACAATGGATGGAGAATGTGTGTAGCTCTTGCTACTCCAGAAGCTACTGCCCCAGTGTGTTCGTTCACTGACCGGCTGGACAGATGAAACCTGACTCAACGCTAGGCCATATGTGATGCTGTTTCTGGAGTCCTCCAAAGAGGAGGAAATGACTGACTGTTGATAATGCAAGCAAGAAGAGAAGGACTGCTGGAGAACCTGGCTGTAGTTCTGAATGACAGGTACGAACAAATACCCCCAGCCAATTTGGCAGAGCCCCATCAGCAAAGGGGCTAAAGGTGGTGTTCCAAGTGACTTCAATTAAAGATGGAGACTGCTTGGTAATGTCTACGCTTCTCTTCTGTTGGATTAACCGTCTGTTAGGAAACGCCACCTGTGCTGGATAAACTGAAGCGAGACGATTTTAAACTATTATGAGTGTAAATAGAAGTTCATTCTGGTTTAGACTAAATTGTTTTTAATTTAAATTCATGTAACTTCTGTGTAGACGAGGCCTATGGCTTGCCATTTTGCAGCAATGGTGAATTTATAGCACATGTGCTCCAAATGGACTATCATGCAAATTCCCTTGGCGTTTACTCCAAGTCCAGTTCCAGCTGTCGGTGGAGATGGAGAAGCAGAATGGACTGCTCACATGGCCTCCCATGTAATGCAGATTGGATCTATTGTCAGTCAGATGGACTGGTGGTGTGGGAGCAGTGTGAAGCCAGTTCTTTCACTACATGGTGTGTAAAGCAATGAGGCAGACAAAAGCTGGATTTAAATTAGGGAATATTTCTGCCAACTTTCATTCTCTGAAGCAGAGAAATAAAACATTTAATGCATCTGGCAATGTTTATTCTGTGCACAATGTTCTAGCTGATCATAAAAGAAAAGCTACGTGTGAACATTATCTAGAAACTTCATCATATTCTGAGGAGATGAGAGAGCATCATTCTGCCACAGTCTGAAAAAGTATTTGACTGAGAAAGTGGATGTAGTTTGGCAAGAAAACAAGATGACAAAGGAAAAAGAAAAAAAAAAAAAGGTTCTTTTCCATTAGGTAGGAATAACCAGTTACAATCACAGCAAATTCTTATCTGCCACAAAGGCTCCATTTTGAAAATCCTCAGTGTCCTCAATGTCCTGGTCAATGGCCAGTGGCTTCCCACTTTGACTTTTTGCTGCGTGTTCAAAGGAAAGCAAGATCTGAATGCTTGAAAAATGCACATGCTGCTTGTGCAGTAACTGCATGTGCACGAAAATAAAAAGAATTTCTTGCCTGTGCACAGTGGGTATCTGTGTTGGTAAGTGGGCAGTATCTCTCGTTACATGCATATTGCCCCTTTGAAGATTTGGCCCTGAATTCTGCTGGTGAAGTTCAGCTTGTATTTTCAATGACATTTCCACTGTATCTTCTCAGAAGTTTATGCTCGAATCATTCATTACCTTGACAGAAACAGAAGACAATGTTAAAAATAACCCAAAGAAATAATACTAGACCATTTTTAATTAAAAATGATTGAAACAGCAAGTATCAACTAATGCGAATGAAAACATAGTTGTGCAATCCAAGTAAGAAGAATGTCAAGAATAACAACTTTGTAACTAGATTTGGAAAAATAAACAATGCTTTCCTTTTTGCATAATAGATGTGGTGTGGGTAGTGAAAAATAACATTATAAAAATGCGGTAACACATTTTTATTTCTACTGGTTCAAAACAGCATTTGCTTCTTGAATTTAAATGGAATCCAATTGAGGTTCTGTCCTTCCAGAGACTAGTTTGATACAAGGTAATGCATTAATGACTACCCTATTGATATTGTAATTTTTCTAGTATACATAGAAATTCTCATATTGCAAGTTGCTGGGGCCCTTGATATTTCACAAATTGGGGATCATTAAGAATGTTTTCCATGTCAGAGCTATACTAATTGTGACTGTGTTGATGACATCCACCATTCTACTTAAATTGAAAATCGCTGCTTACTAAAGAAGTTGGACTCTGAGCTTAAGTCCTTGGTGACTGATTTGATTAGTCCATTTGAGTGAGAATAGGGCAACACAGGGGCTATGTTAATGGAACTTAAACAATAGGCCATCACTAATCAGAGACCTCAAGGTTGAAGTGAGGTTAATTGTTATGCGGGTGGTATTTGAAAAGAAGTGTTGACTGGTGTAATGCACTATGGGACTGTAGTATTTGAACATGCAGCCCTAAGGCCAGAGGTTTTGTTTAGTTTCCCAATGAAATTTAAAGCTACATTATGTACATCTCTAAACAACAGCCTATATGCTGCTGCCTTTTGATACATCACAAGAACAACTACTAATTGATAACAGAAATGAGCCCCCAGGCAGGACATTCAGATCCAAGTCTGGTACTGGATTTAAATCCCTTTCTAAAGTTGGTGAGGTGGGAATTGATTGAGTTTTGATTAAGCCCTTCATGAAATCCACATACAAGATTCAAATTGCTGCCTCTGCCCCCAAAAGTTTAAGAAATTCCAGATTCAGAGTTTCAGTTTAGTCCTGGAGTGCACATTTGGTGGAAACACACGAGCTGACAGCTACAATGTCTTAATGCAAAAACATTTTGGCATAATTACGGAGAACTGTTATTGATATCACTTTGCAGACATGGATTTATATCTCAACATGAGTAGCATGAGTTTTAGATATATTTCGGAGGAAATGCAGCTTGTATGAAAATATTGGTCTTTCTGTTCATCCAGAAACTGTGAACCTGTACAGAGAATTTTCAAACTTTCTATATACTTTGTGAAAATAGCCTTCATGATCCAACTGAAAGGGAGGCTGCAGGCTTGGCAGACTTATGTGTAATATATATGTTACATTAGCCTGCAATTCAGTGCAATAGAAACAGATCTTGTAAACTGGACTGATACGTGCTTAGGCTCCTCACAACTCCATTTCATGTGGTTCACAGGATTTATTTTTAATTAAATAGAGTTTGGACCTCTGGATTGAATGTCTTCACTGCATGTGCAATATAAAGCTTTCCCAGCTTTCTCAAAGGAGTGTATTATCTGCGTTCTGGAAGATTGGCTGATGGTGTGACCCTCCTTCTCCTTGTGACTCAAGTACCACTTTGGTGCTGGAATGTGGCTTTAGGCTTAGTTTCTTCCAAAGGGATCTGGTTTGCAACCACAGACTGGTGGATGAAGCTCCTCTGGTGTGAATGCTTTCAACAAAATGAATGAGAAGAGGAAGAAAAGCAAACTGAGGTGGAGGTGAGGGAGAGGGAACAACTCCAAAATCACTCAGGAATAAATATGGCTATTGTTTCTTCCAAAATGTGGAAAAGAATGACAAAACCAAGAGGACAAGAGGTGGTACAGGTGGGAACAAGGGACTTTCTGACCCTTTACTTCTTTTCCTATCAATCAGACATTTTTTTCTGAATCTGCAGCACAAACCCAGTCAGGAAGCCAAATTTTGCATTTCTGTGCATGTACAGCGATACGGGAGGAGGGATGGGGAGAACGTGCCGGCACACATAAAAATCAAGTACAAGCATGGGAAACATAAGGACGTTTTAACACAATCACATATGGAATTTACAAGGTCCTAAGTCATGAATAAGTGCCTTATTCACAGGAAACCAATATTTTGATGTATTCCCATGGCAGAAACAGAATGATGGGCAAGAAACGGATAGACACATAATACACACTCCAGTTGTCCTTTGCAGTCAGTGCCTTTCCCTAAAAATAATCCTTTATCTATTTTCATTTCTTCTATCCAAATAATCAGTCCTCCCAAGCATACCCAATGTTAGCAAAGCCTTTCCAATGTGATCAGAAGTGTTACTGGGTGCTGCAGATGGAGCAGCTGGGGGCCTTACGAAAACCAGGGATGCAAAGTATTTTAGCATAGTATCCCACACACCAAATGACCACTTAAATGAAAGTTTAATTGCAGCTGCTGGGGAAGGATGGAGGAAGGGTCAAACTGTTAGACATATGTGCTTTGTTCTTTGTAACAAAAGCCTTCAAGTATAAGTAAATGAACTCTGAAAAATATAATGAAATTGTGTTTTGATGTTTTGGATATCTACTATATGGGAGTAGGGGCACACAACAGGAAGCAAAGAGCAAGTTAAAAAAAGCAGTTTGTTATCTATTGCACCACATTTATTTCCTTTAAAAATCCCAGCAGTGTGCAAACTACCTGCTTATATTATACTCTGGGCAAATTCAGAGCTCGGGGTTAACCTGGTGGGAATATGTTTGCTTGCCTGTTTATTACTGCAGCTATTGCAATGTTTCCAATAATTCACTTGTTTTGGGGAGTGTGTGTAAGCTCCACACTTCCACCAGCACAGAATGTGCTCAGAGCTGTAGAGATGGAGAAATAGTGTGCTGTCCTCAAAGAGCTGAATGTTTGCAAAAGGGACCCGCAGCCAACAGGTGGTTGCAGACAGTGGTTTACTCACTGAGCATCCAGCCCAGTCAAGCATGTCCTACTGAAGAACTGTTCCATTGAAGTCACATGAGTGGATTCTCAAGTTCAAATGAGCTTGAAAATTGCAAGGGAGATTTCTCCCTGTATGGAAGGACTTTCTTTCAGAAAAAAAAAAAAGAGCAGAACTGACTCTCCTGCCTCCTGAAGACACAAAATCCTTCCCCATTAATAAGGCAGGTGGTAAGAGAAATGAGGAGGAAATACATGACAGAACAGGTGACTTGTTGTCATTGGTATTAAAACTTTCAGTCCACCTTTTTATCTGAAAACATCCCTTCCTTTCCATTCACACAACCTCAGGATGAGCCTGTTTTCCTTATCTCCGTTATGTTAATTGGTAGCTGTGGATTATAATTCTAAATATTGTTAACATTGGAGTTTCCTCCACACCTTTTCACTCTGCCCACAGGTCACTGAGCTGATTTACAAGTCATGGGGGGTTCAGGAGGACTGAGATGAGCTTGGTTATTAAACCAAGTGCCACTAATCGAACAACTATGGAGATGCCAGTTACATCTGTTTGGAAAGTATTCTGAATTCCAGTTCCTCTATTTACGCAATTCCACTCCTTTGGCTCTAAAGATGTATAAAAACAAATGTTATCCATGGCAACTAGTGGAATAAATAGGCTTGCCCTGGAACTCAGAACTTCCTGGATTCTATAACATACAACAGCCCCAATGCCATATCCTGAATTCAGGAATGCTCCTGTAAATAAGAAATTCCTATGGCTGCCCTCCACAGGACTCCCTTGTTTTAAGTGCAAAATTTGGGTTCTAAGTTTCTGCCTCAGCACTTTTATAGCTGTCGCCCTGGCAATGGGTGAGGTATGAGCCATCTACCATTGATGTGCACCATGACTATTTTCACTGCAGCTCACGTCATTTCAGCCTTTAATCTCTCTTGGCTTTCAGAGCTGTGGATAACTATCTCTTTGCCAGGAAAGGCCCTTGGAGCTATCAATTCACTGTCTAGATCCATCTCATTACACTGCGTACTCCAGCCTCAGCCAAAACTCCCACGGGATTCCGTGGGGGATTTGGTAGTGCTGAAAAACTACATGGCTTGGCCCATTTGCTCATGCTGGGAAGGGTGACAGGAGAGGCATTACAGGAAAGGGGAATGCTAGAGTCTATATGACCCATGCCAAAAGTTATGGTCCCCTTATTTTCTTCTGCAAAATTTTCAAAATAAATTAATTTATATTTAACAGGCATCAGAAGTTTATTTAAGGATTTACTTTAATTCAGAGATAATAAAAACTTTCAGTAGTGTTACATCTTTTAAAAAATAGCAGTAGCTTGAGAAAAATCCTTTAGATTCACAGCAGAGCTCTCAGTTTCCTCAGCACACCATTCACCAGAGCTTTGATTAATTGTCCAGCGCTAGGAAACGTTTTCAGATGTTTTAACTAATTAAATATAAAAATTATTCTCTCTGATCCAGATACACTTTGTGAGATTGGTTTCAGCTAAATCATCTTATTTTTTTACCACAATCAGCACAAGCATAGTAATGAAATAATTTTTAGCTGCTGAACCATATTTGATGTTGCTTTCTCCTGTCTGATCTGTCTGTGTTGCCAGGTAGTACAAAAAAACCTCACACTATACTAAGCAAGCAAAGTTTAAAAATCCCCCCAAAACTACAGAGTGCACTCTATCTGATGATTTAGGATTTTCAAATCAGTCTACAAAGATACCATTTATATCCCCAAATTGCAATCTGTAATTTAAACAAACCTTTCCCCGAGGTGAAGTAAACTCACACTGGACAGCAGACATTGCTAAACACGCCAGCTTGCCTGCTATATGGCCAAAGTGTTTATTCAACAGAAGCTTGGACGACAGCCACCACATCAATGTCACAGCCTCTCAGCACATGTGAAGAAAATACATGTGATACATAGCAAATTAGGTGTCCTGCTCTAGAAGGAGTGGAATGGGATTGATTTGCCACTTTTAGCAATGCTCTTTTACTGTCAGCTTGGCTTTGAGAAAAGCATTAAAGATTCTTGTCACAGATGTTTCTTTCATAAACTGTTGTGGGAGAATGACATTCTGCAAAAATGGTTTACTACTCTGCTTTCTTCTCCTGGGAAAACAAAGTGCGCTAGTCAGCCTAGCCAAATGGGCTCAAGGAACGCTCTTCAGTTATACCACAATAGCATTAAGGATCATGACATTTACAGAGCTGATCTTAGAAGCTCTCTTGGCAAATGTACAGTGTAGAGGTATTTATCCAAAGTGTGTGCCATTGATTTTTTTTTGTCTTGCATTAGTTCAGTGGGGTAAAACTGGCCAGTTGGGTGTTCAAAACAGAGAAGATAAAAAGGACTGAGCTTACACACCATGTATTAAGTGAATGGTTCACACTGCATTTGAGTAATTAATCACTTTTAAACAAAACCAGGAAAAAAAAAAAAAAAGAAAAGAGGGAAATCTACTACAGTAGTTAACATAGGAAGCTTCATTTGTTTTTATTCTAAGTTACTGGATTGCAAAAAAGGTAATTGTGAGATGAAATAACTTTTTAGATCATAGAACAATTCTTTGATCAAGGAACTATATTTTTAATTGCTTACAGCTAGCTGAGAGAGATGGGGGATGGTAAAGACAATGAATCTATTATTTTTAGGTCATAAGATTTACTTGAAAACATTCTGAGAACGCAATTCTTACTAAAAGTCAAAAGGTTTTGTATGAGTATTTGCTCTGCCGTAAAAGAGAGTTACTATAGCAACAGCAACATCATATAGAATCTATGACTTGTAAAGCACATTCTGGAGAGAACAAGTTATCCACATGTCACATTAATTTTCATACTTTATATAATGTTAAATAAGCAAAAAAATCCTATAATGTCCAGTTTTTTCTCATTTTGCAATGTTTACTTTAAAGCAATCTTTTTCCCTACACAGGCCTATATCTGCACAATACTTCAAAATCTGGTTAAGATTTTAGTGTTTCAAATGCACCTTGTTGTCCTTCGTGCAGCTTTCTGAGTTACTAAACTAATTCTTGCTAGAATAAAACATCACCATGGAATCATCAAAGAAATTCCAGGTTTACGATTATGAGCAGGATAAGCACTTCGCAGAACGGGTCATTTCTTTGTGTTTGAACAGCTCCTGGCACAAACCTTGGCATGCGATGAGGGATCCTGGACTGCCCAGAGATGCTGCTGCTGGAGAGGTGCTCGTTGCTGCAATGGGTGTGCAGGGAGAGAGTGGGCAGAGATTTGCAGCTCCTCTGCTCCACTTTTCCTGGGGCAGTGCTTGAATAAGAACATCATCATCTCTGCCAAAGTGCATGAGACTTGTTATATAAAGAAATGTTTTCTAAAATGGAAGTGGTTGTGAGGTCAGATTTTGTTTTGCGTGACAGCAAAGGAAATCTGTAGTAACTGCAGCCAGAGCAGCAAGTAGGTAGGTGAGCACTCAGGGGTGGGGTGTTAATTAGCACAGTGTTGTACAGGCGTGTGATGAGTAGATGAGACTTGTTTTTGCCAGTAGGACAGTCTAGCATGCATGCATTAAAAAAAATGGTAAAGCAAAGGTGATTCAAGGTTTACAAAAGTGAATAATTAATGGAAGTCACTCTTTCCCTGCCCCACCAGGTGGAAAATCCCACTGTACTCCAACTTCCAGCACTGTACATCACCATCTCTCTCAAAGAGTATCTTTAGTTCTACAAGCTGATGCAGTTTGTTTTGTTTTTAAAGGTACTGCCTGGTGTCCCAGAAATAGGACAGTAATAGAAAGATTTTATTTAATTCGAAGCTGTGACCATGTGGTCCTGTCATTAGCAGCACAGTTATACTTAAAATATATGTCTTAGTTTCTAAGCTGGCTTGATTCCCAGATTACAATGTGGTAAGACTTTTGATTTGAGATATTAATCAAATGACAAAAATTTCATGCAAGATTTGCTTCTATAGAGGGTCCATGTAATCTATATCTTTCTTTTCTACACCAGTAATGTATTCAGGGCTGCCTTTTTTTCCCTCCATCTAAATGTCAACAAGTCTGATTAAGTGTAAGCAAGAAATTAGCGTTCTTTCTTCAGTAGTATCTCAGCACAGAGGGGACTTTCCAGAGAAGACAGTGTCATGGGTTTTAGACAGACTGTTCCCCAAAACCAGCATTGCTGGAATTCTGTGGCAGCTCAAGACCAACTTTCTGACTGAGGGAATGATAATTCCCTGGCCATAGCCCACAAAATATACCCTTGGCCAAAGAATTCCCCAGTTTCACAGTCTGAAAATCACTCCATAACCACTCATGAAATAGTTTCAGTGCATGTTGACATAGCTCCTAGGGAGGAACAGCAAACAATAGCCTGCATCCTCCCCATGCCTGAGCTGAGGGAGAAAGAGCAAAACGAGTGTGTTCATTACTCTTGACATGCGCACGCATGAGATAGCAGCTGACAGTATCTGACAAGCTGCAATCACAAGTACCCCACAGCACATTGATTGGGTCCTGCATGGCTTTGCCATGTGAGGACAGACACTGCATGCTTGCTGGCGAGATGGGTGCACCTGGCACTGCATGTGGCAATGCACTGCCCTGGTGCTGGGTGCCTGCACCTGGGCTTCACCCCATCACCTTAGCATGTGGCATGGGACGTTTCATAAAGAGCTTCCCAGTGAAGTGCTGAATGGTTAAAACATGTTACATGTGTTTCTTATGGGGGAAAAAAAAAAGGATAAGATTAGTTCCCAGGAACAGTCCCCCAGCCCAGCCATGGCAGGCAGGCCATGAGTAGCCCCAAGTCAGCTGGGAGTTCCACTCAGGCCAGCTGCCCCAAGCTGACTCACAGGTGTACCCCATAACACTTAATCATGCTCATTATAAAAGGAGGGAGTTCACAGAGGGTGGAGTTCCTCTTCCGTGGACTCCTATCTCTTGGCTTTCTGTTCCTGCTGCTGATCCTAAGGATGAGGCTGAGTATAACCTTGTACACTTTATGTTGGTGATTGTACGAGTTTTGTTATTTCATTAAATCTGTTTCTATTCCAACCCATGGGATTTCTCAGCTGGGGAGGGGACATCAAGTGATAGAGCAACTGCCTCAGTTTAGTCCCAGATATGGGATAAATGTAGGCAGTTACTAAGCAGAACTATCTGGTGACATGGCAACTGTTAAGATGAACTTCTTCATGAATAGCAGGAGTAACACCAGGCTCTAAAATCGAAGCAAACAAAATGCTAATGTACTGCTGTTGACAAGCCTGAAAGGAACTGGATCACTACTGAGAAGTCTTTTTTCCCCCTGCTTCACTTTGTGATTTTACATACAGTCTTTTCTTATCTATGCATTGCCATTTCCTAAAAAAAAACTTTGAATGGGGCTATCTCTGTTAAAAGATGCTTGAAATGATTTTTGTTAAATTTGTGATACAACACAGACACTATTTGCCTGAAGTTTCTTTCCTGATGTTGCTACTTTGACAGATAACAAAAAAGGGAGAAAAGTAGCTATGTAAAGGCTTTTCAATAATGTTATAAATGAAAACAATGAGGAAGTATCTAAAATAATCTCAGTAATAGTATCTTCTTGCTGGTTGCTTTTCTTTTATTAGTTTATTCCATGTCATCATTTTGTCTTAAGATTTATGTGGTTAGCACCTAAATTTTCTGTCAACATCATGTGTTTGACCCTCCATTTAGAAAAATGGGGACTAGTTTTAAATAAAGTAAAAGGTATTCTGCAAAAACATTGAGTAGATCCACAGATGGTGTAAATCGTCTTTAATGAAGTTCATAAACTTGAATTAAAGTCCCAAGTGGCTGTGTAGTTTGACTTCATCCCTCTTTTTGTCTCTGAAAGCTTATTCAGGAGGGATTTTCCTGAAGATAACATTCAGTAACAAATATCCTTTAGCTGAAGGCCAAATTCTCACATATTTGCCTGAAGATCATGCCTTGTAACCAATTACTCGTTATTAGTCATTTATGATATATTCTTTTTTTTAAGTTTCCCTTCTTGCAGCCTGTCTACACAAACAGCCGAATGTGAATTTTTTAAAAAAAATATGGTGAAAATTATACAAATACCTACAGGTTGAACTTTGAAAGCTATGCAGTTGTTTATGTATTTACTGCTGACTCAGTAACGAGTAGGCTGGGGAAAGTTGCCTGTGTATGAATTTTTTTCAAAACAGAAAGGAAAAGGATAAATATAGCTGAGAAATTGTTCACAATGAATAATGTAAATATACATGTCCCTCGACTGCATTATCTTCTTTGTTAATAAAACCAGATTTTAGTTTTTTGTGTCAATATGCAAACCTTTTGCTTACCATAAAGCATTACATGGCTGTTGAGTCTAATGGTAGTTGGAGAACTAACATAAACTCATAAATGGTAGACAACTATACTGTAATGAAAAGGCCTAAACAATTGATGAGTGGGCATGATGCCATTCAAACAGATGGGTCTGAGTATCATCAGCCAAAACATCAAGTAAGTCCATCAAATGGAGATGTTGAGGCTGGGTAGATTTCACAGCCAGGAACATTGAATGTTAAGACTGAATAATTAGCAGAATATGACACTATTAAACCAGCTCTGGGCTGGATTAATTCTGAAAAATCTAATAAATACATTTCACATTATGGAAGGGAGAGCCTGAAAAGATGCCTTTCTTTACCAGGATATGACAGATGGAAGTCAGGATTTCCAAGTCAGGAGTTTGAAGTTTCCCTTACAAGCAGATTCTAGCATAATGCTGTAATTAAGTATTTCCAGAGGTATATAAGAGCAAACCCTTGCTTGCCTAAAATGAATGGCATGTTACTGCTATGGAAGAGGCAGCTTTCCACAGGAAGGTCCTAGCTAACAACAAAGCTCTTCCTCCTGGCTAGCATTTGCTGGACAGGGTAGTATAGTGTCTGAACACAGCTTTTAGCAATTAAAGATTAATTTACTACATGTCATTATTTAGTTGTCCAATAAGAGAGTAAAACCAAGAAAATGTGACTTAAACTAAACTTGTGAAAGTTATATCTGATAAACCCTACAGGAATTCAAATTGTATTTCAATTCTGTAAACTTGCTGCACCAGAACCTATGAATTACTCTGCTTTCCTAACACAAAGGAGATTTTCTGTGAGATTAATGGGAAATGTGTATTGCTTATAATAATTCAGATTTCATAAATTACCAGTGATCCTATTATGGTTTCCATTTGCATGTTTAGTTTGTGTCCCTCCCAGAGACAGAAAACTACTGCCCAGATACTGGCCAAAATGGCAAAGAAATGCGTGGTTGTTTTGCAACAGTCACCCTGCCAGGGCTCTTTCTTGGAACGGGTGCTTTGAACTTTGCTTGTGGCACAAAAACAGCTTTTCTGGAGAGACACTAGGAAGAACAGTCTGAATGTTACCTCCCTCTGCTGTACTGTCTGTCATCTAGCAACAAATCCTGAGCCTGTAATGAGTGAGCTATAGTGAAACTCTATAGAAAATCATGTGAGTGGTAAACTGAAGAGTGCTTTAAAGTAGAATTTCAGTGGCAAGAGGAACTGGAGGAACCAGATCTGTGTGTGCAGTCTGAGAACTTCAATGTTGTTGGAATAGATGAGGCATGATGTGGGAGCTGTGTGGGTGGAGTGCTGTGATGAATGGCCACAAGCTCTTCAGGAGTGGCAGAGGAGACCAGGCTGGGAGTTTGCCTCCCTGTGAAGCAACATGTCAGATGAATGAATATCATCTATGAGATGGGCAACAAGCTGGGTGAGAGTTTGAGGGTCAGGATGAGAAGAGAGGTCAGTGAGGGTGTTGTCATGGTGGTAGTGCATTGTAGACCAACCAGTCATGGTGAAGGGGCAGATGGAGCCTCCTTTAAAAAGTTCGTGCAAGTCTCTCTATCCCAGACTCTAGTTCATAGGGGGGGGACTTTAAGCTCAATAACATCTACTGGAAGGCCAACAGACAAATAGATTTCTGGAGGGTGTCAGGGATAGCTTGGTATAAGGTAAAAGTTTTCTTTACTCTGAGGACAGTTAACCATTGGAACAAATTGACTGGAGAGGTGGTGTGGTCCCTGGTGGTTTCAAAGATGTGACTGGAAAAAAACTCTAAGCAACCTGACAGCTGACCCTGCTTTGAGCCAGGGGGTGGACGAGAGACTCCTGTTATCCCTTCAACTCTGAATTATTCTGTGGTTCTGACGTTTATTGTAGCAATGATTACTGAGATTTCTTGTGTAATTACTTGCATCCTTCAGCTGAGGAATGGGGGCACTGGCTCTGAGGCAGTTGCAGTTAAGTTCTGTTAAGGCAGTTGTGTAATTGATGCATTTGTAAAGACAACAGCAGGGGCGGTGGGCCCTGTCTGAGTGCACTGGACTGTTTATTTCAGCCAGGCTGAGATGAGATTATGGCAGAACACGAGCTCAGAGTACTGCCCCTTTCAGCAGCTATCCTGCTGTATATGCAGTCTGGCCAAGATAGCCAGGAAGAAGGATTTGTGTCAGGCCTTGCTGCTGAGTTTGGAAGATGCATGATGAGTATGATAGCACACAAATGTGAGTGCATGGTGAAAGGGTATAGAAGTGCTGGTCAGAATCCAATATTTTCTATGTATTCAGGAGATTTGTGTGGTGCTATGTGAAAAAGGAAGGGGTTTCAGGCACTCTGAGGCTTACAGCAAGGACCTCCTTTCCTCTCTACCACCAGTTTCTGATAAAGTGGTCCTCTGGCCAGAAAGTGTAGCCAGAACAACAGATCAGCCTTCAAGAGGCTTGAAGGGTGGGTCCTATGCTGCAATGGATGCTTGTTATGGCTGCCTAGAGAAGTTGCTGAAGGATGAGGGACATGAGAGACAGTGAAAACTAAAAAGGTACTGTCATTCAAAAACAGCAGCAAAAATAAAGTTGATTTCTCTTTGTTTTAATGTCTTCTTTCTCCCCCCTCCAACATTTATGTATGTCCTTAGTCATTTAATAGGCTTATAATGTCACAATGGGAAAGCAAAGTGATATAGTCACAGTGCACATTAATAGACCACTAATCACAAAGCAGCAAGAGTTTGGTTGACCTGGGGATATTTCAGCAAATGGTGAACATGTAAATTTTTTCATTATTTGTATGGCATTATGTTCACATACAATTTTCAGAAGCAACAGCCAAATCGTGGTCTGGCCCTACCTGCCCTGTTGAAAATGAATTAGCAAGGCTGCTCTTAAAGGTGGTTTACAATCTAACATGGGATGTGACAAAACCAAACCTAGCACACCATGGTGTGGTCTTTATGGGTGATGGCATGTTAATATTAGTTTTTCTGGAGACTGAAAGTTTGAGAAACCACAGAAAATAAACAGTGTAATGCAAATTAAAAAATAGAGGTGGGTGGAGCTGAGGTGATGAGTGTTAGCCACTCTTAATTTTTTCACCTAATAAACCAATCTAAAGCATCCTGACAAAAGCATAATGTCATTACTGTATCCATACTGAAGGGCACTTAACCTTTGTCTTTCTATTTCACAGACTACCCTAGATGTAGCGATATTTTCATAACATCATGTTACCCAAATTTATCTTAATAGCTGTAAAGCTTGATCTCATCTGTTGTAAATTATGCTAATTATGAGGTTTCTTCAAGAAATGTCTAAGCTGAGTTGTGCGAAGTAGACAGAAAAAGGCAGAAGGCTAATTCATAGAAATTTGGAGGAAAGGGAAAACTAATACTAAAAATACTAAATATAACATATGCAAGGTTGCTTTCGCAAATGTAGTTGGAACAATTATGTTTTTTGTTAGGGTGACATATGTTTTAAACCGAAACATTGGTAAAGCCAGCTTTTGAGTAATCAAGATGCAACACTAAACCCCAGAATTTCTATCTTCTCAAGACCTTAGGCCACCTTTTGCAAACTGTTTCAGGTCTCCTATGTTGTACTGCCATGTTGCTGTTGAAATCAGCAGTGGAGCTTCTACACAGGCTGTTTAATATCTGACTTGTAAAGTAGCATTGCCCCTTATTTTTTCATTAAAAAAATACCCAGCTGCAGTATGTGAGGCATATTGTTTGTTGATCTTTGCAGGTTTGGGAGAATTACTGTACCAGTTATACTCATGATATCTGGCTGTATTCCCGGGGGCTGCCCCACAGTTAAAATCACTATATTGTTTTGGTTTGCTTATCCCTGCCTTTGCCTCCCTATGGCTCACCTGCCTTGCCAAAATGTATTCTTCAGGATCCAGCTTCTTATAATGACTCAGTCACTTTTCCAATGCAAAGACTGCCTTTTGTAAATATTTAGCTACAAGCACACATAGTTGCTCTATCAGTTCAGTCTTTAACACAAAAAGTGCCTAGCTTGTATTAATGGACCTATAACAAGCATGAAGTATTGTATGAGCAGAGAAACTGTTTTCTATGTCTTCTTATAATTTCATTTGAGCTAAATAAGAACAGGGCTAGCAGGCGAGTTATTTATATGAAGGTTGGAAGAAATATCACCTTTAGTTCCAGAACCCCTGCAGATATTCACGAATTTTACTGAAATATTTTTGTAGATTCCTATTGTTTTTTTAGTTAAAAATATGGCAGAACTGAATGAAATGGATAGGTCTCTTTCAAGAATAAAAAAAAAAAATCAATTTCATTGCCCAGCATGTAACATTTTTCCGT
The DNA here is from genome assembly GCA_028020825.1 of Podargus strigoides. Classification (NCBI taxonomy): domain Eukaryota; kingdom Metazoa; phylum Chordata; class Aves; order Caprimulgiformes; family Podargidae; genus Podargus; species Podargus strigoides. The sequence goes on along the minus strand of CM051628.1, from coordinate 14,156,764 downwards.
GTTTCAAATATGCTGTAAAACTAGAGCTCCATGTCTTTTTAATAGACAAACTTAGCACTTTGAAAAATCACAGTCAAATATGAGAAGACTGTTGATGATTCAGCTTTCTATAGTTATACTATTATGTTAGTTTTCTACTTTGTTTGAATTGTTTTGTTTTCATCAAGTTTTGCTTTAACTGTAGAGGAAATGCAGACTTTCCAGAATTAACTTGTGCTTGAAATCAAATACGGAATAAAAGCCATATATACAAGGATCTAGGTATATGTGGCTGTTGAACAGATAAATCCCTGCTGCCTTATGTGGTCCAGAGCTTCAGGCCAGGATGACTTTACATTTCCTGTAAAGGTTATTTAGGCTTACTAACACTTTTATCTGAGATCTGATATATCTCCTAACAGGAAACAGCAACAAGCAGGGAGAAAAACTCCTGAAATTATTGATTTCCTTTGTTGGATACTCTCCTACGGGAACACCCTGATAACACCTTGTCTATCAGAATCTGCTGAGAGTCCACCAGTGGTCAATGTCAGGTGTTGCATTTGGACTTTGTCCTGGGTCAGCTTGTTGCAGCTTTTGTTTCTAAACCATGCTTTGTACAGTAGAAGAGTGGGAAAACATGCTGTTCATACCATGAAACAACAGCTGTTAAGTTTGAATGTACCTGGAATTAGTGATACCTTCAGATCTGAGCCTGTATAATAATCTAGTATCTAGGGAAAACTGAGAGTAATCACATTTCTTTTAAAAATTTAAGCATTTTAGAAAGTAAAACAAATTACAGCAAACATACTTAAAATTGTTTTCCTGAGTCCATGCAGGAGATGTCTATTATCTGCTGCATTTTGATCTAAACCTTAGTAAATGTCATTAAACAAAGAGCATCTGACTTCACACTTTTCATGAAGTTTCTTTGAACATAAGCTCTGTGCTTACAAGAGGTAAAGATGACATTCACTGAATTTTCTTTGCAAGGCATAAAGACTCACTTCAAAACATTTAGTCCTTAATGCAGCCATGAACTGTTTTGTTTTTTTTTATTTATTTTTTTTTAATATAAGCCCATTTTGGTCTTGTGCTTTTAAAAAGGGTAGCTAGAACAATTGCTTGGGTGCTGAAGTCCTGCCTGAACTGAGGCAGAGTAACAGTAAATACAAATCCCACCTCATTATCCCCCCCAGTGTCCTTTGAGCTAACAAGATATTATCTGGGAAAATGTGGGCAACCTTCAGACCCACTCTGTCCTTGGCTCAGCTGTGCCTGCTGAGAAGAAAAGCAGCTCTTGCCAGAAGTGGTATGAGAGGCCCTTTGGGAAACCATCTGAGACTGATGAACTTGTTTTCTTTTGGTTGTTCCACCCTGTACACTCAGACCAAACCCTAGATTCTTAACTCCTCTGGCTTCTGGGTCCAACAGGTATTAAAGGACAAATAAGATGCTCAATTTCGTGTTTTTTTGAGGTGAATCTTGTGGTGGGTGCTCAGTTAAGAGTTTATTTTACCTGAGCAGTTACTGATACTTAGCTGGCCTACTGGTTGGTTGTTTCAGCTGTCTGCCTGCTCATTTACTGTAGGCTGTGTGGTTTTGTTCTTTGGGCTCTGGGTGACCTGTCTGCCCCGGTGTTGGACAGTGCTGGGCTCTCTGAGGTCTGAGCTGGCCCTTCTCTGAGCTGCCTGGTTGGCTTCATGCTGCTTTGTATAGGACTGCCTGGGCTTGGGATGCTCTGGCTGACCATCTGCTCCATTTCTCTCCATCAGCAGCTAATTTATTCAAATCTGAAGCAAGCCTTGCTTTGCTTGTAGTTGTTCTTCCATTGTTTCTGTTTCTGCAGGGTATCTCCTCTCATCCCTCCACTAATTATTACTAAGCATTGCTCTAACAATTGAGAAAATGGGAAGAAGCTCCTCTTTGGGTGCCCACTGAGAAGCAGAGGTTGAGTCCCACTGCTTTAAAGAAGAAACACACAGGATGTGTCCCAGACAACATCAGACATCTTGTATTCCCCCAGCATCTGTGCTTCTTAGGGTGTGTTGTGGATGTAGTAGCTCCAAAAGATACTGAGCTTGGATTAGGTTACTATACCAGAACTCAATGCCAGTAGCAAAAAGTTAAGAAGTGAGTGAAACTTCATAGCCTGATTTGTGGAGGTTAAAAGTCTACTGATAACTTCTAAGGTATAATACTCTATGCTGCATTTTACTTAGTACCTTGCTGATTTTACAGAGAAATCCATACCACTATGTAAACCTGGTGAATCAATGAACCTGCTCTGGGCTCAAACTCCCTGTCTGTGAGCAGAGAGGTAATGACTCATGGTGCAGATGTACACATCAGTTCTTGACCTGTTCTGGATCAAATGAGAACTCAACAGTAGGAATTATAAAATGACTGGATGCCAGATCTTGTATCTGGGACCAAGAATTTCCAGGATGGAAAACTGCCTTGGAAGGCAGTGAGACCTGAGGCCCTGACAACCACCACCCCATGACATACAGTGCCATGTATCACAGTCATGGCCTGAGGTATATTGGTCAAACTAAATGATTGCAGTTCTCCATTTTGTCTCAGGGTCTGTTAATCTGCTACTTGGAATATTAATCTGTTATTGAAACCAGAGGGTATTAAATGTTAGCAGCAAGGAATATAGAGAGGGAATAGAGCTGTGAAATTTATGTAGGAAAGGAAGGAATTTTCCAAGTTTTAGCTAAGAGGCCTCTATAATGAAAGACCATATATCTTTTACTGTAAAGATCATTTTTCTTTTCCTGCAATAAATTTCCAACATCTTACAAATACAGAAATACAGAAAACCCATGCTGTATGTATGTAAAGCTTTGCATCCTGGATATGATGCTTTTTTATCTACCATTGATCAAACTGTTGAGATTATGTGAAGCTCCACAAAGGTAGCATGGAAATACGAACCACATCCTGGACCTGAAATAGTTCAATCTTTTTTTTTTTTTTTTTTTTGGTCACTGTCTTCCTGTGTTTTCTTCCCCACAGGAAGTGGGTTCTCTTGAAATAGGTATTTATTATATGGCCTGATTTGAAAATTTGACTAGAGTGATAAATCAGGAGACAAAAGATAGTTTTGAACATAGGTGCTCAGCATTTTTGTTCATAGTTTGAACTATGCATGACTGCACAGATCTTCCCTTCCCCTTGTTTGTAATTGGATAATATTCCCACAATGAGTGCAGCAACAAGTTCCATTGCACTGCAATACAACATAAGGAAGGCTCTGGATAGATGTTTATTTCCAGCTTCTAAATGCTGTGCAACCTAAAGAAACAACCATGACAAGGAAGTCTTTTTGTGGATGGACAGTGGCCCCAGACTGCAAACAGAGGAATGCTTTTACAGTATACATTTAGCTTTGTGTGTAAACTTTTCAAGACGATTTCAGACTAATAGTCTGAGCTGCATTACCTCGGACGGTATTGTCATTAAGACTTAACCCACTCTGCTAATAAATTACAGTGATGTAGAAGCTTTTATGTCAAAGGATCCTGAAGTGCTTTACAAACTTTACAGTCCATACATGCATGAATCACTTCACCCACTATTGAAGTATGGCCAGCCCAGGGATGAATTGTGGCAGCTGTTTAACAGCACACAGCAGTACAACACAATGGGTTTAGGAGAGCAAAGACAACATGCTCTCCCAGCGCCAGTCCAAGTAATTCACAGGGGCACTGGAGAACACCTTAGGAGAGAAAAAAAGGGATTTCTCCCTCATGGGCCAGTGCAAGTGGTTGTTACTTGACTTTAGTGTCTGGCGTTGGCTCTTACCTTCTGCACAGACCCATCTTGTACCAAACTTTTTGCAAGAAAGTCCTCCATCCTAACTGGGAAGTGACATGTCTGTAAACACACAAGTAAGCATGTAAGGTTTTGAAAACATTGAGAAAACTTGGGTAGGTAGGGTTTTGCTATCCAAACTGGAGTTTACCAGGATTTAGTGCTGCCTGAGTATGGAAAATGCTAAAAATATGCAGTCTGTTTAGGCTGGTTTTGCAATTGGGAAACTGAAGGAAAAACATCAGTTGCACTCACAGATCATATCTGTACATCTACTTGAACAAGACCCAGATCTTTAAAGAGTTAGATAGGAAATTAATTTATTTCCCATTCCCTTTCTGGTTACCAGCTGTCCTCCTAACATAAAGCAATGGTCCCCATAAAGGCCTTCTGAAGAAACAAGCAATTTCCTGAATAAATCAAGTTATCCTTTCCCCCTTCCTTTTTTTTTTTTTTCTCCCTTTCAGTGACTGGTATCTTTGGTGACAATCCTGAGCTGTCTTGTTACCAGCTGCTTTAATCTAGGGCTTTCATCATTTCACCTTGATATTTCCTTCCTCATTGTTTTGCTTAAGTGTGCAAGACAATGCCTATGAGTGCTCTGTGCAGGACTCACAGCAGAAGGCGAATTGTTTACAGTGACACACATCAAACTAAGGTTGGCTTCTTGCATAGGTATAGATTTATTTGTTCCTGGAAAAATATCTTTTGCAGAAGGTAAAAACTCAAGGAGTGTCACTTGAAGAATTGTTTCATTTTTCTTTGTCTATATAGATCCATGGAGACCAGTGAAAGTCATTGTGAATGTGTGGGGTGAAAATAGTAGTGACTATTGACCTATACAGAGTTGTTTGCAGTGGGTATTTATAGCGTTGCTAATTCTTCCTGCTTAATAATGTAATATTTGTATGGTCAGAGACTCTAAATGTACAGTGTTACGAATTTATATCCAACAGTTCACTGCAGAACTAGTAATTAAGAGGCCTCTATCTTTACTCTTAACGCCTAATTATAAACTCCCCCTTCCCCCATTAAGATTTCTAATGGGATTGCTCATATGAACGTATGCTGCTCACAACCACGGTCACACCCTTATAGCCCTGAAACAGACCATTATAAGCAGGAAACAAATACTTAAAGAAATCAGTGGGCTGTCTTCCCTCAAGTTGTGAATCAAGTCCACAAAGAGTTAAAAATAAATAAGCATTGTAGAGCGCTATCCTAGTTATTTTCTAAAGATTGCCAAAATTAATTCTAAAACAGAATTTCTAAACATAATTTTACATATAAAATACTGTAGGTATTGAACCTAGTTTTTATGCATCAACTCTATGCTGAACTGGATCTTTTGCTTGGAAATGCACTGAGCCTTGAAAGCAATTTCTGTCATGTCCTCCTTCATATTCCTATCTCTTTCATCACCATCCAAAAGGAAACACTTTAACTTCAGGCAATAAGAAGCTTTTAATTCAGATCTAAGTTTACATGAGCTATCTCCATTACAGTGTAAAATGTAAAAAAGAAAAAATTTAAAATCATATTTAAAAATTTAATTAGATCATTTCTGCTGTTTTGCCTGTTTTAAAATACATAATAAAACTTCAATAAATTACATTCTGGGTCATATCAGCATCTTCTCAAGAAAATGAAGTTAAATCTTTGTAGTAACCAGCAGCTTAATTTTCATTAGGCTAGCTATTCGATAATTAGTCATGCACCATAAATCAAGTCCCCAAGTCTTCTCCAGGTTTCTTAATTGAAAATTATTGTTTCTTGGCTCTGTGGCTAAATGTGCAGCAAGTCTGAGGAGTGATAGATGCTGAATCTAGCACAAACAGTTTGAAACAGTCAGAACTTGATAGATCATTGCCCTGAAGGGGCTTATAATGGTGGAAAGACTGTGAATTTCAAAATTAAAGATTTGTTCCTAAAAGTCACAAATGTAAAAGCGAGCTGTAGTTTACCAAATATGTCCTAACCCTAAGCCACTTTTCCTTTCAATGCTAGCCTGATTTCAGCTGGTTTTCTAGTGACAATTGTAATGAGTTTGTGTGAAGATATTTGAAAAGTTAAAATGTTGGCTTGGAAAGACCGAAACAGAGATTATTTTTGCTCTCTCTTGTTGGTGGTGTTCTTTTTCTGGTAAATCTCATTATAGAAATGGTGTCTTTTTTGGCATTTTCAGACACTGAATGAAACGGTGGCAGTCATCTCAGAGCCAATACAAGAGAACAGATGGGCCTGCTACGTATGCCCCAGGTCATAAAATAACTTCAGATATGATGCAATTGTGGCTAAGTAAAAGACTTTTGCAAAGTCAGAAATATATTACTTCACTGAAAGAAGGGAGTCCTTTGTAATTTTTCTTTTGTCAGCCTAGCAGACTTTGCACAGATCTCGGCTCGTGTTTGCCATTCTGTAGATAAGGGCAGCCACAGGGTTTTGTGCTGTTCATTGCTTGCTTCCTCATGATCCAGTGGCCAAGAACTGATGATGACCACAGCAGGAAACAGTGCAAAATGCTAAATAAACTTGAATGTGGGAATCAGTTGATGCTAAAAAACTGGGCCTAAGATTCACAGCTGAGAATTTCCAAACCACGTGGCTAAATTCATGCTGAAAACCTTCTCACACATTTCTAGGTTGAGAAACAAATGTAGACTCGGAGATGATCGGGGCATTTATGTGTTATCAGATATGCTGAGACTTGCATTACAGTTATACCCAACATCATCCTCCATAGCCCATGACAGAACAAAGCAACACATTGGCTTCATGGGAAGAGATGACAGCCCAGACCTTGTGCCTGGATCCTGAGCAGTGGCTGCTCATGGCTCTTCCCTGGATGCTCCAGGAGGACTGGTGTTAGGTGCTGAACTTATGGGTGCAACACCCAGCAGATGCTCCACATGGATGTCCTGTATGGATGCACTGTCATGCATTACAGACATCTTTCTACTGTCAAGATTCATCTGCATACAAGATCAGCTTTGTACTGCCAGTTCCAGGAATTTTGTGTGTGCACAATAGTTTTATAAATGTGCTACTTATATACAACCTAGCAAAAATTCCTCAAAAAAGCCAGGGGTGCATGATGAGTAATAAAACTCTAAGGAGGGAGAGATACATTGTCAACTGGGAGAGAGTTTATTAAAATATATACTCAAATAATTACTGTATTTGTGGACCATGTTATTTTCAGGGGCCTGAAACGACTGTGCATGATCTTATTTTTGTAAAGATTTATTCTTGGAAGGGAAAGTCATTTGCCTAAGGGATGTATTGATTTCATTCAGCTGTCACCATCCTTTTGTAAGATGTTACAGGCAGAAAGCCAAATTCAGGCCTAAATTTATTCAACTTTATTTTGTTTTTGCATTGTACCAGTTCTAAATACGGTGCTGCGATTACAAATGAGAACTGTTTTCTGGTCAGTTATTCCGGTTTCACACTGGACTAGGTGGCAGCACTGGTTGAGTGAGGAGCAATAGAGGGCTGGGGGTGACAGAAGAAGAGGGAGTGAACAGTGGCTGAGTGTGAATTTGGAGCCTTGTTATGGGGGAGGTGACTCCCTCATGGTGAGGAGCTTTGCACGATCCTCATGGTGGGAAGTGGAAGGGAGCCAGCATTGGTGGAGACTGGGCTTTTCATAAGTGGTCTCTTCACTTGCATGCAGTGTTGCAATGCAGAGACTAAGCTTCACGTTGGGCTGATTTCTGATATACAGCGATAACAACTGGAGTTCCCTAAAGGTCAGGTTTTGCAGAGTCATAGATTACGAAGCCGGAAGAGACCATTCAATGCAACTCTTATGTAAAATAGGCCATGGAACTTGCCTGGGTTAATTAACAAGAGCTGTTGTGTCAGCAGTGATGTAAAATCTCCACCAGCACTGAGAGATGGAGCTTGCAGTGAAGCCATGCACACTTGCCTGCCATAGCTAGTCTTTAATTGGGACCATGCAGCTTGGTGGCTTCCTGCTCGTGGTCTTTTAGGGTTGGAGGCACTTTGTTTCCCTCTAGCCTGGCAGGAGCAACTAAATATTTTTTCCAAAGGCTGGACAGATCAGGACTTATCCTATGGTTACCTGGGCTGAGCCAAAAGTGTGGAGATAAGGATGGTGATTCCGCCAAGGTTTACAAGAGACCTGGGGATTTGTTTTTACACAGAATCATGGGCAGGGTTTGTGGCTGGATTAATTGTCAAATAAAATCTTACAGGCTATTTTTGTCATATTTTCACTCAAAATTGTAGAAATATCACTTTATCAGTTGTTCCTAGCATGTTTCTCATTTGCATTTATAAAAACAATTTTTCTGGCTAGCATGATTCACACCTGAGTTAAAACATTAAAATACTAGCATTTTCAGTTTTGTCTGGTTTTTAGAACTGGCAGAAAGAGACACACACAGACACAAAAATAACAGAACGATGGGTGTTTAAGATTATATTTCACTTGATATTTAACTGCTGCAAACTTTATCTCCAGGAGCCTAGAACTTCAGGAGTACCAATCATATTTTCTTAAGGCACAAAATACGGCCACACTGTAATTTTTATTGTAGTTTTTTTTTTTTTAAATTTTCAAGATGCAGAGGGTAGTGTGTGTATTCTATTTCCCTTGTATTTTACACCACCAGTTTTAGATTAAAATAAGATAAAATCTTTTTGTTCCCTTAAAGCTCATCCCACAGTCAGTATTGGAGCTTGTGTACACAGAATAAAAAGGTATGTGACCGAAATGGCAGACTCATGGCATTAAAATAAAAAAGGTTGTAAAATACTGTAGCTGTTGTTCCTCACAATTCATGAACTCATCCTCACTCTGTATATCCAGGTAGAATTTCTTATTAGTGTAATATATATGATGTAAGCAGCAACTAGTGAATAGATGAATTTGAATGGGGATGTGTGCTCCATATAAGGGAGAGGCAGTGCTTACTCAAATGCTGTTAAAACTCTCTCATTTATAGCTCCTGGAGATGAAACATACAGCAGATTGTCTGTAACCATAGCAATTGGCTCCAACATGAAAGATCTCCGGCATAGAGGTAGTGGTAATGGCAGAAGCAGTGTGGAAGATAAAGGTGTGCAGATAGAGACAGTACCAGGCAGAAGTGAACTACTAAATATGTAAAGACGAGGTGCCCTAGATGGATTTGGGCAGATATGTGAGTTTGATGGGAAGGTTTGGGCTGGTGAGGTGAGTTGGGGGGAAGGCTTAAGAGAAGGCAGAGGTTTTGGTGCTAGTCTGGCACAGAGGATGAAATCAGAATAGGGCTGGCACAGAGTACGGGGGAGACTTTGCTGCTAGAGGCAGCTGCCTCACAGGTTTTTGTCTTTCAGCAGTGCAGGACAAGAAGGATGGCTGGATTTCAGGGATCCTCATGAATCAAAGTGTTGCACTGAGCTCTTGGCCCATGCAAGTTGTTAGCTCTTGGTGGTAGGTAATGATGTAATTTCTGGTGTAGAGAATTCATTAAAAAAAATTGGGACTGAACCTCTAAAGCCTTCTAGCCATTCAGATTATTGTTGTCATTGTTTTTTCATAAAGTCTTATTGAATTTTGACTGGGAAAAAAACCAACCCTCAGTACAAGGTCTTCAGTGTGATTATGGTCTAAATCTGTCTGATAAGAGAGAACTTCATTTGAGCAACTGGAATTACACTGGATAAGAGCACAGAGTAAGGAATCCAGCAATGAGAGTCCCTGGTTGCAGTGCTGTACTCCAGGGCTGAGCTGGCTTCTCAAGGAAGAGGTTCAGCTCCCACACCACAGCCTGTAAATTTACCACGCTGTACAGAATACATAACCCCCTTGGTCTCCCTCATGCTGCCTTTCCACTACTTTTTCTTTGCTTATAAAGGTTATTTTTGGTCAGCCAGGCACTTCTTTACACAAGGCATAGTAAACATAAGATTTATACAGTTATGTGTCATCTTTAAATCTACTCAGCTCCCCGGGTAAAAAACGGGATCACAGCAGTGAACATTTTAATAAACAAGCAAAGACATTTTACAAAAAAAAAGAAAGTGGATAGAAAAAAGATGTTACAGTTCAACGCTTCCTATCCAGGCTGTAGAAATGAGGCTGAGGATTGTATGCACGTTCCCATTTTGGAATATTTTCTGCCAGTGTTTGGTCTGGAATTAGAGCTGCAGATGATCAGCTCTAGTTCATTGTTTCGCTCTTCTGATTTTGAAGCAATCAGAAACTCGGAGAGCCAGCTGACTTTGCAAGATTTGGGGGCTAAAATCTGATTTAAAAAGGTTGTTGGATATTACCCACTGTCAAATCACCAGTTCATCTTTTCAGTATATCTTTAGGAACATATGATTGCCCTGAGATATCTGCTGAGAGAGATATTCTTTTATATTTAAGGATTAGCTGGCACTATTATTTCTTGTATCTGGCAAGGTTTAACTTCCTGCTAAGATTTATGTTTCTAAGTGAAATTTGGTATGGTGTTAGCAGCTTGGGATAAGCAGCAGTTATTAGTTTTGATTAAAAAAATCAACTAGAAATCTAAACGATGTTCTGGACTACCAGTTAAAGACTTACTCTAAAGTTCATCTATGCCTACAACATACCACAGCCCTAAGCTAGACAACAGCTTTTTACACTATCACTTGCAAATCTAGATGGTCCTCAGATGCTTAGATTTTAACATCTGCTAAATATGGTTAGCATCACTGTCAAATTTGAATGAGTCTTCAGTGATTGGGTCCAAGTCTGCAATCATCAACTGTCTAATTTGGTAATGGTAGCTTCAGCAGAAGCAGAATCAAGACTGATAATTTCTCCCATATCAAATTTGTGTACGTTGTAATGTAATGAAAATATTCCCCAAGGAGATTTCCTTTGCTGCGTATAGCACACAATACTGGTTGAACATATTTCTTACCCCTTTTTGTATTTTATCTACTGATATTACAGTGTCATTGGGAAATGGCCTGCCTTATATAGGTGCAAGGTGTCTTGAATGTTTTTTACTGTCTTGTAAAATGTAAATATATCTATTTCATCTTAATTATTGCTAATACTATACCAATATTCCTCCTAAAATACTTTACTATAAAAATGCATCCTATCTAGAACAGTATAAGCTAAACTAAAAGTTTTCATTTAAATACCGTGCGTGAATCCAGACAGACCTGAAAGATATTCAAATTCCTTTAAGGTGTTTAGGACACCAGTATTTAGAGATTAGGCATCCACTGGATACTGCACTTCTCTGGTAGATGAGGTAATGTCAAATAGGGAGAAAAGCTGAAGCTTTTCTGCAAGATATGGGTTACTTTTAAAATCTGTGGGGGCATCAATTTTCCACTCTCAGGTCAAACTGTAGTCAACACTGATGTCAGCCCAAGCAAGCACATATCAATAATGACAGTATGCCTCAGCCGGCAGTGCTCTTACCTCTTGGCTAGAAGGTCATAAGTTTAAGTCTCCCACCAGGACTTGGGCTGATTCTTAATGCTGACACAGCAGTACAACGCCAGGGAGGTGTTGAACTGTTTGAGGTGCCGTCCTTCATGAGATGTTAATCCAAAATCCCTTTCGCCTGTCCCTGCTGCCTGTCTAGGTGATATCACCATGGCACTTTTTGTGAAAAGAGGCTGGGTAAGCCTCCTTCCCAGCCAAAACCCCCTGTCACACAGCGACAGGCTCGACTGTCCAAGGCAGAGCACAAGCCATTGTGTTATTGCACCACCATTACTGTATTTAGTTAAGTACAATGGAAACATTGTCAAGCATTTTAGGATACACAGGCTATGAAGGGCCTAATGCAAAAGCCAAAATCTAATGCTGTTTTCTAAATTCTATTGTTTATCGTGTCTCTGTTCATAGGCACACAAACACATTATATGTATATTTAGAAAGTGGGGCTCTGTTAAAAATTACATTCAGCTTGCACCCATTCCATTTATATTATGTTGAGCAATTATATTCCTTCCCTCAAACTGATTATTTACCATTTTGAAATAACAACTCTGCATTTAATATCAGACATTCTTTATTAAAGAACCATATTGTTTAGCTTGTCATGATATAGAGTTGCTTTTCCACAAGTACATTAAGCATGGGTACTTGGGGGATATTTTCTTCAAATCAAGTGGAAATTCTGGGAAGAAACGTGTTATAACAACTATGTCTATGGTTAAAAATGAGACATAGTAGAAAGCTTGGATGGTCTCTAAGGAATAGGGTGCTATATGTAGCATTGTGGAAATGCCATCTGAGGATGGTTATAGACTAAGAAGACTGCATGCTCCATTTTATTTTATATAATTTCATTTTTTCTTATTTTATTTTCACATTGACTAGAACTAGAGCATTAAATGTTCATTTTATTTATAGTACACTACTGAAAAATGCATGTGTATGTGATGTAAACCTTGGGAACTCCATACAAAGAGTTAATATGGAAAAGGTTATTAAGAAGCTATGAGTTTGTGTGCAAATCAGAATAATGTAAGAATTTTCCTCCCCCCCCCTCAAATCAGAAGCTCTACGCTCTTGTGAAATCAAAGTATCTATTTAAAAAATACCAAACAAACTACAAACAAGGGAGTAAAACTTCAAAATAGTGCAATCCCCCTTTTTTAAAACCACTTTGAATAATATAAAGTGCTTAAACTCTTTTTCAGCAGTCCTGCTGGCTTTCTGTTGCTTGATATTCTGACCATTTTTGAACCCTTGAACTCTGACAGAGAGGAGGGACTTGGAGAGGTTGTCATCTGATCTATGTAAGAAGGCAAAAGGAATAGCTTTCTCTTTAATAGCACTCTTTTCTGCTTAACAGTTGGTGGGAGATTAAAATGATCTAGGTGGATAAGGCAGGTTAAAGGTCAAGGGACACCACAACTCCCCCTCTCCCCCACATGTCAAAATATAGACAGGTCGTTAGAAGTTAAAATTTTATGCCCCTTTCCCAAATATTTCAGTCTATGCACTAATTTTTATTGTAAATTCCAATTCTTGAGGGGGACTGGACCCCTACTAGGCTACTGTCCAGCCTGTATAGTCGTCAGGTGCTGACATTCTGAGTTTCAGCCATATTAATTGCTGGATAAAGGCTATAATCCCCTCTCTTTGAAGCCCAAGACTGATTTTTAGGCAGTACTTCAAAAGCAGCACACAACTGAAGAGGCATATTTCCTACTAGCACTGAATCAACATGATTTACTCTGTTTGCATTTGTCTACATACGCCTTGCATATTTGGCTGCACAACAAAAAGGTGTGAGTTGGCTGTAATATAGTCTAAAGAGAGGTTTTTACTATCCTGAAGTTGATATATGACCTCATCTGAGACATACCGTTCCAGATCTTTGCTTTAAGCATCATTAGGAAAGTATAAACTCCTATATCACGCTTTTGTTACCAATGAAAAATCTTGCCTTACTTTGCTAGATTTTTTTTCTCCCCACAACATCATATTAAAACTATAATTTAGAGCGAGGCTGATTCTTAAGCCGCGAATAAATAAGGCTTGTGTTTTGAAAAAGCAAACCTTTTCGAAACACAGATTTTAATATCTTAAATACTGAAGCTTCTTAATTAAATGAAGCTGTGATCCAGCAGCAAATATCCATTATTAAGAATAAATAAACATACTGTTTAGCTTGTTTTCGGGAAAAGGAAGCAGGCAAAGAGGTCTTTTAATCGTAAATAAATTTCTAGCAACTGCAGAACTTGTGGCTCGGTGTCGGTGTGTACTTTGCTCCTGGCTGTGCCTCTTTTTGTGGCAGGGTGTACTTGGCTTCTGGCTGGCTGTCCGCAGAGCCGCACTATAGGGACTTTCTCATCCAGGATTTGCCAAGTATACTTAGTGTTATGTTTGAAAAAGATTAACAATATTTCAGATCAAAGGAGAATCCTGCTGCACGGTCTTACAAGATTGTCATTCACTCCCATTATGGCTCATTTGCACAAGATTTTCATGTAATATGAGCCATTGTTTTGATGGCAGTGATTTGACATAAAGACAGGGCCAAAATGCATCTCGGAGCCCCACTCCATCAGGCTGGGGGGTAGCCAGGGCGCAAAGAACTTGCCAATCATAAAATGCAACTTTGTCTCAGTTATATTAAAGCCTTTATCAGGTGGAAAACTTTTGAATGAGCATTGATTCGAGGAGAAAAGCTAACAATGGCCATTTTTATTAGAGTGTAGGCACTGTTTTAACTAGGCAAAGTTTTAGTTAATATGAAATGCAAACATCATGTTTGGAGTACTTTTGGTCAGCTGCATATTCTGATGGCTTGTTCATTACTTTGAAATACTGAGTTTGTTTTAAGAAGTTTCACAAAAGTTGGAGACCCCCACACCAGGAGTGACATGAGAAATACATTTATTCCAATAATTATAGTTTAACTTAGTAGCTTCATTTTAAGGATCAAATTTGCCATAGGGATGCTTTTCAAACACTTTAAAATGCAGATGCATTTGAGTAGTGCAAAACAGAAATCAATACAATTTACTATGTGTAGCAAATAATTTTCTCCAAGTCTTGTCTTTCAAGTAATACCTTTTTGGGTAAATTTAGACTTTATGGTAAATGAGTGTTAAACTTTATGAAGTTGGTGGAACAGTTTTTTAGAATCTGATTTAAAGCCACAAGTCAGATCTGGACAAAGCCTGTTGCTTTGGCTTTAATACACCCTGTTGGGCTGAGGTAGCACAGAAAACTCGGGGCAAGAGTTGATCGGGGATGTCTCACGCCCAACCCTGTAATTCTTGCTCTGACCAAACCCCCATTGACTTCAGACATGGACTGCAGGATGCCCATTCTTTCCCACCTAGCTAAACTCCTTAGGTCCAATTATGCAAGTTAAACACAATATTTCAGCTGTAACTGTAAGTTTCCTGGGTTCCTGTGGGTCTAAATTGTCATTAAGATTTTTATCTAAGTTTTTTTCTCTCTGCTTTGATGCGTGGTAGTTCTCTTTCAACAATTGGGGGGGAAAAAAGAGAAAATTATTAAAAATATGAATGCATGAGAAGATGTAGCACTTTACATAGGGATTTAGAAAACAATTTACTTCAAAGAACTATCAGTGTCATTAAAGCTGTTACTTATGTGTGTGGAGTTATAATGCTAAAACATGCATACGTAAAGCTCTAGAGAAAAGTTAATGTGCAGAAGATTATTTTAAGATGTAAATGGTATGTTCCTTTCCTTTCTGTTTTTGTGGGTATAATTAATTAATACTTTGTTATTGACATAACACCTGAAATAATTAGTTATAAACTGCAAAGATTATTTTGGAGAGAAAGAAATGTTGAAAATACCATTGCAGTGGTATGTTTCAAATTGTTTTCACACTTTGTATTGCAAGTTACACTTAAATACATCTGGTGTGCTTTTAAAACAAAAATAACTAAAATATCCTTATATGAATATGTGTGATGGAAGGAGCCTTGTGGCTGGGTTATAAAGTCTTGGTAAATGGACTGTAAAGTGGAAACAGTGAAAAACATTTCACTTGGGTGACGATAGCTGGCATCTCCCTTCTAGCCTGTCACAAAAAGAATTTATTTCAGGAAACTCGTCGCATACGATGGAAGGTAGCATCTATATGTCAGCAATTCCTCTGGCATTTCATGGAAAGCTTAAAAATACAAACATTAGACTATTAGGTCAATATTTTTATCCCTCATCAGGAAATGCTTGCAAAATACATGAACAACAGCGCCCTCTGCACCTGAAAACCCTCCGGTTATTAAAACCAGACTCCACCACTTGCAAAAGGGAGACTTTTAATTTCAATTACTGTTGTTTTCAGCTGCCGGTAGGTATAGCTGGGGGAGCGGGGGAGGGTTGGAAATATTTGGGTGTATTTTTAAGTGATATGTAACTTGACAATATTACCTGATAACTTCAGCACCCTTAGGTACAGAAAATTGCAGTAATACATATTTTACAGTTATCTAGAATAAACAAGCACAAAATAGCAGTAAAGCTGTTGCATTTTTGAATTCCTTTCAGCATAATTTAGAACCACAGTATGTCATTAAGAATGAAGCATATTACAGTCTGCAGTTTTGTTTTAACACAGGTTTGCTGTATTATTTTAAATTTCTCACTCTTCAAATATTAGATACAGAATCAGAATGATCTGTTACTTTTAGTGCTTAAAGACATATTCTGGGGAATTTCCAGAAAACAGTAGTAAAGCCAGGGACTGACTTGTGACAGTATTTCAGGATTTGTTAGGCATAATGATGCATTTTAAATTGGGGAGCTAACTATTTTTGCAAGGCTCAAAATAGAATTCTGCAAGCAAGTAATTATGGTAAAAATGGATTAGTTTGAAATAAGTGTTTTATGTTCCTACAATAATAGATGGAAAAAACAGTCCTGTGTGAAAAGTTCTTGCATAATGTTTCTTGATGATCAAAAAGAACAAAAATTAATTTATATTTGCTATTTATATAAGCAATTAGTGCAACTGAAATGCTAATTAAGCTCATAATATTCTTCTTTTAGTCCTATAAAAGGCATAAGATGAGCTGTCCAAAAAAATCACAGCATAAACATTATATTTCTCTTAAATTAAATGCAGTGATTTCAGATACTTTCCACTGAAAGTTTAGTTTTTCAAACCAGAATCAGTGAAATATTACAGCAATACATAATATATATTCATGAAGTACAGAAAAGTATCAGGTTACTTTGAATTTTTTTAAAATAGATTCTTTTTTTCAGTTCTTCAGTAGAGATAATTTAATTCTTTACTGTTTCTCTTCACTTCCTTAGTCAATAATTCCTTATCTTTAATATGAAAGTAGCTCCTAAGAACAAGTTTTTTGTCTGAAATACAAGTTCTAGAAATGTTCACGGTTATTTCTACATGGAAAGCAGTTTATGGATTAAAAGAAAAAAATGAGTGCATTGTATGGAAACTATTATAAAGGACTCGTTTTATAAAATGAAAATAGTAAAATTAACATCAAAGAGTGATATTCTCTTGCTTTAACAGAACGGAAATAGATCTACACTTACCACATGATATTAATGTGACAAAATATACTTTAAAAATTTACTCATTTAAGAAAGGCAAACTGTCTTTGTCAGAGCAATTAAGGAGAAGTAGAAAGTCTAAAATCATATGGCTTCTGCATATCAACCAAATACTCTTAAAGCAAATTCAGAGACGTATCTGAACATTAGCGTAAGCTTAGATTATTGATGTGAAAGGGGTTTAATAATCAGAAAACAGTAGTTCTTTGTTATATTTCTACTTTTAAGCAATTTAATATGCTGCTTCGAAAGACACGAAGTCTCACGAAATTTTCAAAGGCAAAGCACTAGTGGCTCTTAGTATCTGTGTTCATTTTAAGAGGAAATTAAAAGAGTGAAAGAACAGTGCAAATAATTGTTTCATATGTTCTTTGCTTGTGACTACTGTAATCATCCAGGCTGATTTACAAATGTAGACTTGAAGGTTTCTGAGCTTCCTGCAGTGTAGAAGACTGTTACTTTGGCACTCGCACTCATGCCCTTGTAATCACCACTCAGAACTGTGCCCTGGTACTTCCAATTCCCAGTCTCTTGATTGAACACCTCATTCTGTGCTAACAAGGTGTCCAAGGTATTTGAACAGGGGCTGCAGTCAGAAAATTGTTAATGGTTTCACTCATTAAGAGTTGCTGCACTAGTTTTGGTAATTTGGTAACTGTCTAAATTGCAAGTTGATTTTTTCCTTCATTTTAAAGAATGATGCTAAAATTTGAGACCAGGAACACTAACAGCTACAAAACCCCAGAAGGGTGCTTAAATCACTCTATGTGTGTTAAAGCAAAGGGTTTTCATTAGCAGAAAGGGTATTATTTTATTTTTGTGGTTATGTTTTAAAATTATTGGGAAATGCAAAAACAAGTATTAAATGGAAACCTAAAGACAGAAAATGTAAAAAAAGGGAATAGTAAACCATAAAACATCCTGAATATCTTAAAGAAATTATTTAGGGAGCAAAGCTAATGTTAAAATTACAAACAAAAAAGAAAGAATTTGCCTTGGGCCTGGATGTACTTTTAGGTAATTGGGACTAAATTCTTTAAAATAAAATGATTTATAGCTTCAGCAAACTGTGATATATGTACCTGAAAACAGGCCCTAGGAGTATTAAATAATTTTTTGCTATAGTGAAAGCTAAGCAGAAGGTAAGCTAAGATCAATGGGCCTGATCCTACAACCCATATTCAAATCAGAATCTTTTCACTTTTCACTTGTCTATCTTGCATGAGTGCAGTGTTTAGGAAGAAATTTATTCCCTGAAAAGAAAAGCAATAAAGAATGATTAAAATCCATTAAAAAAATTACATGTAAGGGATTTTTCTGGTTGTTTCCTCACTGCCATCTGGGATCACTGAGTTACTTTCTTGAGCGATGGAATATTAAAGCAGGGAGTAGATTCTGTTTTCAGACAACAATTTACACCTGAAGCAATTTCTCGGGGAAGAATTTTCCCCATGGAAATTTAATTTTTAGAGTAGAAAGAAAGTGCTTCTAAAAGAAGGTGGAAAATAATAGTTTGCAAGTTTTTATTTAATCCACTTAAAGTTTAAGTCATCCCTAAATACTTGCAATCTACTCTTTTAAAAGAGAGATTAAAATTCATTTGAGTCACCCTACGCTGCATCTTTTGGCCAGGTTTTGTGGTTTTTCAATTACATATATCTGTCTTTAAAATTGCTCTTCTCTGCGGCTGTGAAGGACGCATGCACAAATGAAGGGAAACTATAAAGGAAACGCTAACAGTGGCCACACAGAAAGCACTGTCAAAGGCACACTATAAACAAACTGAGAAGAGATTATTTTTTTTCTGGGTTTTTTTTTCCATTAATCTTAACTATTCTTTGTAACTTCAGAAAGCAAACTACTTTCTGGCAAGAATGTGGCTAATATCCTTGTGGTAGGAGGTTTAAGCTTGTTCTTTACTGAACAAGTAGACACTTTAATAAAAATCATATAGGAAAACGTAAAAAATAATTTTGTAAATATTTTGCCAGATTTGAAATATGATATGATTTGACCTTTGCAGAAATATTCTAACCAGCAGGCAATACTCATCGGATTTTGTTAAAGCAGAATCTCTCTGATGCAACTCCTTTAACCAATGCTCTTTCATAAAGTTATGCTAGCCACATAATTTGTCTCTCAGCTGGCTGGGATATCTCTCCAAGGTACACAGATCTTTTCCATGATGGAAGAAAAAAAGTACAAGCAAAAGAGCAAAATGAAAGCATTATTTACAATGCTGGCATAGTTTGCTTAGAAATAAGCTGTGAGTAAACATGTAAATGTGAACTGTTGAAAAGAACATACTTTTTGAACATTATAGGAGTGCAGCACATATTTGTGTCTTACATTCATTCTTATCTTTATTTAGATTCATGATTTTAAATACTTTTTGACATTTGTATTTAACCAAGAATGGAAATTATGCTGATGTCTAAAAAGCAAAGGGCCTATTAATATAATCTACGTATAAGTTTTCTTTCATGTGTCCGTTTTACTCTTCTCTCACTGCAGTTGCAGAGGGAGTGGACAAATAATTTTTGGAAGGGAAGTCTGTTTGATTTTCAATTTGTGATTGGTGTATTTCTGAACTAGACAGTGGAGGATTTTTTTTTCTTTTAGTAAAGCCATTTCTCTGGAACCCATTGCGAAGGTAAAACCCCATCTGTATAAATCGAAAACTTTTCTTTTTGAACTGGAAGTTGAATGCACACCATGACTTTTCCATAGAAAAATTACAGAAATAATGGCCCCTGGCAGTGGGGGCATTTTTTTGTTTTTCATGAATCGCGCACAAAGTTATATAAATTAATTCTGGTCTCATCACCCTAATAGAATATCATTACTAATCTTTACAAAAAATATTAGAAATCAGAAGTGTGTGGATGTAATGGCAATAGCTGTTTGACCAGCTTCCCCAAACAATTTTTCCTGTATTGAAAAGCAAGACTGCTGGTGACAATGCTCACTTATGATGCACATACTTTATGCATTTCACATGTTATCTTTTTATATTAATCACATATATCAAAAGCACTAACTTCTCTGTTACTTCATGATCAATAGGGGGTCATTTATTTACTGTCTTTTGAAAAGAGTCCTTAAAGAAAAAATCTGAAGAAGAAACTTCCTTCACGAAAAAGAAACCCTGTAAATATTTCCATGTAATTAAAAAATTATACAAGGAAATACAAGTTTTACCTCCCAAACTTAGTCTATATCTATGCGCTACCTAAAGGATTCTGCTGCTCTCATGGGGCCCACTACGTAATTTGTATTCGTGTATGTTTGCACAGACTGCAAAGAAACAGAATTTCTCTGTGCATGTGCTGCGTAGCAGCATGCAGGATCTCAGGTACCACAGCTGCAACATGTTAAATGCTAATACTTAAATAAATATGGATATTTTACTAATAGTTTCCTCTTCCCCCCTGATGCTGACACTTCTGTACTTCCCCAGTTCCTGTTCCGAACGTGCAGACTATCCCTGAAATGAGAACCCTTTTTCCCCTGAGTTTTCTGGATTGGTCCCTTTGCCAGAGGAGGAGAAAGCTTGGGGTTATGTGAACCAGTGCATCCATCCCAGATTTGGCACACTCTCCAGTGGCCCTTTTCTGCCTACAAGTTAGTGTACATGGGATTCCTGATAAGCTCATCTCTGCCCTGATTAGACGAGAGGCAGACTTTGGTGGTCCCAGGTTGTATCCTGCACTGTCAAATGACATTGATCTAAAGTAAGGGCAGAATCTGCATTTTAATGACTCTCCAGAATGGAAAATGCTGGTGCCTTAACAATGACTACAGCAGTTGAATGGTAGCCAGTGTGCCATCCTAGCACTGCCAAGAGATAGGACATTCTTTCTGACAGCCATGAATTCTACAGAAATATGTCACTGACCTGAGCAGAAAGAGAACTGAGGTCTTCTTCAGAAGTTCCATTCATCTGCTCATCAGACAGCTCAGCAGTATGCTCCTCTCAGCCAGCTCTGCCAGCAACAAGAGTGCTGAGAAGGGAGCATGTTTCCCAGCAACTGGTGCAGAGAAGGAGCAGGGATAATGGGGCTGGGATGAAGGTGAGGGTGAGAGGGTTTCTTTGACACTAAGAGGAAGCACCTTTCAAAACTTCTCCACACCTCCTCTGCAGCACAAGATAAAAAAGGCTAAGAAGAGTTTCAGTGGAGAGTAGCTGTTTCTAACATGCCTAAGTCCAATCCTTAATAAGGAGGTATACTTTATATAGTGTACCATTTCGGTTCAGCGTTATCCTCACTCTTGCTGCACAGGGAGAGTAAATTGATAGCTTCAATCCAATACCAGGTTTCTCTGCACTTCCTGCCTTACACATCACTTTGTATCTGATGGTTCATACACAACACTCAGAATGTGCTCTGTAAAAATGGATCACACAAGACAACATGGATTTAAATAGGCACAGTCACTTTTTCAGCCTTTGATGGGTTCTTCTTGGCTGTGTTCAAAACCTCCATTTTCCAGCTGGAGTTAATGGTGGTAATGGAATTAGTTACTGAGGAAAATTCTTACATGAGTCAGAAAGCTATTCAAAGCTATCTCTGTTTTCCATGTTGGTTGTTTAATAGTGGGGGTTTTTTTGTTTGTTTGTTTCTTTGGGTTTTTTTGTAATATCGAAGATGTGGGCATGATATTTCAGCACAGGAGCACCTAGCCCATAACGAGTATTCATAAAAACCTCTACTGCAACTTGCTGAGCCATGGAAATTTCTTTGATACAGACCACAGTGACTAACAAGTTCAACATAATATGTAAACAATGAGTTATCCATATAGAACTGGAAAAACACCAGTTGAATAGATAGGAAATAGCTGAGAGCTGTCATGGTCCATTGGTTTTTTCCCCATGTAGTTCTTAAATTATGTACATTTTACACAAAAAGCTCTTTCCCAATCTCTGATGAGCCCATCTTAAACTTGGGAGAAAAAGAGCAGTGGGTCTTTTGGAAGCTTTTGGAGAGTCAGCACAACTTCAGCTTTACCATCAGGTTTCATTGGCCATCAGGCTGATGAATGTCAGCATAATGACTTGCTCTAATCAGAAAAAATGAGGTTCAAAGTGGCGTGGGCAGTGCTGTCATTCAAGAGGACTCTGAAATGGCCACATTCCTGTCCTCAGACCCCTACTCAGATCAGAGGCGCACTATTGCCTTTCTGAAGAATACCTACCAGAAGGACTTACTGAAAATGTTATTCTGGAGGGAGCAGGGGGTGTCAAGGTTGTCTTTGGTATTGGTGAATGTGCTGACTGAAAATATGAGAAATTTTACTGATGTTCCCGAATGCTTCTAAAGGCATTTTTATGGTTCCTCAGTTTCGTGTGTCTGCATTCTTAACATTACTCTGTCCTAGATTTAATCAGTCTCTATATTTGGTTAAAAACATGTCTTACTTTCCTCTGATTTAGCAAAACAGAGCTTGAGTACAAACTAGAGGTTTCTGTCTGCTCTTGGTTTTCCGAAAGTGTACTTGAACAAGCAAAAGATCAGTGTTTGTACCTTGGTGCTGCTGTGTGCAAGCCATGAGTCTTTGGATTTCCACAAAGAAAGATGAGCTTGGGACTGGTCCTTGGATTAGACAAAGCAGTAGTTTTGTTGGGAACTGCTGTGGAGAGCAAAGGGTGGGCCATGACACTGGGACATGCAGTGCTGATGATGTGGAGAGCCGGCTCTGAGGAAGGGATAGGGTAGTTGCTGCCTCTGTCGTCTTAGCTGCCTTAGCATCAGCAGGTGTAGGAAGCCTCCTGGTCCATGCCTTCCCTCATTGCTCTCCTTCTCTGCTTTTGAACTGCTCTCTTTTCTTGGATCAAGCCTTGTTTATGTTGCTAAACTGCCTTGAACTGGACCCGCCTGTGCTCTATTGAGTGTGACCTGAAAATAATCAGTAAGCCTGTAATCTTGCTGCTAAGATGCTGTATAATTTGCTTTGAATACAAGTTTGGTTTGCCACTCCACAGGTAGACAATGGGGTCAAAGACGACCACAGCACTGGGCATGATTGCCACCTTTTCACTTGTGTGCAGTGCAGTTTGGGGAGGAGCACTGCCATGCCTCCATTAATGGCTGTGCCTTCAAAGTCTAGATGAGCCCTCAGAGCTTGGAGTTCATTCCTAATGCATGACATGAAAGCTGCAGGGTCGGAGGTCATTAACCAAACATTAGTTGCTTCTAACGTTGTACTACAGTACTCCAAATGTATAGCACAGAGAACACAATCATCACTATTTCTACTTACTTTCACAGTATAAGAGGTCTCAGTGTTACAGTTTTTCCTCTTGATACTCTGTCTATATTTTTGTTTACTAAGTTTTACACCATCATTCCTAATTATATCCTGCTTCTCACCATGCCCTTGTGCTCTGCCTCTCTTTAATGTATACACCCTTCAAATTCTACTACTTGCTAGTCTATCTTTAACCAACACATACCTAGGATTTTTTAAAAATATGTTTTCTTTCTATTGTGAAATAGAATAACAGAAAACTGTGAATAAAGCTAAGACCTTCTGTTGATTTCCTCTTCCGGTAATATGAATGACATGTTTTTTCATCAGCAGATTCTTTTTTTGTGAGGATGGTTTTATATGTTATAGCTGAAAGGAGTAAAAATCGAGACAATATCATTTAGGAAAAGTGTGACTATGTGGGCACAGAAAATGTTTGAGTTTTTGCAATCTTGAGAAGAAATAAACTTGGAATATATTTATTGGTGCATCCCAGATAAGCAATTTCTATTGTGATGTGTTCTCTCAGAGACTGTACTATGGAAAATTGAGAATAATGGGCCATGTCATGCCTTCAGTCCATGTGCAGAACTCACACTGATGTCAATAGGAGCTCCCTTCACAAATTGAGGCCTATATATGACCCATAGAGTCACTACTAGATCTTTCCCATGCATAACTACAAAATTAATGGAGCATTGTAATCCATTTTGAGATCTAATGAAATACACCATGATTTAAATTGCAATTAAACAGAGAGATGTCAATAAGCATTGATGAGTTTCCACATGAAGACAGCAACATTCCTGATACAAACTTGCAGCTTTTGAGGGGTAATGGCTCATAGACTCTAAAAACACATTTACTCAGAGCATTATTGATTAAACATCTCAGGAGCCTTAAACGTGTGAATTATGTCTTTAGTTGTAGGACACAATTTGTAAATCCAAGGCTGGATCCATTCTGGAAAGATCACAGAATCCCATGTGATAAAATGCAGCATTTATTAATTGCGTACATTTAAAAATAGAAAATCACAACATTGTTAACTTATGCTTTTATAGCAGGGGGAAGGTTGTCAAGTTCAGGTGATTCACAAAGACATCTATTTAAAGCTCATATACTTGATGACGTTTCATGTGTCCATGGCTTTATAAATTATTTAATGTGATAAACTATTCTGTGGTCGTGTTTGTGTGAGAAATGTCATGAAATAATTAGGGCCTGTGTATTTCACAGCAAAGAGAGACCAAATTTCATTACAACAGTGTTTAAACTCTACAGCAGAACTTTTGAATCCCACAATAATATTAATCTCTTAGTGCTCTGAAATATTTCATTCCCTGCTTCCTACCCTCATAAAAATACACACAGAGCTGTGGCTTATCTTTGAAATTACCCATTGACATAAAATATGAGGACTATTATTTTCGACTGTGTTTCAAGGCAGTGTTTTCCAGTATGCTTACTAGGCAGAAAAGTTTTGATCTTTAGACAGGAGCTCCTGTTACTCTGTCCAGAAGTTGACCACCCTGGAGATACTTAAAAGATGTGTAGATGTGGAGCTTAGGACATGGTTTAGTGGTGGTCTTGGCAGTGCTAGGTTAATGATTAGACTTTATAAGTTTAAAGGTCTTTTCCAAACAAAATGATTTTATGAGTCTATGCTTGTCCTCACCCCACTGACCAGTGCTTGCCATGGGCTTGTGCATCAGCCCATGCCTTCTGCCAGCACCCGGCTACCTTGAACTGACTTTCTAATTTCTCCAAACAGTAGTTCATCCTACTATTTTGTACACTTCTGCAAAATAATAGAGAGTTCATTATACGTTGTAATGTAAATATCTCTTCTCTGGATGAGAGCTGGTCAGCGTGTTGGAGACTCAAGCCTTCAGCAAATCCACAGTGTCCTGGAGACATGTAATTTTCCAGTGAAGGAAAGGCAGTTTCCTGGATTCCAGATAAATTAAATGAGGAAGCCATTCCCCTCAGGCTCTCTGCAGACTCTGACAGAACCCAAAATTTCACTTGCTTTTTAGAATTTTTTTTTTTTGGTGTGTGTAATTATATGGACTAAACATTATACATGTTCTTTTTATAAATAAAGTAAGATATGTCAGAGTGATATGACTAAAAGATGAAGTACAGAATACATTTCTCATTACAGGACCACAACAGTTAGAAAAGCCCAAGAGAATTTCATATTAGTAATGTTACCACTGAATTTTTGAGAAGAAGTTTTGAGATTGATTAATAATTTTGCGTTGAGTTTTTTGGATGCCTGCTGTTGTTTATTCTATGACACTGTGGGCTCCTTTAATAGTTACCTTGCCATAAGGCTTATCTATCAGGAGGCTTGGCAGCTATTTTATGATGTTCAGACAAAGCAGTGAGGCAGTGGCACTGGGTAAAAATTGCACAGTTCTCATTTACTCCACTGCAACACCTCCATTTAAAATCCTGCCTTAGCAGGGAGATTGATACTTTGCATCTGCATCACTCCTCTGTGCTGAAGTTTATCTCTAGGCAATGTATAAACACATTCCCTGGAAACGATTTAAGCCAGGAGTACAACTAAAAGCTTTTTTTTTTTATTGTTTCCTGACTTTCTGGACATTAACCAAGACCAGCAAATTCTTAAATCCTACAAATGATTTCAGCCATTTTTAAGCTATAAAAGAACTCCGTTCAACCTCACATACTCTGCTCCTATCGAGGGTTGCTGTGCTGTTGAGACCTCTTTGGTCTGAAATAGGCTTTGGGTGATTTTTCTTCCTTTGTTTGCTTCTGCAGCTTACACCTTCTCTGTAAGAAAGGTCTCAGATGACAAGAAAGGGTCTCTGAGCTCACCATCCCCTACTTCCCACGCACTGCATTTGGAGGAGTATTATATAAAACTTTGCTGGTGTAGTCTGGATGCTGCTGTCCCAGTAAGGACTACAGGGAAAAAGAACCAGGAACTCAGGTTTATTGCTTACATATTCTTTCTTGACCCTTTCCCCCTGCCCCCCCAAACAGATAGGTGATCTTTCGTCTTACCTTTCTCCTTTCATCAAGGTGCTGTCGCCTGCATAATAGAAAAAACTTTTGGTCTAGTAAACTGTGAAGCTCGACTTTGGAAGATCTACTGATTTCTATTAAATAAAGCAATGCTTATTCCTTGCCACAATCAGTGGAATTTTTTCCACAGTCAAGCTTGCTAAGAACAGTTTAAATTATGTTTTTCTGGACTGAAACTCTCAGTTCCCAGACTCTTCTTCTTTTTAATCCTGTGAACATAATGCTATACTGTATGTCAATTTGGTCTTGTTTGTGGGTTCATTTTCCCCTCCATTAGAACAGCTTTTCTCTCTCTCTTTCTTTTTTTTTCCTTCTTGTGATATTGTTCAAAGGCTTCTTGTGATGCCTTGAAAAAAGTTATTGATTGTTAGATCATTTCTCTCATTCATTCAGATGTTTTCTGGTCCCCAGATGGAAAAATCACAGCTGCTGCTCTGGAATTCACTATCGACTTTTGTCTCTGGATTATCAGAGCCCCAAGCAAAAAGGCCTGAATCCAGACATCCCTTTTCCCTCTGTTGAGGCTTAAAGCTGTTATCCTTCCAGCTAAAATGAAGTCTCAGTGCCTGTATATGACCAGAGTCTGGAACAGTAAGGTCCTAAGATTGCTTTCTTTGAGCTGTTTTTCTAGTGCTCCTTTTTTTTAGTTTCCGTATAATTTTTCAGCTCTTCAGTAGGAGCACCAGATCTCAGAGATCAGTCTGTTTTCCTGCCTCCCTCTGCTGTTGTTATTCCTGCTCTGGTCATTTGTTTTACTTTCAAGAGCCAGAATTAGCCTGACAAATTTGTGTTTTTCAAATCCAGCCTTTGCTGACCAGCAGCCATCTGCTCAGACATAGAAGAAAGTAGGAAGGATTGCTGTGTTTTAAATGCTTTTCACCCAAACCCTCAAGGAAAACCTTTTTTTTTTTAAAATTCAAAATGTTGTTATGATTCAAAGAAAATGCTTATTCTACAGACTGTTTCCTTTCCATTAAAGTTTATTTATACCCACCTCCTTGTCTAAGGGTATAATTATGAATGATCTAAGCTTGTACAGAAAATCCTAAATTAAAAAATACATCTGTTGCAAGGATTCTCTCACCAGAAACCTTGAAAATGTTATCCTGTCTGTGTATCCATATATCTGTCTGTCTCTCTCTAGGTTTATGGCTATCCTTTATATGTTCCAGAACTAAATGGGATTAGATTGCTTGCTGTATATTTTAACTGCTGTATACATTCATGAAAGCAATAAAACTATGTCAAAATCTGAATACATTTTATATTTCTTTATATTCACCTTTCAATCACATTTTCACTTGTTAAAAATGGAGGGGATTAGATTGTATTGTTCTTCCCTGTCTTGATTTAGGAATAACCATAAGTGTAAGAAAACATTATTTAAATGCTTAAAGTTATGTTTAAAAAGAAAAGAGAACTATAGCATGAACGATATAACTGTAACTGTTCATCACAAAGCTAGGTGTTTTCCCGACAACAAAGCACAATTAATTTAGCCCAACTTTTCAACATACTTCAGGAAGCATCAGTGAAACACATTTATTTTTAATTAAGGCCAACCCTATCCCAACATTTGCTTTAAATATGAGGACCAAAGAGCATCAGAAAAGGACATTATTTCTTCAGTCCTTTGAAGCGGCTGCCTCCTGATATGTAGCTCAAGGGAGGGCAACACCACACGGACAGTGGATTCATGGCAAAATCTCTACTTGGCAGAAGGTATCCAGATAGCACTTTTCTCAGTTGGATTTCACCTGATTAATAATATCATTTTTCATTTTTAAAACATTACAGTGAAATGAGTCCATTAAGATGCTGCAATGTTAATTAACATTGTCATAAGCTCTTCTTTCATTTCACTTACATGCGTTTTTGAAAGGTACCTTGTGGAAATGATTCTTTTACCTTCCCATTTGCCTATATATCATTTCATGCTAGTACTGAAAGGTTAAATGTTATAATTTATGCTAATTTTAATTTTCCCTAGTGCCATAGGCAGCACAAATCAAGCAGCAGCAATTGATTATACATCACTGACAGTATAAAACAGAACAAACATACAGTTCTGTCAATGAAAGGCCTGTGCCAGGTTAGTCGTAGTCAGGTTGTTATGGCCTCCTGAGAACAGCAGTCAAAACCAAGCAATAATGATGATATGAATATTTATTTTGTGCATAGTTTGGGATCCAAGCCATTTTAATAAATAATTTTCCATGGTACGTTTGTGCCTCAAGAAGTGTGAAGGAAAGGCTGTTTGCTTCCTGAAGAATTTTGTGCAATAAATATCAGATCTAAATTTGGGCTTTGTCTTCTTAGAGGAGGGACTAAAGTTGTAGCAGCCAAGTGGAATTTCACCAAACCATGTGCTTGTACAAGAACATGTAGGTTACAATTTCAGGAGAAGGAGGAACTCAAGATATGGCTTAGACCATCAAAAGGCAGAAAAATTGCTCACAAAATTGGTATCATCTGGCAGCTAATTAGATCCCTTGTCACTATCACAAAGAATATCTTTGGAGATGAGGAATCATAGTTAGGTTCTCAGACAGTGCTTTTCAAATAGCAGGGTTAAACATCCATGTTGTTCATTTACATTGGTCTTAAACCCTTACGTCCTCTTCTTGCAGCACAGAAAAGGCAACACATCACTATTGCTTAGACTTCTTCAGAGCATGTCTTTGCTGTTACTCTGCACCTCCAAAACTAGAATTTTGTCCTCCACAAATGCAACTTTGGGGTGCATTGCTAGTACTTATTTTCATGGATGAATGACTCATTCCCTGCTCTGCAACTTAGCTTGTAAGATAATGGAATAGAAGAGAGAAATGAGGTCACAGAAGTAGGAAGTATAGGGTAGCAACCGTTTTTTCACAGCATCATGGGACAGATGCTTAATTTGCATGAAAGACAGGTTGAGATGACTTAAGTTCTTTGAGACAGAAGAAAATGCCATTTAGAGGCAAACAGAAATAACCCCTGTTGTTGTTTGCAGTACAAGGAGACTCAGTCTGGGCTGGGAAATGTGGCTAAGTGTCTCAAGAGCTTTTCTGCTCCCGAGTGTCTCCCAACCTGGGTATAAGCCACTGTGGGCACCTTGCTAGAAAGATACCATTAGAAAGGATGGGCTGCAAAAAGGATTGTAGACTTGCAGGTACATCCAAGAGTACCGTCAATGCCACATTGCTTGTGGGAGAAGGAAATGGAGCACTGACAATGGGATTAGGGAATTATTGCCTGAGTGGAGGGCAAGCAGGTAACCCAATGAGACAATCACATGCTTATGTAGATCGCAGAAGATGGGAAGAAGATTCTTGCAAGGAGGCAACAACAACCAAAAGACAAATTCTCCAGTAAAACTTTTTCCATGTACAAATCCTGTTGACTTTTAGTTGGAAGTCAGTTTGGGTGGTTTCAGCACTCCACAATAGCCATTCTTGCTGATATATATGTGTCCAAAACTTATTCAATGTTTGTGTGATAAAGCTTAACATAGAAATAGGAATTTAGCTTGCCCACACATCAGCTTTACATTACAATGTGATTTTGGTAAAGAGACGTATTTGTGAATGAAGTGCTGGGGTCTGAACCCCAAGCCCTGAATTAAGGTTGACATATGGGTGGGCCCCCTGGTCCTTTAAGAGGAGGGGATGAGTTTGCCTTTTGGCTTTCCTCCAAGGTGCAGCTGACCTTGTAAGGAAAGCCCTTGGGTAAACAAGCCCCAGGTGCCCCACATTGGGTAAACGAGTGCCAGGTGCCCTGCTTTGGGCATAAAAGCTGGGACCACTTGCAGGGAGAGTTGGAGTGTCTGTCTGTGAGGCGGATGCACTTCGCAGAGTTTCCTGCTGGGGAAGGACCTCCTGACTCCTCATGCAACTGGGCCCCAGTCAGGTCTGGCACTTACAAATGTGGGCTTTGTGGGGAGGCAACATGGGGCTACTTCTATCATATGTGATCACCCTATTGACTTGGTTGTCTCCCATTTTTTCTATGGGATACCTTGTGTCTTTGTTTATTCCATCTATTATGGATCATGCTATGTCATTCTTGGGGTCGCTGGAGTTGATGTCTATTATTTGTGATCTGTCTGACTTGTTTGTACTTGTACGCGATCCCCTATATACTGACTCCTCTATGTACAATAGAATCTGCTCACTGGATCGTTTTTCTGCTGCTGGCTGTGTCCTTTGTACTGGGCCTAGTAATTGGCAAAACAGTGAATAAAGCCAATATAGTACTAAAAGATTAGAATACACCTTTGTAAATTCAGTGCTTTAATTTAAAGGAGAGATCATTATTTTTTTCGTGTAGTTATTGCTCTTTGACTTAGCATTAGTGAAACACTGACTGGTGACTTTATCCCAGATGGTTTCTTCCCCACCCATAAAGATTGGTTACTTTAGCGCAGATGTCTTTTTTTTTTTTTTTTTTTCTTCTGTAAGGCATATTAGAAGGAAAACAAAGATTCACATTTAAGCAATAAATAATAACAACTACCACCCCTTTTGGCTTAGATATGTCCAAATCCAAAACCACAGCTAAAAGTTATTTTAAAGTGTGGTGGGCCACAAGTTATAGTTCTTTCATTTTGCTTTCTTTTTAAAAGATTTGACTTCGTTGACATTTTTTACACTGTTTCAATTGATCTTTATTGAAAAAGAATAAGAATGGAGCACACTGACAATTTTATTTGACAGATGATTAATATCTTTGCTTAGATCTGGCCTGAAGTGTAACCACAGAGTGTTTGATAAGGAAGGGATAAAATATGGTTTGCAGGCAGTTGAGAGTTTAAGGACATAAAATGGCTGAATGGCAATCTTAAAAATGTAAGATACAGAACTATGAGGCCATGTTAGCACTGTACCAGTGCCCTTTCATCTTAGGGTTATTCTGACTTTTCTGATTGTTCATGGTGGACAAGTCTCCCTTGGTACATACGCAAAAAGGTCTCTTCATGAACAAGTACTCCCTTTTGTGCAGAGGATAGTGGCTCAGCCTCATTTCCCAGAGTCTCCAGACTAGTCTAGGTAGGAGCATCAAGTTTGGGTATAAGGTCAGCACAGGGCTTTTGTGACTTAGAGTCCTTTGGGCTTTCCCTTGCCGTAAGGAAGCTGTTCTCCCTTTTCTTGTCTAGCACAACACCATAATGGACTCTTTGCAACAGAAACTCCCTCACGGTTCCAGCACTTTGCTTTTTCCAGAAGGAAAAATTTGTTTGTGACAACAACTTTTCTCAGACTTTTTAGCCCAGTCCAAATTTTGCTGCTGCAGGGAAAAGTCAGTCATAAGGATTTATATTACGTTTATTTAATTACTAATTTCTGTAAAAGAAAAATTAATTCTGTTACTTGTGATACATCAT
Organism: Podargus strigoides; assembly: GCA_028020825.1. Lineage (NCBI taxonomy): Eukaryota > Metazoa > Chordata > Aves > Caprimulgiformes > Podargidae > Podargus > Podargus strigoides. The sequence continues at coordinate 14,125,253 of CM051628.1, read as the reverse complement.
GCCAGGAATAACATTTAACATGTATGCCTTAACACAATAGGCCATTTTTAAAGGACCTTTTCCTAAAATTTAATTTTAGATTTGGGACTATGGAGCATTTAACTTACCTTCAGGAGGCTATTTGGAATAAAAATAACAAGAAAACTGCCGTACTAGAATATCAACCATGCTTGAGTGATACTAACCATACAAAAAAATGAATGAGACATATAAACCTCACACAAGAACTACAGTTAAGCCCACTCATATTTTTCTTTTAAAATGGATGTCCAAACTTTAAAAGTCCATATGTTATTCTTCTTAAGATCCAAATGTATTTTTGGAGACTGAGTTCCTACTGTTTGCAATAATGAACACCTCATGGATGGCAGGGAAAAAAAAAAAAATCAACTTAGTGCTACTGTTGGCCAAAGGGAAAGTGAAAAATAATTTTATAACAAGATATCCTCTGTACTATAACTAACTGCATTTTTTTCCCCTCTCTATCCTTGTTTGCAGAAAGAAGTGTTTCAGTGAAGCCTCCCCGCCTTCATCTCCCGTTTTCTTCCCCTACACCCTGGAGGTTTGTCCTGGAGCAAACCCCATGTGACCAAGCACAGCATAAAGATGAGGAATCTGCTACAAGTAGCTGCTTTCTCCCTGAGCACCAGGGAGCAAGGACTTCCCAAAGTCAATGACAAGACTCCTCTTGACTTCAGTGAGTGTTGGATGCTGCCTAAGCAGTTGATCCAGGACATACTGCCTGGTAGAGCCCATTGAAACTGGGGACAACACACATAACAACGGGTCTAATACTGGTGTGACAGCCCCTTGCAGCACAGCGTACTGCCACCCCAGGATATACTCTGCCTCGTTAGCTGTCCTGTATTGTCTTCTGTAAATATAGTGAGTAATACAAAAAGCATTTACTAATGAGGCTTAAAATTTTCCTTCAAATGATTGTTTTGCATATTTACATGCTTGTGGTTTGCTGCCATTATATGCACCATTTTTTGGCCTATCTCCTCCATTCATGCTCTCTGGGAAACATGCTCCTTTGAGAGCGCTGCAGATAATTTTGTTCCCTCCATTTTTTGTAGGATGCTTCACTAGTTGTGTGCCAGTTGTCTTAGAAATGCTAGTTTAATTGGCTGGGTAGTCAGAGGGGTTTTTAGAGCTGCAGGCTCTAAAACTGGCACGTGCATTTTGTGTGCATCTGAGGGTGAACGTGACACCCAAAGACAGACTGTTTTAAACCTTGGCAGTCGGTGTGATGCTCCTCTGAAAGTCAGAGGTTACATTTCAAGGACCGGCTCTGCTCCTTGGGTTGCCGACCCCCGGTGATAGGAAGTCTGCTTGGAGCAAGGTCACAGCAGCACAAACCACCTGCCCATCGCCCAGTGCCAGGGGCCGGGAGCCAGGCAAGCCTGTGCCAAAAGTGCGAGAGGCAGGAGGGGAGCGGGAGGGGAGAGGCCTGGGCAGAGGCTGCCACAGCCCTGCCCCTGGACAGCCTCTACTGGCAGCGGTCCCAGGGAGCCAGGACTGGGTTTGCAGAGCCACCTTTTGCCTTCGCTGGGCTCCCTGCAAGAGGCTGAGGGCACAAGGGCTGTAGCTTGCTGCATGGGGGAACTTGCTCTCTCCAGGAGCCTGGCAGCAGCGAGGTATCGGACATATCAAATATTGGAACAGGCTGCCCAGGGCAGTGGGGGAGTCCCCATCCCTGGAGGGATCTAAGAAACGCGTAGCTGAGGGACATGGGGTAGTGGTGAATTGGCAGTGCTGGGTTGATGGTCGGACTTGATGATCTTAGAGGTCTCTTCCAACTAAGGCTATTCTATGATTCTGTGATCACAGGTTTAAGTAAGTTCTTAAGGATTAAAGCAAAAGTTAGATAGGATTCTCCAAAAAGCAACAGAAGATGGGGCTAACAGCTGTCTGAACCTGCCATGGCATGGCACAACTGGCTGGAAGGTGCTGAAGAAGAAGCTGAAGGGAGTGACTTCCATCCTGTAAGGAGGTGACCATCAGTCAACCAAAGGGCAGCACATACTCCTGCTCAGTATTTTGGGGGCAAACCTGTGACACAACACCTAAGCTGTTTCTGCAAAGTTCCCAACTGCTGCTTCTGCTTGTTTTGCAAGCGGCCAAGGAGGGAGAAGAACTTTATGCTTTATGGCAAATAATACAAATGGAACACAAATATTGGAAGAATCAGATTTAGCTGTAACAAATATAAATTAGCTTAGAAATTGCTACAGGTCAAACATTTATATTTTCATTATACCTAATTTTTATTGATATATAGTTGCTAAATCTTAATTATTTGAGCTGAAATGGTAATAGACATTCATAGTGACACAACTTTGTAAATATCATACAAAGGCATGTTCCAGAAGAAATTATCAGAGGAGTCATTCTTTAAATCCTAGTTGTAAAATATTGCCTCCCAGGTCATGAGAAAACTTGAAAGAAGCATGCATGACTTCTTTATTAAAGAATAAGTTTCCTCAAGTAACTTTAACTTTCATTTAATATCTGGAAATATGCATATCTGTAAGAAGTTATAAGTAAAATGCATTTTACTCTTTGAAGCAGAAGGCTTTTAAGGGACTTAATTAATTCTGGTTTTAACATGGATGATGATATCCGTACATTAGTTTCATGTACTCCAGGTGACGTACTGACTTTATTTAGAAGCCCCTCAGCTTATCTGAGTCAAGATAGTTCTATAGATGTGCTGATATAACTCTGCTGAGATACCACACACAGATTGCTTTTTTATGACTTTGAATATTTATTTGAAGTTTTCATTTCAAGAGATTTTGATGGAGTCATTCCGCCTGATGAATATAGTTGTTTTATTGTTGTTTTTTTTTTTCCTGATGTAAAAGGGTTTGCTTCCCCCATCTGGCCATGTATCCATTGTGTTGATTTCTGCAACTCTGTTGCTCCAAAAAAAGCACATAGACTCATGTGGTTGAAGTATTCCGCCTCCCAACCCTCTATTGAAATAGCTTTAATCACCCAAATACAAATCTACCCCATACTCTTTCATGTTCCATCCCCAAACCAGACTTTGCTGCCTGTCCTTTCCTAAAGCCATTCCTAGTTTAGACTTGTAATTCTGCTCCCTGTTTTATTTCCTCCAGCTCCTCTACCCACGGTCTTTTCCATGACTCTATGGATCTCTTGCCTTCACCAGCCTCAAGCATTTCCCAAAGCTCTTCCTAAGTGGCCAGGGGAAAGCCATGAGGTACATCTGAGCACCAGCCTTGCCCTCAGCACCTTGCATTTGTAGCCACAGTATCTAAATGACCTTTAAACAAAGATTTTTCAGAACTATAACAGAGTTTAAGAGGAAAGCAACAAAATAAATGTGTTTAGAGTTAATATCTCCAAGAGAAACATCTGTTAGTTCCTTTGAGTGACCAAAGGCAAATTCTTACACATGTTCAGAACATGCTACAGGCTAATGCCAAAAGCATCCAAAATGAACTTTCAGTTCAGTGTCCTTAATAATGGATCCCAAACAATTTATTGTAGTACTAATAGAGCAACTTTTCTTTTGTTAGAGAGGTAATGGCACTTCTTTTAAAAAAATAATGTTTTTCTTATTTATATATTGTAGCATTGCACTTCAGGTTGCCCATATCTTCAAATTTTAGAAGCTTCAGTAGACAAGTACTATCATCTTGAGAAGACTTTTCTTACAGGAAGTTTACTTGTGGGATATCACTTGGAACAGACTTCTAATTAGAAGCAAAATTAAAAAGTTCAAAAAAATATTCAGAAAAATAGACACACGGGAGTGTGCAAGAGTATTAAATACAAGCAGTAGGATACAGCACTGATCAAAATGGTGCTGAAGGGTAGCAGTAGCCCACTTGGGTTATGCCTGTTCCCATGGGCATGGGAACATGACCAGGCTGTACCCTGTACCCTGCAGAGGAGAGGAAGAGCTGCTCACTGCCCTCTTGCCTGGGAGAAGAGGAAGGGCTAGCAGGGAACTGCTGACCCTCCAGCTAGGTCCTTGGCTTGGGCTCCCAGAGAAGCCATGGAGGACAGCTGTTGTCCCCAAGTCCTAGTAGAGGGCCTTAGGCTGCATGTGAGGACAATTTCTTCTCGCCTTGCTGGATGCATATGAGAGACCTGACCCGAGGACTTGATCTGAGTCAATAGGGCTTGGGAGAGTGTTTAAAATAGTTAAAAGAAATATTTAGTTACTGCAATTCAGCTTTTGCTTCTTGGAGTGAGTATGTGGCCGTGTACACACAAGTGTTTCACCTAGAAGAGATATGACTATGTATTTTGTGAGTGCAAATGTCATTGCACAGTGGAACAGTTGTGCTCCTTATATACTGCCCCTCTGTATGCTTCAGCAGTTTTTCACTCTTCTAGACAGCAATCCAATTTTGAACTTTCCCAGGGTAGCAGTAACATTCACTCTTCTTTTTTTGCAATATGTTCAAGGCTTTCTTGATGAGCACACCCATGATGCATCACAGAGTATGTATCAGCATCCATCCCTTTCCCCATGGTACCTCTTCTTGGAAAGGGGCGATAAGTTCAGTACGCTAACCACACAGGGAATATGACCCCCCCCTTTTAATGGTTATCACACAAAACCACAGTGTAGGTGACAGTGTTCCACACTTCCTGTAAGTGAAGAAAACATGAATGGGGAATAAACTTCCTGTTACAGGCAGCTTAGACTGGAGACATTTTAAAAGAACAGTTTCAAGATGTTCTCCACTTACTTTCCAAACAGTTGGCCCTGTGACGTTTGGTCATCCAAAAAATGAGCATTCTTTTGAATGGCTTCCTTGCATCATCTACAGGATTTGGTAGGACATTTTGGAGGTCATAATTTTAAAAACAGAAGAAAGTCCTTACCTCAGAAGCAGTGCCTACATAGGCAGCAAGCAGAGAAGAAAGGTCTATGTCCTAGTTGAGAAGTTAGATGCAGTAAAAAGGAAATTTGTGCATATGAAATAGTAACAAGTCACAAGTGCCCATCTGCTGTAATCCATAGGAAAAGGGGTGCGCCTGTTTCTATTCTATACCCTGGAAATTTTGGAGCTACTAGGGGAAGAGAGCAAAGATAGCAGAAACTACTCCTGCCTACCTTAGAAAATGAAGTGCACTGTTGTCAGGCACCTTCTGTAACTCAAATTGCTGTGAGTAATTTGGCATTGTGATTTGCAAATGAAAATTTGGACCATCACAGAGAGATTTAAGAAAATACCTTTGCACTTACATTATACAAATGCTCCATATTGCTTTTCCTATTTTTTAAAAGTTTTTTTTTTTTTTTTCTCTCAGAAAGTGCTGTCATCTTGTACTGTATATCATTCTCCTACAGTAAGGGAGGTGCACCTTTTCAGTGTATAGCAGAGCAAAATGGCCTATGAAAGCTGTAGGGTAATATAAAACTCTACAGCATACGCTGCTTCACCAGGGAAAGGAAGCTTGTCACTTTACTCAATAAAAAACATAGAAATACCATGGGATTTCTTTTCCCCTCCAATTGGGCCCCAAATGTTCTCATGCTATACTTGTAATGTGCATTACTAGCTGATTAGAAGTGACATCAATTAGTCACATGTCTGTGTTTCTGCTGGAAATAAAAATGAGCTTCTGTACACAAAAATCTCAAATTCATCTCTACATTGCCTAGGGAGTCTTTCTCCCGCAATATCAGTTATCGGTTTAATATAATATTGTTGACTTAACAATGATATATTTCAGGCTGAAGGCAGAAATGCATTTTGCATTAATAAATTGTTTTGAGATGGGCTTAAAGAATATTTCATTATATAAGAGAGGCAGCTATAAAACCTATTTGGTGGTCTTTCAATCACTGCTACCTGTGGCCTATTTGTGTGGATGGCATTCATCAGTGTGGCAGGAAATATTAAACAAGTGCTCGACAGTTATTAGTTCTCCTCAAGCAGAAGTCCTCATACCTTCTATTCCTATGCCATGGGAAAAATTCGCTTGGTATTTTCTTTCTTGCAACTGTTCTGCTGTTCATAATTTGATGGAAAATTGATTAATCACACATTTAACTCAATGCAAGATCTTCTGCACTGTAATAAATTATGGCCATTAATCAATAAGTACAAAGTAATTCCAGGAGTCTGGAGACATGCTGGTTTCTAATAGAAAAACTTGTGCTTAGGCCTTCTTGCCAGTGACCACTTCATCTGAGGTATTTTGCACCTGCCTCAATCCAATTAGATGACATAATTAATGAATCTCAATGCAGTTGATAATTTGTTATACAAAGGAAAGAATGTTTTGGCACATCTATTAAGTTCTGATGTACAAATCTTTGCAAAGGGGGGAACACTAGGAACCCAAGAGGGGAACCTACAACCTCTGCTATGGCAGAGGAAATGTCTGCTTATTCCAGGGCACTGAGTACGCAAATTCCACTGAACTTTAAAATTCACACATTATTTCCTTCGCCTGTCTATAAAGGGGAGCTAGCTGTGTGTGTGCAGAAGCCTTCCATGCCATCTTGTTTCTTTTATGACAAATTAAATGGTATGATTAGAGCAAGTATTCAGGAAGTGCTGTTTCCCAGGCAATCTAATCAATGTTTCCTTGGTCGAGTATCAGTTACACTTCTACATATCGCAATCCATTTGCACCTGTTATATATGGCTAACATATAGGCACTCAATAGATTTTAGTGAGAGAAAGAGTGTGAAGATAAAAAGAAGTAGTAGTCTGCAGCTAATTCTGTCACTAGGAGACGCCATGAGCAGATTTTATTTAGAGAGTTTGAAAAACAATTAGCTGAGGATTATAGGACTAAAAGGCCTTTACTAGCTGTACCTGGAAAATACTTTGCCCATTTAATGCCTTCTAAGCTGTCATTGTGCTTGAACTTCAGTCCCAGTGATTAATGAAAAGCTGCAGGGCACAGCCAGAAGCTAAAGTCTCAATTATGAAAAAGCAGTAACTAGTTTAATGTGCTGATGCTTTTATACTTAAACTGACAGCTGTGAAAAATGGCAATATTTCCAATCATGCTTTAATAATTTATCATTAATTTATTGGCATGTCCAACACATTTTACTCCTACTGTTCTTTTTCTCCTTTTAGGCTCATGGCATTTCAACACTGAAGAGCAAAATCTGTTGCAAATCTCTAAGGACGAACCTCCTTGTGGTGCTGGAGTGATTACTGTTTGCAGGCAGTCAGCTTTATCAAGTAGTCCACAGTTTATCGATGTAGATATGGTAGGTACATATTTATGGGCTATGATATGTGAACAGTATCATTAGCTGCTGCTAAATCACTTTAACTCCATCATCAACTTCAGTGGAGTCAGACCAGTTGAGAACATGGATGGCTTTGTGGGACTGGGGGCAGCGAGCCTCACGCAGACAGTTTTCATTCGCCTGCCCAGCAAGCTCCCTGGATGGAGAACAGGAGCTGTCTAAGTGCTCTAAATCAAAAATTAAACTTGGAAAGTGTCTCTTTTAAAGAACGCAGGCAGAGCCTTACCTGCCAGGAAGTCTGTGGAAACATTATTATGTTTAATACCGACCAATTGAATCGGTGCAGCTAGGTCAATTTAAAACAGCTGAAGGTCTATAATCTGTTTATTTTTGGAATATTTTGAATTTTTCCTTTCCTGTTTTTGTGCTCCCTGACTACTCAGTTTCTCTTATTTTGGTGTGTGAACAAAGGGAAAGTCAAATAATAAAACCTAATTTCAGAATGATTTCCATCCTGAATGCTTCATGGCTCCTCCCAGGCCTGCTATGGACTAGACAAATACAAAGATAAACAACTATGAATTTTGGAAGTCACGACAGGCTTTTTTTTTTTATACGAGAAGTTAACTCCATTTTATATTTTATCTGATACACTTGTCATTGTCAAAAGCTTAATCATCCAAACAGGAGGGACTCTGAGCATTTTATATTTTTTTGACACAAAAACTCAGTCTTATTTGTGCTTTTGTATACATTTTTCTTTGTGTAATGACTGACACCACTAAGGTCTTGGTGATGCTCATTTGCTAGAATTTTTTTTATTGAACCTGATGACTCCTGAGCTTTTTTTGCAAAGCTCATGTGGCCCTGAATGGTAGCTGAGCTCTTCTGACAGTCTGGCCGTGCTGAAGGTTGCCAATTCCTGGATTGAAAAGCAGCCTGACCAAACAGTGGGGAAAGTTATTCTGAACTGTTTGATGTAAACTATTACAAAACTGCTGTCTGGCTGTTGTTCACGAACTGACTGAATAGGAGAAACATGGCTATGAGAGAATATTAATACCAATTGATGTGACATCTGTAATGGTCTAACAAGTATAACATACTATATTGCTGGACTGTTCACAAAAAGCTGCAGTGCATCCAATTTGATTTGATGTGGTGGAAAGGACCTGTCAAGTGGTTTGTTCCATAGGTTGAGAATTTGTTGTTTCCTATTATAAAAAAAAAAAAAAAAAAATTCTTTTTTGTCTTTGCTTCTATTTGCATTTGGGAATTTTTGTTTGAAGTTTTGATCATTTTGATCATTCTTTTTCATGCAGACAATTTATACTAATTAGTTAACAGTTCAATTATTATCAAAGGGAGTTTTGAATGAAAAGGAACCAAGTTCCCAGCCCTGCCCTAACTACATGTTTAGGCACTGAGTGTGGCACTTCATTAGGGATCCTGGAAATGGGCTAAAGAAAGTGAGTCATTAGTAATACTTACATCTACTACTGTTTCTTAAAGGAATTGAAAATCTCTTTTGGGAATTACTACCTGGAAAAGAAGGCTTATTCTAATCCACATTATCTGTTATGCTATAGACCTAATACTGTCTTTTAGGGAAGAAATACAACACAACACAGACAAGCGTCTGGGATGCTAAAGGTGTATCTAGTTTTGTGAGGTTCATGTCTGGTTATTGCTGGATGTACAGCCAGCCACCAGCAATCACTCTATTATCACTCTGCTACCCTCTATTTTTCAGGCTCCTAGTCTGAGGCTTGATTACAGCAATTTGGAGGATGTATGCAAAACAATTCCAGCTACTAATTGAAGGAACTCTACTAATTAGAAAAGGCTATGGAACAAATAACAATTGGCAACAAACACGGGGTCATTTTCTGTATTGAACACCCTTCGCAAAGTGACTTCTAACTTGAACAAATTTATCATTAGATTTTCTGGATTGGAGCCAGACTTTGAAAAACATTATTCATGTTGACTTTATTGCACGTCTAAGAATATTTGATATTTTCCTTAAAACCCCAACTCCTGGAGCCATGTGACAATTTAAGACTCTCAGTTTCCATTAAAAGAAAATAAAAATTAAATTTCACTGCTTCTTGAGGAGAAAGACTTGAAGGTATGTATCCCAAAGGCCCAAACTGACAAGGCAAGTAAAAAAAGCCCTCAGATTTTGTTTTTCATTTAAAAATTGTTTTTCTCAAAAGTCTCAATACCTATTGGGACAGACCGTGATTTTTGCGAGTTTGAAGTTACCAATACTTTGGCACAGATAGGAATATAACTACTGACTTAGATTAAGTTATTCTTATTAGTGCAACTGAATACAAAGATTACAAGATCCAGCTCTTAGATATAGTTCCTCTATAGCACTTCTTGGTTGACATATGCTCCCTGTAGTTTGATTCAGGTCTTTGCTGAGACAACCATTTAAATCAGAGAGACATCAGTTTTGCCAGACGTTTCTTTGAGGTACCTTGTCAGAGACAGTCAGTGCTTTCTTAAATTATTTTTAAAATAGAGATCTGTGTAATTGGGTAGACACTGATAATCTAGTCATCGGCTGGACACCTCAGACATTCTCTAACACGTCTCCCTGAGCACAGGGTTGGTAGCTGGCTGCTGAAGGACCACACCTTGGGATCCTGTCTGTGGGATGGATGGCTATAATGGGACTTTATCCCATGGTTCTTCCAGTGTAAGGTCCAGATGAAACCGTGCCATTTCTGCTAGAGTAACTTTCTGTGTGTGCTAGCATGTGTGCATGTTTACAAGAATGCATGTGTGCATTTTTACAGAAGCACATCTAACTTATATATGATATTCCAAGTATTTGCATTAGTCTTCAAGTAGTAAAATAAAAAAGCATTAATTTCATGTTTGTCATCTTAAATACCCTTTCTTAATAAGCTTAAACCTCTTACACTTATACCTGTGCTTTATCTCTTCCCAAGCGGCCCCATGTTTCCTAAAAATAGTTCCTTTCCAATATGAGAGAGTATCTCCTCCTCTGCTGCTGAATTGGATAAGAATATTGTCCATTCTGCAATAGAGGGATTTGCCTCACTTTCCCACTGCTTTAGTGAGGTATTTTTAGCAGCTATTAACGTTAGTTTAATCCAAACATTATTTACAGTAGAAGCACCAGATATCTTAGTAATGTCATTTAATATGTATAAGTCTGGAAAATGCTGAAAATCCAGTCCTATTGCCACTTTGATAAGGTCAAACACTTTCTGTTCAAGTTCTCTGGCTCTGGAATTCAATACCGGATGATGAGTGTCTCAGGTGCAGTGCAGCTACAGAAGGAAATTGGTGAGATTCTTCACAAAGTGAAAAAAAATAAGAAAAAATTAACATACAGCCAAAGCTTCTCAGCACCCTTGGTGGTGGAGACTGTTTTATGACCTAGTTTAACCACGAACTTTGCCTACCATAGCCAGCACTGAGTGTTTCTGTGAAGTATTTCCATGAAGAGCCATTCATGCTACTGAAAGTGTCGTGATAGACTTTTTAGATTAGCCTAAGCTGTGGTATAATATTGTGACAAAGTACAAATTTGTCTGTGACATCTGAAGGTGTCTAAGTACCTTACAAGACAGCCAATATACTCTGCAGCTTGTGCCAAATACTGCCAGATTTCCTAGTGACCTACTTTCACTGAAACACAAAACTACTTAGACACTTTCTCAGACTGTTACTGCTGCAGTGAGGTTCAGGGTACACCTGCAGTTCTGCTAGGGAAGCATGGTTTGAAGTGAAATCCTAGAAAAAGTATAACAAAGAGGAGGTCTTCCAATTAATTTCAATAGATTAAACTCAACTGCACTACATGAGATGTGAGAAATTCAGAACCAACAAACAGTAGAAAGCAAAGGGTTAAGCGTCACCTTGGTAGTGAGTAAGGGGGGGCTGTAGGTGGGAGTCACACAACATGTCGAAAAGCTCCAACTCACTAAAGTCATGCTACAGTTTGGCTTCATTTGACACACAGTTTGGTTTTGAACACCACTTACAAACTGGCAAGCCAAAGTGTCACTTACAAGGAAAACCAGTTCTACTATTTTTCACTAGTTGTATAGTTCCTCATTCACTATTTGCCCAAACTATATCTCTAGAGCTCAGGTAGAAGTTGGGCTTTCCCACACAACTAGGAAGCAACATCAAACCTTTCCTAACTCAAGTGGACATTGACTGATTTCATCTGTGGTAGTAAGAGTAACCGGGCACTCTTCTTTCACCTGCCAGTGCCGGCCCTCCCAGCTCCTTCCTCTTTGTAGCCTAAAGGTTTGTCCCTCCTGTGTATTGCCTTTGTGTGACTATACCATAACCTTACTCCCCCCACAGATTCCCAGTGAGGGGACTGTAGAGTCTGCTTTCTCCTAAGCACTGGCCCAAGTAGCTTACACAAATGTTATTTCATGGTAGGAAGTAGAGGAAGCAGTCCACTTATACTTCACCTTTTCTTTTCCTCTTGCCCTTCCCCCAAAAGTGAATCCAGCCTAGAATAGTTCACTTAAAATCACAGTTCATATAATAACTGTTTGGAAAACCTTTTATTTTCCTTTTGTGCAAGCTGAAGTCATATTTGGCCATGGTGTGACACTGAAGCCCATCCTGGATGAGTAGAACTGATTGTGTCCCTGTCTCAACCTGGAGTGTTACATGCTGGCTCTACAAGGAAAGGTCTTGTGTGACCTAAATTGCCAAAAAACTTTTACTACATGATAGAAAAAAATATGGTTTGGTTTTTTTTGGTGGGTTTTTTTGTGTTTTTTTTTTTTTTTAAATAAAAAGACAGTATCAAATCTGCACGGTAAGTCAGGGGACTCACTGGTAGACCCTGGTGCACTCTTAGTTGAAACAGCAGTGGTAAAAAGAGAGACAATGCCTTTAATGCAGACTACCTAAACACTCAGAAGTTTGATGATAATATGTGCTCTAATTGATGTATTGAAGACATACTCCCAGTACCAGGGTAGTGGAATGGGAAAGATCAATTTAAAATGTCTAGGGAAGGAACAGATCATTTTCTAGACCTGCTTTAGGTGTATAACGACTTGGAAAATTATCTCCAAGTTTTGATAATCACTTTACCTTCTGAGACTGCCAATCTCTTTCTTAACTGTTCTTTTTAGTGTGAAAAAGTCTCCCATTTCTATTCTCTGCCCTACATACTTGGGTCAGGAAGTGAACATCCTATTTTTACAGCTTTGAAGCCAAATGGCTATATAAGCAGCTGATTTCTTCACAGAATCCTTCTCAGACTTTTTTTTTTTTTTTTTTTTTTTTTTTTTTTTTTTTTTTACAGGAGGAACCCTCACTATTTCCCCAGTCTCTACCTTAAAAGAAATAGGGCAACACAACTAAGAAGATTCAATTTTACCTGCTGAAGGGCACAGTAATCAATGGTATTCAGCCCTGCCAGGAGCTGCTAATGTTATTTAAACTGTGGCCCAATTAGGAAAAAAGTTTCTTTAAAACTGATTTTTTTGAATAGCAGGTAACAGAATCAAAAAATATATTGAAAAAACTTCAGAATTTTCCACTAATGGTGAATGCAGTATTTTTTGAGAGTTACATTTTTGTTTGACAGGTGAATCAGATTTTCTTTGTTTTGAACAGTTTTGAAAGAAAATTTGAATCTGTCTTATTACAATTTCAGGCTCAATTTTGACTTAGGAAGAGTACTGGAGGAACAAAATTACAGGGACTAACTCCTGTCTGGGACAAAGGCAGCCAACTCTGGGTGCACATTTTGTTCTTAGAGGACCTTATTAGCACAGATTGTTTCTTGGGTAAAATGAGTTACTTAATCAGCTTCAAGGTACCTTTTTGTAAACATCAAAACAGTAGATTTCTTCCAAGCAGCTATTCTGGGGAGAAAGAATTGTGGAGTCATTTTGGGAAGCAAATTAGGGGAGATGATAGTTTTTAATACAATTTAATGTATGCAAACACAGCATATGACAGTAACATTGCATTGCTATGTAAAACAAGTCATCCAGATTTATATATTGAAGTCTCTGTTAGTAGTTAATCTGCTGCAGGCCACCTGCAGAGGAGGAATGGAAAAGCTTCCTTTTGATCTCTTTTGTGAAATGACCTTTAAGGGTGAAAAAAATATAAAAGAAAATAAGTGTGAATGAACCTTAAAAGGTTTGGTACAAATATTCTTTTGGGAACTGTTTGGTCCTTTAAAAAGATGTCCATATAGGACATTAAATGTATGAAAGAGAGCAACATCTGTGCTTTAGGTCAAGGAGGCTCATCACCCATTAATGTAACTCAGCTAACTTCTTAAAGATCACTGAGATGTGGTGTTAGACTGGTAGATTACTTTGAGTACACTGTGTCTGAGCTGAGAAGGACAGCTTTGAATATGGAAACAAAGGGTTAGTGGGAAAGACAGCGATTTAAATGTGCTATGCAATACTGCTCCTCTTGACAAGGGTTATCATTCAGTAGCAGTGTTTCTGTGCCCCTTATGTGGTATATGCCTCCCTGTGCCTGAACTTTTGGCCTTTGTCTTGTACCTGACTATTGGTTTGGGTCCATGTCACTGGTAGGAATACAGTCCTAACCATGATTTATACCCATTTCAGTGGAAGGAGCCAAAGCAAAGCTCCTTTACTCTTGACTGAATCAGTAAACATTAAAGATTCTCCCACGCATGAAAATAAAACTGAATGTTACATTATCTTTATGTGTAAATGGGCTAAAAGCCTGAAAATCATGCTTATGACCTCTGAGTGGGCAGAGATAATTCTGCCTATTATACCTCCTCATTTTCCTATGATGCTGAATTTCTCAAACTGTCTATAAAAGCCCAGGTCCTCCTCTTACCCTTGCACATACCCAGACACCAGGAAGACATGTCTTAATGGATAATGGCTCCATTGTGTGAATACTGTCAGTATCATATCAATGTGACATAAATATAGCAAATTAGCCGTATGTTACTTACATCAGAACTGCTTCAGCTCTTTGTGTGGAATGGAAAATGTGCAAGTGAAAGCTCTCTGAAGCAGCACAAGTCTTCTCCTTTTTTTGAATAGTGCCCCTGCAAGAAAATGCACGAAGTTTTATATTTGGTACTGAATCAAGGCTATTTTTTCCCAAAGTAAGACAGAATTAAGGCTCACAATTCACCTAAGCACTTGGAAATTGGTACTTTGGCAAAATTTTCCTTAAGGAATGCTATTGTCCCAGCCTTGACAAAGCACATGTCTACAGTTAGCCAGCACTCAGGGCTAAACCATAGCAGTTAGTATCTCATCCAAGGTTCCCTCCCCAGCTGGGAGGGAGAATTGGGAAAAAATAGGAAAATGCCTATAAGTTGAAGTATAAGCAGATTTACTAGAATAACAAAACTGAAAGGACAATCAACATAAAGCATAGAGGGTTCTACTCAGCCTAATCCTTGATACTAACAGCAGGAATAGAAGACCACCAGCAGGGAACCGCACGGAAAGCAGAAACTCCACCCTTACTGAGCTCCCTCCTTTTATAATGAGCATGATGAGGTGGTATGGGATACACCTGTGAGTCAGCTGCCTTGATTGGAACTCTCAGCTGACTCGGAGCTACTCATGGCCTGCCTGCATGGCTGGCCCATGAGTCTGTGCCTCAGGAACCAAGACAGCACGTGTGAAAATAAGACATTTCTTGTGCTTTTGTCTCTGCCACTATTGCCCTCCCTCCAGGAAAATAAATAGCATCTTTCATGACTAAATGTACAGATTAGTTAAGAGAATTTGTAAATATGTTTGATTTTGGAGACTCAGATTCATTGACTTCATTCTTACTGTGTCTTCACAGATTTCAAAAAATGCATGTATTCAGTCTCCTGAATCAGGAAATTATGACTATCTTTCTCTTCCAGACATTTGCAAGATGGTACAGTCACTGCTAAAGAATAATACTGCTTTTGTCACTCAAGAAGTACTGAAAAATGATATTCTGAGAAGGTTAGAAAAAAACAACAAATCAATCATTTTAATGTTGTTGTTTTTTTTTTACTGGATGTATTTCCCAGTGCTTCCCAGTTCTAGATAATTCATTTTTATTAATATTAGAACATATGAATAAAGAGACTTAATAACTTCTAAAACTAAAGGTGATTTGGAATTGGTGCCTTTTTACTGGGGCGTGGAGGTAACAAGTGTTAGGAAAAAAGTTCATAAGGTTTTAGGAACCTACATCCCTTCCCATTCCTGGAAACAAGGAATATGCCAGTATCTGGTTGTGTGTAATCAAAAATGACACAATACTGGAAATTAAATATAGGCAATATTTTTCCAGAAAATATCAAGTAACGAATATGTGTGCTCTGTTTTTTTCGCAAACACTAGAACGTTCATTTCATAAGCTTGTGTTGGTTCTCTCCCTGCCCCCTTTTCCTGGGAACATCTTTAAACAATGGTTTTCAACAAGTCACTCTTTCTTCAATTTTTCAGCTGTAAGGTATCAAATTGCACCAGTCTGATTGCATATGTGTTTTTCTATAACAAGCCAGCACTGAATGCATGAACAAATTACTAGGATGCATGTTTAAAATCTAAGGGATAGAAATACAACATTGCAATAAAAATCTCACCAATAGTGATCAGTACACTTACAATAATGCCTCTAAAATAGTAAATACACTTCTGTTTTCAGAGAGGCTCTGTTGTGATGATGTCATTTGTGTGAATTTTTCCAGAGGAGAACTTTGAACAAATATGTTGTAGATTAGTCCAGTGACTTTTTCAATATGTAAGATTACCATGGAAGTGTTTTTGGGAAAGGGCAGAACTTCACAGAGCCATTCTGCCCTTCCAAAATATTAGAGATGTTCTATAAACATTACACTAACATGAGGCTTTACACTTACGCTTGTCCTATTATATCTTAACTCTTCGGTCATCTCTGACTCATAGCAGTGATTACATCGACTTTAGTAGTATGCTGATTCACATGAATTAAAAGCATATATTTTTGCATATTAGAGGTCTGCATTTATGTGATGTCTTGACTTCAGATTTACAGAACAGTGTCATGCTGTGAAGAAACATAAATCTGGTTAGCCAAAAGTATCTGTCTTCTCACCTCAGAAATTATGGCAACCCAAATTTGTGTGTTTGTGTTGGACTGACAATACTTGTATCTTCTTCCAAGTAATGGATGCACAAAACTGCTGGATATCCCTTGGTTTTCCACCAGCTATACTTTTGCTAAGTATAATTGCATACGGTTTAATTGTTAGGTTTCTTTTAATGACTAGAATTATGTCTGTGTTAAAAAACCAGTGCCTGCAGGTTAATCCTATGGTGTCAGATATGCAGTTACCTGCCCAACTTTCTTCGTATTTTGCCTAACCCCCTGTCTCACCTAAAAATGATTCTGATGTCCCAGGAGCTTCTTGTTAGAAACCCGAAGTAGGTTGGATGATGTTAAAAAGAAGAAAAAGAAGTATTGGATAAACTAGCTCTTGCACTTTGCAAAATATAGTATTGAATTTAAATATGACTCTTAAGTACTGTAGGGCAAGGATTGACTGGTTGTTTAAAGATTGAACTGCTTCTAACCCCAGGGCTTCCTGAGCCATGACAGAGGATGGCCACACTTCAAATGACAATAAAAATTATAATAATAATCAGGACAATAATAAATTACTGGTACTCTATGCAGAGATTATTTATTGGGATTTTGAGACTTGTCTTATTTTATAGCTGAAACAAAGAAAAGGTTAATTTATAGCTCGTTTGTATTTTCCCTGCTCAAGCCCATGCTCAACCATTTGTACTGCTTCACTGGGGCTCAAGGGAAATTTTGCCTCTCTTTTAATGGAAACAGAATTGTTGACCTAGAACCTGTTCCTCTCTGGCATTACTCTGACTGTATTCATTTGAAATTGGTGCTGTGGATACTGGTGTAAAATTGCAGTAACACCCTGGTGAAACAGGTCCTTAATCCTCTGCATCCATGCAAATTGTGTAGACCTCAGTGAACTGAATATTCAGACTGTATTTATGCTCAGAAAGTGGAAAACACACCCATAGTTCATTCACATAATAAATGTGATGGGAAAATAATTCTATGGGGACAAATATTGTTTGGTTTGTCATGAGACATACTTGACAATTACTGCTTTGTCCCTTTTGTGCTATTGCAATGCAGTTATAAGATTGTGCCATAAATCTGAAAGACTGTTTTGCAAACTTCGTATCTGCATTCGCTACCTTTAATATTAATAGGAGAATATCTTTAAAGTGAGTAAATTGAGAAAGTGGCTGAAACTATAGTTTATAAAAGAAGATTAGTGGGTTTAATATGCACTGGAGAGTAAAAGAAAAATCTTATTACTGTATGGAGAAATTACCTCATAAAGAAGCTAATACAGCAGGCTAGGGAGTAATTTTTAACAAGGTTTTTATGATGCACAAGTGTAGGCAAGTTAATGAACTTATCTTTCTAGTTATTTTCAGATTGTAACAATGCATTTCTTTTCAGTTCCTGTGCTTTAAAAAGTAAAACACATTTAATCACTTACAATAAAACTAACTCATTAGTCTGATAAATCAAGTAAAATCCTATACTGTTCCTGTTGTGACAGTGCTGCTTAGAAACTAGATCAGGTGAAAACATTAAGTATAGAACAGAGCAAACTACCAGGTTTATTCATTATTGGAATTAAAAGGTGTCACATTGACAGGGAATGTTCATTTTTGGAAAGACCTGCTCTGGTCTCAGGAACAGAACTTAGGAAATAAAAACTAAAATAGGGACTCAGGCCAGGATTTTGTTTTAACAATTCCACTCTTTGCAAAATAGCCATGTGGTCTTTGACATTCATAAAACAGACATCTGAAGAATGTCACATCCAACAGCAAAGAAACCACAGGGGGGAGTTGGTAAATACAGAATGTCCATCTGTCAGCACCCCAGCATGGCATGCGTAGGTATTGTTTAGGAGGAGCATGTCCACATTTTTCTGCCCAAATGCGAAAGACAGACTGCTGAGTAAAACAGTTCAATCTTTATATTGATTAAAGAGATGTGCTTTCCTACCACACAACAATGACTGTACTTGAAATTAATTCAGCAGCACTCTAAAGGAGAGACTGAAGGTTGTCAGGCACTCAAGGCAGCTTTTAATACAGACGTCTACAGACAATTTGATACTACAATAGGGCACTTCATTGAGAGTTTATCAGAACTTCATCTAGACCACAATCATGTAAGCCACAGTCGTGTTGAATGTTAGCGTTATTCACAGATTTCCTTGTGTCATGGGATGGGACAACCTTCCCAGAAGCACACTGAAGGGAAGAGAGAAGTGTTCTGAGAAAACAAGTTATTGCTGATCGACTAATTGACATAAATGGATGGGATGGCTGGGTTTCTCCTTTGCTGATGAGAACATTCCCACACAGATGTGGAAGAGCTGTCTGCAAAGCGTGGCAGCAGGAAGCTTTCTGCTATTACAATACCCTGAGTGACGAGCAAGCTGCATACTGCTCAAGGCGTTTGTGTGTCTCCACACCCTTGTTAAAGGTCACAGTCAGCAATCTTTACCGCACTGAACCAATTAATCTAAGAAAGCTTATGGTTGGTGGGGAAACTGGAGCTGTAATTACCACAGTGTATTTACCTTGGGGTGGAGAAGTATTGGTTTTCTCAAGTCACATTTTATGATCTGCACACTACTGATGAGCCAGTGAATACAGCTGACTAATTTGCTATCTGGGTGTCTTTTTCTATTCAAAGTAAATAACCTCAAATAGTTCTTATGAGTTAAGGTGCATCTATACAGCATAATAAGCACAGATTTGAATCTGGCTAGAGATATATAAAGAGGTCTATCTATTCATCTGTCTATAAAATCTTTGAAGGATCTTTTGGAAGAACGTTTCACAGTGATTTTCCTGTTTCCTCTTTTATGTTAGACTCTGCTTCTCTCTTTTTTTTGGGGCCCAGGATAACACAATCTTTACTGAGTCCTCCTTTGAGTCTTTCTACACGTAGTTTTGGCTTTGAGGGAAAAAAAATTCTCTCTTCATTTACTTTTCTCCTCAAGAAAATTTTCTAGCTTTGAGAAAATGCTGTGAACTGCTAAAACTTGATATCCAAAAATATTTTCTGGATGAGGAATACTATTTCCATCTTTCTGATTCTAAGATTCACTGTCTTCTGTCCCTGTCCAGCCTTAACCTAAACATTTTGTTGCTACATGTTTAATCTTCAGAGCTGATGGTGACTCTCTAGTATAGATGACCCTGAGCTTAAATTAAATTTCAAATTGCTCCCAAGGTCTACCAAATTCAAGCCACCTCAGTCATTAAAGTTGGTGTCACCTTGACTCTGGTGTTTGGAGCTGACGTCTCCAGGTGGTCAACATTGTAATTGCTGGATGCCCCTGAAGTGTAGGCTTATATCAAAATGATGTTATTCAGTCTAGCAACTGACTTCTTGAGAAACAACTTCTTAAATCAGAATTGACTGGGAACTGAAATAAGCATCTGAAGGAGGAGTATGGGGAGAGGACTTTTTTTTTTTTTTGCTCACTGGAGTTCTGACTGTGTCACCTGATCATAAAATCCCAAGTTTCTCTCTCTCTCAGTGACTTTGAACTGGCCTGTCAATGAAAATTTTGTATGAGAATGAGATCCCACCACCACCTTTGCCTCTCTGTGATACATCTGTGTCCTTTATCACAGCTTGAAAAAGACTGGCCTCCAAAATATTTTCTACTGTGTTAAAATAGGAAATAAGTTGTCAGTGATTTTTTTCCCCAAATTAAAAAAAAATAAAAGAACAAAATCAGACATTGCGGATGCTGCGGAGTCAGAGGCTGCTGATTAGTTAAAAAGGGTTTACAAATATACAACCTTGATCTCAACCAGCTCCTACATGACTCCTTGTTCCTTGGGTTTGATTGCAAAAATAAATTGGTATTTTGAAGTAAGTACGTGCAAAATAAATTTTCTGGTTTTAGAAGCAAATCACCTTTACAGATGTGTTATTTATAATATTTACTATATTTATTAGTATGTGTATTTATTCTACTCTATAAAATAACACTATTTTTACAGTAAAATATACGTATCTGCAGCAGTGATAAGGTAGCAGGTATTGGTCATCTGCAGTTAGAGAAACCCTCTCTGTCAGATGATGAATGGCATACTTGTTTGTAACACTGAAACTTAACTGAAAGATTTCAGCTGTTTTTCTATATATGTCATTGGAACCCAGTAAAAAGGCAACACTCTTGTGGCTGAGAAGAAAAGGTGTGTGAAGAGAATGGGCCAACTTCTGCTCTCAGTAACCTTATGTAAATATAAAATAACTACAGTGCAGATTAACAGGTTCCTCCAGACTTCTGTCACCTCTTCATCTTTAAATCAGAACAGCATCTGGAGAAGATGCAATAATTCTAGTACAACATTTGCCTGGGAAAAAATATTTTGAAAGACAAAACCCCCACTTTGCCATTTTTTTCTGTTTTTTTTCCACACTACCTATTAAAGTAATAGATCCTTCTTTAGACTGTATAGGTTAATTAGTCAAGACACCACTCTGAGAGAAATAACAGTCCGGTTCCAAGATCGGCCATCCCTTCAAATAAAGAAAAGCTTCATAATAAGACCAGCTAGAAATGGTGCTTGAAGTATCACAAGAACATGCTTTTACTTTCAATTTTAATTGATTGAACCTGCACAGAAATATTGAAAACCAAACTTTTTTTGGTTTATCTCAATATTTCTGCTCCAGAAAACAGGGGTGTGCAAATAATTTCCCAATAAAATGAACACAACATCCAAATAAACAAGTAAAGCATAAAAGTTCTGCTTTTTTGAACATCTGAAAAACAACAAGTTCCATTTGAGAGGTGGGAAAAGCCTCTTCCCATCATTATTTTGACCTGAACTTTTGCCTGTCCATGTTCAGAAGCAGGCACTGGTTTCCCAGGCACAAACTGTCAAGCATCATGGGAAAAATGGTAAACATTTCTCCACCAAAGTTTGCTAATGTTCTGAGAAGTGATTGCATCTGCTGGGCTAGCCTCATTTTTGCATATGTTTTGCACAAATAACTCAGCTTCACTGGCTGAAACCTTCTCAGGAAATGAAATTCAAAGAGCTGTGTTAAAAGCTGTCATCAAAAATGTCAGGTCTCAATTAGCAACAGGAGTGTGTTGACTTGCCCACGTTTCCAGTGCACATGCTGGGGGGTGGGGGGCGAAGTTGTTTGTGGCTTACGGATGGTCTATGGACTTATTTGGTGCAAGGAGGGAGCTGATGCCAGGCAACTTCATTGACCATTCATCTCTAAATGGCATTGTTTAGCTTGAAATATTAATGACCAAGCCACAGCAAAGAAAAACATGGAATGCTGTGATTTAATTTATCGTGTGCCCCATCTAAACTTGCAGTCTCTCCTACCTCAGTCATCCAAGCTTTCTGGTGTTGGAGGGGGGTTACTAACAAGAGTTCCAGGGAACAGTTGGAGGCATCACTTGTATTTGCCAATTAGCCATCTGTCACTCTGACTGATCACTTTGTAATAATGATATAGTAGTTATCAATTTTGTGATATTTCTGCTAGGGGAACCTGCTTGGGCTTTACCTTATAAGCCAAAGAGAGAACCAGCAGCACATCTTGGGAAAATGCCCTGGAAATTGTGTTTTGTGTTGCACAATGTACTTCTGGAGTGCATTGTGTAGCAGGAAGAGCTGAGCTCACAGAGTCAGATGGCGAGCTCTAAATCTAATGTTATCAGGAAAATGACTGCCAGTGGAAGAAATTTGTCATGTCAACACAGTGCCCGAGATAAGGCTGTCAGAAACCAAATGTGGAGAAAGTATAAGAAAACTTTTAACGTTGAGTGGTATATAATGGACACAAGCCAAGGAATAAAAGTATGTACTCAAAAGAGAGGCACAGAGCAAACTTGAACTCTAACCATTGTTAAGATGTAAGAGGACCTTCAGTACAGAATAAATCTAACACGAGAGTAGGAGAAAGAAAAGTGCAAATTGCCAAAAGTCAGAAATGAAATGATAACAGACATTCACAGCTCTGAAACCTCACTTCATGGACAGCTAAGGGAGATCTGCAAAGGACAGGTGGCCATGAAAAAATAAAACCCTTTCATGGAAACTCTGCATCCATAGTAATGCAACATAAGGCAAAAACCATATTGTTCAGAGCGGGAGGAAGTGCTGCACGGCCCAGCACACCCTCTCCTGGGGTATCTGGAACCCTCCTAGGGTGGTGGTGCTTTAGCCAGCAGGTCTTGACAGATGCTGTGGGGGGATGGGGGAGCTGCTTTAGTGAAATCTGATTCTTTATCTTGTTCTCCAGCTTTTCCTGATAAAACCAGTTTGGATGCAAGGGACAGCTGAGTGCTCTTGCCCCTGCCAGTTAGGACCATGGCCAGGGCTCATCTCACTGCAGGGCGACCATCTGCTGCCACTTAACAGCACAGGAAACCACCACTGAACAAAAGCATCCACTCCTACAGCATCCCACCTCCTGCAACAAAATGGAGGGGTAAAGGAAATAGTATTACATCAAATATGATTTACAATGAAGAGAGGGCAGCAAACACTGTAGGTAATGTTATTGGGTAGGTTTCCCCTTGGATGCCACCAACAGGTACAAAGACATTACTATGAAGCTTAATACAGCCCGGGTGAATGAAGGGGAGTAAACAGCAACTGGGGTGGTGAAAGGATGGAAGGAGGGAGTGTGCCCTCCCCCATCTGCAGGGACCCCTCTGCTGCAATTGGGTTTGATGTTGAGAGTTTAAGCCTGGTGTAGAAGCAGACAGAGCGATACCTTTCAACAGCATCACTCCTCAACTGTGCAGAATTTTCTGGTGATCCTATTCATGCCCTGCATGGCATTTTGGTGTTTCTGTCAGTCCATGTACATATTCACATGCCATATTTTATTGGCCTCTGAATAGGGGAGTGAACACATACTGTGAACTTCACTCATCCAGATATTTCCCTGATGATATACCTACCCACCACGAATTTGCTTTCTGCCGACATTTCTTGCTTTTTTTTTCACAAGGAAAGTGGAAATCTTAATTTTGAATCAATCATGGGGAAAATGTTTTGGGTTTTGTTTGTTGTTTTGTTTTTTATTTTTATTTTTTTTTTTGTACAAGATTTGAAGTGAATAAACGGGTAAAATATTTGGTTTATTAAAAAAACCCTACTTAAACATGAGTTTTCATTTTTTAAACAAATGCTAAAAATTTTGAACTGGTCAAAACTGATCTGGGATGTATGCCAGCAAAGAAATATCTGAATATGAAGTTGCTAGAAAAACAACCATGCCCATTTATTGCATTTTGACTTTACAATCAATCAGAGAGAAAAACAAAGGCTTTATTGTAGAAAAATACTAGAGCATGTAGAATTTCCAAAGAAGGGGGTAAAAGGATGCAGATGCACACCCTGAACACAGGGAAATGCTCAGTTGCTCTTCCTACACATTGTGTTTGCTAGCATCATGTTCACCCAGAAAAAGAAACCCTTCTCAAGGATAGATAGAGAACCTGAAACTTATGGGAAGCAGACTGGTCTGCCAGGGGTGAGTGAGGTGTTCCTGGGGAGGCCTATCCAGAAATGAGTTTGAGTGGCAAAACTTAATCAGGTGATCTGGGTGAACAAAGGTTATTCAGAAGCATGTTTGGGGTGTTCTGGATTGCCATTTAGCTCAGGTTTGGATTTATGACTTTCTGACATAATTTTCTGTCTCTCCTCTGAGAGTAATGCTGATATGATCCCAAGGCACAGTGTGCCCTCAAACGCCATATAGATGTTCCACTGGACGTACAGAGCAGGTCTTTGGGATGAGGGCCTGAAAGTATTGTATAGAAAAGAGAACATCTAAAGTGGCTGGCTTACTTTTGGTTTTCTTGCAGAAAGGGCATAGTAGGAAGTCAAGGTCTTCAGTTACGAAGTGTTTATTACCTGTGAAGCTGTTGAGGCAGTTCTGCTTTTTGATTGCGACTTCTTAATTTTATGGAACAGTAAGGGCAGAAGCACCTCATTCAACAGAAGAAAAAAATGTTCTGGGATAGAAATGCTGACAGAAAAACCTTAGAAACAGTAAAGACCTCGACCTGGAGTTTGTATTTTGCCATTACATTTTCAGCTATTGCTGAAGACTGTCCTCCCCACTCCCTTCACCCCTCCAGAAAAGGTTATGAGTTTTAAGTACAAACCAGCTGTGCATTTGCCATTCAGATCAGGGTGGGAACTCCACCTGCTCACAGCCTTGCTCTGTTAAAAGCTACTAATCCTCATAAAACTGACCTTTCTGCTTTTTTTTTTTTCCATCTCTAATTTCCTGCATTCCTCACACTCTATTCTCTCTTTGTCTAGAAACTCATCTTGTTCTCTTTTGAACATACTGATTCATAAACATATGTTCTAAGTTACCTCTCTTGTCTTTGGTAACATATTCCACATGCTTACATGCCATTTTATGAAATAGTTTTCTTTAACCTTTTTATTTGCCTCGATTTCCTAATGTTCAAAATATATTATTTTCTTTCATGGATTTTTTCTTCATAAATATATTGTACAGCTAAACAACAATGATTTTAATAAAAACCAGAACCACAGAAGGACTAATCCTTCCTTGACACATAAGGTTAAGTTCTGTCCTTAGTTCCATTTGTATAACACCAAAGTAGAAAAAGCTCTCCATTTACACAGGATTTTACTTTTGGCAAATCACCTTACTTTATGGCTAAATCTTGACTTACAAAGTATCCAAGGCAAGCTGAGAGATATATTATAAGTAATTTAGAAGTTTACTTCTAAAATGGCAAATTTAAAAATTATGTTCTGATATAGTCTAGTGGGTATTATGTCTTCATCTGTGTGTGCTCATGTGTGTGAACATGTGTTATATCTAAGGATAGCCATGCAAGCTGAATATCTCAAACACAAAGTACCCTGCAGATGAATTCTTGTCTTTTTTCATTAGTAAGTTATTCAACTTTAATACTAAATGCAGTTGGAATTGCAACAGGCAGAAAAATGTACAATATAGAATTTCATAAAAGCTTCATTAAAAAATAAATAAAAAGCAGCAGCAAAATAACACAAAATAAATTCATTTTTTAAAAATCCCTGCACAGATGTGCTGCAGAGGCAGGAACATGCAAAGCAAGAACAGAGAAAGGCCACTCCACATCCTAGATATTAACAGAAGACTGCAGAGTTGTACGAGTGTCACTGAAGGTAGGATCTGGTGTATTTTTCTCCTGGTAAAACAGGGGTTAAAGGATGTAATTGACTTTGCAAAGAAAGACACTTTATTACTCCAATAGTTAAGCACCTTTCACTTAGACTTAAGGACCAATAGATGATTAAATAAGTTTATTAAGATTCAGTTAGCCTGTTTTGCTTAACTTTGCTGAGGTAGGTAGTCCAGTGCCTTTATAGCCTACTGTCTGCATACTCCAGTAACAGGGACACTAATACTTCAAACTGGTCCTGTTGTCAAAAGCAACTCTCAAGCAGATAAATTGCACAGCAGTAATTGTGTATTAAATGGCAATTGAAGTAACCTACATGAATTTCTGCTAAGGAACACACAGGTTGCAACCTATGCTTCCATTTATCCAAATCTTATGTGAAACCAGTCTGAAATCCAATTAAATGAATATCTGATAAGAGAATGAAGCTATTAAATGCACAAAAATCTGCCAAAATGCAATGATTACCGTACCAGTGAAATAAAATGTGTTGAAAGGATAAACTTGTGGCAAACTAATTCATGGCATGTACTGAGCATGTTGTGGAACCCTCTCAAATGAATATGTGACAAAGGAATAAACATGAAAGAAATACACTGATTGTACACTAAGGCCGTGCATTTCAGAGAGATTCACTGTATTATCTTCCTTATTCATGTGGATAACAGGCTTACTTACATCTTCAAAAATAATTCTTTCTATCACACTGCAACAATTCTAAGCATGGTGATAAATAGAAAGTATGAAAATGCTAATGTATAAGAGCCAGTGGAATTTTAAAGGATCAGGACTGAACCAAATTTTTAGATGAGATTGCTTGACATGGAAAAAGCCTCATTAAAGAAAAAACTGAACACAATAATCTGTGTATTGCATATTTATAGTTCAATAATTCGACTCTGAGATGTATGAAAATCCATATCAGAGGTTTTATCCCTGTTGTATAGCTTACATGATTTTGGTATCCTTTGCAACTTACAGTTCATGAGCAAAAATATCCAACTGATTTACAGTTGAGTTGTTTTGTTTGTTCGTTTGGTTTTGGGTTTTTCTTTTTTGTAGGTTTTTTTTTTGTTTTTTGTTTTTTTTTTTTTAACACATTAATAAAAAACTTAAATTTTAAGGTGAAAGTTCAAGTATCAGCTGGCAAACCTGTTCGTTATCAATCAAGTACAATATATCAAAAAATATTATTATAAATTTTGTTTTTAAAAGGGATGGTATTTTTCTTAAGATGAAAAGGATCACTCATCTAATATTCTCAACTTCTAGGTGGCACAAAAAGAGACTATGAAAAAATTGCCTGTAGCTATACCTGTACGTCTATATAAAGAGCAAAATTTGCAAAATAGGGACAATTTGTTTACTATACAAACTTTCATAGAGTGGAAAGGTTTTTTTACCTTTAATGAGCAATCTTTTTAGGGTGAATTACTACCTTATAACCACATAACTCGCTATAAGGCTTCATGGCTAGACAAATACAATAGCAATTTCTTAGTGCTTGCTAAGTACAAGTTCTTCTCCCTGGACTCATGGTGTCAACTTGCTATTCTCACAAATTTCAGCAGTTCTTATCACTTTGCTTTATTCCAGAGAATATCTAACCACCTCAGATCTTACCTCTAATGCATCAACAGTTTCAAGATCATCTATGGTTAACCTGTACCTGGGGCTAAACTGTAGCAGTTGTTCTACCACCTGATGACCCCTCCCCAACTGAGAAGGAGAATCAGGGAAAAAATGGAAAAGCCCTGTGGGTTGAAATAGAAACAGATTTAATGAAATAATAAAACTAATACAATCACCAACATAAAGTGCACAAGGTTCTACTCAGCCTGGTCCTTGGGGTCAGCAGCAGGAGCAGAAGGCCAAGAGGGAAGGCCAAGAGAGGAAGAGGAACTCCACCCTCACTGAACTCCCTTCTTTTATAATGAGCTTGATGAGGTGGTATGGGATACACCTGTGAGTCAGCTGCCTTGATTGGATCTCTCAGCTGACTCAGGGCTACTCATGGCCTGTCTGCATGGGTGACTCATGTTTCTGTTCCTGGGAAACCAGGACAAGGTGCATGGAGGGAAGAAGATGACCAGAAGGAACAAGAGAAAGGCTGAGAGGACTACCATCATTTCCAAGAAAGATAACAAGGATGAAAGCCAAAGGAGGAAAAGAGCTATTGAAGTGCAAGGAAAAAGATGGTCAAGAATACAAACCAATTCAGTACTTTTTTCCAAGAGGAAGACCTCACTGTCAACAGTGTAGTAGCAAATGTCATTTGGTAAGTTGGTAAGAATGGTGAGGAGTTTTCTCTCTGTCTCTGCAGAGTTCATGAAGAGAAAGGCAAACCCTTTCTTTCACCTCTGGCATCCTCACAACCAAATGAATGCATCCTTCCATGTCCCACTGCCAGCCTGTCTGGCTTTGCCAGCAGGACAGAGCAGGACAGATGCTGAATGCATCCAAGGAGATTTTCTGCCTTCCTCTGCAGTATTGAGCATGTCCTCTTGTCAGGGCTGCTCTGGGCCATTTTGGCTTGGTTCTTGCCTGCTCCTCTTGCACCACTTGTGCCCTGCTGTGCTCTGACTTGCTTTCCCATTGCAAGTTTACAGCAGGAGTGAGTTCTGCTCTTCCCTTGGCTCTATTTCCCCAGGTGTTCTTGCTTGTACAAAACAGTCCATGCTTAGAAGGGCTCCAGGCTTGCTGCACCATCCAGAGCTGCTGCTTTCCAGCTCTCCCTGCATGCAATTCAAATGCTGGGCAGGCACGTGGGCACTTTTCATGCATCACTGGCCAGGAATCACAGAGAGCAGCAATTTTTTGCAGGCAAAAAAGTATATCTGTCATCAATATATGTTACACTTCTGAAAACTCCACATGGTACCACACACACCTCTTCTTTTGTTTGTGATCACTACTGATCCTCATTGTTCAAATTCTCACTCTTCAGTAAATAGAAACTGCTTGGCCTGTATTCCTGCTGCTACTTTCTGTAGCTCGGTGACTTTCCCTTGCCAGACTGCAAGGGGTGGTTTTCAAGCTAAACTGAAGAATTCATCAGCCTGTTCCTGGCTGTACATGCTCGTGAGCATTGGCTCTGAAACAGATTCAGAAAAATAAAATAAAATTCTGTTACCACTTGTAATCTTTCTGATGTGAGTCCTTGAAAGTGTTTTTTGAGCTGAAAAAACCTAGCATTTCAGGCAAATAATAGTCTCATCATTGTTTCAAGAAGAGAAGAGGCCGAGTTAAGTTATACTATGTTATGCATTACAAGCTCTGATCTTGGTCTGAGGGGTCCATCCAGGAGAGCAGCTCTCTGCAGTGCAGATCACAGGCCCGTCCAGTAGACAGGGACAGAGATGAGCACACCCACTGCATCACTAGGAGACCCCAGGCTGAGCTGAGACATGTCCCCTGGGCCCATGTCAGGAGACTGTGTGGCAGGGGTCCCAGGAGAGGCTGGTCCCAGCCATTGAGGCCTATGAGCACCCCCAGGACCCTAGCAGAAGTAGACCTGCACTGCTTATTTGCTCTCCTTCAGACATTTCTGATTGACCACTTTGATGTTGAACTAAATGGACCTTCTCTCTGATGGAGTACTGTTGTTCTCAGGCTCTTCTGTTTTATTATGTTTTACCAAGGGAAACAGCTCAGGAATTTCTAAAAATGTGTACAAGGAAAAAAAATAATAGGGAAATGAACAGGTATAGCTCACATCAAAAAGATTTGCAATCATTTAGCTCAGGAGCACTCCCTGCTTCAGACTGAGGGCTTGATCTTTGAGCCTTGCTAGTGTCAGAGATGTGGGGTTTTTTCCATCCTATGGAAATCTAGCTATACTGGATTAACATAGAAGACTTTCAAAAACTACAGTTCACACATTCTTTTTTGCAAATTTGTTCAGATGATCAAATTATCTACAGACGATCCACAGCTCTCATCCCCATCAGAAGGTACATGCCTCCTTCCCAGGAAGTGACAGACCCAGTGCCTAGGATGGGACATGATTACCTATTCAATCCCTTCTGCTAGTGCAGACTGGGAAGAAATGTCATCAGAAAATTTCCTCAGCAGGTACTGGCAGGGAAAGAAATAGGTACGAAGAGGAATAGAATAGAACAAAATAGAAAAAAACCAGAGCAGCTGAGCTGTAAAGGACCTACAATGATGATCTAGTCCAACTGCCTGACCAGTTCAGGGCTGACCAAAAGTTAAAGCATGTTATCAAGGGCATTGTCGAAATGCCTCTTAAACACTGACAGGCTTGGAGCATCAACCACCTCTCTAGGAAGCCTGTTCCAGGGTTTAATCACCTTCCCAGTAAAGAAATGCTTCCTAATGTCCAGATTAAACCTCCTCTGGTGCAGCTTTGAAGCATTCCCACGCATCCTATAACTGGATATCAGAGAGATCAGCACCTTCCTCTCCTCTTCCTCTCCTCAGGAAGCTACAGAGAGCAACGACGTTGCCCCTCAGCTTCTGCCTCCAAATTAGATAAAGCCAGTGTCATCAGCTGCTCTTAACAGAACATGCCCTCCTCTGGATGCATTCAAGTACTTTAACATCCTTTTGAAATCATAGGGCCCAATTTACAGGATTGCATTCCTGTACTGTGTCCCCCCACAGTATGAAAATGCAATTAGTACAGCTAATAGTGAAATATTTCAGGGTGTGCTAATTCAGCATGCATTTGCCTCGTGGGGCCTTTTGCAAAGAGGAAAGCATGGTCTTAAAATGCTCTGGCTACCAGTTTGTTTTCAAGTGTAACTTAAAACATAGGTTTTAGCTTATAAACTCCATGCTATTTGAAATCCTTGCTCCTTAAAGACTGTCCCATTTTAGGGCTGAGAGAATTCTGAAGTTCTGAAAGATCATTGAAACCTGAAATTATCCTTACTTCATCTTCTCACTGTGTGCATTTTATAATCCAGTCACACACACATAATAAACAATTTTTATTCTTGCCTGTGTTACCGAAGAAAATATGTCCAATAATCTTTGTCTTAGCATTTCTGATTATTCCTTTAAATCACAAAGCCATCACTCAATTCCTTCTGACTAGCTCTGGCTGCTGAAAAGAGGCACAAAACCTGAGAGAAGTGTGGTAACCCAGAGCTGCTCTGTGATGGATTGGCAAGGCTGTATGGAAAGGCTTGGAAAGCATCTGCTCTCACACTATGCTTGGCTTCAGTTAATGTTCTTATTATTAGTCCTTCAGCTTCATGAGAATAAAAAATAAATAACACTCTAAACAGAAAACAAACAAACAAACAAGCTAAGGTTCCTGGGTTTCTTCCTCCTGCCTGATCACATTAGAAAATCTGGCTTGATTTTTTATACTAACAGCCCATTCTGAACCCTTCCAGATCTACTAAATCTGTCATCAGTAGGCTTAGGTAAGGACCTGCTCCATCTCTTTGATGGAGGTGAGAAGCTTTTTTAACGTAAAAGCTGCAAGACCTGCTCCTGAGGAGAGTAGAATTTCTTCATGATGCTGAACGGGAAAAAAGGGGAAGAGATGAAAATTATTCAGGTTGGAAGGCAGAAAAATGGTGACTCCTTTGAGGGGACATTGGTTTTAGTTTTGATTGAAATAATTAAAGACAAGTAAATCCTGGCTAATGTACAGTGCTGTATTGCTGGAGTAGCTCTATTACTCAAGCTCATCACCATATGACTTTGCTATGGCTGGCTGAAAGCTGCCCAGTTTTGGGCTAATGGCCTGCTAAAGCAGCCATTTCAGTGGAAAGGCAGCGCTGACTCAGGCTAGAGCAATGCTAGGCTGAGCTTTCCCAGATAAACAGGGCTTTGAGGGTCCCAAGGAAATCCAGGAGTCACTCCCTAGGCAGAGTAATTAAAAGTAAATGGTGTGCCAAAAGGATCATTTTTTTAGCACAAGTCACCATGTTCTTACATTGCTGTGATGAAGTAAGGCTTCCTGAGCAACAAAATGAGTTAGAAGGGGGAATGTTTGATACTTCAGGGATGGCATTAACTAGTATTTAAATTGCTTTGAGCTATTGCTAGTCCCACAGACTAAGGTTGTGTCCTTACAGTGATGTTCACCGTGATCCGAGTGAAAGATAATATAAAAAAATCTATCTCATGCAGGTGTAGAAATGCTGGCTTATAAATTGGGCTCCCTTTCTTAACATAGAAGTAGGTATATTTTGAAAACAAACATAGCACATGAAAGACTTGAGGGAATGCTGAGTGATTCTCCTCTTTCTCCCATCATCTCCCATCCTGTGGCTCTGTTCTTGAGCACTGATCTTCATTTTAGAGCTGAAACCTAAGGAACATTAGCTCTGTTCATCCCCTCTGCACTGTCTGTCAGGCAAGGTGAGGGGGAACTGCCTCCGTAGCTGACTGTTGCAGAAGTATTTGTGCTCATGAACTTTGCTACCTGCTATCCACTGAGATGCAGCATCCAGCCCCCAGGGCTGACCAAAACCCATGGCTTTTCCTGCAGGGGTGGACATGAGGATGGGCTCCTTCCACTCAGCATCTGCTTAAATTGTTTTGACTGTGGACTACTGCGTAGCTTGTGGAGACTGTCATTGGTGCTGCTAAATTCACTAAATGGGAGACTTTCCTGCAAAACTTGGCTGCGAGCTCTAACTTTTGGCTGGTAGCAAGTCATGTAGGCAATGTGATCCAGTAGAGCACCATGTCAGGGTCATCAAGATAGGAACTGTACAGATAGCACAAATTAATGGTGATATTTGTTTTCTCACTGCTGACCCTGACACATACAAATATTTGGTAACAGCTATGGATTACTTCTCAAAATGGACTAAAGATAAACCCCTACAGGATAAGCTACCCAAAAGTGTTGAAGGTCTCTGATTGAATTCATCAGACATTCATGTGTATCCGCACAAATCAATGATCAAGGCAGGGAATTTGTCAATCAGATAAGTGAGGAAAAACATTAACAGGTGACAGACAACAATTTGCCAGGGCACATAACCCTAGAGCCAGCAAGCTTGTGAAATGGCAGAATTGAACTGTGAAAGACAAATCACTGAAGGTGGGGAGGGTGTCTTGCACTCGCATGCAACTGCAGAGCAAAGTCCGGTGAATTTTTTACTCTTATCGTCTGCTACATTAAAAATGTGAACAACCTGTTAATATACATTACAAATTCTGTTACTGCTTCACTTTAATGGGGAGATAACAATCGTGTGCCATTTACATATTTTGCACTTTATTGCTCTTGCATAATTCATCGTAAGTAACATAACATGCTTGTCAGGAGAAGTTCTGCAAAATTTAAGAAAATAGAAGGCATGTAATACAATCAGAAATAGCAAATAATATTGAAACATTAAGGTAAAAGAAAAGGAAATGAAGTAGGAGGTAAGCAGCATGAATGGAAGAGAAAAAATGAACTGATTACAGTGAAGCATAAAATGAAAGCGTGGAGTAGAAAGTGACATCCTGCAAAAAAATGGGAATGCGTGGCTCACACATCATAGGCAAGATGGGTTTGATGATGACTAAAACTGGATATACTGCAAAAGAGTAATTGTTATGGAAGAGCACATGTTTCAAGGAAGAATTGCAGTGCTGAATCAGTTAGCAAAGCCTGTAGAAAAATGGAGCCATAACTGAGCAGACTAAGTTTTTGAAAGAACTGTTATCTTTGTGAGCTCTTAAAATTGTTCCATTTCACATTAGTATAGCTGCAAACAACAGTCTGCAGTAGGATAAAATATTAGGACTTTATCACGTTTTCTACATTACAATTTTCTTTTTGTCTTGGCATAAATGACTCGGACAATGGCATTAAAATATTCTACTTTGGACCAAAATTTGATCTCATTTTACATCTGGGCAAAGTAACATAAAGCACGCATGTAAAATTTTTTACTATTTAGTAACTAGAACTGTCAGACTGGAAACAGAATGTAGTTAACTGGTTTCAGATTTGTTTCTGCCCTTAAACATAAGCCTGGTTTGAGGAGATTGTGGTCCTGTTAAGGGAATCCTGAATGCCCCATAAAAAAAAGCCAAGTTTAGATCAGAAGTGAACTGCCTCTGAAGAGTCCAAAGGATTTTATGGTGGTGGCAGAAACAAGATAAATTTCAGAAATTTTGGTTTTGGAGAGGACAACACTGATAGGTTTGTCATTTCCTTTGATTTCAGCTCCTATCCAACTGTAAGCATCACAATAAACCGTGGGAGGGACCTGGGCATGGGCAAGTCACAAGCAAACTGGATGTTCCCTGGCTCAGGGCTAGCTGAAAATCAAGCACAACACATGTCACTGGAGAAACTCTCCTCTCTGGGGATTCGTGACTTGTGCGTCACTTCCCTTTCCATTTGTGGTCACATATGTCCCTCAGCAACTGAGCGAATGACTTACCGTGTAGTAGTATCAGCAAAGGACTAGTTATAGCTTCCTTCTAACATCATTTCATGGCTAAAAATGAAGAATTGCACATTGGCACGTATGCATGAATCACAGTCTGGGAAACTCTATTTTGATTGGTAGGGGAAAATACAGATGTTGGATACCGCTGAATGATGATAACTGATGGTAAATCTGACATCTAAATGCCATTCACAATACATTGATACATAACCCCGTGTTTAGAGACACCCTTCCTCCCTCCCCCACCCCCTAAAACAATCTGAATAATGAATCAAATGGTCTCAGGAGTAATTGGATCTTTTTCTGTGTAATTAGCAATTTTTGCCCTTGCATTATAATTTAAAGTACTGTGGTTGAATTGAGCAACTCACGTAATGAGTCATTAGACTGAGGCTTTTAAGGAAGTTATTTCTGAAGGTCTGTGGAGGCTAAAATATGTCTAAATTAAAAGAATGACAGGCTGCAATCATGGCTGTAAAATAAAGGTGCTCAGTAAGCAGTCCTATTACAATCAGAAAGAAAAAGAAGCAGATCTCTGTCTTGTGCATGGAAGCAGAGGAAATGATGAATACCTTAGGTAACTCATTCTGTGCAAAATCAATCTTTCACTGTCAATTTTAAATGAACTAATTTGTTCACAAATCTGCTCAGTCAGTTTGGAAGCATACTCAGTTCATCCATATTAGCAAATCCTTTAATCTTGACTAGTCCACTGAGTAAGAAATCTAGAAATGTGTTAATATGACTGGACATATGTAGTAGGATAAGAATTGATTCTTTTAATTAGTGTCTATTCAAGTTATAGTTCCTTCTTTTACTGAACTATTGACCCACTGATATATAAAGAGATTACTGTTATGACTAAAATACCTTCCAAAGTTGTATTTAACTCTTTCTTTATTGATCAATGTCAGATAGAAAAATAGTCTTTGAATTATCCAAAAATAAACAATGTAATCTAATTTAAGGTTTCTTTCAGACATGTTCCCATTAATTTTGGAGATTCAAACAGATATTTTAAATTTTAAAAGCATAAGCCCTAAATTATTGCTAAAGGAATGATATAATCCTTTCTTCTAATTTAGATAAAAATATGAAATGCTATTTGAAAACCTAGTTTTATATCAAGTCAGAATTTCACCTATCACAATTCAACTACTGAACCTGGTGGCAAATCAAGGTAATTTTTTTCCCCACTGAAATTCATTGATGACAAAGGTATATTCTTAAAAAATTTGAAAAAAAGCCCCTACAGACAGACAGACATGTCTCCTGTTCCTCTCATTCCTAATCTATTCACACAGACCAAGGTCTGAGTAAGTTAAATTCTAGAAAACAACTGTGTATGTAATAAGAATAAACTCACTGTAATTTGCAAACAAACAAGATTGTTAGCTCTTGCTCACCCACAGAGAGGGGAAAAATATGAGCAACAATCCCAAAAAACTGTGCATTTACAGTGGGAAGCAGTGTTACAACAATCCCAGCATGGTCTTTGGTACAAATGCCAAAATGGGTCTCTGGTCTGGTCAGCCAGTCACACTTGTTGCTCTTCACCTTACATGCAAGAGAGCTTCTGCAGCAGGTTGGTCCTAGGCCGATATAGTACCCCAGTGGTGAACACCTATGCCCTATCTGGGGAGCAAATGCATTATTAGTATTACCAACATGGCTGTGAACAATATGTGTTTTAATGTTCTTTATTAATCTTAGGAATACTTGGAGCTAAAGCAATAGAAGAATGCTTTAACACCCTGCTTAGGTGGACAACCACTTCTACTAACTTTGAGATACAAGGCACAGGACTAGACTTTTAAGACTTTCAGTGACTTAAGTGGAACTTGAATACGGAAGCAAAAGTGAGAAGTGTGCTGACTAAAATGTTAAAAAATGTACTGAGGCATTCTTACCGTAAACAAGCAAGCCAGGTCCCTCTGCTTTTTCTGAGCCTGGGTAATCTTATTCCCGTTGCCTTTGGTAGAACTATTGGCTCACTAAGGTATGATCTTGACCTGGGTTTTGCACCTACCTATGCCTTGTAAGAGCACTTTTTTGCTATCTACAGTCTGTAATTCCATAAATATAAGTAAGAAAAAGGAAATTTTTACTTAAGCCTTCTAGTGTTTCTGTCTTCCCTCAAATTTTCACTTGAAGGGCATTCTTGGACAACGACGATAAGAAGATAGCTTGTATTTTAAGACCTCTATTTGTGGTGCTTTCTGAGCATCCATCTGTTTCATTTCAGGCTGTGTCTCTCCTCAGCTTTCAATGTGATGGTTGTTTTGCTCACCCAGTTTTTCAGCAGGCTGAGCTACTGGGGCCTGACTGGTGGCAATCAGCAGATTCCTGTCACTGAAGGCAGCAAATTAACAGTGGCTTTTCCCAGTCTGCTTTCTTAGTGCATTAAGACTGGCCTTTGCCATCTGAGCTGTTGATGTGTATGAGCTCAGAATTTTTTAACTGGGTATATAAGCAGTCTGAGAGGGATTAGGACAACACAACACCATAACCAGCCATCTCACATTCTTTTGCTCTCTCATTTTAGCGTAATGGTAACTGTTATGGCCTCCTCAGTTATTGTTTAATGCTTTGGCCAAAACATGTCTCTATAAGCATTCAGCATTCATTTCTGTCTGTGGTTTGACCTTTTCCCTGTTAATTTGCTTCAGCAGCAGCCATTTTCTGGGCTTTGGTTTGGTAATTTGTATCTATCTCTAGCAGTTACCCTTGCAATGCTCCCTGGTTTCCACCCACTGCCTGGTCTGAAAGCCCAGGTCTTTGAAAAACAGGATTATAAGAAAGTACACATCAACAGAAGACCCTTGATTTAGCAAACTACCACAAACACATTAGAGGTGAAAATGTTTTCTTTGCCAAGTGCTCCTTACTCAGCATTCCAGTTTCAATATGTTTGTAATGGGGAAGTGGGGGGGATGGTCTGTTTCGAATCCGAAGTGCATCAAGAACTGGGCAGGGTATGCACAGTGCCCTGCTGCTGCTGGGTAGTTCCTCATGGAGTCCAACTGGTTTGGATGGGAGCTATGTGTTGAGTAGTGGATTTTTGTTTCCTAATGAAAGTGCTGTGGAAAATTCTCAATTTACTTTAACGGTCATTAAGACTTCACAGAGAAGTACCTGATGCTGCAAATAGTTCTCTAAAACGATTAACCTTTGCAAATGCCAGGATACTTACAGATAACTACACTGATGTCATATATCCATATCTCCCTATATGTAATTCTCTGTATATATTTATGTGTGAGCTAATTTTGCATGATCTTGGTGGAGGACAGGACAGTGGCTTGGCTCATTTAAAATACTAATGATGATGGCCTTAGAAGTGACTATAATAATAATCATGGCATTTTTAATGTCTAAATTATTGCAGAACCTGACAACACTCCTCTTGCTTCCAAGGCAGATGTAGGATTGAACAGAAGATGAATGGCACATCTCTATCAGCCAGTGTGTTTTGATAATTGATCAAATTTCCATTTTAATTAGAAAACATGCACCCAAAGTGGGTGGGATCACAAGATTCTATCAGCTCAGTTTTTCTTAATCCTCTGGGGTGAATGAAAAAATGAAGTGGCTGGCCTTTTGCTAACTCTGAATTCAAGAGATTGCCTTGACCACAGCTTGTTCAATTTATCTAGGAATGTCTTTTGTGCTGTATGCTCTCTGATTGTCTGAAAATACCTTTTAATTTCCTGAATACATATATGTATACAATGAATATTAATCAAGAGCTGATTAGTATCTCTTCTGCCAGCACACAATAATATTTTATCAGAGACAGATAGTATCTGCAATTGCATATTTAAAGTCTACACTGGAATGGCACATGAGTTTGACTGAGTATGGATGTTGAAGTCCTCCACTAAAATTTTCAATTTTCTTGTCTATAAGTAAATTTTGCTAACCAGGAAAATGGAACTAGAAAAACCCTCAAACACTTGTTTATTTTTTTCTGCAGCAAAACTCTCATTTCTTTACTTCCAGATATGTTAGCCAGCACAGCCATCAGTATTGCTGGTGCTATATTTGGCTAAAACCTTACCATTAGTCTCAGTTGCTGGCCTGGGAGGGAAGGACTCCTTCCTGCATGGGGCACAGAAAGGTTGCAGAGCTACAAACCTGAAGGCTAGACCCAACCCTTGCAATCTTTGCATGAGGTGAAGAAAATGGAGGAAGCCAATAGACTGCCCACAGGACAACTGTCAAGGAATCCATTCCTGTATCACCAGGGGAATGGAAGACCTCTTCCATGGTTCTTCAAACTCTGCTCCCATCCCTGCCCTTCTGCCCAGGGAAATGCCACTTGCTGTATGTACCCAGAAACTATGACAGCTCTGGAGAAAGGGAGAGTAAGGTTTGCCTTTTAGTTTCTTCATAATGAACTCAAATTTTTAGTCTGCTTACCTCAAAATACTTTCTGTTTTGTATCCTTTGGTGGCTGAGGCTCTGCCTTGTATGCAGGATGACAGATTGAGTGCTAATTCTACCACCTGTAGACCTTGTTTATTTCAAAATGTCACTTGTTTTTTGTATCTTAAGTGCCAAGAGAGATGTTCTCCCAGGATACCAAAAATCAGTCATTATTATAACATAGATATTAAGCCACCCATGTTTCAAACACATCAGTCAAAGACATCTGTCCTGCAACAGTACAGCAGAAAGGGCAGCATGTTATTAGAGAGAAAGAGAGAGAGAGATACCAGGGGAGCCAAAATCATTATCTGAATATATCACTGAGGCTGTCTGAATGCTGTAGGACCCATGGCAGAGCCCACATATTGTAATGGAAATTTCAGTCCTCTGTGATCATGTAATTGCTCCACAGTAATTCCTTCTAGCAGCTTCTCATAATGTCTCATCAGGGAAGAACCTGGTCTCTGAAATCTCCCACCTTTGGGTTTGAGTCATTGAAAAAATTCTGTTTTTCCAGAAGTATGAGGGGGAAAATGCACCTCCAGAAGACCAATTCCTTAACTCCAGGCTTTATGCAAGTTCTCAAAAATGCATCTGGACGCCATCAGGTGCATCCTAACACTTACTCTGGGGTCCAGTGACAAACTGCATAGGAGCAAGAAAGGCAAGAAGATGAAACTTTCCGGGGGCATCTGCTGGGCCCACGTTGGCTGTCTTGACGAGGCTTGTCAAGACACATTGGTAGTGCGCAGTGAGGCTGAAGATTCCCTACTGGCTGGAACCAAGTCATTTGCCAGGCTTTCCTTGTCAGGGAGAGTTAAACCAGTCACTGATCCTAATTCTAACACTGTTGTTGCAGCATTCCAATTTTTAATCGCTACATGACTTGTCAGGTTGAATACGAGCCACATGAATAAAATTTAAGAACCTCCTAATAATGAGGGTGTCAAAGATTACTAGCACTCGGTGTTTCTACAGTTACCTTTCCATTTGCTAAAAGTAGAACCAAGGTGTAAATACCCTCATTTCCAATTGCCCTTTATTTTTCCATTTCCCCCCACAACCACTTTTTCCTGAAGCCCATCAAGATAGTCATCGGTAAGTAGCACATTCCTGCACCCACTGTACAGTGCTGAAGGACCTTTCTTCTTCTTTCTTCCCCCTTTAAAAAGGGGATCCCCTTCTTCCCCAATTAGGGGGCAATATGGTCGACAATTAAGTAAAAAGATAAACCTGCCATACGCCTTCATCCTAGGGTGACAGCCTCTTTTTTTCTAGTTGCTTTTCTCCCTGAGTTTTGAAGGACATGAGAAGCGAGTCTCTTGCTGTCAGTGAGCATTGTCTTTGGAACGTCACAGCTTTGCGTATCATCAATTTGTCTGTAAACGTTTGAAATTTGAAGTAATTGTAGAAGATTGAGGCAAACAATGTGGGAGCCATTGAGAAGGAAAGGGCATTTTTCAGGCTAGCAAACTGACACTTACAGATCCCGATGTTCCTTTCCCCATGACAGAGGATGGCTGGGACAGATATACTTCATGCTGTAAGTTCCTGGATGCTGACAAACAAATCAGCTTCCAGTTGGCTCTGAGTTCTCATCTGCGGTTGGACTAATTTACCATCTTCATCTGCTGTGTGAGTGAAATACAATAATTGATTTCAAAAGACAACAGCGCGCTAACAAATATGGGCTGCCGAACACCAGTCTTTTTCAATGAAAAAATAGCTTACCCTTAGCCGTGTTTCAGTTCACTGATTTCTTTTTGTTTGGTTGTTTTTATTATAGAATAGTTAAGTTCACAGTGCCTTCCACAAAAGAAAATCCACACTGTAACTTTAATCGCTGCAGAAAAGGTGGGGTCATTTGACATCATCTTGGCTTGTTTTTAGAAGTAAACTTAACAGCACACAATAAAGCTAAAGCTACATACAGAAAGAGTTAAATGCAATGTTCTGGTTATGGCTTTAACAGCAATATCAACATATAACTGGAGCAATTCAATGTTTAAAAAGTTTAAAAATACGTGGAAAGTAAGTTCAGCACCAGAGCTGAGCCAAAAAAATTGGAACATCCAGTTAAAAATGAAAAGATGTGGTGAATCTGTCCATGTTTGAGATGCTGTGGTTTTATTTAAAAGGCTGTTGTACGCTGCACATTTTAGAATGAGCACAATGATTATTACAGAATATTTGTTTTCATGCAAAAAAATGTTTAGCTGGGAATACAAAGGCAAGATGTAGCAGGAGGAACTCTGGACCCAGGGTGGTGTGTACATCACCTGCAGACGAGGCAGCTGCTGTGGCAAGGCAACCCCTCAGCGCAGCTTCTACAGCTGACACAGATTCTGGAATCCATCCCCACCTTCAGGAGGAAACTCTTCACCACGGTTCAGGCAGGAACAAGGGCTCTAACTCCTGGGTGCACTCTTTATTTGGGGAAATCTCTTTGGAGCCTCTCCAGCCCTATCTGTGTTTTTCCTGGAAGCCCATTGCAGCCCAAATG
This sequence comes from Podargus strigoides, assembly GCA_028020825.1. Classification (NCBI taxonomy): domain Eukaryota; kingdom Metazoa; phylum Chordata; class Aves; order Caprimulgiformes; family Podargidae; genus Podargus; species Podargus strigoides. The sequence goes on along the minus strand of CM051628.1, from coordinate 14,084,444 downwards.
AACTCTTCAAGGTTCCAATAAAAAATTATGGTGGAAGCTGCCCCAGAAAAATTTGCACTGAATAGTGTTTGTGGGTACTGCTTTGGTCCCTCCATTTTATTCATCTGTTATTAAAAACCCTATTCACCTCTAGAAGTTAATCAATGACACAAAGTCTATGCTATGCTATGTCTATGATAACGAAATTAAGGTGTGACTTTACACAGGAGTAAAATTTATGAGCACTTAAATGTATTGCTACTTACCTGATGATTTATCTAGCGCAATGGCTGCTGTGCTCTGCACCATCCTTCCTGCTGTCTCTCCTTCCTGTAAATATAAACTGATCTGGCAGAATGCATAAGGCTTTTTAAGTGTAAATAAAATCTTTTACCAAAGAGCATTCTTGGTTTTATGCCCCAGTTTCAGAAATGCACACAACTAGGATTCAACAAAACTTTCCTAACCACAAAAAGTATCAAGAGAGGGGCAGAAAAGCCACATTTTCTTTTTTAAAACTCAGACTATGGGTAGTTTGAGTCTTTGTTCTCTTTTATTCTGATCATCAGAGGTTGAGCAAAATCACACTTTTTCCTGAGTTCAGAAAAAAAAGGTGTTATTTTTGTCATTTCTATTATGAGCAAACTGGGATGAATGTGATTTTGAGTTGGACTTGGAAATAGCTCATAAGTTAAGTTTTGGTTTTGCAGAATAAAATCTGAACTCGTGTTGGATAAAACATGCTTCTTATTATCAAAATCATGAACTTGTATAGACGTGTATAAAAGTAAGATTTAGCCTTCTTAATCTTTCCTGACAACCCAGGGTACCTGAACTTTTTGCCTTCTCTCTGAACCATAACTTGGTTGAGATTTTCAAAAGAGAAAACAAGATTAAATTTGATTAAGGGTTGTAGCAGTTCAATGTAGAGTAAATTATTTTTATCCACCCTGATTTGATCTTGTATTGAGAAACTAAGCTGATCTTGTACTTTAGCTAACCATGTTTTACAGCAATGAATTTCCCTATACAAAACTGATACAGATGACACGCAACACTCTTTTATCAACTGTACAGCAAATTATTATAAAACCTCGAAACACTCATTTCAAGTGTTTATCTTTGACCTCAATTTCTGTTGGATATAATGGAGTAAAATCTAAACCAAAATTAACCCTACACTTTAATGTCATTATACAACCAAAACTTGCTCCTAAAAAACTCGTACATCTCTTAGTTGCCTTCAATTTAGATTGATTATGTCTTTCTGCTGGGGAGAGGGCCTGCCTGATAAAAGAATGGCTTAATCTTTATTTGCCTAGAGCAGTTAGAAAAATAAGTGAAGCAAGCAGCCTCCTGTGACTGATTTCTGCTCACTTAAGGCAATTCACCTTTGAAACAGAGAATAATTGTTCTCTGTCCTTTTTCAGATATTGTCTTCCCTTTCATGTATTATATCCAAATAATCTTTAAGATTTTGAACATTAAAGGAATACAGAGTGAATCAAAACCATACACCAGGCTAAATTCCGCCTTGAAAGGCAATCCCACAGTTTTCATAAAAGCCAGTGGAAGCCATGAACACATCTAAGAGCAAAAATTGGTACATAGTCTCCTTAAATTCTGATTTTTTTTTTAAAAAAAAAAGAAAAAGAAAGAAAGGGAAAAAATAACTTCTGTTTCAAGTAGTAGAATATGAATGTGTGGGCTTTGATCAAACTCCTGGGTGTCAACAATATAATAATCTTTAGAATTGTACATTATAAAGGAATTTAATTCCTAGATGGTATCCATCTGGACAAGAACCATGGGTCTGCCTGTGGAAATTCACTACTTGAGGTACTTTTTCTTCTGTACATCAATTTTGTGTGGAAAAAGTAACAAACTTTTCCCTTCAGCACTCAGAGAGAAGGTGAACCATACCATCTTCTCTTTCGTTTAGCTCTAATTTTAATAAGAACATTTATTTCTTTCCTACTTTGGGTCAGCTGGTTGGCAATTACCAACAAATTATATGCTTTCTCTTATTCAGAAGGAACCCAGCAAGCCTTTTTCTGTAGTCTAGGTCTAACCATCATGTCCTTATCATGACAGGCTGGTCTTGACACTGAAACAACTCCTAGAAATCCCAACTTTAGGAATCCTTATTGTAAATAATTCTCTTTAATGGTATGTACATTAAATTATTTGTACTTCAGTAACAAAATTGTACCAGTGGTAGCTCATAATGCATTCTGAAACTTTCTTTTTCAGCGACTTCTTCCTCAGAGCTGCATCTTACAAATTCCTTTATATCAGTGGAACCGAGGATGCAAGCTGAGATATTGCAAACTAAACATTAAGAAGTGGTTTTGAATTGCAAAAGTTCATCAAGTTTATAAGAATTCTTAATTTTAGGCTTATAGGATGATACAAGGCAACAGTAACATTTCCTGTAAGCAAATAATTGAAAAAAATCAGTTATAATCTAAAATTTGGATAAGAATGTTTTCACATAACTATCCTTAGCAAATGGAGACTGAGTACCTGGCAAATATATTTGCTGGAAATGCGTAATTAAAACTAGGAATAGCAAACTGCTCAGAATTATTCAGTTGTGGTCCTTCAAAAGCTGTAACTACATATCTTGCAACTGACTCTACTGCTTGGTAGTTCAGTAGGTTGTACTCTATCAAAAAATGGAACACTTGAGGTTTTCACAGGAAGAGTCTTTCAGAGTCTCCTCTGGCAGGGAGATGTGTATTTTGGAAAGGATCTACTTACATAGGTCATGTACCTGAGGATTGACCTAAAGCTGTAAATTGTAAACACCAAAATGGAGCAAAGATAGACTGCTGACTTTATAAAAGTCATGGATGTTTCAATAGGATAAGGATTTCAGTTGTGTCTTCCCTTTATTCAGTCATATCCACTGTGTTGGACAAATCTATGCTGGACAGATTGTGTCAGCTAATACAGTTCTCTGCACATGATTTACAATGTGTGTGTTTACTACAAATTTTACACTGGAAACTACTGACAGCTGAACTTTGCTGTGTCATGTGAGGTTCTTTCAAATGCAGAGACTCACAGTGAGCTTGCAAGAACCAATTTGCTACCAGTTGACAGTGAGGAGAAGTTTGTAAGAGAAATCACTGTTTCACTTGCTTAAGTATGTTACCAAGAAGACACTGAGTTGTTGTATAATAATGTTAAAAGATAGAAATTTTACCAAACCTTAAATTAGGGAAAATATGGTACTTAATATTTGTCTTTATGTAAGTCCAGACCTGAAAAATAAGTGTATGTGTACATAAGACTGAGCAGATCAGAGTCATTGGTCATGTCACTAATCTTAATTTATAAAATAAATTCAATTTCTAATTTTTTTAGGCATCCTGAATCAAATACTTTTCAGATAATCAAACTTCCCACAATAAAACACACACAACATTTCTGTAAGGGATGGTGGGTGAGAGCATCATCTGCTAAGCTCCTAAGTTGCACCAGTGCTTGCAACTGTGCTATTTGTGGTTCTTCCTTTTATCAGTATATCCTCGACATAAATTTCTAAAATATTATATATAATTTTAAAAGTAATGGTTTAGTAAGTAGACATGAATGGGTATGTACTTTTAAAAAAATCCAGCTTGCTAGCAGTCCATGCTTTCCTAGCCTTAGGTTAGAAAAGAGACATACTTTTACTGAGACACACTGTGAGAATCTGTATCTCATTGTTGCTTAGATCATGGATGGGCAACAATGGCTTTTTTCAAAGTTTCACAGACTAGAAAACTTAAAGTAGCTCCTTTTAATTGAAACCCAGACATACTTTTAGGTAAAAACAAAACTGAGCTGACTTGAGTTTTTCCCAAGCCAAACAAAAGAGATTGGAACTTTCCATTGTTTTTGTCTGCCAACCATGCATTGTTAAAGGAATCGAAATAAAGAGGGAAAGGGGTCAAGGGTTACAGAGCTCATATTTCCACTCTACATGACCCCATCTCAGCAATAGTGGGACCCTCGTGATCAGTTCCTGTTGGTCTAACGGAACAGCCATTTCTTAAGAAAAGGAATTACTGCGTACAGTACCTTTGTGACTAACAGAAGAATACACCAGCTCTTCAAAGGTCCTTTCATTATAGCCCCTGAAGAGGACTCTGACATTACTTTCTTGAGCTTATAATGAAAACAGCTGTACTTGTACCAATTCCCCTTTTTATTATTTTTTGTAACAAAACAAGATTGATGTTATGCCACTTTCTGTTCTGTCATGAGAATAAGGTATCACAAATGCTAATAACTACCACAGTAGCAATATGCACTACTTTGATCTTTCCACTGTTCTTTAATTTGGGCAGCTGGCCACTGAATTCCTTCCTAAAAATCTGTGCTGCCTGTAAACAAAGGGCAAAATGGCCAACAAAATCAAATGTGCACATTTAAAATTGTTCATCTGACTAGTCCAATTCAAAGCCTACATGAGTAATGCAAATACGATACTTTGATTTTGTGATTCTAGGCACAGAAATCTTAATACACATTCTTGATGATGAATTGTGGCAGAACGAGAAATACCACAAACAACCAATTCTCATTAAATCCAAAGCTTGTAATCCCTTCATTCTTATTGGTTGCTTCGCCAAAGACTTCTTAAAAGATTATTAAGCTTATTAATGAAAATCCAGAAGTAATTTTAAGTGATTTTCCCCCTTATGTTTATAAGACAGTAAAATTAAACATGCTGTGGTTGATATTTTTTCCAATTTCAAAAGCAATGCAAGAAGGCAGGATCTGGCAATAGCAGCTGTCAAGATTCCAAAACCAAGAAATGCGAACACCTACTGTCCAAATTATTGCTGTACTGGTAGAAACAGTATAGTAGTCTTTAGAGTTTCTGCTAATAAGCCAGAACAGAACTGTGTATTGCCAGTTAAATTTCTTTTTCACTGAGGTAACTTTTCACAGTGAATCAGATGCACTTTTCTATTCTCTGCATTTCAGTTCAATCCCCTATCTATGTTTACAACAAACACCACTGGCCTCTTGTTGACATGAATACCACATTGAAAATGATAAGGTGCCTAATGGTGCTCAGAATTTGGGAGTAAAGCTCTCTAAATGAGGATTTTGAATCCTTAGTTCCAACCATCAGCAATGATTTGGATACTTAAAAACTTTGCTGGAAGCCAGAAGACAAGGTTAACAAAAACTAAAATAAATGTCTTGTGGAAAATCCAGAATCAGCTGAAAACATAATTTTACTGCATAAATGCTGTTGAAAATATGACTATTCTGTTCATCAGTATATGAAATGTAATCCTTTTGCAAAATTTTAAAGTTAGCAAAATTCATATGAAATGGAGTATGAAGAAAAACATTTAGAAATACAGTCCCCAAAGTGAAAGCATCATGAAAGAACATCTACATGTCAAAGTTAATTCACTGTTTGGAGAGGTTTCATTCTTGGTTTCATTTCAAACAGAAACACGAAAGTGATATGCAAGGAAGCAACAGAGAAATCTGAGTTGTTATGTTTGTGAGTAATTGGAGGACCAGACACTGCTTAAAAAGTGAAGGAGCCTCCTGAAATGTTAAAAAAGACAAGAACATCGTACCTGCTATAAGAAGAGATGATAAAGAAAAAAAAAAAAAAAAGTTTAAGACGTTTAATATGAGAGGCATAAAGTGGGGAGAAAATCCTAGAACCTCTGGTGTTTATAAAGACACGGAGCACGGAGAGGACAGGAGATCTAGTTTTGCTGTATTGCAGCTGAGTTGGTTGCGTATATGCTTATGCATACGTTTATACTCAGATACACATAACCAAGTGTGTCTTGCACATTTATGGAAATATATTAGCCAAAACCCTCTGCAGGCTGAGGCAATTTTGTTTTCACTGGTATACTAGCAACTGTGGTGCTTCTGCAGCCATGTATTTTGAATGCAGCTACACTCAGGAAGGAGAAGGAGAGAATGCAGCAGCGTGACTGGTGCATTGTAGACAAGCTATTACAGGAATTGATTTGTTCTGTATTACAGGGGTATTCATTATTCCTTTCCAATTTCTGTGCAGATGATGTAATTTTTTGCCTACTTGTATAGCTTTGAATATGCATACATCTCACTTTTGTCTAAGCACTATTTTATGCTGTAGACCTGGTTTTGCTGCATAAACAATTGCTTCCTGCAGGTGTTTTGGTTGTGCAGCATAGTAGCTGCTTGGCTAGGTATGTTTGACATACAGAGCAGGTGGTTATGACTGTGAAAGCCTTCCAGAGGCCACACACCACTGGGCATTTATACTGAATGGTGCAGCTGTTTTCCAGAGCTTGCAGTGCAAGAAAACCAGCAAAGCAAGGAGGGAACATGGTTGTAGAGACTTGAAATGGCCACAATTGTTCTACGAATTCAACCTAATGAATTAGATGTGGAGCTCCTTGTGATTCCAGCACCAGCAAATTCAGTTCATGGAACTATTCTCACTAGCCAATGTACTGAAATTGTCAACTGGAGACCTCCTACTCCAGACTTTGCATCCATGATTTAATTTCAGAAACTTGTCTATGAACTTCAGAGACCAATATGTCGGTATGGATTTAGTACTACTAACTCTTTGGAGCCAATAACCTCTTTCTAAATAGCAGAGAGGACAAATGTGCGATGTATGTCCCAAAATACTTACTTAAATTTGCAACAGCTTATTCATTATACTCTGTAGATACATCTATATCAACACAGGCACTGGAGCAAAGGTAGCTAGCAGAAAATGGGTATAAGAATAGACAAAATAGGGGCTGCAATAGAAGTAAAGAAACAAACTGCATGGCTAAAGGATATTGCATAGAAGGGGATAGATATGGAGCAATAACTCAAAACATAAGCAGGGTATCAGAGGACCTATACAGAGAATAATATCTGCATAGTGTGCCCAAAAGTAGAAGAAAGCCAGCTGGGGCAAGAGAGGTTCAAATTTAAACTCAGAGGGCATTATAAGATTGTAGCTGGTAGGGAAAAGGATGTAACATAGAAAATGAGCATTGGTGGGACCATTCTCAAAGCCAATGATTGACTGAAAGGGAATGATATAATGAGAGCAGAGCATTAAATACAAGAATGGGAGAGAATCAAAAAACTCTTAGTTACTTTAGACTGTAAAGTAAAAAGACACATGTAGGACCTGTCTTATCATTCTAGCATTTGAGAACAGATTTAATACTAATCTGTTTGGGTTGTTTTTTTTTTTCATACTTTTTTTTCATACTTTTTTTCTTACAACAGTTTATTTACTCCTGCTGAGATGTGTATATATGCACACATACATACTGCCCCACACTCCTCTACAGCTAAGCATGACCCAGAAGTACAATATCATCTTCCGCATTTGTTCAGATTCTTGGAAAAATGCCCAAGGGAGGCAATGCAGATCTGATATATGGATGCCGATTTGTCCCTCTGTCTTAACAACCCAGCCAAGGTCTGACCTTCCCTAGCTTCCAGGGGTTTCTGAGTAGAGGAAGGAAACAAAAAAAATCACCAGACTGTTATAGATGAAAAGAGCTCTGAAAATGGAAATATGTTAATTAATATGTCATATGTCTGTAATACATTTGGATTTTTAGTTACCTTTGTCATCTTAAGATATTTGGATGAGGCACTGGGATTATACAGGCTTATAAGGAAAGGTGTATACATACCTGTAAAGGAAGGTGCAGTATATGTTAATTAGAAGAGATTTAAATGATTTTCTAATATCTTTTGTGAATCACTACTAAAGAAAGTGGCAACTTCTCAAGCTTTAGGAAAAAAAGAAACAAAAGAAAAGCCCTTAGATACCCACAGTAGGTGGCATCAGCTACTGACCTACCTACTAATAAGGCAAATGAAAGGAAAACAGCCTGAGAGGAACTAAATAGCAGAGAGCTGAAGTCTTGAGGGGAGAATAGGCAAAGGAGACATACAGTGCTTAATTCACCCTGACTAAAAAGCTCTGTCAAACCACAAGTTGAAGATGCTACCATATATAACAGCATTACAACAGGAAAAAATATTTAATTGTATTATAGTCCTTTGACTGGAATACTGCTGATATTGAATTGCTGAACATAGCTGAAATCAGAAAGTCTAACAAGAGTCTTTAAGAAAAGAACATATAGCTGGGGAACAATCACTAGAGCTAGTCAGGCTTCTGCTTGCTGTTACAGGACCTCAGTCCAAGAGGATGATCTATGGGAAATAGCTGTGAAATCAAATTAACCTAGCTGATCTGGCTTCAAAATCAGCACCTTATGCAGTGAATAGAAACATGGGACAGAATAAATTAAACAGAAAATCAGAATCATAATTATAAATGCCTTCCTCAGCTGCTTTGGAAATGTGTAATGCTTATTAGAATTTCTAAGTCTGTTTCTGTCCCTTTAAAGCCTCCCTAGAACGTTTAGAAAACAGATTTCCTTAGAACCTGAATACTTTTCCTGCACTAATTTCTAACCAAATAGATACTTTGAACTCGTTTTTAAATAAACTTTGGTCTCAAGAAGTTCATTGTTCCTTTATATTTAACATAAGACCAGCATTAAGGGTTTTATAAATTAATTAAAATATTTAATACCTGGGCTGCTATATTTTAGATAATTATATATTACTAAATATATACACATCTATATATAGGTAATGTCTGGCTGAAACAGTGTTTTGACAAGCCCATTTAAGAACTTCCTCAGCCATGGGACAGTTCTGCTACTATTGGTACAACCCCATGTTATTTCTGGTTATTTATTTTTTACCATAATGCTGCATTGCAAAAATTAACCCTGGTTACTTTGGCATTTGATTCATTTTACATTTATAACAAGCATAATTTGATTTAACTCTGAAATAACAGAGGAAACACAATGAAAATCTTTAAAGACATGCATGTATTTTTGTGGGTTTTATTGGCTTAGGTGACAAGAGGACTGAAGCATCAATTTTTCCTTGCAAGTTCCCCAGAAAAAGAAAAGAAAAGAAAGATCTATATAGAATTCTTGTCTTTTTGTTTGGACAGATTCCTGCAATTTCTTCCCATGGCTTTAGTGACTCCTGAAAATTTCTCATATAGTCCATACCATCAGTAGGATTCTTTCCCAGATTTCTCACCCTTTTTAATTTGTATCCCTTAGTTACCTGCTCCGTCCCTTCCTTCCCCCTCCCTTACACTGCAACACTAATAGGCCAGCTAGAATCCACCTTCTAAATGAAATCAGTCAAGTCACCTCAGCTTTGATTGCTTTATTCCCATGCTGTAGAACGAAAGCACTTTGTGGAATCAAAAATGTTCTACATTCAATTGTCATAAATAACAATGCACAGCAAAGAACTTAAGCTATCAACATAAACAATACAATATGAAAGCATGCTTCAAACCAGATGCTGCTTTATTTCTGCCCAAACAGTTTGAAGAGCCTGTTAAAATGCTTCAAGTTGCTGTTTACAGAGGGTCAAATGAGCATTTTTCAATGAAATGTGTCCCTTCTGGTTCCTTAATGATTAAATACAGTGGAACAATAGCCATTTAAAATAGCAAAAGAATATCCGATGATTTTTTATTGTTAGGATTGTTAAAATAGGAGGAGTTGAAAAGCTTTGTGTGAGGTGAGAGAAAAATGCTCTGACAGCATTGGAGCCACCTCAAAGATTTTGACCATTTGTCAAAAATCACTGCACTTTCCAAGTAGCCTTTTGCAGGACTCCTGGGAAAATAAACAGCATCTTTCCTTCCCTCACTCTGGCAAACAGTTTTTCCCACAATCCCCCCAAAATGCTGTGTCGTATCCCCCCCACCCTGAAATGAGCATTTCCAAACACAGATCTTCCCTCCTAGAGGAAACAACCTATCCAATTAAATTCTGCATGCTTGTGCTTTTGGAAAAGGATTCTCTCTCTAACCCCCAAGACTCCAAATTTGCCTTCTGGATCTTGCTCCTGCTCTCCCACTCACCTGTCAGGATTCAGTCTACTGTAGGTATTCTGTTTAGTTGCAGGTCATTAAAATTGCAGTTGTTTTGAGTTTTGTTGGTAGAACTTCAACCTTTAGAATCCACTTTGATCTATAAAATTTGAAATATAGTCTGCCTTTGTGCAAAGACACTCATGCATTCGGAATGTCAAATGTTGACCTAAGAAAGATTGAAGCTGATCTTGATAAGAAACTCACTATTTAAAAAAAAAGAAAAAAAAATGGGAAAAAAGTAAACAATGCTTTTGTTCTAAATGATCTGGAACAAAATTGTATTTCTTTTCATGTTTGATCAAAGCCTTAGTAACTCGTCAGGATTTTGAAAATCAGAGCTATCAGGCTACTACACCTCTGCTGCAACTCTATGGAGGAATACTACTTGGTAATTGTGACTTTTACCCCATCCAGCTATCCATACTCTAACCTTGCAGAGCAGTATTTTGCTGTGCAATGAAAATGATGTCAGCAACATTTCTTTTAAATTCACATTATTGTATTGGAGAGTCTGACTTTTTGTGTAAACATACCCAGCATGTGACCATCAAAATAGTCAAGAAACAGCCATAACAGGTAGTAAGTTTTTGCTATGTGAACTTCCCTGCTTAGTTACTCATAACTTCCTCATGTGCCAGGAGCTTTATAAGGCATATAAGTGTTAATAAATGAGATTCTTATTAAACTGGATCCATTTAGATTAGTTATATAATCATTTTCCTCAAGAAATTGCAAGTTTATGATGAATTATGGTAGGCTTCACAGTGCTTTCTAAGTAGAATGCTTGTTACAAGTGATAAGTTCTTAAAACTCTTCCTGCCTCCACAGGGATGAATTTATACTCTGTTTGGCCTTTATATACATGTCCAATGGGGCAAGAAAATATAAGGAGTCTTCTTCCTCCATTTAAGCCTTCTCAGGCAGGACGGAGCTCCAGTGGTCCCTACTTCTGGAGAGAAAAAGATCTGCTTTCCTATGCTTGATGCCCTAAAAGGGCCATGAAGGTGGGGATAGCTATAAATCTGTCTGCAAAACTGGCAGGAGCTAAAGCAGTTGATGGTGTGCTGGTGGGGTTATTCTCATGTGGATGTGACTGCAAAGGTATTGCAGTATGTGTGGTACATTGCGGGACCGGTAAAGCCAAGAGGCACAGTGAGAAAGGGTTTTCACTCTGTCAGGTGTAAGGCAGCATGCAAAGGTCTCTGCTAGCCTGTTAGCAGATTTACAGCAGTTTCTGGTTATTTGGGAGAGAAATAAGAAACGTGTAGAAAGTGCTATATGCATACGTGCATACATATATGTATAAAAGCATATCTAAAAAGTTATATGAAAATATGGATGCTGCTTGGGTGCATAGGTGTGTCAGCAGCTCCCCTCACTCCCCAGCCCCAGCTTTATGTTTGCTGACTCTCCCTCCTCTGCCTCCTGCTGCTCACTAAACCCTCACCAGTGGGCTTAGACTGCACAATATGGGGCTTGAAGGACCAGTCAGATGATGGCTTTTATTGGATGAAAAATCAGCAAAATGAATAAGAAAAGGTCACTAGCGTGTCAAAAATCCCACTAGCCATCACAGATGGGTACAGTAGCCAGGCTGCCTGTAACATACTCCATTTTCACAGATAACAACTGATGCCCATTAGGCCCAGCTCAGCTGAACACATTAAGCTCTTTGTACTGCATGAACTCCCATGCTAAGTGAAGTGTATCACTGTAACTGATTTTCTACACCTCTACCTTAGCTTCCTTCAAGAACTATTGCAAAAATAAGCGTATTTGTTCAGTATTTTCCCTGCTTTAGCTCTCTTTAATTACATATTTATCCAGCCCTGCCATTCTGCCTTCAAGAACAAATTTTAAAAGTACAGAGAAGACAAAAATCTGTTGGTTTTACATTATAGCAAAAGAGTTTCCTGTTCTCAGGTACTGTGGTCCAGCTTCAGTGGAAATGTGGAGTAAAATCTTTGCCTTCCAAGGAGTTATGTGAAGTTTACACTGTTAAACTGAACAGAAATTTTGGCCCAGATCCTTTGATACATAGGGTACAAGCCATTTAATTTTATTTAGGCTTCTTTCCAAACTCCAAAAAGGATCAAGTGGAAGAAGAAAGCATCTTAAGGCTGTGATGGACCTCCAGTATTTGGTGGATAGTAGTTCTAGCCTAATGATGTCATTCCAGAGTGCAGAACCAGTAGCTAAGCACTGGAATGGATTGCTTAGAGGATAGTAACAGGTGCCACTACTATTAAAAATCATTTAATAATTAAAAAAATAGAGTGACAGAAGGCTATCAGAATTTACTTAGCTGAAGTCAATCCTGTCTTGAGGAATTTTAAAGATATCTTTAGTACAGAACTGATAATTACCTCTCCCTAGTAAATGTATCTGAGAACAAACCTAATCCTTACTGTAGATACCCAGAGGGTTTGTACTTTTATGCACTGTGTATATCTCTGTCAATTACTTTATTTTTCCCTACGCTTCATAGAACTTTTAGTAAGATCACAAGTGGTGGCTTGTTGCCTCAGAGGTTTGAAAACACTCTCATCAGTTCAGTTTTGGACTGCATTAGCTTTGAGAGTCGTGAGTTGCTGCTGCCAGCAGTCAGTTGTTCTCTTCAGGTTGTTCTCTGAAGAGCACCCTGAAGATACTCACATCAAAACCAAATCCCTCAAATTGCCAATATGAAGTAAGAATTTCAGAGCTGACTTTTTGAGATATTTATGTAAGAATGGTTGGCCCACCCACACACAGTGCATACATCACTCACTCTGTCTGAATTGGCCAAGCTTTTGAATGAGCTACATATACATTTACTCAAAAGATCTTCTGTACATGCAAACTCAACTGGGAGCTCCAGCGAAGGGTGGAATATGAGCCTGAATTGAAAAACTTGCACATACAGGGGGGAATTCAGTTCTCCTTTTGCTAACACAGATGTAAATCAGGAGTATGCCTTTGACAGTCAGTGGTGCTACACTGCACAGGCAGTGTTACTGAGCAGGGAATCGGGGCCAGGAAAGAGACCTGGAATATTGCCAAGCTGAAGCAATGTTAGGTTGATACCTGCTTTGAAATCCTGTAGAAACCCTCATCTCCAAGTTTATCAATACATGACTACAGATGCTTAAATAAAAAAGGAAAAGCCCCTGTGTGTTTGTGAAATCTGGCCTTTATTTTTTATCACTCTCATGACAAAAAGTGTTAGGAAAATGTCTTAAACCACTACTTGGGGATTTCCTCCAAGCACTATGCCAGCTGCTCTCAGCCCTCCATTGTGAAATGATGGGCTGCTGGCATAGCCAAAGTACTTTACACTCCAGCAACCACTGGATGCATAGCAGCCTGCTGGGAGTCATTACCAAATGGTGTAATTTAGGGCAGCCCTGAGGCAGCTCTAAGTCACAGTCTCCAGGAACTGGAGGCTATAAAGGTGGCATAACACCTCTCCTCCAGGTCTATAATCTGTAATAACATTTACAATACAGACTGCATCATATTATTTCTATGTTTAATTATAGTAAAGAATATCAAACATTTTACTTTAACGCTACCCCGTGTGCTGTTACCAGCTCTGTATGTGATTTAATGGGTGATCAATCATTCGCATATCAGTGGTGATGTAAACCTGATGTTCATTTGCTCTTTTTCACTTCATGCATGGGTCTCATGTAACAAGAAAAGAAATATCTACCAGGAATGTGGTAGTTCTGCATTGCTGTTAAATCTCAGCAAGCCCTCCTAGAATCCAAGAAATAAGGTAGCATCAGTTTACAGACCAACTTTTCAGTGGCACCGTTCCAAGTCTGCGCTATTGGCCAGCATGGCTTATACTTTGCTTTCATGGCCAAATATGTGATGCTTGACATGTCAAGTCAGCTGCTATTTTTTTTAAGAGAGTGGATATTGTTGATACAGCTGTGAAAGGATCCTTTCTCCTTTCCAAAGAATTATTGCTAAATGGCATTAACCAAAGAGAGACCCTCTTCATTGCTTAACAAACACTCTGAAATGAAAAGCTTGAAGATGTTGGGATATTTTTGTCCTGTCATCATTTTCCTTTCAGTCTCATCTCACTACCCATCTGATCTGATGCTGCTGCCCACTTGTATTTCAAATGGGTATTATCCTGCCATTCATCTTCAAATACAACTTCTGTTGAAATCAACAGGAAAATTGCCATCGTGAAATCTGAAGGATTAGACCTCTTAAAGGAAAAAATGTGAGATTTATTCCACTGTTTTAGGTCAGTGAACTGAGTCCAGCTGAGCTCAGGAAGAGACAGGGCCAAGGACAATCAAGGTTGGTGGTGTCCCATGCCAGCAGAAGGGGAGACGCAGTGTGCGTGGGGAGATGGGCACCTTGCAGAGCTCTCCTGGGGAGCCCAAGAGCTGGCATAGTGTGCTCAAGGGCTGAGGAAGAGGCTGGGGTGTCCCAGATATGCCAAGTATGGAGGACGCGCGTACCATTCTTACCTCTGTGCTGCTCTGCAAACACTTCCGTGTAGCTTTGAAGGACAGCTTCCAAATGCTCCTCTCCAGGAGCAAGAGCAGCAGAGCAACCTGAAATCTGCCAGGGAAAAGGGAGTAATTATTTTGTCAGTGATAACAACACAACTTTGTTGTAATCATAGTAATAAAACAAAAGCTGACAAGCAATGACTTCTCTGAGGTCCTTTAACCTTAATAAGAGCACTATTAATTTTTTCATATTATTGATAAGGCAAATTAATACATATCTCAAAACAAGCAAAACATAAAAAGGCTTCAAAACCAAACTGAAATAATTGAATCTTATTTGTAGAGAATGCCATTAAAATAATGTAAATCTTCTTCTGTAAATTAACTTCATGCATAACTAGAAATGATTAGCATGCATATATACCAACCTCTGTGTTTGTAATTTTGACACACATCTTAATAAACTCTGGGGTTTTTATTATTTACACTCTGAAAATATTACTCTGTATGAACGCACAGTAACTCTGAGAAAGAACTAGTGGGAAGAAGTGAAGCTGGTGGAAGAAGAGCTGTCACTGAGCCTCTCGGGCTGTAACTGATGATTTCCCCCCCACAGCAGGGACAAGTGGGAAGAGAGCAGCCAAACAATAACTGCTACCTGGGAGTATACGGGGATACCTGAAACCATGGGCAGTGCATATTTTAGTGCAATGCACAAATAACACTTTTAGACATTACAGCAGTGGAGTTCATACCCTAATCCCATGTCAGTGGAGAATTATTTCTAAATCCAGAGCAGGAATAGGGACCCTTTTAAACCAGTATTATGGCAGGTAGAATAGGGGACAGCCTCCACAACAAAAATCACGATCCTCTTCAGTTTTACATTGTGACGCACAGTGTGGGAGCAATCACTAACAATAAATATCACAAAATAAACGTATATTTTCTTGGGCCAATTTTCGAGACCATTTAAGCATTATCTAAAATCTTTACCTGGATGATTGGTAGGAGGTTGATAAGAAAGTGTTAACAGTCGAGTTAATTTTTTCAGAGTTGTACAGTAGATTCTCAAGGAAATGAAATAAAACCAGCTTTTGAGTAACAGCTCTTACCTGAATTAGCAAGTATCAGCTTCCTGGAACAAAGACAAGCAAAAGTTTCATGTTCTGTTACAAACATAACAGGAACACAGCCCCCAAAAGAAATTAAACTTTAACAAAATATTTGATATTAATTAGTTAATTCAAATAATGTACTTCGTGTTTAATAGTTAGAGCCTTAGAAGTTCCTAAATGTGTACCTGAATGCCATGGTAAATGGCTGGGGAAAAAGACTCCCTACTTTGAATACCTGAAAAAGTCAGAGGAGAAACCTAGACCAAGCTCCCATTCACTAATATCCTCTACCTGCTTTGCTGACTTCAGGTAGTCAGAGCAGACGTGAATCCAGCCTAAGCACAGGTCTGCCATGTGCTGGGGAATTTAGCAAGCTCTCTGCAGACACTTCTTTCAAAACTGGGAGTAAAAAGCATTGCTAAAAACCTCTGCCAAGCTCTTGGTGTCTTAAAAGCCTGAAAGAATTAAATCCTCCCTCAAATGTGTTCGTGACAGACTTTGTTTTAGTTCTTGTTCTTGTACCCTCTGTAAACAATTATGTTTATGAGCTAGGAATGGGCATTTGGGAATAAAAGGATAAACAAACAGGAATATTTAATATGTTTTTCTTTTTATTATTATTTCTCAGATACAGAAATAAACCCTTATTTTAATTAAGCATTTTCTACTTCTGCCTGCATCAGTATTAAAGTTGCAAATTTATACAAGGCAATTTAGTGTTTGAGCATAGACATAATAATCCACATTTTCTGAAACTAGCCAAGAGGGTAGGCTCCTGCCTAGAATTATTTACATTCTTTGACCCTTTAGGCTCAAGTCTTTATCCAACCAAATTTATCAAGCAGAATTTGTAGCCTAACTGGTTTGTGTTTTACACATTTGGCATTAAGACTGCAGCAGAATTTTACAAGTATCTGGCATATTCTTGATAGCACATCTGGTGAGCATGGACACTGTTCATTAGAGTAGTTTTGTGAACTGATAACATGCCAAAGCTTTGACAAAAGTACTTATGGTAGATGTCAGTCATTTTTTTTTGCCAGTTTAAACATGCACCCTTCTGGGAATAATTTTTATCTATTCTGGCACATAAAACATAATGAACAATATCTTCAGGCTTTGCAAATGAACGCAAGTCTCCATATTATGTATCACTAAACAAATAGAAGGAAGGATGATATTTATGTATGTTATCAGCAAAAATCTGTGAGAAGCAGCAGGCAGAATAAGTAAATCCTTGGCAAAAAAGGACTGTATGAAGGACAGGGAGGACAGTGGTGACACAGTACAGCAGTCACTAGCATTACCCACATCTGGTGGTGACACTGGACAGGTTTCTTCTCCCCCTGCCAAAGCTTCCCCCTGCCTAATGAAATTTTCTTCTCTTACAAAAAGATAACAAGTATAATAGGTAAGGAAGGACTATAAAAAAAAGTTTATCAGAAGTTAGAGAGACTAAATTTGTGCAGCAAAGATACAGCAATGAAATATTCATAACCTAATTTCTGACACTGGTAGAGACTTGCATTATTCCTCAATTTGTTCTTGTCTTCTCCAAGGAGAAGGGACTTCTAGTGTGAATGGCAGATCCAGAAATGGGCCCTCCAAGAAGGATGAGACGTCTTTCTGATCTGAATTTATGTCACACTGGGGGATTACATGTGGGAGAGACTTAATATAGATTCTCTTTCCTTCATTCCTGTTATTTGCATGTAGATTCTAACTTGTGAATTTCCCAAGCTACCTTTCAACAGTGATTACACATTAATAATGAAGTGGGAATAAACAAAAATTCAAAAAGAGCTATAAACCTTTGGTTCACTAAGTTGCCCAAAAGTACAGACCATTTTAGTCTTTCACATGAACACATTGAGTCTCTTTTAAATATGTACTGGTAGAAAGTTTCAGATCTGCTGAATACAGTAGGTATTTATGCTTTTATTTTAAATGGGGATTACAAATTATTTGCCTTTTGTCATGCACAATATGCATATTATGGTGTGGATATTGTGTTACCAATTCACTGTAACTAAGTACTTCGGCACTTAAAAAAAAAGCCATTTTTGACCCAATAGACCATAATAGAGCCTTTCAAGCCTGTTTGAGGCAGCTGCCATGAACTGAAAAAGTCATACAAAAAATGCTGTATGTAGAGCAATTTAATATGTAGAAACGTGCACTTTCAGTAAGACACAATGGCCAGTTCAGATTCTTTTAAATAAATGAAAGTACTGGTCCTCATTATCTTCTAATCATGAGAGAGGCTTCAGATTAGTCCTGTCAATAGCTACTAATTAGCAGGTGAAGTTACCAAACTACCTCCCCTTCTTACTGGTGAGGGTGATATCATGTATGCCCAGTGTGAGCTTTTACAGGCGTGTGAAAGCAATGCCCTAGCACTGAGAAACTCTGAGACAACCATAAAATTCAGCCAAAAATGTATTTTAAAAGTATTTTTAGTGGTTTAAATAAAAACACATTCTTTTTTTTTAATGCGGTTTGCAGTATGTTCCATCTTTTTAAATTTAGCCTATTGCGTCAATATTTTATATGCCATCATGAATGCTGTCCTCTTGTTAATGAAATAATGATTCAAACCACAAAATTAAAACCAGTTGGTTTGTCATATTCTGAACTTAAAAACAGTTCTGTAAGATGACTACAGAGAAAATACATGGAACCTTGATAATTCATTATTGGTAATTAACTACGGAGGCTAAGAATTCCCTTCAGTTGCCTCAAACCAGGACTTTGATGCCGTCTAGCAAGGCCTTGGAATGCCACCAGGCATCCTACTGCTAATTCAGAAGAAAATATGACTCTTCTAGACCCTCTGTCATATTTGCCAATCCTGCATGGGTGATGCAGATACCATGCAGCACCATGGATACCACTGCACACTCCTGTTTTGGCCAGTGTATCAATCCCTCGAGGCTTATATCTTAAATTCCTAATGTGATTTGCATGAGTATGGAGGGTGTGTGCAAGTGTGCTTGTATGTATTATGCAAGCATGTGTGATTCCCTGTAAATGCTCATAAATGTGTGCATGTTGATGTACATATGTATTAAATAGCAGAGTAATTTAAACTTGCTATACAAACAATATTTTTTTCCTCTAAAAAAATTCTTTCCTTATAGATTTAATTTTATTTTTAGCAAGAGGACTGCAGCACCCAAAGCTCACAGTATTGCTGCTTCCACCGAATAATCATTAGAAGTTCTAAATAAAGAATCAAGCGCCGGAGCCAAAGCACACTGAAGTCAATAGTAGTCTTTTCATTGACTTCAATGGGCTTTGAATCAGAGTCCAAACTCTAACTGTTGTTGAACATATTTACAACCACAACATTTTGTGTGGCGCTGTGGTGGAATTTACTTAGGAAAACAAATAGAAACATATTCTTAGAGGGTGTGACCAGTATTATTACACACTCAAAAACTAGGTCTTGCAAATCTCAGTTACATCACTAAAAAATGATTATTTGATTCAGCTGTGCATGTGAGGATGTATAGCTAGATAATGTCTCTTCACACCAGAAGAGAACTCATACTGATGCTTCTGAAACCATTGCCAAAGAGGAAGAGATGTTGTTGGTGTCAGTGTATTCCCATATCAAAATTAGAAGCAGTATTATTTTAAGCATGTTCTTATAAATCATAGCTGCTGCAAAATTTCTAAATGGAGTGGTGTTTGTTGTTTTCCAACACTAATTAATCAGCAGCAGTCACGCTGGACTTACACAGAGCATGCTAGTATGAATATGTCTGATTTCAATTTTAGAAACTACTGTGAACTTACTAAGTAATTTGCCATTTTGTAATACAGCATGTCTAAGTAACATACAGAGTGTTTCCACCTAAAAGCTATCTGATGCCTGTGTTTTGTAGGTAAGCTGGGGAGGTCTTTCCTTATTCCTTACCTCAGATGTGTAATTCAGTAACAGACATTACACATTACAGTGACATTCCATTATGTTGCACAGCATCATATATTCTTAGCTCCTGAGGGAAAAAATGACCAGTGGAAATTGAAGCTAGCCTGTGGACTTAACCAATAATTCACTGGATCTCAGCCAGGTTTCTCAGCCAGATACATACACACACCTACATAACCGTGAGTTTAGGTTATTTTTAGTAGATTGCCATCCAATTAAAAATATTTTGACCCTGTTGCAATAGTGTAACCAAAAATTAGTTACATAGTACCCATTTAAAAAGAGACTAATTTCAATGGATGCCCTTTGAAACCTTTGAAGACATTACCAGCTCTCCAAGCATGTTGACTATCTGGAGAATGAATCATTATATCCTTGTCAAATTTTAAATATCCTGCTGTTAAAAATATTAGTCACAGGAGCTGTTTGACAGCAGTGTCACAGTAAAGTTCTCT
Organism: Podargus strigoides; assembly: GCA_028020825.1. Lineage (NCBI taxonomy): Eukaryota > Metazoa > Chordata > Aves > Caprimulgiformes > Podargidae > Podargus > Podargus strigoides. The sequence continues at coordinate 14,064,525 of CM051628.1, read as the reverse complement.
TGTCTATGTGAACATGAATAACCTGATACATAAAACCACGTCTCGGTGTATGGCATCCAGTGGTAAATAAAGGCTGAGCACTGAAAGTTTCCTCAGAGCATTGGCAATACCCTGCCAATAGATATACTGTACATGCCATTTAAGCCAGCTGAGTACTGCTTTTCCTCTCCCTCCCTCCAGTTTTTCCATTCCCCAAGGGGCAATCCTTTGGCGAGCAACCCATTTAAGTCAAACAGCTATCATGTAAAAGTGAAGATGAGCAACAAAGCACATCCAAGGGAAGCAAGTTAAGATCTAGGCCCCGAGGTTCGAGGGGGAAGGGAGGCTAAAGAAACCGAGCCAAAGAAATTCTAAAAAGGCACTTTTTTAGCTTAAAAAATAAGATTAGAAACTGGCTTGTATGAGCCCAACTGTGATTAAAAAAATAAACCTTTTATAGTTAAGACAGGATTTTTTTTCTTTTTGTTCTTTGACTTTTCCTTGCAGAGAAAGAGGCTATCTTCACTTAATCAGAGCAAAGAAAGAGTGGCTGAGGCAGAAGCAGCATCATGTGGGTGAAGGTCAGGCCAATTTTCACCCATGTGATGCTGCTTTATCACTCATGGAACAAAGATTAAGGCCTTTCTTTTCTTTATCCTTTTGTGCTTTCCCCCATTACTTTAACAGATCTGAACAAATCCCAGGCAGTTCATCCAAAAGTTCCTTTTAGCTACATTTAGTTCAGATCCTCTAAATTCCACATGAGACTTCATGCTATACCAACATGAAGAGGATATAAAACCCACATGTGTAGGGAGAAAAATGTTATAGAAAAACACAAAAATCATTGCAGAACATGATGACAGCAAAGGCCTATTAAGCTGCAAGAAATGAAGCAGATCCAGGGATCAGAATTATCAGTATTACTATTATCTTATGTTTAAAGGCATATGCTTTCCTGCTACACGAAAATGATGTGTGAATATTGATGCTTGGTTAAGATGATGTTAACATGATAAACCTCCAGATGAGCTCTGAGGTTCTGAAAAAAACCCCCCCACTAGAAATGCCAGTTCACTGCTGTCCATTAGTAACCGTAAAAAAGTTGTATCACCAAAAATTAGCTAACATTGCATATGTTTACACATCTTGTTGGTAGCCAGCTTAAGCAAACGTATTATTCCAGAACTGCATGAACTGCAGAAACAGGACAGGATGTAATTTTTACACAAAGTACACAGAGGACTGATTGAAAGGGCAGTTGTTGGATTTGACAGTGCTTTTCAGTCCTTTGGTTTTATCCAGGTAGGGGCAAGCAGCCCTTCATAGCTTGCTATTTCTCTCTCTGTTGCAAACAGGCTTAAGGAATGCTTGTAGATTAGTGCATATATTTCATTTATCAACCTCTTGATATTTTAAAACAATTAGTACAGCGTGTTGAAAGCTATCAGTCAAATATATCTTCTTGTCAGGCATGTGACAGGTCCCAGCGTAACATTTAGTTTTACATACACCAACTCTGTAACATTTAACATATTAAAAGATTGGAAAATAAAGCAGTTCTAAGCATTAATAAGCAAGACAGGTATCTTAATATGCTTCCTAGAGTTATGCCATTGCTGTAAGTACTACTGCAGTGATCAGAGTGTCTTTCCAGAGTTCAGATTCCCTGTTTCTCTCCCATCAGTGTAAATGCTGCTCTTCCCCTAATGTGGTTTCAGAGGAGTGGGGGGAGCCCTTCATAAAGCATCACTTGTAGCATGGAATCACTGCAGCTTTTCCTATAAGGCACCAAAAAAATTGGCTTATCCTCCTGTATCATATATTATCATCAGAGTGGTTTCCAAATTTCGTATAGTTTTTTAATATTCATGTCTACTGGACTAAAATCTTGGCCTCACTGAAGTCAACATAAATGTTACCTTTGGCTCCAATGAATCCTGGTTTCATCTAGTGTCCAAGGGAAATGTTTCAGAGGTGAGTCCTTTTTACTTTGAGTAATTTTGAGATGTGTAAACTGTTAATGTAGGTGTAAGAAGACAGTACATAAAAACTGCTTGGATAGAATAATATATAAATGCAAACTTATTGAGGGTAACAGGAGGTTAATAAGTGTCATCCATACGTTTCTTAAGAGCATTGTATTCATATTGCTCATACTTGAAAACATCTTCCTATGCATAGCCAAGATTTCTGATGCAACCCAAAGCATTCTCATCATCTTATAAAAACAGAAGATACCAACACTTTTTTTTGACTGTTTGGAACTTTAGACAGAAAATGCAACAAGTCCAGGAAGTGTGTTTCATGCACTCCAATAAATGATTTGGGTGACAAAATCTGCAAAAATCTCTCCTGTGCCAACCTAAATCCCACCTCCTTTCTTCAGAAAAGAGCTTCGAAATGTGTTTCTTCTGGCTGTTTTTGTAGGCTGTAATTGTTTTGCTTTCATCACATGACAATTTATCACTCTCAGAGTCTTTGGTTAGATATTTGTAATACAGATTAAATATCTTTCAAAGTAGGTAAATCCAGATAGAAAATTCTAGGTATTTCTTTCTTTCTAAAAGCTCTGATTTTCAGACAGTGTATTTTATCTCAATGTAAGCGAAGGGCTGAGAGTGGTGACTACAGCCAGTAAGACATGACAGACTCTGGGAGTGAGGCTTAGCAGCTCTAAAGATGTTTCTGCCCTCAATCCATCCATTCATCGCGTGTTTTTCATTCTCTATTGGAGGAATATGAATTTGAGTAAATGCCATGTGACAGTGTGGCTGCTGTGGAATTTATTCATTTTTCTTGAGTAGGAGATCAATTAGTAATTACTTAAGGGCAGTCCTTATAGGCCATCTAGGTTGGCCCTTAATTAAGCAACAAGACATGACAGGCAATGTATTTCTGGGCAATTTAGCACATCTCTTAGGGAGTTTTTAAGGCATGAGGCCGAAGGTCAAGTGACTTTAACCACCTGAGAAGTGCAAAAATCCCTTAGAAATGCACTGTCTAGAGTGACTTATTGCTGTTATTAAATGGAATTTGTGAATAAAAATAAGAGAGACTGTCAGCCCCAGGCATGAATAGGGCATTATTAACATGGATATGACATTGTTGACAGCTAATCTAAAGCTCCATTTGTGTCCTGAGCTCTGGAGCTATTTCTTTATACAGTATGTTAATACAAGGAAGATAGGTTACGTTCTTCATACACTTTTACCAGGGCTGTCCAATAAGAATGAGGGACATTGTTTTTTGAAATTTGCATTGCACATTACTTTCTGGGGCTAAAATACAGCAATTAAACCTTGTATGCCTCGCATCCTGATTATGGATTATAGCATAGAAGTCTCCTGAAAGAACAAAATATCTTTCGTAGGATGTAAAATCCCTATTCCTGACACACTCTCTCCTGCCATCCTGAGATCTGCCCTGAATTTGTCTTCTCCCTGACTCAGCTGCTTCCTCTGTCCCCCACTGCTGGGTTCAATGCACCTGATTATCTGTACATGTCAGTATATCCAGGCTGAAGAAGTGCACCAGCAACATTTGCATGTAGAGATGAATAAACAGAGTCAGTTCCAGTGCATTCATCTTACCTACGTTTTAACTTTTTTTTTTCTTTCTTTCTCTTATTTTTCTACTTTTTCCCCCCTACAACATGAATGTCATCTTTTTAAAGTGCATACATGTTTTCTAAATACCTGGCATTGAACATGTACAATAACATTGCCAAAGCAGTGCTTGTCTCTTGAAATTTGGAATTGCAGAAAATGGACAAGAAGCTGAACATCTGTTGTAAATATTATCTTTCTCCAGACTGATTGTGTATAGATGTAGACATTTTTGCTTTGCTTGTTTCTATTGGCTTAATTCATTATTGGGTTTCTTGATGTGCTTGTTATTATCCTTACATGCATGTTCTACACTTTGTCAGATCTGTTTGTTGATCTATGGTAACACCCAATTCCAAAGACCAAAGTCTTCTCTTGAGAGAAAAAGTGTCTGGGTCAGATTCTAACCTTACTCTGATCAGCATAGCTCCATCATTTATATCGGAATTGCTGGAAGGCTTCATGCATGTGATCTTCCATTGCCAGGGGGTTTCCTCTTGCTGCTCTTCAGTCCCAAAATGCAGCACATGGCGGTGTTAAGGAGGTGTACACCTCTTTCCTAGGTATATGGCAGCCAATGTGAGGATGCTGTATGTGAGCACTGCTGTGGGAAGAACAGGTTCACTGTCCTGTGAGACAGCGGTGCTGCCTTAAGTAAGTCTGATGACTCCGGAAAGTGCCGGATTGCACTGCCAGGAGGTTCTGACACTCACATTGTATCTGTATTTTCAAGGAGGCAAAAGAGCTACTTAGCATGTGGTGTACAGTTCTGCACGTTCACAAGTATTTCTGACATGTTATGAAAGTAATGGATTTACTGTGCATACCTCAAATATTTTAAGGATATGTGAACACATATTTGTGTCTGGGAAATCCTGGGCAGAAATATGGAAGCACTAATGTAGTTTATTTGTTTAGGCTCATAGGAACTAAAGTAGGCAAATCTAGAGCTCTCCATACATGCAGATAATTTGGGGGAATTGTTGTAGGATTACAATGCAGAAATATTGTGTATATTCCCTGAATCAGTCCTAACTACAAGGGAGTGTTTCAGTTTGTCTTGGTATTTTTGGTGCAAGAAAAGGTAAAACAGTCCTAAGAAATAACAGGGCTTTAAGGAGATATTTTGAAAACCATCTTTTTTAACAGCAGTGATCCATAAAGCTGTATTAAATCAGGTTTTTAGTGGGCTGAGTGCACTGCAGTTTGTGAAAAGTTCCACGTACTACAGTTTGAACCAAGTAACCTGAAATCTAAAAGTAGTCTGCACTAGTCTAGTACCACTGTACTAAGAGAAAATTGCTAATAGCAAAAAATGATAATATCATCTAGGCACAAGGCTACTCTATTAAGTCTGAGCTGAAGAATCCTTTTTAGTGCAACTTTGAAAGCAAGTTTTCCTGACATTCTAACTGTCCTGAAACTGGTGATTTACTGTAAAACAGCAAGAGACATTATGGCATCACAGAGAAGATAATTCTGTGTTATAGAAAAATTGAAATAGCAACAAAAAATGAAAAATGTACATCATGTTCAGGTATCGACAAAGAACAAATTTTGCTTTTTGTGCACCTGATAAAACAAATAATAAAAAATGTAAAATAAAACCTGTAAAAATAATTGATTCTAATGAAACAAAGGAAAGATAATTAGCGACTCACATTTGTGGTTTGGATCATGCTGAAGGTGATATTGAGCCACAAGGGATGACTAATGAGTTGTGGTCCACAATCCAAGATTTCCTGGGAAAAAAAGTAAACCATTAGCTCTTATGGTAGTAAAACCCCCCACAAAAGTCTGTATCCAGAGTAACGCTTATCATCCCACATGTTCTAAGACATGTAGGAACTGCTGCCATTTATCTGTATTCAGCATTAACTGGCAGTTCTCAGCTATTTTAGAAATGATCAAAAGCATGCAAAAAAAAAAAAAAAAAAAAAAAAAAGGTTGAAGAGAAGAACATACACTTCAGAGCTCCTCACGTTTTACTGTGCATTGCCTCCCTGCTGTGTGATTTCTGTGTTTTAGCTTCAGTACTGCTGCGGCTGCTACCTATCTTGATCTAAAGGTTTATAGGTTTGAATAGTCCTGTAGACAAACCTGCTTCTGCCCAACCCTCAGCAAACATAATGACTGTTTAATCAAGCAGAAATATCAAAAAAAACTTTTATATCCAAACATTTTCTTTTGCATCTAAATATTTTCTTGAGTGGAGCTCAGAGCTATTGCAGAGCACTTGCCCTGTAATCTCAGCTGTTGCCTTCTCTCCTTGTCTCTTTTGGCACCAGGTGCAGGCAGCACCTCAGCTCAGGTTTGGCATCTCAAGGTTGCCAGTGTGGGCAAAGACAGATGCCTTGCTGCTATTTTTCACATAATAACAACAGAAATGAGTGTTAACATAATACAGCCGTTCTCATTAAAGGAGATTACTCAGGTGCATATTTAACAGGAAAGATCTTAATGAGTGGTTGAAGGATTTTAGACCATAATGTTTACAGTTAAGCTCAGTTGTTGTTTTTTATATGAAATCTAATGTAGATTCTCCCCCTTCATTTGTACAGTCCCCCACTCTTACAAAAAATAAATTATGCCGTTATGGTGGACAGAACTACTGAAAAAAAAAGGGGAAAAATAAGTAGAGAAACCCATTACAGAGAAGAAAGATATTATGATCATGGATTGAAAGACAAAAATAAATCAAGTGCTATGGAAAACAAAAAGTAAGAAAAATATAACAGAAAAGCAGTAAGAGGAAGGGAATTAGAGAGCAAGAAGAGCAAGTCAAAAACAGTTTGCAATTCTGACAAAGTTGGAGAAATTAAAACATAATTACTTTTATTATACAATAAAATTAAGCCTTCTTTCAATTAGTTAGCCTTGCAAAATAAGACTTTATCCTATCAATGAGGATATTCAGCATGAATATCTCCTACGTGTTTCAGTACTGACACATCTCCTCTGCCTAGAAACTCAGATACGATGCATCCAGACTAGAATCCAAATGATAATAAAAGAGGCTCAGCACACTTTATCAATCCTGGTTTATGTTCATTTCATTAGGAAAGGCCTATTCCAGTTCATTTCTTAGAAGAAAAATAGAACTAAACTTGCAGTCTTAGAGGGAGGACTACGTGACACATGAGCTAAACATCAATACCCTATGGATAAAGGGTACAAAACCTTGTTTGTTAGCAGCTTAATGTAAAGGCTTAATACAGCATATACACACACTCTTCTATATATTTTCTATATATTATGCTAGGTAGTGTATTGGCATATCTACAATAGCATAGCAATTTTTCTGTGAAAGTCTTTACATTTAAGTAACATTGGGTATGCTGGCGACTATAGAAGGTACTTCAATATCTTCACTCACCTGCCACCTGTTCTCTGGATACTGGATATACTTGCAGGAAGGCAAAGAATATGCACGGCAGAACTGGCATGGAGTTTAGAGGACAAGTACACTTGAAACTAAAGGCCATTATGCTTATTTCCTTATTCATTACTTATTCGAATTAGTTTCATGGCCATGTTGCTAAGTTTGTTTCCATGCACTAGGTTAAGGTGTTAGAGAAAAATCTGTTCACTGCTGTGCAAAGAAAAAAAAAAACCCCACAAAGACAGTTATTGCCATGATATTTTGCTAAATGATGTGAAAGACATAACTCTTTGAACGTATTTAGCTACAGAGAGTTCACACAGCTTCTAAAGACTTCTTTTAATAAAACAACTCATGTTTCTCTAACTTTAACGTGCACCAATTATTTGTTCTAACTCTATTTCTTCTTTGAAACATGAGCTGTGTTCAGAAAAGATTTCCTGTCTCTAAAGATGGCTTGTTAAAAAACAATAGAAATGCATTGAAATGAATTATTTGACACTTCCTGATATCTTGCAAACAGTAGTAACACCCATATGTACTCTAACACATTTCTAAAACAATTTTTCTCTGAGCAATGTTGTTTTGTATATTAACAGCTATGTATTTTAATGAAGCAATTGTTATCAATAAAGAAAGGGTCTACATTTTTCAGGGAGTATTTGGGCATCTTGGCTTTTATTTCATTTAGAATTTCTGAAGACTTTCCATTGAGGTAACATTTACTTTTGAGGTGTGTAATTTGGACCCAGCATGCTCCGTGCTGTACTCTTTGATGTTCACCAGTGCTGTTAAAGAAATGAGTTAGAACTGGGAATCCAGTATCTGCTAGGGAAATTCCTAAACTCACAGGATGACTGCCTGTTTTTTCTTCTCTTTTGTGTGTATTTGTAGTTCTTTTCTTTAGGATTCCTGAACTGACATGATACAAGCAGGGTCCCAATTAGCTGGATAAGCAAGTCAGGTTTTTTTCATGGGATTAAAAACACATAATAAAGCCAGGCAACCAGTTGGTTAAATTCATACTTGGAGGAACTGGGGTGTTTTGAGTTTGGAGGGTTTTGCTTTTTTTTTGGCTCCCTCACCAACTCCTTTTTTTTTTTTTTTTTTATTTTTGGTTGCTTAACTAAAAAAAAAAAAAGAAAAAAAAAAAAAAAGAAAAAAGTGTCTGATGAGTTATTGATACCTCAGGGAATAATACCACATTATTTTTTCTGCCTCTGGTGTAATCATTTGTCTCTTTAAATTGACATCAGCTGAGGCCACTAAGACCCTAAGACCAAAAAATCTTGTGACCCCCTGCACTGCCTTCAAGGCTTATTTTATATTTCCTGGTCTGCTTGTTTTCAGTGAGGCACAGTACATATTTTGGGGGCAATTTCACATATTATGGCCATCTAGTAAATCTGTCCCTTCTACTGGCCCCCTCTAAAGTGCTAGAACAAGCCCTTCTTGGACAATACACTTTTCTCTGAATAAGTCTTTCATTACCATAGCAGAAGAAAGTGATGCAGTCCAGAACCAGTTGCTGACAATAGTTTTCAGTCAGGCTTCTTAGCTGCTGTTTGCATTCTGGGAGAGGTTTCTTGGGTTGTCTTTCTGTACCCAGTTCTTCTGCTTTATCTCACCCCAGGATTGTCTACCATACAGCTTGGACTATTCCTCTAATAGCAGGCTCTGGGGAATCATCTTCTGGCTTTATCTCACTTAGCTTCTACTCAAGACTACTGTGCATCTTAACTTATCCCACAAGATCTACATTCTTCCTCTGCAAACATATGCTTTTGCTCCTGCATCAAAATAAATCACAGATCTGGGGCCCCAGAGAGGTACATCTTTTCAGAATACTCAGAAAATGAGGAGGGGAGACTGCAGATGAAGATCACCTCATCCATCTTTTTTTTCACGGATGTTCTCACAAGGGATGGAGGCCCAATACAACAGAAACACAGCACTGAACTTGGCAAGAAGCATCCCTAGGAGATTCTTCAGGAAGCAATGTTTAGAATGCTGTATCCCAGAGTAAAGTTGCAATCACACGTTAAACAAGAGATGGCCATCACTGAGGGGAGATTGTCAGCAGAAACAGAAAAGTGAGCAGAAAAAGAAAACACAGCTCATCTAATTTGAATTTTTTCTCTGGTAACTCACCTAATCTAATTGAGATAGTTTCTCCTTCACCATAAAGAGTTATTTCAGGTCAAGAAGCAAAGAGACCTTATACCCTTATCCCCTGAAAGGATGATATACTTGAACACTGGCACATGCTAGTTTTAACAGTTAAGTCTGGCAGAATTACTGTGTTGATGAAGCAATATAGAAATGGTGAAATAAGTACTTAGACAGAAGGGAAAAACTTGTACTCAAAATATATGGATCCAAATTCAACTTCAGACACTGTTCTGGGAAGGCTGTATGGAGCATGGCATCCCATAGCATCCCTGCAGGAGTAATTTGGCAGCAAGATTGATATTTCTTGCCGCTGGAGGAATGGCTACTTCTGTGGCATTCAGCAAGGGACAGAATGTCTCCCATGTAATTTCCAAAGCCCACTGGTCCATGATGGGCCTGTGCAAAACTTCATGGAAGACCTACTTACACAGAGGTATAGATTCGAATTGGTGTACTCTGCTTGGCCTCTTCTGCATGTCAACATGGTACTTCTGAATGTGTCTTTACACCCTTGTTCTTTTCAGACAATGAACACACATTGACCACTCTCACAGTCTTCAGTAATGAGGGAACACTTCACTCTCAGTCATCACGAGGACTGTTTTCCACGGAGAAAATTATCCAAGAGTCTTCCCATCACTTTCAGGAACTGTTACACAGAAATGGTGCCAGGTCTATACCTTGTAATTTGTTCTGCATTTTGGAAGCATTTCTAAATCAATTTATATAGTATTTAGTGCAGTGTTCTGTATAAGAGTTAATGTTATGTTAGCTCTGTTATACAAGTTATAACATTTGTTATAGTGTCATACATTTTATAAATGATCTACTGGAGTCTACTGGCTGCAGTGTGGAGTGACGGCCCCTCACCACATAAAATGTGGTGACTGTTACGGTTAAATCTGCAAGGAGTTTCCATTTATAAAAAGGTTTTTTTAAAGGGCCATAACTTTCTAAAATGTTCCCCATTTTTGGTTGTAGGTCTGGCCTGCCCAGCTGGGGATATTTTTGAAAGTTTGAACAAAAACAGCTTAGCTGCTAATACATGAAATGTAAGTAAAAAATGTGCTTCCTGCTTCTTTAAAAAAATGCAGTTTTTGGTAAAAATAGAAATTCAGCTGACGTGACTCTGGTATGAAAGCTGTGTTTGGAAAGGAAATAGTCTTCACCAACAGTCTCATTCCAAAGGAAATGGTTTTGATTTGTCTGAGGGTTTTAAAAAAAAATCACTCAGGACCTGATCTGAAGCCCATTGACGTCAAACAAAAGATTCACAGTGACTTCAATGGGCTTTGGATCAAGTGTGAACTGAGCATGAGCAGCTGTTCGAGGCCTTTACCTCAGCACCATCCACAAGCATCTGATTCTTTGAATGATTTTTGACTTGGTCTCTGGCTTTGTGATAGTGGATATAATTGAATCTCAAAAAGTAAATCAGTGATGAATTATTTTGTGTCTCTAGATCAAAAATTCCATCTTGAAATGAAGCCTTGTTGACAAATTATGTAGACAACAGAGAATGGGAATTAGGGGTTGTTCCAGACTCTTATTGATGCCTGGGGTAATTCCAGATTATTAATTTTCATAGCAACAGCTGGTCCATCACCCACCTACGATTTCATTTGGGCAAAATCTTTCACAAGACAAGGGCTGCTGAACTGGACTTTAAGTTGCTGTATTCTGTAGTTGTAGAGTTTGCTTAGGTGAGCTGAAGAGAGGACATTCACTTTGTTGTGAACACTTAGTCCCCAGTCTAGAGTTGCATCAACGTAAATTCATAAAATTACAGATACACTCTGCTGGCCAAATGTGAGTAGAAAGGACAGCAGAAATATCTGTTTGGCAATATATTTTTAGAATCTAAATGTTTTTCAGGTGGGGAGTGTAAAAGCACTGGAATCTCCACCTGGGATAAAGCTGTGTCTTCAAGTGCAAGAATTTCCAAAGAAAAGAGACCATGTTCGCTGGATGGGAGTGGACAGACAGGGAGGGAAGAGACTGTTGATTGACAACCAGCATGAGTTTTTCCATGCTATAACACCATCTGGGACTGATAGCCAGCTGCCCTAAGTTTGATAAGCCAGTTAGCTGCTCTAGTTGACTTACGAGGCTGCGTGCAGGGAGGGAGAGTAAACCAAGAGCAGGAAACCATGATTTTCTCCATGATGGAAAAATGTTTCTTATGCGGAGTATTTTCTGTCTGTAAAAGACATAACAGAAGAAAGACATAGAAAAACCTCACCACATCCCATTGTGATTATTACTTTTTCCCCAATTAACTGTCTAAACTATTTAGCTTCCTTTAAAATCTCTATAGTGCGTTGGAACCAACAATGACCACACTTAACTGGCTGCTGGAAAGAATGTGCTAAATTTCTCTTAAATAAAATAAACAAAATCCAACTGAGCAGAAAGACAAATAGAACAGTTTCATTTATTTCCAACCAAGCTTTAATGTATTAAAAGAACAGCTAAAATTTGAATTAATTACTGTTGATGTTGAAGCATAAACTTTATAAAATTTAACAGTGCTGGACACCTGTTCATTCTGAGACTAATAATGATTTAAGTTATTTGGATTTCTAGTACTGAAATACGGGACTGAGCTGAGGACAGAAAAAAAGTATCAGCTGAGTACTACAGATCTAAGCTATGAAAAGATGCCAACTGTATATTTCTTATATTATTAGACTTGCCTGTTCAAATAAATACTTCTTGCAAAACTTACTTTTATAACATTTTCTTAATCCTGCTGGCTTATTCTATTTTACTTTATACGAATGTAGAATCTCTACAAAGGACATTGGTTCTGCACTTTTTCCAGATCAAATATACATAATTAAATGTTGTTGTATAATAACAGTGAACAGTTTCTTATGAAACAAATATCTGCTGGTAAGGAAAGAAACCTCAACAGTTCAATATATAATAACAATTCATTCTATTCTATTTTCTTTATTTTCATCAACTCTTAACAACTGACCTGCTTTCTCTTGGGACCAATAATGACAGGGATTTATCAAAAATTTTTGGCATGATTTTAAAATTTTCTTTTAGATGTTCCTTGCTAAGTTTCCTCTAAGTGGATGCATGTACGGATAGTCTAAAGCACTATGTGTAGTCACATTTGGCTGTACAGATATGCAAATTTAGGTCACAAGTTCTACTTGAACTGCATGATACAATGTACAGTCATTCCAGATCCAATAGCCAATTTAAAATTGAAAATTAATACATTACACATTAGTACTCTCATACTGTCCATGGGATCATTTGTCAATGTTACCATAAAAGACTGATGATTTGATAACTGAAGAGTATTTATTATAGTGGCAATCTGTACTATTATACTATAAATAAGAGTGTGTTGGCATTTCTCTAATAAATCCTATTTTCAGTGGTCTATTACTTGGTCATAAAAAATCACCCTGGGCTGAATTAGATCTATTGGATGTATAATAACAATAATATATTACCAAAATGTACATTTAATCCGGTGAGCAATATGGCCTTGAAAAACCCTTAAATGTGCATTAAATTAACCACAGGTATTATTTACATAGATATTGGAATACAGTCCTTTGGATACAGTCAATATGTTAAACCAAAAGTCTATGGGTCTGATGCTGATCTTACTTGCACAGGGGTAAACCATATCTAAAACTTCATTGGTGTCAAGAGAGCAACCCTAGGGGAAAATGATCCCTGATGAAAAATATCAGGGAGAACAAAATCAGATACTAGATACAGAATTATTCAAAATCAGCTGTGTAAGATCAGCTCAGGTAAGATGTAAGAAGCTGTCAAGCGTCTTGCACATTGCCAGACTCTAAAAGACCTGCCATTGAATAAAAAGAGAAACTATATCTAGGGAATGACACTTGGCAATTTCTGTTTATCCTTGGCCAGGCTGTATCCAGCCTCTGAACAGTTATCGACAATGGTAAGGGGGTCAGCACCACCTCTCCCATGGCACGCAGGAATAGGTCAGGAGTGCTAGGACTGCGTCTTCCCAGGGTCCCCTAGGTGTGAACCCCAACAAAGTGGATGAGGAGGTGTGGGAAGGAGATGGGCCCACAGGTATGCTGAGCAACATCAATGCGGGTGGTGCACAGTATGTGCATTTTACTTAAATGCTGTGGTGCACTGGAGGCATTGCGCCTCTCTAAGGTATAATCCCTTCCAGAGTTCCCCTCAGAGTGGTTACGAATCAACATCACCCTTTAATTAACACTATGCCTAGGAGGCACAACCGAGCCTTTAGTATAGCCACAGGCTTTACATACACCTTAACTTGCAAATTGCAGATAAAAGTAGTTAATTTAAGTATAAACTGCCTCTTTTTTTTTAGCAAAGACCTTGATTTACACATAGAAGAGAAAGTAATTACATTTAACAGATGGCACAGCTCTTAAAGAATATTTGATAATAATTAATCACTAAGATAGAAAAAAAAAAAAAAATAGAATGAAATTCAAGTCAGTCCAGAGCTGTGGTCAAAACTCCAGCATCTGAAAGGAAATGTTACTCTGATCTGTTCTTCTCTATTCTGTTCTATTCTATTCTATCCTATTCTTTCCCAGCTTTTACACTACACATATCATTGTAATATTGGAGCATCTTTCCAGCATACTATGTTAAACAATGTGATTACATTCCATCAACTGTTCCATCAACTATATTGCATGAATTCAGTCAGACTGACACTCAGCACCTTGCAGGAGTATCAAGCATCTTCCATGATTCTCTAGCCATTGGATTTACTTTTTAATCCAGACTTCATCAGAGTTTATTCTCATTACATTGTTGAGGGAATGAATCCTAAATGAATCTAATCCTGACATGTCTCTACCCCTCCCTCCACCATCAGCATGCCAGAGCACCGGGCTTCTCTACTTATAAATGGCATTTACCCTCCTATCCATTTTTCTTAACTGCTCTTTCTGAAGAGTGTAGAGAAGCAGAATGCTTACAACAAGACCTCTGCTTGAATATCTTACTCATAATTGTAGACAGACACCAGGGCATAAGTGACAATTTTATGCTATGTCAGTGCATATCATATGTGCCTACACTCATGATCCAAACAGTATGGTATTTCCATGAGTTTGAAGAGTGTCTGTTTGGTTGTTATTCATTTTGTTTGCCCAACATTTTCAGTCTTCTGTATTTTCTCCTCTTTCATCTAATAGTTATTAGCAAGTTTTGGTTTAAATGGGATTGTGGCCTGAAACACAAAATGTTCTTACTCTGCTATTCGATGTTTTTCATCTTTTAAAACACATATCCAAAGATGAAAATGTCTTTTTTTTGGAGTCCACATCAAAAGAATGTTAGAAGTCATCAAAGAAAGTGGAAAGCAGAGCATATGCTCTTCTAGGGGTGGCTTCAATCCTCTAAAAATTAAGGGCCAGATTCTGCTGTCACTCATATCAGTGGGAAAATTTAGACTGACTCCAGAAAGTGAACAATCAGGCATTGTAATATTAAAACACTGTCAGATATTCTTAAGGGAAATGTGCAGGACATCCTTAATAGACATTAAAATATAAATGCACATAACATAAGCCTAAAGGAAAGGTGATGACATTTTCTTATTTTTCTGAGAATAACAAATGAATCAGACTTTGCAAAGATCATGCCATTAGGTCTTTAACCTTTCTAAGCATAAGGATGCATTTTGCTTCTTTGCTTTTTTCCACAGCAGCAACAAACCTGTAGGTTCAGAGTATAGTTCTAGTCTACCTTCCACATAATTTACTTGATCTGTTTTTCTAATGCAAAAAGCAATCTTCTTTTAAGCAAGATCCTTGGACCAAGTAAACACAGGCACTGGATGGTGAAGCCAGGTTTTCCTTCCTATAACAACCTACTCAGAGGCCAGTCATGATACCAGCCCAAACACTCAGCAGAATACAGGCACGACTTCCCCCTGCCTCTCAGGAGGCATCTTCTCTCAAGGACGTGTCAGAATCGGCAGCCACACTCTTCCTGCAAGCACAGGTTGCCCCACCTTAACTGACGGGAAATTCAGGGTGAACTTGTATCTAATGGGCTTGCAAATTAATGCATAGCTGCCTTGGGGCAGCCCATCAGCTGGAGTTGAATCAGTCATTAATAGCTTAGAAACCACAACCAAGCAAACAAAGACTAAATGAGCATAATAGAAAAACGAGCCTTTGAAAGTAGAACTTTTTGAAGTTCATGGGCCACTGATTTGACGTGTTTTCCATCTTGGGCCCTAAATGACTGGGTAAGATTGTGTATGTTCAAAACCATGAGGGTCACACGTTCATTCAAAACTGAGTAGAAAAAATTAAATCAGATTATATCACTGATGCCTCTAACTATGAAGACTCCATGTATTTGTGAGGGGAATGTTTTAATCTTCCATCCAAAAAAGAAATGATCTCTCATGGCAAGCCTGATAAATTAGAATCTTCTCAGGTTTTTGAATTATGCTACTGTATGTAGCCTAAAATTGTTTGATAAGCATCACTAAGTGGCCTGGCTTTAAACCAAGCCTGTCATCTAGTGGAGTGCTATGCTATTCCAACTTTAATCTAGATAACTGGCACACATAAAATAAGGAAACACAAATGTGACACAGCTGCAGCTAGTCTGGCAGAGCTAAAATGCTTAACAGTGTTTTATGCCTGTAATATAAGACTGCTTACTAATGGGAGAATCCTATGTGCAAAAGAGTGACAATCAGATTGCCTTTGATAAAACTGGTTATAAAAATGTTGGAGAATTAGTATTTATGGTGCCTGCAGGTTACAATAAAATGCCTCTTGTGTTATGACTTCAGAAGACATTAAAAATGCTGTATAACTATGGCCAAACTTCACAAGTTACTGCCCAACACATGTGCAGCAAGCTAAGTTTGCAGCAGAGAATAGGTTAATGATCAACTGTGTACAGAAAGGCTTGTGACATAACTTAGACATTATAGTGGTTTGTTGTGCAATTTATATGCTTTTTCTGAATAATGTATTTGAATGAGCTAGGAAAACACAGTGTATGTGTTAAGTTTACTAAATGAGAGTCAGAGTAGTAAATTAAATAAATAGTGTGTGATCCAAGTGCTTTCGTCAATAATGCATTGATTATAATGCCACATACTGTACTGAAAATCTAATAAATACAGAATGTCAGCTGGATAACTAGAGCATAAGTATGCTAAGTTCTGGCACTTGAGGCAAATATAAACAACCTTATTTGTGCTCTAGGAGTAAAGGATTTTCCCCTCAGGAAAAAAAAATATACTATCACCCTACATTTCAAAACAGGAAACAGGTGCTTGGAAAACAAATAGAGAGACCTGGTCCTTTAATTATGGACTGAGACACTAATATGGGGAGAAATCAGTTCTGGTAGCAGAAGAGACAGATGAACAGAAACTTAAACCGGAAATTATTTGTTCAGCCAGGACATATTATACATCTGAATTCATTACGTGCTAGGACATATTATATACTTGGTGTCTCAAGAAGTATCTCTGCAAAGATACAACGTGCAGTTGTGATTACAGCACTCCACAGAAAGCGCTGAAGTAGCTGCCTGATTTAATGTGGCATGTCACCAGGATGCTAACAGATTGTGGCTTTGGCACCTTGCTTTGCACTAAACTTAAGAATACTGTACAAAGCTGAGTAAATACATATGCACAGGTTTGCTCTCCTGGAACAGTAGTACCCTGTTGTCCATGAAATGTTTATAGAGGTTTTCTGAGACAAATGGTCCAACCTGGAGCCTGATGTAACCTCTACAGCTCACACCAGACTGCACAGAAGACCAGTCTGGGTAGATCTGGTGCCACCAGCAGATGAGAAGGATTTTTCCCTGTCTATACAAATCAAAACTGTATAATTTACTCAAAATACTAATAGCTGGCAGAGAGCTGTGAGCTAGTGAAGACAAAACAAGGCAAAAATATTGATGGTGGCTGCTGGCAATGACAGTAGATTCCAGCACTGTAGGTCAGCTAGCTGACTTGTTCTTGAAAAGACTGTAACTGCACACTAATTCTCCCTGATGTTTTCTCTTAGCTGTTAGTGTCACCAGATATATTAAAAGCTACCATGTTTGGGTTTTTTATTGGGCCTCCAAGAAAACTGTCATAAAAACTCATATATTTTCAAACTACGTCAGGATTTTAGGGCTCAATTTATAATCATTTGTAACTAATCTGATTTAGAAAAGGGTGACATGCAATTAGGCTGATAATCAGCTTGCAGTTGGTGACTGCTAAGTCTCTACAAAGATGTTATTCTCGCTTTTATGACCTGATCACCCAAAGAAAAGTCCAAGAACCTGTTGGCCCGATTATTCAAAAGAGCCTGATCCAGAAAAGCAAGCATTTGAGAAAGTGTGAAATTTTAAGCATTTGAGTAGTTCTACCAGCTTCAACCTACTCACATGTTATGCTGGATCAATCTCAGACTAGAGTGAGATATCTGTGAGAATGCAACGGCCAAGTGTTCTGTATACATCCCTCCAGTTGAGCTGTGCAATGGTTTCTTTTGCACCAGAGTGTAATGAGTTGAGCATCTGTTTGGAAACTTGAGTGCTAATGTAGAAGAGTGGCATTTTCTCTTAATTAGATATATGTAGTAAATATGTGTTGGGTGTTTCTAAAGATTAATAATTCTTCCTCTATGGTACGTATGTTTACCCAGAGATGCCTTCCCTACATCTAAGAATGCGAAACAGTGTAAAGAGTTTGATGAATATGTCTCTTTGCACACGAAGACATGAAAGTATTTTATGTTTAAACTAAGTATATGTTGTAAAACACAGACCAAAAACTGGTTACTTGCAAGGATGGGTAACAGTATGTGGTTAAAGTTTAGGCAAGCATGTAATTGTGTAATGAAATCACTTTAATGCATTGGGAAATTCATTTTCCTTTCACCCTTGGAAAAACTGATCTGCACAGGAAGAACTGGAATTTTATACCGAGGTTTTAACTCCTGTTCCCCTGGCCTTCTTCCATACCCTCCCATCCTTTCTGCTGGGTCTACAGCTTTTACATGTCTCTCCATGACTCTCTTCCTTTTGTCTGCCTCCTCAATGGCTCCAGAATCCTAAAGAAATGTTCAGCTTTGAAGATTGGCCTAAAAAAATGGTAATTTTCCAGATAAAGACCAGGTGTTACTTCCGATTCATTCAGTATGCATCTCTATTATCCTGTGGGTCAGCTCCTGCCGTGCACGCTCCATGGGTGTTCTGACTGTGGAAGGCCTGTGAGATTTGCCCCGTGTGACTGAACTGCAGATGGCACTTTCATATCTCTTATTTTAGCAGCAGTCAATTTGCTAAACTTTCTTAATAGCCAGCTACAAGGTGATTTCTGTGTCACAGCTTCACAGCTTTCTCATGCCAACAAGAGGAGGAAAAGTATCATCCATTGTCAGAAAATGGGGTCAGAGATGAAAGCTCCAGCTCTATGGATGGGGTGACCATTGGCACATCTCCCACCTGCCTGGGAGGCCGACTCCTAAGAGTAAGGTGACTCCCAAGGCGGCAGGCTCTGCCACTACAGGGGGCAAGGGTTTCATCTCATTGTGCCTTTCCCTGTTCCCTTTGGAGAGAGAGAATGTTGGTTCCCCTCAGAAGAACTTCAATAGGAGAAGACGTGGGCCAGGCTTCGCAGAGTAGACTTCCTCAGGCACACTGCTCACCTACCAGGGCTGCATGGCTTCCAGATCAGAGCGTGAACAAAGAGCCTTGCATCTGCTTGCACAGGCGTCAAGTCACTTTCCAGGATTTCCTAACTACTTCTGAAGGCACCATCATCTCTGCAGATACATCTTCCTAGCAAGGTCAGCCATTTCAAGCAAACAGTGAGTTTGGATCATTATTTGCTCTCAGGACAGATTATTTTTCTCTATTTCCACAACTAGGTTTAGATAAAAAGGAAAAACAACCCACCCTTTGTCAATACACCGTATCCAAGTCAAACTAACATATTTGGTTTCTGCAAGAAAACAAAGTCAAGTTTCAGTTTCTATATAAACGACTTTTGGAGTCATCACTCAGGAATTTTGCCTTCCTTTCCTGCATTGTACAGGCTCCTCTCAGATGGAGAGAGGAATCATCTTAGACAAGTAACACTTTCTGCAGCTGCTTATCTCCAGTTAAATCCAAACTTCTTTTAAAAAATTGCTGAATGCTGTTAAAATTCCCAAAAGTTAGAAGCTGAGATGTAATTCAAAATCCCTCTTTTTGAATTCTTGTTGTCCTCGATTCAGACATTTATTTTTATGTGTATGGTAATTAGGAATTGATCCACCTTACGTTGCACTGAGAAAAAACCTTGCATCAGCTTCAGTGATGGCTAGATCAGGCCCAGGATAATTCACAGCAAATCAAATGTCTTATTAGACAGCGGATGAACTTAAACCACTATGTGATCACATAACCCATGGAATACTTAAATTTAATCATTTCATACTTCTTACCTGAAATTTCTGGAATAGGGTTAAAATTGTGCATTAGTAATTTCTTAGGTTTGAACAAGTTGATTTATTAGCTCCTTTGTATATTTTTGTGTGGTTTAGTTGCACAAACACAGTGAAACATATATCATGCTGTCTAAAGCCTGAGTAAGAAAAGAAGGAAAAAGAGAAAAAAAGATCTTAAAACAAGATGGGAACATCAGAAATAAATAACTCATTGTATTCGAAAGAGGAAGTGAGAACCCAAATCACTCTGCAAGGCACCCTAAACCAGCCATGTTATGGGGAAGATCAAGGCAAGGCAACAGGGGTGATGGAGAAGTCAAATGAGTGGTAATGAGGACTCTGTGGTTACACAGACTCAGTAGACAGGGTAGCTGTCACATTTGTGAGAGCAACTGTGGCTGGATTCAGAGATTAAAAGGAATCTAATAGTTATGATTAAGCACAAAACCCAACAAACCCATGTGTCGAATGCCAGACAGATGATTGCTATGCACTGCTTTGAATGCAGCTACTCACTGTTTTTGCTGAAGAGGATGAGGAGAGATGAGCAGCTGAGCCTAGGAAGGCAAACCACAAGTTCATCTCAGTTCGATGCAACACTTGGACTGTCAGTCTTTAAGCGTGCATTCAGATTTCACTGCAGTCAAGGAAGCTAGCAGGTGCCTTCGCATGAAAGCGTTGAGCAGAACAGAAAGGGACTTAATTATGGGCTCGGATGCTCTTTGGTGTTTCAAGTTGATAGTGCTGAAAACGAAGGTGATACGAGGCCTGTAGTTACAAGGTTTTGAACATTTAAACACTATTTCACAACCTTTTTTTTTTTTTTTTTCCATGTCCAGAGTGAGTTTTTATACTTTAGCCATTAATCTCATGAAGCAGGAATTTAACATGTCAGTGTTGACAGACTGTTAACTATAGCAGCAATGATGAAGCTTCTGTAATATTAACCTTTCAAAAAATAAAACTGCAATAATGATGTTGTTTCCATTAAACCTTTCAGATCACTTACAAATTATCTGGAACTCCTACTGTTTATTTGTTTTTACTTTAGATTGTTGCCCCAAGCACTTAAATAATTGTAATAAAATAATAATAGAATTAAGATTAGATAAATTAAGTGGAAATGAAACTGAATACATTTTCCATGACAGCTGGCAAGTCCCATTCTGTGACTGCTCAGAAACAAAACTGGAATTTTTATGACAGTAGACAATAAGGCGATCGTGTACAGGATGTAACCCAATGCTCAAGAGGAGCAGCGTGCAAGTGACACATCAACAAAAACAAACTTGTTTCATTTATGTACTGTTAATTACCATAACTTACACAATCATGGACATCTGTTCTCCCTTTCTCATACATGTACCTATACACAGATAATTACCACTATCTATCGGTCAGAAGAGCAAACAGATAGAAACAGATAAGGTATAGTATATAGGTGTATATATGTGTATATAAAAATATATTTTATATATCTATACAGATATGCACATCTCTGTCTTAGTTATCCCTGTAGAACTTTGCATGTCCTTTTATTTTTTTTTCCTTAAACTTCAAATCCAAACAATAAATAGAGGTCTTTGCATGGGTGGAGGGGCATTATACAGCAAAAAGAGAAAATAATTTTTGACTAATCAAAATTTAAGTCTGACAATACCAGTTCAGTATCTTTTGTCATGATAGTTCTGACTTACTGTTTCAAAGGATTATTATTTTTTTCTTTCCAACCACACTTTAAAGGATTATCAGCTTTAAAACAGTTGCATTGTTCCACGAGAAGCAGACATTGTTTTATTTCATTATTCAGTTAAAAGATAAAAGCAACTGATACACAAATTACAACCCTCAGCAAATAGATTTTGTTTCTGTTGAGCCTTGAGTACTTAACAGTGATCTCTTTTCCATGAAACATTTTCTTCTCAATTGCTATATTTTTTGAACTTTATGAAAGAAGCCAAGAAAGCTAACTGATTTTCTTGAATGTGTTTACTTTTATGCCTAAAGTCTTACAGTCACATATCTTGTGTATACAAATTAACTACTATTTAAGAGTATAGCTCCGTTTGAAGTAACATTTTATCTTAAAGAAATGGAAATAGCCACATAAGTAAGTTTAATAAGCATCCTTTAAATAGAAAAACATTTTATCATGAGATTAGTAAAAAGCAAAAATTGTCTTTAAAATATAGGACTGAAAGCATTGAGATCTTTAAGTCTACTGTTATTTAATTTTTTTAGTAACATCATACTGTGACAAATTTTGAAATGAGTGTGAAACTGTACACATGAAATTAATTTAAAATTTCATTTAACCTAGTTGACAGCCCTAACTCTGCTCGCATTTCTGTTAATTTCTGTTGGATGACAAGTCAAAAAAATTGTTATGAACTTTCTTCTGTACACGTCCTGGGTAACACATCCTGGGTTAAATAACCCTAAACTGCAGGTACTGGATTACAGCTACCACTGTTGAGGAGGAGAACTCATTAAACAAGCCTGCATGTGTCCTTGGCTAGAGGAATTCCTGCATGTGACAGAGAATTACTGCTCCATGTTCAGTCATTTCTAAAAAGACTATTAATTGTACACTACTGAGAGTTCGATATTTACACATTTAGTCTATTTTCCCACTCTCCACCTTTTTGGTCAGTGTGCTGGGATTGTCCCACCAGCAAGGAGGAGCTGGGGAGTCCAAGATGGTGAGCAAAGCTTGCCTTATTGAAATTCAAAGGAACTGTTTCCATACTGCCAAATGCTTATTAGAAAAAATGAGCATTATTTTCATACTGACATTGATCAGTGTTAGTATTATTCTGATTTTGTCTTCCTATGTGTTTGTATTTGCCTTTCAATGAATCCTACGGGATCTTACTAGAAGTATCAAATTGTTAGATAAAATAGTGCATAAGTGAGCTGTCCCAACACGGAAGAAATAAGAAGTGCAGTTAATTAATTTTCACTAATTTGGGAATAATTCCACTTAGAAAAATGTCTCTATATGCTCAGGGAAAAAAAATAAAATCATTATTTTCCAATGGCAACTTTTCAATATTTTCATTAAAAGAAAAGGTGATTTGATCTCATTTATTTAATTTTGTGTTTCTTAAAGTATTTAAAGGATCAAAGTTCTTAGTTGGGACAAACAAATTTTTAAGCCACAATTTACTTTTTCCATCTATGTTATGATACATTTATTTATTTATTTATTTTCAGCCTATCTGGAAATACACTTTAAAAAATGGTTATTCATAGAAATTCATCTATAAATCAGTTTGAAATTGGCTTACAAGCCTCGAGAATGAATATAACTGCATTTGTAAATGATTCAAAAGAGAAGGCATTTATAACTTTTCACTTCAGTTCTCAATATAACATTTTAGCTTTGGTAATATAATTCCACACTAAATCTCTGTATTGCTAAGGCATCATTGCTTCTACAAAGCACGCATCACGGGTTAAGTAATGACTTAAAATGCTAATGCTAGACTGCTTGTTGAGTTTTCTAGGAAAACACACTTCTGGATCTGGTAGTCTTGCTTTCTACTATCAAGCCATGGATCCATATCATGCACACTTACAAGGTGCTGAGCACTCTCACTTCTCTGCGTACAACCAGGGGAATTGAAAACTCACAGCACTGGGATCTTCCCTTCTCAAACTGCGAGCCCAGTGTAAACTCCATATTCATCTTTACACTTGAGCAAGACACGGACTATAAAAATCCTGCATTGGTTGACCATTCAGTCTTTTGTTCTGTGGCTGATGTCATGGATATTACAAAGGAAAAAAAGAATAAAACCTCTACTGTGCAGCTGTACGATAACCTACTGGACATTTCTTCCCTATTAGTCAGTTAAGCAGAAGATTCGTCCGTATCCTGAGGTCTGAGAATTTAGATCACTTCCACTTTTATTTTTCTTTCTAATGCATATCTGTTTTCAGTCTCTAGTGTAATAATTCAGTAATGTATTCATCTGAACCCTGTGAAACTACTTACATACTGTACTTCTGTTGTATTTCTTTGGAGAGAGAAAACTCAAAGGACCACCACTCAAAGTCAAGCCATCAGTCCATGGTCCCACTCTGTCCATAGAAAAAAGGGACAAATTCTCTGCTGTTGTACATTGGTCCATGAGGAAGCTCATGACAAAAGGGAAGGAGGGAATGATTGGAAAATAATAACATACTATACCAGTTTATGTCTCCCGAGTAACTGATCCACGATTTTAAAACAGGAAATGGTTGTTTTGCCTTCACACCTTCATATCAAGGGTCTGATATTCACTGAAAACAGATAGAAGACAATATTTGAGGTGATCCTGTGGTCTCTAAAAGCCAAAGGAGATGTGCAAGACATAGTTACATAGACACAGATATAGCTATAGATAAAATAGATATAGATATACATGCACATATATATATATATTAATGTTTCTGCTGAGTCAAGCAAAGGAGATTGAACTTGGTTCATACTAACCCATGTCCCATAACTTTGGGGGGGAGCAGAGGGCTTTGATTTTATTTCTGAGTTGTCTCGCCCACTACTGCAAAGGAAAAAAAAACATCTGAAGCTAATTTACTGAGCCACGAAGCCTCCCTTCTCCTCCTCCCTCTAACTGAAAGTTTGCTAAAGTAGAATGGTAGAACAAGGAAGAAAGATATGACTGGGTCTGAACTGTTCTCTTTGACCTGGTTAAAACTAATGCTCTGATATATCCTGTATGCTGCACACCTCACACCCATTAAAATACAGATTAACTCCAGGGAAATCAATGTTGCTTTAGGGTGACTGAAACAGAATTTGGGTTTTTTTCTAATAAAACTTGTACCAAGTAATATTAGTACTAAATGTGGTGTGAGCTCATTCCTTTTAAAATGTAGTGCCTCCGATGGACATTTTTCTAAATAAAAATGTTTTATCTTCTCCTTAAAAATTGCTGTATTTGAAAGAATTTTTTTTTCCCTAGCACCTGCTTAATCTTTTGTTCCATATATAATTTCTCATTACCCAGGTGTCCTCTTATGGACCCACAGAAAGATTGGGCCTAGTTTAAGTGTGAAATAATCCTGTTGCTTCTATCTGAGAATGAATGAGCCCAGGATTAGATCAGATAAAACACACTTGAGATAAAGTGCACAAGGTGGATTATATGGGAAAAGAGGATTTAGTGAAGAACATACCCACAACTTTTTGTTAACACAGAGAATGGTAGCTTTTGTAATCAATATTTATGGAAACTCAACTGGAGGTTTAAAAGCTACGTCTTTTGTTGTACATTTCTCTGCATACATTTGCTTTGTAGTTGGTAGCTTTAACTTTGGAAGCCATGCTGGGCCTTGACTCATGCTCATTTTGTTTAATGAAAAGCTAAGGATGTACTTTTACTCATAGATTCTTGTTTTGTTTTCTTTGAAGTTTATTAAGCTATCCAGTAAGATGGGAGGTTCATTAGGTTGTTATTATCACAGCCACAAATTAAGCATCTGTTCCCTGGGGAGTTATAAGCTTCAAGTGGATGTCAGAGCCATACTTATTACAATATTTACTTAATTACCAAGTTACTGCTTCTTGTCATATAAAATACAAACATGGACTCCGCTGTCCATGTTAGACACACACTCTCCACCTGCTGAATGTTTAAGATCCACTCATTCCATTTAAGCACTGTTTTAAAATAGCCACCAAATTTTTTGTTAAACAATAATTTAAAAAGGTAAACCAAGAACAGTTGAGCACAATACTGAATTTAAGATATCATCAAGAATATTCAAAAATTGTATACTATCTGACATTACCATTGACTTTGGTTTCACATCTCAGGACATTGGTAACTTCCAGTACCAACAAACGCATCAAAAAGTTAGTTAATCACGATTTGCCAAAGCAACTCAAAAGTCAGCACGTAAGGGTGTTTTGTCAAGTAGTTGGTTGGAGATCATTGGAGTTGAGAGCTCTCCTTTGAAATAAAATCAGGCTTTTCAAGGCTAGAGTACATATTTTTTATGAAAACTCAGAGAATTTCTCGTAAGAGTCAAATGTGCCATCAGAAATGTCTCAAAGTCACACTTCGTCATCATTTTGTTGGTTTTTTCC
The DNA here is from genome assembly GCA_028020825.1 of Podargus strigoides. Taxonomy (NCBI): domain Eukaryota; kingdom Metazoa; phylum Chordata; class Aves; order Caprimulgiformes; family Podargidae; genus Podargus; species Podargus strigoides. The sequence goes on along the minus strand of CM051628.1, from coordinate 14,038,818 downwards.
TCCTCTTCAGTGCTTTAATTATCTAATGTTGTAAATTACAGAATTACCACATCTTCCCCATCTAGTCTTCTGAAGATGTCAAGCCATATAAAACTGAAAATGTTATTCCCTCTTCTCAGACATGACTTGTGTGAACAGATATGACTGTTGGGAGGATGTCAACACCACAGAACAATGTCTCTATTTTTGGAAAATCTGTGTCTGTTTTTACTTCAGATGTTGCATCCGGACTTCATAGGTTATTATCTGTCAAACTCACCATTTCAAGTAAAATATTGAGAATTTGAGCTTCAGCATAAAAGGTGAAGATTCTGTAGTGTCTCTCTATTGGAGAAAATACCATAGAAATAAGTATTTTCCTAGAAAATATACTAAATACAAAATCTAATTGTAAAGTGCTTGCATTCTCGATAAGTTTATATCAATTAGCAAAGAATTTTGAGAACTTTTCCTAAAAAGAAAGTGAAAAGTATTATCAATGTCTGAAAATTTGATTATATAAATATTTTGGTGACCACTGAATCCCAACTATTATAGGCCAGTATAAAGTTCAAGCTGCTATGGAAAACCACCCAAAACCCAGCCTTTACATTTCTTAATCTTGCTTGTATTTTTTCTTTTAACTTGAGCTTTTAAAAAACTCATACATTTTGTGAAGATGTACTTACTTTGTTTGCCATTAAGTCCTACAAAACAAAGATTATAAAACATTTACAAAATTACCTTACAAAGCATTAAAATATGTGTTAATAACTTTATTCTCTTTGCAATGATGGAATAATTTGGAAAGTTTAAATAAACTGATTAGTTTCCAGCTTGTCATCTAACAATAATTAAAACGAGAAAAAACAACAATGTTTCAACATCATTTCAGCCATCAGGGACTCCATTATAATTTTGCATAGGGCCAGACATCAGTGAAGTTATTTACAGTTATATAAATGTCATCACAATAAGACTCTTACTCTGAAGTGTCTGGGGTTTCTCAAATGTACTCAAATACTGGGAAATAAACCAACAGTTTGTATAATCTTGTAATAATTACAGTAAAATAATGATGAAAATATTCTCTGGTGAATTTTATTCTTCTACATATTCTTAAAAATAGGTTTGTAATTAAAAATAATCTTCTGTAATTATATCCACAGAGCTATTTAAGTTTTTTTATCCTTGCTAATGAAAATATGGTCGTGCCTTCTATGAAAAGTGTATTTCTCAATATGAAGTGCTGTAAACAACATGTCTTTAGGCTATTTTTGACCTTTAACCAATGGGAAAGGTCTGTCTAGTTGATCTCATCTAACTACACAGCAGGTACAAGGAATTAAACCAATTTAGGTTGAGCCCTGGTACAATATCGAGTATCAGACAATGTTTTCCAAAACAAAATACTTAACAAGTTTGTAATCCACTGTTATATTTATCTAGTGAAAGAGATAAAAGAAAAAAAAAATAAAATCTGCGTTCAACAGAGTGGAATCCCAAGTAAAAATCTATGATATCATGTTGTTTGTAAAAGTTGGCAAGGGAGGCTGTTATGAGCAAATTAAAAGAAAACAATTTGCTCTGGACCTACACTGTGTCAGACTGCTTATAAAGTCACACAAGAAAAGTAAAACATTAAATAGCTGGCTCCAGCAGCCTTAAGATATTTGCCCGACTTCAAACCAAACTCTGTTTTTCACAAAGAGAGCACAGAACATAACAAGAGCTTAACAATAAAGATTTTTTTAAAAAAATAAAGTGTTAGGGGTTTTTTTTGTGTTTTTTTTTTTACACTAATTGGATCCTTAACAACATAAGCATAAACTAAGGGGACAGCTTTGCTTTTGGTAATAATACAGGCCCTGAACTCACAATTCTGGCTTTACCTCCTTGCTGAGACAGAGCCTGATGCTTCTCGAGGGCACTGCACGAAGAGCTGAGCTGCTCCATCGAGGGACCAGGAACAGTGGATACACGCTGCTTCCTTAGCAAGCAGAAAAAACAATGAAGCGATTCAGGAGGACATGGTGGCACCACATGCAGAATGGGTGTTCCAGAGATTTTGTGCAAATAAGCTGGTTATTTGCCCTAAATCCCTACAAACCCTATCCTGCTAGAAACTGTCAGACACAAGGGGACAGTTTGGATGACATTTGATCCAGAGGGACTATTAACTTCCAGTGAGCAAATCTAATCTACCAATATAGTCAGCTGCTATTTATTAAAAAGGTACAAGGCCAAATTCTCTAAAATGTGCAATTCAGGATGCAATTTTGGCCTCCAAGGTGAAATTTTGCAGACAATCTTAGATCCTCTGCTTGGTGCAGTGTGGGATAACCACTGACCCCCATCAGGCCTCACCAAGCAGAGACAAGAGAATGCTGGTGTTGCATCTTTGGTGGTTACCTTTGAACATATATCTGGAATAGGGTGTAGACTGCAGCCATATTCCTGTTGTTACAGTGAAGTTCAAATAGCCAAAAATGAAATAGAGCTTGAATTTTGCATAGTTTTAGACAATTTGGCTCATCTAAAACAACTCCTGAAAACTTCCCCTGCTGTCTCTATTTCCTGCTTCCGAGATTTTCCTTGGATAAAAATGGTCTCAGGCAGCCTAAACATTCATTTGAGAGTTGGTTTGGTTTTTTGGGGTTTTTTTTTTTAGGAGCTACCTAATAGTGTCATTATTTTTTGGTGTATATCTTTAGAGAATATTCAAATGTTTAAAATTGGAAATGAAGCATAATGCAAGCCACTACAGAGCAGATGCCAAGCTTGAAGTGCTCTTCGGAATACATATACCACATTTTAATTTTGACTCCTATTATTATACTAGCTAGTCACAAAATGGCTTCCTATTTATGCAATATGTTATCTGTAATGTCACTTAAATTGAATAGATGAGTGCCTTCTAATAATGTATGTTTACTTCATGAACTTGTGGGCAATTACATTGTAATTATGTCTTTTGTAGGTCCTTTTTTGCTGACACATAGTGCACCAGTGCATTTTAAGTGTAATTGCAGTTCTCCCTACCATTTAGGAAAGCTGATCATTGTTAAAGGTTTGTAAATTACCTACACTTAGACCATAGGCAACCAGGCAAATTAAATGGCAGTATCAGTAATATTACAATGTAAATTGGTGCCAAGCATAATCCAAGGTAGAGGTGTTTTTACAGAAGAATAATGTTTATGTAGCACCTTTAAAAAATGCAACAGAAAACACAGATACTCCCAAAATTTGCACAAGTGTATATTATTGATACCTGAAAAAACACATACAGCATACAGTTTATGTAACTATCAACTATCCAAAGAAGTGAATATATATTTACACACACATATTCTGTACACCTGGGCTACACAGTCATTTTATAGAAGAGAAAGTTATGCCCAAATGCCAGTATATCAGAATGCCATCCTTTGCGTTCTTCAGGAATAGTGCTGCACCAGAGAAGCAAGCAAATACATTCCCAGAAGCCTGTAATGCCTTGGAGGAAGAGAGGGAGACAGACCATCCTTGTGGTGAAAATTTGATCTTGCCTGCTCCCCTCTTGCAAGGCCTTGTGCTCACCAGCATAAAGGAAGGAAGCAACCAACCTCATTGACCACGCTCGATCCCTTCCTCTTCTTTAAGGTAAAGGTATAAAACTGCGGAGACTTGCAGGAGCACGAGGCAGGAGGATAACTGTGTCATCACCACGATTTTAGCTCCTCAACAAATCCATGGAGCAGATCCCCAAGTAAACTCAAGTTTGGTGCCCCAGTGATATTTGACCATGATTCTTGCAGCAGGAGGAATCTTTAAAGCCCCTATCCTTCCTGCTGCTGAGCAGTGAATCCCCCAGCTGACTTAAGAGCACAGGTAGAAAGAAAACCATCTCTTGGCATCAGCATGAGGCCATATCTTCTACAGTTGGGAACCCAGGACTGCTTGATTGGGGCATAGAATTCTAAAATTAGGTTACTACATTTTCCACCTGATTCTTTAAACCTATTTTCCATGTTCTGTGTCATTATTCATCTCAACATCTGGATCACGAGATTGCATTTCACTTTCATTTTTTTATCGACTTTGAAGGTAAAACAGAAATTTCAAAGCAGAGATTTATATTTGCCCAACTTTTGCAATGATTCATGAAGCACAGTTATAAAAATACAACTTTTTTACTACAGACTTGGTAGACTGGTGTTGTTTTCAAGAACAGAAACTTGGAGAGTTGATGGTGTTTTTACTCTAGGAACTTGAACTATCATATGCATGGACATGTCACTACAGAATTTTTTTAAAGTAGATTTATGTTCCCTATGGGGCTTAAGGGGATAGTGATTATTATACACTGAGAAATGTGCATATAGCTTACAAAACCAATGTCCCACAGAGGTGACCACTCTAGAAAGACCAGCAACATCACTTAAGTAAATTAATTTTGAAGTACTGTCCTGTCACTTCATGCCTCTAGGCCAATCACTCACTGGTAGAGATATCCTAGTTTTGGATTAAACCAGCTCAACCATGCAAAGTGTAACCACTGCATGGGAATGAGCATCTGGGATTGACAGCTCACAGATCGTGGCAATAGAGGCCACAAGTCCAATGACATAATTTCTATTTAGAGCAAAATCCCAGTGGCATTTTGGTAGAATTCAATCTTCAGTAAATATTTATCAGAATAAACCCCGGAGGTGGGATGCTGATCTCACTTTCCTTCCTTGTAACTTGGAAGTAGCAATGGAATTACACTGCTGCAAATCAGAATCATATCCTCTGACTGAATGCAAAAATTGGTACAATAAAATGGAAACAATCACATTGCTACGCCCAGCAAGCATGCACATAGTAAGGTGTCTCTCCTTTTCTCCATTTAGAGTTGCCAGGGGTTTCGAATTCCTCTTTCTATTGGGGTTTCTAACTAAAAGTGAGAAGTGCAAAATATACAGTATAAAACAAAACCACCGAGTGGTGGGTAGCCACTTCCCCATGATTAGCTTAGTCAGAAAGAAAGAGGATTGCAGAGCAATGACACAACACAAAGAAAAATTTTAAGTGTCTGGTCTTACAAGGGGCAGCATGGAAAAGGCACAACACCCAGTCACCTTCAGCTGCTGTGTATCATTTCTTTTTGGTTTTCTAAATGCATGATCAGCAGCAAGACATACTGCTTAAATTAAAGGCTCCTTACTATAGTCCTACTAGGAGCTTTCTGTGTGACGAGCTGAGATGGCTCAGCCAGCCGCAGCACCGTCTCTAGTAACTTCTGTTTGGCTGGAATATGACTACTTGTGCTATAATATAACAAAGTCAGTTGTAGGTTGAAGTCTGATTTGCACAGGCATGATAATAATCTCATTCTCCCTGGCCTCCTCGTACCTCTTCTACATCACTTTTGTTTTCACCTTTTTACACTAAACACAAAAAGATTTTCAGTAAACATCAGTACTAAGTGCTATTCTATTTAAATGGGCATAAATTATTCAACTACTGCAATTATTGCAAAAATGTAACTTTTAATTTGGGGAGAAAAAAAACCTTAATTGCTGCATTCAGTAACTATTCTTCCATACTCACAATGGACTATGAAGAGAACAGCAAAGTGAGGAGTCCTGTTGCCAAACAGCCCCTAAATTACCAGCTTGTCTATGGAGCTTTCTACTTTAATGCACTTAGGGGGAATAGCTCATCACTAATGATTTGGAAGTATGGATCACATAGATCCTCAAAGTTGAACAGTAACCTGCATTTTAAAAAACATGTTATGTTCCTTCCTCTAATACATATAGAGATTTTAAAAAAATAACACCACCAAAATACCATGCCAAGCGCAATGGTTTCCCTACGAACTCTATCACCTGTTTCTCTCTCACCCTCAGTACTAACATTAAATTGGGCCTCATGAATAATTCATGAGGGGCCCTTTAATGGGATCATTTTTCCTGGCTAGCACTGACACTAATGCTAAGAAAAATCTCTTGACATTAATCTTGGGTTGAAGAAAGCCCCAAATACCTAGTTTTCTTCTGAATGTTCCCTTTCCTCCTATTTAACACACTGCAGAAACCAGTCATTCTGCAGCTCTATTATACATGAGTGTGGGCATGGGAGGATAGAAGGGAAGATACAAGGTTGGAGTAGGACTTGGTAGAATTAGGATTTTCACATTGTGAACTCTGGGGTCTGGTCCAGCTCACATAAAAGTTAAACAAAATTTTCCCAAAAAGCTGAATCAAGTCCTATGCCTTGGTGGGGTTTTTTTGTTGTTGTTGTTTTTTTTCTGTGCACATATGCATAATCTCTCTGAAGGAAATGGGAATATCTGCTTGAAAAAGACAAGCAAGCTACGAATCTCTAACTGCATTATTTTAGTTAAATTGTCTAGAGTTGATTAAAGCCTTTTTTCCCCATTAGCTTATAGCTATTCTGATGATGAAGTGATTCAGGGTGTTTTCCAGGGCTGATTACAAGAGTAACGGACTCTGGTCTTGCAATTGCAGATATGACCATTGATAGAGGCATAAGAAGCCAAAAGTAGGTTCTGGCATACCCTAAGAGACAGAGCTGTTTTTAATTTATGCACAAAGACTCCTGCAAAATGTTATCCAAATTACAATCCCTCCTCTAAAGAAAAATCTCTAAGATGTCCTGATATAAAAAAGAAGCTATGTTAGAGGACTGTGCATTACAGTCTAAAATGTAGCTTGTTAGCTAGTGTTGTATAATAGGATCCCCCCCTACAATATACACACTCTTTTGGTCATAGTGATAAAACTACTGACTTTCCTCATTTTTCTAAAATAAAATACCTAAAAACAATACATTTATTTTTTTCAATTGTAGCTTTTTGACATCTATAATGGTTTTGTGTCTAAATCTGACAACATTTGTAACAAACTGAAGTGACTGTTACTGCTGGAATGCGTCCTGGAGGCTTCTTCTGTCGGAGGAGATGACAGTAACTTTTCCCATGCAGATTAAGCTGGTGTTTACAGATTTGCCCTGGGTGTGCATTTTTATCCAGCTGTGATCAAGTAACACTGCCTGATGAGTGCCAGACAGATCTCCTGATACGAAGGGTTTGCATGCCCATCACTTCTGCACAGGACATGGTTCTAATCTGGACACCACAACAACCATCAGTTATTATTTGATTTTTATTTTCCCTTCATTTGTATACCAAGGCAGAGTACTCACATGAGAACGCAAAAAGCTTAATCATTTGAAAATCCCCTTGCTATATTACAGAAAATAGCACTATATGGATACTAAAATATTTTTGTTCAGCCTTTCAGTTCCTTACACTGAGACCTAACTGAGGATTTTAGAATAATAAGCAGTAGGGTGGGTGGTTTCACAGATTAGAATTTGGGATTTTTTTCATTCTTTCTTATTTATTTTTTTCCCTGCTGAATATCTGTACCTTGTGTGCTGTAATAATCAGCAATATGGCAAAATATAGCCTCAGCAACACATAATCTTTTTCCTATCAGTGAAAGAGTGAGGTCAAGAGGTTGTTTGCCATTGCAGGACCTGAAGCTATACACATTATAGAGATACTCTGAAAGTAGCAGTGGTTGCATATTGCATTCTCAGAACTCCTGGCTGTTCAAGCTGGGAGGGAAGGAGGTCTGTTCCCTAATAGCTGATTTCCTGTTTGGAACCTCTAATTCATGAAAAGGTAAGAGAAAATCCCCTACCATCCTACAAATTTGAACTTAAAACATATTTCTAAATATTAGCATTGCCTGAAGTACTAGTGACTTATTTCACATCCACTGTGTGGTTTGAAGCTGTTGCTAAATATACATGGATATGCTAAAGCAATACCTGTAAGAGGAGTGCTCAAACTAGTGGGTCAGTTTCTGCTGTTTAATCAGCATTTCCACTGCTTTCAAAATCCGCTTGGTCCATATTTGTATTGGTGTCTGTGAAAACTGTACTTGCCATTCAGTTTCCTGATTGCTTTAAAATGCCACTCAACTCATAGAACTTTCCTGCTCTAGTTCTAATTCCACTACATGCAACTGTGAATGCATTATATGTGTTCATATACATATGTGTATACATATGTGGGATCTCATTGGCTGACAATAATTTGGCTATTTCATAAAACTTGAAACTAAGTTCTTGTATTTTTAAAGGAACTTATTAATTTTAATATGTCATCCAACAACTAGTTCACAGAAAGCCCATCAGTTTTTGACATGCAGTTTTAACTTGCCAAGTTCATAAAAATCACTAAACCTACAAGGAGAAAAAGAAAAAAAAAATTCCTAGCCAGATTTTGAAAAACATCAATTAGGTTGCTCTTTGACTACAGTTAAAAACCAGAAAGTTGGAAGACTGCTTTCCTGGGAACTGTTTTTCTGGGTGTACTGAAAATTCAGTGTCATGTGATCATATGATTGTGAGTAATTCTTTAAATAGACAAAAACACTTCCAGGCCAGATTTCAAATGAACTGTGGTTAGTTACCTAAATACATTAGAAGTTAGCTTTAAATCGCATCAGTATCAGTTTTTATTCTACCTGAGGGCAATGAAGTCTAGAAAGCTGCTCAAGCAGCCTTACATTCATCACAGAACTTTTTTCTTCTACAACTGTACCCATGTTGATACCAACACATGTTAAAACATAGGCGATTATTTTTGAGCCATTTTCTCAGCTGATGTAATACATGGAACTCAACTAATGTCAGATTTAGCTCTGAAAAAAGTTATTTAGTTATATATTACTAACTGATTTACCACAAAATCCACCTGTTGGAGCTAATCAGATGTGTCATTCAGCTAAGGATCTGGTCCAGAATCATTACTTTTTTTAAAAGTGGCAGGAGCAGCACTGAAGAACATGTATTTAATGAATTTATTTCTTCATCCATCTCAATGAACATTGGATTTTATCCTTTTGTGCACAAAAACAAATCTCCACAGAGATTTTTACAGCACTTATTGATTTAGAAGGATTTGCTGTACTATTTATTTTTGATTTTCCAGGGAAGATGTGGTTTTTAGCAGTCACCTACCTATTATTCATTTAGCTAGGTGCTTGTATGAGCTTTGCACTTTTAAAAATCCCTCTTGGAAGACGTAATTTTCACCTGCATATACACCAGTTGACAGCTCCCTGTTCTTCTTCACTGTACTGACAAGTAAACCAAGAATCCCTGTACTCATTTCATTATAAACATTTTATAAGCATCCCATAAAGACTACTTCTGAACACAACAGTCGAGGCTAGATACGAGCTCTTTTCCCTGTGATGAAAGGCCAGTGTCCGATCAAATGAGCCATCCAGGCCCTAAAATGGCTTTAAAAAAATAGTTTTAATCTCTTCATTGTCTGACTTCACTGCATGATAGTGCTGCCCTTAAATAAAACTTACATAAAAATGGTTAGTACAGCTGGTCAGAAAATGTGCTTGAAGTTTAGAATCACATATCATTGTTTATACAGATGACTATTTGGGATAGACTTCAATAGAATCTGACTTTACTAGCAAAAGAGAAGGCTTTGGCAATAGCATAGGGTGATCAGCAACAGCAACTCATATTTTCCGACTGAGATCAATGTGGACTTTAATCCATTAATGCAGACCTAAATATCACCAGACAGATATGAATAGATGACAGTGAAAATGTGAGGAAGAAAAGTCTGGAGTAGTCAGATTTAAGAGAGTTGTTTCATATTCCAATTCATTTTAGTACTCTACAGGAAAGCAGCCTGTTTCTAGATTTTCAATTAGCATACCCTAGATATGAACTGAAAACACTTCTTTTCTGCTTACACAGATGCTTTTTTGTTCACCCATTTTGAGCCTGTGTTCACAGAATTGGATTTTTACAAAATCCTTGGGAGCATGTTAGCAATGCATCTTTTTGAAATGTCAAGGAGCGGGTTTGTTTAGAATGGAAAGTTGCCGAGAATCGTGCCAAGTCATTCAGATGCCAATTTAGATATTTAAATACTAATGCCAGACTGGGGGAAGGGGAGAGGAAAACCCCAAAATAACAAAAACACCACCCAAACTGAAAAAGCTCCCAGCTCTGCGCCTATTAAATTAAACTAAAAATAAAGATGACGGCAGTATCTGCAAGCAATTTGGGTGGTCAAAAAACAATGGTGCCCTCTGGTTTGAAAACAGTGTTTAGTGTTTGCACTGTTCTTACTTGTCACAATAAATTTGGACGAGGTTCCTATTTCCTGAATTGACTGAAGCTTTTCATTCTTTAAATTTCTAATGTGTTATGTCACATCTTATTGTGTTTCATGGTGTCACATTGCATTATTTTGCATCATTGTCTCTGAAGTTGATGAAACACAACACAACAGCATATGACAAAAAGGAATAAGTTGTTGGTTACACAGACTAAGTACTGTAACTCAATATTTGCCAGACGCAGTAGTCAAACTTTTAATAGTTGTAACTCCTCAATCAGATAGTAAGAAACCTATTAAATTTACTAGTTTATCATAAAGGAAGGATTCTCTCCGGGGAAACACAGGGTTGTTGTTATTTACTCAGTATCATAGTATGATGCTGCTGCTGCTTCTTTTCAGCCTCTGCATTGCTAATTTATAATGATTAGAAAGAGATTTGAGACATACTAGGATAGAGAATTTCTCAGAACGCAATAATGAGAGTATCCATTTGAGACAGCATTAAAGACACAATACGACTGTTTTGATTTCACTGCCAATACAGTACATATCCTTGGGACTATTTCCATTCATTATGATTAAGCCATATCACTCAACAAAGAGAGAACTGAGGGCTTCCCCTCCTCTGCCCCCAATTATTCTTTTTGATGGCAATGCCATAAAGCTGAGGAATTATAACCTAACAATCATGGTCAGGTTAAGAAAAGAGAATATTTGTATTCTGAGAAACAAAGCAACTTATTGTTATAAAATATTAGTGTCTGTAGTCCTCATAGAAAAAATTCCTATCAATATTGCAATTGTAATTCTTGTCTGAGAAGGAACTGCATAAACTTAACAATCATAATGGGTCATCATGAAAACTGCTTGGCCTGTGTACTCAGTAAACTTTAAATCTGGAAAGTACTTGAGAAACTTCCAAAAATGTGTATAAATATACAGAATGGAAACAAAAAGACAAAAATCAGAGATTGTCTTTCAGTGAAATTGTTCTTACTTCTGACAGTGTTTTTTGAGTGAATGTGACTCAAAGTGTTTATTTTCTGAACTACTTTATTCTGATTTTAGACTTTTTGCAGCAATACAACAAACTTGTTGTAAAGAAGCAGCAGTTTTATTTCTGTTTCATTCCATTGTTCTGGCCATTGCAAGATATGTGCTGTTGCTGTTTGCCTCTCAGGAAATTAGAGAAAAGATAAACAAAAGATATAATGCAATATTTGTATTTTATCAAAGAGGTTATGCTATAAAATATATCCACAAGTACAACCAAGAATGTGCAAGAAAATGTAATAAGCCAAGCAAAGGACTGTGAAGCAAGATTGCTTGAAAAATAGAGCACAGGGCTGACCAGGAGTCATCAAGTTCAAACCTGTGCCAGCACATGAATCACATCACATAAACCCAGTTAATAAATTTAACCAGCTCTGTGTTTATTCCTGTACTTATGGCTCTGAAGTGTCTCAAAAGCTTTTCTCCATTTCTTGTCCAAATGTATTTATAGTCAGTATGTGTACATTTGTTTTCATGTCAAAATTTTCATGTGAATTCAAAAGCTTTTGTTTCTCCCCCGTGTTTACCTCATCGTATATTTATAGACAGCAATCACTTCCCCTCTCAACTCATTTTGCTGGGCACAGCTTCTCTTCAGACAGGCCATCCTTTCCTCTGATCACCATACTAGTCACTCTTCGCACCTGTTTAAAAAAAGACAAAAACATCCCCACATTTGCACCCCAACCACAGGAATTCAGAATTTCAGGTGATGTCTAACAAGCACTTTAGTCAATGACACAAATACTCTCCTTGCTTCATTAAAAATGTTTTCCTCAATATATCTTTAAATTGCATTTTCCTCTTCCATGGTCTAAGAGCACTGGTAGTTCATAATAATTCTGTGATTGACTGTTACAACTAGGTGGTTTTTCTCTCTGTCATTTCTCACTGATGAGTCTACAGTTCACAGCAGATACTTTTCATTAGTCCCTAACTGCATGACCTTGCAGCACATGACCTTAAATTCCATCCGATTTCTATTACCCGAGTCTTCAAGGTCATTTAATTCTTCCTGTATAATATTCCAATCCTCCTCTGTATTCATGACATCTCCCAGTTTTGTATCATCAGCAAATTAATTAGTACACTCCTACTTTTTCTGCCTAGGTCATTAAGGAAAATATTAAATAAAATTAATCCCCAGACCAATCCTAAAGGAACTCCACTAGTGACTTTCCTCCAGGGAGAGAGAGAAATCCTTTCAACATAACTCACTCTCGTCTCCCGTTCAGTCACTTCTTTACTTATCTTACAGTCCTGATACTTGTCCTTATCTTTTCCAATTTAACTACTAATTCCCCATGTAGTAATGTATCAAATGCTTCACTGAAGAGCAGAAATGTTCAATCTACTGCATTTGCTTTATCTCAGCAATCAAGTCATCATTAAAATAAAAGAGGTAACAAATTTATCTGCATGATTTTTTAAAAAACAAATTCAGGTTTCACTTTATCCCATTTTCCCATTGTGATTTTTTTTTTTTATTCTCAAAGTCTTAATCTTCTCTCTACTCCTAATCTACTCAACCCTGACAGGAAAGCAGTTCCATTCTTCCTGTCTCCCTTGTAATCCTTTCTCAGTTTTCCTGTATCTCCTTTGGAGATGAGAAGATCAATACTGAACACAGTATTCATGACATTGTGGTTTTATAGCAAGTTTATGCAGGACCACAGTAATTTATTTTTTTTCTCTATTTTTTTTGCTAATAATACTTAACAATCAATTTGCAATTTTGACCACTACTCACATTTTCAGACAATCATACACATTTTCACTTCAAGGCCTCTTACCTGAACATTTTGCAAGGCATTTTTGCATAGGCCTAAGGTTATATTTCTCCATAAGTATTACAAAATGTTAACTGGCACTAAAAAGGGGATTCCATTTACTAAACATACGCATCTAACGTCACAGTCAAGGACAGGCTATGTGTCTGACTTCTGCCACTATCACGTGACTATGTCAAGTACCCTCTCAAATTATTCTAGACATCTATTTTCAAGCAACTGGAACATACCCTGTGTGTCCTATACCATTTTGTCCCCAATTCAGCTAAGAAATCCTATTTCAAACCTTTACAGCCTGCTGTAGATCTGCCAACCCTAAATAATTTTGTATTATCTGCAAACAGCAGCACCTTCTGAATTACCCACCTACCTTTATAAAAGTTATTTATGAATATACAGACTGCACAAATCCTGTGTGATTCTATCAGCAACCTCTCTTCATTGCGAAAACAGTTATTTTATTCCTGCTCATGGTCTCCTATTTTTATTCAGTTATTAATCCAACTAGTTTTCTCTTATTTCTTAAAAGCTTAGTTTCTTAGTTTTGGGGTTACAGATCCCTTATAAGACTTTTTGAAAACCCAGATATAGTATCTTGATAACACAATCTTAATTTACAATGTTCACTGAACCCCTACAAAGTTGTATTTGCTCTCAGGGAAACTGTATTCATACTAACTTAACTGATACCAAAGCTAAACTTCAGCAATTTTCCCATTGAATTCTATCTGGAGAAACAGCATCTGATTCCTCATAATTAGATCCTGTTGACTTTCTCCTATTTGTTCCAAAATCTCATCTATTGACTGTCCCATTCAAAAGAGCTTCTTATATTCACATCCTGTAAGAATGAACTTGGAAGAGAAGAATCTTCTGATAGCCTTAGACAATTTTATTGTTTTTGATCTACCCCTCTGTAAAAGATCTCCTTCCTCGTGTATCACTATAATTTTTGTACATATTCAGTACCAGTCATCCACTGCCTCTATCACAAATTTAAAAAAACCCATAACTGTACACATTTCTGCTCTTCAGAAGGATGCAAAATGCCTGTTAATTATAGATCAACCATGCACATAGACATAGAGTTAAAAAGGAGTTCCATGATAGACACACCATTTACTGAACTGAATGGATATTTAAATCCCAGTTGTCTGAAGAAGGGGGAATTGAGTGTCTTGTGTCTGTCTGTAAAGTCTTATTGAAATGAACAATACTGTGCACTTACAGAAGGAGAAAGAAAATTGCTTGGACAGGTAATATGAATTCCAGACATGTTAGTGATTGCTTTGCTTTGCCGTTTCTGGAGCGTCAAATTTTCGAATCAGCATTATTCACCTCTAATTAATAATATCAATACCCTGAACCCAAATTTTTCTGTAATTGCTTTTTCATGTGTCTTTTCCATATGTTCTCACCCTAAGATGGTATGTAGGCTTGAGAGGCCTAAACCATTTATAGTTCAGCACAGACCTTAAGCTGTGCTTTTCAAGTTTTATTAACAACAAGTTCCAACTCCATACTGATTTTCCTGCTGTGCATACAAAAATGCCATGAGCATTTTTGGTGGATATTAACAAATTTCAACAGCACAAAACCAATCCTACATTTTTCAGATAATTAGACCATCTGAAATAATTTTGAAAAGGTGGTTTCTTTTGTGATCTGTGAGTAATTCACTTTCATGGACATCTATCCCTTCTTAGAACTGGCTAGGGTAATTTACACATTACAAGGCTTCTAGACATAGTTGGCCACTTATCCAGTGCTAATAAATTGAAAAAGTGTGTGCATGATTTAACAGAAAAAAGAAGATGTGAATGTAATGCAGGTAATTGCTGAACTACGGTTCTGCTGCTGACAGCTAAAGAATGCATGAATAGAGCTATCTGGGGGACAAAAGTTACCTTGCATCAACTTTCAAAATGTTGATTTTTCTTCTGTTTGAAAACAATCATATGACTATTTTTGAGAAAATGCTTTGTGTCAAAATACCTGATTCCAGCCAAAATGATTCTAGGTGTTCAAGTGTGAGACTGCATGTGGGGAGGGGATGCATGACCACATTCCTTCTCCTTCAGCATCCATACTGGACTTCAGAGGAAAAGCAAGACTTCCTGTAAAAAATAGGAAGATTTTATTGCAAAATGTTTCACTTTCAAGACTTGTAAAATTATTTCTGCTATAGCTCATTTCTGCTAGGCTTTTCATGTCACTAGCAACTAGCTAAATTGGTGTGTCATTTCCAATGCCTAACTTTACAAAGTGGATCTTCTAGATTTGACTCCTGGTTACTGGAAATGAACTTATACAGGTTTGCAAAGAGCTTCAGTCTTGAAGAGCTCTCTACTTCAAAGGATAAATCTTCCTTTTCTTTATCAAGGTCTCATTCCAGTCTCTGCCAGCACCAGGTATTTTGCAATGTTTGTTACAAAGCCTATGGGGAAAACACGAAGCCTAAGAGCTCTTAACAGAAGTGGAACTTTGGGAGGAAATAAGGAAACATGATTGAAGAGTATAGAAGTGTTGTACACTGGCACACTGGTGATCCAGCAAAGTTTGTTCTTTTTCTGTGGATTTTTTCTTTGCTCTTACAACCCCTCTGTTCGTTTGGTATTTTTTTGTTTGTGTGTGTGTGTATGCTTTTTTCTTCCTTGTACTGTTTGATGTTGGAGTTCTCCCATCCCAAACAGTTTTTAAACAGACATGTATGAAAAAATCTAAACCTAAAATTAAAAATCTCAAACAGGAAAACAGAGAAAGAAATTGAGGTGTGAGGAGCAAATGTCACAAAGTAGCAAAATCATCTAAATTCTGTAACACTGAAATCAGCTTGAAATTCAGTCACAGCTACCAGCATAGAAATTGGGTTGTAATTACTGAAAGGCAAGCAACAAACATTGCAGTTCTTATTAAAACAAGCAACATTAGCCACAGTAAAGAGAAATAGTGGGGGAAAAAAATAGGCAGAATACATAGACATTCTTATCTCTAGGGTGTTTTTAAAATAAGAAATTTCTTTAAGTATGAGCCCAGGATTCAGTGTCCACTCAAATTACAGAAGTCAGGAGAAATACGTCCATGAGGCTGTTATAAAGGCATAAAATAGGCATAAAGAGCTGGAGACTTAACTCAGCAGTTTATATATTCCTATTTAAAGGAAAATATCAGAAGAAACATATTTTTTCATTCGCTCTCTAAAACCACTCTCATTAAGAATTGTAGAACTAAAATGTTAGTTGTTCATTTTAATTTTTGAGGCACTGGTAGCTGAAACGGTGCACAATTACTTGGTACTGAGCTGACAAAGTGTTTCAAACACAGCTCAGCCTCTCCTGCCTACCTTCTTAATTCAGACATTCTGGAAATGGTGTCATTCTTACCACTCCTCCTATTATTTTTGCTCCACATCTCTGGTAGCTTCAGATCTTCCTGCCGCCCATCCAACATGGTCTTTGAATATCCCTCAACAACTCACACCAGCCACTGGCATCAGAATCAGCCCTCAGCAGCCCAGCACTACCTTGGAAAGTGGATGTCATTATTACCATTGATCACCAATGGAGCAGGGGATCTGTGTCAGCTGAAAAGACGCTCAACTCTTCAGTATTGCCTCAGTTCACGGTGGTTCCTTTTCTATCTCCTGATATTTTATTACAGCAGAATCATTTTAATTGGCACATGCTGGCGGAAACAAAACTGCATATGTTGAGGGCCAGATTCTAGCACTCTTGCTCAGGTGGTACAAGTCCCTTGTTCTGGAGTGTGTCCATTGAAATCAAGGGATCTGCCCAATTGTTAGAAGTTCATAGGAACACAATGTTCTGATAGGTATTCACTTTTATTCCATAATATGCTTTAAAAATACACACTGTACAAACCATTTAAAAAAACTCCTATTAAAGTAAGTTTTGCCATAATAGAGCAGGGAAGCAGCAGGAAGGGAACAAAGGGCTACCCAGCACGACACTTATGCTAGCAAACACCAATTCACACCTGTTAAGTACTGTGAATAAAATCTTTGGAATCAGTTCCTCAAAAAAGTCAAAGAAAGAAAGAAAAACTGTTCACCATGAAAGAAAACGGGAACCTCAGGTGTGCTGCTGAAAGCTGACGAGAGTCAAATCAGCGTTTATAATCAGTCGCTTCTGAGACTACCTGAAGGAATGGAAGGAGAGGACTTGGCAGGTATACAAAGTATACACAAGCACAGAAGAATCGGTCCTCGTAATTTTGAAGTGAAATGGAGGATGACCCCACCAGGTTCCGGCAAAGATACAATGTTCTGAACTAAAGGTTCAGCCAGGGCTTTGGTCCTGGGAGATAATTATAAGGCTGCCTGACCTAACTGACCCAGCTTAATGAAATGAGTATGGCTGAACTGAGGAGAAAAGAAAAATATACAGTGAGCATCAAAATGAGGTTCCTGATCTGTCACTGCTATTCAGATTCTTGCGAAAAGAGACGTGTCATTGTCAAAGACTTTTCCATTAATAGATGTCAGCCTTCTCAGCTATAGGCAACCAAGCAGAGTATAGAAACGTAACTGAACAAATTCTCGTCTCATTTACATGTCCATAAACCTGGTGACGGTTGCCTGATAACTGTCACTAAGGACTGAAGTGATTGTATTCAGGACATCTGCTGAAGATGAGTGTTTTATCAACCTAAAGTCCAATTACACGTCCTTACCTTTGTGAGGATCATGCACTTGGGTAATATTTCATCAACACGTGTAAGCAGTACAAATCTGTCCCCTCATTATTAATAATAATATTTCATTATTTGGAACAGAATGCTCTTGCAGAGAGACTCAAGATTATTGAAGAACCTAGGGTCTTATTCCTTACACATGTGAAATCTGCTTTACATTAGCCCTGATCCCAAAGTAAGCTTAAACTACAAAAATCCAGCTGTGGGAAGTTTGGCTTGGTGAATTTTCTAGTGGTGTGGGGCTGCCTTCCCAATCACTGTTGCAGGAACACACCACTGAGAAAGGATGATTTGGCTTGCATATCCACAACCTGGCAATTCTTGGCTTCCCATGCAGCCCAAAGGGCCTGTTCACAGATGACACAGCATAAATCCTGAGGCTGTATCTCATTTTCCTTTATTTACACATACCTGTAGTCTTAAACAAGGGACGCTTTAGCAGGCAAGAGCAAGGTACAGTACTTAATGTGCAAATTCAGTTCAGCAGAACTCTAACTAAAGCATGTCAGCCTCAAGGGCTTTTCTCTCAAACAGTGCTCCTAAGTTCTCCACAGAAGGAAACTTGCTGAACTACGTCTTTCTGAACTTTAAAGAAAAAAGTCCTGATTCTAAACTGAATGAGGGAGTAAATGAATGAGTGGCCCTGGTGTATCGCTAGGAGAGCTATAGAGAATCCAGACAACGCAGTCATGACAAGAAAATGTTCCTACTTTTTTTTTTTTTTTAGATCTCTTTTGTTGTAAGAACATTATCCATCTCAGTGGCTTTATTCTCAGCAGCAAACCTTAGACTGGTTTTTGAGGACTCTCTTAAATAACCTCCAGTATGGATGTATAAAAGGAAGAAAATCAGAACAATCAAACCCAAGGTTTACTTTCTATCATTTTATTCTCAGGCCCCTCCTTCACCTTTTTCCCGAGTCAGTTTCATTCCCATCTTTTTCTCCCTGGACGATTCCCTCACAGCTGGCAGAAAGACACCACTTCCAGGCAACTCCTGCTGTGCATCAGTTATTCCCCTGTAGTGTTTCTCTTGAGGATCCTTTGCATGGCTCAGCCTCCCAGACCTACTTTGGCCCTAATTTCCATGCTTCTGTGTCATTTAGTGGTTGGCCACAGTGAAAGCTCATTTGACTGGAAGCTCACCTCCTGCCTATTCTGAATAATTTTAGATTCAGCCCTGGGATCTGACTGGGATCTTGTGTTTTAAGATTTCTTCCTTTCTTTCAGTGGGGATTAATGAACCTCTTCAAATTGCCTCATGGGTATAACATCATAAGGTACCTTAGTTTTTCCAAAAATCCAAAAGAATTAGTGTTTAATTGTTAAATATCACCTGTTTTCCTTATTACTTCTTTGAAACTATGAGTATCTGGGAAATTATGCTGTTCCCATTCTGGTATAGCAGACTCTTGATGGACCGACTCATGCAATTTCACAAACTTGGATTCAGACTTATGTTCAATTTGGAAACTCATGAGAGCTCTTGGCTCTGGTAAATAAACAAACCAAAAAAGCCGTGGACAACTCCTGGTCTTTTTAGAACTTCAGTTGTCACTACACACTTCTGCAGGTAACCTGGGGGACTGCAGGTGAGGAAAGGAATGAAGTTCAGTGCTTATCAGGTACAAGGCTGTTGTTCTATTGTTTACTGGATACTCTAGACTAGTAGACTAGCCATGGACTAGTTCTGAGTCAGTTCCTTTAAGACAACATATTTTTTAATCTCTGCCTCACTCAGCTTCTCATCCTTCCTGGCTACACCCACATGCTTTCCTCTGGTGCAAACTTTTGCTGAGGAAGAAATAAACTTATTTTTGAAGGAGTCTTGGAAGAAAATTTGGGACAGTAGTGAGACAGGAGAAGAGGAGACGTCCCAACCTGATTGGGGACAGAAGGACTATGAGTCACACATTTGTGACTCAATCATGCAGCAGAGGAGTGTATGTCAGTATTGGTGGTGGAAATTGGATGGAGTTTTCTCAAGCTCTACTTGGATATAGTGCCTAGATCAGGTTACCTAAGACACAGGCCCATCAACAGTTCAACGCATCTTTGGTGCATCTGCAAGACAGAATTACACTGTTGTCTTTGACCTTGATGTAATCAGGATTTTGCCTTTGAGGTGAAATTTATCAACATCGTCTGGCTGCTTTTCATTTTGCAGGCCAAAATGCTTCCTAACATCCAGGAGGTATTTTCCTCTTTCCCTCAGTCCCTTTACATGACTCTGCTTAATTATATCCTTCGTTAACATTTTTCTTGACTACTTGTAAGCATTATAAGCTGTTTCTAGGTAGATTGCTCTTTCTTTAGTCTTCACAACACTTCTTTTGCATGCGTTAACATTTTTTCTCAGGAAATATTAAAAAAACCCCATCTAAATTGTATAAAATAAATGAATTGGGTCAACTAAGCTAAAGCAATTTAAGAAAGTGTGTGAAAAACTACCTTCAAGAACACTTAAAAAAAAAAAATAATTCCTTTCCTGACTAAACGTTTGATAAAATGACCAGTATTTCCTTTCTGTACTGGAAGACTCAAAAGGCAAATATAACCATAATAAACTTAAATAGTATACACAGTAAAGCTGAATATCCTGCATTGTCATCACTATATTAATGGTATCTTGTGATATTAATTTTAAAAAGTCTAAGAAAATTAACATTACATATTTATTAGCAGATTACTCAAATGATTTATAATCTTGGAGGTCCCTGTAGTACTGCTGAAAATTTTCCCATTTTTTTCACTGGGCACAACAGCATAAACGACACAAAGTGCTTCTCTTGTTTACTTACACTTCTTGCAAGGTTGTGTAATCTTTTCACTCTGCCACCAGATAGATCTCCTGTCTTTTTGCCCTTAAGACTCTTCCACACGATTTCTTGAATATGCTTCTCTGAGGGAGAAAAAGGGAAAAAGAAACAATATCATCAGTTCAAATTTTGAAAATACCTTACAGTTGCAAATATTTTGCATTAAAAAAAAAATGGTTTGGGGAAATTTTTTTTGCAAGGTCTCAGAAACAAGACCTTCCATGCTCAAGGCCTAAAGACAAGACACTCTCACAGTGCAAAAATACTGCTGAAAATTTTTATCAGAACTGGAAGTGGAGTTGGCAAATCGATTTAAATTAGTCAGGCCTGGCTATATATTGAGGAGTCTATGCTTGCATATCCATTTTTTTAAAATGCCAGTACTTCTTTTGGATTCTTAGATAAAAGAGTATAAAGTGGGCATTCTCCACTTGATGCAATTTCACTATACAGTGATTCCCATCAATGTATAATTAAAAGTGGATTTCCTTTTCCCTGTTTGGCTGAGGTGGGGGAGGGTCTGCATAAACCTGGTTGATGTGAAGTGAACAAAGAGAACTTTCATGAGTTCTCCTGCAAACAGTCTATCAGTTACAATTCCTAGTGTTCACACTGCTGCACTGTTCAAAAGGAGCTCTAAAAAAAAAGTCAAGCAGGGGGTCCAAGAAAAATTCAACCCGCATGCCAACTAAGGGAAAGAAAGAGAAGGCAGGAAAAAAAACCTAGCTTTTGTTGTAAAAAGAACTAATGAAGCTGCTCTTAGAACTGTCCATGGTGACACAACAAGCCTGTGCACCCACACACATTGTGAGAATGCCAGTCACCCACGGTAATGAGAAAAGGAAACACTGTGGGCAAAGGAAATATATGAATACATTGCTTTTATGGTTTAACTGTAGGGAATCGCAACACTGGCCCACAATATCTTGTGCCAACTGCCAAAAGTGGTAAAGTAATACATAAGGTTGTCTACTTATATTTTTCTTACAGACAAGATGGACTGGTGGGGGGTAAAATCCCATTATCATTATAAATTGCTAATTAAATAATTATCAATTAGATGGGCAGACAGAACTCATTCCAATGAATTCCTCAGAGGGCTTTCAGTAAAGAAAAACAGTAATTTTGATTATTTTTTTTATCCATACTTCCTGCCTAGGGGCTCTAAATAGAGATGATATATGGTGTATCCCATGTTAGACTTTCACACAGTATATCCCATGTTAGAGCTCAGGGACAAACACTGAACTTTGGAGCATATATAGATCTTTTTTTCAGTTTTTCAGATAAATGGCCTTAATTTCACTATATTAATTAGAAACCCAGGGTTATTTCCTAAGGAATAAAAAGAATACTTCCCAGAGTTTTACAAGGCTTTGAGAAATCACTTTTTTTCCAAGTAACTGATAATGTTTTCTAATAGGTCATTGCATTTTCTTTTCCTTTCTTTGCATAATCCAGAATTTTCTTTGAAATAAAATATGAAAATATGTAAATATACAGATGTTAGACATGACTGAACACAGTGCAAGGAGATTTTTTAATGAACTTTGCTCTTTTCATTAACACCAAAACCAATGTAAAATTAAACTCTATGCCTGTAGGTTTTAGCTGTCAAGTTTTCAGATCAGACCCTTTGGCAAAAATACTGTTGTCACAGTACTGAGCAACAGAAATTACCCCATCCCTTCCTGTACCCCTTAAACGTGTGAGTAATCTTTCCTGAAGAGAGGGGTCCCACTGGCTTTAATAAAACTTACTCAGCTATAACCAGTCAGAGTGGTTGTACCCACACTTTTTTTCCCCCTAAATGAGCTTTCCAAGACAATTAAATACTATAACGATGCACAACTGTTATTTAAGAAAGACCCAGTTGTCTGTGACAAGCAATATTTTCTAGGAACAGAAGTTCTGCAGACTGAAGAGTCACACTAAGGTTTGGGATGCAGTTTTCATTGCTGGCAAACACCAACAAAAAAGTAAGGAATGGAAATGGTAACATGAAAGATGGACTTTTAATTCCAAAGCCAGGAACATTTAAATGTGAATGGGGCTTGCTGCAGTCCTCTATCTTTTGTCAGGAAATATGAAGCTCTGGAACTCCTTTTGTTGCCTTCTTTGTTAACTGTATGAGGCTGAAAGGCATTAGATGGCTTGTTTCATTTTCAATGAGAGTCTCAAAAATAAATGCTGATAAAAACATGAAAATGCTGAAGGGTTTATAAAGGAAAGATGACTATCTTTTTCAGAGTTGTCTGTCACTGGATGACTTACCAGGAACAATCCTCATTAAAAACAAACAGCAAGTTAGATTTTTAAGGTTTAGATAGGGGAACTGAGTTACAGTATAAAATAAAAATATCATTATAGGAAGATATTTGAGAGCAAATTCAAGTTATATAAAGTACCTTTAGCAATATGCACATCTTCTCCTTCCTAGTTTGCTATTTTTTGCTGTTAGTTTCTGGGAGATCACAGAATCCCAAGGAAAGTTCCTCATGGTGATGTTCTCTAATGTGATTTACTTTGAGGAATACTTAATGGAGAAAGGTGCCTACTACATTTTGTTATTGAGTTTTTGTTCATGATTCAGGATTGATCCACTTGAGTCTTTCAGCAGGGAGTAGTTTTCCAGTGTGGCACAGCATGACTCCAAATCAATAAGGTTAATAGATGTGGTGGCCACACAGTCAGAGGTGATGTGCCTGGCATTTTCCGTGCCAATGAAGAAAATTTCTGATGACGAGATGTCATTTTTGCGCCAGCAGTAATGTCACCCTGATTACCTAGAGCACATAGCCAGTTAGTAAGTTAGCAAGACTGTAAATGGCCCATTAATCTGAATTATCTTTACAGGAACTGTTTCAAAAAATGTTGCTTGTGCCCAAATTACTGACCTCTCTGTGATTCTTGAAATGCCAACAGCACACTTGCTATATAAAAATAACATTGCTGTGTAAAAGTGACTAAGTGGGAATGACTAACCTGGAACTTCACTATATATTTTCAACTCTCAACAATACAGTATAAAACCTGCAAAATGCCAGTCATAAAAAAAAAAAAAAAATTAAAAAAAATTGCAAAGTAACGATATTAGCAGAAGGAAAAAAATACAATACAAAATATTACTGGAAAAAAAGTAATAAAGTTGATGTCAAATCTACTGATGTAATGAGAGTGCCATATGTTGGTCTTCCTGCAGTTCTAATTTTCTCAGACTTTTTGAAATATGCAAACTCTTAACAGTGCCTCCCAGAACACTAATGGGTACACATTCCCAGATGGCCTGCATTGTGAACAAAGTGTTGGACTGGACTGGAAAGAGAAACCTGTTTAATATTCCAATATCTAAATGTCAGAAAAGTGTAATTGAGAGTGCCACTGAAAGATGAGCTGAACAGAATACAATTTACGATGACTTTAGTTAACAAATGACATTAAGGGAAGAATTTCCATAATTAAACCATTAACTAAGAGGAAATATTGATTTCCTCTCTGATATTGCTGTATTACCACTTGTCAGACTTGTAGATACCCAAAGAGCACTCAGTGCAGTCCCTACCAGCAGCAATGATAATATGCATAATGATAACACTGTTGAGCCCTATCATTCAGAGAAAACAGAGCAAGGTACTGTGTGTACCAAACCATCCCTGCCCCAAAGAGTTGACAGATAAAATTTTGAAGAAAAGTGCAACGGAAGTCTCTGCAAACAGACTGGACAACGTGATGGCTGTACTAGGAGGCTCCTTCCACACTGGCTTTCTTCCACTCTCTCTACTGCTTGGTAGTTGGTTTGGAGTGAATCAGCTCTACTTCAGCTTTTCCTAGAGATTTTTACAGTGCTTCTAGAGAGCTGATTATCTGAAGATTTAAATTCTGTTGCAATTTACATCAAGAACTCTCATTTTCTAGCAGCAAGAGTTTGGATTTTTCGGTTGCTCTTTATAGAGTAGTGCTGTCCGAGAGAAGTTGAGTACGCACCACGGAAGCCATACAGCACATCAAATGATGATTTTACTCATATTCCAGTACGCTCATTAAACATGTTAACTAGTGGAACACATTAAATTAACTTGAAAATGTAGAAGGACTGGAAGAGGCAAGATTAAAACGAAAAAAATGTACACTGAAGAAATCCTCCTTAATTGAGTTGTAATCAGTTAGTATTGATCATTAGTACTTTATTAGCATGATGAAGATAATTATGATAATGATGACAATGATGCAATGTACAGCATTTGGATCATAAAGAAAGGATGAAAAGTTGTTTAAATATTTGGTAATAATTCTTTCTTGAAGGTGATATAGGCTGCACAACATCATACATTACTCTTTGATTACTCTAAAATTCATGACGGAGCTTGAAAATAAGTTGAATAAGCAAAATTTACTATTTTTTTTGGTATACTTTTCCAGATCTACCCTTAAGAATTGGTCCATTCTGTGCTAAAATGGGAAGGGCCTATATTTTGGAGAAATGTTTTTTAAAAATATTATTTTCTACCCCAGTCTTTCAGCAGGAAAGCAGTTCTTTTGCCATTTAAACATTCAAAAATCATGTCTCATTTGAATAAATTAACATATTTTGTGGCAAAAATTAATTCCAAGGAAGGAACAATAAATAGGAAAGCAATTTAAATTGTGTATTTTACAGGGGAGGGAAAAAAAAAAAAAGAAAACCCAACATTGTCATGCGTATGACAGCTCAGCTAATTTGATGGGCTTTGATGCTAATTTAGGGTTTACTTTAATTTCAAAACATATTTTTTCACTTAATAAGGGAAACAAAAGAAACTTTCAACCAGTTTGTTATCTGGGAATGTTTTGGCTTCTCAAATGTGAGAACATGATTGTTTTTATTTCCAGGAGGAGATAATAACACTGAAGCAATAAAAAAGAGTCAAGGCAGCTTGCACAGCACAGGAAGTTCACAGCCAGAGACTTAATTTCCCACACAATGTACTGTGCAATGGGCCCATTAACATAGATGAATAGGCTCTTTAAAGGGTTTTTTTTTCCAGATATGCAGCTGCCGCTGAATGGTGCTATGTTAATAAGGTACTCACATGCCTATTCTTCAGGTACTCTGGCATTCTCTACCTAGGTAATCTCCATATAGGAAAAGCTATTAGGGGTTGTATCTCCTACCACACCTTCAATTATTTTAACACCTGCACTGATAATCCAGGCAAGGTAAACTGGTAGGGGGCCGAGGGTCTAAGTCCATCCTCTTCCCCCTCAAAGTCACATCTCGGGGGGAGGGGCTGGGGGAGAGGGAGGAAGAAAAAAAAAGTAAAGTCACTTTTATTACACATCAGTGGGAACATTCTGAAAAAGCTTTCATGCCTAGGAAATTGTTATTTCTTCAAACAACTGACAGCCTGCAGAGGAAACTCTAATGGAAATCCAGCTCCTGCATTGTTATGCATGGCCCTCATGTAGATACATGGGGGTGGATTAAGTTAGCTTCCAAAGGGTCTATTGTGTGCAGCATTAATTTGCAGTGCTCTTGATATTTGAGTTTGAAGGTTTTACAACCTTTGTGTTTACTTAGATGCACTATGTCCTAGGTTTGTTTATTTCCTTCCACAATCTCTTATTACCCAGTAAATGTTACATTTATCTTTATTAACTTTCAATATGTTGCTGTAAGTCACAGAGAAGGAAATAATTACAGCCTCCTTGAGATGTATTAGTTTTAGAGGAGCTGTGTGGTTGTGGGGTTTTTTTTTTCCCTTCCTGGTCAGTTCTGAGTTATCCATCTGTTAAAACACTGGCCTTTTTTATAAAGCCAGTGGAATAAAAACATAAGAACTGTGTCATTAATATTATCATATGACTATTAAACCATAAAGAAATACACTATATTTCCTTTGCCATGTATATACAAATAAATAAACAAATCAATAGTCTTCCAAAAGAATCTGATACTGGTGCAGTTGCCTCCTACTACACATTGATACAAGAAGAAAAAAATGCACATACCACTCTTCATGATAAGCACAATCTTTCCACTGTTTCCTCAGAGTCCATTACAAATCTGATTGTTATAACATATAGCTCTTCTCCCAATATTGAGATACAAAATACAAATAAGACTTTTCCCATGCTGCTTTAACTTGTGTTCTTGTTTTCTTGTAAAGATTCAAACACACTGTAGACGCATTTTCAAAAATTCAACTTTCCAGTGAGATTTAAGTTCAGAAGATCTTAATAGATTTTTATTTGAACTTGTCAGGGATGTCTAGAAGTGTTATTTTTTCAACACTGAACTAAGAACTCAAAGTAACTTGTACATTCAAAGGAAGCTATGATCCTAATCTGAACTAAAGGGCTCAACTGAATAAAAATACCTTATGCTCGAGTAACCTAAGTTATGTGTGGCTCCTTCCCCCCCCCCTCCCCCCTTTATATGGAAGTCAGTCAGCTAGACATTTTTGTATGCTAATAACACAAAAGGGTTTCTTGTGGAAAGAAATAAGTGCCTGATTTACAGTAATTAGGGTCTGAGTAGTATCAGGTGCAGAGCTTACTCAAAAACCCCAGCACTAAGGGAAGACCTCTCAAAACTCCAGAAAGTTTTGAATTCAGGTTTTGATGCTACGTAAGAGAAAAGAAACTACCTTCTTTAGGGCTCACTCATTAGGGGCACAACAGCAGAAACAGCTGCCTCTAAGTCCTGCTTGCTTGTTAGTTTAGGGGGAGTCTATTTGTAACCTGTCTCAGACTGAGTAAGAAGTACAAACCAAACTGACCTCAGCTGCTGAAGAAGTGAAGATCTTAATCCAACCTTTTGGGCTCAGGATCTTTTCTAACATCCTAGGAAATGATAACAGCAGGAATAGAAGGAACTGCATTTCACAGAACTGTTTGAAGTGCTGTGGTACTACAGGCATTGTATAAAACAATAGCACAGCTTCCTCTGGAACATGATAAAAGTATGTGAAACTGTGGCTGATTTAGAGAATATAGATCTAGTGCTTCTGTTCTCCTTGTTTTGTAACACAAGGACAAGGAGTGATAATGGAGATATGCAAATTCAAAACCAATATAAGGAAATCTTTTTTTCCTTGCTTTGGATATTTAGGCTGTCGTTATATAATAATCAAAGTTATCTTAAATCCAACAGATTAAACATTGAAGTTAGATGTTTGTATAATATAAGGATCTCCAGTATTACAATAGTTAACTTGAATTACGGGCAAATAAGACAACGCCCAGTCTGGAACAGTGTAGTCCTCATTTTCTATCATGGAATTCTGTGTCATCAACTGAATCCTCAAACCCTGGCTGCTGCCAGAGATAATGTGCTGTAATATATAGACCACTTCCCTGGTACAATATAGCAATTCTCACCTTGCATCATTCCTAATAATATCCCTCACCTTTAGTCATCATTGGGTTGTATTCACAGATTTTTTTTTTTTTTTTTACCAGAACTACAAGATCTAGAGAGCAGGAGGGTTTTGTTGGTTGGTTGGTTTTTGTTTGTTTTTAAATGATAATTCCAAAGCTTTTCCAGAAAAGAGCAAAGAACTGAGTAAACATCACAAAGCTCATTTTGCTCTCATAAAAGCTGGTAAAGCTCTTATGGTCATAATGTCCATAGAAGACTCCCAAAAGTTATCAAAGATTGTATTATTAAAACAAAAAATATTCCTACCAACTCAACAACACCCATCTCTCCATTGAAAGGGAGAGTGGGGGCCAGGAGTTACTGCTGCCATGAGGCAGAGATTGAAGGCTTTTCTTTATTACTTTTGTAACTATGAAAATATTTTTGATCCCTGATCTCATTTCTGGAACGACAGATATTCTGCAGGCCTACTGACAACAAAGTCTTTACAGGCACATGAAACTGCCTCCTATCTGTATATTTTTTGAACATTAACATATACTCTGCACATATGTATTTCTCTAGCAGAGTAGCTATTTATTTAATATATGAGGTATGAACTTAACTTACTGTGTGTTAATTCTGTGCAGTTTTTTACAACCTCCCCATATTCCACAAGAGAAGTCATATACAAAGAGTACATTATACACCTGAACTGGACTCCTCTATTTTCTATCTGTGCCTTCTTTGAGCAATCATTCCAAGAAACATGTGATCTGAAAGTTGTTGGTGAATGCTCAGCATATTAAAGGAGGAGACTGATTTGTCTTTGGTTTCAAAGTGTGCACAGTACTTTGATTGACTAGGTCTGCACCAAGCCCTTGCCAAGCCAGGGATGGATAATCTACTCTTGTGCCCTCTGTCACTCAGGCCTATCTGTTCACTGCACTCAGTACCAGTACATCATGGGGAAATGCAGGAGACAAAACAAACCAATCCTCTCTCATTATGGACATCTTCCAAGAAGTTACGGAAGTGTCCATATCTTCACTTTCCCAGCTCTCTGGAGACTATCAGGAATAGGTAAAATGAAAAACATTTACCATTTCGTGTGCCCTTTAAAGACAAGAAATAGTCTATCCTGTAATATCCTTCTGGCTCATAAAATATCAAATCAATACCTGGAGTTAACTGTGGTAGGGAGGAGATCAAACTTGGTAGTTTCCCATTCAGAAAATGAGCAGGTAGCACGAACCTTCAAAGCAGGTTACCCTTCCAGGGTCTCTAAATATGACCAGTCGACCTGTGGAAACAAGAAAGAGTAGTTAGAGGAACTGTGTGTCAGAAGAAGATGAAGGTACCAGCATACATCACCTTGGAAGTCTCTTGGGCACTGACCTGTTGAGGACAAGCCTTTTCTGGGTGTACCACATTGCAATTGCACCATCCTGCAGGCTGGGACTATTTGTGATTTCACCAAACATAAAAGTGGCAGAATAACACAGTCCTAGTGAGGATCCTCTGCTCACCAAGGATATTAAAGTTGTTGCACATTCTGCTTTGATTGGGGTCTGGCTATTACAACATGCACAAAAAAGGACGAGGCTCTTTTCCCTGTGCACTAGTGATCACTTTGCTCTGAAGGCCTGAGTGTTGCAGGCATGTACTATAGGCTTAACTACAGTCCTGCCTTCTCCAACTTTCGTAACAACATATTCTAAAGCACAACTCCTTATTAGTCAGATGGGAAGGAGACAGGACCATTATTCCTTAATTATTTTTAATGGCTAAAGAATGAGTAGCATATCTGCTGCCTTTCCTGGTGCACTGCAGAGTCCTGCTCCCCTCCATAAAGGCTGGGCTGTCATGAAGCTCCCGTTCTATAACATGGGACTGATAAATCATCCCAATTTTAGATTTCTTTATTTGTTGTTTAATGGAAAGTTGCCTTTACCAGGTAATGTTGAAGCTAATTAACTATCAAACTCCATGTATGTGTACATATACATATAACGTTCAGTGTTTTCTGGCATTGTAAAGGGCAAAAAATGCAGCCTCAGACTTGGAGCACTTGCAGTTTTGGGGATGTATTCTGTCAAGTAAACTCAGTAGGTCCCTGCTCATTTTTGCACCATGAAAATTTGGTGTCCATATGTGCCTGCACTTGTTTCCAAAGTCAGGACTGCTTCCACACACAGGCCAGGACCAGTTACCTCAAAATGAATGCTCGTTTTCCTATCACTGTACTACACATAATGGAATATTGGCCCCAATTAGCCTTGGTTTCTAATTGTACCTGACACAGCAAAGGCCCCTGGTGAGAGACAGTCCCAGCCCCATGCACTTTAAAATACAATATGGGCAAAAGTCATGCAAAACCCTTGCATAAAAAGAGGAAGCCAAGATAATTCCTTTCCTTCCTTAACAGAGAATACTTCAATAACTTGATTTCTTGGGGACTAATGAAAATTACAGGATCATGGGTGGTTTTTTTACTTTATTCCTCTGTAAATACAGACTGACTCATTAACAGGAGAAGGAACAGAGTGATCCCAGCAGTCTGCATCTTTAACACTAGAGTCTGTATCTCTATCACTCTGCTGCTCCTGGAGGCAGCTCTTAATTGCAAACTCCAGCGTGATGTGGCTCAGAGACAACCAGCCTCATTGCTGAGCACTGTGATTTTTTTGCAGCAACTAGGCAGCTTGTTTAAACCACCACAGAGCAGGGGCAGAGGCTGCAAGAAGCTGAGGTAATCATTTTGACATTAAATATCTGGCGAAGTTGTGGGCTACAGACAGGGAGAAGGGACATGGAGGAAGGGAGGGAGGAGCTGCAGAAAATGACAGTGGAAAATGAAGAAACAGCCTTTTAAAATAAATCCGGTGTTTCTCAGGACGGTCTGACATTGCAGCAAGCCTGGAGACAGAGTGGGGAAGGCAGGAAGACTGCACATCTGCATTCTGCACATTTTGTTCTAACATGCTTTTTTGCCTTTATCTTTTTTGTTGTTGTTGTTTTTCAGGCTGGCTGCAAAGTTTTGCAAAAGGCTCCCAGTGCCAAAGCCAACCAAAAAGACAGGGTACTGTGATCCTGCTTCTTATCTATGGACTTTTTTTTTTTCATATTTTGTTTTTCTGAGATGGACTACTAAGGAAATAAAGCTCCATGTAATTTTCAGCAATGACAAGTGAATCAGTGCTTTTGCTTTAAAAAAAAAAAAATCCTTCATTTTCACATTTCCATATTTAATTTTTGCACTTGCATGTAATGTTTCTGTTATCTTCCAGCCACATGTTGCTATTTGTCTCTGTAGTGGAGGGTTGTTTTTTTTTTGACTGTGGGCTATGTGAAGCCTGACTTGCATGTAAAAGATCCACAGGGAAAAAACCCTCCAGTACTCACTGAGCTAAAGAGAGCTGGCATGCTGCATGCTTTGTGAGAATACTCCATGCTCAGCACCATCTTGGGTGCCACATGGTGCATGCGTGCAGCCCCACGCACCTACAGACCAACATCGCATGGTCAGTCCAGAGAAGATCAACAGGCACGGGTGAGGAGGGATGATGGGAGACTGAAAAGAATTAGCAGCCACTGCCTCTTCCAAAAGTCAGCCAGATTTGGCCAACTAAACACTGTTTAACACTCAGCCAGCCACTATGCAACTTCCACAGAGTACAACTGCCAAAACTTGGGTAGAAGGAGAGCTCTGAGATTTATGAGACCATTCCAGGCAATCTCGCTGCATTTAGACTGTTATGTTACTCACCCTTCAGCTGTCTGACTTTCAGTGAGATTCAGGCTCCTAAGATATTTGGGTGCTTTTGAAAAGGTTACGTGGAGTCACAAGCAGGCAGCCAAGACTCTTGTGTTCAGTTAGAATTAGCGAGGCTGCTCGTTGTTACAATACATCTTAACTGAGCTGCAGCAGCACTTGGACAGACATAATTTGTATTGTGCTTGCTGGCAGACAAGAGTTCAGACAGGGTCTGGTCATGATTTAGTTTTGGTCTACATGTTCAGGGCTCAGTCAAACTCCTTCTGCAGCCAACACAGCAACTGCCTTGAACAGAAGAGAGACTAAATGTAATTGGTTTTCTGTTTGAACAATATTTCGGTTTGTTTCATCAGTGGACCACAGCAACTCATGGTCTGCACCAGTCTGCTCCCAGACTGTAGACAGCTCTGGTTTGTCTACATAAAATGTATGCAATGAATTTGTCCTACGAGTTTCTCTTCTGCAGAGGGGACATACCTCCAGTTCCAGCATCTCACTGCTGCTTCTGGTGCCATCATGGGGCCAAACCCACCAGCATTCCTGCTCTCCAACATATATGCTCTGCCCCTGCAGCAGGGAAGAATATTTATTACAAGGGTTTTTTTCCTGCCCCCTCCCCCCCCCCCCCCCCCCCCCCCCCCCCCCCCCCCCCCCGATGACCGAGTTGGAAAGTGATACTTAAGAAATACAACAGTGCATAGTGTGCACTCTCCTGGTATTGAGATCCCTCCCATCTCACCCTTAGTTTTCTGTATCTCCACATTTACAAGTCTTCCCTCCATGGCACCCAGATGGCCAGCCAAGTCACCTAACTGTAGTTCCCAATGTTTGTGAAGTGATTATTCCCATTCCTATGAAAATCTTGAAATTCAGCCAAAAACATCCTGGTATTATACATTTTTCTCCTGCATGTCTCTTCATGTTCTATGGCAAAAGTAGCATTTTCCTTCTGGAGCAGTTAACATAAAAGGTCTTGGTTGAGAGAAGCTTTTCTCTTGGAAAAGATAATCTGCCTTCAAAGTTATAAGTTAAACAATCAAGTGGTCTAATTGATTGAACATTTACAAATACTTGATAATTAAATTTGTGCAAAACTATGTGAAAAGATCTATGTTCCTCTTCCCCAAACTGTTTCTACCTCATTTTTGTGTGTGTGTGTGTGTGTGTGTGCATGTGTGAGCTGAATCTTTGGGAACTCCTTCCAGTTGATGCATCCTTGAGGTGGTTAAACACACTGCATTATGGCATTCTGTCACATCAGTGTTTCACACTGAAATACTGAACTTGACACATCATTGGAAAAGGAGGTTAGATGATCCAAAATCCAGAGTTATGTTTCTTTTGAAACTTGAGAGGCTGAAGACAGAATTTTTCACCTACTTTACTCAGACTGGGCAGGGTGGGGGGGAGGGGAAAAGGGTGTAAGTAATGCTAATACAGTTTTTTTAAACTTTGAAAATAATTTTTATGAAAATAATAGCATCTTGATGGTCCTGCTTGTGAATGGAAGTAGCCAAACCTCTGTAAATATCCCTATTTATCTTACTGAATCTCTCTAAAGTAGTTATGGAAGGACAATACAGGAGACAGAATCTAACTCTCCAGCAAACAAAATACAATGCATTGCCATATTTTTATGCAACAATGTCTTGAATATGAGAGTCTTAAATCTTTCACTAGCACATGAACACTTATGTGATACCTTGATATTGATGGAAATTTAGCCTATGAACAACCTTTTTGAGACAAAGTTTCTATCTGTAGTAGTTTCAGGGCTGCATCTTGTATTTCCAAAGGAAGAAATGCAAATTTGTTGAAACACATAGCTTAACATCCAGAGTTGAGTTGTGCAGAATATGTTCCATTCCAATGGCATCAACAGCAAGAGAGGCAAAGGCAGGAAATTTGAAATTTTGGATTTCGTAAAATGGCAGTTTTCCTATGTCTACCAAAAAAAAAAAAAAAGCCACACAAGACTGAATGTAATCACCTTCAACTTTAACCAGAGAGTATCAGAATATATTTGTGGTGAATTTGGGAAAAAAAAAAAAAAAGTAAAGATTGTGAACAACCATGTTTCAATATTGCAGTGCAAAAAGGTTAGGAATAGGACCTGGAGATGCTAGTTTTTTAGTTTTAATTAG
Source organism: Podargus strigoides (assembly GCA_028020825.1). Classification (NCBI taxonomy): domain Eukaryota; kingdom Metazoa; phylum Chordata; class Aves; order Caprimulgiformes; family Podargidae; genus Podargus; species Podargus strigoides. The sequence continues at coordinate 14,005,042 of CM051628.1, read as the reverse complement.
CATACAATAATGTGGATGAGTAATTAATATGGAAACAAGGGCGAAGATGAATTGCCACATTTTGGAGGAAAAAGACTGCCATCTGGACAATATTGCCAGCTCAAGATTATATGTAAGTCTCAGTTATTTAGTGTTTGTCTGTAATAATAGAGGATATGCAATATATTAAATCTAACAATAAAAATACAATGTTTGTAATCCTTAATAATATCAGAGAATGCTCAAAAATGTGACACTAGCTTTTATTATATGCATTGTGTGTATTACTTCTATCATTTTCATCTAAAGCTTTTTCAGACCCAAATTCATGATTTTTTTGCACTTCAGGGTTAACAACAGCATTTGTTGAAATTTCTAAAATTTCGTACTTTTTGGCATGTTTTACAACACTTTTGTGGAAGGAATGAGAGGTATTAAAGTAACTTTAAATCTTCAGTGGATTCTAAAGAATATCTGTTGCTTGAATACCCCATGGCATCCTAGACCCAAATCTCATGCCAATTCATTCGTTTGTTCCTTCATCTCAGAATCATCTTCAAATGACTCTCCCTGGCCATCAACAGTTTTCTTGTTAAAGCCCTGCCTGTTACAATGTCCACCTCAGATCTCCTGAGTTTATACTATGCATTCAAGGCCTCACGGGGTTCTCTAAGATTTACACAGCTGTGGCAAACAACTTCAAAATTAACCACCTGACCTTCCCCAAAACACTCAAAGAGCTCAAATTCCTTATTGCAGACAAAAGAATCAAATGCATTTGAAGGCCCTAGGGCCATGATGGTTTTTTAGTTATCAGGCATAAATAAAACTCCCACTAGTTTTTCAGAGGACTCCATTTCACCAGTGCCTTTTTATCTGCTCTCCATATTTTACCCCACCATCCACCTCTGCAACGAAGCTGTCTCTACCAGAGGGGCAATAAGTGACCATTGAGGAAAGAGTGGTCACATTTATCCAGAAGTGAAAGCGATGCTAAATTAATACCAAATTCACAGCTGAGAGCTGTGATAAGACTTTGCTATAGGCAGAATACCAACTACAATCTTCTATGAGCTACCATGAAGTTACAGATACCTCTTTGCATCCTTCTAACTTCAGTCTAATTGCCAATCCACTACAGGATAAGGCCTAAACCTTTATAATATTGGGCTTTCTATTCTGACTTATAATTAATTATTACAATGAATACCTTTATTACCTTCTACCTCATCTCAGGATTCATTTTGCATGAATGAAACTCCTGGGGAAAAAGTACTTTTTCCACAGAAATTTACATTCAAGATGGATGTTGAAGTGAAGAGCAGAAAGACAAACACTCTTGGAGTGCACCATGGAGTAGCTCTAGGGCTGTTCTGGGTACATACCTCTCCCTAGAGGAAGAGAAGAGGCTGTCAGGTGCTCGGTATAGATCCTTGCCAGCTTAAACATGTCGCATGTAAGCTAAAATACAGCAAATTCATACAGTGGGGCTTCATCCCTTAACAGGGACACAGTCCTTGTCCAACTCTCATCACCTCAGTAAAATAGCACTCTTTTCTTTGCCCAACTGCCTTCTAAGGCCACAGCAGGGTCTGGATTTACCCATTACCACAGGGTTTAATAACCTTAAGCACAACACTGAATTACACCTCCAATTGCTATTTACATCTGATTAAGCACTGAAAAATGCAGAAGGCTGGGTACATGTACACAACACTGGTAAATGGACTAACACATTGAGCCATAGCATGCAGTATTTAATCCTCATTCAACACTTAACTCATAATTATTTACTGAGGCATTCAGAAAGGAATGTGTCACTACAAAGCTACAGAACTGAAAAAGCTGTTCTGTTAAAAAAAAATAAATTGAAGTACTTAGCAATAAACTTTTAGGAAATCTATCACTGAAGTGATCTCATGAAGCCACTACTCCCAGTACCCATACCAAAGGCTCACCAAAGTCATGACTGTGCAAATAACTACTCAGGAATGGGGAAAAATTGGTTCAAAGCTTTGCTCTTGGCCATAACCTACAGAAAAATAAATGCAAACTTTACAGAGCAAAATGTGCAAAATAATTGTCAATTTCACCATTGTGGCATAAGTGGCTGCAGTTCATCAAAGTGGTCATCAACTAGTCTAAAAGTTTATCTAAACTGGCCATCACAGTCATTAAGAAATTCAGTGAAAGTGAAAGGTAGGATGAAGAACAATACTACCATTTTTAAATTACTAAAATAGAGCTTTGAGTTATAATAAGAACCAGAGCTAAAAGTTGAATGCCAGCTTTTTTTTTTTTTGTTTTGTTTTCAGCTTTCATGTTGACCTCTGCTCTACACAAACTTAAATCTGTTTTACATCAGAAGCTGCAGGGACAGGCGAATACATGGGAAAAGAACGCGTTTGGGAGTTAAGAGAGGACCGGCTAAATTTTTTGAGCTCCAGTGGGATTGGTGACATAACTAAAAAGCAACAAACAGCAGGTGAGAGGAAGGATTTAAATATAAATAAGGACACTTTGAAGCCACAGGTTTTTATTGATCACATTCACATTTACGAATCAAAGTCTCTGTTTTTAGAAAAATATGTAACTAAGAAAAAAAGCCATGAAAGACCAAGTAGGGAAGTAAAAGATATTAGAGGAAAGGCATGGAATCATGTTGATAAATATTCCCTGGCCTAAAAAAAATCAACTAAATACCCTATTTTCTTTAATTAAAAATCACTGAATTATTTAAGGATATCTGACTGAATTAAATATTGAAGACACATCAAGATCTGCCTAGTGCTGTGATTAGTGGTTTATACAGTTATTAAGATCTGCCCATTTGGACCTGAATGCTCCAATTAAAAAAGTTATTAGAAATTCAGTCCCACAAACAACTCAGCACATACACACTCCATGCTTTAAAATAGTTAAATACTCTAATTCACACAATTCCTCCTTTAGTAAAAGACCAGAGCTTATTTTCATTTTTCAGTGGTCAATGTGTACAAAGAAACTATGACCATTTAAACAGCCATGGTTTAACAGATAACGTTTGCCATCCTACTAAAGGTGCTGTTCACGCTCTATCCATGGGATCAGAGTTCAAATAGCAGCTCATTCAATCTGGAAAGAAGTGGTGGTTGCAGATAACAATCTGAAAAGCTGAAACCACTGAAACATGATGGTTTGCAGCTAGAAAATATTTGTGTGTTTTACCAGAATGTAACCCATTACACTGCCCACTGGGAGAAATAAAAATCCAGTGGGAAGACACAAAATTAGATCAGAGCTCTCTCAAATGAAAAGAAATCCAGTCTTGCTGAACTGAAATGTGATCTTCGGATGGCATTTCTATCAGCTCATTCATTTAAAACTCAATTTAATGCTATGTTAGAAACTTTACCTTAACAGATGCTAATGCATATGTGCAACTCGGCTCACAGGAGCAGGCCCATTAGCAGGTCTGAACAAACCATCCTCCACAGGGAACCCACAATCACACATTGCGAACGGAGGCACAGATTCACTCCACCAGCTTTAGGCAGATAGCTGAGGTACTGAAGACTATAAAAAGTGTCTTACCAGCTTATGCAAGATGCACATTCAGCCCAGTTGTCCTTGACAGTGACCAGAAGTGGATGCCTGGGAATTAGCACAAGAAAGGAACAAACATTTAGTGATATTTACCCAGAAAACTCTGCCAGCCTCCAAAAATTTGCATCTTAGTGGCTTCCTATTAGCAGTCCTTGCTGGATTTCTCTTCTGTGCACTTCTCCAGTTGCCCACTGAACTACTATGAAGGATCAATACCCGCAGCACACAGGCTCACAGCAGGTAATGGTTGGCTACACACTGCGTGCAGAACCACCATGGTCTCCTCTGAGGCTGTGCATGTTGCCTTCATTTAATGCCCACACTTCTGGTATCAGAAAAATAGTGGGCACTTCTTCCTCTCCATGGCAGTCACAATCTTCTGACTCTTTTTTGTATCTTCTCTGTATTACCTTTTTGGCAGTCTGAAGAATATGGCCTATGTAGCAGGCATCCAAGGCTGCTCCCCTGCTCCATGGAGGGTGTTCACACACCTTCAACTTGTATTTAAGGATTCTCCTTGTATGGGCTGAATCATTCTCCAAATATTTCTTTTTTTTTTTTTCCCCAGAGGAAAGAGTGTTGATGACTGTTCTAATCTAAGACCTAATTTAGATGCCAGGCTGGTGTTTTGAAGGAGACAGAGCTAGATCAAATTTTACTAAATTTATCAGGTGAAGATCTGAGTGTTTCTGTTTAGTGAGATGGAGAAATTAATGCTATAAATGGTTGCTATTTGACGGTGGTTTCTTTTCATTATATAAAATGATTAAACAGAGCCCATTCATTATGAAGATAGTGAAAGTTATAACAAGGCCAGTATAGGCTGAATCCTACAAGTGTGTGTGGGGAATGCAATGTATGAAAATGCAACATCAAAGAAAGATGAGCAGGGAATGGAGAGCAGAGAAACATGTAATGAGCAGAGTCAGACTGAAGTCTAAGTTATTCGCTTAAGGATTACAGCACTTGGGAAAAGCTGTAGAAGTAGAAAACAGAATGAAAGGAATGGGACCCAGTCAATCTGTAACGACATTATAAGGACCAGAATAATTTCTCCCATTTTCCAGGTGAAGAAGCAGAGGCTCTGACCAGACCTAGCAGTGACTATCTCACCTGGAACAACTCACCCTGATCTGGCACAAGAATCAACCCAACTCATTCTTTGCCCAGAAGCCTCTTCTAAATAGTTTTCATATTAACTCCGGGGCTAGAGACAACTTAATAACCTGTCAGTGTGAAATTATTAACTCTCTTAATGGCAAAGGCACGGAGTGGGGCTTTTGGGCCAGCAAATTCTGGCTGTTTGTGCAGTGTTAAATAAGTCAGTTGATCAATGGTGCTCTAATGATTTATTAACATCATGCTGCCAATAAGAACTCATGCTGAAACTTAAGATGGAACAACAATTTTAAAATAGTGAAGCGAATATCGTATCTTTCAAGGACTTATAGAACTGACTGTATATTTATCATATATTAACACAGAAAGCAAAATATATCTGAATAATAAGGAATGTATCTCTTTCAGAAGTTCAAAGCACTGCCAACAGCACTAATGGCAAATTGTGTTTTATCATGTTTTCTTGCAATTCCACCAAAATGGCTTGATATCCCAGTGTCACAAGCAATTCCTATGTTGTGTACTAAGTACCTTTGTGTTTCAAAAAGAGGAAAAAAGCCTAAATCTAATTTCACTTGGATATGAGTACATTGCTTTCACATTTCAATGAAAACAATCCAAATGGCACAAAGTCCTCAGTGAAAAGAGTATTATTAAAACAGCTGAAACAAAACACTAAAAAATGTATTTTCTTTTCTCATGAAAGATTCACAATACCACACTGCCCTAGTTAGTATCATTATTTCTAAAATCTGATTCATGATTTATGCATCATTTAGGGTGACACTGTACCTGCCTAGTACAGATTTATTTAGTGGCTGTCTGCTACACCAAGAGAGGCTGCTGTTCTCCTTTATATATACATATATAGGCAGCACTGCAGGGGAAACTGCTCCATTAGCAATTACCGGGCACTGAAAAAATCACATGGGAGACAAGCAGAGCTTATATTAAAAGGATTTGATTATTCGCACTGCCATCAACTTTGGTGTATTTTTACAGTTCAGATCTGCACCTTTAAAATATACATATATATATATATAAAGAGAATTGTATGAGGATTCCAGAGCCATAGTAAGAGTTAAAATATTTGTTACTACACTTTGGACTTACGCAGGCTTTCATCTGAGATGTGTACTGATTGATAAAGATGGTCAAGTATTACCTTCCCCATTTCACTCCTGAACCTGAACCACAGACAGACTGAGCGCTTTCTGAAGCTACCAAAAAAACCCCAACCAACTCAGTTGAACCATGAGGCTACATCTACATTGGAAAATAGCGCAGATCAGCAGAAGCAGATCTGCAGAGCAAAACAAGTGACAGTGAGGACCAGAAATCTACATTACGAGCATTATTTATTTAATTAATTATTTTTACTCTCTCTTGTTTAACCCCACAGACCGAGTACCTATTCCTAGCTGGAGTGGGTCAGATGTAGTCCTAGAGCACATATTCTGGTTTACTTTTATTCAAAATTAATTCCAGCTCATGTACTCAAGACAGTTCCTCAACATGAATGAAAGTGTAAACAGTGGAGATGGTCACAAGATTTGCCTTAGAAGTGCACTCCTGATTCAAGCTAAAATGCAAAGGCAGACTCTGCCTTCACAATATCAGCTGGACCTAGCCTGATTCAAAGACCTTTGGAGCCAGCAGTGAGGTGAGGAGATGGGGCATTTTTAAAAGCTCCGTCAGAATCAGGTTTTGGGCCACCAGGAGCCACTGTTTGGTTGCCACGTCCCCTTAGCTATTTCTGCACAGATATGCTCTGCAGCTCTTGGGTTTGTATTCTGTCTGAAAACATGCAAAACTTGCTTCATACCACACATCATATTGGGTGTTAAAACTATCCACATGACAGGCAGTCTTCCAGAGATAACAATAATCTTCAGGTGATGCCAACAATTTGTACTTACTGGATGGAGGCAGTGCTCTGCTGGGCCCAGGCACTCAACATAGTCTGCTGAGCAACAAGAAAAAGAGTCTCCAGCTCTGCGATGCTGTCAGGTTTCCTAACTGCTTCAAGAAATTAGTTCTGGGGACTATGCCAATACATTTACACAAAAAGACAATGTAGTCTTCAGCTCCCTGATATATGTATTAGATTGTATTCACATATCATATTCTGTGAGACTGCATCTCAGACAGGGAATTTTCTGTGCTTCCAGGATACAGAAGTCTATGAAGGCAGCAAAATTTAGACTATCCAAGTCAGCTTCAGTGGATTTTCATGCCTGTGTAACAAAAATGAACATTGAGCTATTGTTTGTCATCAGAGACCTGCTCTATCTGTTATGCAAACAGGATAATTTTTCCAGTGTTACTTTTGCTTTGAATAGATAGACATGGAGAGAAGAAATTTGAATGTACAGAAAGAGAGATATCAAAACATATCAGAAAAGCTCTAGAAGAGTTCCTGGAAGAATCTGGGGTTTACATTAAAGTTTTGAGGCAGTAGATTAGTTTGTTTACACTGTTTTGGCATGATTGTCCATCATGTGAACACAGCATGCCCCTGCTGAGAATTTTGGTCCCAGCTAATTTTTAAGTTTAATGAAGACCATGAGAACTCTGGCCTTAGCACTGTCCCAATATCCCAGAATTCCCAAGGTCTGAACGCTTTTGTAGATCTGTCTGATCTACAGAGGTTTGCATATGGATGTAAGGCTTTTCATAAGAAGATCTGTTCCAAAGTAAGCTAAGGTACATACTTACTCTGTAGACATAGCTGTTAAGGCTTTAAAAAAAAATATTTAAAAAAATCAAAGAATACAGGAGTATCATTTAAAAGTTGAAGAAGATTTAGTACTGAATCTCTAGCCCCTTATGCAACCAATTGCTACCTTGTACCTCATAAAATATAGTAGAGCAGTTCAAGTTGATCTTCAGGCACTATAACTCGTACTTTAATTCTACCTAAATACAGAAAGTAATAAATTATAGTGAGTGATGCTTGCTTTTTAACTGGCATTCCAAGTCCATTTGCCTTTCTAATGCATTTTGAAAAAGATAAATGCTCAACACTTAAGCTGCACATAAGCTTCTTGCTCCTTTATTTCCTATAAATAAAAATATAAATGCTTGCAGTTATGCAATTTGATCTTTGAGTGCAAGGTAATATAAATCTAGTCATAATCCATTTCCCTTGAAAATAAATATGACCTTGTCTTTTAAGACTCAGGACAAAAAGGTTCTTTTTTAAGGACATAAACACCTAATAATTCAAATAGCCACTTAGCCCGAAAAGCAAAGACATTGTTCCTGGACATGGGTACTAACTGGATACATGCTCTCCATGCCAAGCAAAAAGCACGCTCTTGGACAGGAAATTGTGTGGGACAGAACTGTGCTCTCATCAGCACGGAGCACTATGCCAGCATCACCTGGTGCCTTGTGTTTATTTCAGGCAAATTTTCCCTCTGTACATCTTTCCTCATATTTTCTTGACATTCCTATTCTTCTTCCTGTAGCTTTTATTGTCTTCTGCATTTACCTTTTCTACCACACTAACATCAAACCTCGGTTCCTTACCTGCCAATGTTTCTGCTATCTTGCAAACCACCCCCCTTTAAGTTTACTCTCTTATTCTCTTCGCAGCCTTCTCACTCAGGATGCCCCTTTATCTCAAAGCCTGTCATCTCCTGTAGCAAACACCAAGGAAAACTACAAATGTCCTAGATATACCATAGGGAAGCCTTATGGTCCCTTTGCTTTTTTTTGTATGTACCTTAGTATATGTCTGCGATAATATTAGCATGTATCCTATGGAGTCATTTCATCACAGGGAATTCCTTAAGGTGTAACCAGCACCCACCTATTTTTTCCTCCATAACATTAAAAGGAGATAAGCTTTTAGGGTTTAGCCATTGCCACTTGTCTGCCACTGTAGACATGATGTTCTGAGTTAATATGCTAAATATGTTAACACCAGTTGCTGTCTAAAACACAGAGATGTTTGCTTTCCAGGCACAGAAGTGTCTAAGGTAAAAGAAAGCAAAAGAAAAATTAAGAATGAAAAAGATAAGAACGACTTTTTATGAATGGGATCAAATAGATATCATATAAAGGAATGTCTGTATTCTGTCAATTACTCTATTTTGTATTTACGTCCTCTGCTTCGCAATTGAACTATCCGTTGCCTTTAACTGAAGTTGCCAAAATATAGTCTTCATCAACATTGATTCAACACATCATCATCTAAAACAAGGTGATAAAGCTGGTATTTATATCTATCAAGGGACTGACTACAGATGATGACAATGACCATCTCAAAAGGTGTAATTCTCTGCCAGGGAGTATATCAGTATTTTTCTTAATTATTTCTGACATTTTACCTATTACTCCAAGGACTTTCTCAGAGGGTGGAAATAAAGGGGAAAAATGGTTTTCGTGCCACAGATGAAGAAATACATCTTCTGTAAGTAATTCCCAGAAGAAATCTTGGAAATCTTATGGGGTCAGGAAAGAGGCAAGAAAGTAGCATTTGTCAGCCTTGCTGAATTGGTCTTCTAAACTTACAGTAGCACTAAAGCCAAGTGACTTATCTGCCACCCCTTAGGCAGGAAGACAAGTGAGGATAAAGAAGTATAGGAGGAAAAAAAAAAAAAAAAAGCATTGTGAAAGTAAGTATCATCTAGAAAGCTGCCTAAAGATTTTGATCTTCCAGCTATTTATCTTGTGTTTCCCCATAGCTGATGTCCATTCACTTCTGTTATTAGAAATCACACATAGCAAAAATGAAGAACCATACAGCTGAGGTTACGGCAAGGATAAAAGTTCACCAAGTTTAGGAACAAAAGCTTGGAGAAAAATTTTCCAGCTGAAGAGCTGTACAGATGCAGTAAGAGTGGCCAATGATCACCATATACAGAGAATACTAAGGTAGGATGAGTGACAGGCAGCCTACAAAACAAAAAGATGACTTGAAAAATGCACGTGGAAAAGCTTGTTACAAGTCACCACTTTTGACATGAGTTTGTTGCAGAATGGACAACTGGGTTATGAAGAGCAACTTGTCCTATAGCTCTAGAGAAACTGCAAGCACAGTTGGCTGCTCAACTTAATGACATCATTATTAAATTCAAGATAAGTAAAACAGGCTATAACAGACATTAGCTTCCTGTTCTTATCTTAAAAACCTGCAAACACTGCAGCTGTCCCAGAGCAACACACAAAGAACTCATCATCTGGTTTCCAGCCTTGGAGCTAGTTTCTGTACAAATAATCTTCTCTCACCCTCTGAATCCTTCAGCATGCCATGTCGATGACCCATTAGCATGAGCAGTGTGAGCAAAACATGAGTTTCACACAGCTATTGGACCTATTTTATCTTGTATTACACAGACACAAATCAAGCTAACAGCACTCCATGGAAGCTCATATGTATAGAAATGCTTTGCTTAGGTATAACAGCATTTCTAACTTGAGTTACTTAGGACATACCGGGAACATGGGAATTATTCTATATTTAACAGGATGAAACGTGTCTCTTTCAGCTATTCACTAGTTAGGTGGTTTGTCCTTAATCTATACTCAATCAGAAATGAAAATGCCTTTTTCCTCTACTTCTAGCGTTGGCTACATGGTGGCCCGCCTTTAAGAAGGCATTTACTGCCTACCTCTGAGAGATAGAAGAGGAAGGGTGAGTGATTTTCATGCTCTGGCACTCATTGTAGGCTGTTTAATTTGTCAGGACTACTAGGCCATGGTTTTGTGCTTTGACAGGTTTTTGTTATTCCTGCTAATCCCATTTCTGTTGTGTAATGTGCGTGGCAGCATCTGGTGACAACAGAATAGAACACCTAATTGTGAATGAATACAGAGCGCCCTGTTCTGCCACATTGCCTGTTGCACCATTTTTGCATTTTTATGGCTGAGGGTGGGCTTCCAGGAGCTGCAAAGCAGACAGCCCATCGTTGTAATCAAATTTGCCATTTGCATGTGTGTGTTCTCAGCAGTTTTCCTATTTCTATGGCCCCCTGGATTCCCCGAGCTTGGCTTTCTGGCTCCCTCTTCTGAGTGGAGAGGATGATCGTATGTATTTATTGAAAAACCTCCCTTTAACTATTAAGTCACAACATGAAACTGATGGTTTTAAGTGTATTTGGGTGTCATTACAAGGAGCACAATGTGAGGTGTAACAATGCACAAGTGTTGCTGCCCTTACCCATAGTGTGGCATCATTCACCTGCTGGACACAAGGACCAGCTACTGCTTGTAGATGGCCTCACCAACTGAGCACTTTTTTTCAGCTACATCCTCTTGTAAGTGGCACACTGACTCCAGATCCTATTCCACTTTGCCACTTGTGTACTAGGCACAGTCAGCAAGCCTGGGAGCTATAGGCTACGCTCAGCATTGCTCATGTAGACAAGCTTAACATCTTGTAGGATAATGGCACAGTGACCATAAATGCTCCTAAAATGCAAGACTAGGATATCTATTTTTAAATAGTGGTCCTGTGGATTTTGGGGGAAGGAGTTCAGTTAAATGTCTTTAAAACCTCCTGAGAGCAGATTACTGATTTAATCAAAAGTCTACACAAATACTCTCCTGGAAGGTACTGATCAGATGGCTTCATCTGTGTATAACTTAAACTGGTTCCAGCTAATGTCAGTATTGCAACTTAATGCCCCTACTTACAATGAAAAGGGTTAAAAACCAGTCTTTTGCAAGATATTTGTTTCTTTGTTGACAACTGGTATAATATAGCCACCCAAAATACCGATAGATCAGAGCGGTATTGAAATCGACAAAATGGACCAAGGCTGTTCTTTTACAGAACACGGATATTTTGAATAGACTGATAAGCCTTTCTGACAAGAGGACTTCAGTCACAAGCACTAATGTTGCAAAACAAGACTGACAAAATTCACTGCCCACATCAACCTTGCAGAGAAGCTTTCAAAAGATTAATTAAAATACAGCTCTAAAAACCCAGAGATCTGAAGTATATGAATGACAACATCAAAAAGAAAAACTTTAAGGAGGGTGTCCAGAATTTTCAATTAAAATGCAAGCTTCAGTTTTCTCCTGGTAACACTTGGTACAATTTTCCTCCCAGTAAACAACACAGCTCTTCGTTATTTACCACAATAACACAGAATCAAAACATGAAACCTGTTGGATGTGGCAACCAAAAAGAGATCTAAAGATGGTATAAAACTTAACAGATTACTCATACAATTTTTCTTACTCCTCTGTATTAAAGGATGTGGAATTAACTAAGTTTAAAAAGTAGTCAAATAATACAGCAAATATGAAAGCAGTTTCAGGACTGAAGCATGAAGCAGCATACAATCCACATATGAAATTGAGATCTTGTCTTATGCTTTCTCTTATCTGCTACAGTTCAATTCTAAACTGAGTTCTGAGGAAAAATAAGATAACGTGAAAGCAAAAATATTTATGTACGCTATGCATACAAAATAGACAACCAAGGGAGAAATGTTCCTCCTTATCAAAGACTTGTATTAGATGTATCCTTCTTCTAAGCATCTGTGGACAAGTTCCCCAGAAAAGATGCCTTTCATCAACTAAGGGAGCTGTTATTCGTTATCATCATCTGTTTATAATCAATGAGAACAGTTGGACGCTCAGCACTCTTGAAAATTGAACCAATTATTTAGGTCAGTAGTTTTTAACCTTTTTCTATTTGTGGACTCGAGCATTTTCCAATGGATGTGAGGTGCTGCTAGAAATTTTGCTCATGTAGATAGCTGTCACTTTCTTTGGCACTTACAAAAAACTGTCTAGAATTTATTCCTTCTCCTTTCATCCCTTATGAAAATATCCTCAGACTCCAAGCTGAACAAAACCCAAACTCCATTAGTCAAATATATACATTTTTGGCTAAATTTAAAAAAGAAGGCTACCTGAATCCAAGTTTTTTTAAGCACCTTGATAAAGTATGAAAGTAAAACTTACTCAGTTTGTGTCTAGAAGTCTGTGTTATTTTGATTACAACCCAGGAAAGGTGCAGTTCTGCAGATGTTACTCTCCCAAGACTCAAGCAGTCGCTGCTCTGCCTTAGCCCTACCAGTTCCTCCCCTTCCCTGGTGCCACACACTGGTATCCCTCGTGTGTCAGCCCAAGTTTCTTTTCTGATCAATCAGCTCTGCTGTGGGACCAAGAGTGATCAGTAAGGGACAAGACTCTAACTCAAAATTGCTACCAAAAAGTATTGTTCTGCAATAGCATTGTTTGTGCTACAATTATCAAGAAAAATTTGAATGTGGTTTTGAACAGACAGGGAGAAGAGCAGAGATAAGCAAGGGATGTCACGAACACATGAATTTGGTCATAACAGCACAAATTAACATGTCCCAGTTATGTCTAGTATTTGACTTTATGTTCCCAAGTGCGCATTAGAACAAATGAATGATCGGTTGGAGCTGCCTTGGGAAGGAGCTCTGGCTGAGGTCTGATGACAGTTAGCTTCTGGAGATACCTTGCACCATCACTGGTGACCAGTAGCAGCAGAAACTGCTCCTGGCACACACAACACATGGGAGGATTGTTCTGCTCACATACAGAGCTACGTCAAAGGAGATGTCAAAGGAGAGTTGCTACAGCAAATCCAGCCACTTACAATCACACACTGAGCAGAGATTTGTTTGCACACCCTTAAAATATTTATAATGTAATTTTACTATTTATTATATTATAGTTCCTGGGAAAACACAGCGATTATGTATACTTGACTGTTTCTCCACTAGACTACTGTACTGCAAGTATATTTGTGCTGCCAACTTGCCAAACATAGAAAGAGTCACACTAAACAGAGCAGACCCTCAGGTTTCCAAAGCAGCTCAACCTCTGGCTTCAGTGTAGGCAACCAAGGAGTGTACCTAGGTCAGCTCTGTGAAGACTTTGGTAATCCCTAATGTAAACCCTATGGGAAATACTCTGAACCAACAAACTCATTTCACATGTTGGAAGCCAACAAACAACTGACAAATAACAGTAACCGCTGAAAAGTTGCCTAAAATAAAAGAAGAGTGGAGAGGAGAGAAGACCCTTCCTAGTTTTAATGAAAAAAAACTTTAGGCCTGACTACGTTATTTAAATTAAATCTAGTTGATTTTTACACTGTTTGAATAGATGCTTTTTAATTATTGCTAATTGTTTAAGATATTGTTGTATGCCCCTGAAGATTTAAACTGGATAAATTTAATTCCTTTAAAATCTCCTTCAGCTACAGGCAATACAGTAAGAAGCCCCATAAGTATGGCAGTAAAAATAACCATAAAGGCATAAGCATTTAAATGAGGAGAGCATGGAATACTTCCCACTAGACGAAAAAAAAAAAAAAAAAAAAAGAGAGAGAGAAAGAAAAGAAAAGAAAGGGGAAAAAAAAAAAAAAAAAGCTATGTGTTTTGGAGACACAAGAACCAAACCATGAAACACACAGTTGAAACATTTAGGATGACTATGAAAAAGGTCTATGTTCACTTGTTAAGGAATGCGCTAAGGCAGACTAAAGCATATGAAAGGCCCTTTCACAGGTCACAGATTCTATTCAGTTCTTGGACATTGTTATTATCCGACAGAAATAGATGGGCCTAATTAATATTCTGAACATACCTGAGAGAACATTCTTAAGGAAATCATCCTCTGGTGGTTTAGGTTTGTTGTGTTTTGGGGGTTTTGTTTTCTGTTGGGGTTTCTTGGGCGCTACGTGCGTTTTGTTTTTAGCAAACAGCAAACGTTACAAATAGTGTCTGGTTAGTAAACTATAAATATAATTTTGGTGTTAAAAGTTTAATAAAGAGTCTACTTCTGAATATATTTGTTTATGCAAAGACTTGGATCTTTCTTTTTTCTTTAATTTTAGTGAACAGTTTTGCCATGTAGATTAAAGCTGAACTGCACAGTCATTTTGCAAGCAATTATATTCTTGGCACTTTTCTGAACATAATATAACAATTACCACAGCAACTGCATTTTTATCAGAGCACTCCAAGCATGCAGCAGGTTAATATCAGTGTTCAGCAACTTCAGATAATATTTCTAAGATGCTAATGTTTAGCCAATTTCAAATGAGCAAACGCTTCTGATATGAACTGAGTTCTGGTCTTTTAAGATAATGTGGATATATAGGCCCAATCTTATATTTATTTGGGCTACTGTCCCCCCTACAAAATCCTGTTAAACTTGATGGGAGTCTGTGCAAGCAAATCTGAATGTGGGGCCAGCTCCAAGGCAAGAAAGATGAACTCTGATTACAGAGTTAACTTTCCAAGGAGCATAACACACTGCACAACTGGGTTAGGATCTCTGCTCTGCTGCTGCCTGATATGGGGTGAGCCTTCCTCTCCTACAGCTTGGCCATTTACAGCGTAACCTTGGAAGTACGAGCTATTTGCCAAGTGTCTGCCTGATACTAACCACTGCCCTAAAATGATGCTGCTATTAATCTAATCTACACTGGATTTTAAAGATATGCAGTTTGGTTTCAGTATTTGACTCCTGCTGAGCAATCTCAAAAAGAATAACCTCATTTTCTGATGCTCAGTTCCCCTCACTGCTGGCCCTTGTGAGAGTTTTGCTGCTGACTTCGCATACACCAGAAGCAGGCCTAAAAAATGGATAATCACCCAAAGTCATCTGAGCTGTATTACTGCATTTTGAATTCAGGGCACCTCTTCAATACAGCGACTTGTTCTCATCTTAAATGTCTGGATGCCATACAAATATAGATAAAAGTAGATGACTAATTATCACATCTATTCTCAAGGCATGCATGGAAGGAGGCAGTAAAGAGGAGGGGAATTTTGTGGGTTACTCCCACACATAAATCCTCTATGTGTCAAAGGGTGAATAGACATTACTTTAATCTATTGTGCAAAGCTGAAACAGAGAATAAACTATATTAGAAAGGCAAATATCAAAATACATCACTACTAAAATGCCTGCAGGTAATCAAGTAATTCAGTCCCGTAGTACACCCAGAAACAAGAGTCAAGTGTTTTGTACTCAGACCTTAATATGGCATATGTGGAAAAAAAAAAAATTCCCATTGAAATAAACAGACCTATTCATTTCATAGACAGTGAAAAAGAGACGAAGTTTCTTTGTCTTGCCACTTTAGAGCCCCTTGATAGCATTTTCCTTTTTTATTGTCTTTTAGATATAGATGCCCCTCTGCTTAAGTATCACCAAAGCTACTAGTAACAAATACCTAAATATATAACAGATGCATAAGTGCATCTTGGGATAAATGCATTATGGACAATTAACTGTCATCATACCCCTCAATTACATTTTCACCCGCTCCTGTAGTGTACACCTGTGGCTTGTTAGTAATGCAATAAGTGTTGTAAAGCAACTCTACGGTTCAAAGGTAGCTCTGCGAAAATCTGTTTTCCTCTTTTCTGAAATGTGCATAACGTAAATGTGGAAACAGAGAAACAAACACAAGAGAAAAAGAACACTACCTTTTCTTTTACCAGCCAGCATTGTTGATCAAATGAAAACATTTTGTTTTACTGTTACATGACATAGAAAAAAAACAACTGCATGAAATATTGGGCCTGATTCTGATTTCGCTAATGAAGAACTCAATCCAGAGTAGCAGCAACTGAAATTCACTTTGGCACGCTTTGTAACATTATTTTAAATGCTACATTTCTCAGCTGTGAAGGGCTAATAAATGTAAACAGTATTTTATGAGAAAAGTTTGTAATGCACATCATTTTTGGTCAAAAGTAAAAGAACTTGTTAGAAACGCAACTAAAACGAATACGTATCTAGGCTATAGTCTAATTAAGTCTGCAGCTTTGCAAAATGCATATTTGTATAAGTTGAAGTAGTTACTGGATATTCTTACTATAATCACACTTAAATCCATAATAGTTCCTGGAAGAATTATTTGTTATTAAATATGTGAGTGGCATAATTCAGTAAGCTCTGTATGTGACATTGATGGAGTGACTGTAAAGAAAAATATTAAACAAAAATATACTGTACAAATAGTCTTATAATTGTAGCTAGAGGCAACTCCAGCACAGAAACACCCCTCTCGGTTAATATCCCAACAGCATTAGCACATTTGTGTTACTGCTATGTTTGTTTATATATTAGTCTTATATTGTCAACATTAAGATTTTTTTATTCCTATCCTGCTTTTTTCCAGTCTTAGTTACTACCTTCCTCTGTTAATTCCTCTGGACTACTGCACTGCTTGTTCAGGAGGGGAAATAGACAAACAGAGGCTTTCCTGAGCTTCAGGATGAACGATGGGGTGATCTCTGCAAAAGTGCCACTGACTGCTCCAGTGGCTTCCACACATCACTTTACCAACATACAAGGAATCCGTCAAAATCTCACGTGTTGAGTCCCAATGACTCACTCCACGACAGGGCTGGCTGAAGCACCCAGGCTGTGTCAGGCTGGGATACCCATCCCTGCCTGCTTCTTGCATTGCAGACTCCACCTCATTCCCACTGCTGCCATCCCTTCTGGATGGTGCAGCCAGCAAGTGCTGCACCCAGCCATGGTCCACTGAGCAAAGCTACACTCACAGAAATACCTCATCAATCAGGAGAAGGAAATACCATAATTCTTTCTGGTTGAAGACTTTCTGCATGGACAGGACATAACTGGTCATACCTCTGGTGCTGATCCAAGACAAACCAGGCCATTAGGACCTGCCCAGTTACATTGTCACTGCTTTCCGTCTGACCTCAGTACTGATGGGTTGAATCAGCTGAGTAAAGCTAATCTCACTCCTATAGTGAGATTTCTTGTTGGCTTAAGGACAGTGAGGTATTTACCTACTCACCAACAAATTTCAGCAGAGGTTCTGAATATTTTTTTTCCCTTTTTCCTTTTGCCAAAACAAAGTCTTATTTTCAAGCATTCACATAGCTTTTCTCAGATCATTTTATATGCGTAGAAGTCAACAACTTCATCTGTATAACAAGCAGTGGTGCCAGCTGACACTTCCACAGCTTTTGGCAGCTTCTTTTAATGGTGGTGTTTGTTGTTTACCTGTCTTTCAAACTGACTGTGAAGTCAAGCTGAAGGACAGGTCAGTGAGGTATTCACAGGTAACACTCAAGAGCTGCATTTGATTCTTCATCCCGAGTGACTTACCTGAGAGACACTGAGAGGCTGGAATTTGGCCTGCACAATGAATGGAAAATATTACAGGTGTTTATTTATAGGTGAGAATCAAATATTCATGGCTTGACCAACAGTGACTCAGGGATTGTCAAATGGCAACATTTCAACGTGTTCAAGTGGTCCTGTGAAGAACTGGGTTAGCTGACTAAATAATAACAGTTAGCTGACTAAATGATAACAGTAATATGCCAGTCAGCATAAGCTGTGATGAGTTATATCATCTTTACTAAATCCATGGTCTCCAAAGAGTTTAATCACAGTTGGATGACACAAAGCCAAATATAAATTGCCTCGCTTAGCAATGACTGTCAGTTAACTTGCCTTTTTTTGCAACCACATATGAACAAAATATCATAAAGCAGTGGGTAGAAGAAAGAGCTAGCTAGAGAAGAGACCTGAACACAGATATTAGAAAAGTGTTAATGCTAGCTATGGGGAAAATACTTATCAGAAACATGAAATTGTTAAATTCAGGAAAACCTTTCTAATATGTGGTGTACGTAAATCCTCTGATGTTTGGATGCCTTATTACATGTGTAAAAAAACCTAGAGTGAATGAAAGAACAGAAAAATGCATTACAAGGAATAATCCTGCATGATCCAGAAACTGGACTGGATGATCTAACAGGACACTCATTTCTAGCAATTTGCTGAAGTAGTAAATAAAAAAAAAATTAAAAGTCTGCCTTTCCTGCCTCAGCTCTTTTAAAAATTATTATTATTAGAAAAAGTATCAAAAAGCATTTAATAAAAAAAAATTTTTTGCCTTCAGACATTGAACAGCAGTATCCGATTTGCAATCTTTAGGATTCTAACTTCTTTAACAATGATAGGAAACACCCTAATGCCTATTGTCTAACTGCTTCTATTGACTAGCCAGGGCAAAATTAGTATCAGTAGCATTTACATTGTTCTATAAATGGCCTGAGCAAAATCTCATAACAAATCCGTGGTGCAGTTGGAACTCATCTGTTGTTTGCACTTCCTACTCTGCAGATGAGACAGTCTCAAAAGACAGGGTAGGCTGAAGACTGGTTGGACAACTCTATAAGTGAAGTCTCAAGACTCTTGTCATTCTAGCTGTCTAAATTACTTAAACAGGACTCAGAGGGATTTAAAGGGGAGAAACGACATGACAAACAATTATATTCTAACACACTATTTATAACAATGCCCTTTCAGATTATTGTTCCACTCAGACTGACACATTACTGTAATCCCAGGGATGAATCAAGGGATTTAGAGTTAGATCGTGCACAGCTTGTAGGCATAAAAAAAATACGAATAAAGAACTGACATTCAGGAAATATAGAGCGACTCAAGGATAAATTCTGCTGGGATGAGCTTAATTTATCAATGTCAATAACAACGGTGAACACATCGCAAGAATACATGCATATTAATTGAAAATAACTCAGATTAAATCACTGCAGTTTGACATTTTGAGATAGGCACTTTATCTTTTCAAGAAAGAGAGCACTATAAAATCTTCAATCTGAAAACACATCTTAATTGCATGTTATCACCTCCTAATTGCTTCTATATTATATTAAACATTTTGCTAATTACTAGCCTGATCATGGTGTAAATAGCTTGAGGCTAAAGCTCATAACCAGCTGAAGACAACTGGGCACAATGAGGGCCACAGAGAAGTTTATCACTTCGGTGTATTATCGTGGACTTCCATCATTATCACTGTCTATCACTCTTTATCTCTGCTTCCCTTGTGAGATAAAGAAGAGAGGCAATAATGTAGATCAGAGGTTGGGTTGCATTTCAGTTAATCCATCTATTTCTAGCTCTAGATTTCTAATATTCCCTAGGGACAAAAGTTGTCTGCCTACTGCTGTCACTAATCTACTGCTTGAAGACTGAGGCCAGAATGCTATTTGCTCTACCACAAAGCTGGGTAATGGAGGTGCTCCCGGACAGCTGGAGGTGCGTGCTGCATCCGAAACCAAAGGACATGGATGAAATGTGTCGCTGTGAGCAATCTACCCACTTAGCTTCAGATCCCGAGTAATACACAGACAATACATAGGGAGTGTCTGAGGCAGCAGCTTGTGAATTCATCAGGAAAGAAAATTATTTATGTACAGGCAATAAAAATGCTCATACAAAACTGCCAGGTGACCCAGCAACGCAGGCAGTCATTCGGGCAGCAACTAATGATTTAGGTACAGTAATCATTTAGACAATTACTGTTACCTGAAACGAGCCAACCAAACCAGCATTTTTAAGGTTTTTTGAAAGAAAAAACATTTTATGCAACATCACATTCAGGAATTAAGTGACTTTGTGGGTTCCAAACTGCAAGGTAAAACACAGTTTTATAAAATATGACTTGCATTTCCCAAAGAAAGAAACCTTAAGCAGGAGGATATCTGGACAAAAGTAAAACAGCTTTTCTCACTATCCCTTCAGCAGAACATAAGTTGAAGCCCGTGCAGGGAGGAGGTGGCGATGTACGGTCTACGAATTTTGCTCTCTGTGTTTCAAATCAGACTTTGACTACAACCACATTGTCAGGCCTTGCTGTAAGATGCCAGAGCTCCGAGTTTGTCTCTGTTAATAAAAGATTACTTTATCTGCCTTTGCACTGTGGCAGCAGCAAAGGATCTATGTCTGGAGCTTCATTTACTAGGTGGAAAAACCTCACAACTTTTCCTGAATAGAAAGTTTACAAGTTGGGCAGAAAGAAAAGAGACTGCAAATAAGGGAATATGAAACGAAGATGAATTTAGGCCTGAGTCAAGAGATGCAAAAGCAAAGCGTTCTCAGCTCCAAACCGTTTTTCTATTGGAAGACCGCATTTCATGAAATTGTACAAAATTAATTAAACAGAAATTAATGCTCAAATCTGAAGAACCCTTCTACCCTCCGCACAGTCACTGACTCCTCAGTTCTGCGATAAGGAACCCTTTCTCCAGCGAAACAAGGGGTACCATCCCTGTTTTGGCCTTCCCCTTCCATGTTCCCCCTCTCACACCTCCCAGACTCAGCTATGGGTCATTTTTTTCCCACTTCAAGGGCTATATCACTCTCTCTTTACTTAAATTCTATTTTTCAGGAGCATCAAAAAATAAGTTAGTGAAGTGCAGTTAAATAAGAAGTGCTAACACCAGCCCTCTGTCCTACCCATGTCCCACTTGTGCTTGCTGCCCACCTCGTGGGATCTGTCTCTCTCCTCGGGGCTGCTGCGACTCTCTTGGCCATCCCATCTCTGTGCCGCTTTCCCGTGACAGCACAATCCCTTTGGTGAGATGAGCTTCAGTGTGACACTGACAGGAATGTCGGGCTGTGAAAGACTTTGTGTCAAAGCTTCAGAAACCGGGCTCCTTGTCAAAATTTCTCTGCTGTGAGCATGCAGAGGAAAGAAATACAGCGTAGCTAACCTGAAGGAAGCACTGATGCACAGCTGGTTTATTGCCTGGTACAGGTAAGACACTTTTAGGGAATATATTCTGTCTTTTAATGAGCCCACAGCAGAAGGCCCTGGATTTATCTCAGCTGCCAGAATCCTCTCGCTCTTTCAGGTTCTTATTATCTTTCTCTATTTCCTTCTCTCTTTCTTTCTAGGCTGTGTCTGTTTAAAGCGTCTCAGACTCTTTCTTCAGCTCCTAAGCAGTCTTTATAGGTGCCTGTGTTCTCCCCAAGAATTCCTTAATTTGCCATCCCCACTTCCACTTACGGCTGTGAGAAAGCTGTGCTGTATTCTCGCCTTCCTTTGTATCC
Organism: Podargus strigoides; assembly: GCA_028020825.1. Classification (NCBI taxonomy): domain Eukaryota; kingdom Metazoa; phylum Chordata; class Aves; order Caprimulgiformes; family Podargidae; genus Podargus; species Podargus strigoides. The sequence goes on along the minus strand of CM051628.1, from coordinate 13,983,493 downwards.
AAACCGAGGAGAGGGAGACATTTCCCAGTGGAATAAATATTCGGCCATGACAAGTTGGTGCAAGGATGGGCCCCCTATGTGGTGGTAAGTGATTTCAAGAACACCTTCTATTTAAACACAGGGGGGCACACAGCTTAGAGGGAAGCCTGTGCCACAAAACACACAACTCTTCCACGGGCTTATTTCTGTGGTTGTATTTTAAGCCCATGCTACAGATGAGTTTTATGATATTTGCTTGTTTGTGTTTTCTCCTCTGTATTCACATATATTATCTCCACAGCCACTAATTCTTGATATAAATGATGCTAAGCAGTAAAGTATGGTCCATTAACTTGATTTTTAAAAGTATCTAAAATTTACGCAGTGATTTAAATAATAATATAAATTATATTAAGTATGTGCAGCAGCAGAGGGTATGGCCTCCTAAACAGAATGAATTTCTCCTTGGAGAGCACTGATTAGTTCATTTTTCCTAATGAATCTTTCGTTATAGTCAGAAGTTCCTTTTTTTCCCCCTCACTGTCTCACTTATGAAGCATGCATATGTATATATGTATGTTCCATTTATATATTTGATAGCTAGATTAAGTAATATCCTACTTCACCTCCAGAAAGGGCACAGCACTTCTCAAGGAGGCAGTTGCATTTCTTAGGTGAGGGAAACTGAGCCCAAGGAGACCCACGGGTCCTCGATCTGCTCAATCTATGGGCCAGCCACCTCCAAGCATGTAACCCATTGCTAAAATACAGCCTGCAGAAAAGCAGATTAATAATGCTGCTTCTCTCAGTGAAATTTATTGTTGAGGCCAATTAGAAGGTGTTACCCATTAAGACTGCTGTAGCTATTACTGCTCCTGCTCTGTCAAAAAAGTGCAGCAGATGGCTTTGCACTGCCTTCTCCAGCATCTAGCCATGCCCCTCTGCTTTGGCTCTCCCCTCACTCCCCATATTCACACCGTTCTTCCCCAGGGCAGGGCTAAGGAGAGAGAAGTCCCCCCATTCCCTCACACGTGCTTTATGTGCTCCTAGAAGACAGGCTGCCATCTGGCCTAATGAGCTTTGAAACAAACTGCCTTTAAGATAACTTTCCTCTACCTGCAGTGACACTCCTTTGGCAGTTGTTTACCAGCACCCTGGTCATTTAGGCTGCGGTTTAAGATGCATCACGGCTGTTGTTTTTTTCCCCTAGAAATATCAATGTAGGTAGTGCTTTCCAGTAAGTGGACATTAATTCATGCTAAATTACAGTGGGATTCCCAAGAAATTACATATTACATCCACATGAATACTGAAAGAAATCATTATGATTAATGGTATAATTTATATGTGCATGTTGATGAAAGAATCATAATCTAGAGTAAATTAGTAGAGATTTATGTACTAATAATTTTGTTGTGCTCTAAGGTCCAGACGAAAACCAACTAAGTGAAGTTGTATTGACAGCCAGTTCATATTAGCATATCTTAAAGGGATAGTATAACAGTATCAAATAAATAATTTCTAATGCATGTTAATTCCATTTCACCTTTCTTTTCCTCCAGAATCTCTATTTATGGCATTGCTAGGAACAAGGCATCAACCCTTTCATCTTCTCATATGTGCAAAAGAGTCAACATGGATGAGATAAATGAAAATACTTAAACATAAAATAACTGACTTTTAAAGGAGGAAAGTAAATGAACTGACCTGCTCCATCCATGTGCTTCTGAGTGCATGAAGGCCACGTGGATTTACGTAGAGAAGAGGAATTTCATGCAGTTCAAGACATTACTTATCACAGGTAATGCAGCTGTGGCATTTGGAGAGCACAGAGGCCATGAACTGAACTCACGTTTGACTTTCCATATAGGAGAACATCAGCAGAAGCACCTTCCTTATTGGCAATATTTTTTGAAGTCCTTACTGCTTAAGCTGAAGTACAATTGAAGCTGAGGGTAGTGTGGGCCTTTTCAAAACTCAAGTCTATGTTGCAGAAACCATGTAGCAGTGTCACACAGTCACCTTGTGGGGTTTGAAACACCGGCTAATGGTAAACATGCAAAGTAAAGTGCGTTACTTAATATTCTAAAGAGATGGTTGTGAATTGTTTTACATTAATCACTAAAGCAAATGTTTATAAAATGCATCTCTGTGTATAATCACTAACTGCTCTTACCTCTGAAGTTCTTATGGGAAATAGAAAGTGGAAGGTAGGTTAAATTGTCTATTCCAATTCATTTTTAAAAACAAGAATAAATCGCTGACCAAGTAAAATTTGCAAAAATTTTTTCCTAGGGTGCTCTTGGTACATCATCCTTTCCAAATATTTTTTAAAGAAATGGTATAATCTAATCAAAACAGACATGTTTTTGTAATAAGCTACTTCATCAATCTATAGCAGCCCAGATAGGACTCCTCCCCGAGGAATTTAGAGCTTAAACTGTTTGCAATTTCCATGAAGAAAACATCCCCTGAGCTATGTGTCCGAGACTAGTGATGTGAGCCAACAGCAGCACTACTACTGTACATTAGTAATTTAAACAAGATCCAGAATGTTTTCCCCTGTAAATTCCCTTTCAAGACAGATATTTTAACTTCTCTTTTGCTGCTGGGGACATACTTTCTTTGTAGCACAAACCGGAATATTAGAGGTAGTGTTTTACATTTTATACAAGCTCTGATATATTTGCTCATAACAAAGCCTGTTGGAGGATTAACTCGCTTCTACAGGGAACCCAACATTAATTTGCAAAGGAGAAATTACTAATAAGATTTCTAATGTCAACCAGCCTCTGTCCATGGATTTTACCTAGCTACAACTCATGGAACCTGTAGCCACCATTATATATTATGCAGAACACCCAACTAATTTTCAAAATCCTCACTTAAACCTTAATTCAAGGGAAAGACCTCTTGATCTTACAAAAAGCATTATTGCTGGAGATTAAACTGCTTGATGCTATGTATTGTTCTAGCTGCAGTCAAGAGGGAATATTAATTGAGATGTTCCATGGATTACAGTGTGTATTCCACAGTGGTTCACATGTTTCCTGGCGGTCTTTCCAACAGGAATAGCACAAATGAGGGGAATAAGATGGATCATTTTGAACCTTAGTTGTTAAGCCATTGTTCTGTTGTGCACAAAAGGTAATGCTTGGTTGATTTGCTTTATTTCTGAGCTGTTCTGATTTTTTCCCTGTGCACCTAATCTCTGGCACTTCCTCTGTGAGTCATCAGCAGCTGGACCCAGCGAAACCACAGGAACTAGCTCCTTGTAAAGAGCTCTAATGGTGCTATTACTCAAGTTCAATTCTCTTTAAGCCTCGTAAAGAAGCATCATGAGTCATATGGTACAGACAAGAGTTCTTTTGCATTTGCTTCTTTAGGAAAATCAAAACCCATGCTTTGCTTTTCCAGAGTGATTACAATGGATGTCTCCTATACCTATCTCTCTCTGCCTGTACTTTGCAGCAAGGATGAAATGTCATTTTCCTCTTGGTTCCTCATTACTTTTTCTTGTACTTACCAGTTGTCATGCCTATAATTTAAAGCAAGTTTGTAAAAATAAAACAAAACAAAAATTCACAACCATTTAGCTCTCTCCTTTCTGCTCGTTTTCATTGCATGGAAGTTCGAGGTGATTCACACCTCCGATTCAGCTGATTTGATTAGTTGTTGCTGCCATACACCTGCTGCTGTCACGGCAGTAGCCTGTATTTGTGGCGCACATTCCCGCTGGTTGACAGAACTGGTGGATATTGTATAGTAGATTGAAAAGAATAGTTTGAATGGTAATTGTTCTGCACCCCTGCTTACACAAACCCAGCAAAAGTTGGGTCTATAAAATGAGTCTCATGATTTGCGTTCAGTAACTAGGATGGTCAGACACTTTATTCTAAGCTAAAGACAAATTTTTAACTGCACAAGAGAATAACTTTTTCAGATGAACTTTACAGTAAGATGGTTGGAAATTTTTTATAACCTCTGTTGATTTCTAATTCTCAGGCATTTCTAATACAAGACAATTTGGAGACTTTGAAGAGCTCTGGGGGATCTCTTTGACTCTTGGTAGGAGTTCCTTTCCTCTCCTTCAATTAAAACAAGTCATTCTTAACATTTAAAAATGGTCCTTATTAAAAGAATGTCTCATAGTTATTATCCTCTCAGGCTAGTGCTTTGCCTTCTGATGCAGTCTTGCATGCTGGTTGTAGAAGCTTGACTGAATTGTAATGCAATGCTGCTCAGGGACTGATAGTCTGGGCCAGTCTGTAACCCTGGGCAGCAGAAAAAGAAACAGAGTTTATTGTTTAACTTATTCAATGGAGTGAACTATATGGCATTTGACAAACATCCTCTTGCAAAGTGGAGGGGTACCTCTGACCACAGAGGTCTTTGAATTATCCATGAAACAGGGAGACACTGAAATTGCACATGCTTCCCAAGTCAAAAATATTTCAGCAAAAAAATGAGGGATAGCACGAGTAGCATTTAACTGGTAGGAAGAACTGGAGAAACCAAATACAGAAAATATGAAACCTCCTAAAGAGAGGTAAAATGAAACTGTAGTCTCTAAAACAGATCCTTTATTTATTAGAACAGTTGTATTTAAATGGATTAAGAGCTCCAATAGAGGCATTCCCAAGTTGCAATCCACATACCACAAGTGGTATGCAAGTGTCTGCACCGTGACACATGAGCCCATGTAGAGCTTCAGGCTGAGGCTGCTGTCACCACCACTGCTCATGGCAGCACTTGGCACGAAAAAGTTTTACAATCACAGTCCTAAAAGATGAACAGTTTTCCCTTTCATGCAAGATACTCATTTTCAGGCCAGTAGCTTGTCTCATCTAAAGTACACGCATTATTCCTCTGGTTTGAACAGAACCAAATGTTTTGATGCTTTCATACAATAAATGCAATCGAAATACCAATTTACCAGCAGTGCCAAGATTTAGAATTGATTACCTCTGCCTAAACAAAGGTAGTGCTATTTCTCTTGATGCATTTCTCCAGCTAGCTATTAAATTAGTGGCAGATTGCAAATTATAGTTCCACAGAAGAAAAATCCAACAACTATTTGAGGCCAATATTGTGCACATTTTTAATGTGCACTTTTTCAAATATGCACATCTAAGCTGCTGTGTTATGGAAGAATTTATTTTTCTAAAAGCAGAGAAAAGGCACAAGCAGATAAAATTTTAGGCAGACTGCAATTCTACGTTTTGGAAGTATCCACAAAGTTTTCTGGCATTAATTTCAAATTAATATTTCATTAAAGTAGTTTCATGTGCAAACTTTAGAATGATTAATTTGGTACTTTTGTTCAGGTTTTACCTTTTACCTATACAGTCCACATTAGTGTTTTAAAATTGTGCTACAGATGATTTTCCTACTTTCAGATACAGAAGAGAATAGGATGGAACCAAAGAGCTTCTAATTTTCATCCAGTTGTAACAGATGTATTTGATTTATAGTAGAAGCTGGTTTCATATTCTTTAAAATGTTGTAAACAAATTGCAGCTGCTTGATTTTTTGATGCCATCATGAATATTCATGATAATTTTCCAAGATCTACAAATATAAGGTGACCTTAGACAAAAAAAAAAAAAAAAAAAAAAAAAATCAGACTTGGGTGGTATAGAGTGTTAAGTCATTACTTTTTCACCTTTCTATGAATTACAGAGACAGCTGCAAAGTCTGTGCTCAACATCACATGCAGGGCTTCTGGCAAATGTTTTTCCATGTATTTTAAACAGAACCAACGAAAAGCCATTGCACTAAAGCTGTGCTAGTGGAGAGTCTGATAAGACATTTTGGCGCAAATATAGTGGCCCTGAAAGAAGTCACTGGGTATGTAATCAAGAGCTCTGAACGTGACTTTTAAGCACCTTAGTACACATTTGTCAGCATGCAGTAGCATAGTTTCCTGGCCATAAGAATGGAAGGGAAAAGGAATGTCAGCTGAAAGACGGATGGAAGAATACAAAAGAAAATCAAAACTGGCAAAGCTAACTGTTCTGTTTGCACACCCATTAATTGTTCAGCAAATAAAACTGACACTAAAGCATATAAAAGATATATTATGTTGTGTGATATTCTATTACATGATAGGCTACTGTGTTATCCATAACTGTATGCAGCAAACAGGCCATTTTGCCCACCCATCAGCAAAGTTCCCTCTTTTTCACAGTATTTCCACACACTGTCTATAACAGATATGTTTGTGTTTCAGGTGAAATGTTGTTTTTTTTTATGACTGATAATAGAGCGTATATGGAGACGGTAATTGTATCAGTACCACAAGCCAGTCAGATAGGCCAGGGATGAGAAGGTAGGGGGTCCTGACTAATATGAGAAGATGTAAGAAAAGACTTGAGAAGGTGAAGTCTTTTCACTCAGGAAGATGCAGGACTTTTAGGGTGTTGAACTTCAATGGCATAAATTGCTTTAAGTGATGCTGAATTACACCAGCTTGCCTTAAATATTTGGGTCATCTGATATGTAATTTAAGTATGGCCTATGTGACCCAAATTTCTAATGATACAGCTCAGCAAGTAATGACTTAAAATGACACATTAGTAACAAAAACCAGGATTTGTCCCAAAATTCATAAAAAGCATTTTCTACTAAAGCACTACCTCCACAACACACCTTTTTCCTGGGGTATTCACAAGGTTTAAATAAATGACGGGTAATATTTTCGTAAGTACACATATGACTTAGAAATCCATGCTCCACTTTTAAACTGAAGGAAAATGTTTAAAGTGATTTCAAAGGGATTGAGGTGATGAAACACTATAAAAAAAAATCCTACTAGGCTCCTCTTACATTCAGTATCTTACCATAAATGCTTAGATGTCCCTTTGAAGGTCAGTGAGATCTAATACACTAAGCATCCAAGATGCTTTCAGAACTGTGAATGAGACCCCTAAATAACATAAGTGCTTTTGAAAATGAGATCTAGCAAAATCCTGTAGACATGTTGGTTTTAGTAAGGGTATCTGAAAGACTTACCTGTAAGTTTCAACAGCTTTAGGAGCCCTTGACAAAAACCCTTATTCTTCTTGTATCAACATCAGAATGTAAACTGAGTACAGTCCTATAAACAGAAAGAACAATATAAGTTGATCTGTTTTTTAATGTTGATTCCCAAATTACCATGCAGTCTGAAACAAAAGGTAAGAGAAATCCAAATCACTTCAAAATAAATTCCGCATACCCAGTAATGTCAATGTCATCTGGCCAGCTCAACACCAACCAGCACAGTCAAAATTGCTCCACCAACCAACACCATAGACCTCATTTTTCCTCTACTTTCAGATTTTCAAAAACATATATTGAGACTAATGCTAAGTACTTTCAAAACTCACTCCAAATAAACAGATGAAGAATAATCTACTAAGAAGTGAAACCAGGTTATATTTTGATGCATTTCTAAATTTTTTTCTGAAGTCTTTTAAGAGAAGACAGTGACATATGCATTATACATCAAACTGATTATTCATCTTTATAGGAAACAATACTCCAATACGAAAAGTCTGAATTTCCTTTTTCTCCCTGTGGCTTTAATACAATTTGTCTTATACCTATAAAGCCTGCAGAAGTACTGCAGTAAATTAAGGAAACAAATTTGACAGCTAGGTACACATTTTCCAAGTCATTTTTTTAACTGTGGATATGGGAATTCTTCATGACAGTGAACACTATCTAGACAACAGAATGATCTAAAGAAGATAGTCATTGTTTGTATGAAAGCAAGGGAGTACCTCTGCCTGATTTGCCATGAAAATATTAGTCAGGTGCTGAGGATGCTCTAGGTGGATGGATATATTATGTGCTAACGCTTTCTTTACCATATGTAGACAACATGAAATGCTTGGGTAAATATGCAGTTAATATGAAACCATGCCTGTGTACCTTTATGTTTTGTTTTGTTTTTTTTTTTTCTTAAAGCCCATAAACCATAGTTTTATGAAAACTACTTTTGGAATTAGACAAACTGTACACAGACTGATTTTATTTCACAATTAAAAAACTCCCACATTTTCAAGCCTGATTCTCAGCAGGTCACATCTTTTTACATTTCATAGACATGACATGTCATTAGGAAATGGTGCTACTCTTGGTTATGTTGGCATGTCGTGTTATAGTACGTTAGAAAACATGATGCACTGACATAACCATGCATGACCATTATCCAAATGACACGTTAAATCCTGGCAGTTCAGAAAGAGGCACATTTGGTTCTCAGTACACATATTCTGCATCTATTGTAATCTACACATGCAAAGTGTAAAAGACTGGAAAAAACACAAAGGAAATAGTGCAATCATGAAGTCAAATCATACTTTATTCAGCGTTCATCCAAATTCACATCTCAGAGTATTCAGCACCGTCCCTGATTGATCATTTATGCAAAACAAACCTCAAACAAATACAAATAATTATCTTTGAATACTAGAAGAAAACAGAATCACCTTTTATTACTTCCATAGCTGTTACAGCTGATCTTTGTGTTTTATCCTTTCTTGACTTTCAGTGTGCATTAACATCTGGGACTCATCACGCTGTCCGGCATTTCAACAAAGATGATGTCACTGGTGCCAAATACTTTGACAAACATGGCTACTGCATAAATCTAAAGAACTGAAACACCAGACAAATTATGTTTACAATTAGAGACAAAATGAATTGTTTGTACCATGAGTTTAAGTACGTTAAATACAGACTTTCTTTCCAGAGGGAAGACATTGACTGAAAACTGTAAAAGCAAGCAATTTTTTTTTTTTTTTTCTCTCTGAGAGTTTGAAGGAGCTTTTGATCTTCCAGTGTCCGTTACAACCTTGGGGAAGGTTAAGTTAACCCTTTGAACAAACATTCCTACCAGCATCCAATTCATTTGAACAAAGTAACTTAATCATCAGCTAAACTGAATTCAAACTGCTCTAGAGAACATGAACTGACACAAGTTAGCTCCGATGACAAGGAAATGAAAAAGAGTGAATTTGTTGCTGACATGCACCGAGGGACCCAAACTCTCGGTTCCAACTTTGGAGGCACCAGGCAGTGTGATTTTGTTGCACAGAAGGTGTTGGTGTACTGTTGGCCAAGGTGCAAATTGTGTCCCAGCGGTGCAGAGACCCATGCACTATCCTGGCTCCTGCAGTGCTCCTCAGAGGGCATCCCGGGCAGGAAAGCAACAGAGGACAACTCTGTGCAAGTCCGTTCTTTCCCACCCTGCTGAGGGAGCAGAGGCAGCAACCATGGAGAACACTTCAAGTACTGTCTCTTCTCCAACCATGCACTGGAGGAAGAATTTCTTTCTTACATTTTTCTTCCTATGCACCCACTCAAAACCTAGCAGGCCTCTTCAAGGATTGTTTTGTTAAAGATATAATTCAAAAGGAAATTATCCAATTCAGTACTGACCACTCCCACCAAGAATTCATAAAAGCAGCATCACTTTACCAGTCAGACAGGGAAGGGATGCAGGAGACTTCAAGGACACAGGTTTATAATTGCAGAATAGCACTTACAAGCTCTGCATTTCTCTGCTGCCAGTGTGTATCTGCTGTTACAGGAATTGTGAGCACTGGTTTCTCCAATAACAGGGTAGACAAAAAAAGGATGATTAAAGGAGGCACAGAACCACCCAGTCTTGCTATTAGGCCTAAATCTGGCACTGCAATGATTCCAAGGGGTGATAATTGCACAGGGAATTTCTGTGGCATAGACACTAATTTACATTACAGCCATCTTAATCATCTAACCACCTAACAATTGTTAGCAATATGGCATGTACTTACCAAGATATGTCTACTACCTGAGAAGACAGATAATTATTTTAGCTGAGACTCTTCAATCTCTATTTAGAAAATAAAATATTCAATAACAAGGCGTATTTCACCTAACACAGAAAAGGAAAAGTGAAATTCTAGATAACATATAAAACAGCAAATAAGCAAATAAACCCCAACACAGCAAAGGTGTCAGATAAGGATTTAAGTTCTTTAATCACACTGCTAATAAAGTTTGAATAAAATTAAGTCACCTATCATTTATTATACCAGAGTACAAGTTCAAATATTAAGCTAAAATATGATTAACTTAGGTTTCAGCTGGCTCTGAAAGCATTCATCTGAACTTGATATTGGTGAATACTTTCACACCAGCAACTATTACTTTCAGCCCTCGGGTATAACATCTTGCACCCAGAAGTTGCAGGAACACATCGGTATTTTTTCCCACACACAGGAATACTAGCCTTGATGCAACTACAATACCTCCTTATGCTTAGCCGTGCCAATATTTCCCTTTTGCTTTCTACCACATGCCTTGGTGTAAAATCTCTCTGATAAAACTAAAAGAACAGCGAGTTTTATAAAACAGAATAATCCTACTGAACATGCAATCAATTAACTCAAACACAGAGATGGATATTTTTTGAAAGCTCCTTACAGGCGCTAGACAAACACAGTGAGATAACAATGGCAAATTGTTTGGCTTACTAATTGTAACCAAATGTATGCCATTCTATCAAAACATTCTCAGGAGGATGTCAAAGACTCTTTTTTTAAGTAAACATCTTGTGTCATCCTTTTACTGAAGTGGAACAAGGGTCTCCAATAAAAATAGTACGTATCAAGGACCCTCAAAGAGGTTTATATATATGTTACAGATCTTAGAAAATACAGCTTGAGAGGTACATTGATAATTTCACCCAGCTGGGCAATAAACATTCCTGCCAAAAGAATTATGTAAAATTTCATAAACTCTTTTTAAAGAGAATATGTTTCAAGGAGACAAAGTGTAGACTGAGTTACTTCACTTTTTTTTTTTTTTTTTAACAGCTGTCTTCTATGGAAAGCATTTTAGTGTGTAAAATCCCTCTCCTTGTAAAATACTCTAAAGAGAAGCCAAAATTCGAAACTGACTGTAATGTATAATACCAAAATGGCACATGGTGCAAACTACAGAACAGTTTAGCAGTGAGAAATAAACAAACCTCAACCAAATAAAAAGGCTTTTCACATCTGAAGTAACTGATAAAATAGCAATGAACAACTAAAGGCAAACACTTTTTCATCAAGGCATGCTTTAACCTTTAAATACAATACATATCCAACGGGAACTACCAAACAGTTAAAGCATTTGATCATTCTTAAAAATGTGGATTGCAGTGCTGTACTTCTCTGCTGAAAGAGGAAAAACAGTTGAAGCCTCACATTTTAAAAAAGAATCTATACATTATAGCAATGGATCCAAAATTAAGAAAATTAAGGAGAAACATAAGTGTTTTGCCAGATTTGTCCTCAATAAATCAGTTCTTCAAGTTTTCCCAAGATGCCTAAAGATAAGTTAATTCCATTCAAATAAATAGTAAAGATTGCATTCGTTTCAGTCACGCAGAGTACGTGAAGAGAAAGGCATCTGCTGCCATAGGGCCTTAGGAAGTGCTAAGCATAGAGCTACAGGGAATTTTAGCCTTGTACAATGCTACAATAATTCTTGGCTGGGATTTCGGAGAATTCCCAGTATAAATACAACTTAAGAAAAGACTGCTTCATAACAACTCCATTTTAAGAAACAGAAAGGAGCTCCCTCCAACAGATTTTTGACTGAGATTATTCTAATGAACATGCAAAATATTTTCCTTCTAACCTGCTCTAGACAAACTCTCTTTTATGGGAAACACAAAATTTTCAAGATCCTGGGAAGAAAATTACGAGAGATTGCTAGTTACCAACTGATTTCCCATAGTTCTCTATCAGCTCTGACATCTGAGACCCAAGGCTGTAGGAAATGCTGCTAAAACTACTGGGAATATTGAGCTATAAGAGGCTGATACTGTGACTGACTGGATTACCAGCCTTAGGAAGGCAGGGATGCCGTAATATTTGTTCTCCTCTTCTTCATTTTCTTTCCTCCTTCCAGGCAGTGAACAGACTGCAAACCAAGAAGTACAGAAACGTAAAAAGAAATAGAGAACTTGCTTCTGGTCCTTTTATCCTTCAAAAATCTAACTATCTGCAGGAAACAGAAGAAAAATCCAAGCACAACATTAAAGTTTTAGCATAAGTACAACCAGGCTGGATGAGACCAAAATTCCCTCAAGCAGAGTCCTGCCTCCAGCAGCAGTCAGTGGCAGAGAACGAGGCTTGTACTTAGTGATCCCTCTCCTTGGTTGTACCTCTCCAACCACAGGTGGGCAGCATGCTTGGGATTTCCTTCAGGAGAGGTTGCTGTAAGCAAGGTAGCTCTCTCATGGCCATCTCTTTATGCTTACTTGCCTGTCGCTATTGTCAAAGGATAGTATGGGATAAACCAGAGATGATTATCAATAAGAATAAAGAGCAGCAAGAAATTCTCTAGAAGAGTAGTCATTGCAGTATGCTGGCTGAAGGACCAAACCAGAGGAGAGAGGTTCTTAATTCCATATAAGGAATCGCAAAGCCCCGTGCAATTGTTCAGTCACTCAAGGCTGATCTAAAGGTCACATAGGTTTATGTACATGATGCCAAAGCATAACTAATTGTAATGCAGTTCAAATCATAATAGTTTTAGTTGTGATTTAAAACAAACAAACAAACAAACCTTTTTAAATGTAACTTCTTTGTACTTAGAAAGCTAATAAATTGTTGAACTTGAAGAAGCATAGGCAGATGCAATTTCTATAGAAAACTGAGTGGTACGTAGAATGGGCAATTCAAAACATGGCTCTAAAACACAGTAACAAGGAATTAAGCCATAGCTAAAGGCATGACATTCCTAGATGAAAGATAACAAACAGCATTTTTAAAATAGATTTCTTTAAAATTTCATAAAAGAAAATCAACAGCTAATGCAAGCCAGCCCTAGAGTTGCTTTGGTTTTGTTGGAGCTGTGGTACTAGTGATATGACCAAAAAAAAAGGAATAACATGAAATAGGCAGCTGAAATATCAGAGGGAAGAGAAGTTTATTTAGAAATTTCTGCTAGTGGTATCCAGTAATAAATTTAATAATCAGCTGTCTAAAATGGCCTTTTGGTTCCTCACAGATACTTTTTCAAGATCTGCTGCTTACTATCACTTGTTACAGGCCTGGTGTTTCCTTTCAGACTTTCCATCTAGATCAGAGCTACACAAGACTCATAGGTTCAGAGGGACTATGCAAACATTGATCTACATTCCAGTCTAAGTGATTTTACAACCTGGGATTTCACTATGAATTTCAAGTTTATAACTAACAGCAAAACCATAAGCAAAACTTCATCAGAACACATACAACTACTGAAGTTTCTGAAATAAAACAAAACAACTCCCCCCAGTCTTATGAAACAACAGGTTGCTTCTGCTGTATTTAAAGAATGAATTGGGAATGATTCACTTTTCCACTATTTTTAGTGGATGTTTAGTGTTGACATGGCAAAACTGTTTATAAACATAAAACCTATGTACAGCTTTGTAGAAAATCAAAACCCTTCACTATAATCTACAGAACTAGATAGATTTACTAGAATTGTCTACAGAAAACAAGTATCTACAGGCACACAGATGCATACACGGATATACACTCACACATTGCTATTACCTACTGGCTCCAAACTTTATTATGTTGCAGTGGAATTATTGCAATAATTCTGCTATCAGACAGGACTTGATTACCAAGCAAGGGCTGAATTTATAGCCTTCTGATTCACAAACTGAGCACATATGTTGACTTTAGCTCAAAAGAAGTTACTGCTTACCATCACAATTTTGTATCTGTTAGCTAAGCTTAGCAGGACATAGGAGAAAAGGTATATTAGAAAAAAGTTTGGATTTCAGTTAGAAAGGGGGTTATAATAATAAACAACACATAAATTTGTATAAAAGTATATCTATTACATAGATTTAAAAGGAATACAGAATATGTAAACACACAAACACATATGTATATACCTGCACATCAGTGAAACACAGCCATACTACAATTAGGACTTGCACATACTGAGAATCAATACCAACATTTATAAGCTTTTAAGAGAGAGTTAGGAACAATTTCTACAAAAGCTGAGATAAATACTTTCTGTGAAGTTGCTCTGGGCTGCTCCATGACCAAGAGCATCAAGGCTTTATTTCCAAACTTTGTGTTTCCAAGCTGATACAATGCAACAGCCAAAATATTATCAGAAGCAGATAGCAATATTATCTAACCTGACATTGGAAGATGCTTCAGTATGACCTTTTACCATAACTTTATACACAAAACTGTTCAAGTCACTGTTTGGAAATTCAACCTTTTGATGCTAGATTCAAGCTGCTCTTCAAAAGAGCAAAAACTTGGGAAATATCATGTAATAAAATGAAAAGTTTTGGCAAGGGGAAGTGATTAATTATGAAGAAACTGTATTTTCATGATATACTAATAGAAATCTAACTGCCAATAAGAAAATCCACCTTTTCTTTGGTGGGATTCTTCCATGCCTCTACATCACCATAATGACCATGTTAGAATTGCTCAGGTAGATAACAAGCAATTTGAAATTATTCATTAAAACAAATGACTACAAACTTCTGCCTAAACTCATTCCAATTTTGCTCCTTATTACATAAATTATTCCACTGCCTTCATCGCAATTAATCAGTCTGTTATCAGCCAGTATGAGTGAAAATGACAGAATCAGGCCCAATACAGCCTATAGGGGATAGATTTTAACAGTTGCTCTAAACATGCTTTTGACCTCTTTGCCAGCAGCAGTATTTGGCAGCAGTATTTGAGTGTTTTCTTTTGAGATATTTTGTATGAATGAGATACAGAATTTTCTGGCTCACAGTCTGGAATATCCTCTACTAAATCTTGGAAGAAATTAACACAAAGATCAATGAATGTTTTCCAGTTTTAGTTTATGTCATTAAAACAGCCTACTATAATAACCCAGTCAGTTATTTTCCATTTAAGTGCAGCCTTTCATTCAGCCTGAAGTTTAGAATGTAGTCCTATCTTCATATTGAAATTAAAATGCAATTGAATATATTAAGCAAGAACAGAAATGATTCAACAATGTCTTCAGATGTTTCATCCTTTATTAAGGAGAAAAAAAAATTAGTAAGAATTCTACCCAGAAACTGCATTGTGCTTCCATTTTGAACAAGCCCAGCCTCTCTCACTGGTGTGCTGGGCTGTGTGGGTGAGCAACTGCTATGGCAGCCTTTTGCTTCCTGTTGTATTTTGGAACAGGTAAAATATTTCAGTTATGATGTATGGCTGGATTGGAGTCACCTGCCAAGACATGAAGGAGGGGCACATCTTGGGGGCCGGTTTCCCTAGGAATGTAATGGGGTACCTGCTGCAGTTCTAAGTGTCCACTTTCTCTTAATAAGCCAGTTGTGTGTTACATATGGGATTCTGGATCTATTTTGCAGAGTCCTCAGAAATGGCAAAGAGAAATGGTTTCAGCAGGAGATAATAGGCTTTATGACTTTTCCCAAATTATTCCCCTTTTTAGTGGCCGTCATCTTGTCGGGTGACATCTGGAATGATTAGAGGATGATATTTTAGACTGACAACTGGGCTGTCATTCACACTTTCAGTCAGCAAACATCCAGGTTGCCCAGGGTTACAAAGCTAGTTTATGCCTTTGTCCTGTAGTATTTAGTGCTGCTGCTTCTTTACCTTGATTTCAGATGAAGCGGTTCTGACAGCTAGCGCCAGAGGCAGGCAGGCAGAGAGCTCATGTTGATGGTGGGAGTCCCGTGGTGCCTTTGTATGCGACAGTTTTAGCACTTCTGTGGCAGCCCATCAGGCAGGACATAACCCTGGAGTATTAGGGTGGGTCTAGTAAGTTCATCTGCTTTCAAAAAATAGAGGGCCGATGTTTATCTATACCCTAGGAACACATCTAATTAGTTTAGGCTTATGTACCTGAATGGGAGCTTTCTTACACAACCCAGTTGTCTGCAGAATTATTATCCTAAAGCAGACCAGAAAACAAACCAGCCCAAAGCAGCCTTGGGGCTGTGAGGATGAGCAGTCCTGGTGCTTTTCTCAGCATGCAAGAGCACCCTCACCAAATTACCAGCGAGAATAAATGTGCTCCACAGCAACAACTTCGTGTTGCTCAACCATCCCCTGATACACAGTCTAAATTCCTTCCCACTCACTCACTGTCTGTGTGCATCCCTGATCAAAACAAAGGCCTCTGCTTTTAAATGTTTCAGTTTGGGAATCCAGCTTTGGGCACCAAAAGCCTGATTTTCAAAGGGAAAAATAACCTGCAGTTCTCAGAAAATTCAAAGCAGTGCTATGAGCATGTACTAGCTCTGATACACAAGACCTAGAACACAATAATCAGGAACACAAGAACCGAAGCACAAAAGACAGCTTGCCTGCAGCTTCCCTTCATTTCTCTTTGCCTCAATGTATTCTTCTTTTAACATAAAAATAACATTCCTTACAGACATACTGAGAGAATAGGATATTCACAAAACTGAATAATTTTAAATTAATAAACTAGCTGATAAATTAAGATAAGGAATGACTAACATTGTTTGTCATCAGTGAACAGGTAACTTGCTATTCTTTTGGTTCCAGGCAGATAACAGTACAAGCTGTCCTAGAGCACTTTATTTCACAGACCACTTTAAAACTCACAACATGTGTCTGTGACATCTGCCTTCTGCAAACAGGCTTGCAGCCTTGTCCTCAGAAAATGTAAAATGGAAAGAGTATGCTCAAAGCAAATTTGCTTAAAAATTCAATAAAAATGCCTTAAAACACTGGCAGAAGTTGCATAGCCTGAAGGCAAGGAACTCATTCAGTAGTGTTTCTAGCTAATGTTTCTGAAGCATGCAAAAAAGTAATAAAATTTCATAAACAAGTTAGAGAAAAAAGATGACTCCTTTTGCCTGTTGTATGTATCTGAGGCCGTAATGCCTCTACACAGGGCTGTATTATGCCTCCAGTGTACCTTGTTCCTGGTGCTCTACAAGAAAATTCTTGCCACATACAGCAGCAGAGAAGTTGAAACCGGAAGGAAAGAAGCATGTATATGTGTGTGGACATGGTGTTAAAACAAAAGGAGAAAAAAAAGCTGTCTGAAGCATACTTTGGTAGCATTGTTCTGGAGCTCAAACCAAAACCCTTCTAAAGAGCAACAGGAATGCAAATAAATCACTATGATTTATTTATTCTAACTTTTAAAATAGTTCACTCTGATTCTTCTGGAGGAGCATCTCAGAAAGCTGCTTGTTAAATATAAATTAAAACTATTCAAGAGGTAATATTTGTAAAGCACTTTTGCATCCACAGATGAATGCTGCTGTATAATATGAACATTGACATATTTGACAAGGCAACAGAGTTAAGTGTGATACAGAGTCAGACTAAAGATTTTTTTCTTGTCTGAAAAGCCCTTGTTTTGTTACTAATATTAGAGCTACAGAGGCCTATTTGACAAAAAGCACCTCCTAATCTGAGAGCTGTAGCTCTTAAGCTCCATAGTAGCAGCTATTTACCTGGTTGGCTCACTCTTCACAAAATGTGCCCATTAAGCTCAGGGTATAAAGCCAAAAAAAAACCCCAAACCAACAGCCACTCTACTGAGCATGACTGAACAGGCGACTGTGCTGGTATGTGTTTGATAAGAGACAGCAGAGGAAAAGGAGATAAACTCCTGTCTTACACCAAGGTTTATGTATTGCATTTAGAACAATAGGGAAAGCTATCATTGACTTCATTGGAAATAACTCATAGTAGCAAGAATTCTGTCTGGTTGCAGGTGTTTGGAGGATTTTCCCCAAGGAAAGCTTTATGATATATATATATATATATACGCACACACACATACATATACAACATCAGCTTATGTCAAGGGAATTTATGCATGCATTCTCAACCAAGAGTAAATTTTACCCCTTTTCTTGTTCACTGGTGTTATACAAGCATTTTCCCAGCTTGGCAGGGCTAAATTAAATTGGGCAACGTTCTGTGTGTGTGTTTGATGTCTGCTAAATGAAGTGAGCTTCCAATTCGTCATATTTACTCAAGCTCACTCAACTCTAGTAAAAATTAAAATGTTCCAGTTAATTTAACGAGATAATTTAGTGCTCTCAAATCTTTCTTGCTCAACATTTGTTGCTGTTTAGAAGTCGGGGGTATGTGCTGCCATGTAATTCTTTGGACAGCTCTGAGGACTTAATAGTAGACATTTTAGACACTGGACTGACATGGTGTTTAATCCCAAGCAAGTCCCTGAGCTGCCACTGGAGAGGGGAAGTCTAGGATCAGGCCCTTTGGATGTATTATTTAGGGAAAATGGATTACACAAAAAAGCCATAGAACGTTCAGGAAATAATCAGGGTGGCTAAGGTTGCAGTTGGAAGGAGAGAAGTAAAAATTTACCACATTGAGTAACTTGGATGCAAAGAAAAAGTAGGCAAGGGCTACAAGAACCAAATTAATCAAAGTATCCACACATAAAGCTTTACTTGGAAATAACAGCTCTGTCTTGAGATGAATGTCTGCCTTGATCTTGAAACTCCATTTTATGTCAATACAGACAAGGAAGCCAAAACTTCATGCACTATTAGTGGTACATACGTAATAAAGTCCACTGAAGTTAATACATAATGAAATGAACCAAGACCAAGAATTTCAGATTGACCATAGCTGTAACACTGAGATTTACTCACAGGAACTTGTAATAATGTCTCTCTCTAAACCAGCATCACTAAACGTTATTTGTGGGCTTCAGCACTAAAAAGACAAATAGGCATATTAAATACCAAGTTCAGAAAACCTCATTACTAAAGGGCAGGTCACTCTAGCAGGCTGAGTGGTAGATGGCAGCACAGAAACATCTACTGCATAAAAGGTCCTCAAAGATCCAATGTACCAGATTGCAGGCAATACAGAAAAATCCCTTCTTCCAGTCTGGTGATCCTGCTCTACAAATCACAAGGAACTCTATAAACATCTTGAAGGCCTTTGCAAGGATTTGTAGGGACTGAGGGGACAGAGCAGTGGACTGTGTGTAGCCTTTCTTCTCGCCAGAGGAGACAGGCTCTTTATAACCTGGATCACACCTCCCTCTGCAGAATTTGGAAGACCAGGGATGTCACAGGCAGGGTTGGTACATTTGGTACTGCTTACTGCTTCAGTGCACTTAAAATACTAGTCCTTCTCTTCATGGAGGATATAGGAAACAGAGAGAGACCAGCCTCCTAATAGAGCTGGATGTCTACAGCTTAGCAAAAGTATTCTAAGTCTCACTTACAGGTGCCTTCAAACACTCTGCTTCCAGTCTTTCTGCAATTTCCTATGAGAACATGGAAGACACATTCACATTTTGATAAGAATTCATTAAGCATCTTAGAAGCCTGGCAATATCCAGTATACCCTGAAGAACATGCAGACAGGTGAACTGAAAAAAGCTGGTACACAAATGCAGAGCAATTTAAGCAAAATGGTGCTGGGGAATTGAGTAAAATTAAAGCTATGTGCCACTCTTGCTGTAGAATCAAAAGCAATGCAGAATCACCTGGTTTCATTATACAAACCTTGGCATAGGTTTGTCAAAAAGTTTGCAGACCTCTCAAAAAAACTGTGAAGAGCTCAGGATTTTCAAGCAAAACCAAGAGATGCTACATACCTTCAACAGCCAAGGATGGCTATGGTTCACCCTTGGAGAGGTGTAAGCTAGATGGGTGAAGAGGTACATGATAATAAATATATCTTAATACGTAAATACATCTGCTTTTTTCAGTGTTGTTTTTTTTTTTTCTTCTGGTGAACCTTAAAATGTCTTCACTAAACATCCATTCAGAAAGTTAGACGACACAAACATCAATAATGGTAGTAGTGAATTGCAGTGACAAAACATCAAATATGATGCAAAAATACAATGGTAAAACAAAAGATATCATTAAGTGAGTTTACCAATGATAAAGCCATAACAAAAATACAACATTATTTCTGATTGCTTTTGAGCAAAAAGGATAATGCAGAGATAAATGGGGAGCTGATAAAAAAAGATAATTAAGAATAGCCAAGAACCCAAAAAACACCTCACCTGAAGAGAAGCTGAAAGCACAGGGTTATTTACATTAGAAAGGAGTCACATCAGAAAGGCATGATCCAAGTATGGAAACTGGATAGCTGGGAAATGTTAGAAGCTTCACCTAAGAACAAGGGATCTACTGAAATGAAAAGATCACAAACAAAAGTGATAAAAAACCTTAGCTTGGTGTCATAATTAAATTATGGTAGAGAATTGAATATATTTTTTTCAGTTTTCCTTTGTGTAATGCAGTGTAGTAAAAATCAAAGTATTATAAATACAGTATCTATAACCATATCTACAAATGTTACTAATCTAACAAATATTTTTTAGAGAAAGTAAAATATTTCATTTAAACTTTAATGCATTGATTCAACTTCTTTCATTGTATCATGTATTAGATAAAAGTTAAAAAGAAACACTCAAATTCTATCAAAGCATTTCAGTGATCATGAGTTAACATTTTCCACCAAAACCTACAAACTGGGAATCCTTCAGAATTTTTTATTTTCATTTTTCTATTTCATTTCTTGCAGAATGGAAATTTCCATTTCCAGCTACTTTAGAGCTCAGCAACACTGGACTTCTTTGAGAGCAAAAATTTACCACAATCAAACTTTCTACAAAGGAAAGAATATTCACAGTGAATAGAGACAATGAGAATATTTTGTAAAGAATATTAAAACTCTGGGACTTTCCCTAGTTTCAGACACTCCAACTTGGTTCATGGGGCAGCGTGCTGTAATTAGCTACTAAAAGGTTTCATGCCCTCTTCTGTAGCACCTATAGGAGGAAGGACGTGGGGTGGAAGGAGCTCCAGGTGCAGCGGGCTCAAGGCCCAGCTAGACCGGCTTCCCCAGCCATTCTGCTGACGGGAATTCACAAGATCAGGATTTCAGCCTGTCTTTTCTATCAACAACAGGGAAACAGCTTCCTGGAATGCTGCTGAAGCCTTGCAGCGCTCTTGTGAATGGAGGAGGGAACTGATATCAAAGGAATTTGGCAAAACGCTATTCTTTTGTATCCAAGAACTCAAATCTAGTAGCAAAAATGAGAGAATGAAACTGGAGCCAGAAGTGGAGACAGAAGAATAAAATACATTTTCAGTTCCTTTCAGGTTGAAGAAAGCTATTGTTCAGCCCCTATACTGAAGATGGAAAGAGCACACACATGCACCAAGTTCATAGACTGAGCATTACTTGCAGCTCTCTCAGATGATGAAAAATGCAGATGAGGTTGATAAGACAACTCAGGGGTTTCTGCTGGGTGCTGCAGCATGAAGAGGCTGACTTTCATACAGGACAGAAAGTCAAATTAGGTCCATGTAACTGTTCAAAATTCATTAGAATGACCTCAGTTAAGCTTTGCTTCCATGCACACTATGGTATATGATAATATAGCCTGGAGCAACAGCAGTAGTGGTGGTGGCACTTTCTGAAATATTTCTACTACTTGAAAGCCACTGGATTTGTTAAAGTTTCTAAAAGGATTATAACAGGATGAACTGGGTTTTTTCCTTTTACTTTCTCCAAGCCAGTATAATAATATTACACAGAGCTTTTCATCTTCAAACATCTTTACAAATCTTAGCAATTCACAGTAACTGAACAGTTATAAAAATATAATAAAACTCATTTTTGCTGTTTTGCTAATTTTTTCTTATTCTTTGTAAGAATTAACTTTAAATAGCAATGACTTCTTTAACTCGGCTGGCTCTGTAAATGTAACATTAAACTCATTACTAAGGAAGTTTGAACAGTCACATCTCCCATACAATCATTAGTTATAATAATAATAAAAATATAATATTTTCTGACTCCCTGCTATTCCAATAGAAGATGGCAGCACTTTTCTCCTTCCAGTGTAGGTAGTTAATGCATTGCTCTTTTATTATTTAAACCACAAGCAGGAATAACATTGAAACAAGTATTACCAAAGAAATCATCTTACCAAATATAACCATATCTAATATCTGTGGCAGATAAGAACACGAAGAAGTAATTTTGTTATTCCTCTTTTTGTTTCTGAGCAGTTGCTCTAATAATGTATAAAATATTCCCACAACTTTCAAGTCCCTGGTGTATAACCAGGTAATTTCTCTACTTAACACTAAAGGTACACATTTGCCAACTGGAGGCAAATACCCTCTGCTTTTGCTCACTTCAATGGATGCTGAAGGCACCCACCAACCGACAGGACTGACTCTTCTGGGCTTTACTTCACATCAAAAAAATACATTACACAACACAAGGTGCTTCTCAGTGCAAGGAAGGGTATCTGCATCCAGGCCTTGATGAAGCAGTTCTGTGCACCTGAAGACTCACAGGCCCACTTATTCCCAACAGCACGTTTGAAGCTCAAAGGCTGCTAGCTTGCTCCTGGAGACCTTACCGATGCAAAACGCCTATTGAAGCTGGAGCACTTTCTGCTCCTGGCACTATTACGAGTGTCCCAGTTTGAACAGTCTAATAATACTTAGCAATAACTTCTTTGAAGCCAGAGAAGGGGTCAGGCTTTTGATGTCCCTAAAACATTTCCCAACTGAGGCCTAATTCTGCAGCCCTTTCTCACATTGAGTAACACTTAGCTGCCCTAGTGATGCTAAGGTGACAGTTTGCACAGAATTGTCACTGCAGAGGCAGAGAAAAAAAATGTTAAAATTTAATTTACACATAAAAATAACCAGGCATGGACCAGATATCTGAATTTTAAACATCACTCACTCATTCTTCTGTCTTAGCTTGTTCTACAGTAAGAAGGCATTTCATATCAAACTGTCCTTTGCACAGGGGTCCAACAAGGTCCCATGAACATTTCATAAATGCCAAAATTCCTGCTCTAGAGAAAAGGAAACTGAGGCAACTCCTCCTCCAAAGCAAGTAGAGCTAGAGAAAGCAGGAGAGAGGCAAGATCTCCTGGCTTCTGGACCAAGACTGGTCTTGTAGCTCAGTGCAGAGTGTGGAGAGTACCTGCCTGAATAGCGAACTGCATATCTAAAAGAACAGAAAACAGAAGAGTGGAAGGTAATGAACACCAAGAAATCTGCAAAGGAAAAAAACACACTTTTTTTTTTTTTTCTCACAACATGCTTGCAGTATGGGTTTTTTCCTGCCAACTGATTCCAACACTGAACACTAAGGTCTGGGTTCTGGCCTCCTAGTAATAAGTGATTTGCAAGAGCCCGATCACAGGAGGTCAGAAAACCATGTAAATTGTATGCATGGGAAAGCTTCTTTCACAGGAGGAAGCTGTAGGTTGTAGGGAGGCTCCCTGCCACAACTTTGCATTCCCCAGACATAGTGATATAGAAAGAGACATGAGAGCAATGCTCATCTTCTCCCATTGGGCACCCTTTGACTGCCCTCTGTGGCAGAGATAGATGCCAAGCCTCCAGTAAACAGTGAGGATGGTTTATATCCTTTATAGCAACAACCTTAACACAACTTTTTAACTATGAGGCAAGCAATTTTTTGAAAAATGGTCTGAAGGCTGAAAATACAGTGAGTTTTACTATACACCCAGTTGCACATGTTCTATTTTTATTGTCACATACCCAGAGAGGGGATGAGACAATATACCTTCCAATACTTGACAAAATTTCCTTCTGGAGGATTCACCATGGTGTTTGCATTTAATTCTACTATAAATACAGCCTTGTGATATGGGGAAAACAAGCTAACAGAACATGATCTGGGAATTCTTACTTCTTAATCTGGAGTTACTCTCATCCACATGCAGAACCAAGCCGATGGGTTGATCTGGGGTAACTCGCTAGAGAGAAAGTTCTAATTCACAAAAAGTGGCATTCTCTCGTGCTTTTCACTTCTGCTCTACCCGAGAGGATAAGGACTCCCTTCCCATGGGTCTTCTCTCCTCTCCTGTGCCACACTGTACACTTCTACCACTCACCCTCCAGAACCCCAGGAAAAATGTCTGGGTGAACGTAGTGAGAAATACCTCACTAAGGAGCTGATAGTGTCATGAAGCAACCCACCACCGAGTAAGTTATGCAGCTTCCTTCCACATGTCAAACAAACATTTCACATTGAGCATATTGTAAAATGAGCACTCAGCTTTGCCAACTCCATTGTTCAGCTGCAACTCAAACCCAGCTAGTTTGGTATTGGAACTGCACCAATCTTACTGAACAAGGTTAAAATATTTTTACCTGTCAAGATACATGTCCTGAATATTCTACTATAGACCTCACTAAATACACAACTTGCCACAAAAGATTTCAGTCAGCATTATACATCATGTTACTATCCAAACACAAACGTTAGAATTAAATGCAGTCGTAGTGCAATAAACACCATCACATCTCCCTTCTAGGGACATTTTTCAACCAACCTTTGTGCTAAAATCAACACGGCTGCTCTGTGTTCTTTAATTAATATCTAGGCTCAAAGATCACCCTTTGCTTTTCTTTAATTTGAAACAAGAAAAGCCTTTTTTCTGGATTAACACAAATATAAAACGGAAAGACTGTGGAACATAAAGGCCATGGGTTGCATTTTGCACAGGATAGGTTCTGGTTGAATGAGATCTGGGATGTGTGCCAAATTAATAGAAAAAAACCTGTTCTTCCTCTCCAATAGCCACAATGTTCATTATTAAGAAAAGCATATGAACCACAGGATTTGATTTTAATAACACCGATGTCTTCATTAATCTGTACTTTCCATTTAGCCCCATTATTGAGTAAATGCTGAGTTAATGCAGCACCTATTATTGTTGGATTTTTCATGAAAAACCTCCTTTCCTTCTTCTTTTTTTATTCATTCAAGGACTATCAGGTGTGTGTGTCATGTTTTTAAACAAGCCATCCGCTGTCAATGGCTTTTTTCTTACCTCAGGTCTATGCAGCTACTCCAGTAAACGCGCAGACAGTGACAACAACAAATAGAAACAACCCCAAGAGAACAAAACCCCAATAAAACCACTCCTAACTCAAAACCATATTTGTTTTGGTGTTGTTTTAAATGCTGTTGTGTCAAGGAGCCTCTTACTATCACCTGCAACTGAGCTGATCTTTCCTGGATGCTCCATGCAGCCTCCTTCTAAATCAAGATTGCTGATGGCCAACACCGCTTTGTATCTGCCGAACAAATAGTGGCCTTTTGTCCAGCACAAGTTCCTAAACAAACTTAATCTCTCTAACACTGTGACAGATGACATTTAGATGTCCTTGTTACCCTTAAAATGAGTTTTATTGACAATCAGAGAACAAAAAGAAGGCCCAGATAAAGCCCAATGTTTTATAGGCCTGCTAACAACATCTTAGTTCTTAGTGCAGAGGGTGTAGAGAAAGCCCAGAGTTGCCCCCATTTTCCCCTGCTTTGCTATATCACCATGACAACAGATATAGAAATCACTTAGTGACTCCTAGAAAGAAAACACAGTGACACAGTACCCCTTGTATGGCGAATCAAACTAAAGCCTTCATTCAAATGGCTATTCAGCTTGGGCATTCATGTAGAGGATGGGGTGGATTTTACACAGGTAACAACAACAGAAAGGCCAGCAAGCACTCCAGCCACAGCATATGGCAAAGTCTCTGTTTAATTAATGCATCCTCAATAGAATTTATCCATTTTAAATTTGTTTTCTTTTACTTGAAACATCATTAATGTAAAGGGCAACATTAATCAACATCTTGCAACTTAAAAGGGCATTAAAAAGTGATCTTTCCCCCTCATGCAACAGAATCTTTTCAAGTACTTTTGCTTGCTGCCACTGATTCCAGGCAGGCAGAGTCCTCAATCATAAGGCAAATCTAGAGAGGCCTCTACTGGTCAGCCTCTCCACCTGCAATTTTTCTATTTTTAAGTGACTCAGAAAAGCAAGCAGTGGAGTAACTACAAGCTTTTATCTTAAAGTTGCACACAGAACGGATTACTGATAAATATATGGCACAAAACATAGGATAATTGTGCTTTTTTGAAGCTATCATGTACGGTATAACTTGGCTTTTTTTAAAAAAAAAGAAGTAAGAAGACTAGAAAGATTTATCCTGGCTGTGATGTATTTGCCTCTATGACATTTTGAGACATTTTAAGATTATAGGTCTAAAAATTAACGGGTAATCATTTTTCTTTGTGCACAGGGCTCCCCTTAAAGTTGGGGTTTAAATCCATTTATATTTGAAATTCCTGTACTCATGTGGCATTTCATATATGCATTTCTCACAACTAGAGTAAAACATACATCAAAGCCCAGAGAAATTAAATCAAGAGCACGAGAAAAGGAAGTTATTGAATGATAGAGGAGCCCTGCTTCTCTGGGCTTTCCACAGTGACCACACAAAGAAATTCAAAATCCCCCATGTAGGTAAAACTTAACATTGTAAGGCAATGGTCAGTGTGCTCTGAGCTAATAACAGAAAAAAAAAAAAAAAAAAAAAAGAAAGAAAAAAAGAAAAAAAAGAAAAAAGGAATAGTTTCTTCTGTATCCTTTGACCAAAAATAATGAAGTGTGAGTTTGAAGATACTTTAAATTGAATTTCTTTATTTCCTGATATTCTAGTTATCAACCACAAACCAAGGGAATAAGAAACATCTACTAGGCAGAAAATATGACTCGCTAGATCTTAACTTACTGCTGTGTAGATAGAAAACTTTTTAACATCAAAACTCATGGAAAATGGGCAAACCGACAGATCTGGTGAAACAAATCCCCAAGCTGAAGGCTGAGAGAAGACATTGACACTAGAAAAAGTGTAAAAAGTTGATAGTGAATATAATTAACCATCTAAGCAACCTACCTCAGGCTGAGCTAGGCTGCTCCAAATCTTAAGTCTAATTTACTAAGATTTTTCCTCTGGATAGAATACACATCATAGTAATTCCTAATCTTAAAATTAATTCTTTTTCTTTTCTTTCTTTTTTTTTTTTTTTTTTAAAGTCTGCAGTCTCTACTAAGTCCACAGAAAATCAATCACACAGATTATTTGCATTATAGCTAGAAAACTTTCAATCCTTGGGTGATCTATAAATACACTTTTTTTTTCTTCCATAGAAAATGACTTAGTAAATATCAAATATCGTGAGAGTATTGTTTAGTCAAATCTTAACATTTAAACAATAAATCTCATGTTGCACAAATTCATCTCTCCTTCACCTAGAAGAGTATTAAAACAAACAAACAAAAATTATATCATGACAATTTCTCCCTGACTCAGTATAATTTACAAGCACTGCAAGAATAGGAAAAAAAAAATTTTTAAGAAGCCTAGATTAGCTTGTCTTTCTTCAGGTACCCAAGCACTCAATGTCTTTTAAAAAAATTTTTATTTGCCCATACCTCCATATAAGCAACCAACTAATTTTACCTGTGATCACCTTTCCCCAGAAGGGCTGGGGGCAGAGAAGGAGGTGTAATACAGGTCAATTCCTACCTCAGGGTCAATGTAGCCTTTAAAAAATAAACAGCAGCTCTGGAGCTCACCCCTGCTAGTCCCAACAGTGACACCTCCTGGGGCAAGCGGGCTGCGAAATTTTCCCCGCTTTGAAGTACAGTGAGAGCTCCACTCTGCAAAGCTGCACCAGTTCCACTCTGAGAGTTTCTTTGAAGAAACTTTTCAGGGCTGAAGCACTGCAGGGAGGAAAATGAACAATCCTGTTTAATTACATCAGTTTAGTGAGGAAAGCACAGGAGCCAGCGACCATGTGGACGGACAATATGACATACTAATATTATCCTTCAGGTATTTCATTAAAAAAGGGGATTCAGTTTCGGAAGTGGTATTCCAGAAATAGTTTAGCGGTGTGTCCAACGACTGTGCCCGCAGTGCACGGCTAACATGAGACACTGTGGCTTTCCTGCTTTTAGTGGGTTTTGTTTGTTTGTTTGTTGGTTGGTTGGTTGATTTTTGTTTGTTTGGTTTTGGTTTGGTGGATTTTTTGTTTGGTTGGTTTTGGCAGGGGTTTTTTGTTTGTTTGGTGGTGGTTTTGTTTGTTTGGTTTTTTTTGTGTTTAGTACAAACTCACCTATGCAGAAAAGCTGGAAACACTTAAAATGACAATTTCCACTGCACTCCCACTACTTCATATCAGATTTTTAAAAACTATGGGCTAAATAGCTCAGAATCTACAGCTCCAGTCCTGCAAACCCTGGGTAAGGGCCACACATCTTCAAAAGGCAGGAACCCAGTAAGCACTGGCCATCAGAATTAGATTTTGTAACAACCCACAGTGTCCCAAAAGGAGATTGAGAAAAACGGACTGGAGGAAAAACGTATCCTAAATATGCCTAGATTTAAAATAGCTTTTACTGGTCATTCATCATGTGTTTGACTTAAACAGAAAACAAATAGTTGCAAATTAAAAACAAGACAAGAGGAATAATTTCTTCCTTCAGATTCTTACAGAACTAATGGTGAATAAAAATATTACCAATCTGTTCACAATGGCCAAGAAATCCACAGTGGCCTTTGATGTCAGCCTAACAAAAATAAATTTCAACAACCATACATTTTTAGGAAAATGGACTGTCAGCATTTCATAGAGGAATCTCTGGCATGTGGTAATTTCCTGACAGAGGTAGAATTACACAGATTTGGTGACATCAAAGTGTAAAAGAGCTCTCACAAATTGGTTGAGAGGGTTTTTGTTTTCTTATTTCTGGCGAGTTCATTATTTGTATTTAAAAATACAAACAAACAGCATATGAACATCCAATTAATAAACATTTTGAGTATATGAATTTCCAGAAAGTGATTCCATGGATAAAAGTAATCTCAAAATGATACACAATTCCAGATAAATCTAACAAGTGATCTCACAGCTTTCTGGTAACTAGCACACTACAAAGCACATAGGGAAAAAACCTAACCTCTAGAGATCTGTTTTTGCAGGTGAAGCTACAACAGAATTTTCTGCACTTTTATTGTAATCATTTGACAAATATCCAATTTGCTGATTATAATGAAAAATCTAGAATTAATAAACTGGAAGCTAGAAAAGCCACAAAGAAAGCCACTACACAAGGAATGTATTCTTTTCAATTCAGCTGCAAATGAAGTAGAATACATCGGGCAAAAAGGGAAACAGTACAAAAACATGTATAATATAATTTTATGACTTATTAAAAAGCCCAAGAGTACTACTTATAAACATATTTATCAATATAATTCTTCTGATTTTGTTCAAGAAAATAATAAATATGAAAGAAATATTGTATACTGGCTGCACTGCAACATACCTATCTAATAGATGGAAGAATGTTTAAAAAACATTTTAAGACAGTTGTATCCACATGTTCAAGACAGAAATTTTAAAGCATGATTGAGGTACAGGCAGACTGGGGGACAAAATCTGATATTTCTTCCTGAAGCAGAGAACTCATCTTTTTTTAGTCTTATTCTTATATTTGAGATACTGTATTACTTTCTGATGGTGTGGTGCTCTTAATATATTGTAAATAGGGTACAACTAAAAAGAGAGGTTGCAAAAGACCACAGAATACAGTAGCAGAGACAAAAGACACAGTGAAAAACAAAAAGAGGGGGGAACAAGCCAGGACTAACACCTGGGCTTGTACCTGGCTGTATTTTTGTATATTATAGCTTAGGGCAGCCAAAAATTGCAAAAATGGACAAACTTTTCCTGAGTACCTGAAGTAGTAATTCACCTAATGTCTACAACAACCAGAAAACAGATTCCCTTTCTGCCTTAGAAGAGCCCATTTAATCATTTCACAGGGGATTTGCATGGTGTAAAGCTCCAGAAAGCCCATGGGCTGACAGAGGGAAATGGCATCCAGCAGCACAGGGCAGCCCAGGCAGCCCATCAAGAGCAAAGCCACAAAACAGAGCCAGAGGCAGTTCCAAGGCTGCCAACACAACTGCCTGCAAAAGCTGCCAACGAGCCAGAAACTGCTTGTGGGAAAATATCACTTACCCTTAGCATCTGGGTCCCGTGATTACTGTCCAAAGAAACACAGACTGGTAAAATAATGGCAGGATAAACAGCACTTCATTTCTCCTGTTTCTCCCCCTTTGCTCCCACAGATTTTTGATACATCTCCCCCCCCCCCCCCCATATGTACATTTTTTTTAAAAAAAATTGTGTTCTTTTTAATCTTTGTGTTATTCATGAAGTAAAAATGAGTCTTCCTGCTTCATCTCTAAAAATAGCTTTCGCACACGTCCCCTGGCTCTGGATGTATGAGACATAGTGGGACAATTTGTTACCGTTATTGACATGTTTGTGGTGAACTGCAAGCGTGTTTACAGTAGAAATGAAGTCCCTGCTCTCCTGGAGGTAATCCTAGGGTGCCTAAAAGACTCATGGGAGTCCTTGACATGGATTCTCTCAAACGAGTTTCTATCCCCATATAAATAAATTATCTCGGGGCCAAATATTTATATTTGCCTTCTATTTCAGGCAGGGAGCAGATGCAAACGTTCCCGATGGTTCTAGCAATGAGGAAGGAAGAGAAGGGCTTTGCGCTTACCACTTGCAGTGTAATAGAATGAGAAATGGGGCTTTTTTGACAAGTAAATAGGGCAAAGTGAGAATTGGCTCCCTGAGGTGATGGGTGTCAAAAATGCTAGGGAACCTAAAGGCCAGAGATGCCTTATGGCTAGTGAATTGGCCCTAACTTCCCCAAATGATGCTGAAGGTTGCCCAGAAAATTTTAATCATTAGTTTTTGGTTGATATTGATAGATTTCCAGTATCTATTCATTGAGGGAGGAAAATGGTTTCTCTTAAAAATATACAGCATTATCATCTTACCAGCATAGGCTGTTGGGTTTTTTTCCTGCAGAAATTCATGAGAAGTAAACTTTAACCAGAATTGCAGTTTATACATTTGCACCAATCTGAAACGGACCCAGACAGTCGCTTGTTAAAACTGTCCAGTTATGTGTAACATATATGGGATTTTGCAACGTGCCAGGTGTTAAACAAAACATGAGGCGACATCATTCTGAGGACTGTGCTATAGAAAATACAACCTCCTGGTGGTTTACAGGAAAAAAAAACACTGCTTTTTGGTGACTGCATACAAAATGATGTAAGAGTACAAGTAGTTATTCTCTCTCTGTTTTGAAATTGGTCAAATCTCTGTCTCTGCATGGACAAATTCATGTTTATAAGCAGAAGGCCTACACTAAATCTTTCACTAAAAATATTCTTCCTGGTAAGGAACAAGAAGCTTATCTGTGAGCTGCAGATACATTTAAGTGTATAACCAGCAAGAAAATATCCAAGGGAGACTAACCAATAACATAAGAGGAAACTGTAAACTAAGGTCCTGTATAATAAACAGAGCAATATGGATTCAATGCCACAATCTGTTTTTTGTTTTTTAAATTCTCACAGACAGAAAGGTGTTTGATTCCAGCAATGGACTCTTTTGATGGACGGATGGATTATTTGATTGAATGTTGCTGAGAGATTATTATTTCTATTCCTGTGTAAACTAATGAATTCCAAAACCCATTCAAATTTATAGTATTATTTATACCTTCATTAAACAAATGGCAAACCTTATTGCTGAACAGTTCCAGCTCCTCCTCATTCATTGCACGATGTCTATATTCAAAACCAAATGTATCTCCAGTGTGAGGCTGAGCTCTTAGAGGAAGGTACTATACACATAATTAGTATTAGCCAGCCTTGTACTTGGAAACAAGAGAAAAAGTATATCTGAAAATGCATTGTTTTCAGTGAAGAAAAAGTACAGACAACTAACTGAGGTACCTGTGATAGGCTACGTGATCCTCACTTTCAATACTATGGAAAAACGAGTACAGAAAACTGTTTGATAGCTCTGAGTATGGTCAAAAGGAAACATACACCTTGGACAACATCACGTGTGCCACGAGATGCTGGGATAATTCTGTTTTACATTAATCAGAAAGGTTAATAGTTGTATAGAGACATTAAAAGGTTATAGCTGAAGTCAGACTTTATATGCAGGCTTTCTATGCATTATCTTGCAATGTCATAGTGATGTTTTAAAAATAATTTATAAAAAAGTAAAGGAGGTTATTTGTTCTTTTTAATAAGAAGTCAGTATGTGGAACATTTTGCTTGCTTTTTCTGTCCATATTCAGTTTGTTCATTGCTTTTTTTCAGTTATCTCAGTGTCTTGAATATTTAGTGGCATACAGATCTTGCTTACATTCAACATTTTCATATTTCATTGTATTTTAATTACTACAAAACCTTATGCACAAGCCGCATCATAATATTACTTGCTTCCACTCCACTGAAAAGCATGTACATTGTATTGAACATGAGTATATTTTTAATTTTTAATATGGAATTGTTTGAGAAGGCACACAGTTTGAGCAGTTAGGCCCAATTTTCCAAATAAAACAAGTCACCGATACTTCAAGACAAAAAGAGGTATTGTAGCTTACTTATTTTAAAAGAATGACAGTGCCACTTCATCCTTCACTATCTTATAGTTCCTACATGACCAAAATGTTGAAATTGTCACTAGTAAAGACATTATCACTAGTATTCATCCATTTAAGAAAGAAAAAAAATATAATTGTTTTTTCTAAAATACATGTGTTTGGTTTTTGTTTTCCTACGGAAAGACACTTATGCTTTTATACAGTCAGCCATTTCTTTTCTCTTAAGACATCAGCTGAAACTAGAGAGAACTAGTTAGCTACACACACACATTCCATGTTCATCCTGTATTCTTTGGAATAACTGTCTAAATTTTATTAGAATTTTCTTATAATGATGTTATATGATGTCCTTGTTGTGATACCTGCATATGTAGAGATCTTAATATTGATTTACTGTGTCTTTTGCCCATCCTTGTGCAGCGTAGACAGCAATTACAGCTGTTGGTGGTATCTATTTTGTCTTTTCATAATTGTCGTTTCTGGTTCTACTTAAGATTAAAATATGAAAATTGCATCACGTGCACATGACCAGGGCATCAGCTAAGTTATCAGCAATACCATGGCAGCGTCATCATTTTAACCACCATCCTCTCCATCTTGTTTATGCAAAACTGCATACTGTAACATAAACTTTTAGAAGGAATGCATCATTGCACGAGCTGCCCTGACAAGAAGTCCTCATTTAGATCATTAATATCTTCCCCCAAAAAATCATCAGGGACAGAGAAACACCTGTACAAGTGCACCAGATGTTTCTGAATAGTTTTGCTTGGGTTGCTGTCTGAGATTGATCAGTTCAATGCTGATTCCTTAGCAAGACCTAAAATCACTTACAAGCTCCTTATTGTCAGGGTTTTGCTCAGCTGAAGTTGCAAAGGTGCAGTGGCACATGCACTGTCTTAATTACAGAATGGATTTTTAAAAAGCAGTAAGAGTAAATACTAGGATAAACAGTAAATGACTGTTTGTGCTCCCCAGGAATCAAAATAAAACATATTCCAATCGTATACTTGGAAGAGAAGTATGCGATTTATGCAAAGAAACAGCACAAAATAGTGTTGAACTGCCCAAGTTCCTGGTTTTAGAGCAGTAATTTTCTTTAGCACTAGAAAAAGAAATCCTTGTGCAGGGTTGACTTGGTGTTGCCTTCTTGATAATCTGTTCATGTACAACACAAAGCTGACATAATAGAGAGCAAACATTACATGCAACATCCTCACAAGCGTCAACGTTATCTACCAGTCCTCCCAAGCAGGATATTCTATAAATTGTCAATGAACTGAATCTTCTATTAAAAATGAAGTTGAACAAAGAAAAACAGTATGTTTGGATTAGGTTTTTGATTTGTGATTTTTTTTTTTTTTTTCTCCTTAACCACACTCTAGCTGGTATGTTAAAAGATATTTTGCACACATTTGGATACAGATGAGAACAATTAAATACCCTCTAATAATTAATGTATACGCAATCTATAGCAAGCATTCTCTTCTTATTAGAGGCTGTGAGGTTTTTTTTGTTGCAATCTAGCTAATAAAGGCTTTCTTTTCCACAAGAGAATTTTGACAGGGTTGACTCCAGACGGCTTTCCAGCTGAGGTCTGGGGCCTTGCTGAACCTTCAAAATTTTCCCATTTGAGCTGCATCAAAGTGAAGGAAATTCAAGGATCACTAACGTCTCAGATGGTAGCACTTGCCCTAACAACCAAGGTTCAGGAATTCTTTGGAGCAGGCTGAGGTCATTTTTCTCCCCTTTTCTCCTAATGCTTTTCTCTATTAATCAGAGCTCACAGCTCAGATTGGTCTTCAACTTCCTCCCAATCCTTGCTAAGCCTGTCATTTCTAGCTATTATTTACTTTAATGGACTTTGGCTGATCCCTTATGAAGCTTTGGATCTGAGAATAATAAGGCTGGAGAGTAACGGGCACAGACATGGGTGTGGGTTTGCCTGCAGATTAACCGTGGCAGATGGGCTTTATTGCGGTTTCCTGTGTGCCGAGTGTTGATTGAGAGGGTATAATGAGAGAGGTGGTGTCTGCACAATGGCTGCAGCCACTTCATTGCACCTCGCGTCTAAACAACCCCATTTTTCTAAATCTTTGGGTTGTGAAATTTTAGGAAGTCAGAGCACAAGAACAAGTACAAAAACAACTGTAAATAACCATGAATGTTAATCCAACCCTAATTGGTCCCTTCTTTCATTATGGGTACATTTTGCTGAGCTTCCCCCCCCTCTTTTCTTTTAGCAAATGAATGATATGGACAGCTATGCATACATTTGACTTTTATAACAGTTTAACACAAATATTACTTCATATCAATGTATATGATTATTAATATTAATGTCCCATTAGTTTTTGCATCATTAACGTCAGCAGCAAAAGCTTACCTTGCAATCATCCTGTTATGCTTTAGATTTTTGTCATCTCGGGGAAATTTGTTTGAATTAAATTATCTATTGTCTAGAGAATATCAAAAATAACAGCAGGAAAATTGCTTAGTACCTGGCAAAATGTGTCAAAAATATGCTTTTCTAAGTACAAATGCCATTAACTTTCAACAGTGATCAGATGATAAATTATTTTCAGCTATAGGTACTATCAAAAGATCTTTTACAAATTCCCCATTTTAAAGATTTTACTTAATTCCTCCCTTTCACTGATGGATTAAATCACAACTATTGATTCTTTTCTTCCTTTGGGGCTTTACCCATCTGTCCTAACTCTTTCATCCCAGCACCCCTTGGGCTGAGAGAAGTGTTCTACAAATGAACCAGTGAAAACCTGGAGAAGATTCCAGGTCAAGTTTGTGTACAAGAGTTTAAATTTTTAGTGACAGTCTTCCCTTACCACAGACGAAAGTTTCCACACAGAGCTGCACAAGCTAGCCCCACCAATTATCCTCCTCCTTTGAAAACCATTATCAAGTTTTTCAAAACTTCTTTCATTTCACTGTTGTCACTCGATGAAAAGGAAACTAACCACCATGTCAAGACAACTCGGCTGCCTGGCAACCAAGGGCCACATTTTAATTCTGACTTGCTTCTGGTCTTGACTAATGGAAAGTGACTATGTTAAGCCAGTCAGAAGAGTTGTTTGTCACTTCTGAAATGCAAACAAAACTATATTGTTTCGAAAGTCCTGGGTGTGATTGATGTAAAGATTTACAGTAACATCATTCATTTGCCCTTGTGTTTTAGTGGGATTGATGTCATATCTTTTCATGCCTTATTAAATGCTTTCGGAGAACTCAAATACATGACGCTTTTTGTCCTAAAGAATCTAAAGAGATTCCTCTTATGCCAGAAAACTGGACTTCAACTTGTGAGACTTAATGACTCAACATGTGTCTATAATTTAATAAGAAACATCAGCCGAGAAACATGAATATATATCAAACTGACCAAAAAAAAAGAGAAAAAAGAAAAAGCCAAGACAGAAAAAAAAAAATTAAGAAATCAACCATTTGGGGGAGGGGAAGGAAAGATACACTGCTAACTTGCTGGCATTAAAGTTTGTTTGGACAAACTTTCCCACAGCTGGTTTATTATTTTTTTTTTTTTTACTTCTAATACCAAAAAGAAAAGTTCAAATTCTGCTCCCTGCCTCTTTAACTGTAAATATATGCAGTCACAAATATAAAACATGTGTCCATTGCACTAAATTGCAGCTGAAAACATTATAAGTAATATCTACATAAATTATCCTGACTATGACAGATTCAAATAGGTTTAAACAGTTTGTTTCCAAAGTAATCTAAAAAGTCCCCTCTAAAAACAATTACATTGCAAATTATTTTTGTAAAGGCCAGGTTGACTTTTCAATTAAATTAATGATCAGGAGAGGATGAATGAACCTACAGACAGTTTTCTCCTCTGGAACAGGGAGACACAGACTCACACACTCTCTATGTACAGACACCATTTTCTTTCTTATTATACATGCAAAATTATGTGCAGGCGTGTATATACACTGATGTGTTATGGTCTAGACAAGTGGTCTGTGTGGTAGGTGGGGAACTAGCTAACAGGCCACATGCCAAGAGTGGTGGTAAATCGCTCCTTTTCAAACTGGCACCCTTGTCACAAGTGGGGTCCTCCAGGGATTGATATTGGGCCCTACACTCTAATATCTTCTTAAGTGATCGGGATGATGGGATTCAGTGTACCCTGATGAAGTTTGCTGACGATACCAATCTGAGTGGGGAGGTGGACACTTCAGAAGGCAGAGCCATCCTGCAGCAAGACCTGGACAGGCTAGAAGAGTGGGCTAACAAGGGCCTTATGAAGTTCAACAAGGACAAATGCAAGGTCTTGCATCTAGGAAAAACATAATCCAGGAGTGTAGCACAGGTTGGGATTTACCCAGCTGGAGAGCAGCTCTGTAGAAAGGGACCTGGGGGTCCTGCTGGACAAGCTCAATATGACTGAACAGTGTGCTGCAGCAGCAAAGAAAGCCAACAGGATTCTGGGCTGCATCAACAAGGGCATCACCAGCAGAGATAAAGAAGTCATTATCCTACTCTACTCGGTGCTAGTCAGGCCACACCTGGAATACTCTGTTCAGTTTTGGACCCCACTATGCAAAATGATGTGGACAGACTGGAGAGGGTCCAGAGAAGGGCCACAATGATCAAAGAACTGGGAAGCCTGCCATATGAGGAAAGGCTGAAAGAACTGGGTTTGTTCAGCCTTGAGAAAATAAGGCTTAGGGGAGACCTCATTGACATGCTCCAGTATTTAAAGGGTGGCTACAAAGATGAAGACTCACTTTTTACAATGAGGCACACAGAAAAGACAAGGGGTAATGGGTACAAGTTACTCCTGGGGACATTCTGATTGGACACGAGTTAAAACTCTTTCACAGTGAGAACAATCAACTATTCCAATAACCTCTTCAGGGAAGCAGTGGATTCCCCAACATTGGACACTGTAAAGCTCTGGCCATACCTGTTAATAAGCAGACCCTTAACTTTTAAAAAAATAGATTATTAAAATTTAAGCACAGTAATAACATATGCTGTAATTGCAGTTGCCATCTGGGATTCTTAGGGATGGTCCATGAGGCATCTACTACGTCAGCTCTCTGGGTAGAAATTCAGTTGTTTTGATGGATGGAATGTATATTTGGGAAAAGAGAAGCAATTAAGTCTATTTTAATACTGGTTCTTCTTGGTTCACACAGTGGATGGTGATCCTATTCCAAGCCTTCCTACAAATCAAGCTGTCCTATACTCAGCTGATGCAATATAAAATACCTGTCTACCATCCTGAGCTAACGAGATGTGGGACATTACTGACCGAACAGTTCAAAATATGATCTGTCACCCCAGCACCATGCCCTACAAAGTAAGAGGATAATGGATATTGATTGCAAGTGGCTGCAAGGAGCTCTCATGTGGATCCAGTTCCCAGAGTATGACAGTTTCAGTATCAGTGGTGTAAGCAGCTGTCAGAACCGTATAAGCAGGCTTTCAGCTGAGGCCCATGCTGCAAGAGGTCAGAGCACCCAGCACAGGACTAGCAGAGATAGCCCAGTGTCAATAATGCTGTTGCTCCTCCCATATAGCTGGGCTCAGCAGCAGACAGGGTTCAGGATCCATTTTACTTGCACTGAATCTATTGGTTTGTTGATGCAAGGCTGCGCCTGAAGCCTCCCTTCCACAGTCAGAAATCACCAGGCTTCAAAAGCTCCTTCAGGAAAGGGTAAAGCACATCTTGGAGGCTATGAAGCCACAGCATTTCCTCGTTTGAGTCTGGGTCTCAGCAGAGACCAGTACAGAACTCAGGAGGAATCCTGAAAAACTGCATCAGATCAAAGTAGTGAACTCCCTGCGCTTTGCTAAGTATGTGAATTCCACTTTGCGCTGATAGTTTGGAAAAGGGGTAAATCAGATGTATAGATTTGTTATAAAAAGAGAGCTCTGCCAGACAGATGAAGCAGAGAAGGAAGGATACGTGCCTTCCAGAAAATAATTAAGATCTCTGCCAAGGCCTGCTACTTCAGGATCTCTCAATGCATGATTAAGTTGAAGCATTAGTGACCTCAAGGAAGCAGAAAGAGGAGGAGGAGGAAGGGAAGCAGCTGCCCAATCTTTCCACTGCGTGGAAGTCAGGATTGGCTCAGACACAATAACTCCATTGACTCGGGAAAATAAATATGCATTCATTCAGAAGATTATCTAATCAGTTTAGGTCTAGATATTAGGTCAGTGGATTACCTCAGCCTACCACCAGTCTCAGCAAGCCCTGCATCTCCAAGAAGAAACAAATTACGAACATGCACATTCCAAGATCACAGCATTTTTACAGTCCTCATCGTAGCCAAAAAGAAAAAGCTGGGTGTAAAACTGGCTCTCTATAGCCAAATTACACACAAAGCGTGCTGTAAATCAGCTTCACCCCAGGGAAGGCAAGCTGTAAACTACCTATCATTTTACAGAGCTACATATAACCATCATGGCAGAGGAAGCCTGAAAAGGTCAAGAGATTTTCCTAAACTACCTACATCTCCGGAGTAGCTCAAGAAGCCACATGATCTAAGGTCCTCTGACAGTATCTCTGTCTGCTGTTTTTTCCCTTATGGAAATGAATGTGTAGCTTTCTAACTGCCTTCAGCTTCTGCTGAATTAAACACATTCCAGTGTCTCTAGAGCAGCACTTAGACAGTTGCACTCCCCCTTGCACTCTCCTGGGTAATCCTTCTGGGGGAAAGAATACATAACGAAGCCCTCAGCTGACAATTTGGGAGGCCTGCCACTGGTTGTTGCCATCAGTTATTTTTCAACTGATTCAAAGATAACACAAGGGCTGAAAGCTTGAGGCTGCTTCTTTTATGAGAACAGAGTCCAAACAGTTCCTCTCAGTCCTGGGGATTACTCAAGAGTTCCCAGTAACCTACCTTAGACCAACTCAAAAATAAAAAAAAATAAGAATTTTTTTTGCAGTACTCAAAGGCCCATGCTCCTTCCCAAAAATAAATATGCAAATGAAACTGCAGTGCAACTGACTGAAACTTTATACAACTGCTCCAGGTTCATAAACATTTTATGAACTCAGATTAAATTTCAATTACAATACAAGTACTTCCACGAGCAGCAGAATGAAAGACGGCTTTTCTCCCCTGGCTTTGTGCTCATAGTTAGATTCCCTAGGACTTCAGGAGGTACAAAGCTCCAACAGAAAGTGCTGCCCCAGGTGGGACATTCTCCATCCTGCAAGGACTCCTGATATCTAAGAAGCCTTAACTGCAGTGGGAACAATAGCACATGAAGATGTGCCACTATTTTCCACAAAGCTTATAGGAACTGGCCAGCTGATTCACTACCTATAGGGCACAGCCTGATATGGACATAAAATATCCACAGAGATGTGTGATCATATAAAATGTATTTACAAGCAGGATAAAAACTAGATTCTCTTGGGTCTAGACAGACCAACAACATGGAAAGGCCAAGGCTACATAAGCAAGGATTAATTTAAGACTCAGTGGTGAACCACCAGTGTCCCCTGCCTCTGTCACAGAAAAGACTTTTTCCTCCAGCTCCTGGCTAAACTGCCCTCTA
The DNA here is from genome assembly GCA_028020825.1 of Podargus strigoides. Taxonomy (NCBI): domain Eukaryota; kingdom Metazoa; phylum Chordata; class Aves; order Caprimulgiformes; family Podargidae; genus Podargus; species Podargus strigoides. The sequence goes on along the minus strand of CM051628.1, from coordinate 13,943,563 downwards.
TAGCACTTGCCTGGCTTTTCATCTGGTTTAGCCAAAACTCTTTCATCTTTCACCTTATACGCCACTGCTTTCTCTCTTTCAGCTGCTGCTGAGCTCACCTTCTCCCTGCACTGCAGGCACATCACTTGTTCTGATCCCCTTACTAATTCTCATCAGCGACGGCCTTCACAGCCCATGCCATTGCTCCCGGGAGGGTAGGCAGACCCTCCCCCGTCCCTGATTTCAATTCCCCAGGCTGTTCCCAAGCCCTTCACCTCGGTTCTGGCAGATTAGGGCTCTTCAGCTGTGCTCACACTGCCCCCTGTCCCAGGACAGCTCTCTTGCCCTTCAAGCCTTTTAAAACCCTTACCTCTGAGAAGTGGATTGTGACTTTCTGTTACTCTAGGTGATGCACCAATGCCTCATGTTGTGCTTGTTTGTCATCTTTTCATTGTATGTTCCTTTCAGCAGTGAACACAGCTTATTTGTGTTGCACACGGTGCCATGCAAATTTAGGGCAGTATTTTAATGCATGATAAATAATTACTATAATTAACAGAAAACCAAAATGCCTCCTGGCAATTTGTCAGGACTAGACACCTCTTTCCTTGCCACTTATTTTCGTATGTAAGACATGTACATATAACACCCCTCTTGCCTCTGTGTAGGGACATGCATCTCCCATTAGCAGTAGTGGGAATTATGTGTGCTCACGGAGGGGAGACTGTAGTCTACTCTGGCTGGTGTGCTATGTTAGTTGTGTTTTATTGGATCACATGGAACATGCCAAATAAAAGAAGAAAAAACACCTTTCCATCTTCATTGTTCAGAAAGAAATATATAGGAAGCCCCTGTACACAATCATGCTTTTAATTAAGTGCTATCTGCAGGTGCTATTTCCAATTTCTTACAGCCATTTCTGAAAGAGCAATAACAAAAATAATCTGCAAAATAAAGTGATTAGGGATAAAAATTAGCTAGAGTTACTAGACTGATGAGAAATTTAAAAAAATGAGCAATTTTAATAAACCACATTTTGAAACTATAAACATCCTTGTACTGGTAGATGCTGCACTGCAAAATACTAAACTTCATTTCACTATCAATTTTCTGATTCATCTGAAGAAGTTCATTATCTGTTAAATTGAAGGCAAGCCTCCCACAGAGGAATGCTGTCTAAAGATGGATGTGTTTGTGTGTGAAAGGATAGCCTTTCTTAGCTGTTTATCAAATAAGACATTCATGGACTAGTTACTATACTTCACTACTTTGTAAATATAAAGTACAATACATACATACAATCATATGACGGTGGTTCATTTTTGTCAGCTGGTCGTGACACATTAATACAAATTTAGTACAAACATCCAAAGTTATGCTGCTAGGAATGTTGCCATCTGGTTTTAATGAATATCTGGGGTCCATTTTTCAGTTAAGCTTTTCTTATTGTGTTTGTGTGTTGCTTTTTCCAAGCTATCTGCATAATTGCTTAAAGATTTTACTGCAAAATTAATATCCTCACTGAGAATGAGGGAGAAGGGCAAAAACCAGGATGACAAAGGCTGAAATGAGGTGAAAGGCAAATTCAATTTTTCCTTGCACCATAGAAACCTCGTCAGGACTAGCTTTATCTGGTAATCCACATTTAAACTTTAACCTGTAGGGGGGCTCTTTGTGTTAGTTAATGTAAGCATAAAAAGAGTCTGAACCACTAATCAGATTAATCATATTTTGTGAGACTCAAAAGCTTCATTAAAAGGACCTCGTTTCCAAGCTACACATTTCAGAAAAGGGAAAAAAAGTTGGCTATGAAAAGGAAAGAGTAACACTGAAATCCAAAAAGACACAGACTGTGTGTCTCCTGGAATTAAACCAGAGTTAAGAACTGGAACAACATCCACCTTCATAAAATACACCTTGACGATGCCAAAATAATTAGGACATTTTACTATTGACATTATGCATTCCCTACATTTACAAAGCTTTATCTTAGGCACAAGAGAGAACTATTTATTAGATAAATACAATAAATGTCTTCCCTTTCCTCATATTTATGGAAGTCTCCCTCTCCGCTGAAGCAATCATATTTCCTAAGTATTTCAGGTGACCCCTCAGAGACAAGAAAATGTGAACTTCAGAAGAATAAGAACTGGAACCTGTCAGCTGTAGCCAGGTTATTTACATTCACACAAGAAATACCCCAGTTCCCTAAAGAACATGAAAGACCAAGCTACTCTTGGAAGTTGGTGCAGCATTGTGCTCTCTTTCAAAAACAACAGAAAAATTTTACTTTCAATAAACAAATGTCTTGCCAAAAATGAAGCTTCAGGGAGCTTTAGTTCGTAACCTATGGAACACAACATGGTTTAAGATCAGAATCACAACCTTAAGTTTTTTGTCATTAAGTTCAACAGGAACCATTTGCACTTCGGACAGTGTGAAGCCTGTTCAGATCTCAGCTTGCCCTGTATTGTTCTGGAGTTCATGGGCCTCTGAAATCAGGAGATGCTTTGAGGAAACAATGATGCAAATGAATAATAAAGCTGAAAGTTTTAGATTCCAAAGATTATTCGATACTGAGCAAATGAAACTCTTTAAAGCAGTTAAATACAAGACATTTTATGGAGAATATAAGATGTGAGGAGAGAAATAAGACATGACATCACTGAGATGATCACTTGAAATACAGACTCACCCATTTTCCAACCATGGAACTGGGGAAGTGGAGTTAACCTCACCTTTGTTTTCCAAGTGAGAAGGAGTAACGCTGCATCACAGCCAAACTGTTTGCTCATATTTCGCCATTATGTTTCTGTTTTTCTTTCCCTGTAACTTGCCAAGATCTCTTCTTGTTCCCACAAGCTGCATGTCCCTCAACGTGACCTGTATTCAAAAGGTAAATTCACTCCTGGACCATTCACATAACCTAAACCACATTTTTACACATACATTATATTCTCCACTCTATGTGAGGTTATACACAAATTAATAACTTTCTAAATGTCTGTTTACAAGTTTAATCCATAATTGTACTGAGACTGTACTCCTTGGCATAGTTAGTTATACCTAAAGGCACTGCTCGTACCCTGGACAAGGTGACAGCAGGTGAGGAATCTTTTGCAGTAAATGACCAGTCACCAAGGAATTGTCATCACACTGCAAAGCTCAGAAGGGAAGGACAGAGGTGGGCTAATTCCCTCTCTCCCACCTTCACGCTTTCGTAGATTTGATGTTGTTAAGTTGCTGAATGCAGCAGAGAGGCTTTAAAGAAAACACAATGGCCAAGCTTTCTACGCTTCAGACCTTACACTTCACACAAAGTTTTTCCACAAGCTTCCATTTTATGGCTGCATTTCTGTCCTGGGTTGCAATGTATTCTATTACCATGAGCCGTTGAGGCCTGGCGCCGGTGTTCCTTGCCTCGCCCCTCGGGACTATTCTTCTGTTAATGCGCCCATCAGTGCCTTGCCCCAGGACTCACCATCTCTTTGTGAGATGCCCCGGCCAGGGGGGGAGGGGTGGAGCCAAGCATATTCCCGTCGGAGATAACTTTGGGGTTTGGAGCAGCGCTCGGGGCCTTACCCGCTGGGATCCCAGAGGACAGGGACTGCACCGCCGCCGGATTTTCGGAGGAGGACCAGTTTTCTTTTCTACAAGATCACCGCTTCAACGGGATCATTTAAAAGAGAACTGCAGCTGCCACCGAAATCGGATTGCTCAGACTTTGTTTTCTTTTCCTACGGACCGTCGCTTTAACAGGACCATTTCGGAGAGAGCTGCAGCTGCCACTGGATCGGACTGGTACCAGCACCCTGCCCGGCAGGGGGCCAGGTTGTATCCCTGACTCTGTCGAGCCTGTAACCAGTTTCTCTGTATTATAGTTTTGTTGTATACATTAGTAAAAACTGTTATTCCCATTTTCCTCATATCTTTGCCTGAAAGCCCCTTAATTTCAATTCTATAACAATTCGGAGGGAAGGGGGTTGTATTTTTCTGTTCCAAGGGGGGCTCCTGCCTTCCTTAGCAGACACCTGTCTTTCAAACCGGGACAGATTTTGGCGCCCAACGTGGGGCCTGAGGGCATTGAGGAAAAAGGGTGAAAAAGGAATAACAGTTCCTGGCTAACCTGATGTTTTGTGCACTGAACGTGGGATCTTTGTTAGGCAGCACCATGTGGTCTAGTTTACCTTGCTTCGGGTGGCACGTGGTCGTGGCTATGCTTTTCCCCTTTGCAGCCCCTTGTCTAAACATGGGTCCTCTGACTAAGGCTACTGTGGTTGTTATCCAGCTTGCACTGTGGGTTGGTAAGGTGAGGAGTTCATGGTTTTTCGATTTCCTGTGGAATGTGGGCACATGGATAAAGGGCTATCACACGCTCAGCGTATGTTTCGGGGATTACATTAAAAATGGTACCTTCTGTGAGGAAATAACACCAGGGGAAGTTTTCTCCCAACCATTCAACCAGTTCTTTGGGTCTGCTCCATCAGCTCTCGAAGGGTTTAGTTTTCCCCTAGATATTATCCATGTGTTGCTGCTAATAGGCCTACTGCTAATGGGCTGCTTGGCCTTCAGAGATAAAGTGAGACTGGCTTGGATAACTACTTGGGCACCCACCCCAGAGACTAGGAATGCTGCCCCAGAACCTGACACGGCCCCAGAGGCCAGAGATCCTGCCCCGCAGCCTGACCCTGTCCCACGACCTGGCATTGCCCAACAGCCCACCTCACAAATGGACCAGCCTAATTGGGTGGGGGTGCTGATAAAGGAAATACGCGAGATGGGCCAGAAGCTGACGGAATACACCTCCCAAACTAGTGGGAAACCTTGTCCTAAAGAGGGAAAGTCTGATGGTGCGGCAGTGGGACCCACAGATGTTACAACTGTGCAGGGTCCAGCTGAACCACAAGGACAGCCACAGCCAGCGGCAGTCGCCCCTGTGCAGAGGAGAAAGTGCAAGGCCAAATCAGTACGCCCAGTTAATGATGGTGATGAGCCAGAGCCCTCACAATCTGCAGGGGAGTCAGAGCCTGAAATTATCACCGAATCCCTGTCATTCGACAGTCTCCGTAATATGCGAAAAGACATTGCGCGACGGGGGCGTGAGCCTTTTACAACTTGGTTACTTCGGGTTTGGGACCTTATGGGTAAAGGCGTACAACTGGATAGTGGTGAAGCCAGGTATTTGGGATCCTTGGCCCAAGACTCAGGGGTGGACCAGGTATTTGTAAGGGAGCCGGGGCCCCTTTCTCTCTGGGAGCGGCTTTTAATGAGTGTGAGGGAAAGGTTTGTCCACAGAGAGAGAATGCAGGAGTACCATCATAGAATGCAATGGAAGACCCTTGAGGAAGCGATCCAACAGCTGAGGGAAGTGGCAGTGTTAGAGGTACTCTTTGGGAGGGACGGACAGCATGATAATGACCCCGACAAGGTCAAGTGTACAGGGCAGATGCTGTGGAACCTGGCAAAGCTGGGGCCACAGCAGTATGCCACGTTCATTGCAACAATTAATGCTGATGACAACCAAGAGACAGTGGGTTCTGTTGCCAACAGGTTCAGATACTATGAGAGTTTAGTCAATGGCCCAATGAAAGCTCATGTCGCTGCTGTGGCTAGGGACCTCAAGGAAGAGATTAGGGAGGAGGTGATGAAGGAGGTGAGGAGGAGCAGCTCTCATGTGGCACCAGTGCAGGTCATAAGCCCCAGAGCCAGAGCCCGACGTCCCCCAGCTAGAGAGAGAGGGTACACCCCACGATCTGAGCTGTGGTTCTTCCTGTGTGACTGCGGGGAAGACATGAGAAGGTGGGATGGGAAACCCACTTCTGTCCTGGCAGCACGGGTTCGTGAGCTCAAAAGGGAAAACACTAGCCGAGGGGGTTCCACTAAAGCAAAAGTAGCCTCAGCCTCCCGTGACCGAGCTGCCAGGTATTACAGAAGGGAGGATGATGTGTCAGATCCCCTTGAAGAAACATCTTGCAGGTATGCCCAGGGAATGGATGATAACCAGGCCTAGAGGGGCCCTGCCTCTAGCCAGGAAGAGGCACGGGAGAATCGGGTCTTTTGGACAGTGTGGATCCGATGGCCTGGCACATCAGAGCCACAGAGATATGAAGCATTGGTTGACACTGGAGCACAATGTACCCTAATGCCATCGGGACATGTGGGGGCAGAAGCTGTGTCTATTGCTGGGGTGACAGGGGGGTCGCAGCAGTTGACCCTGCTGGAAGCTGAGGTGAGCCTGACTGGGAAGGAGTGGCAGAAACATCCGATTGTGACTGGCCCGGAGGCCCCATGTATCCTGGGAATAGACTTTCTCCGCAATGGTTATTACAAAGACCCAAAAGGGTTTAAGTGGGCTTTTGGGATAGCTGCTGTGGAAGCAGAAGGCATTAGGCAGTTGAACACCTTGCCTGGGCTATCAGAAAACCCTTTTGCAGTTGGGCTCCTGAAGGTGGAAGAGCAACGGGTGCCAATTGCCACTTCGACGGTGCACCGCCGGCAGTATCGGACGAATCGAGATGCCGTGATTCCCATCCACAAGATGATCCGTGAGCTGGAGGCCCAAGGGGTGATCAGCAAGACCCACTCACCCTTCAACAGCCCCATCTGGCCTGTGCGCAAGCCTGACGGAGAATGGAGATTGACTGTGGACTATCGTGCTTTGAATGAAGTGACTCCACCATTGAGTGCTGCTGTGCCGGACATGCTGGAGCTCCAGTATGAGCTGGAGTCCAAAGCAGCAAAGTGGTATGCCATTATTGACATTGCTAATGCATTTTTCTCCATTCCTCTGTCACCAGAGTGCAGGCCTCAGTTTGCCTTCACCTGGAGGGGCGTGCAATACACCTGGAACCGACTGCCCCAGGGGTGGAAGCACAGTTCCACCATCTGCCATGGGCTGATCCAGACTGCACTGGAAAAGGGTGAGGCTCCAGAGCATTTGCAGTTCATCGATGATATCATTGTATGGGGGAACACGGCAGTGGAAGTATTTGAGAAAGGAGAGAAAATCATCCAGATTCTCCTGGAGGCCGGCTTCGCCATCAAGAAACGCAAAGTCAAGGGACCTGCCCGAGAGATCCAGTTCCTGGGGGTGAAGTGGCAAGACGGACGGCGCCAGATTCCCACCGAGGTCATCAATAAGATCACTGCGATGTCTCCACCGACCACCAAGAAGGAAACACAAGAATTCCTAGGTGTCATAGGCTTTTGGAGAATGCACATTCCCGAGTACAGCCAGATCGTGAGCCCTCTCTACCTGGTTACCCGCAAGAAGAACGATTTCCACTGGGGCCCTGAACAACAACAAGCCTTCACTCAGATCAAGCAGGAAATCGCTCATGCGGTAGCCCTTGGCCCAGTCAGGACAGGACCAGAGGTGAAAAACGTGCTCTACTCTGCAGCCGGGAACAAGGGTCTGTCCTGGAGCCTTTGGCAGAAGGTGCCTGATGAGACTCGGGGCCGACCACTGGGATTCTGGAGCCGAAGCTACAAAGGGTCCGAAGCCAACTACACTGCGACAGAGAAAGAAATCTTGGCCGCCTATGAAGGAGTTCGAGCTGCCTCAGAAGTAATCGGCACAGAGGCACAACTCCTCCTGGCACCCCGACTACCGGTGCTGGGGTGGATGTTCAAGGGAAAGGCTCCCTCCACGCATCATGCCACCGACGCTACCTGGAGCAAATGGATTGCCCTCATCACACAGCGCGCCCGTATTGGAAACCAAAATCGCCCTGGGATCTTGGAGATAATTACCAACTGGCCAGAAGGTGAGGCTTTTGGATTGTCTTCTGAAGAAGAGGAAGAGGAAGTGACACGTGCTGAGGAAGCCCCTCCATATAACGAGCTACCAGAGAGTGAAAGACGATATGCCCTCTTCACCGATGGTTCCTGCCGAATTGTAGGTGCTAGCCGGAAATGGAAAGCTGTTGTATGGAGCCCCACACGACAAGTTGTACAAGCTATCGAGGGAGAGGGTGGATCGAGCCAATTTGCTGAACTCAAAGCCGTCCAATTAGCCCTGGACATTGCTGGGAGAGAGAAGTGGCAAAAACTCTACCTCTACATTGACTCATGGATGGTAGTCAATGCCCTGTGGGGTTGGCTGGAGAGGTGGAAAAAGGCCAACTGGCAGCGTAGGGGAAAACCAATCTGGGCTGCTGATGAGTGGAAGGACATTGCCGCTCGGGTAAAGGAGCTACCTGTGAAAGTCCGTCATGTAGATGCTCATGTCCCCAAGAGTCGGGCTAATGAAGAACATCGCAACAATGAGAAGGCAGATCAGGCTGCAAAAATAGCGGTGTTCCAGATAGATTTGGATTGGCAGCATAAAGGAGAGTTGTTCTTGGCTCGGTGGGCCCATGATGCCTCAGGCCATCAAGGCAGAGATGCCACCTATAAGTGGGCACGAGACCGAGGGGTGGATCTAACCATGGACAGTATCTCCCAGGCTATCCATGACTGTGAGACGTGCGCTGCGATCAAACAGGCCAAGCGGGTGAAGCCCCTGTGGTATGGTGGGCGGTGGTCCAAATACAAGTATGGGGAGGCCTGGCAGATCGACTACATCACACTGCCTCAAACCCGCCAAGGCAAGCGCTACGTGCTCACAATGGTGGAAGCCACCACTGGATGGCTGGAGACCTACCCTGTGCCTCACGCTACTGCCCGGAACACCATCCTGGGCCTTGAAAAGCAAGTCCTTTGGAGGCATGGCACCCCTGAGAGAATTGAGTCCGACAACGGGACTCATTTCAAGAACAGCCTTGTCAACACCTGGGCTAGGGAGCATGGCATTGAGTGGGTGTACCACATCCCTTACCATGCACCAGCAGCTGGGAAAGTTGAACGGTGCAATGGACTGCTTAAAACCACCTTGAAGGCACTGGGTGGAGGAACTTTCAAAAACTGGGAGATGCATTTAGCAAAAGCCACCTGGTTAGTTAACACCCGAGGCTCCACGAACCGAGCAGGCCCCGCTCAATCTGAATCCTTACAGACAACAGATGGGGATAGGGTTCCAGTAGTGCACATGAGAGGTATGCTTGGGAAAACTGTTTGGGTTAATTCTGCCTCGGGCAAAGACAAACCCATCCGTGGGGTTGTCTTTGCTCAGGGACCAGGTTGTACTTGGTGGGTAATGCAGAAAGATGGGGAAACCCGGTGTGTACCACAAGGGGACCTTATTTTAAGTGGGAACTGAGTGTAGAGTTTCATTGTATATGTATGTGTATATATATATGTGTGTGTGTGTGCAGAGTTTAAGAAAGGTATTGATTTGGGATGATGCAAATGGTAATAGAATAAGGGGTGGATAATGTCCTGGGTTGCAATGTATTCTATTACCATGAGCCGTTGAGGCCTGGCGCCGGTGTTCCTTGCCTCGCCCCTCGGGACTATTCTTCTGTTAATGCGCCCATCAGTGCCTTGCCCCAGGACTCACCATCTCTTTGTGAGATGCCCCGGCCAGGGGGGGAGGGGTGGAGCCAAGCATATTCCCGTCGGAGATAACTTTGGGGTTTGGAGCAGCGCTCGGGGCCTTACCCGCTGGGATCCCAGAGGACAGGGACTGCACCGCCGCCGGATTTTCGGAGGAGGACCAGTTTTCTTTTCTACAAGATCACCGCTTCAACGGGATCATTTAAAAGAGAACTGCAGCTGCCACCGAAATCGGATTGCTCAGACTTTGTTTTCTTTTCCTACGGACCGTCGCTTTAACAGGACCATTTCGGAGAGAGCTGCAGCTGCCACTGGATCGGACTGGTACCAGCACCCTGCCCGGCAGGGGGCCAGGTTGTATCCCTGACTCTGTCGAGCCTGTAACCAGTTTCTCTGTATTATAGTTTTGTTGTATACATTAGTAAAAACTGTTATTCCCATTTTCCTCATATCTTTGCCTGAAAGCCCCTTAATTTCAATTCTATAACAATTCGGAGGGAAGGGGGTTGTATTTTTCTGTTCCAAGGGGGGCTCCTGCCTTCCTTAGCAGACACCTGTCTTTCAAACCGGGACAATTTCTGAGTGTGTGCCATTGTGTGCCATCCTGTGCCCTGAGGTCTTCCCTGTTTCTTCATCAAACCAAGCAGCTGTCGAAATGTGCCTCAGCTCCATCCAGCACACATTCCCCAGCTTTCCCTTCCAAGGAAAAGTAGGGGAGGAAGGCCAGTGGATGCCAAGTTCTTGCTCCAGTGAGGAGCTGGGATGTGGCCAAGGACAGGCTCCCAGGTTCCTAGTGTAGATGTAGACTATGATACCACTGAATTCTTCGGAAAATATCACACAAATCTAAGTTCTTTACAAGCTGATTTTAGCACGTTTGCAGCAGTGTTAATTGGGATTAACTGCACTGTTTTAGTCAGAATCCTAAATCTGAGCCAATGCAATTTACAGCAGAATCTAGCCCTTTGGTTCAAATAATAAGCAAGAAATGCTGCCCTAAAAATACAGACACAAAGTATTTTGCCTAAACACAAAGAGGACTATTCATAGGTCTGACTCAAAGCTATGAATTGAAATAACCCAAATCTAACTCCAAAAAAAGGAGATTTTTGAATTATGAAAAATAAGAAAAGCACTAGGATGCACTAGTACCATTTACCACCATTTTGTATTGGGTCAGGTTTTCTCAGCCTTCCTGATACTGTCTCACCTTGTTTTATGACATGTTCCAGTGGCATCCATATAAACACTCCCAGAGTGTATTTTTCCATGCAGCACAAACAGCTCTAGTAAAAAATATCCCCTATCAGTTTGTCATCTGAGCTGGGGTAGTTCCCAGTCCCTAGCAGGGCAGAGTCAAAGGGATTAGCTTTCAGCACTGCTGTCAGTCGGCTAAAACTGCTGGAGAAGGTTTAAACTGGCCTGCTTGCCTTTGCCCTGAGCTGAATTGGGGCTGTTCTCTCGGCAGATACACGTTTTAGCTGAGGTTAATGAATTGCAGAGAGGAAACAAACTACTGCAGCTGTTCAGTGTGCTCTGGGTATGTTTCTTGTTTTACAGATTGGGAAACTGAGTCTCAGGGACACAAAAATCACAAGCCTGTGCCTAATAGAAATTTGTGGTGGTGACCCTCACAGAACCAGAGTCCTTGACCTCTACATCTGCAGTCCTTCCTCCTGCCTGCACGTCGTCCGTGCTCCAGCCGTGGCGGTGCAGCACAGGGAGTGCCTGTCGTTCCTGCAAGCACCGCTGCTGGGGTGGCAGCACGCGAGGCTCGCTGGCTCCTGGCCCAGCATGCGGGCAGCTCGAGAGGGAGATGGAGCTACATGGCACAGCGGCAAATGTGTTCAGAAATTGAGCTCAAAGACTGGGAGGATTCAAATTATACTCGCCAGTTCACACAAAATACATTCCATATTTCCGCCCCCCCCCCCATTTTAATTCTAGGCTCAGGTACTGGGATCTCCTTTGAAACCATATTAAAAAAAACCCCATCTGACTCTGTAACAAGCTAAAAAAAAAAAAAAAAAAACCAGCATTTATTCAGCCAGAATGATCATGTCTAGTGAATGTACATTTCATAGTAAGTTTTTCACAAAGATCTTAATCTCTGTGAAAATATGATAATCATTTATGAACGTCTGACCCTGCTTTGCTTTAAATTTGTGTGTCCGTTAAAACACAAGCAACTGTTGACATGGTTGCCTAAGCTGGATGAGGTCCACATTCCCTGAGCTGCATAATGTCACTTGGCTCTGCTCATTCCAGAATAGATTTTTCCTTTTCTTTTTTTTTTTTTTTAAAAATAAACACACTACCCCCCCACCAAACAAACAAACAAAACCCCCTACATGTTTTATTGCAATAACTGTTAGAGAAACTATATTTAAAAAGTAGTACAGACCTTATAAATTCCAAAGAAATGCAACGTGGGAATGCCCACCAGTGATGCCCACAGGAAAGCAGCAGATCCAGAGCTTTTACCACTTCAAATAAAAATGTCTGTTGGAAAGAGAAAATCCCCTCTCTTCTGTAGTTCCAGACTCTACAGATCATTAGGTAGGTAAAGCAAACTTCTGATCTTTTGATCATTCACAACTCTTTGGAAACAAGTTTCCCACAAGGCTCATGATGCTCTAAGTCACTTTTGTTTCTGTTCTACAGCCTCCCTCTCTCCAAGTTAAAACTCATGCAGAACAAAACAGCACTGCTGAGCTCAGCAGCGTTGCGAAGGAGGAATCTGTGGCACCCTAAGGCCTGATTGTATAAAAATGTGTAATGTTACCAAGAAAGTGGAGTGGGTAAACATTCCCATGACTTCTTGGTAGGGCTTCACGCCTATGAGGCATGTGTGAAGATAGCTTCACACTTACGAGTATCACAGAGTCAGATCCTCATCTCTTCTCTGAGATCTTAAATAATGTTCCAGCTGGGGACCAACTATAAACATTTTTGCACTTAGAGAGCAATAAAAAGAGAACACATGGGATAGGAAACTTGTTTAAATTTGCAGCTTTTCTCTACATTATAAATAATGAGGATACATTTTTCCCTTCCTCCTCCTGTCAGCCACCTTCTGTTCTCTTGTCCCCACTGCACTACCCTCTAAACACTCCTGTCTCCAAATCTTTTAAGTACCTGGATCAAGTTATAACATCTAGTATAATTTGGGACATGTAATGCCATATGGCAAACTCCTACAGGAGAAGAGTAAAATTAGCACTCTTTTCTTTTTGGACTGCCCCAAACACAGTGAGGATCCATTCCTTTAAAACTCCTCGCACGTGTGACACTGCATGGGGAACTGCAAAATTCTTTCATAGAACCTCAGTCAGTAAGGTACTACAGGGAAACTCTAAACCTACACACTTGCCTAGATTGGGTCTGAGTGCATGTAATGGACAAAAGTATAGAAAGGGATTGTTCCTTGAGCATCATAACAGCTTTGGAGGGAAAGAGAGTACAAAAGGACAGGTCCCTAAATTGTCTGGATGCAATATGAGCCAACCTCCAGTTGTGTGGATTTCTGTTTACCCTTGCAAACCAGTGGAGGCAGTTCACCCAAGAATCTGTTGGTTTGCTGTATTTCACCATATTATGTCAGCTGGACAAACTATGAACAGTTTGAAGCTGCAATCATGTATATAGTCTTAAGCTTTCAGCGACAAAGTGGCATTGTATCCTTAAGACTTTATATTGCTATGGTATAGTGTTTTATTCAGATGATGAGAGTAATAAAAGAATAATTTTATATTTTCTGAATTGCTGTTGAACCAAACAGCTCATTTCTCTACCTCTAAATGAAGAGAAATAAAGTATTTTTCCAGTGTTTGGCACCAATAGAGTATTTGTAGAATGTTTCCAGTTATGGACCCATCTGCATCCTGTTCCACCATTACTGCACAAAGGAAAGAAAAGCAGAACTACACAATAACAGAGGAGGGACAAAGTAATTACTCCTAGTATTTCTCCCTCTCTTAACATGAAAACAGATTTCTAAATCTTATCACCTACCATCTCATTTGAGAGGCTGCACCAGTGATGAGAGAATTTGCTCTATTGAAATCATAGTATGGGCACATTGCTAACTCATGTTTGCAAGCTAGTAACACCTAAATTACAGTTTTATGACACAGTATTAGAAAAAGAAGGTTATGCACAGTGAAAACTGATTTTAACTGGGAACGCAGTAGTCAATTTAGTAGGGAAATTTAGTCACTGAGGGAAACATGCTTTTAAAAGCCATATTGTCTAGAGGAACAGATACAGTGCTATCCTTTCAGACTATTTTCTCATGGACCTTAATCATAGTACTTTACAACCAGCTTTTTGTAATGAAATAAGCTATAACCCACGTGCACAAATTGCACTCAGGCCTCAGTCGCTATAGCACATTCCCACTGCTTCTCACGCCTCTCCTGTTGCAACTTCCCTCCTTTTAAATGGTTAAACTTCCCCATAACAGATTTGTTTGTAAATATATTAACCACTTTATAGTGCCATGCTTCACCTATAGGTTGTGTCTTCAACCCACTGCACGCTTGCAGAACTGAGGCCCCAAAAGGCTGAATGATTTGCCCAAGTTTATACAGTAAGTCAGTGTGAGAACTGAAAAAGGAGTTTTATTACTTTCAGTTCTCACTTAGGCCACAGTTTCTACAATAACATAAACAGAAACTATGCAGAGCTTAGACCAACAGTCTGATGAGTTTGCCTAGCAATTCCTTTTTAAATGGACTCATTATTTGAATCTCCTTTCCTAAGGGTACAGTTTGAGATCACTTTAAGAAGGCTCAAACTAAGTGCTCAAGATGGGTGACATTTTTGAAAACTTTCCCTGAACTCTCCTCATTTTCAGTTTGAAAGCAAATATTGGCTTCACTGTGCATCTGGTGAGGCCAAGGTGCTGTAACCCCTGATGTTAGTAGGTGAGCCCCCCCTCTTCCCTTTACCACCAGCACATTTCTCTACCCTTTGCCAAGAGGAAAGCGGCATGCTGCAGCCTTCATGTGTCTGCAGAGGAACGACTCTTTATTCTAGGAAAATGTGCACTTCCAAACTTAACAGGGCCCATGCAGTGTAAGCCAAAGACACTCATATCGATACTGATGGTTATGTGACCTAGGTAAAAACATGCTTAGTTTAGAACTAAAGATACAAAGTGCTGCCTGAATATTGAGTGTTAATTTAATATAAGGGAGAAATATAGTCTGGGATCTAACAGACCCTTCTCTTACCCTTTCACCAGTAACTTCCTCAGCTCTCCACACAGATCTTCTGTCTTCTTGAAACAATAATCACATGGGTGAATTTCCCAGCCGCTTTTCAAATGATCGCAAAACTTTTGCAAAGTGATCCCAGGGAAATTGTATAAACAGTCTTAAATGCAGCATAACCTTTAACACCTAGCATAAAAACAAATACATTCCAGTGAAAAACAAAAATTTTACCTAAACAGACAGATATGAGCATTGATTTTCTCAGCTGGCTGGTGGTGGGTCACCCGCAAAAGAGTTTGGAGGGTCTCTGTGTAAGAACTGGGAAGTTAGGATTAGAAATGTCTCTGACTTAAGAGGGAGTTTTAAGCAATTAACTCTGCAAGCGAACAAAAGTGAAGCACAAAGAAACACTAATGGGAAGAGATCATTAATGCAATCCATCCACATTCTCCATCTATACGCTCATTACCTGCTGACAACACCAGTAGGATTTGCCTATATGAGGAAATGGACCAAAATAGCTATTGCAGAATAAGCCATTCTTCAATAGCTTTCTGTTTGTCCCTGTGTGGACACTCTAGGAATAATTAGTGCACTTATTCTGTTCTAGAATAATCAGTGCACTAATTATTCCAGACTAAAGTATCTTTTATTCTGAAACACTTTGTCCACAAGGGGAGCTATTGTGAAATAGCTTGTGCTCTGCTCAATTTCCATGTGTAAAAAAGACAGTAATCCGTGCTGTTGGAATAGCTGTACCCCTGGACTCCAGGAACAAATCAAACTATAGACTAGTTCCGATTCTCCCATTGTTCAGGCTGGTTTGTTAAAGAAAGTGAATACATAGAGTTGTTGTGAAAACTGGATTCAGCTGTATGGCAATGAATAAGCTCTTCTTTAGGGAGCTTTTTCTTTATAAAATTATTTTTAGTCACATTTGCATCCAAGCTTATTACTGGATTTAATGATTGTAGTGTATAGAGGCTGACGTGGTAGATGAGACTTTGCCCACTCTTTTGCAAAGTGTGAAATGCTGAAATTGGATGAGCATATAGTGTAATAAGCTAATTCAATGGAGTAGCTTTATCCAGCCTATGTGTTCAGAAACACCACCGATCCAGCAGTTTTTTGTGATGCAGTGCAATTAAACTGAAGACCAATATGCCTAGACAGTGACCCCACAACACTTAAAATCCTTTTAAGATATTTTTTTTTGTTGGTTGGTTGGGGTTTTTTTTTGTTTTGTTTTGGTTTTTTGATTGTTTTCCAGCTCTCCATTTTATCAAGGGAGGTATAACCATATCTGAAGAACCAGTTTCCTCCTTTCTACTCAGGGAATGATAGAATAATACACTGGAGGCATGGGGATAAAACTCTCTTTTTCTCATACCACGCCTGATTTGGCCCAATAATTGAGAAATATAATGTTCAGATAGCAAGGCTGTTTAACATCCTACTTTGTGAAATTGGATACAAGATATTTACATGCAATAAATAATGATCTTTCCCACTTCCATGATTCATACAGGTTGCACTGTCTCACCATCCATCCTCTGCCTTTGTCTCACTAGAGGGAAATCAAATGCAATTGGGATATATTTCAAAATAAGTGGCATCATTGTTTAGCATGTATTTTCAGTAACATTTGCAATAGTTATGGGATATGATTTGCTAAGGTATTACCAATCTTTCCTGTGTCTGGCTAGGATCTAGGAAGTTGTTTGACATTTCTCAAAAGACATTCATTGTCTTGAAGCATTCATCTGCTTCTCACAGTATTATTTTGCTATCATTTCCTCAGCCTTTGATCTTGAAGTTTATTTCACAGATTCACAGAATTGTCAGAGTCGGAAGGGACCTCCAGAGATCGTCTAGTCCAACTCTCCTGCTTTAAAGCAGGATCCCCTAGAGCACATCACTCAGGACTGCATCCAGGAGACCCTTGAAAATCTCCAGAGAAGGAGACTCCACAATCTCTCTGGGCAGCCCAGAGGGCAACCCAATATATATTGTTAACCAATAACTGCTCCAAATTTACTACTAAAAACATTTTCTGTAATATGATGAAAAGAGACTAAATAACATTTTTATTATATCATAGGCCCAGAATTCTGCATTGAAAAATTGTTATTAAATAGCTCCTTACCTGAAGAAAATATTGACATATGCAACACATCTGTAGCTCCAAAAAGCTCTGCTGATGGATTTAATTTCACTTACAAAACTAATACAACAAATGTGATTTGTGAGAAATAATATTTGTCTATTTAAGGCTCGTAAGACAGCTTTTTTTTTTTTCTAGTGATTCCCACAGTAAGTTTTTCCTCAAAGTTTCTGTTCATTTACAAGACAGATGCAATTAGAAATACAAGATGTTCAGTATTTTCGGCTCACACCCTGTTATTATCTTGTGTTTCTCATGTGCTACTGTAGCTGTTCTACCCTGAATTGAACTAGATTATGATTACCAGTTAAGAACTGAAAACACTGCCGCTTTTACTTCTTTCTGCGAGTTACTTTATAAATAAATACTTTCAATTACAAAATTGTTCCCAAAGAAATGGGAATTATGTTGAAAGTACCCCACTGCTGCTGTAACAGTTTCAGATTTATTGAATCCTTCTCACTGTATTACAATAGCTCCTGCTGTTTTACCTGGACTGCAGTAATGCCAGACTCCAGCCTTGTATTTTTTTATGTTTCAAACCATCTGGGACCAGAAAAAAAACCCAACATTCTTCTATCTTCAAGCTTTTGATTACAATTAGAATGGAAATACTAAGAAATTTTAAAATGTCTCTTTCTCATTTCCAAGAGGTTGGGTAAGAACCACACAGCTACATTTCAGTTTTACAGTTACCTCAGATTTTACAGGCAAAAGCCTAATTTTATTTTATTTGTATTTATTAAGGCCAGCTCTAGCACAGTGGCACAGATGATACAGCAGAGTGAGGTAGATGAAAGAAACATGTTTAGCATTAAAACAATGCTGAACTTGGAAAGACATACTTCCCCATCTGCAAATATCCTACAGCTAGTGTTGTGCTCTTAAAGTCATTCTTATGAGGAAGTTTCATATCAAATTTCTTGGTCTTATTGTCATAATCATTAAAGTGAGAATACAGGCTATGGATATGGGCTTTACCACTGTACGAAGGCATGCTGAAAATTCAAATTTGGATAATTTCACGATCCTGTTGCTTTAGTACTGGATTATTCTTTTTTTTTTTTTGAACACAAAAATAATTTCAAAATGAAAGCTATGTGATGATGCTCTTCCTTTCTTGTATCTTTACAGACCTTTGTACTCATTGTCTCAGTATTTTAAATTGCTTCTTCTTTCCCTTCTGTATACATTTATGTACATTTACTCATTTTAAGTGTACATCAGAACATTTGGATTACAGAAATTACAAGCTATAGCTGGTTTACTGACCATTGCACAACAAACAGCAAAAACAAAAATACAAAGTAGTAAAAGTTCCAAAGTGAAGAAAAGCAATGACTTAGGTTTTACACTATAAATAACTCCAGTGGATACTTCTGGTGCACCAAGAGTAAGGCATGGCATTTTATAGTTTTACTATTTAATTTCGGGGTTTTTTGTTGCTGTTGTTAAGCATTCCATGTATGCATGCATGGAAGAGAGGGAAAGCCTGCTACTGCTTAGTTCTCACCTATTCCAGCACCTAGTAATCTAAAACCAAATACTACCTACCCATTTTAATTGTCTCACTGAGGTCAAATGGATTATTTACTTGTCTAAACTGGTCCTAAATAATAAGTTAGAGAACTAATGGTACTTAGAGATTGTTCCAAAACAATATAAACAAAACCAGATCAGCTGTCTCGCCAGTTGCTCACATCGAGATTCCAGAAAAGCTATCCATAACACATCAAATTCTTTCTTTTTATTTTCATTCTCGACAAAATATTCTTTCATGAACACAAGGGCAGGAAAAATCAACTGCCAGATGGTGAGCTAGGGTATCAGCTATTGAATCTGACGGTACACTGAAAGCAGCCAACATTCTCAAAGAAAGATATTTAATGGCATCTGAAAGAAAAAGCCCCAAATTTCTGTGAAAAAGTAAAATGGAATCAGCAAAGTGGACAACTGCAAAGTGTGTTCACAAAGAGGATCACTGTGTAAGTCAAGATCAGAAGAAAGTTTTAGACAGTGACTTTTTAAATAAATTATATATACAGCACAAGTCCTGCAAATAACCAGCTTTTCATGACAGGAGGACAGAGTGTCCGTATATAAATTCATGCAGAATTTGTAAGAGGTAGATGACATCTTCGGCTTTTCTGACATTCTTGTCCCTTTTCCTCACTGGTATTCCCTTCCCAAAGCATTACAGAGTGCTTTCTGTGTTCTATCCCTTGCCACCTTTGCAGATGCATTCAGAGTATTACGCATTACTGAAATTAGCCCTCCATGAGATCCTGGCAGCCTAAAACAGCCTCAAGCAGAGAAAGAAATAAACACATATTTGTGTAACTATGAAATGCCTCAGTTGAAGGTAAGCAAAGAAATTAGACTTGGAGAGTTCATAAGGGGAATGCAGATCATAAAATCAACAAACTCCCTGAGATAAAAATAATGACCAAGCACTTTAAGCCTGTAACACTGAAGATCATACAAAACGAGCTTGGCAAAGCACAATACACAGAACAGTCATTTGCAAACACCATACCACGTTCAGATGAGGGAATCATTCCATATAACCTCACTGCTTTCAGGATTGGTTTTATGATAGGCGACATAGCAAGTTTCCAAATGTACTTTCAAATCAGACCCTAATGTAATCTCTGTTTACAAGCTGGACTCCTTTCCTTTTTGAGGTTCTTACCAAAACCCAGCTACCTGCTTATGATTTATAAGGGTTTTAGATTTCCCTATTGCAATTAGGGGCTTTTTAATTATTTTTTTTTCCACCACTCAAGAGTAAGCATTGTCTTTGGACACCAGTTTTCCTCCAGCCCTCACTGTCAAACAAGGGTGGCTCAATTGACTGCATTACTGTGACACCAGACATTCACTAGTTTAACCAAGACAAACATTTGGCCTTTAGAAAATTGGATGGTTCAAATCACCCTCTCACAATCTATCTTGAAATGTTTGCTGATCATGACAGATGCAACATAAAGATACCTCTAGACTGGGACAGTAATAAGTTTTAGAAAGCTATAAACTTTGTACAGGAATCCCAGTTCTGTTTCCTGAATGTTAAATAATCTCTGAGGACAGATTATCCTGTAATTATTGATGGTAGAGTTATTTTACTTCCCTCCAAAGCAGGTGTTTCTGTTTCCTCCCAGTCTTTGGACTAAATGGACCACATGTGAAATAAAAAGGAAATAAAATGGACACTAGTATGCACGACCATTTTCCTTTGTGGACCTAACAAGAAATGGACCTGGTAAAATTACATTCTTCCAATCAACATCTAATACTTGTCACTGTTCTTTGCACAGTCCAAATTGAAGACCAGCTGATGTCCAGATGTCCCACAGATTAATTGCCATCAGAGAACAGGGAAGGAACAAGGTCCATTGTTATGCCCTTCCACTACTGCGCAGAAATGCAGAAGGACAGAAGAGGCACGGGAAAAGCAGGACCGTGGCTGAAATTCACCCAGTGTTTTGGTTACCAGAACTGGCTGACTATATTAACAGAAAGCTTTTTCATCCCCTGAAGTGGAGCAGCAAAGGGACAGCTTCTTTGGGCTGCCAGAACACCTAGTAGGGCTTCTGCATTTTGAGACACGATTCCTTGAGGCAATATGACTGAAGGGATGCGGCTCCCTCCAGAGCAGGGTTCTGCTTAAATGCAACACTGAGCCCTGGAAAAAGATATTAACTCATTGCTCATTTGAGCCGCCAGAAGTACGAGGAATATCTGGCAGCAGCTCCCTGCCACGCTGCCAACCATTCTAGGTACACAGCCGGCTATTTCAGTGATTTCAGAAGAACTCGGAGGATTTGCAGCACAGCAGCAACAGCAGCAGAGGAAAAAAAAGAACATTTGATTTCTTTGCACAAATATCTATTCCAGACTGGAGTTAAACCCATTCAGGCACCAACCTCCAGAATTAACTAATGTCCTGCATGGCCTAAATCCAGACTCAACTCTCTCTCTATAAATCAGACAATTAAACAGCCAATATCAAGCAATTGCCTCTGCTGTTCTGAGAATGTTTTATGTTCACGTCACAAGCAATCCTACAAAGCCTTGATAGGTATATTCATTATTTATAGTCTGCCATAATTATATTGGTTACTCATAGCTTAGCCTGCAGGAGGCAGTGTCATGTGTGGAAAGCAGAACTTATCAATGCTAATGAAATTTTGCAAGGGATTTTGAAAACTACGATTTCTCTTAAGAAGAAGTGCAAAATGGCAAGCAGCTTAGTAAGAACATCTGGTCTAGGGTAAAAGTGGGGAAGGGTGCCGTTGGTCTTGAAACATGAATTTTACCCCAAAAATTTTACTCAATTTAGTCTGAGATTCTCCCTGTCCCGTCCCCCCCACTCAAGATGGCTTTTACTAGAACATTTTGAGAGCATTAGTCCAGGGAAGAAAAAAAAGAAAAAAAAAAAGCAGGACACTGGGCAATTACCCTGTTGAATGCATTGTATTAACTAGTGTTACAGTAAAATACCAAACTACCACTACCATCAATTCCAAAGGGATCACGCTTTCACCCAAAATGTTTCTGGGTTTTACTTTTAATGCCGTAGAAATAGCAATGTGTGAGCAGATGTTAGAGCTCTAACTTGTGATCTAGGAGCTAAGGGTGCTGTTTTGCCTCAGCCTTTTCGCAGCATGGTTTTGGGCAAGTTACTTAATTCCCCTGCAGCTCAAATACCCTTGTGTAAAACTGATCACCACCATATGAATAGGATTCATCTCTTGCACAAGATACCGTGAGATGCTCAAGCCTGTGATAATAAAAGACATCTTAATGCTCTTACTAGGGGAACTCCAGTGTTACAGCACCCAGCTTGACTGAGCAGGAGAAAAAGAGAGATTTACGATTTTTGGACAAAGTTTAGGACAACCTCTGTTATTTGTGAAAAGGGGGAAATCTCACATTTCTTAAAGGAGCTACACAGTGTAAATTTGAACTTTTGCAGCTGTCAGTACCAAAAGAAGTAAGCTTCAGCTTGGATGTGACAGTGAACTTACAAAAGTCAATTGAATGTCCAACATCTTCATGTAGCACAGTGAATTCTAACACTGAAACTGCAAATGGTAACTGCTGGGTAAATTACAGGCTGCACAACAGGGCTGTACTCATATTCCAGATTTTTCCCTCCAAATAAGAACTGCAGCCCTTCTTTTAGCTTCTACTTATACAGTGTCCATGCTCTCAGTTCTTTGCACAAACTTGCACAGACTCCACTGGCCTTTCCTAATAGCAAGATATTTGAATAGAAGCAAGTGCCCATCTTCAGGCTAGAGCTAGCTACCACCAGTGCTATGGCACTAGTAGCATATAAACAGCCTGCTTTTAATGTTTTGTTTGTTTGGGTTTTTTTAAAAAGGTGATAAATCTGGATGCAGATATCTCTTGAAATTTTTACTAATGCAATTTCAGTGAGCAAAAATCAGGAAAGTGGCTTGGTATTCATACAAACAGCACTGATCCTATTGGTGTACATAGGCCTAGGGATATCTCCAGGATTACACAAAGTAATAAACAAAGTCCAATAGTGTGCACGAGACAGAGGGGTTCAGACAGCACGGTGCCCTACGGCTATGTAGAAATGGTGCACATCAAGGAACTGGCAATACCAGTAAGGTTTGAAACATAAACACTTAGCTTTGAACTGAATTAGTGAAGAGAGGGATGACAAAACAGACGCTCAGCAAAGGCTCTGCACAGAATGCCAGGCAAAGTTTCAGCTTTTTTTTCTTCTTTTTCTTTTTTTTTTTTCCTTAAGTCTGCTAATTTGTGTTTATCAGCACAATGAAAGGTTGGGCATGGAAAGACAGTCAGAACTTAAAAGCTGAAACTGGACTGTCTACATTTCCTTCTCTTTTTATTAACCATCAGTGAGTATTCCTCACAGACACAGCCCATGAAAGTAATAATAGAGAGAAATTAATTAGATGACTGTATTTCAATCATGTGGTTTTCTTGACATTTTATACCAAAGGAATGCAGCTCAAGCAGTTTGTAACTGACAGCAATGCCATGAAATCACACTACAGACTTGATAATTATCCTCTTCATTATATTTATAATATATAAAGAGATAAAGTACAACATTCCCCTTTCATTTTATAATAGTATGCAGTAAAATGGAAGCAGCTGAAGGAGGATGTTTGTCTTACAATGCTACAGTTTAAATCTAGTGACAAGGAAAGAAGTATCACATTAATGATGCACAGAGAAGAGCACTACAAGCAACCATCCTTTATATAATTATTCTATGCAAACTGTAAACATATGGGATAAATAATACATCCCAAACTTTTTTCCCTTCCTCTCTTTCCTTAATATTCAAGAAATGTCAATGACAACTCACTAGAAAGAAAAATACATTAATCTCATTTACATAAATTTCCTTCTTTGTTAAAAGCTAGTGTCATCAAAGCACTTCTGCACTACACAAGCCCAGAAAATTAATAGAAGTGGGAAGAGTACTTTTGGTTCCAGATGGAGAAACAAAAGGAGTAATGGTCTTATATCAAGTATTATAGATAATTTTTATTAGAGAGAGTAGCAGTAAAACAGTAACAACTCCATAATCTGGTAAACTATTTAGACAATGTTCAGTAAATGTAGGTAGGGAAGTCTCAGCTAGAACATGACAAACATGTACAAGGAGATGAGAAGTTACCATTTCCCTGTCTGCCACAGTGTCAGCTCAATTTTGTATATGAACAACAGAAGTCAGCTCCAGATGGCTACAAAAGAAGTCAGTCTGTTACCTTAGTAAAGCAGAGTTTGAAATCATGATAACTTCAGCAACAGCAACTTTGCAAGTAGTTTCAGCAGAAACTGCCAAATTAAGCCTGTCGAGATATGAAGCACTTAAAGCATGAAGTCAGGATATTCTCTTGGTGTGACCCCTACAAAGGTAAAATTTATTTAGTCTAGGCAATATCAGCTTCTTGGTCTGAATTAACTTATCCTAATAACATGATGATACATGCTTCCTTCTGTAGATTTCCTGGCTCCAGCAGAAGAGTGGGATTTTTAATTTACCAACATCTCTTTAGAATTTATTTATTCATTTCTTTATTTATTTCTTCAGTAAGTAACACCCAAAAAGGAAGATAGCTTGTGCATAAACTGAAAATCCATCAGTAACTTTATCGTTTTTTCATATCACAAGAGGAATTTAAGACTGTGGTATTGTGTATTGAAATAGGAGTGTTGCAGCCATGAAATGCAGACTTGGGTCATATTTGCTGCAGTACAAGGACATTAACTTCAGGGTGTCTGTTTGGGGCTCATTTTTGATTATGCTTATGATATGCATGTATGTGGGTACTCTGTGCAACAATACTCAGTCTATTTCCCAGAGGTTTTGCTATACTCAAGCTTTAAACGAACCTGTTAAAATTTTGCAGGGAAAAAAAGAAGCCAGAAATATTTGTCTGTTTGCCCAGGTATTTATGAATGATAAAACGTATCTTTCTGCATTTTCAAAGCCACATATTTTTTTATATATACCTGATAGCTTAAGCATTTTAGCAACATGTATACTTTTGCAGTGAGTTTTGGGGAAATGTACAACTTCAGCCATTCACCCATCCGTTCCTTTGTCATGCAGCCCATCTGACCCTATAGTTTCCTGGAAACACGACTTTTTGGGCAATACTCACTCTGCCTTGCTTGCCTCTACAGTACAGGGACACAGAACATGGGGTAGGCAGGTTCGCCCTACAAAACATATCATCCACAGCACTGCCAATGCATTTTCTGCATATACTTCACTAGCACGACAGATCCAATGCTTCCTCATTACAAAAGATTAACCATGTACATGACGTAGGGCCAGTCCAGATGTGTGCTGTGAGCACAGAATTGTTAGTTCTCTTGCGCACACAGAGATTAGCTCCACCTTAACAGTACATCTCAGACACAACGAACCATTGCAATCTTTCCCAGTGACACAGTGGAAGAAAGCCTTTAAACGTATCTAAAGCCAACCTAATCACTAGGGGAAAATACTTTTCTGTTCTAGAACACACTATGGGTATTCACGAACGTTCTATTCAGTCATATATATACCCCAGTCAGTTATTTTCATGGTTTTTCAATGGATCAGAGCAGATAATGATATTTTAGGGCATTCAAAGAATAAGGCAATACTAGCTTTTGATCCTGAAGAACAAAAGGCCTGTATTAACCTATGTGCAAAGACAGGAGAGCCGACCAAATGGGGGTGGGGAAGGAGAGAATCTGTCAGATCTTTGAAGTAATCCAAGGTCAAAAGTTTCCCCTTTAGAATATATGAGCAGTGTGAACTTACCCTACCCAGGAAGCCACCTCACAAGGTAAACATTTTCAGAAGACGAGTCCTCAAAACTCTTCATTGTGTCAAAGGTTGAAGTGAGCAATGTGGCAGCTGGTTTAAGGCATCACTCCTTTGAAACCTCCAAACTTCCTTAATTTTCAGAGATGTTTTGCAGATAATATCAACAAAAACTCCCTTGGTATATACAAAAGAGCCTGCAAACTTGGAATAAATAAAGGGATTCAAGTCAAGCCTCAAGAAAAATCAACACAAACCACCCCCCCCTCCCCCCCCTCCCAAAAAATTAACGTGACTTGAGTATCCAAAAATGTGAGCTATCAGAATTGTCCATTAGAACAGAATCAGAGAGTGATTTAGAAACAGCTGAAGCACTGAAGACCTTTCCACCCATCAGGTGTTCATTATTCGCCTCAGCTGAATTGCCAGAACAGCTTCCACAAACTTGCCAGTGCTGAGCCTGCTCACATCACTTTCCAAGCAGTTTATGCTGAAAGAATGAGTTTGATCAGAAGCTGACAGCGGGTGCTCACACAAATCCTTTTAGCAATTTATCAGAGAGTTAATGATGGTTACCTGAAAGTATCCCAGACATCCTCCTGTTTAGAAATGTAGAATTTTGTTGCCTTTATGTATAAACTTAAAATTCAGACTTATGGGAACAACAGTGTAACACGCTTCCCAATAGTTGTCACTTAAATATGCATACATCATTTTCATTTGCTCAAACCAAAGTATTTTCACTTTTTCATCATTAATTCAATAGGTTATTAAGCACAGGAAAATTTTTAAGTACACAGATAGGACCATTAAATTAGGCCTATTCACATAGGTAATACAGCTTCACACTGACTTAAGTACCTAAAATAGTACCTACAAGTAGAAAAGAAACAAAGAGAGGAAGTTTCTGAAAATGAGAGCTTGAAGCACACAGCAGATACACTATCAGATTTCTTCATACGGAGGCACTGCTGCAACTGTGTTGTTTCTTCAAAGAGGTAGCCCCTCAACAACATAAAAATATACAGATTTTCAAACACAGTGAAATATCTTCTAATATGAACATCCTAAAAAGGGGAAATCAATAAATGGCATGAAAAACTTCAAAGACAGACCTCCTGTCAATGACAGAGGTTCTTCAGCAATGTAAAGTCTTTGAAGGAGGACTCCCAGTGCTGGGAAACCTTTGAAGTGACAGAAAGCAGACATTTATAATTACAGAAAGGTGCGGTGTCCAGCAGAGATAGTAAAAAGATATAACTGGGGTATGTGTGGGGGAGGTTGAGCAGTAGCTTGGGCCCTGAGTGACCCTGTTCACTTGAAGCCTAAAAGACTGCAAGGTCAACTCTATATCCATATGAAAGAGACAATTTGTGAAATGGAGATGTGGGTAGGGCTTAGAAACCAAATTACTGCAGCTTTCACACTTCTAGCATATGTTTATTAAACAAGGCATCTCTCTCTTCTCACTAGCCCAAATTCCAACACACACACGACCACACAGCCAGTTTTCACTTCACAGCCTATAGTTCCCCTGAGGGGATAATTGGGCTTGCTATGTCCATTGACTGGGAAGCTGGCTTGTAATATGAAGTGAGGTAGTCCAGCTTTACAGATATCTATATGTTTTTCATGAGTATATCCATCCTGAAATTCTTGCTTCCCACTTCTCCCCTACTCCCTGACTATTCTTTGATGAAGTGATATAGAAATCCAGAGAAGTGAAAAATTATATTCTGGAAGAAAACTGTCAACTGTCTGGATTCTGGACTGCTTTGAATTCTTGGCTACTTGAAAGGGAAAATGCAAAAGTTTAATTTACAGGAATAGATTTGGTTTCTCCTCAGACTACAGGGTAAGTCTCTGCTGTGCTTCTGAAGCAGATAAGGGTCTGCCCATGCTCTGAGCAGTTTGAAAGTAGCAGTCATTTTAATATAGTATTGAGCTCACACTAGTGTGTCCAGGTGAAAGACAGAGTTAACAGCTCACACTTTTCTCTGCCTTTCATATCTCCACAGTTCTTGGTGGTCCTAAAGCATAGGCCCAGGTCTCTCGCTTCTGACCCAAAGTTACCTACATCCAAAATATTTATTTTTAGCTTCTCTCTCTGTGACATGCTAAAAATACAACATTTACTGAAAAACATCAGCATCTGATGCCAGCCAAGATTTTCTGGGAAGCTGAAACAAAAGATAAGCAAACAAATCAGCAGATGCTGCCACCTCATTTGAACTCACTTTATCTTTCTTGTATGGCTGGACCAGGATCTGGAAGCAGGACTGCTCACAGTGTGCTGAAATGGGTCCAGTCAAGAGGTCTGTATTCTTCTGCCCTGGTGTGAGGAGGACACTAAAGCATCCTGTTCCTCAATGGCCTATAGCTCCACCTGTGACTCTCAAATCCATACAGTCTCTATGCAGGAAGAAAACGAACTACCAAAAGCTAGAAACAGCTCTTTTTCTGTTGTGCTTTCCTGCAGGTTTGCATAGCTAAGTACTTCCAAGCAAAGGTTGGTAGAAGTTGGCATCCTTTTAACACTAAATAAACACATGAACAATGATGCTTGGTAACTTCTACATGGCACACGGCATCCGCAGATCTCAAATCTAGCAACTAACCCAGTTTATGAATGGTAAAACTGATGTCCTGGCCAGAAACTCAGGCTAGCTCTGTAGAAAACCTTGAAGTCTTAGCACAAACATACCAACATTTATTACTGCAGGAAACTCAGAGTAGACAGCATTGAGTCTATTTTTGTCTTTAGATAACCTTCAGTCCCATGTTAAGGTCAGCACTAGAGAAAATAATACCAAAGTCCAATGCAGTCTTTAGAGAATTGCTGAAGGTTACTTCGTTGAACTCTTCTTTTGCTGCCCAGACAGCAACCATATAATTAGGATAACTATGCAATAGCGTTTTTAAAGTAGTGTTATTGAGAAATACTCAAACTACAGTACATATAAAAGCATTTGTATTTGCTTTGTTATGCATCAACAATTTAGTTTTTCTTCTGTTCAGGATGTTGGCCTGAAGGGGAAAGGAAATAACAAAGATTATTACCTTTTTATAACTATCTTTCTAGAAGATATGGCATCGGCTACATGAGGTGCGTAGTAAAAAGGAAAAAAACCAACAACTAAATACCAATGGAGAGACCGTATGGAAACTCGGAAACAATTAAATGCAGACAAAATTTTTAAGAGTAGTGATGAAATTAAGTATTGTTGCCAGAAGATGTTTACTACTTAAAATATCTTTCAGGTCTTTCAAAATATTGCTTGGAGGATTTGGCATGACAAGGAAAGCAGATGTCAGATAACACATAACACATCAAGAAAACAATAATATATTCTGAGCTTAAGAGTCCTGCTGGTGATATGGGACAAAAATATGCTTGGGCAATCTGAAATAGCTTTTAAATAAAACAAAACCAAAACAAATATAGATGTTACTTTTGAAATGCCTACATATTGTGTAAATTTTGTGCTACAAAAAGTTAGGCAACAGACAGGATGAACTCAGGAAAAACAGATTACCCTAAATGCAACAGATCAGTGGAAATTGTTTTCTGATGTGTAGTATTCGCTAGCTGTGTAACATGCACTGATAACATTCGGAACATCTGAAGTATGGTACGCTGTATGGTGCTATTTATACCACAGCTGTTTAACGCTAACACTTGCACAAAATAAGCACCCTAAACCCACAGCTGGACATCATTACAAAGAGGAGGGTGCCAATGTAAAGATCTTTCCAAATTGAGAACCAAGGATACCTTCCCGTCCTCATGGCTGCTGCATGATAATCCTTTTGCTTGCTTAGCAATACCACATTCAGCATGTTCTGTCATGTGATATGACACGAAGATCTGCATCCATTGAGATACCTGTCTTTCCTCCTATTCATCCTTGTTACTGCAATCCCTTAAGAGTAACACACCAGTTCCTCACTCACATCCTGGATTCTAGGCTATTTCTGTAGTCAGTTCAGCAGAGCACAGACTGCCAAGAGCAGTGGCTTTCCCCCTGTGTAGAATGAGGACATACTCTCTGCTGATGATTTGAAGTGCAGCAGCAGTACACCTTGGACAACAGCACAAGACCAAAGGTCATTGCACCATCACAGCCACTGGGGTAACGCTTCAAGAATGAGACCAGAGGAAAACAAAATTATGTTTAGAACACTAATTTCACTACAGGGACATCATCATGACATAGTAAGAAAAGGATCTAAGTGACCATCTGCAGAGGAATCAGTAGTGAGGCCTTACAAATGAGGACCAAAACACCCTGAATTTAATAACATAGAATAAACCATGAGCAGACAATATTATGATACAGAAGAGGGAGGTTGGAATACTAGTACCAGTATTTCTGGTAATTGGAAAGACTTGGGGCTCATTTCAGGGGCAGACAACTGCTATCATTTGCAGTTGGCAGACAGGATGGGCTACCTTATTCATTCATTTAAAAGAAAAAAATTCTCACAGTTGGCAATAGTCTAAGTATCAAGAGAAAGAACAGTACAGAATGACCCAAAGTTATATGTCTGGTTGATATTCCAGGTTTTTACTGCAGATGATAATAGGTTCAGTGAGTTTGCCAAGATGTCATCTTTGTCATATTCCTTTTTGCTGTTTTTTCCTTATATTTTGCCTGAGAACACAAGAATCAGATTTATGAAAAATGTATGCTGTTGTCAAGTACATACAAGTAATTTCTGTGAAGTGTTAACTAAGAAGGACTTATCTGCCAAAATTTAAGTATATGTTTGTTTTTAAGCACTTTTTATTTTCATTCTTCTGTGGGAATCATCAAAATATGATAATGTATAGTTTAAATTCAAAACTTCAAATATAATAAAGTAACCTGAGACAGGACTAATGCTGAGAACTCAGTAATTCTTCTTACACCCATTGGATTTCTGGCACCTTTCAAGCTCCCAAATGCCTTTCAGATCCTAGAGATGTCTCACAAGAAACCCGCAAACAACCAAAACCAAAAATCAGACTTTTAATTTTTTTCAAATATTAATCAGAATACATTGCTCACTTCATTAAATAGCCTCTTCCAAACATACAGGAGCTGCACATAATTAAAACTTGAAATGCTGTATTAGAAGCTGACAGCATAAACCTATAAAACCCAGACATTAAATTTCTCCAAAACCAATTCAACCGTTGTATTCAATTCTGTCAGGAAACATCTACATACAGTTTCCATAACATATTGATATTTAAAAAGTGAACAAGAAAGGTATGGATCAGACCTCTAGTATTCTTTATGCAGCAAACCACAAAGAGGAGAGAATCTCTTGCCCTAACGAGTGCACTATATTACAGCCTTATCCTGTAAATGGTGATGCATGTGTGAAATCCAAAGTCAGTAATTGTGAAATTAATCAATATTAGTAGGATTAAACCTACCTTTGAATATTAACTACTTAGCAGGATTGATCTAATACTTGAAATATAACAGAAAGGAAAGGATAAAAGTCACCATGGAACAGAAAATGTTAATCAGGTTAGTTGGATCTTAGGACTTTCACTGTTTCTGGCTACAGCCTGCATGTCCTCTGCAAAAGACAACTGAGTGTTTGAAATGAAAAGCAGTGGACAAGAGCAAGACCTCAAAGATCATAGCATCAAGACTTCTGAGGCTTTCCAGGCATCAAGTATGAAATGGATATTCAGCTATTTCATGGTGAAAATGCAGCAAAATAAAAACCTCACACTTTTACAAGAAACTCTGGGCAAGGAGCAAAACACAACTTGATTAGTGGTTGGGATATGGACTAAGTTAGACTTCAGAGAAAGCATGTTTGAGGCTTGTCTACAGCACATGGACTTTTGCACTATAGGACCAATCCAGCATGCAACTGTACATAAGCAAACCTCACTAAACATAGCAGCAGCTAAAAGATCCCTCAAAAACTCGGGGAATGAGACTCACTGTCAGTCTCACTTCCATAAGATGACAGATCAGTAGCCACCATGTTTATGCAGGGTCTGGAGGAGAGTAACATTGCCTCCTGCAGTAAAGTAATGCCCAGTGAAGTACCCTAGCCACCAGGATTGTTTAGAATTAAGTGATTATCCACCCACATATGTCTAAGTCATCTGATGTGCTTTTATGGAAAGCATGGGGGCCAGGGACATGAGTCTCTGGTGATGCCTGACCTCCAGGTCACCTAAGACTGTGCTGCTCCCTGAGCTCCCAGCCCACTGATCAGACTCGTTCCACCCTGGCTGCAGGGTTCCCCTTCCCTCCAAAACCAGGGTGCGACAAAAGCCCGAATCCCACATCATGCCCGAGTCAGATCCCAGCCCGGGTGTGCACTTAGAACCCACAGTTCAGGTAACCATACGGTCATACCATGTCTCAGCGATGGTGATGACTGCCCTTCCTCAGGCACGTTGGGGTGGGTACAGACCCTAACAATTAGGAGATTTTAGCTGCTGTGATAAGAAGGGCTGTCTATGACTCAAGGCAAAATTAATTCAATTCCCACAGCTGCTAAACGACAAAGACTTCAGAGATACCACTCCTTCACTTTGAAGGATAGCAGGGTACAGAACAGGAAGGGAAGGGGTGAGCCTCAACCTAAAGGAACAATGGCTACTTAGAATCTCCCCTCCACTATTTTTTTTCCAAAAGGGAAACCACGTGGTCCAAAAAGCCACAGGGAAAAAGGAAAGCAACAAGATGGTTCTTACTTCTGTACGCTCTAGATTCCTTGCAAATAACAGGGATTTGTTATGTTGCAGGAAAACCAAGCATCTATCTGGAGCCCTCCTACAGAAATCAAGACCTTAAGTGTGTAGGTCTTTGACCTTACCTGATTTTCAAGGGCATTTTTGTTAACTCTTTGGCAAACTGTGTTATGTCAGCTTCAGTGGCAGTGTCAGTCTAAAATCCAAAGCTCAAAATTCAGATATCTCCTAGACTGTTCTCTTTCTTTTGTATTTTTCTATCAATATGATAATACAATATATACAGAGACTAACTTTTACAGGGTTTGGAATTAATCTGTTCAAATTGTTATTGTTTGGAGAGCATGCATTTTTCTAAGAACCACCTACCTATCTTATCCATAAACCATGCACAGTATGGTGAGCTGGATAACATCAAAGGAAGCGGATCTTTTTCAGTAATATATTGTATTCCATAAATCAGCTTGAAAGGTATTTTTCAGCTCATTTTGATTTTTATGCTTTCTTTTTCCTGCTGCTTGATGTAAAACTGACAAAGTAAAACTGACAATAAGCTGCAGAGAGATGCAAGCTTTCTAGTACAGAAGAGTAAACATTTCTCTTAACAGATGGAGTCGTTTTCACTTTTATTATCATTAACAAACTTCAAAACTCTATGCAAGTGGAGGAGCCAACAAGCTAGCAGTGTTGCTTTACTGCTATATTTTTACATCTTTTTTTTATCTTTAGAAGACCATGTAAGTTAAGACCGTATCAGCTACACATACAGGGCATCCTTGAGGCCTGCAGTCCAATCCTTTGAGCATGACCACAGCAACTGGCCTCTGAAGGATAAGACAGACTATTCTCTTTGAGTCACTACACTGTTAGCATTCAAAACCCAGTATTTTCCACCCCACAGCAACACTGGACTTCAGTTATTGCCTGCTCTTTAGCACAAACCAGCTGCATTTTCTCTGTAGAACACAGATAACATTAAGAAAGCAAATATATAGGTTGAAAATAGGGCAGTAATGCAAGTAAGGCCACTGCTCAAGTGGAGTGAGGAAATCCTTAGAGGAGACCTGATGCCCAAGTTGGGAAAGCTCTGCAGCTAAACTCTATTTGCAACAAAGGAACACCAAAATGTCTGCAGGATCAATTCTTCTTTGTCCCAGTCTTTATGAATCTTCTCCACATAAATCATCCCTGCCCCTTTCACAGCATAGCCAACGAGAAGGTTGTTACTCTCAGGCCACAGACTATGGCTAGTAATGCATATGTTACTGAAAGCAGCATCACACAGTGAGGGCATAATTCTTTCAATTAGGAAAATAACCATAAATAGGATTTTTTTGGCTGTCCAGTCCTTTTCTGTCTACAAAATACTTGGGTTTTTTTACTGTACAGCTACTTGCATTTGGAGGTGTTTTACATGAATTATGTTTGAGAGGAATACGCATTATGAACCACAAAGCTTTTAAACTACAACTGCATTTCCAGACTCATTGAAACTGGCCCAAATTTCAATATAAAAGCTCCTTGTACTATTTTTCCTTTAAATATTCTATTTTATACACTCAAGTAGCTGGTGGTAAATTGTAAACATGGCTAAAACCTACAGAGATACTTTTATAAAGAGTTTTAAAAGCCATGTAAGATTTAAGCCACTGGATTATTAATTTACTTCAGCATTTGAGAGCTGTAAAACTGTAGCTACAGCATTTTGTTTTCATGTGTAGCTCATAGAATTTACTCATCATAATAAGGATTATTATTTTTTGTTTTCACAATAACTTTTTGCCCTATATCTCTTTTAGCTACAGACTAATTTGTAAGAGCATTTTGTTTGCCTGAAATGGGAAGCAATTTAATTTCCTTTTGCTTCTTTAACGTATCAGCAGAATCAGTTAGATGCAGCAAATGAGTAAGGAATAATAATATCCAGAGAAAATTACAGAAATAAAGAGTAAATAACTCAGTGTTAAAGAAGAATTAATATAATGGGATCACTCAGAAACTATCAGGATCGTTAACGAAATTAAAGTATAACCCATACTAATTTAAAAATTCAGTTAAAGGCTACATTTAAAATTACCAAATGTCAGGGGAAAATATTTAAATTATGAAAATAATTATTATAAATCTCTGAGTGGAAAGTACCCAAAGTCACCCATTGAGCTTATATGCATTGATACTCACGCTATATTATTGAGCAGAAAATTATTAAGGGAACAGTTTAGTTACATTTACTTTTAAATATAGTTATGATACAAATAAAGATACAAACACAATTTACTGTATTTTTTGTATTAACCCCATCTGACTGTTATGGTAATTGCTTTTAAATTAATTTAATTTTCTGAAATATATGCAATTGTATACGTACTTAAGGGATAGATTTACTGACAGCAGGTAGGGTGGTGAGGGGGTGATAGCAGCATATCAGGGATGAGGCTGAATTGCTGCTGGGTTCTTTCAGTTCCTGTCCATCATACACTTACATCCAACCCCCTTGCCCACATATATACACCTACAAACCATGTGCAAACAGTACTATTTCCGATTCACTGACCAAATTTTCTGTACAAATACCAGCAAAATTTTTGAACATAACATTTAACAACTAACAAAGATTTATGACTTTAGCAAATAGTTAAACTCTGAGAAGGGGGCCTGGAAAATCTGCTACTGGTGAGAGACTGAAGCAGCTGAAGAGATGATTAATATATGTTAGGATCGCAAGGTGACATCTCAAAGCCATGGATGCTCATCTTCAGTGGAGAGGACATAGGATTTTACCCACAGTTTATGGGAGTTTAGGAAGAAAAGTTCGTAGACAGAAGCAGCATCAGTTATTTGATATAAGTCATTGAATAACTGATGCTACAAAAGCTTTCTTTACCTAATAACTGGAGGATTTCCTAGCCACTTGAAGTCTATCAATCAAGCTTATTATCTTCACTAAGCTCATACATCTCAATCAAAACCAGTGTATATAATGGAGAAAGCAGGCCATGTTCTAGGGCACAGTTATGCAGAAAGTCTGAGCAAATTTTTTCAGTCCTTTTAGATATAGAGTCCAAGTCTGATAATTAATTCATATTGTAGGTATCTATTGTGCTTTGCTGACACAACACTGCCAGATTTAAAATCCTGGAAATGCTACCACTGGTAGATCTACTTTCTTCCCTACTGACTCCATATCTTCCCTATTTATGTTTATGTTATTGGCCCATTCATTTCTTATTTGCCCCTATGTGTCCTGAGCCCAAGAGCAAGTGTGGGAGAAGTGAAGCTGGCAGAAAAGGAGTTGAAAAGAAAATACCCTTCAGGGTTTTTTATAAAATCAGTCCAATGAGGACAATAAGGTAAATAACTCCTCCATGCACTGTACACCAATTCCAAGCAGCAATTGCTGTCAATGACAACCTTCTGGCCATCTCCAGAGTCCTTCCACAACTGCAACAAATTGCCAAGACACCAAAACCTAGATGATAAAGTCAGTAAACATGTAAAATTTGAAGTAGCTTGTTGACCTCAATGGAGTTATTCCAAAGTTAGAATAGCAAAACTACAGTCAGAATCCAGATATACATGATAAATTGCTGTAAATAATATCTTTCAGATGTCTGGGTAGACTCTCTAAAGCCTCTCCAAATATAATTAAATGAATACTCCTGGTCAATCACAGCACTATTAAAATATACAATCAGAATGGTTATGGTCTTTCAAATATAATTAATTTTGTCCAGTTTGTGAAAAGAAACATTTTGGGAAAGAAGTGAGAGTTGAGAGGAGTTTTGGTTTGGGGTTGGTTTTTTTTTGTTGATTCAGGTGACCTCATGATTTGTTTCCAAACCTGGAACAGTCTGTTCTTGTCCTTTAAAAACAAACTGGAAAAAAATGTGGCTTTAAAAAACATAAATATGCAGAAAGACTTTGCTGAGTGTATTTCCCCTTCATTCTATTTGAGATGATCAAACAGTAGGTTTTCTTTTAAAGTATTAATTGCTTCTCTTATAGGTATTATATTAAATTATATTTAATTTACTTTAAATCTACATTAAAAAATGTGAAACAGAGGAAAGAAAAGAAGAGAAAGGGCGTTACGCCATTACAGGTCGTCCTCTGGACAAAAAATACTTTGCTGTCCAGAGAGGTTTACTGCTTCAATTCTTCAATGGCACTTTAAAGAAAATACAAATAGTTATTAATAGAAACATACATACAGTAATGCACATACATACCTCCTAAGATGAATCATTACTCTCCCCTAGTAATTTACTTATATCCATTACCTAGTTATTTTGTCTGCCTTTTTGCCAGGATGTGACCCTAGCCCAGGTCCTTTAAATTTTACAGATGTAACTTCCATTAGAAGGAATGGAAGCAAGAAGAGAGACAGAGAAGAGGAAACAATAACACATATTTTCTCCGCAATATGCAAACTTAGCTAGAAAAAAACCCAGCAGAACACCTCACTTGAAGCTGATTTTTTGAAATGTAACTGTGCAAAACACCAAACACAAATCCAAGACTGTTAGGTAAATCACATCACCTCCAGTCTCTGACACAATCAGAGAGCAAGCAGAGCAAGAATCAAACAGCAAGTGGTTTCTTTGTTCATAGATCCAAGCTCTTCCTTGCCAGCACTCAGCTCAAATCCCTCTTGCTTTCTCCCTCAGTCTCTTTGCCCTGTCCCAGAGCTACATTAGCACTAATTCTGCAGGTAACGCTTTGGTTTTTCATCCTGGTCTCTCACTGCCCGTGGCCCAGCTACTCGCAAGTCATGCTACTGTCAAACTACACAGCAAAATCCTTCCATACCTGTAAGTACAGTTTCTCTCTGACCTATGTGGCTTGTCTTTTGCATTGTCAATTGCCAATCAATTCTGGTTTTTTTACTCCAAATATGAGTTTTCCTATATCTTCTATTCACCCTGCATTGTCAGGGAGTTTGTCAGAGGCTGCTTGCTCTGAAATCTCTGTCCTAACGATGATGCACGAGAAGAATATAATCCCTGGCAGGTGTGTTTAGTAACAGACTGAAAACAGACCTTAGAACATAAAAATATATAAAGGGACAGAGTTTATGAAACCTAAAACCAAAAGAGATATTGCATTTGAAAATATTTAAAGTCATATAAGGCCTCAGAAAGAATCAAGAGCTAACATTTTCAAAAGCTCCAGGTTAATTTTTAAAATACTATTAGAAGCATATGTGATTTTGACCTCATTAACCAGAAAGGTATGAAGCATGGTTTAATTTGTTTAAAAGGCAGTGGTAGCAAAAGTGGCAGCATTGCACCAAACTGCTCTTTTAGCCAAGATCCAGAAAGGACTGTGCCTTAGTTCCTGAACTTCTCCTGAGCTCTCTGCTTACTTCATTAATTCCTACCTGAGTTTATTGGTGGACAAAAGGAAGGAACCATGCAGCTTTGCATTGGACCTTACAAAGCTTCTGCTGGATCTGAGTTCAAGGGGCTAGCAAAGGCCAAGGCAGCATTTTATCCAAAAGAGTTCACCTATAAGTAGTTGACAAGTATAAATACTTGGTAAGAATTTGTGTAATTTCAGAATGGGTAGGGGATAAAATAAATCGGAATAACAGGACTAAATGAGGAGAAACAAAATTCAGTCAAAAGATCCCAGGTGAACGAGTGTGACCATTTAGTGCAGGTTCACTTCAAACCAAAATCAAATGAACCAGCAGACAAGTCAGCTGAAGCAAAAGGTGCCTGAATAAAAAGTAAAGAAGCAAAGCAGAAAATAGCAACTGCAAAAATTACTAAAATGTGGGATCCTTCAAGAAAATTAACACTACCATAATGCTAATGGATATATAACACACCGGAATGGTTTGTGTATTTGCAGTAGAGCAATACAGACAAAAACTCTCTTCTCCCTGCTTTAGCAACATCAAAATAATTACTTATAATAACTCTGTTTACCAACCTAAATGCAGGTACAGTATATCAAATATTGCTCTGCCTCGTCATGAAACTGTCTACCTTTTTTCCTTGCCTGCAGCTCATCCAGCTCAGACTTTCTTCTCTGCCCCAGCCCACAACTACTGCTGCTTTACTACCAGCAAGACTCCAGCACATCCTGACCCCAGGATTTTACTATGGAAATTTTTCTCATTCCTGTATGTCTGGCCTTTTCTTGTCTCTTTGAGCTCATCTCTATCACAGTCCCACTGTGACAGTCCCCTATCTACAGGAAGTCCTATTTCTACAACTACACCAACTTGTTAGTGATTACTGCCCTGAATCCACACTAGATCTGCCATTTGTGAAGTTTCCCTCAATGTTTCTGTTCTGTCAGCAGCTGTTTCCTCCACTGATTTCACTGTTCATTTGGCTTTCTGTGCTACTGCCTCCATGCAAGGAACTCCTCGACAGCTTACAAAAAGAGGCCTTTTTTCCGCACCACCGTAACTTGCACACTCTCCTACTGCCTCATTCCCCTAGGGACTTCTAAACATCGCAGGCATCTGACTTCCCTAATTGCCCTGTCACAGAAAAAGCAAAAGTAAGCACCTTTCAAACTGCTCGTAACATTACCATCCAAGAGAAGTAGTCAAGTTCCTATTGTCTGAATTGTTTAAAACCAGACAGTACAAAGCATCACACAGTACACATGGTGAAACCCCAATATTGGCAAGAGACTGAACTTGGCAACTTAAAAGGCGTTTTCCGTCTCCACTTTTCGTGATATCTTGAAGTACTTTCCTGCACTAAGGTAGAAATTGGCACTTGGAGGTGAACCTTTCTTCCAGTGTAAATAATGGCTCTAGGTTACATTACGTGACTTTACTTCCTTACCTTAGGTATCCATCTGCAAGTGTCAGTTCAATTATCCTTAGTGGTTTTATTAGTTATTCCTCTAGTATCTGGGGAGGATCTACTTTTGTTTCCTGCTCATTGTACTCGAGTGATTCAAGAGAGGTCACGGGAGCAAAACCACAGCTCTGCATCCGTCTCGTCTTAACTCCTTTAAGAACCAGGTCTCTCCAAACTATATGCTAACTGCCACAGTGCTGGTCACCTCTCAAATTCTGTTCTGCCTTCTTTGCCAAATGCAGATGAATTGGCATGCTTCCATGAGAGAAGACAGGAGAGCACTGCTGGGGAAGGCATGGGGAGTACGCACATTTGTGTACCACATGGGAATGCTGATGGCTAGAGAAGCACAGAGGAGGAGAATGAGTCGATCCATACTCATGGATCTTTTTCCTTTTTCCCCATGGAGGAGGAGTACAGAAAGAATGCCCCCAGGGTCTCATGGTTCCACAGTTCCTCCATGACCAGAAGGGTGCTTTCTTCACACATCTAGACCTTAGCTGAAGTACTGGTCCTGTGACCAGAGATGTGTTAGACTTGAACCCTTACACCTACAATTACTCCTCACAGCCTTCATGTTTTTGTTTTAAGCCCTAACATTTACATTAATAAGTATCTGACTCAACCATTTTCCAGGCTCCTCTGCTCATTTATGTACAAGTTGGGTTGTTTTTTTTTCTCTCAGGTAGTTGAAGAGTTTCAGCTGCTGAAAAAAACCAAACAAACCAAAAAATCAGTGAACACGCCAAGGGGAGAGCAGGGCGAATATCTTGTAGCCTTTGTGGCTACAACCTTCTGTGGCTCTGTGTGAATTGTAAGGCCTCTTTCTTGTTTTACTACACACTGTTGACATAGTTGGAGCAGGAATCTTGTAACGTCAGCCGAGAGGACCCATGCACAAACAGTGAAGCCCCAGGAAGAAAAGAATTAACAGCCTTCAAAAATGGAAAACTTTTAAAAAGAGATATTTAAAAGGTTTGACTTGCAGCCAAGTGTTAAACAGTAAATACAAGCTTTAAGTGTCTTAACGATTGAGATGAAGTATCATAATTCAGCAGCATGGAATGGGACCTCTTACTGGGAGAGGCTAAAGAAGAAAACTGAACCAGTACAAAAGGAACCCCCTCTAGGGAAGATCTCACACATTTGGGCCTGGAGTCTAGTTAGAGTAGGCCAAAACCTGATACTTTTATCTCCAACCTTTGACCCTGACATCTGGAAACTTAGTTTGAGTCAAACAGAAGGAAGTTTTCTTTTCTATTTCAAATACTTTA
Organism: Podargus strigoides; assembly: GCA_028020825.1. NCBI lineage: Eukaryota > Metazoa > Chordata > Aves > Caprimulgiformes > Podargidae > Podargus > Podargus strigoides. The sequence continues at coordinate 13,903,618 of CM051628.1, read as the reverse complement.
TAGAAGAAAAACTTCAAGTATCTACAGTCCGGTCTGTTAGTATAAAGTACTTTTATTTGTGCACTTGTGGTGAACTCTAAAATATGGAACATTTGTGCAGGAAATGCATGCGTCAGAACTTTTGGGAAAAGAGAGCAACTTGGTGAGACTGGCACATTGTTCGATGCTTGTATGGGATCCAGATAACAGCCCAGATAAACATCTCCAAGGGGGTGCTGAAGAGTATAAAAGGTCCAGTTCCTTTGATGTTCTTAGATGTTCTCGTTTAATAGCTATCAGCCCTAGTGCCAGAAATAACATCATGTTTAAACATTCTGTATCAAAACACGAATTAAATTCATTTAGCGTAACCTGTGTTTCCAAAGTTCATTTTCATCTTTAGCTGGAACACTAAGTGTGATGTAACTCATGTTCTTCCTGGCAGTTATTTTCATTATTATGTTTATTACTCATTTAAGAGACTTATTTTTTTTTTGAACAGAGGGATTAATGAATTTAGACTGCACATTATAACATCAAAAGCTTTGGTTTCGAATAAGCCCATCTGAGCGACAGGAGATTTTCTCCCCTTATATGAAGCTAAACAGCAACTTCAAAAACATATCTCAGTTATACTATTATTTTCTAGTTGACTGAAGTCATGGGTTTTATGTCAACCTGTTATATTTGCATATAATAAATGACTACTTATTTGTATTGTCCGAGCAACTCCTTTAACCCTCAATCTGTTTAGAAGTCAGATGCTTTCCACAGATACCAGCTCTCTCCTCAGGATTTCTGATCATGTGAAAGAACAAAAACAGTAACAAATGAGCCTCTTGTTCAGTATTCAAATGATTGTTCAAGATCAGTTCATCAGTAGCGGGAAGACACATACAAGCATTTAAACATCATTTTGCTCACGTCACTATGAAAATAATATAGCAAACAATAAGACAGGAAACAAAAAGAGTGCAATACATAACATTTAGCAAAGATATTTCTAATCTGATATGTTCCTTTTGATCACTAAGCCTTCTGTTTACAAGTGAAATATTTTTTGTCACACACTATTGACTAATGGCAAATGTGCAAATTCTCATTGGAGGTGCATACAGAGGACTCAGAAATCAGCATGACTTTATAACTGAAAGCAGAAATCTGCAAAATTTTCTGTTTAATAGAGTTATTTAGGATATATGAAGTCTCTTATCAGTTATTTTACTAGAAATATTAGAATATTGCTTAGCATGCTGGCCAAAATACCAAATACCAAATCCAGGCAAAATACTTTACTGGTTATTTTCAGTGAGTCTAGACATCTTTACAGCACTGCTTTTAAAAAGAATGTAATGTCTGAGTTAAAGGTCCTGCCTCTGCATTTTCCCATGCAGACAGAACACCTCTCATGTCAGTGGAAGATAGAGGCCTCAGCTAAGGATACTGTTTCAAAAGCTTCACCTTTTATTGTCCTGATAATTTTATTGCGTTAGAAGGAATTCAGTCAGTAGGAAACATCTATACACATCTGCAGTCAAAACCAAAGCACCATCTCCAAAACTGAAAAATTCACCTATACAGCTTGAAGTTGCTGTGGGTAAACACAATGAAAGACTAAATATTTTAGAAAAGATCAGCATATTCCTTTTTGAAGCAGGTGCCTGCTTAATTGTCTCTGGTCTAGAAACCAGGCACCCTTGTAGGAGATGTAAGCAAATGGAAAATTACTTCCTTGTTCTGAACTATGAGCATGGAGTTCTAACTCCATATTGTTTTACACAAGACTGTGAAACATTTTTGTAGTTGCTGAGATTTTCATCCTGCCTGTCAAAAATCCTCTCTCACCTCTGATACTAGAATAACTAATAACACTGTATAAAACAACCCTTGTGCCCTCCCTCCCTAGTCTCAAACCCTCCTATGATACCGCTCTTCACATGCAGTTTTCAGTTGTCTACTACCCTCATAAAGTTCTGTTTTTCACAAAGGTGGCCTAACAGAAGCAAGCACACAGCCACTAAAAATATTATCCCCTGAACATTGGCAATATCACCAGACCAACCCAGTTAATACTTACATTACTGTAGAGTAAAATGAAGAAGTCCTTTCCTTATCTTCTGGTCCTCATGAAAGGCCATCCTATTGAGACTACCATCCACGTGAGTGCAGTTGACTGCTCTACAGCTGGCAAGCCTGTTTCCATAACTCTGGCTGACATGGCATTTGGCTCTTCATTCTTGGGTAACTCTAAGAGGAAGGACATGCTATTCAGCTTAAAGGTTTTAGTTTAATAAAACAGCATTCACTTTCTTAAAACCCAGAGCTGTGGCATATGATCATTTCCAGGTTTAGAGCTAAGCTGTAAATATATTCATAGTACCTGGACCCATTACCAAACTTGGTAATTATTTCTTTTTAGCATGCTCCAAGCATGCAGTGCACTAGAAGATAAAAGGTCAGGTGACCTTATGGTCAGTGATCCATCTCACAGGTCTGTTACATGAGCAATGTAAACAACTCTGAGAAGTATTGATCCATTTTATTTTATATACAAGTTTTTGGGGGAAAGGAAAAGTTGATATAGAAATTAAGGCAACAAAGGAAAAAAACCCACTGAAATAATTTGAACTACTCATCTGTATTTTAGTGTGCAGGAAAACAAGGTAAAATGATATAGATGGGAGAGATCTAATTCTCTTTACTTCACAGCTCCAAAACCAAACAAATAGCAGGACTGCTGAGCTAGATGGGTTTTTCCATTTCCTAAATTTTCTTATGTCTTAACTCTACAGTACAAGAAGCATATTATCCTTTTGAAGCCTAGACCTAGGATTAACATTTATGGGAGTTAGGCACACATCAAAAGAAAAACCTACTTTAAGCAATTTATAAATCTGAATACTTTTTCTCTGACCAGTGCAATTGTAGGATTACCTATTGGAAAACACCAAAATTTCTCATGTTATTTCTGCTGCTGAATACTTGTTCGAGGGGAAAGAGGGAGGGGAGAGAGAGACAGAATGAAAGAGAGGAGAGACAGGCACAGGGGTAGAAGGGAGGTGGGAAGGGGGAGAAGGAGAGAGAAATACACCACCAGATGTGAAAACTCTTTTGAACAGTTTCTATTCTTCTTGGTATGTTTTCCTTAGCATTTAGGGGACCAAAAGGATATTTGTTTGTGTTTAGATCTGTTTGTAGAAGTGCTTCCCTTCTTGACAAGACCTTTTCATTGCTTTTTGTCCACTTAAGGAATGCATACATGGCACCAGTTCAAGACATTTAAACCCTCTGTATATAATGCCATGAAATACTTGTACTCCCATTTTTTGACTGTCTTCTGATCCCACAAATTAATGTATGTTCCCATCATTATTTTGTGATTAAAACCTCTTGATCTTTCATACGTGCAAAAAAGGACTCCTGGTCATACATTCCCATTAGAGAGAGGGCTGATTAAAGGAGTCTGTTACTCAGTCCCATTCTATTCCTTTCCAGTTTAATCTCTTGGAGAAACAACTCCACTTCCTTTCCCTTGCATCTTCTCTTGACTATTTTTAATAGATTTTGCCTATACATATTCTCTTTTATCTGATGTATAAATTTAAATTCAGCAAAAATAAACTAAAGCTCTCCTTTAGTCAAGACCATTTAATAACTCACTATAAAGTCATCATAAATTTTCTCTTGGCCATAGGGCCAAAAACTCCTGCTGAGAATCTCTTGAATCCCAGCCTTGGATTCAGTGGAGGGTCAGTGAATCAGAGATGCTTCCAAAAAAAATATTCTGGGCTCCACAAACAGACACTCTCCAATGACACCATGTTTCTTTGGCAAATGCACTGTCCTTGCTGATATTCAAGACAAATCTGACACCGTGATTATATGGGAGTTGTCAGCTTATATTGCAAAGGACCTTGGTCATCTTCTCTGTCTGTATACTGTACATCTCAACAGCCCACACTCATCAGAGATGCTACCGCCAGCTGATATTAGATCTTTATATATTTGCAGTCCAATTCCCCACTCAATTTCTCATTATATTGTTTAGTCCCTCTAGAGGGCTTTATTTCATGAGTTGTAGAGTAAATTAACCCCAGCAAAGCATTGGGCTTGCTGTGGCTGGATGGATCTGGTCCTTTATTTACAGCTGTCTTGGGTACCTCTACATTCTCCTGGCATCTACAACATGGACCCTAATTTAGGCCACTGACTTAGGCAAGAGATCTTTCCTATAACACAGCTTATCTGTCATCACCTCTTTTTAGAGAAATTAGACCTGATGCATAGTCATTTGACTGATGCATAGTCATTTGACCTGATGCATAGTCAGTTTGGTACTGCAGACGTTTTCTATAACCGTTTCTGGTCATGAAATAGTATTCTTCCACCAAGCAGAAACTTAAGGCTAGCTGGCCAAGTAAACTTTCTTTAAAGTACAGCAAATAGGATGTTTCCTCAAAATATGACTGCTGTTCATGTAAGGTTTGCTGCACTCTTAAGAAACAGTGACAAAATATTAATCAGACTGTCAGAGAGCAAGAGCAGTGAGATATACAGGGATATATTTGCATTACAAAATCATCATGCAAAAATATAAAGATTTCCTTATCAAAACTTTGCAAAGCCAAAATAAAAAGTTAGTATATACAAGGCAATTAATAAAACAAAATGAAAAAAGTAGTAGTTGGCATATTAGTTTGTATTTGGATGCTAGTGATCAGATCCTATGAAATAAAAAAGAATTTTAGATGTAAGCTAAAACATTTATTACAGGTGCTTAATCATGAAATCCGCTTAATCGGGACATTTCCCAGGGAACCAAATTAAGCCTAATGATACTTAATGGCAAGGACTGCTGCTTAATTGGGGTGGTAATTCCAGTTAATTGGGATTCCTGCAGGTGAGTAAATGGTACTCAAATAGAGATACTGTATCTGGCCTTCATGATGTTCTGATATTGGTGGTGCTTTGTCTTCCCTAAAACAGCCTCTCCTGCTACTGGATCAGCAAAGCAAAATTACTTCTGTGCTCCCATTTTGGTCCTTTCAAACACTGCTTAAAGTTACAATCACTCTCTCTGGGCTGGCAGTACAAGATGATGACTTTGAAGTCTAGTGAGTCTGGATTTATGGCTTTATTTGCATTTCGACAGTATTTTAGAAAGATCACACTGAACCTCTTGCTTGACCAAGGAGAAGCTTTTTAATAAGCCCTCGGACTTCATGGAGATGCCACAAAGATATTTTAAAATTGTTGGTAGTGATTTCAACTGCAAAACAGCGTGTTCTAACTGGAAAGCTTTCTGCAATGGCTTGTGAGAACAAATATTTTACTACCAAAAAAACCCCTTCTATAAACCCTTTTTTCAATACTAAGAAAGATCTATACTCTCATGGCACAGTTACTATTGCTCAAGTTTTATTTTAGTCTATCACACACACACAGATGCACACTAAAATATTTGGATTTTTTTTTTTTTTACCATTATTAAAATATGCTTAAATATTATTCAGGCTTTTACATTGCACCAGAGACCCTGAAAATAAAAACTGCTAATGGCAGTCAGCTTATTAGAAAGATATGTTTTCATCATTGCTTCTTGAGGTCCTTTGCTATTCTCAGGGGGATGTGGTGCACAGCACTCTGCATGCTGCACCATCTCTTGCTTAGTTGGAAGACAGGCAAGTTGCCAGTTCTTTGGAGAGAGAGCTGTAACTGCAGTGCCTGCAGCTACCTGGGGAGAGCTGCTGCTCTCTGTAGATTTCTAGAAGCACAGCAGAGTGGCCTGACTGGAGCTGCTGCCTCTCACGAATCCAAGATATGCCCCTCAGCTGCTCGGCTGTCCTCGGAATTTTTGGAAGAGAGGGAATCTTGGTTTCTGCAGCCCCTGCAAAACTGGCATTGAGCCCTTATCCCCCAGCATGCAGGCTGGGCTGGCTGCTCACCCCTACACAGCCCAGGGCTGCTGGCTGGAAAGAGGAGACCCCACCAGTCAGCTGCGAGAGGTGGCTGCAAGATTAAGGCTGCTGGACAACAGCATCCCCAGGCAAACTCAGATCTAATTGGAGCCAGGAGATCCCCAGACAACAGACCTTACCTTCCAGAGTGGCACATCCAGCCACCTCCCTTTCTGAGCCTCAGGGAGGCTGCTGCAACCCAAGCAGTGCTGACATACAAGACAACAAGCTATTACCACAAGCTGGGACCCCACAGCCCCCATTTCTGACAGAAATCACGATGGTGCCTCTGCCAGAAGCAGCTGCTCCTGACTTCTGGCTCCTGCTGAGATCAAAACCATACCTGATTTCACCCCCGCTTCAAGCAGTGGTTCATCGTCTCAAAACGTTTCACAACAGAAATGTTCTGATCAAAAAAGGAAACATTCTGAAAATACTGGGGAGGGACACTGATTTTTCTGTAGTGCAGTGTTCCTACCCATTCACCAGCGGGTGAATGCCAGCAGTAGCTCTAGCTTGTATAGCTAGAGACTAGTGCCTCTGCACACACTTTTCTGAGCCTCCATCGGTGTACCATTTTAGTCCCAAAGCAATGGGCAACATGTGATTTTGAATCAGCTTTACAGTGGAGAGCTCCAGAGTGAGAAATCAGACTCAGAGTGAAATATTAGCCAATAAAAGCACTGAAATCAGATTTTATGCGTGCTGGGTTTTGTGTTCTCAGGCATTTATAAGCTGCAGATACATTTGAAGTATCAACAATCAGCACTTGCAAAAGGAAAATGAGAACAATAACTGCAGAATGAAAACAGTTTGATCTTTGCCGTGGAGCTGTCTAACAAAGTATCACAGTTAAAATGCAAGAAAATGCTCAAGTGAAGTATTACATTAGATTTCACTTCAATTTTTCTCCCTCACAGCACTTTTGTTTTACTACACATAAATTAAAATAACTGATAATTAAATGATTGGGCCAAAATTATCAAAAATGTCTGGTGATCTACTGCTAATAAATCTTTCTTCAGTACATGAATTCTGTACTGTAATGATTAACCCAGTTTTTATTTTATAACCGATCACGCGGATTGCATCAGATGAGTAGAAGTGTAGCTACAAAATAGTCAGTGTATATACTCAGAGAAACCTAAGTGGAAGCTATTTTTCACACTGATCTTACACTTGAAGTTACAGATTATTCACAAAGCTTATCATAAAATATTCACAGAACTAGAAAAATATCAGTGTTACTAAATTATTCACAGTCAAATGTTAACTCGAAGTAGCAGCTTTTTCTCTTCTTCAGAGCACCCACATCCAGACAGCCACTCACTGTGTAAAGTGAAGATCCATACTACATGTGGGACTAGGTTTGACACAACATTTGACTAACACTATCACCCTACCTTTCCTCTATACTGGCGGAAATCAGAGGTTTGCAGTCAAGTATGTCCTTGGAGGACGAATAGCAGCACTAGGGAAAACATCATTAAACAACTAAACCAGTGGGAAAAGAACTATTTTTCCATTTGAAATTCCAGTTCAAAATTTTTAACTGGTTTATCCTGGTTCATGTATGCTGCCAGTTCCAAAACAAAGAAAGGTGGACGGGATTACTTATCCTCAAGAAACACTACTCTAGCAACAAGAACTTGCACAGGCTGCCAGAACCCACAAGGAATTAGCTGAGGGATTTTAATGGACTCTACACTAATTTTCATTGTGTAAGGGGAAGAAATGGAATGAGTTTAAATAAGTAAAATGTAAATTAATAATCATTGTCATCATGAAAAAAGTTTAAATAGAAAAATATTTTGGTGAGAGAAGACTAATGAGGACACCAAAGAAAAAGGAGAAAAAAGAAAGTAAACAATGATTAGAAAAGTCAAGATTGTTAGTGTTAGGAATTACTTATTGCAATGAAATACAAGGACTCAAAAATGATTGAGTCAGCAGGTGATCAAAAATATAAATGAATATTAAAATAATGAAGGACGATAAGTCAAGGTGAACTAACTGAAAATCAAGCCAGAATGAGTTTAAGGAATTAATAACGAACAAAAAGGGACAGCTCCTCAGCAGGTATAAATCCATCAGAGCTATGCTGATTTAGACCAGCTAAACCCGTACTATGTGCAGTCAGTAAACACAGAAAAAAACAACCTTTCACTTCTGGATCATAACTGGAAGAAAGAAAAGGCAGCAGTCACCAAGATGAATTTTTGCCAGGAGTATAGCAAGCTAAAACTTTTCAGACAAATAATTTATTCACCCAGAAATGCAGTCAGAGGTCTGACATAATTATCTGCAAACTTGGACCTATTCATCAGGCAGCATTGGTCCAAAAAATAAAATCTGGAACACATGCAATTCTGAAACATTTTGTTTCAATGTTTTTGAAAGCATTATTAGAGTTTTTCATACAAAGTATTTTAAACTGACAAAAATTAATAACTGAAAAGATGTTAAAAATCCATTTCAGGTTGGAAAAATGTTTCACTTGACCTAAAATAATTTAGGGTGGTTCATTCAGTTCAGAAAATTGAAAATCCATTCTTCTCACAGCTCTGTAGCTCAGAGCATTTATGAAGACTCTGGTATTCACTCTAATCTCAGAAACATCTAAAATACAATCAAAAACTATATATTTCCAGTGTGTACAAATGATTACCCTTTAAAGAATGCAATATTCATAAACCAAATACTCTACTCCAATTCCACCGAGAACAAAAAGATCTCTGTTTATGTATAGGAACATAAGTTCTTAAATGAATGAAAAATTCTATGATATGAACTATGAATAAACTTAATACGAGATACCTCTACATATGTAGATGGAGATATTTAGCAACGCATGCACAATAATTCCTGAAGAATATTTTGCAAAACAAAGTACAAAATTGACACAATATTAGTTATAAATGGACCCTTTTTGAATGTATTAATCACACCATAGCATATAATAATTCATTTAAGGGATATCTTCTCTAATTGGTAACATTAGCAGATTATCACAGTTAATTTCATTTAAAGATTTCATATAGGAAAGTAAAGGAATAAAAGTTGGCCATGACTTTCCATATATGCTTACCTAAAGATTTTGACCAGCCTCTCCAAAACACAGGGATAAAGGAATTACCTGACACAGGGCAAATATAAGATCTTAAACAGTTTTTCCCTTACAGTCCCAAAAATAAAGCTGAACACAAGACACATCCGGCCACAGAAAGGAGCTTTAGAAAGTACAGAAATGGCATGAGAAGAAAAACACAGGCACTAGCTATGCTGGGAGGAAGAGGGCTAGTACCTTGAGGACATCTGTGCTTGGCAGAGAATGTGAAACACGTGGATCTTCTGTGTCATAAACACGTGTGAGAAACCACAGCATTTCTTTCCCTTCCTAAGCCTCCTGGTACATATCATGAGCAAAGCCACTGAGACCAATAGCTGTAGATCCATATGGAACCTGGTGTGACTGAAGAGAGAATTTGTCTCCAGTTCCTGAAAGCAGGAATCGAGCTCTTCTCTCACTCACATTAAGTTCTCAGCAACCGACTGGTGCATTCATACTGAACTTTGCCATCTCCTCAGTAAGTGTGCCAGGTTATTTTAACAGATACTGCAATATCTGAAGATCAAGCTTTGCCTTTACGCTGTCACAGCCTAAAGAAAAAGCGTCCAAACAGAGAAACCAAAAAGGGGAATCTGTAAACTCAGACTCTTGTCTCACCACTGACTTTACTGCGTGTTCCCGTACTCGCAACGCTGATATATCACGTTTTGCTTTACAAAAGAAAATTCATTAAATGCTTATAAAGAATTCTGGGTTTCTCAGAGGGAAATCGTTACCAACATTCAATATTATTAGAAGCAGCATGTTGAATAAGCTAAGGCAATCTAGCTCAATTTAAGTCAATACAAACATTTTTGTATCATCTCCCCAGAATAATTTTCCTGCTAACTGCTGGTAAATGGCTGCTTTCTAAGACTGGTTTAAAAAATTGTTTGCCCAATCAAAACTGCATCATGTGCGCTTAAGAGTAAAGCCAGAAGCTAACTCTAATTCCCCCTCCCCTGCCTCACCCAGTCAAGTCCACAGTAATGTACATTTTCAATTACTCTCCATTCAAAATTCAACAATTCAACAAACTGTCATATTAGCAACAATTGTGGCTCGTTGGCAAAACCTAACACTATTATTACACAGAAACTGTCAGCACAAAAATAGTGTCATTTCTCATTGAAAGAAATGTTCTTGTAGAGCTCCATCCAGCAGCAATGGATGGCACAATTTAGGCTATATGGTTTCTAAGCAGAGCAGGGCATTTAAATATAATTTTCAAGCAATCACTAGATCTGTCTCAGAAAATATAGTAGCATCCAACACCTAATTATTCTCCTGAAACATTCTACATACTGTATCTCAGAATAACATGAAAACGAACTTCTATTTGTCTCTTCAAACATTGAATAGTTTAATGTTTTGATATTTCAGACAACTAGAATTAATAACTATCAGGTGCAAAATATTATTATACTAATTCATAAAGCACAATTCACATTTTCTAGTATGATGAATTATCTTGCTAATGAGGGCTGAAATATAATAGAGCAGCTAATAGACAGACTCTTTTAACTCATAAGTTACTCCATGCTCAGTAACTTAGTTTAATCAGGTAAAGTATTATCTATTATATTTTCAAGTTCCTTGGGGAGACAGCGTCTCTTTTGATGGAAAGCAAGGTTACTTGGGAATAACAGGTCATCTTCATCAACTGAGGATGTCACTTAAATTATCTCAAGATTTCTACAGGTTTGGGAACATACCAAGCAATTACTAATAGCCAGCTGATGGGTGGTAACTTGCTAGCCTCACTGCCTCCACAGTCACTGTGTCTAGCTCCACAGTATATAGAATATAATTTGAGATAATTTATTTCCTAAAAAGAGGGGTAAGTTGTCTCAGACATACTCTATCCTTATGGGCAGCAACCATAGAAGGGCTGATTCCCCGTTTCTTGTTTACGTGGCCATACTGCAGGTCCCCCAACTGTATTTAAAATGGCAACAATATAAGGAAAAGACTGGCCAGAATCTCATAAAGATGTATTCTCTCAAACTTCAGGAAAGGCAAAAAAAATGTCCTGGGAATGGGGAAACATACGACATAAGTTAGTATAGTATCCCAGTTCTACTTTAGAACTATGTGAAATGTTTGCAACGGAACATGGTGAAACTATTCATTATAAGATTGACTTCATGTGATGTTAAAAATTTGCATATGGAAGGACTACAAGAGTTAATGAAATTCAATTTAATAATAACCAGGGTGTACTTTTCTGCATGTCACAGCACAGGTCAGTTCCTAAATCTGAGAGGTTTGATTATGTTTCAATTTTCTTGAATCCCAAGCTCAAAGCTATACTGCTGTCCGGTGAAAGACACTTAGGGAAATGTTTGCAACAACCCTAACAAATGAAAACCACAGTGCTCTTCACAGCTCTTTTCTGCTAATGCAGTCCTGGTCACATCTGGTGCTCCTTTTATCCTAAAACAAAGATAAATTCATATACGAGAACAAAGAGATATGCATGTCATTTGGTGTTATTTTACAAAAGAGGAAAAAAAAACAAAAACCTTTCTGGTTTTCCCATGTCAGCAATCAGAGCTTTAAATCCATGAAAGGAGATTTGCATTCATTATTTAACCACAAGGCAAGACAACATTTTTAGAAAGCATCCAAGATTGACTAAACTTCCCCTTGGGTCTCCTTTCAGACATATCTTCTTCAACCCCTCACACTACAAACATTCCACTAGAAAAATGCATCTGCCAGGTTTTAAGATCCTTTCAATGTACCTTATTAGCATATTATTTTCCTAGCCCACCCCCGATCAATAATACTTACCTTTCTGTTACAGTATTTGATAGTTCTTAATCCACCCTACAGTATCACACTCAGCCTGCAGCTCTGGACGTGTCCTGATTTTAGAGCTTGTCATCCCTGAACATACATACCTCAGATAATTGTTTGATTCTCTTCCTAAATCCACCAGCAATTTTGGAAACTTGCATTATAAATAAAATTATGAATTTCTTTAGCTTAAAAACTGCTGTTATTAATTATTACCATGGAAAATATTATTTAGTGACTTAGGGCCTGATCCTGTTCCCGCTGAACTCAATTGCAGTACTCCCATTGCCTTCAGAGGAAGAAGGATCAGGTTTTAAATTCCAAAGACTTAAATACATCATTAGTAGAGTTTGAATGGATTTTGCGATATGATTTTGCTTAACTCAGGCATCCCATAAGAGATCAGCACATCCAAATGCTGAACTTTGATGCTGAGAAACAACACAGAGAAAGCTGGAGGTTATTTTACTTCTTCATTCCGTGGTGTGTGTCAGTGATTGCAACCACTGTAGCAAGTGCTAGAAATAAAATTGCTGCAGATAACTCCTGGTGCATGGTCTGGTGCTGGGCAGAATTTCTCATAAATACAGCAGGACAACTCGAGTAACCTAAGAATGGAAAAGGGAATGGAGTGGTGGGGTAAATATTTTTGGCATTATGTGGGTCATCAGCAAGACTCTAAATCCCTTCTTAAACTTTTCGTTATTCTGTAGAAATCACCATAAGTAAATCACTACAATAAAAATGGCATTATTCCCCCACCAAATAAAGAGGAAAAGAACTCATTTAACAGACATTCAGGGCATATTATGATTGACCTTTGCAGCATGAAGATTTAAGTCCTCTTCTGTGAAATCATTACTCACATGCTTGATCAACTGCATGCACCTCTGTGCCCCACTGACTTCAACTGGACTGGCTTCACATGTGAAGTTAGTTATATGTATAATTATGTTTAGGATTATCAGTTAAACTGCAAGCTCCCTGGGCCAGGCTATGTCTACATCATTATCCATTAAGCAGAGTCCGTAGTAGCAAGCAATGCTGTGATAATTGCGTGCTGAATTATACAGCCCACAATAAGCAAAATAGAGCACTTGGATTCTGTTCACATATTATTATTGTTGGGATTGTTTTTAAACTATAAGCACTTCCCACACTAAGTGATGCAACTGCTTAAATTCATCTCTGGGTGAAACATGTGTGACTCTATTTACTTTACAGATCTATTTCATATGGTTTGAATTAGGTCTGGTGGCTGCACATTTAGGCTCCAATTTGGCAATCAGAGCCACATGTGTTGACATGTAAATTTACAGAGACTTAAGCCCATATCTGCTTTTTTGACAAAACTTAACATCTGATCCCCTTTCTCAGAAACATCAATACAAGTGAAACCCTGTTGACTTCAGTGGCAACTACCTAAACCTTATACCACTTGGAGATAGCTACCAGCATTACAGAATGTGTTAGAGGGTATGTCTACATCAGCATTTTATTTCAAATCCGGAATTCATTTTGCTTCCTTGTCATCCCCACTCACCACATTTTCCTCACATTGCAGGCATTTGCAGGTTGCACAAACTGGATTCCTCTTGGATGAAACTAAACTAGGAGATGCACTCCCAGAACATCTACTGTGCATCAGCTGCTAATGGGCATTCAGTCCACACGACCAGAAGAGAACTAGTCGAAGTGAAATCCCCACCACTCATGTAGTGAACATTGGGTCCTCAACTCCAACTGTATCACTCTACAGATAAGATTCTACTTATAGAGCTCACCAAAACACTCAGGCATTTATATTTGGTTGTCCAATACGTTCAATCTATTTATGTTCCTCTATACTAAGACTTTGGTAAACTTGTTTGTATTTCCTCTAAATACGAGGATGGATCAGAGGGTCCTCTTCTATACAAGGACAAACCTAAACATTCATTTACATATTTATTATTTTTTTCATACTTCAATTTCAAACTCTGCTGCAAAGACATAACTAAATATTGACAGAAAAGTTCACAAGTCCTACATTAGTTTCTGCTAAACTGAATATAGCTTCATCCTAAATTTATCTGCTGGGTTTTGTTACTAAACATTTAGCACCAGCCATTAATACAAGAATGATCACAGCCTTTCTACTAGCACTCTAAATATGTGGTTGACAATTTCCCTTAAATCAGCAGTTCTCATACTAACATACCTATGAGGAAATCAATGATATCTGAATCAGAACATCCTTTTGCTCACTACTCCCAATCTCTCTGGCAATTTGCAAAGTCCAATTTGTCCTTTTGCCCAGTTTCACTAATCCAAGATGAAGATCTTAAAATCTCCCAAGTGGTCTTTAATTAATGGCTGACATGAATACACAAACACTCTCACTCAGAGTGGAAATTAGCAAATATATCTGCAGTCCCTCAGGATTTATTGACAGTCTTTTCTTAAACTACTGCTTGCAGAGCTGTTACTTATTTGCCTTCTAAATATCTTGGTTCAAAAGTGGCCAGAATGACTCCTTCCTCTTCAAACATTAATATAACTTCACGAAGGAAAACAGTTACATTCGAGTTCACCTTTTTCTGTTCTACTTGGTAAAGAAACATATGTCAAATATACCCATAGTAAGGACATGTACTCCCCAATATGTTAGATCTTGGGCTTCAGCTCCTGAAGCACTTTCTTAGGAAAACCCTCCTTTCTGTGAAATTCTTCCTTTTTCTAAGGATATATCATCAATGATATGGAAAGACAGGCCAATGCCCCATATAAAAATCGAAAGATAATTTGTATATTTCCCACTGCACCATAGACGTTAATTCACTGTGTGTGCAGCCACTCTGCCGCAGTTACACATCCACTTGATGACTTCCTTGACATCTGCATTAGTTGTGTTAACAGAGATGTCAGAGAAATGTGCCCTTTTAGAGCGCTATTGACAGCATCAGAATGCCATTGTGCTTTCTAATACCACTTCCCCCTTACTATGGATCAGCAAGGCTGTTTCTGTTTATTACAAAAATATAATCTGTTTATATGAGATCTCTAATCCCCCTTTCTTTATGGTGGCTCACACCAGTAAACAGGGTAATGAATATTTTACTAGGCTACTGGAAGTTTGCTGTAGTTGGTGTTTGGAATGTGCTTCTTAATTACAGGGATCCCACTTGCGAGTACAATGGGAGCATCACTACAAATGACAACAAGTCTTTCTGGTAGGCTCACCCCAGGACTGCTCTGTGGACAGAAAGGGACCAAGACATGGACTAGTCATGTCACTGCTGTCACAATTTAGCAGACACAAAATACAGAAATGGCTGTACAAAGAAGCAGCAAGATCCCACAGAAGAAACCTTTATCAGCCATTCAACATGACCTGAAAAAGCAAAGGGGAAACCAAGAAAGTAAGAATATCTAAAGCAGTGTGGGATCTGCCATGGGATATAAGCAAAATATTGTTACAATAAGTAAGATATCAGTTAAGCTGGGCAGGTGAGGCAAGGAAAGGCTCTGAGATACTGAATATCTCAGATGCCTCCTATGCCTCCCATTCAGTGGGATATGTAACATGGCACTTTTCCATAGGCTTCATGAGTACCACATAGGCCTGGGCTTGTTCAGGTCAGCAGTGGGAAAGGAATTTCAAAGAAAAGAATGTTTCATTTCACAGAAACTGCAGGTTGGGAAAAGATTATTTGCAAGTTTCTTGAAAGCTGAGAAAAAGTGTAGGTGGGGTTTTTTAAAAAAAAAAAAAGTGAAAAATGTGTAATTACTTCATAGCAGTTAGTATAAGTAACAATACTGAACAAATTGCAGTGATTACAAAATCCTCTATAAATATGGGTAGCACTATTCTTGAAAATAATTAGTGTACAGCATCTTCTCAATAGTATCATGATTAATATTTATTCTGATGTCGTTTTTGTTCTGGGAGATGGGAGGGGACAAAACGAAAGGGAGATAACATTCTAAGAGAGCCGAGCATGTTTGAGAAGCAGAACCAAAAGCACAGAAAAATCTGTTTTATTTTTCTGCTTACTGTCATTCTCCCTCCCCTCAAAAAGGCAATGCAAATGGTACTTCACTGGTTTTAAAAGTAAAGCCAGAAATTATGTGGAGTTGGGACTGCTGAATTATTCATGAGTTCTGATTGAATGGGATCATTATCTCTGGCCTTACAAGCTAATAAATACTGTCTAATGCATGGGTACTGTTTTGATCTAACAGTGTCAGAGGGGGGAAAAAAAAAAAAAAGAAAAAAGACAAAAAAAAAAGACTTATTTTTTGCAAGCTAGAGCCTAAATTAGGGAGGAGCTCCCTGATGAGTTCATTGCAGGAAAACCATGGGGTTTTTGTCCCTTCCATCAACTACAAGGTTCACTTTGCAGTTCTCAATCTCATTTGTTGCAAAGGCATTTTAACTTGGGCATGAGGTTAAGATGTTGCTCAGTGGTATCTATACAATGACTTATCATTTCTTATTCCTTTCCTATTTTCAATAGTCTTATCCTTTTTTTCCCCCCTCTGCTTTCTAATCTCTTGCACCTTGCAGCACAAAGCACCCAAAACCAGAGTACTTTCAAAGAGGCAGACAGTGCACAGGAAATGATTATACTATCTAATCATCTACCTGTCAGCAGTCAAATAATCTTAAATTGCATTGTTCTGTTATTTATTTCAGGATTGATTGTGGTGAGTCTATACTCACTTGTTTAGTTTATAGTGATATTAAATCATGTTGTATGGAACAGGATTTAGGGTGCTGCTCAGAGGCCTATCGAAGAAGGAGGGGAATTTATTAGAGGTGCAATACCAAGCAATGTTTGTTGATAACATGAGAAACAAAAACAAAAAATCCAGTTCAAAACCCAAGTCAATTAAAATTAAAGCCAACACATTTCATTGGATAGCTTTTCATATGCTTTCTTGAGGATTACTTTTAGAACAGGACTTGTTTCAATAAGAGGAAATAATTAGTATATTATTACAAGTTAAAAAAACCCTCATAATTAGATAGGGATTAGTAACTTCGTTTTCATATGATTAACACAATAAAACCCATTTTTCCCCAAAGTAATCGGAGGCCTATTAAGCAACATGAGATCATATATCAAGGGGCCTTTTAGTAATTCAGCAGTTTGCAACATTTACACAGACTGAAAGTCTTCCACAAAACAGCTGGCTTCATTCTATCAAGAAAACCCACAGTTCTGGGTGCATTTATTTTGAGGTTCTAACACAATCCTTGAAATCATACCATTTAATGAAGGATTTTTTTTAACAAGAGTTAGAAATGTGTGAACAGCTAGAGGAAAAGTGTGAACAGTTTCTCAAATAGTGTATCAGTAATGGAGCTCTCTGCTCTTCTCAGTTCAGCATGGAAGGACCCACCTGGTACATCTGGATTTTAAGGAGGAAGCATCTCCTAATAATTGACACACTTCAAGCTTACAAATGCCTAGTTTTATGGTATTTTGTTAGTAAAATCGTGTTAAATGCTTAGCTTCATTATGATAACTAGGCTAAATACGAAGCGAATTATTGACACATTTGCTCTTTGTACACACAGCTCATAAACAATAAGTAACAAAGAACAGATGCGACGTAAATTTAGCTTCGCTAGTCTATTCAGTGGAATAATTCTCCAAACATTACCTTTTTAGTCTCCCTTTTTAGTGCTTTTAACTGCAGTGAAAATACAAAATTGCTCCTTTTGTTGTTATTAAGTAGGAACGTGATCACCCATTCTGGCTTTCCCACATTTTCTGCATATGATGCCAGTCATGGCAGCCAATGAGACCTTCAGACAGTAGCCATTATCTGTCACACTCCTGGACCAAAATAACGAATAATATGCCTGGAGGTGCTGTGTTTTGTGACTGCTAGTTTCCCCGCATGGCATATGCCTAGATAGACTCAGATGAGAGGTGATTGCACAAAACTGTGATTGTGAGATGACTTAGCAGAACCCGTGATGATGTCCTAATGGCCTCCTGCAGAGGGGAACAGGGGTAATTGTTTGTCAGGGGAAGGAACACATCTGTAAGGAGGCATCCTCTGCAAACCAAGCAGCCATGTGGAAAAAAAAAAAGGGAGAATCACAGTGTAGCAAGGCTGCATTCGAGCCCAATAAAACTAATAACAAAAAGAGGTGAAAAATGAATCAAGCTATTAAATGACCAGGTTAAAAAGCCTGTTACTGTTGGGCTCTGGATTAAAAAGAAAGCCAGTTGTCTCCAGGCAGTACAGTTCTTTTAAAATGATTAGGTGAAATTCTGTGGCTCTCAGCAAGGAAAGTTAAAGCAACAAACCCAGGAAATGTGAATGCACTCCCCCGCAGCAAAAACGGTCACAGAGCAACCAGTCTTCCTGTACATTCTCACTTGTAACAAGGTGGCTTGATAGTCACCAACCCTTTGCTGCAAAATTTTCTTCTTCCAGCTTTTTAATCTTCCATTTAAAATATTTACTTTCCATGTGATCACTGCATAGAAAACTGACATCATCCCAACATCATTTCTAGAGCAGAGCTATTGGAATTGAGAAATGGAAAACCATCAAAGTCAAGCCAGGCAATTAGGGCAGCAGCCACATCAGTGGGAACTTGCCTTTAATGTCAACTGGGGCAGAAACAGGCCCTTAGAGTATATTAAGGACCTTATTTTACACTCTTTCAGCAACTTCTATTTGATCAGAAATAAACTGGAGCAAACAAGCTAATTAATAGCATAAAGAATGAATTCCCCTCTCTTTTCAGCCTACATCTTAATGATTTATTTTCTAACTACAGAATAATAAACATACTAATCTCAACAGAAGTAATATTTACTAGGAAAAAAAAAAAAACAGAAAACAACTGATCATAGCTTTACTGACCTATAGCTACAGGAAAGAGCCAAAATTATTTATCTTTCATAAAATCATCTGTACTCATGATTCCATTTCATTACAGCTTACTAATGGGTGAGTGGAAAGAGCCACACAAAACAAGAGCTAGGAGAGGTAATCCTTGGAATTCCTAGACACATTTAGCTACTCTAACATGGAAAAGCTGTGCTTGTTTTTTGTTTTGGTTTGGTTTTTTAATATGATACATTCTAAACTCTGTATAAAATAAGCAGAGTATTGAAAAATACCTTCTAATCAGATCCTACCTGCAATCGAAAAAGCATCTACAGAGGTAATTAAATGAAATCTGCAAAGAGAATTGGACAATAGCTTTTTTTTTTTGTTTTGATGGGTAACTTGGGCCAAAAAGAACTATATAAAGATTTGAAGAAACAAATACAGAAAACAAAATAATTACTCTGCACCAACCTAGAGTGAAATGCTTCATTTCATTTTCAAATAACTTATTTTAAAACCTTTTTCCCCAAATGCAGGTTGATTTTTAAACAGGAAATAAGTCTCTGAAAAGTTAGTTTCATTCAAAAAAATGTTCAAATGAAACATTTCGGCTTGTTCTTAAAAAAAAAAAAAAAAAAAAAAAAGCCAACAGAACAAAACCACAAAAAAACAGAAACAAAAAAAACCCCAACAAAACAAAACAAACAAAAACTCCCACAATATTTTCATATTTTCCTTTCATTTTTTTTCTATCAAAATTATCCACTACAATTAATCTAAATGTCCAAATGTTCTTAATCTCTTAAAAAAATGCTACTTTTGGGGAGCTTATTTCCCTAGAACAAATGTTATTTAGTCCTATTGACAAACTAAGACTTACATGGGGCTGCTCTGCAAACGAATAGAGTATTTTTTCCCTGAAAAACTGGGGGGTTTTGTCTGGCCTTTGACATTCACAAAGGTGAGTTTCCTATAGGCAAACTGGTCATTGGCAACAGGGTAGTATGTACTGCTGAAGAAAGAGGGATTTGTTTTGTTGGTGTCCTGCTCACATTTCCCACTACCTGACCAGAACTCCTGAGGTATCCCTTCAGTCTCAAAGCAGACTGTGCAGCAGCAGTAGCTATCTGAGCAGTAGCTGCTATCTGAGAAGATAGGTTGTCTGAACAAACACAACCCAAGTCTGATGAATAATTTCCTAAAAAAAAAGGACAGTTCTACATACTACTCAAGATGTAATAAACATGAAAGTACAAAGTGGTGAGAGGAAAGACACAAGTTACTTTTTAGGTTTTACTTGTTGGTTCTGTGCTCTCATCAACAAACAAGCATATGTAGCCTTGTGGTGCCTGGGGAGTATGTTTAAAAGCTCAAATTCAGAGCACCTCTGCTAAATTCAGAGTCCTTGGAAATCTGCAAACTTTCTATTCTACATATAATATGCTAAAATTATTTACACTTGTAATATATTCAAATTTTGAACAGTTGGACTGGATGAGCATTGTAGTTCCTTCCAACTGAAATACTTTATTCTAAACAACTCTTTGAGACAGAAGAAATCTTTTCTAGTTTTATTCTATTGTGTGCACAATTAAAGCTTACATTTTTCATGAGATCAGAAAATTATACGAAAACTTTGTAAAAATACTAAAGTGACAGAAAAGATAAAAATCATTTCTCTCCCAAAGTTTTTACCATGAATCTTATGAATATGATTTAAAACTATTTTATTACACTACTTAAAGATTTTAATGGTTTTTTTAATTATTAAAACTGTAGTTCTGAGTGAGTTTCCTCCTGTTGTAACACTGAGGAGAATTTGCACCTAATTGCCAGGATATCAGCATGTGCTTTAAAATTGAAGATCATTTAAATATTTTAGATAGTGCTTTTATCCTAATAGTTTTGAAAGTGATAAAGGTCAACCAAAAAAGTAAACTGGCAGCAAAGCAGTGCTTTAGCAGTGGTTCTCAGGCAGCACACATTGTCTTTCTTTTGCCATACAGAAGACATCAAAATACTCCTAAACCTACCCTCATCCTGGAAGCAGAACCCAGAGGTATGCATTTGTGTTTTCATACACTCTGTTTTTTGGTGAGCTTTTCTGCTCAAAAAACCATGAGAAGCAATCGTTCAAGTTTTTTCCACCTTCTTCAACTATATCGAACTACTCATATAGTTATTCATATAGAGTACTATATACTCATATATCTGTTAACTCATTGAAATTTGGATGGAATAAAATAAAGTATAATATACAACAGACTAATAATAAGGAAAGGTTATTCTACCCTGTTGTGTCTACTGTGTCACACTGATCAGTTAAATATCACTTATACTTGAAGGAGGCTAATGAAATAGAAAGAAGCAAAATTAGACCTGCAAAATCTGAGAGGTTTTTTTTGAGAGAGAAAAAAACCCTTGTTTTGGCATCAGATAGTATAAAACCTTAATAACATGTGGCTTTAAAATCTTGAAATCGCATAGAACTGTTGCATGTAGACTGAGATAAGACAAAGTGCAGCAGAAGAAAAGGCAAGAAAAAAAATCTAATAAGATGATTCAATTTCTATGATTTTGCAATGATATTAGAGGCATAGGAAGAACATTTAAACTAGAATTAAGGGAATGAATCCTACAAGAGTCAGGAAACTTTCTTAAAGGGACAGAATGTCTCAACGTCTTTGCAACTGAACACTAAATGTTTATATTTAATCAGGAAGTGAAAGTGTTACTGAAAATAACAGATGAAACTGCCAGATAATTAAATATTTTGAATTCTTATGGATGATAAAACCAGGCTGAGTGGATGTCACGCTTTCTTTTCTGTATGGAGTAGTAAAAGTAGTAAGATGTAATTAGTCCTAGAACACAAAATGGTACAACTGGCTTACAGTGTCTTGAAAAGAACAAGGTATTATAAAACACAAAGGAAAAGAAAAAGACATTATAAAATGTGATGGAGGTACCAGCCAGTCTGCATGATCATTCATGAAGCAACCTCAACCTACAGAGAAGTAGGAAGATTTTTCATAGGAATTCGGGCCCTAGGAAATTAATGCAAGTTTTGTTCTTTTGAGGAGATAAGGCAGGATTTCACTGCTACCTCAAAACTAGATTCTTGAATTTAGGAAATCAAAGCAAGAATAATTTGAAAAAGAAATGCTGCGCTAAATGAAGTCTTATTTCTCTCCTACATGGTTTACTTCAGTGGGTGTATTTGAATGCTGCATACTTACAATGTGAGTAATCATTTGTTGAATTGTGTCCAAATTGGTTGCTTGCCTGAACCAAGTCAGATGAAGTAGATGTGGGCAGCTCAAACTCAAGAACAGCTATTTTCTCATTTTCTTTCCCCAACTTCAGACATCACACCTTGTTCAGTTTACACGCCTGGCAGCCTACTAAATCATTGTTCTTCAGAACAATATTAGCATAAACAGCCTAAATTCTACTTTACATACAAGTAAGAACAGTATAGTTATTGTATAGTTACTGTACAGTTCTCTGGTAGAACCGTGGTTGCCTTGCTAGAAAAACATAAAATGAAATTAGCACACTGGCCAAGACTGAATGAGAGCCGATAGTGATAGTAGGCAGCTGTAAAGATGTCCACACAAGAGACAGGACAAGAGGAAATCGTCTCAAAGTGCTAGAGGAAGTTTACATTGGATAGCAGGAAAAATTTATTCACCAAAAGGGTCACCAAGCATTGGAACAGGTTGCCCAGGGAAGTGTCTGAGTCATAACCGCTGGAGGTGTTTAGAAGACATGTGGTGCACAGGGGCACAGTTTAATGGTGGACTTGGTAGCGTTAGGTGAGTGGTTGGACTCGATGTTAAGGGTCTTTTCTGACCTAAATGATTCCATGATTCTATGAAAAGTCATCGTTTCATGCTATTTTATATACATAGGTATAAGGTAATGTGTTTCACTAATCTGTGCACATATATATATGCACATATCTTTCATAAACTTTACTTATTTAGCACTGATGTCAAACAGAATTTTTGCACAGTAATATATGTTGTAGCTGCTATATTTAAACTTTGTATTGTCATCTTAAAGTGAATGCTAATCAGTAAACATGTATGTGAGCATTTAAGATGGATCATAAGGCGATGTTATTCAAGAAGGTATCTGCTCCCGAGTATAACTCTGTTGCTATGTTGCCACACCATAATAAAATAAGTTTGTAAAATGTGATTTTTTTTTTTCCCTGTTATAGCAGCTAGTAATAAAATACTTAAGAGTTTTTTCCATTGAAAACTAGACTAAAACATATCAGTATCTGATTACACTAATAGGTCACTCTTCTACGTTAACACTTCCCTATAACAGTTTAAATTAGAACTACTCTTCTTCACTTGAAACACACACCAAGCAGTCAAGAGCCCCAAATAAACCAACACCATCAAGAGCAGAAGGGATTGGGAACTTCACAGGTGGTTCTCAAACATAATGTGACAATAAAAGCCTCTGGGGATCTATTGCTCCATGGAGAACTGGCCAGCACTGACTGTGTTGACTGTTGACTGTTACGGACCCTTCAAGCTAATTCATCTTACAGATCTCTGAGGCTAGCACAACTCCTCAAGAGAGCATATGATACAGTTGTAAGCGCAGGAATCATGTTTACACTGTCCAAGAGGCAGATGTTGTACACGTGGCCTGTCTTTCTGAGCCAACGGATAAGCCATAATTATGTAGAATGGAATTTTATAATGAGAAATCTCTGTGCGACATCCAAGCCACTCACCTGACAGTCCCTATTTAGACCAAGCTAGGGCAGGAATTTGAAGTTTCCAGATGAGCATCTCTAAGAGGGTGTCTCATGATGTGCAGTTTCACCCTTCATCTGAGGAAGCATCAACAAAACTGGTACATTTTTGAAAAAAAGGCTTCAATAAACCAGGTTTCTCTGGAAAAACAAATCAAGTATTTTCCAGTTCTTTGCAATGTGACCTAGTCTTACCTTCTCTCTGGCAGATATCACTGAGAAATGGCATACAAACCAGAAAATGTTGATTTGCCATGTTCTACTTCAGTCTGATTTAGTGTAACACTGCAGTATTTTTCTGTGTCTTTTATATCCCCAATCACTTGATTACAGAGTTGCATCATTGCTGAACTCTGGCCCATAAAAAATGAGGGAACACAATGACAGCCAAAACAACACAAACAGCTGCTTGTCTAGACGTATTAGCAGTGTCCTGAAACCTTGGCAGTCTGGGGACACAATCTAAAAAAATTTGTACCACTATTCTTGAAATGTTTTATTGTGATTATGTAAATCTACTCATCTATTTTCACTGGAAAATGTGAAAATGCAGGCAAAAGAAATCATGAATCATTTCGTCCTTGGTTCCTAACTAACAGTATGATTCAAAGGGAGGTATCTGCAAGCTTTTTTCTCTAATGAAAGACTCCTAAGAACAGCGTATTCTGTCACATGAAGGGACAAATTAATAACAGTATTACAATATAATTATTTTCTTTCTGTTATGTGTGCTTACTTTGCTGTGGCAACTTGTTTAAAAGCCATTAAGTTATTTGCAAAGCCTATTTGATGTTCCACCTTTGATTTAATTAGTAGAAGACAATCCCTTTGCATTAAACAAAAAAAGTTTAACTGGTTTTTAAATTCCCCGTTGAATTTATCATTTCATTTCTCTGTTTTTAATATCCACTTCTAATTATAAATAGATGGCTTTGTTGAATTAAAACATGCACATAAACTCCAGAAAATACATAACAGATTGTAAACAATGACACAAGGTATCAATAGTCCCCACACAATCACTACTGTGAACAACTCAAAGTTCCTGGTTCCTCCAATTCTGAAGAAAAAATAAATAATTTTTTAAAAGTAAAGTAGATAATGGCCTCTGATGTTGACATCTGTACTCAAACAAGGAAGAAGTTCTAGAGTCATGGACCAGAACTTTGGGTGCTTCACTTCCCCTCCCCTTTGTGTGATTTTTCAAAGTTACATCAGGTTGTCAGTGATCCAACCTGCAACTTTCTCCGACTTCAATTTGATCGCACCTCTGAAAAACTGGGCACCTTTGAAAATAGGGCACCTTTGAAGACTGAGCCCTACACCAAATGTCTCCAAGTTTCAAGAGCATTTAATGGCTAGAGATATTCTGACTTTCTTGGCTGCTCGGAAGGGGGCTAGAGTTAGACAAGATGAATAAAGGGATCAGAATTTGACCCCCTGTTTTTATCACTTAAACATTTGGCATTTCTATGGCCTAAAAAGACTAGGAAAATCATTTAAGAACTAATGAAGAGCTATTTACCTCCTAAATCTTCTTCCCTTGAGTAATGAAATAATTACCCTCCCATAATCATGGAAATATTCAACTTGAATCTTAAATTGAGCTGTTGTGAAAAGTGGCAGTGACGTTACATAGGTGATCACCATGGTAACGTTTGGAAACTGCACTGTTGTCAAGCCAAGAATATAGTTTTGCTTTTCCCACAAGAACAGTATAAGAAACTGAGACTGAACTCTTCCAAGATCCCATAATGATAAGTGAACGTGAACATTTACCTGTCTTACTCACTGGGACAAAGGCTTTAAAACAAAACAAATCACACAAAACAAACCAACTAAACCACCATAACAAACAAGCAGCAAAAATCCCCCAAAAAACTCACAACCCAACCACTAGCACACTGTCCATAAACTGAATTACTTTGTAATGTGATATTACTGTTTGTTAGTTTTGTTTTGTTTACTCTCTGTACATTAACTCAAGGGAGATCCCAAAGGAACAACGTGGTAGGACTACAAGGAGAAATCAAAAGATTTTATTTGCATAACTTGGATAATTAGACATCCTGCAAACTATTAGAGCAGTTACCTTTTAAACTGTGGCTCTTTTACAAATGAGCCCTCTCCTCCTGCTTGATTCTTTGATTTATTTTGCAATATGATTTTTCTAAACTGACACTGCTCACTGTATCTGAAGCCTATTCACTTCAGGCTACCCAGTTCAAGTGCCCCAAGCATAAATCTTGTTCAAGGAACAGCTCAAGTAATGATCAATACTAAGAATGTTTTTTCAGTCAACTAAGAGATACAATGAAAGACTATACTTTGAATATTCACTCTTTAGAGAAATGGTCTGAGATTAAAACCTCTCAGATGATGTAAAACATACTGGACAGTACAGAAGAGATGGGAAATTTTGGCTGTGTTTTTGGAGAAACCAGGCCATGAACTAATGGTCACCAATAAGTGACCGGAGGCTGCGTAGCAAAGCCAAAGGTCTCTCAGCTCAAAAATACCATGTTTTTCACTTCAACAGTTGCTTTTCTGCCTAAATGCCACGTGGTATAAAAGCATAACCATTCAAAGAGGAGATTAAATATCAGGGATATTAATTTTATGTGAAGCAGGATAGAGAAATTGAACTGTTAATGACGCTAGAGCACGCACTGCTGTGGAGATGGCAGACAAGACAGCCAAACTGCGCCTGGTGTTTCCAGCTGAGATAAGGATGACTTTTTTTCATAAAACGTATAGTTTATTAAAAATTCAGATCATAAATTAGAAGATTTTCAGAAAGGATATATACTTCTAGAAAATTACCAGGAAGTGCAAGATTAAATTCTCCTGTAAAGGACATTATTTCTACTGAAGAATTCGTATACCTGAGGAACATTCATATTCATTCTTCGGGCAGTGTAAGGAAAGCTTCCTGCCAGGATGCTGCAGTAAAATAGCAAGCAGCAGGTGAGGTGAGAACAGTAATAAAGGCAACATATCCAGGCTCTGAAATGATTCTCAGTTTCCTTTGAACTAAGAAGTGATCTACAGAGTGGATTTCTAAAGGCCTAACCTTTATCTAGTGGTTACTGAATTAAAGTATTCTTTGATAATAATCGGATTCATCTGCTAGCTTCAGCTACCTAAAAACCTAAGCATCTGGTGTAAACTGGCTTTCTTTGTAGCCAGTAACAAATGATGAGTGAACATACAAAGTGTAATATGCCCTATATCTTAAATACCTCTCAGCATCCAGAGGGCATTTGTCCCATCCTACTACTTCTTTTCCACTGTGCACAGCGGAGTTTTATATCTTAAAATCGGCATTGCATCTGCTACGCTCTGAATTACTTAAACAGCTGTTATTGCACATGAACTCCAGCCTTGCTTAAGAGAGGACTGTTCACACCTGCTCACCAAGAATGTCAAGCCTGGGATGGGACTGGTGCAATGCCACCATTTGGCCTGAAGCTCCCTGCTACCCAGTGGTTACAGTAACAAGCTGGACCACTGCAAAAGGCAGCCAAAATTCTGCCCCAGTGTAACAGGAGCAGAGGCCACAAAGGATTCTTCTGTCTGCTTGGCACAGAAGCAGAAGATGCAGATAATGCAGAAGGAAGTAGAGCTCAAGATCACTTAAATGGATGTAAAGAGGTGCTGAGGCAGAAACAGCATGTGGTATCAAGTCAAAAAAAAAAAACCCTGCTTTAGCCAAGTACAGATAAGGACAACTCACAGACTTTTAGACTGCTCCAAAAGCATATATCAATGTGGAGTGTTAGACTTCGAGCAGCTCTTCTTTCTTCTGTGGACAGCAGGGGCATCTGACTAATACAGGATCACCTACAGTTCACTCTTGGAGACTTTAGAAGTTGTAAGAGGCCTCTTTATTCCCAGAGAGCCTTGGATAACCACTTTAATAGATGACACACTCACCATAGTAGACTATGGTCGTGTGAGAGAAACAGCAGATTTCTTCCCTGGAAGAAGTTCTGAATCAAATGTCTTTCACTGACTCCACCATCCAAGCCATTTTAAGTGTGCTTGTCAGTCTGTGGTCAGCCATCCTTCTCAGAAACCTTTCCATTTTCCTAAACATAACACTTCCAAGTTGCAGCCCTGTTTGTCTGCTTCCCTCGAGTGAGATCAAATGGATTATCCTCTTATGACCCCTTCCCAGAGCTGCTCTCTGGAATGATGTTGATTCTGGTCAGGAGAGCAAAGGGGGCTCCAAATGGTTCAACAACCTCAGAGCCTGTCAGTAAATCTGTGGAGACAAGAAACAGCTCTTTCAAAAGAAAAGTTTTAGCTCTTTGCCAAAGAAAACACAATTTAGGAAAATGGATCCAAAGCACAGAAGAGCGTTATCTAAATATTTCATTACCTCAGTGAAATCAATTTATTCCAAATTAAGAAGGATCCAGCTCATTCCTGCCTCTCCTGGAAGACACAGCTGCCTTGCTTATAGTACTCTCTCTCTCTGCCTGTGTTTGCCTATTCAACCTGCTGACAAACCCTTATTCCTTTTAATGTAAAGTTTAGGATTAAGGAAAAATAAGCCTAGTCCAGGTAAAAACTTTCTTTTTTGGTCAGTTGGATATATGCCACATAGCCTCCTCTGATAGCTTATTCCAGTGATTTTCACACAACAACATTAACATCTCTCATTATTAGGAAGTTTTAAAAATATCTAACCTGTTCATCTTTAAGACCACTCCACCAATTTTTCACAGACACGGAGAACAAAGAATTTCTTTTCTTTTTACAGCAGATATTTCTTTATGTGCTGCCTGTTATCATAAACTTACACAAACACATTTCAGTATCATTTTATTTAGGCTCAATTACTCTTCTTCCAACTACTCCTTGCAGGTCATAATCTCTAAAAACTCTTACTGCTCTTCTCTGGACTACTTCTCTTTGGTCCACAAATTATTTGAAGCAGACTGTCCAAAACTGGAAACAATAGTCCCAGTCACAACTTCCTGATACTTACTGGTATTTCTCACATTTACATCCTAGTGCATCATTTGAAACTTTGAAACAAGTTTATACTTGCTTCTGACTTGTGGTCTACCATGACCACCACATCATTTTCTGCAAAACTCTTATTTTGCCAGTGCTCTCCCCGTAGTTTACATATATTTGTAAACCCAGTGTCTCACTCCCCACTGGGAAGTCCTCTTAGGTTGGTGGTACCTGCAAATTTAATAAGCTACTCTCTAGACCATCAGTTAGCCCATTAATGAAAGCAAGAATAATATCAGAAACCTTTGGATGCTCACCCAGCATGTATTTCAGTAATGAACCATTGTTAACTACTTGCTCTGCACATGTCTCTGTGTATTTTAGTGTCTTTCTAGCAACTGGAATAAAGCTGAGTGTTCTATAAATTCCTCACTTTTCCCTCTCTTTATACATAAAAACTACATTTTCATTTTCTAGCATCTAGGTAACTTGTCTGTCCTTCAGAAGTTCCTACATATAACTTAAATGCTCTGAGAGTTCATCAGCCAGACCATTAAGTACCAGGGACAAAGTTATTCTGCCCAGCTGGCATGAAAACATCTAAATTTTATACATATGATGTAACCCGTTTCTTCCTTCTTCTTTCCTGTGGTACTGGCATTAGGACTCCTTATTGCAGCTGACCTTTATATTGAAATCTGACACAAAAGGCACGACACTTGAGCCCTTCCACTACCACCTTCAAATAGCCTTCCCTCTCTCTTGAATAGCTTCTGATTTATATGCTTGCAGTTGGCCTTTGCAAGCTGACCTATTTTTCACTGTGCAATCTTCCTTCTTATGTTTGAAGTATGTGAAGAGCTCTTGATTTAGCCAGCTCAGTCTCTTACTGTATTTCCTGTCTTTCCTCCTCAATAGGATAACTTGCCCTGTGCCTTTAGTAGCGTTCCCTTAAGGAACTGCCAAGTCTGTTCTTACCTTCGTACTTAAACCAGCCTCCCACTGGCTGTAACACTGATGTGCCTAGTAAAACTAATGTGATGAAAATTTGCTTCATGTTCAAGCTGTAAACTATCAAAGGCAATTAATAACCAGAGACACCAGATATTATACATAATGCAGCTTTCCCATATTACAATCTAAAATCTGTGTTCTTTGCTAAGAGCATAGGCAATGTGACTTTTCCAACTGTCACTCAAGACAAGAGGCTTAGAGTTGCTCTCTGCCCACTCCTTCAGCCTTTTCGAGACATCACTGGTCCAAGGGCTCAGCAACAACCCTGTGGGAAATGGCACTAAGGGTGTGAGCTACAACAGCAACGGTGCCACATTTTCACATTGTGAATCTGGTAGTCCAGCCTACAGATGTTGAATTAGCCCTGGCAACTACTCTATCCTAAACACGCTCTTCTGTGTTACTGACAAATAACTAGTGTATAGCTGTGCACTGCACTGCACAGAGAGGAGAAAGAGGGCTTTGGGGAGGGATGTGCTCCACACAGAAACCAGTGGCTGCTTTGGTGACCAGGGAACCCAGACCAGTCCCCCTTCTAGCCCTATTTCCATGCTATGTGCAGTACTAAGATAAACTGTTCTAGCTCAGAGTTTTACAGCCTGGGCTGACGATGGAAGCTTTTTGGAAGGTTGTCTATAGACTAGAGAAAGCCATTATTTATTTATACTACTCATGACTTCAAAACAGGATTTCTCTTTCTGATTAATTTCATTGATACAAGCAACTTGTATTATTCCCCCATAAAAGTTAATAAAGAGCAACACATGGTACTTGAATTCATGCCACTGGCAATACCACAAAATGTTAATTGAAACAGCAACAACTCATTAGCTCATAGCAATGACTGGCAGACACACTGGACTTACTAAGTTTGGTGAACTAATGTGCCCAGGAATGAACCATACAGTAAGAAAGAATAAGGCCTGAAGCAGGATAGTTCAAGCAGCAGTGGATGAGTTTATGTTTTTCTTCTTTCTTGTGCGGAATGTAGTTGGTGATGGGATGCTTGCTTATCATACGTACATTACACCACACTGATAGTTCACCTGTACAGACTAGAAGAGGCAAAAGTTGAAAACGAATTCCTGCCAATTTCTTGCCTCTATCCACTCATTTATTCTAGGAAAAAAAAAAAAAAAAAAAATCAATAGATACATCACCTGTTCCAGATGATCTGGCCCTTAAGGCCTTAAAAGACTGATGGTTATTCAGATCCATAAGACACCTCTTAATCAGCAAATCCTGATGTAACATATTTTAAGAGCTAGATGCTGAGAACTTTAACTAGCAGCATTTACTCAGGGCACAAACTCCTTGACATTAACAGGAGAAATTGATAAAGCAAGCTACTTCTTGGTGTGAATAAAATCTAGCCCTTGACTATTAGTCAATCCTTCATCCTATACCACTTTCATGGTTTAACTATCTATTTTGCAGGAGTCAGACATCACTATTCCCATCCAGATGTAATTAAATCTTTACTGAAAAGAAGAAATGCTTTGTGAGTTTGTATGCAAATTCTGAGGGGAAAAAAATTATAAACTATAAACCAAATTTTTAAGGGCTAATCACAGAATTTGATTTTATAAAAATATTCTACATGAAACAAAACACAAGAAAACATCAGGAGGATTTCCTTTCATACTCTATTTCTAGAAAAATAATATTCAGAAATTAAATTCTTGTCTGCAACATAGTTTTATTAAGAGATGATTTTTTTAAAAAAAATTGTAGAGTTTGAATAGCATTCTTGTTAATGCCATACCCTGTTTGTACGCAAAAATTTTTTCTTCTTGAGTTTACTTGTCAATTGAAGTTTACATGCATAGATGACTCATACAGAACTAGGTAAAGACGATGGTTTCTTTAAAAGAAAGTAAATATTTTCAGAATTTGCCAGGCACTGTTTCTGGTCTTCGTATTTGGATTTATGGTAATAAATTTTGATTGACTGCTTGACTGAGAACTGTCTTGGGTAAGACTTGGTATTCTCAATCATTTCTTCCTGAAGTCCCCAGAAAAGGAAGCAGTGCCTTGTGCTGTTCTTTTACCAAGCCTTACAACTCTGTATCTCTATATGACATGAAAGACTCGAGGTCTAAAGATAAGCAAGACCACATGACTGAAGAGTGAGCCAATTGTATGGGAATCTAGGATCCAGCACTGTAAGGTTAATGCCTCCTTGTTGAAAGCGTATAATCATTTTAAAATATCTTCTTTGTTTTGTTTTGTGATTTTATTGTTGATTGTTGTTTTGGTTGGGTTTTTTTTTAAAAAAAAAAAGAATGACAAAAAAACCCTGAGCCTAATTTTATGTGCCTGGGAGTAGCTATCTAAGCTTCAGGCAATACAAATGCTGCTATTACTGGGGAGTAAAAGCTCTGCATAATTAACAAACATCATCAGCCTTACAGTTCCTGTAGAATGTAGTAAGTTCCTTGCCTGAAGGCTGCTCTCAGCCTAGTAAGTCTGTTTACCCTGTCCAAGATTAGATTAGTTTAATTATTATGAAAAAGACTGCTAAGATCTTACAGCCTAATTATGCAAATGTTTCTAAATGTTCACAAAAGTAATTTATTTATTTGGAGATAAATGAATCTGTTTTGTCATAAACCAGATTGCAGTCCTGGCAATGTACAAGCAGGGTTATGTGCCCTTAGGCATATCTTTCACCACAAATATCAGTGGGACCCCTGGATTACAACATTTATAAATACATAAATGTTTTTTAGCAGGTTTTTATTGTTTTTGTAAATTATAGTAATCCCAGAAAGAACTATCGCAGGTTTAATACTCACCAACCTTGTTATGAAAACAGGGTTTCTCAACAGAAGCATTTAAAAGATGCTAACAGCTAAAACATTCCTGGTAGACCTATTAAGATGCACCTGTTTTATTATGCTTTGGAACAGATATCTTCAAAAGAGTTCTTCCCTCCTAGTACAGGCTCTTCCTGCTAAAATAACCTGCATCAATAAAGTACTGGTATTCTAAATAAGGCAGTAGTGTTCTTCTCAAGGCATACAGTGCTAACCTTGACTGGAAGCAACCGCTTTTACATTAGGAATTCTGTAAGTTTCCTCATAAACCTCATTGCAGCTTCAAGGTTTAATTCTTCATCTATTTGTAATTACATGACAACACATGAAATAGATGCAGAAAAACTGTTCTATATTTAGATACTACTCTAGTTTCATTGCTATTATCATGGAGATAACCCCTAGGCAGCACACTGCTGCCTTCTGTGAAATCACGCATGTTCAAGGCAGAGTATTTAAATTTTGGAATGGTAGACACTTAAAATCTGATCTTGACCACAAAGAAAACTGAAAAGCTTAACAAGTTGCATAGCTATGTAATATGGAGTGGGACACAAGGCCAAAAGACAACTGGCCTTTAAAGAGTTCAAATCTTTTCTTAATGAGACAACTCATCTGTATGCAGGGGCTATTTTGTGCACTGTGGAGCGTACATCCCTGACTCTCATAGGCATCAACTTCAGTGGGAACTAAACTACAGGCACCTTTAAAACAATGAACATGGAAAGTTTACCTGGATGTTAGTAGCAAAGCAAGTGAAACAATTCACATCTCTGTTAAACTGGAACATTTTGAGCCAAGCTAATTTAAAATGTAATGTCAATTTGATGCCGTAATGCCTTCTGCCATCAATGTTTATTTTGTACTTGAGACAATAGCATGACATTTTGCTGGAAACATATTGCATTAAAATCAATGCACAGTGACTTCTTGATTTGTTTAGAAATTAACCATTCCTTAAATAAGCAGAGCAATAGCTCTATATGGGAATTATACCCACAGTTCTCCTGTGTATTAAATGGAGGATGTGAGCGATGATTTTAACTGCCTGCTATGACATCACCATTATCATGGATATTCAAGACATTAGAAGCTGCTTGCTGTCAGTTAAATGATCACATCTCAAGTGCACCTGCTTTATAATTATTCATTTGGAGCAGGATCATTAACATATTCCTTAAGTCATTTACAGGCAATTTGACTCTACAGTAATGATTTTTTCCCTCTTTGTAACAAATTAATGAGATATATATAAATATGCGAGCACAAATGAAATTCATACAATTCGTATTGTAATTAGTGTGTACCAAAGGTCTGAAGGTTGTCCAACTTGCATTTTTCCTATGGTAGGCAGCTATTCTGCAACTGCTTAACAGCTACAGCACTATACATGATTCTTTCAGAAGAAAGATACCTGCCAACATGCTTTCAATGACAACAAGGTTAGTAGTCACATTAGCTATCGGCACTTTGGAAGCAACATTTGTGGTCCAGGCTTGAGAGTTTAAATAATGAAAGCAAAGGAGCCAAGAAGCTGGAGATTCATTAAATCTATCTATTCAACTACATAAATAACAGTTATTTGTCTAGTAACAATATAATGAAATTGCCCCAGTTTCAAGTATATACAGTTATTTCTAGCTAGACTACTTTGCGAATCATATGGCTAATTGATAAGAGTGTACAAATACAGAGGAGCACATCCACACACCTGCAACACATCTTAAATATTGGTAACTCATTTTAGGATTTTCCACAGTTTGCATGCTGACAGAACTTCCCTAAAACTGTAAAACCTCCGCCATTAGTGCAAGAGAGTGCTGATCTCATCTTGGCTTGCATACAAAGCTCTTTATAGAGGACATTACTGCTGGGGAAAAGGATGCTGTAAGACTGTCAGAAAACTGCAGTGCGCATTCAGTTTGGCCCAAAGAAACCTCTCTCCTGTAACACCCGAGATGCAATAATGGCCTACATTAAGCAATGTCTTTTCCTCACTCACAAGATGTGGTGGCCTGCAGAAATGCATAGCAGCATTTGCACAGATCATTCCTACATACTGTTTCCCCTTAGCATGTCATTAGCCAGTATCACTATTTCTGCAGAGGTAGACTGAGGAACAAGGTAATTAAATCAATTGTAAATTAAATTAAATCAATTATTGTAAAACAATTCCCTCAATCATAAGCAAAAGAGAGGCAGCATGGCTCAGTGAACTATTGCGTTGAAATGCATATTCCGAGCAGGCCTACCCTATCTCTAGCAGCCCTGTTTGTCACATTGGCAATGTGACAGTGAGCAGAAGACCTTCTGCAGGCACGGGGGAAGAGACACAGTGGGATAGGAGCATTTCTTCTTCTAACCAATCCCCCCTGAAGAACTGGAAAACACCTGCCATTTGGGGAATTTCTTCTCTTACACAGCTGCTCTTTAGGAGTGACTTGGGAGTATCTGGACAGACAGAGAGGAGGGAAAAAATGTTTCCAGTTTCCTTTCAATTTGATGGTAGAGGATTCTGAGGGTGCCAGAAAAGCCCTAATTTATCTGCAGCAGTGATATTACCTCTGCCGCAACTGAGCGATCTCACTTGGACAAGTCCATAAGAGGATCTAGAAGTGACCTTGGAAAGAGCAGCTGCATGTGAACATAGGGAGCTCTGAGGTAGCAGTTTGTAACTCAAAGAGTGAGACCAAGGCACTCTGGATGATAAACATGATCCTTTATGACTAACAGATGCAGAAAGACTCCTAGATTTGTCTGCAATTATTTCTGTGCTAGGATTCCATTTGGAAATCTTGGCCTTAAGAAGACAACAGGATTTTTCCATCCACTTCTGCCAGAGTCAGGATATCAGACAGTGATGGTGAACCAATGGCATATGAGAAAGTTAGTAACGTGAGGCAAACATCCCTGAGCTTTTGTGATCTGTTTCCCTAATTAACCGAGGGAAATTACAGCACTCTTTATGGAAAAGGAGCATTATAAAAATAACAGTTTGTTCTATGGTTATCCAATTATCTGGTTACAATGTGCCAATTTGACGGGTGCATAAAAAATTAAAATGACTTATTTATTAATGTCATTGTTAGGTGAAGGCACCACCATTATTACAAATGTTACAGAAAGCTGAAGAATACTAATTACCAAATGATACACCAGTCATAAAATCAAAGCACAGAGACACTGGGGTGGAAGCAAAAAAGCTGAATCCTCAGTATTTTTTCAGGATATAAACTACTCAGATAATCTTAGAAGATAACAGTACTCACTGCGCAGGATATGTATCATTCCCAAGGATCAATTAGAAATTGAGATTCAAACAGACTGTTTAGACTTTTGAATATTACATTCTCTTTATCAGTGTAATTTACTGTTTTTAATATACAGCTGAAATGCTATAGAAAACAAAACATTAGATTATAATTTATTTCACATTACTGAAAGGCACTCCCTCCAACAGTGTATTCCCCACTATTGAAAACTGAGCATTTGCCCTCCCTATTCTCCCGATACAGCTCATGTCACCATTACTGGACCAGATCGCTCTGCTCTGCAGTCCTGTTTTAGGATCTAATGTTTACACTGTGGCATTGGCAAGGCCTTGGGGTTTTACGTCTCCCAAAATGAAATCCAACAACTCACCAGCTCCCATCTCAGCACCTAGATTGCACATCCCTGCATACAAGCCATGGTTAGATAGTCCCTAGCCAAGGAAGCCATGACGGGCTTCTCACAGGATTTATCCTGTGCTGCACCATGATAGCAACCATTTAAAGCAATTCTCAAATGAAAGCAAGCATTCGCTATTCTTTCACCCAGTGATGGAAAGCATCAGTGCCATGATAGAAAGCCAAAGTAGAGTTCCATACATATATTCTCCTACCTAAGCACCACCTCTTCCTCCAGTGCTGGAGACATCTTGGTGCCCTTATTCTTTCCAGAGTCTGTGCCACACTTTCTACCTCTATCTCTCTGTCTTCCTTGCCCTATAGGCTACATCTCTCTAAAAACCCCTTCTCTTTCCTCAGGACAGAAGAATAGCAGTTCTCCCTGGCCATTAAGTAAAAAAAAAGTAAACCATCCTACTATGGACTGTTACTGTGGTAATTTAAAGCTATGCATCCAAAGTTATCTTACACCTGTGCCAGCAGTTTCCTTTTCCCTCTTCTTACTTTAAAGACCATTCTAAAGACTTCCTTGACATAAAGATGCATTCACTCAGGCAGCAATGCAGAAGTTTGAAGAAACCCACAATACACATCAGAATAATGCAGAGAGCTCATCATAACTCATTCTTACTTCCTCCTTATTCACCAGAAGCAGTTTTACATTTGTGAACTGCGTGATACCACTGAACAGTACCCGAGAGCCTTCTCTGTGTGATAAAACTTACTACTGCCAATTTGTTAGACTTGTAGTCAGAGCAGAGCAGTATCCATCCAGCTCCTTCCCCCAGGCCCACCCAGCACCAGTCTCCCATCCTCAGCCTCCAAGCAGCAAGCACCCTTTTGAGCGCTCCTTTCAACCTCCCTGGGCCCCTTTAGCCACAGCTAACCACAGCATCATGGACTTGCAGCCCCTTTTTAAGATGGCAAAAGGGAGGAAGATGGATGCTATTTGCTCTGAATTGCCGTATTACTGATGTGTGCAAGTGAGGCAATACCCCTCTTGCCCCCATCTCTGCTATAGTTCTGCCTGTATCAGCTACTAGTACATCAACGGAAAAATATATGCCACAGTAAAACAGTTATCTTTAAGAAATTAACGTTTACCAGCAGTTCAGGTACCTTGATATCTGTCAAAAAATATGGAAATATTATGGCATCTGTATGCCGCACAGGCAAATCACTAAACTTAAACTGAATATTACATTGTTTTTCATCTCTGACTATTCAAGTAAAAAAGCAAAATAAAGCAGAAGCAGGCTACACAGTACTTTACACTCAGAATAGATTTATTTCCTCTTACTGAGGATTTCTGTATCGCTCATCACTGAGGTATCCAGAAACAACATGTTTTGCTTATGAGAACAATAGCCTGTAAATTTCTGAATCTGAAATATTCATGAGAAATAGGTAATGACATTTACAGCTTAACAGACACACGTATACTTTGGGCTTCTAACGAAAGATCAGAAAAAGCCAGAGTGCAATATAACATCCTCCTTTGTTTTCAACTATTCTGAAAGAGTAATTCTACATAGCAAAACAGCCAGAGGAGTTGGGCAATTTCCAGATATAGCAGTCGTTGTCTGGGAGGAGATCTGTGGCTAAAGGACAGGGAGTCGTTTAACATTGCTGAGCAACTGTTACAGAGCAGTACCCCGTCAAGTGGAAGGAAATGCTCTTTACTAGAAGAATGCTACTGATGGAGCAGGTCCACTCAGGGCTGACTCATCAATTATCATATATTGGCAACTATTTAACCTTCCTTTCTATTTGATAAGTTTTGTGGGTTTTTTTCACTTTAGCTTTCCTAAAAAAAGAAAGCGTTATATCGTTTGGTAGAGAAAGTTTCTTTCAACTGAAAGAAACTCTGTGTTTTGAGATAGAAGAGCAATAGTCTGCCAATGTTATGGCTGATTTCATTTGTAAATCAACATTATCACATTGTTACAGATTTGCCAGCTCTACGCAACAGTTATTCAGTTGATTATTTCAGATCCAACACTTCACAAGCACATATTCTTGCTAATACTTATAAATTATAAAATTTCACGCAATTCAGTCTAGTTTCCCAAACCTTGAATGTGGCACATCATAGATACACACCTTTCACATAAAGCTGGCTTTGAATTGAGTATTGCAAATACTAAAATACAACAAATAGACTGCTCATGGGAAAAACCAAGACAGATTAAAACCTGCATGAAAATTAACGGTATGCTGTGATTCTGGATGCAAAAAATTTCTCTAAATATCTGTTTATTATTGATCTATCAAAAGACCACATTAGACAGAGTTGAAATTTGATCTCTCTCTATTTCATAGCTCATGAATCCTTTGCAAAATAAGACAAAAAAAAAAAAAAAAAAAGGACATCTTTCAAGAACTGAGATAAATCAAGGCTAAGTTTCCCATTGGTAATGAAATCAAGCACATTGAAAGGGATTGACATCTTTGATTAACAGGAATTTCAATACCCTCAGAGCACTTGTTGACTACAGCATTTAAGGCACTAGACAGTCTTGTGCTAATCGCTGCATAAATGTTTAGATAGATGACTGACTTGCATACATTCAGCCTATCCCTTCTGCTTTCACAGGGTGTTTCAGTGACCTGGCACCACTCTTTCTTGCCTCATACAGAGGCAAGCATAGTCCATCCCCTTAACTCAGGAGGGGAAGGTAGAACATTATGCACCATTTTCATTTTCCTTTTTCAAGAGCTCAGACTTTCCTAGACCCACATCATATTCTCTTATCAGAAAGATGCTTTCTGCTCCTATTCTTTTCCTTGAAGTGGGAGCCCCCCTCTGCTGCACAGAAGATCTCATCACTCTGTTTTCACATGGTTCGCAGCTTCATTAGAAGCATTTTGCTCATCTCAGGCTAGAACCTGTAGATGAGAACAGCTTTTTAATGTTTGCTGTAGTCTGGAAAAACTGTGCATTTATTCAACTGAAAGCAGTAATGATGAAGGGAAAAATATTATTTTCAACTCTACTTCCACTGCACATTTCCAAGATGAGGCAGTGAAGCTTCATTTGCAGTCTGTTACAAAGCAAATCAAGACATATATTTAATATCTAAATTGTGCACAGAAGCAATATGGAAAGAAGAGAAGAAACTGCTGATTATGTAGTTCAAGACGGGGCGAAAGAACATGCTGTTCACACGTATCAAGTACCAACAGCCAAATGTTGGAGCAGCATCATTCCCTGCTCACCTAACATGCCTTTGTGCAGAAACTGACACATCTGTATAAATACTATAGGACACTCGCTTGTAATTGAGGTCCCTTATCGCAAAAATAAGGTCTACAGATTTAAGAGCTTCTAAAATGCCTGGCATCTAAAACTGGGAGATATTAAACCAATCTTCCACAAGATGGCGCTATCTCTCTGTTTGTATTACTGTCTCAAACTCTAGAGAGAACATAAAAAATACTCAGGACAAAAATGCAATCACAGTTTGGAGGAGTAAGAGTGCCTCCACATGGGAAAAAAGATGCTTCACTGAATTAGAGCATCTTATGTGACAGAAGAGAACTACACACCATCCATTTTCTACAGACTGTAACAGGGCCGGAGGATTTCGCAAGGTGTTTCGAAATTATGTCATTTGAAAGGCACGTGCGTGCTCCACCTGCAATCCAAGCTGAGGGGTTCCAGTTGCAGTTTCATCAGCCACATCCCTAAGGGGCAGTGCCTAAACTAATAAACCCTGCCTTTCAGGGCTAACAGAAATGCTCAGCTTCTGGACTCGATTTGAACAGATAGCTCTTGGCCTGTTGTAAGCACGGGCAATGAAGTATCTTTGCAAATTTAAATTCATACTGGCACTGCAAATTTCAGAAAAAAAAAATGAAGCAAAAATAATAATAATTAAAAATGTTTCCATCAATATTTTTTTTAATAATGTATTTTAGACATAACTTTAATCTCTTATATGATAGCTATGGAAAAATACCTTTGTGACATCTGAAAGCACGTAATTCAAGCAGCTTTAAAACCTATTGGACACACAGAGCCCTTTTACCCATATTTATCCTGGACCACTGTGTATCTTTACCTTATTTTCAGTGAAATGCACTTCACTGAACATTGTACTGTTTAATGTGCTTACCCAAGCCTTGGGGATCAGATTTATGCTTGGGAATGTGTGTTACTGATTTATTTATGAAGTGTTCATTTACATCTACAGAAAATTCTCCCAGAAATGAAGTATCACAACAATCTAAAATACATTTGACTGCAACAGAAATGCTAAGATCTTGCCTTATTCCACCAATAGCTTTACATTAACTGATGGTCTGTCTATATAGATATTTGTCATTATAAAATGTGCATTCCTCCTCTGCCAAGTATTTGAATCTTTCAGCAGTTGCATGAGGTGGATTCAGGACAGTTGTGTTATCAAATAACTGCCCTACTAAGCAAGAGAGAAAAAGAAACAAAATGGGATAGTGGGGAAATTTTTCACACTGTTCCTTCCTTCATTTCCAAACAGTATGCTGGGGCAGGGATAGGTGCAGGGAAAAGCTCCCTAGCCCCCTATCTCTATTTGCTGCACAAAGCAAGAAAGGGCTGCGAGCGAAGTCCCCAGTTCTGTGGGATTCCTGGCACAGTTTGGAGCTGGTATCATACGGTAGGGTAACATGAGAGCTTCCTTAAGCATATTGTGGGAAAAAGCTGGGACACCTCTTAGCACATAGTTTATCTAAGGCGGTTTACAGCTTCAGGCTACCTCACTTTTACCACAGCAGAAGAGCGTATCACTGGCAGCTGCAGGAGGGCAGCTGGGACACTGAAATTACAGTATAACTTACTCTCACATGCCCATGGTCATTGCTGCTGGAATACATCATCCTTGGTTGGCCCCATTTTGACAGATGTGTAGTATGATAGGCAGGGATCTTCTCACATCATCATTACATTGCCTCTGCAGAGCTGCAAGAGGGTGCCAGAAGTGTAGACCCACATTTGGCTTGATAAAAGCCAGCAGAGAGTTCTCCTGCCACATGAGGACTCCTCAGTGAGCATTTTCAGATAGATTACATCTTCATGGTCTGAGCAGAGGAAACTGCTTACAGGGTCCCCCAAGAATACGGTCTATGTAATTTACAAAACCAGGATTAGGTTCAATATCTAAAAGGAACGAGAAAATGGCATTTCCTGCATGTTACAAACGAGCACTATTTTTATGCAGCTAGAACTGCCCATTGACCACCTGTTCCTTACCCCCTTGTACACTGCACCCCACCTCCTCAGCCAGCATCCTTGCATGCACACAAGGTCCTTTTCCAGCACTGTGATTGCCTTTGTATAATTTTGCTAGCAAGGGAAAGGAGCTCTGTTCCCCCCATTTTATCTCACCCACACTAAGAAAATCACATTGTGGTCCATGTTACAAGACAGTGCAAAAACCTGAGCTCTAAGAACAGCTGCCATTCCACCCTAGTTGCTACCAGTCACAAGTAGGGCAGTCAGCCGAGAGATACCAAGGAAAATGAGATATGCCCAAACTCCTGTCCTTGCTTATGATGCCAATTACACTTGTTTTCTTCTGAAGCAATTCTGTTATTTTCTGCATGATTAAAGTGATATATGCCAGCAGAAGACAATCACATTCACACGTATGCACAACAATGTGCAGCATATCACTGGATCACATCATCCAGTTCTGCCTCCACCTCCCATCATAAACAGTGACTCATATCTTAGGGATTATAGCAAGCTTCTGGCACCTATTTCATATACAGCCTTAAAATTAAGGAAAGATGACAGACTTTTTTTTTGTTATTTTTCTTCTGCTTTTTAAATTCCGGTAAGATATACAGTCAGTTTCACTTGCTGCTTCATAACTACTTCACTTCTCTGGCACGTTAGGGGAAGTCTGCCCCTGGTGCTATCTCACAGCCCAGGTACTGACCATCTCCTTTGAAACACTGACCTCCTCAAAAAACACCCCTGCTTTCTCTTCATGCACATAGGTAGCAGCACTGGCGAACGGAATTTAATTATGACCTGGCAAGCTGTACACCTTAAAGTAGCTGCTTCTTCTGTTGGGATAGGAAAAACGGCAGTTATAATTCATTAGGAACATAAAGGTTGTTCTGGCAGCAACACGGCTTAACTCCATGCTGACAAAAAGTAAGGAAGATTTTTGGAAAGAAACACAGGGATATATCCCTCACATGCTCTCAATCTGTGTTAATTAAAAGTTATTTAGTTTTACTGTCAGTGAAGCTTAGGCACGTTATTGAAACGTCCAAGATCCAATTCTGATGCCATACTGATTTGAATCGCTTGTAATAATCTTATTTTATAGAACCAAACACAAGGTATTCTGAAAAGGAATGGAAAAATAAACTAACATTTTTGCTTGCAGCCTTGTAATTTCCTTGAATCATGCTGTGTTGCTGACTTTTAAGCAAAAGTCTTTATTGAAATCCACTGGAAGTTCTATTTAAGAACTGGTGGCGAGATATGGGCCATTGACTTCAGTACAATTACTCCAAGTTGTACTGCAGCAGTCTGAGAATCAAGTTCCGAGTCTTTCATATAAGCTCAAGCATGCTTAAGATATATTACAGAAGTAAGAGACATTGAACTGAGCAAAAACATATACAGGAGTCCTGTGGAACCTATGCGGACCTCTTATCTTTTGGTTTTTGCTTCTGTGGGTTTAAATTTAGACTCAGATAGGCTCTATGTAAAGGTAGTTCATTTTCCTTGCACATAAAAGTTTACATGAAAATTGCTGTCAATGCATTACAGATTAGTTGATACCTTTTTTTTATTTTTTATGACATCTTAGAAGAATGCCTACCTCTATTATTGTCAAAATTCTTTAAGAAATTGCATTAAAACCCAAATAAGGTCACTGAAATGTAAATGTAAATGGTTAATTTTCTTCCGCTGGGATGTTTCAACATTTTGGGAATATTTTATGTTCCCAAAGACCCAAAAGGCAAGTCATTTGAAAAGCAGTGTGTATGTGGAAAATCATCATAATGCCCTGTGGGACCAATCTGAGCCTATCAAAATCCACTGGAGTCTGTCTACTGAACTCAGAGAGTTTCAGTGATAGTCCTCAATGTGCATTTTCTAAATCTGAAGAATCATTGGGCCTTCCAAACCCACCCTGTTACTGCCTGCACTTTACCGCACTCAAGAAACTCCCAGAACAACGTACAACTGAAGGCTGATGCTGTACTGCTCTATGGACTGCCCAACCTTATTTTCTTTCCACACTGCTGACCATGAGAGCTGCCATACGTACGTATTGCAGCAACTGGAATAAATTGCAGAGGGAGAAGCGTTGAACGCTGACATGTCAAAGATCTGAAAGCAG
Organism: Podargus strigoides; assembly: GCA_028020825.1. Taxonomy (NCBI): domain Eukaryota; kingdom Metazoa; phylum Chordata; class Aves; order Caprimulgiformes; family Podargidae; genus Podargus; species Podargus strigoides. The sequence continues at coordinate 13,860,330 of CM051628.1, read as the reverse complement.
CCACTACATTAAAAGGAGAATCTTTACTGTGAAATAACACCAAAGCCAGGATCAAGCTAACAAACAGAAGTATTCAGTATATACTAAGTGGAGTTTGACACTGATAATGCAGACGAGCAATACTTTGGGAATTTTCACTGAATATCAGAAAGTTTCCAGAATACTGGTAGTCTGTGCAACCCAGGCCCCCAGGTTTGTGATCCAACACCTGAAATCAGATTGCCACAGCTGAGATCTGTAGAAGCCACCATTACAGAATTACCTCCACTGAAATGAAAAATAAAAAGATTGCTAAAATTAATTCTAAAACCCATGGGGAATTTATTTTGTTTCCCTGCAGTCTGGACCTCTCTATCTTTGAAACAAAGCAGTAAAATTCCACTTTCCTACCAAGCAGTGTGAGCAAAAGTGTAAATGGCTTGTTATGGAAACTGTTGTAACATCTGATGCATATTTGCTCCGTACAGGGAAAATCAGTTGCTTGGTTTCGCATAATTTAAGCTTGTTCATACTGGCATTGCCATAAACATCACTTTTTTAAAAAAAAACAGAAAATATTAAGTACAAGTACCACGTGTTCTGAAAACTGTCCTATTGTTTTGGCTGTTAACTTTGTTTTACACTTACATATATTTTTGGTGGAGATAACTGCTTGAGAAACTCTGTACTTGAATAGTAAAGAATATAAATTGCTTAGCTATATTACTGACTTCTATAAACATTCAGTATACACAATTTTGTTTACGGGGTCTTCTAAAGGTAGGGTGCATTGTGAATATCTCTGCAAACATTCATGAATATTACAACTGGACACAAGTGGTTTACCAAGCTACATTTAGAGTGGCCAAACAGTTTTCTCAGCTTAGACCAGGCAATCTTACACAAGGGGACAGGTATCAAGAGGACATACACCTCCCTTGGGCAGCAGCAAGGACAGGTGAACACGGTCTGTAAGAGTTAAACACTTGCCACAGACATGCTCACTGCCAGAAGCTGCTGCTTGCACAACTGAGGTTACATGAGCAAACTGGGCTTGAGAACCCCTGTCCTAGGTGTTGTGCACAGCAAACAATTACCCTTATCCAAGAAGCACAAACTACAACTTATGCAGTTTGACAGGTGAACCTAGGGGTTCTAAGCATTAAATATTTGGAAAGATTTTTATCTGTATACCTGTAGTGTACACTTCTGAGGAGCAGAACAATATTTCTCATCTGAAATAAAGAAATCAGTTTAGATCTCAGTCAAACTATTTACATTTTCTCAGCAAGCTCTGGGTCTGAGTTCCTCACTCCTTATCTAACTCTTTCTGTCTTGTATCTGTTTAGGAATTACACATTTTCCCACCTCTATTTTTGCCCACCCACACAAGATAGAATATAAGAAAACTGGTAATACTTGTGAGAGGCATGAAAACCCTTTTATACAATGAGAAACTCCCAAAATGCTTGGTATTCCTGCAAATTATTTTTTCCTGGAAGACGGACAGAAGAAGATGGCTTTGACCCTTTATACAAAGTCTGACAATCTTCTTAACAAATATCTCCAAGCTATAGCAGCTAACACAAATTTATGTGTGAGATGGCTCAGAATAATTGATTAGGTTTGCTAAGGTTCCAGTTCAGAAACTGCAACCACAATATCTTTTTTCCCTTCCCTTACTGTTTTCTTGCATAACAATTTTTTCCTTATCGTTGCTCATTTTCATGCAGAGCATGTTCGCTTCTTTGCTATGGACTGTAGACACTTTAATTACTTCAAAGGTAAACTTATTTGAAGACATTTGGCTTTCATTTCAGGTAAGAAAAACAATTTATATAATGGCTTTAGAATTGCATAGGAAAAAATGTCCAAAATATGAGCTGCCAACACCCAAAAAACAGATACATTAATAAATATACTGTTTGCTTTGCCTTTGCCTAGACCTTTTTCTAATGAACACAGCAGTGGCAACAAGTTAACTTATTTGCTACCTAAATCTTATCAAAGGTTACTGGGCAGTTATTTATCAACTGCAAACTTACAACTTCATTACTATAATAATGTAGTAACCATCCAATTAACTCCTGGGGTAAATGGATGTTGCTCTTGCACTTCCTGCTCCAATACACATTTAGCTTTAAATTTCTGTTGTAACTATATATGTGAAACTGCAGCACAGAGAAGACTGTTTAGAGATCAGAATCCCACTGTTGCTGTCACTGGGCAAACAAATAACACAAGAATGCACGCATAGCTCTAAGAAGTTGTTGCTGTGTGAGAGATAAATATATTGTAAAACAAAATCAAAGAGAGCAAGACAGAATGCCGATGTGCTGTAGACTGTCCCTGTCCATTCCAAGATGGACAAGAGGAATTAAGCCACCATCAGTCACTGTAATTTCTGCTAAATCTATGAAATGTCACCAACTCACAAGAAAACTGCCTCTGTCCATAAGATACGATGTGCTTTAAAAAAAAAAAAAAAAAAAAAAAAAAAAAATAAGAACCTTGATAAGGAAAGTAATAGGAGATGCTGATACAGTACATCCATTCAGGTACAGATGCCATTCTATTTTGATGGATGCAAAATTTGTTACTAGTCCAAAACAACTGCTACAGTTGTTTTACATAAAAGTTAATAGCTAAGCAAATTGAGGCAGTAAACAGCTGAATCACTTCTGAGTGTCTCCACCTCTAAAGCGATACCAGTACTGAGCCTCCTAACTTCAGCTCCTGACTGACAGCATGCAGACCATGCTCTCTGCAGTCTGCTGGTGGTCCCCAGGGCCAGCATGCAGAGGTACACGGCTGTGCTGCCCTACAACGCAGCCACTCCACAGGCAAAGCCAATGCTCCAGAGGCAGTTTAAGCAGAGAAAGAAAAACGTTGCTATTCAGTCTTCTAAAAGAAACTTAATATCCTTTTTATTATGGAGATGTGAATCAATGGCATAGAAATTCCTTTCCAGACACAGGTCAAAGAGAAACATTTTTGAGAAATGTAAGAAAGATATAACAAGGTCCCTCCTGATGATTTGCAGCCAATAGTACTGTCCTGAATTCCAGCACGGATGAGTTTGTTCCTTCCCTCAAAACCACTTCTGGGAATACATTTATTGCCCTCATCCTCTTTCAAATTCCCCAGTCTCTTCAAGGGCAAGTAAAAAGAATTGCTTGGCAAATAGAATTTAATTGCATTAAATAGCAAATTAATCTTTTCCCCCTAGATATCCTACATTGTCTCACCACACCAGAAAACAACTGAAAATATCGGCACACATCGACTGGAGTCTCATTGTAAAAAGTTATTCCAGAATACTGGCTTCTGTCCAAAAGGTAAGAGTAACAGAGGTAATTTAAATATGCTTGAACACAGGAACAAATGCCTAAGCTCTGTTGCTCTCTTTGTCAAAACCCATTCTTTCAGAAAATCATTTTCTTTACCCATTGGACAACAAAATGCATTGTCAAGAAATTTTATAGCAATAATTATAAAAGATGTCCATTTGAACCCATTGAGGTCTTACTGATTTTATAACACCCAGCAGACCTCCCTGCAGGAGAACGCTATATTTATGTTAGCAATATATGCGAGAATTGAGATCGTAAAATTAAATGACCACATAGAACTGTCATTTATATGATGAGCACCTACATATGTGAAGGCTGCTTTATCTTGCAAGATGGGTAGTACTAAATGGTCCACTCCCGGTGAACGCCTTTAATCACGCATTTCTTCACTGTTTCTGCAATATTGCATTTGAAGGACTGGTAAGCAGTTTGCTATGAAATGTTAAATGGCTACTGGCAGTACAAGCCCGATAGAAGTGCTCACTAAAATAGAAGTACAGTACATATTGTATGCGATTGTTTTATGAGAGACATTATGGTTACTAGAATAACATTTCACCATTACCAACTGCTGAGAGAAAAGTCATTAAGATATTTGGCAAGCCAGTGTAATTTTTCAGCAGAACTACAGTACAATTCCTCAGAATAGCTTCTGTACAAAAAGGCTAGCTGTCTCAAGAAAACAACTTAAGTCTTTGGTGTCATTTTATTCATAGGGGTTTATTTTCAGATTCCAATGAGAAAGTTATTGCTGTCGGAAAGTGAACAATTGAGCCTTAACCCTTATTATAACAGTGCAATTTCAGAACCACTATAATAAATCTTGCAGCAGTGTTTCCATTAAAAATGTCTTTTCTGAAGAGCTTTTATGGTGTGTAACTTCATTCAGACACTTTTATGAGAGATTTCTTTAAACTATGATTTTAAAAGTAGAGAGAGATTAACTATGTGTTTAAGCATTGTTAAATGCTGAGATGAAAATAAACAAAACTCAAGTCACTGTTGTCACCTCAGACTCTTCCCATATTTTTGCAAATATTGTAGCAACAGTAACAAAAATTCATGCCCTCCACAAAAATAGCAGGGTCCGTGCTGGACAGAGTCCCCCTCACCATCACCAACGGCGACAGCAACTGACAATTTTTTATATTGCCATTAAAATATTGAAGATTGACACACAAACGCACAAATACCATCCTGATTGTTTCCAGTAAATATGCTTTTCCTCTTCCTAGACCTGTATTTTAATGATGTGAAGAAGCACTGTAGCTTCAAGGTGCAAACATTTTCAACAGAAACAGCCACTATGCATCACCTAACTAAATCCTTTTCTCTATAACAAGAACAGTAATGACCTATTACAGTATTATCACAAGGTAACAAAACATAAGTAATGAGGCCCAGTGCAGCCAAACACTTCTAGTTGTCAATGTTTCCAACGGAAACAATGACTTCTGGTTAACATGAGCTGACAGGAGATCTCATGAAAGCCCTGTAAACGATGCAGGCCAGCATTAAACAAGCTGCTATTTTATTCCTGCTTCTTTCTGCAAGTCTCACCATGACAATCTCAAAACGGTGAGTGGTTTCAATAGGATTTGCTATTTATCTGATTTGGAAGAAGGCAATTCTGACATTTGATTTTTTTTTTTTTTTTTTTAATCTCATATTGTATACTTTCCAAGCATATTTAACAACAGAAATTAAAATATACCAACTAGAATCAAACTCAAGGAAACATGTACCAAGTCATCCATTTGCTAATGAAAGATTAAATTAGTAGAGGCTCCATCAAATTCAATGCAATTAATTGATATTATGTAACAAAGGAATTATGCTGAGGAATATTTGTCTACAAAACTTTATACAGATGTCTTTGTCCCACAGTGTCTACAGAAGAATGCAGTTCACATGAACAGAGGTCTTACTGTCATTCATTGCTATCACTTGAGTTCAGAGAACTCTATTCTGCAAAAACTCATTCTAATCTGACAGCTCCTATATTCTGAATAACATTACAGTATGGTTGTTCCCACGTCTGTAACCTTCAATAACAACTAAACACCTTACTACAGAAACTAAAATTACAGAGAAACTTGGTTACTTGCCTGGATCTCTCAGATAACTATATCTCTGACTCACAGTCCCTCACTTCTGTGAGGTTTCCTGCATGTGTACATGTACAGGTACCCGGAATACTCCCAAGGGCAGCAGCTTGCAGAAGTTCTCTGTTTGAAACTAACAGCTTCCAAGACTAAAAACAGGACAGAATGAAAAATCCTAATTTATTTGAGAATTATCCAAAAAAGGAAATATGCATCACAAAGTGATGGAGGAAATTAACTTCTCTACTAAAACTGTACGAATGTCAGCTGATTTGAAACTTCCAGCCAAAGTCATCCTGTTCAGAAAGACAGGTTTCTCATTCCTACCATAACTTTCTAAGCTTGCATCATTATAGTTCTGATTTTGCAAACATTTACACATATGTTTTGCCATTATGAGCAAGTCCTACTGGTCTTCCCCTAGCACAGAAATAACTCCCAAGAGTAAAAGTGTCCGCTCACTTGAAGAGGTGCTGAAGTCACTGTCAGTTTTCATGCTTATGTCCATCACATCTTTCTGCACTTATTAGGACTAGTCCTTATGATTACCAAGTGATTTCTGATCAACTATAGTTCACTCATGCATTTGAATTTATGGCAGGTATTTTTAGCAGGGCAAAAATTTTAGAAGTTTGAACCTAGACTTCTAGAGCCACAACAGAATAAAGAAATTTAAAGACTGGAAAGAAAAATATTTTCTAGAACTCAACAGCTAAACTCCATAACTCTAATGTTATTAACACAAATTTTTAAAATAAAGCATAAAAAAGGCAAACTTCTTTTTCTCACACAAATAATGGCCAAGAACTCAAAGTAACTGCCATTATATCATGAAGTTACTCCTCGTTCATCAGAAAACTAATTTTCAGAACTTTATTCTATGAATTAGCTGCAACTGTATACACAGAGGTATCAACCCCTGTATTTAATTCTCATACTCATTTGAATTCCACAAAATTAATAACTGCATTTATTAAAGATGTATTTTTACTTTCCTGTCTCCTAACTTAATGAGTTTGCTTGTGTTAGAACCAGACAACCAAATCAGATATATTTCCATGCACTGGGAAAAAGTGTTTTCCCTTTGGTCTTAATGATGAATAGATCTTGCTTTTATTTTAAAATTCAGTTATCAACATTTTTCCTCAGGAAAATATTCATTCTCTTTAAGACTTTTAAGAATAATTGTGAACAAACACACAGATAAACACAAACAAAAGTTTTGTCTTTAAAGCTCATCTGTTGTGCCAGAAGGGTGTGCTCTTCATCATTTTTAACTTAGAATGCTAATTTTACAGAATGTGAGAATTCAGAGATAGTTCTTCACAGCCTCTATTCCCATGAGAGTTCTCTCTGAAAATTTAATAACATTAACAGTTTTTCTATTACTTTCGTTTGACTTTTCTCTGGGGTTTTTAGGGTCCTATAATAAAGGAAAAATTCCCTAAACTTACAAGCATTTAAAAGAAGTTGCTAAAACTTCCCTCATTAAACTGAAAATATCAGAGCAATTAAATGCTTTACCAGGCTTTCTAAAAATTCACCATCATTTCAATATCACTTAGCAGAAAAATTACAAAATCATGCCGAAAACATAATGCACGGAACTATATAAATGAATTAAACTTAAAACACAAGTAGTTCCATTAGCTGAGCCATGGTTTGTATGTAGAACTACACATTTTCCTATACAACTCCAATACAAGCAACCCACTTATTCATGTTTAAATTTTTAAAAATTTCAAATGAAATATGAGGGAAGACAGCATTGGCTCTTACGTCATTTACGAAGTTTCCCCTCAAAATATACTTTTTTAATAGCTGTAATATCTTGAATGTAGTTCTTCAAACTAGCCACACAAAACCGCTGCCTCTTTTTCACAAGCGCAGTTCTTAATATCATTATAATGCTGAATAGCAATAGTTCCAACAGAATTTAAGAATATATACACTTCAGCCCAAAAGCAGAACTGAGATAATGTGATGAGTAAACAGGATTACTTGTTTAAGCACTCAAAGTTTGCCAGGCATGCAAACCCTAGGGAAAACTTAATTAAAGTCAATGAAGAGGAAGGGAAAGCACAGAAAAATTAAGTAATAAAATTTGTGCAAAGCAAAATATGAACTGATCAGTTATCAGTGCCTGTGGGATAGTTTTGCAAACGTAAGCCTTCAGCCTACAGCATGCTGGGATGGATTCTGAGCTTTGCGTGTTTACCATGTACAGACCCCACATAAATCAATAAAGTTATGCCGGATTTATGGTGCTAAAACTGATACAGAATTTTGCCCATTTGAACAAAACAATGATTGCTGCCATGCCCTTCTAAAGACTTAAAATAGAAAAACTGAATCCTCCACAGATCCATTTCACTATTTTGACAGCCTATTTGACTATTTCTGGTACACAGAATTTAGAAATTATGAAGATGTGGGTCCCAATTCTCTTCTTCGGTCTAGAAATTTAACGCCAATAAGACTGCCTGTAAGTCCACCAATAGGCAGCGAATATAATGGACATTAATCATTTCTTAACTTATCAGCTCATTACTTTCTTGTTATATTTCTTCTTCATATTATATAATTTGGAGCATTACTCAGTCCACATTCAAAAGCTTTCAGGTATTGACAGATATTTATCAACCATCTAGCAAAGACTGAAAGCACTCTTTGGACACAAACTCACTAAATTCTGAGAAGCTTTCTGTAAAAATGGGACCTAGATGCATTTTTTTAAAAAAATGGAAGGACAAAGGCACAGATGCTCAAAATTTTATATAAAACCCACAGCAGTAGCCAGCCCTCCTCCCTATTGGTGCCTCTCGAGCCATTGAGTCAGCATCCTTCCTTTGGAAACTACAGGGCATTCACAGGGCTGTGGAAATTTCACAGCTTCTTACCACCTCAGACAGACTACTTTTGTACAGGGAAAATAAAAATCTATATTCCTTTCAACAGTGTGTTGCTGTAGCAATCCAGTTATGAACCGCTTGCTGCAACTTTGCTACCAACTTTATTGCTGACTCCTGAAAGGGGAAAGGTTTGCATTCCTACTGCCTCAGCAACATCACTCAGTATTTTGCATGGGCTGGTTTGTCATCAATCCTCAGGCTGGTGCCTACAACCAAGATCAAAACATGCTGTTCAGGTCATGAAAATACCAAAGCCTCTGGATTTTAACAGGTTTGTTCAACAGTGTTTGCAGAACTAGTCAGTGTGTAACAGATCAGCATGTGTCCAGCTCGGACTTGATGTAACAAAACGTCACTTAGCTTGAAGCATTTAATTTCAGTTCAAACTAGAGTAAACTGCTGCAAATCCCAGAGGAACAAATCTCTCGCGGCAGAACAGCAACTGGCTCGTATCTCAAGGGGGTTCCAAGCACAACCCCCTTTTCAAGGGATCCATTTGGGGTGAGGAAGGAATTTCTTTTGTCAAACTGACATGGCAATAGGCATGTGGTCATCGGCATCACTACCCAGTTTTTTAATTAAACAGAATGAGGACAAGAATGTAAAACTAGGAAATAACTAAAAAAAAACCAAATAAAAGGCTAAAAGATCTCAACTTCTCAGACTGAAGACTTGATAGTACTTGTAAGAGAAAAGGAAACCACATTAGTTTTATAGAGCAAGATATTTCACAGAGGTGCCACCATTGCCTTCAGCACATTATCTGAAGGAAACTACATACAAGAATTAGGCTAAAAAGAATGAAGCTAAACCTAAGTTTCTACAAGGTATACCAGGAGACAGCCACTAGACCTATTTAGTACTTGCTATTTAAATGTAAAAGCATACATACTCTTGCAACTGAAAAAAAAAAAAAGTCACGTCACTTGCAATCAGTCACAACATGTTGGTGCTTCATTCACACACAAAGCCTAAAAATAAAATTTTTACGCAATGATGTTGCTTTAGAATTTACTTGAGGAAATCCAACCACTATTATAAATCTCCAGTGCTACTTAAAGATATTTCAGTGTTACTTTTCAAAGAACAATTGCTTTACATCTACTAAAAATGCAATATACTCCTTTCAGGACTTTCTTTCATAGTTTTGCAGAATTGTGAGACCTGGTACACTTGACCAGGAAGGGAGGGAGGAAGACAGAAGATTAAAACTGTAGAAGTGATCTTTGCAGATATTTGGGATAGCAGCTGCTGACTCCACTGTTTCATATGACAAAGTTTTAAAATAACATTCAGAATAAAAATCAGAAATAATAAATAAGTTACTTAGGAACCACCATGTTTAACTGAGCGAAGTATTAGACTAAAATTACTTGCCTCCAGTGACCCCTGAAAAAGGTTTATTTTTGCAGTTTGAATATAAAAAGCTTAGAAATGCTAATCGTTCCATCTGGAAATCAAAATCATAAACTGTTAGATTAATGAATGCTACAAGTAGCTTTTACACACAGAATAGTAAAGCCATTGTTTGCAATTTGTTTTGACAGAAGTGATTAGAATATTTATTTTTGCTAACACTTCTCCTACATGTGGACCTGGAAAAATGAAACTTGTTTGTGTAATTTAGTAATACAGAAATCTTTATTAAAACTCAGAACGTTGCTAAGTTAATTATATGATATTACCAAGAAAAGGGATAATCAAGAAACCCTCCACAAGTTCATAATCTGAAAGGCAAACAACGCTTCACTGGTCTGATCTGTAGTGCCACTTAGTGCTATTTGAAATGAAATTGCTACTTTTTACTATTTATTATTAAAATGGGAAGGAAAGCAGAACTGCTGATTATAGTTTCTCCTGAGCATAAGGACTGCAATGCAACAACACCTGAACCATTACATTTGTTTCAGAAAACATCGACTGCAAATAGTACCTCACAAATGGGGGAGAGAAAATGTTGTAAAGGGTGTTTTTGTGTTCTGCTTTGTTTCTGCTCATTCCATTACAGGTGACACTTGCACAGAAGTTTAGAAAGAGTAAGTTTTCCTGGAGGAAAATAAAATCTTGGGTTTTAACTAAAGTGAAGTTAACTTAAAAAAAAAAAAGAAAGAAATCTTAGAAGTTGTAACAGACCGAAATCTCATCTGTGATGTCAAACTGAACTGTAGGATATCCCATTTTGCTTTCAAAATAAGAACTAGCACAGAAAAAAGGGCAAAAATTACTAGCAATTATTCACAGATTCCTAGTTCAGTAGGAATCATGTTGTTCAGGGCTTCCAGCGTAACAAAGGCTAAAGGTGTAACACAGTGATTTCTATCTCAAGTCCCTTACTTGAGGCTGAGGTATAGAAAGATATTCCACCCTGATTACAAGCAATAGTGAATCTTAACCTCCTTCGGTTCCAGTGATTAATTACTCTCAGTGTATAAACCAATTATGTCAGTCTTCAGTTTCTAGCAACATAGTTTCATTATGCCTTTCTCTGCTAGATTAAAGAGTCATTCTAGTATCAGAGAGTTTTCTTCTATGGGAATAATGATAGGTTACATATATCACGGTTTAGATGAAGAACTCCTCTTGTGTTTGATCGCAAATGCAAATTTCAGCCCTGCTCTGGGATTCTCCTATAGGCTTCCTCCTGGGTGGATTAGACAAGCCAGAGTCTATTGGCCCTAAAGACTTTCTGCAGGCTATAAAACTTCAACAGCTGACAGGCTGACCCTGCAACAAATCGCAGAATCACAGAATGTTAGGGATTGGAAGGGACCTCAAAAGATCATCTAGTCCAATCCCCCTGCCAGAGCAGGAACACCTAGGTCAGGTCACACAGGAACATGTCTAGGCAGGTTTTGAATGTCTCCAGAGAAGGAGACTCCACGACCTCTCTGGGCAGCCAATGGGAGCTTGACTTCCGTTTTAAGTACGATCAAGTCTGAATACATCCTTTTGATACATAAAATACAGTCTGCTGGTTTCCGAGCAAAATCTACTTTTCATTTGGTCTTAGTTTTAGAAATTTTTCTACTGAGAAAGGGCGCGATGATATAGAAAGGGCGCGATGATATAGAAAGGGCGCGATGATATAGAAAGGGCGCGATGATATAGAAAGGGCGCGATGATATAGAAAGGGCGCGATGGAGGAGGAGGAAGAGGAGAAAAGCAGCAGCAGCTCTGGAGAAGTTAAAGGGATATGATGTTTTGAATTAAGACATTGATGTCTCCAGTGCTAAGTGAAGAGTGTTTGCAAACGCGCAGGTTTGGCTGTGCACAGGACACAGGGCTTCCTCTGTAACACGACTCCTGCATTCACAGCTTCTCCAGTTACTTGAAAGGCATCCACTAAATTGAGGTGAAGGGTAGGCTCTAAACAATTGTGCCTTTTGCTGTTATGAGGAAACTGCAGTTGTGCCCAGTCACTTCAGAGACTCAACTCGAGGAATCACCCTTACCAAGCTGTACCCTTAAGTCCAGTAGTGGTGGCCTGTAGGAGGCAGAAAAGAGGAAAATGGGAAAGTTCCAGTACAAGGAGAATCTGCTACAAAACTCAGAACCAAGACAGTGCCAGTTTCCTCATTCATTTGGTGTGGTTCCATTTTTGTTATCAACTTTGGTTCATATCTGCAACCCAATGTCACCACCTTCTCCAGGCAAACAGCTGCCTCTGAAACATTCAGAGCCATCTCTTGGCAGCAGCCTTTCTAGCGGTACATCAGTGAAGCATTGCCTCCCTAAAAGGCAGCAGCTGCTAATTCTGGTGTGGTACATAATAGCATGCTGCCACATCAGGCTGGGTCCTGCAAGAAAATGAATTTCTCTGGCCTAGATCATTTGACAATTGCTACCGTATGAATAATTCAATCCACAAAACCTAGCAAATGCAAGCAGCGACTAAAACAGCAAGCTGTGTACTGCACTGTATGGCCAGAAACAGCACCAGTTCAGCCAAAGGGTGTGACAGCTGCTTGCTGATAGTGACGGCTGGCCACTGCATACTGACTAATTGTTGAACCAGCAGGAGGCTTCCAGGGAAGACATTTCCATGTTTCAGACTGTATAGCTTGCCATCCCAGTCCCTTCGATTTCAGTTAGTAAAATTGGGGTTTAAACCTATAAAAATATGTTCATCATAATTCCTCCTCTGGTTTAACTCATCTGATATAAAATCACACATTTAAGTAAATCTGTGCAATTTTCTCAGGTCTGAAAAGCCTTTAGCTTCATCTTGCCTTCCGGGCCTAAAATTCTGTACAAGGAGAGCGAGCATCACAGCTTTGTTCAAAAATGCTTCTCCAGCTTTAACTTTAGCAATATGTACAGGAAATGTATGTTAACTGAAAGATGTAACGCTTCCTTCTTCATCCTTCAGTTTGTTTTCCTGCCCTTGTCTCATCCACTTTTAAAGCAGGAAAGGAGAATTCATTCAAAGAGAACTTTGCCATTTCTGAGATGAATTTATTCTGCTCATCAATTCTGAAATACTCTCCAAAACAGGAGGTTCCTGCAGCTCCAGCCCAGGCTACCTGGTGGGCTGTCTTGCACCTTTAGCAGCCCACCTGCCCTGACCTGCAGGCAGTAGCCTGGAAGCCCAGGAGCCCCAGACTCAGGGTAGCCCACCTGGCAGAACAGCCAAACAACCTCCACATCCTTCGCATCTCACTTTGTAGCTGGCATGTTTCCAGCGAGCTGCGTGGGTGAACCAGCAGGAAACCAGGCTGAAATTTTACATGTTTCTAGCAAGAAGTTTGTCAAATTGAACTATTTGCATGGACTAGGACGAATTAGCAGTCCCACCATTAGAAGTTTTCTGTATCTGCCCTGTTCCATGCCTAGTTAACACAGTAGCCAATAAGTGCCTCATGTTTGGGTGGGCTATTCACAGAGGAATAGGAAAAAAATAAATATCATAACAACAAATCTTGCCTGTAAAACTTCAGTTGTTAGGGATATGTTATCCCTTTTCCTTACCCCAACTGCCCACAGAACTAACTCACAGAGACCATTTTATCTCACATTGCCAATTTATTAGCTAGGGTCAGCTGACAACAGGCAAAAAATGAGGGACTCTGGCACAAAAAGTGAAAAGCATTCACAAACCAGAGATATAATCATCCAAGTGAAAGTAAAACAGACCAGAAGAGATCAGCAAAGTAAGCAGAGTCCAGCTTTGATGAAAAGAGTACTTTCAAGAAGAGATAACCTCCCACCATAACAAGCAAAAGGAAAAAAGATACTGATACTTGAAAGCAAACCAGAAATCAGTTTTGCCCACAAGAGGGAGGGAGGGAGGGACAGAAAGAGGGTGGTAGGGAAGGAAGGCAGGTGGCTACAGAAACAATAAAAAACTTTTAATACAGAAAGAAAAGATTGATGGGCGTAGCGAGGGACAGGAGCTAAGCAGATAGATCTTGCCAAGAAGTCAGTAAGATTAAACAATCTTGTTCTAAAACGTGTATGGATATATTTTACATTTAGGACTACCGACCCCTTTGACAGACCTGCATCACACAAGGCATTTACACAATTTTCTGACAAAACTTGAGACTTTTTTTCTCCAAAGTTGAAACTGGGGGGACCTGAACCACTCCTCAACGTGCCCTTGGCCTCTTGGCTACACCACCAAGCATGTTTTGCCAATGCTTCCACGTCTCAGCCTCTCCAGAATCTGGTTTCACAGCCCGTCACCAACCATAGTCTCTGCTAAGCAGGGTACTGAACATGCTGAACAGGACACATTATCCAGCCTTTACGTTCAATAACCATGGTCTGCTAAGCAAAGTCATCCATGCATCCCCCTGACATGCATGCACACTCTCTGCAGCTAGGTCTGCCCGATACAGCTGTGTACACACGCCTCCCAGTCGGTCCTGGCAGTGCTTTCACACCCTCCTTCCTCCACACATAAGGGGCTCACTATCCACACAGCTCCCACTCAAATGCATATTCACAGCTTGTGCCAATGCTAAAAGTACCACAGAGCACAGGAACATTTCAGGAGACTTACACAGCCCTCTGAAATCACCATCCTTCTAGGTAAATAAGTCTCTGACGACCCATAGTATATGTATGGCATTATGCTGCATTTGCCATTCAGATGCCTGCTCCAAATGGAAAGCACACATAGTGTATTAGAGAACTTTCAACATAAAGGAGGTATAAAAGTAGAGCTGATTCACACTCTTAGCTGCAATCAAACTACCAGAGGATGCTGAATTATTCCCTCTGCTCTGTTTTTGGATGTCATTATCTGACCTCATTTCTTGCTTGTGACATTTTCTTGGGCAGCTCAGTGCTCACATATTATCATTCAAGCCAGCAGCACTCAAAGTCATACAAATGTTAGTGTATGTGTATGTTTCTGAAGGGGGATAAGGGGTGGGGTAAATTAAAGGCTTTTAAGTATCACTGATTGAGAAAGAGAGAAAACAACATTTAAAAGCCCTTTAAATTGCTATTCCTTCCTTTTGATCCTAAATTTCTCTTTGTTTTGTTCTATGCAGCTGGCTGAATGATGACAGAGCGGCTTGCAATTATCTGGATGACATTAGATGCCAGCTGAAATGGACACTAAAGGAAGAATCCAACATCCTGCATATATAATTCCTACTCCATTTGGCATTGAACCAAGTCAACAAACATACATTCCTTCCCCCACCACCTCCAGTAAATCCCATAGCCAGCAAATGCTGCTATGGTAACAAAAGCCTGGGAAGGGGGAAGAGCTTGCATATAAGCAGAGTTTTCAAAATGTTGGGGAGAGAGTTTTAGATTCAGAACCACACAGGCCTGTAGGTAACTCCCACAAGCTCTGCACACTGAGCACTTACGTGTACACCACAGATCTGGGCTTCCAATGCCTGCAGAATTCTGAAGGGTTCTAATTAATCTGGTGGCTTTCATGTTCAGTCATTGTACAGTTTATTCAAATCACAGGTACTTCTCTGCCAGTTCTGTGAAGCTTACTAAAACAGACCTTAGAAACTGAGCACAGCTGTCAAAATAATGTTATTGTTTTCCTGAACCTGTTTCAAAGATAGTGATTCCAGAGAAACTTAAAAGTTATATTCCTATATTAGCACACTAAGTAGTTCGTAGCAGTTTAGTAAATCAAATATTCCATACTGCTAGCTTAATAAGATGGGGAGTCATGCATGAAATGACTGCCAGGTTAATGACACAGGGAGCTATGCATGGCATGTATTTGCATATAATAGCACAGAATGTTCCCCTAAATCCTTTAAATTACTCATCAGTTCTTAAATAGGCATTTAACTAAGCCTTCATCCAGAATCACAAAGAAAGAAAGAGCCACCTACAATTGCAAAGAACTATAGCTAAGGACTAAGCAAAACCTAAAATGCCAGCTTGTAGGAAGAGCTGGAAATCTGCATGTGCAAACAAACCAAACCACGGCATATCATCTACAGCTAAAAGTAAATGGACAAAATCTTTTTTATTTATAGTAATTCAATGAAAATTAAGGGGTGGTTTTCTATCAGGTGTTGCACTATGAAGAGATGACCAAGGGAAAGCACCAAAAAGCTTGAAACCAAGCCTGGAGCAACTTGAAGAAGAGATGAGGTTGGGAACCACAAATGTGCTGGTTCTTTTCCTGATGGCATACGTTGCCAGCCTGAGAAACTGCCCAAGGTGAAGATTTTTGTTTGGTTTCCTTTTGCAGAGCCCCTTCCAGGCTGCCAAAGGTACATTCCTTCATGCTGAAACTCTTGTTTTGGGCTCTGTTTGTAGGAGCAGCTGAAGAAACACGACACTAAACCTGAGCTACAGAGGGGAAGTCAGGGTGAAGAGAGAAAGTATAGACCCTTCTCATTAGGCAACAGTTCAGGGGAGGGAGGTTATTGTGCCAAGTCACACTTAGAATCAGGAAAGTTGTTTCAACTCTGCATTTTGCTTATTTTCCTTCCCATTGCCTGTTAAAATTGCTCAGATGGCCAGCTCTTCAGGGCAAGGACGCGTTTTCAACATGTTCACAAACGGATCCTTAATGATGCTCAGGGCTTTCCATATCATTACAAAATAACAGACCAATTTGCAGGTTATTTAAACACCTTCAGGCCCAAATACCTACAATAGACACTGTAAAAAATACTAGCTGGAAAAGTTTCTGCTTTACTTCAGCAAGTAGTACCTCATGTAAATAACTGTCATCATACATGCTGTGCAGAAGAGAAGCATTTCCTTCCAGATGCTGACTTGTTCTTCCCTCCACTTTCACAGAGAAACCATCCTCAAGATCCTGCTCCCAGTATCGTTTTTTATATACCTGGATATAAATGTCCATTACTCCAAGCTACAGGTTACTTGCAAGTCACAAATCTATATAACTGAAGTTTCTAAATCTTACCAATAGGTATATTATCACTCCAACATGCAGGAGGATAGTATGCTTAATATTTAAAATGTTTGGGTATGAAACACAATTAACAAACGAATTCAAATTAAGCAAGTATGAAATTGCAAGCCTTGAACTTCCACACTGTCGCTGCAAAAGGTATGTCAGACAAATAACATTCACCAGCTGCTTTTCCTATGACTCACTTGAGTAGTACTAGGGAGTAAGAGCAAACAAAGATTTCTGTAAAGAAAAGTGTTATGATATATCCATTGTCTCATAAGCTGAGACCTTTTCAATCGGGTGAAGTGTCCCTGCCTAGACAATAGCAGTGAAAACTATGAACTTGCTCTAGGGAAGAAAGCCAAAATCATATAGCAGAAATGCACTTCAATGACTTACGAGAATCCTAGTGTCCCAAATGGAATGGCTTTACACCACAAGAAATAAGGGAAGATAAGTAGTACTCACTTCTTGAAGCAGGTGAAACATATTTGTACACAGTATGGCCACTCTTTTATGCAAATGGCAGATAAAGATTTCTGGAGGAGTTTGCCCTAGGCCACTAGTTGATTAACGTTGCTTTGAGTATGTAAAATATACTAAAGGAACACTTAGATACTAACACCACCAACAAAAAGATTGCCACCTAATGTCAAATGCACTGAGTAAACAAGAGAAAATACCACCTCTTATCTAGAACAGTTGCAGACACAGTACATAGATGCCTTCTGAGAAAGATGCCTTTACATTAATGAAATTTCTGTCCTATCTACAGGAGATTTGCCATTCATTTGCAGTAACTAGATACCAATAATTCATTTCAGATATCAAGGTGTAACACTGCTCAGTTGTAAGCAATCACAGTAACAGCCTATATTTTAATTGCCAATAAATATTTCTTCTATTTCTTCAGAATATAGCACATTCTAAGCTATATTCTCATTTCTCTTATGCTAATGCTTGAGCTATTACATGTAGTGTAGGAAATGCTTTTATTTGCAAGTATCATCTTTTGTGTTAAGAAAGATAAATGTCAGACTCATTAATTATGTATCTATAATTAGATACTGTTGAAAATGAGCTGAAACTTGTTTTGACATCTTCTTTGAAGAATGTATTTGTACATTGCATGTAACATTGCACATATGCATTTGCAAAACCTGAACTAGCTGAATGGCAGCTATGTATAAAAGCCGGTAAGCTTTGACAGGGTAAACAAAATCAAAGAATAGCATTGCTGAAGAGTTAATAAGCACTGACTTACAGGAGGGAAATTCACGAGACAGCTTGCTCAGAAAAAGCTAAATGGCCATCAAGAGGAAAAGAAGCCTCTGACCAGGAACACATGATGAAAGCTGTACTTTGTTGATTGCAGAAAGTTTTCTTTTAAATACACCCTTCTAAGTGTTTAACTAATTTCCAAGAGGCTTGATTGTACTTCGCTCAACTTCAGGGGATTTTTCCTACTAATTCGGAGATAGATTGCACCCTAAGGCAGAGCCAGGAACATGGGGTGTGTGCTTAAGCGGCAGGAACCCAAGAGTAAGCGTGGGAGGCATTGTGCTTCAGCGACAAAACATCGCTCCCTTCCCCCACAGAGGCAAAGGAGGCAAATCAACCCTACTGTTAACTGTGAATTTAAGTATGAAAACCAGCAGTGCACAGAACATACTGCAGGATGGAAGCAAACTCTCTTCTGCCTTTTGCACAATCTAGGAATTTAAAGAGGTAGTGCCAGCAACCTTTCTGTGGTCCCACGTATGAGGAAACCACATGTGAACTTAATAACAGTAATAATAATAGTAGGAGTATTTAATGAAGACTCAGGAAGAACTGTCTATGTTATTATTGTAGGATAATGATAAACGGCTTCACAATGCTGTTTCTGGAACTGAATAAACAATTCAGCTTTATCAGAGCTGTTGGACTTCAACACCCAGCATTTATGGTAGTGTTATAGTCAGAAAAGTGACTCTCTAAAAATAATACCTTCTTGCTCAAGAGAGCTGCTGCTTCTATGTTTTCCGGGTCATCTCTGATACCTTCACTGACAAAACAAGTTGTTACTAATGATAGCATGGCAGCACTAATCCAGCTCTAAGAGGGGAGGCTGGATCCCAGTTTGTTTCACCATGACACAGGCCTGACTGTGGTGTGCAGCTCAGATGCCTATCACAGATGCAATGCAGGAGCATAGCAGAAGAATCATTCCCAAATACCTGCATTAAGCACAGTCACTGTATTTCTCTTGGACAAACACATTAGTCTTCCAAGGCCAATTGAAGTGGGAACAAGCAGAGGCAGTTGCCCTGAAGGCGCCTCCCATGCCTCAGTGTATCTTCTGTAAGTCCACGGCACTGAAGACGACAAGCAGTTACTGCAACTAACCTTATCCCCATGGCACCCTTTCCACATCATGTGTTAAGACAAACCCAGTGTCTAAAGCAGAGGGGACTGCTAGTCACAACCTTACCTTTGCACATTTCAGAAACACAGTAACCTTCAGTTGAGATAAATCCTCACAGCTACACCGGTTGCTTTGACTGATGTCAGTAACTTTACCAATTGCTTCACACTTGATAAACTGTTACAAAAAGGAGTAATCCCCTTGTTGCTGATCACAAAACCTACTATGGCAGGTACTGCTCCTCGCAAGCATGGTCTTGCCACCGATTGCCAGTTTATCCGTATGCTGCCTCATGTTCTCCATAGGTAAAAAGCCATTACATCACCAGTGTGCAAATAGCCGCATGACATATGAATATCAAATAGTCAGTGGGATTTCTCCCCTAGCAGATGTACTTTAAAACAAAAAGTTTCTATGAGACTGAGAAAAGGTAAGCACCTAATTTTTGGTATTCATTTGAGTTTCCTTCAAAATTGAAAAGAAACATGAAAATTGCACCCCTTCTCTCTAAGGCTCTAGCAAATAAGAAATTTAAGTGAACATAAAGGAACGTGAAACTAAGATAACATTTTAACCTTAGACAATTTCAGTATTTCTGCATCTGTAAGAGACCACAGTATAACAGTTCTATTTTATGCCAATAGCATTCACTTTAAAGGACATAACCACCAGAAAGGCAAATTTTTCTTCTGTAAAGCTTTCCCCAGATGCCATCAACACAGCAGTGATTTCCAAACCACTCACTGAATTCAAAACAACTTGAAACACAGTTGTGGACGCTGCTCTCTATCTTGTGCAAATCAGGGAAGGGAAGAAGCTTATTTCCTGATTAGCGATTCCTCAGTGGTAGTGGTGGGGAGGGAGAACTTGCCTACAAAAATCTTAGCTATTTAGAAATATCAGTCTGTCTATAAACAGATGGCTACTCCTCATGGGATACTGTCCTCTCCAGGAACACTGCACTAAGTCCTGAACCTCTTCCAGCACAGCCCTGAGCAGGCTGTGCTCCTAGCAAAGGTGAGGAAAGTTAGAAATGGAATGGAGCCAATCTGTGCATATAAAAGCTCTAAATTCATTACTCTCAATTAAAATGAATGAGGATAAGGATCGCTTCCAAGTACATCAATCAAAGAAAGTACTTGCTACAGGAAAACAGAAGACACTGGTGTATACACGAAGGAATTTATTCACATATTAACAAAATGTGTGCAGGCAAATGTACACGGAATTGTTTATTATTCACTTGACAAGTCATGACTATCTAGGAATGATGGGTTAAAAATCTATTTTTAAGGAAAAAAAACAGCCAGCTTCTGAAACAAATACTTGTACACCTGTACACCTGATTTTACAAAATAAGAGGGAGACTCAGAGCATTTCATGCAGTATAAACAGGTATATGATATTTAGTAGACAAGCACGAGTTCGCCTCCAAAGAAATGTGTTCTCTTCACTATGCTATTAAATTCGGAGCATCACAAGTACCCTTACCTCTTTCTGAAATCAACAGTCAGAGAAACTGCTGAGCCGTGCAGAATTAGCTCTTGAGGGGAAACAAAAATCCTCAAACAAAACCTAATGCTTCTTATTGTTGACAAAAATACAGTCCTTTACAATAGTGGCATATTTCTCATTGTCGTTTTACTTCACCATTTTTTTTTTGATTGCAATAAGAACAAAGCTGAGGTTTGGGGCAATAGCTATACATTGACTAAGAGTAGAATGGATTCATCTGTATTTGCAGCTGCTAGATACTCTTTATTGATGACTTATCATGGCATGCATGTTCATTTCCTCTAAAGAAGTTATTCAGTCCAAAACACTTTCAAATGTACCTCTGCCTGCAACTTTTGCAAGTTTATCTTTGCAAGAGTCTAAGAACAGTGAGACAGTCCAGTACCTACCATACACTTAGACATGTTTCAAAATATTACCATGGTTATAGAACTTAAGAATGTAGGCTATCAGGGACTATTGCAGAGAGGATGGTAAAGATAGACTCCGGGCTTGGGGTGCCTGAATACTAATTTGGAAAATAACAACATGAACCACTTTGTTTCTGTCCCAGTTCAGCTAATATTACCTACTTCAAAAGCTGTATTGGGGATCCAGACTCATTATTTGTAAGGGAGTAACCAATTTTCCTTTATGCAGGAGGCCTATAAAAATCAAGCCTTCCATTAATGGAGATGTATCAAGAGCTTGTAATTTTTAAGGCTATAATTTCATCAACCTATACCACAAAGCTCAAGAAATGTCCTTATTTCATTAGGCATTGTAAAAAAGTGGCAATCTATTTTTGTTACATTCCTGCATTCAGGCTCATAGAAAAAAACAAACAACTCTGAAGAAGTAGCTGTGATGCATCAAAATAAGTTGAGTGCCTTTCTCAGTGCTGAATGCATGTAATCCTGCTCTGGGTGAAAACCTCTTAGTGCTCCTAAGGGACGATTATCAGCTACAGAAAAGTTAGAGCTTAACCTGCACCACAGCACAAAGATTTTAGATTCTCCCAGGATGACTTTCAGTACAGGCCCTATATTTTTAAGATCACATAACTAGTTACCTTTGGCAGGTTATAACACTGTCAGAAACTAAGATTGTGTTACATTTTCTCATACTACACATCACCACAGGACAGCTCTTATTGGAAAGAGCTGGCACAAGATTTATGGGACAGAACGAACAAAACTGAAACCAGCCTATGGCCACAGTAAAGGGCCAAGAAAGAAGTATGGGTTATAATAACACTGTACTTAAGCTGAGCAGGCCAGGGAACAGGCTAAAGCTGATGCATCTCCCACCATCACATATTCGTTGACTGTTTCAGAGAAACCAGGCCTTCAGCTGCTGACACACCTACTGTATAAGTGCAGCCCACTTGCAGGTTGCAAACCCCAGCTGCCATTGTACTCATACCTTTGAGGTCTTCTTGCAGACAGGATATGGGATAGGCATCCATCCCATTTGCACTGCTGAACATTTACAGCTATGCAATGCAAGTCCCATTTTTCTGTCTGATACTCCACTGGATCTGTGATGTGAAATTCATTGACAGGAGTTGTATACACACATATACAACTGAAAGGAGCAGTTGTACACAGACTACACCAAGTTTCAGAGCTGGAAGAGATGCTTTTTCAATCAAACTATTGTATAATGCTTTCTTATCTACAGGAATTTCCAGGACTCAAAAAATCATCAAAAAAAACTATGACCAAAGAGCTCACAACAGAGCCAACTCCCAGTGGTGTCATGCTAGGATAGATACCAGTCTACCAGGAGAAATTGATTCTATTAGAGAATAAAGGGAAATAAAAGATGAGGAAGACAAAGGAAAAGAGAAAGTGCCAAGGTATAAGAAAAGGACATCACAAAAAAGGCTCCATGTGGTAGAAAACAATATTCCATCAAAAAACTTGGGACTTCTGACAAAATAAGTCCTTATTTTATCATCTACATACCAGCTAAGATCATCTGAAAATTCAATCCCATAATAAAATACAATATAAACCCAGATACAAATCATAAAGAGATTTATAAGAAAAAGGAGGTCCACAAGATCTTTAATTTAGCCATAGAAGCTATCTCCCCTATGGATATTTTTAGCAAACAATATAACTATACATACTTCTTGTAGTATCACAGGTCTCATTAACAGCTGTTCAGGTAGAGCTGTGAATTGAGCCATACGGATAGGGTACCAGAAGGTAGGGTTTAAAGACAGTCTTCAAGAACTGTGAATAATTTAAGACATAATACCACACAAAACTCCTCAAATTCAATTTTTCAGTGAATATACGATTCACTAAAATATCTTTAAGGCAGTATTAAGATTTGTATGATAGTTAAAACTTTGCATCTGACACAATAACTAAAATTGAGGTGGGTCTGCACAGACTTTTGGACTTGGTTTAAGGCTTGGATCCAGCAGATGAGTTTGGCTTCCTAGTTTAAACACAAACTTCTTTTGTCCTAGGAAAAGCCACTGCATCACCTTCTATCCCAGTCTACATCAGTAATAGGGAATTGTGTTCATTTCCTTCCCTTTCTGTGCTAGAAGCAACTGTTAACAGCTCAAACATGCACCAAGATTCATTAGTGACACACTCAGCCTCCTGCACTCCTACCTCACACCCTGCACTACAGAGCTCAAGTCTTCACTGGGACTGCTAAGTGCTATTGAGGTATAGATAGCATCTCTTACAATAACACTATAATTAAAACACGTGTCTGTGCACAAGCACACTTTCTGAAACTGGGGACTGAAAAAGTCCACTTCATTGAGTCATTTACAGCTCTTTCCCATACACCAAAAAATTCACCAGTTAGTCCAACCGGACTTTTCAAAAATGATTTAACAGCAGAGCCCTCTTAAGAACTCTTAGGAGAATTCACTAAATAACTCATGGAATATTAACTTTGATAAGTACCAATACTTCACACTTATATTCTCCATAAGACATTTTCAGATAAAATTCTCAAACACAGAATCTATAAATCTATCATTCATTCATGTTCTTAGCCACACTATCTTGAACTAGAATATGCATATACACACTGCTTATAACTTTTTTCCTAAAACTTACTGGTTCACCAGAAGTCTCTCACTCACTGGAAGAAGTTAGTAATGTTAAGTTTAAATTAACTTTTCTGTTCCAAATAAACATAAGCAACCAACATTCCTTAAGCAAAAAGAAGGGTGGATGGAAGCTGCAAGACACTTGCCATTCTCAGAGTGTGTTCGATGCCATAAAGCCATGGAAACACTAGGTGGCAATAACTACTGCTTGCGTATCCTTAAATACAAGTTTATTTTTACTCCTGTTACAATATTGTCTATCGTGTAGATTCTAAGGTTATATTATTTGTAAGGCACCATAATCCATTACTTAAAAACTAATCTCAAAGGATTTGTTTTCAATTCAGGTTTCTACAGTATTTCACAGTAAATTTTTCTTCAGTATGTATCAAGTTGGTATCTTTGTTATAAGGTATGAAGTTACTATACTAGAAAAAGGAAAAAGGGCAGAAATTGTGAAACATTGCTAAAATGATCTCATTCCTAATCATTTTAGCTTTTGGCACATAAAGCAAATGCATACAGAAACATCACAAAATAACCATACATGTTTGTTAAGATAATACACTATAAAGGCATTAATTAAAAAACAAAATAAATAAAAGAATGCTTTACAATTTTGTTATTTGTTAGGAAATCCAAAAGACTTCTTAAGTATCTCACTCTGCCCAAAAGACCTGACAATCTAACTATGGTTAGTGTTTTTAAATTGCTGAACTCAAGTGAGATAGTTATTAATTTCAGCTGTTCACTTGTCCAGTCCAAGTTGTTCAAGCTCCCTCTGAAGTGGACTAGGGCATTTCCAGAGAGTGACTTAACCCAGTGTTCGAGTTAGCCAGAAGAGCCACAGTTGGAGCTCGCTATTTTCCCCACTGAGGAAATTTAATGTTAACCCTCTAGAATACTGTACAGCTAAAGATGCATCTCACCTAATTTTGATTGGAATATCCTCCAGGACCATACTGACCAATTTATATGAAAACATGGCTGGAAGGGACAGCACAAGGCACTGAAGCTACTTCTCATCAGTCACAACCCACAGCACAACCAAACCCCTTGCAAGCCACTTGTCCTTGTACAGCTGTCTCCATAATCACGAAAGAATGGGACCCTGAAATCCAAAGACACAAAACCGACTCGCAAAGATGTTTCTGATAGAACCATAGAATTGTTTTGGTTGGATAAGACCTCTAAGATCATCAAGTCCAAACATTAACTCAGCACTACCAAGTCACCACTACCCCATGTCCCTCAGCACCTCATCTACACGGCTCTGAAATCCCTCCGGGGATGGGGACTCCCCCCCTGCCCTGTGCCAGTGCCTGACAGCCCTTTCCATGAAGAAATTTTTCCTAATAACTGATTTAAACCTTCCCTGGCACAACTTGAGGCCATTACCTCTCGTCCTGTCACTATTACCTGAGAGAAGAGACCGACCACTGCTTCACTCCCCCCTCCTTTCAGGGAGCTGTAGAGAGCAATGAGGTCACCCCTCAGCCTCCTTCTCCAGACTGAACACCCCAGTTCCCTCAGCCACTCCCCATCACACTTGTGCTCCAGACCCTTCCCCAGCTTCGTTGCCCTTCTCTGGACATGCTCCAGCCCCTCAGTGTCCTTGTAGTGAGGGGCCAAAACCGAGCACAGAACTCGAGGTGCGGCTCAGCAGTGCCAGGCAGAGCGCTGCGTGCCTGTGCTTCCAGCCCGCCCGCAGGGACGGCAGCTCCAGTCCGCACACGCCGTGTTACCGTGCGAGCCGCACCACGGCTCGGAACTGTTGCCTTACAGGGACATCTACTGACAGCAGAGCAGTGGCGCAACAGCGTCCCGCTGCCGGGGGTGCGCCGAGCCCTCCCCACACCCCAGCGGCTCTGAGGGCCGCCGACCCCCGCGCCGGGAAAGGGGCTCGGCCGGCAGCGGGCGGGGATTCGCGTCGCACTGGGGATGTGCAAATCAACACACCCACCGAGGGTGTCCCCTCCCGGCCCGGCGCTCCCAGGGCCGTACCTGGCTCTAACTAGCGACTTCTCAGCTCCTACAAAGCACACCGTTTCATTAACCCCGCAAATATTTCCCTTGACCCCATATTAATGAGTATTTACTTTATTTTGCCAAATGACAGTCTTCCCCCACAATATTGACACTCCTCTACAAACTGCCACTTCACGTACCCTTTCTTAGGAACCAAAATCAGCCTAAGAGGTTTCAATTTCTTTCAGAGTAGATTGTGCCAAATGACCCAAAAATCATTTTTGAAAAAAAATAAACCAAAAATTTTGGAAGACAAGATTAATTTGAAATTTGCATAATTTCCTCTGAAAATAAAAATAATCCAATTTCTATACTGACCTATCTCAAATCAGCTAGTTTCCTCGTCTGCCTCAACAACACACAATGTTTGATTCCATCGGTTTAATTGGAAGAAGATAACTAAAATTAAGAATGGTCTGTATCGACTTTTATTTTCTCCTCTCTGTTTATAAAATCTCAAGAACCAATTAGTCTTTGGTTTAGAGTTTTGAGCTATTCCCTAGCCCCCATGAAGCAAAGACTAGTATAATAGGTCAAATTATGATTAAAGAAAAATTTTAATCACATATAGCGATTAAAAACATATGTAATATCTCTACTGAAAAATGGTCAGTTTAAATATAACTATATGTGTTTTCTAGCCACCTACAGCTATCATACATTAATGTTTATGGCCAGCTACCTCAGTATTTACTAAACCCGGGAGCTCAGAAAACCTGATGAACTTCCTCAGCTCAGAACCTCCAAGGCAGTCATCTCCACTGTCATCTGTTCTCTGCAGAAACTCTCCTGTCTCCGTGCTGCACAATGATACCCTCTCCCATGCAAACCTGAGCACACACAGAAACCTTCCCATTGGATGTGACAGGGAAGGATGGAGAGTTCCATCTAACCTCATCCTTTCAGAAAAACATTAAACTCAAGCTATAATCTTGTTTTTCCAAAAAGAAATTTATAAGAACCCATTAAAACTCACTTTCAGTTGGCTGCTCTTCTCTTCTAGAAGAGGCAGCAAAACCAAACACAACCACTCTTAGAAGGGAAGAAAAAAAGAAGAGGTAAAAAAAAAAAAAAAAAGAGGTATCTGTTTGCCAGACCAGTGAAGTTCCTCATAAATGAGGTTCAGTTTAAAAAAAATTTTTACTCTGAGGTAGTGGATGAAATGTGGTGTTTTTTTCTTGCAAACTGTTAGGGGTTTTTTTTAAATCATGGGGAAAAAAAATACATCTTTCCAGCCTGTTCCTTCCTTCACACCACTCAAAAAACCAAAACAAAACAGGTCTATATTAGAAAAAAGAACAGATATTTAGATTGTAGCCTATAAAGCAGTTTCACAATCAGTCAGTAACTCAAAAAGAAGAAATTAGCACAGAAATATTTTAGATAGCTGTTTCGACAAAGTTTTGGGGTACGCCTGACTAATACAGACTAAGAAAAAAAAAAAAAAAAAACAAAAATAAATAAGCACTGCAGAAATAAAGATATCCTAAAGTAAACATATGCAAAAGTTTGCCATACAACACGAAATCAGTTACATATGTTGTTGCCTACAGATGTTAGAACCACGACAAGTCTAGTTTGAGGAGTCTGTCTGCAGCCTCACGCAGCTGAGAGACTGTCACATACAGGATATAGACCTCATCAGAGAGCAGCCCCATCACCCTCCATGGTGGGACGAGGGAGGGGGGCTTCACCAGCTCATGCATGGTACCTGGCTAGCAGAGAGCAGACGGCTCAGACTAAGGACTGTGGCAGTGGCACCGACAGTTTCCTCCTTACTGTGTCTGTATATCCAGATCCTTGGATCCATTCATTTTACTAGGAAAAGATTATTTTTTGTTAACTCAGACTAGGAAAGTCCTTTCATTATGGGATTGCCTTCACCAAAATGAAAGTAGTTAACAATCCTTACATCATCAGTAATGGAAACCAGCTCTCCTTCCATTACCTGTAGGCTTTGAGGTCCGATAGAAATTATAAAGCAATATATTTAAGTACATGGATAGAGGAAAATAGGCGGTTCTCAGAACACACGTATGGAACAGTTTCACTGAGGAAACTTTCTTACTCTAAATTTGCTATTGCACAAGGATTTTAGAAACAAACAAGAGGGAAAATAAGATGATATCTCCATGTTTCCTTATATATGACACCAACAACAGTTACCTGTTAAACATGTCAGGATCAAAGAAACAGATAAAGGCCTTGATAAAGTAAAATTACATCAAGAACAACTGTAATTTCCAGGGTTCCTACCTGTTCACATCTGCAACAGAAACTCTAATGATGCATTTTATATTGTCTGTGCTTAAAAAAAGAACTTTACCTCATTATTCCTACTTTCAAATTTTTTTTCTCCAGAAAATAATGTTGCTCAGAGAAGACAAACAATTTTTCTAATCATCACAGACAGGAATTCTCCGGCTAAATCACCATGCTAAGCTATCTCCTCTTCTCACAGCTTCATCTTGGAAGTCATCAATCAGGTGAGACAAGACAGTGGGGGAGAGGTATGAAACAAATTCAGAAAATACAGAACATTTCTCCTATTCACAGAAAACCAAAGTCTTTTCAGTTGGGGAAAAAGAATTTTGGGGAAAAAAGAATTCTAGAGAGGGAAGTTTGGCTTTATAACTCTTTCCTAGGCTTTCACTATTTTGTCAGGAGAAAAGGCAAAGATGCTCCTGGGAAAAATTGCTGGGATAGACCTTAACAGCATAACCTTTCCCCTGTATTTTGGATTTCTTGGTTATCTATAGCAGATCCATATTTACAGTAAGAGCACCACCTTACATGTCCTGGTTTGGGAAACATATATCAGTATTACCTAACCACAGAAAACAGCTCCAAAGTAAAGCCTCTCTCAATCAGGAAGCATTTGAAATCAGCTGAAAGTAAAGCATTGCTGAGCAGCAGGCAATGCTGGCAAGCACAATGGAACCAAGACCAGAGCATGCACCTCTATCTGTCAACCACCCTTTCTAGCACCAGACTAAAGAGACCCACTGAAGTCAATGAAAAGGTTTCCATGGAAATCAATGAGGTCTCAGTAAGGCTGTAAAGATGCATCATTAATTTTTTCAGCCTCGCTTTCACACACATCCATTCCCTCTCTAATATCAGTTCTTATACTATTTATATAACTCAGGATCTAATCAAGACATGTACTCCTACTTGCTGGGAGCTGAAAAGATCATGCTGATTTGTTACTTCTCTTAATATTTAGGAGGTACTCAGTTATACCGGGGACATAGGCTCTATACAAGCCTGTACAGTGATGCTGGGAAGCATTTTGGACATCTGTACACAGGAACTTCTGCACCTAAAAACCTATCACATAGTTGCTGAAGGAAAAACTGCTTAAAACCCAGCTCAGTAGAATTTTAATATTGCAATCACTGTAGTATATTAATACTACCCAGAGTGAGACTGAATTTTTTGCTGGCTAATATAAATCTTCCTAAAAAAAAAAGCATCTGCCATCTAAGCATTATATTATAAATAATTGAAAACCTATTTTAAATCTCTTATCTTTTCTGCCTATACAACACTGCTTTGTAAAAACAAAGTTTCTCAGGAAGATATCCTTAAAGTTGTTGGTTTATTGCTCATTTCTTTTTAAATTCACAGTTACTAGTATATATGAAAGAGTTGAGAAGCATGGAAATTAACAACTGCAGAAGCTGTGAGACTAAAGATACTGCATTTCACAAGACTGAAGTGTGGGCAACAGACTATATTAGTATTGCAAAGTACAGTGCAAACTACAAGAAAGATTTTAAATTATTTACCTTTCTTCTTCAGCACAAATGTCCTATAGCCAATTATCATGAGATATTGCCTAGAAATTAACCAGTCATCTTGTGTTTCTATCTCCAGATTTACAATTAGTAATGCTATTAATGTGGATCCTGTACTTAGCATCACTAATTACATTGCTATGAACTAATGGTGTTAAAAATAGCAATAGCCATCAACTACCAATTAATGCTTAATGAGAGCATATAAACCCTGGCATTGTAATGAATTTCCAAATTATTGTTGCTTATGTGTCTCTTGAAATCATACAAAAATGGGTGTAACCCACGAGGGCAGGCAGTGACTGAAAGCACAGTTATCATAATAAAATTTTGAAAAGGAACAACAGGAAATGTTTAAGGATTAGTCTACACCATTCAGACAAGTAAATAGTTAAATACAGACACGTTTTTAAAGGAAATCTCTCAAATTTTGCCAAAGGTAAGAAAGATGGTGGTCATTGAGTTGTTAAACTGTTGACAGTCTTGGGCACAGCGGGACAAGAGCATAAAATGCAGGAAGGACTGTGAATACTGTAAATAGCATTAATAAACTGCTTGTGTGTTGAGCTGCTGCAGTGCAGAGTAACACCCACTTTTTCCACATCCAAATGGCTTTTGTTCCTCTAAAGACTATGGTAGACAAGCAGAAATGAATCCTAATGACCTGCATCATAAAAATATAGCAAGTGCTGTTTACTGCAGCAACTTTCAGAAGCAGAAGCCAGGATGTGCTTTAAGTCATAAAACCTGGATCTGCTGTGCCTTGGTGGAAGGAAATAGAAGTCCACCACAGATCTGGTCTCTGGGAACCAGTGTAAGACCACATGTGTCCAGAGCTGGAAGGCAAAGGAAGAAAACAAAGGAAAACAGCAGGCAGGAGCAAATAAAAAAGCAATATTGAAAGCAACTGGGAAGTTTTGATTATTTGGGAGAGTCAAAAGAGATCCTTGCTTAGCAGGACAAACTAAACCAGGTAACACTGAGATATCTCCACACAGTGTCTGGTATAACCTCCAAATTATACATTCACAGCTCTTCCCTAATTGGTAGCCCATCACTGTGTACCTTGGTATACTAAGTGCACTTACAATGAAGCATTATCACAGCAAGCAACATGAGGTAACACAACAGGTACTGATAGAACAGGGAAGGAGACAGTTGGATAAAACCCCTGGAATGAAAGATGACCTTTGGGACCAAGTCCCTGCCACAGGATGTCATCCTTAATGCAAACTTCAAGTCAGGAGAGGCGAGATGACTGCCAGAACAGTGACTATAGTGGAGGGCAGAGGGAGCACAGAATTAAAAATGTAAGAATAGGCAGATGATAAAGAAAAAGAAGAATAAACATGCTGCAGAGCCAACCTGACCGGCCCCAGCCTCCCACTGAGGAACAGAACAGGTCCCTCCCTGCTGAGGTATGTGGGCAAAGGGACCTGGGGAGTACATGGCCAAGTTCTCCCGTGCTCTGCAGGGTACATGCAGCCTGTGGACACCATAAGCAGCTCTTTTCCCCATGGAGCAGTGTAGCAGGGAGATCTAGCCCCACAGCTCCACATGGTGAGTGCTGCCAAGCTGGGGGAGCAGCCCAGGTGATGTGCTCCATCAGCACGAGTTTTCCCAGGGAATACTCTTCTGAGCATGCTATTGTTCACCAGACAATATAATTTTTCTCATCCTTGCTCACCAAGCTCTGCGCACAGCTTTGATCAGAAATAAATCCCAGAAATTCCAGATATCTCCCTGGCTGTGCTATATCATGGACACATGCTGGGACAACTGTAAAAAGATGGCAGTTACCACTGAGAAGAAGCTCCACATTTCCTGTCCTGTTTTGCAAGTCTCTGCAAGGAGCAGGAGATATACAATTCCATACAAGGAATGCATTACCCGTTGCTTACATTCCTGGTTTACTCATGAAATTCAGTAGCAGAAGACATCCTACACAGAGCTGCATGGGAAGTGGATATTTCCCCCTTAAATATCACTTCTTGAAATGTTTTCTTCCTTCAGCACTAGGTCTTCACAGTGCTTTTTCCTGAAGAAACAGATGTACCACCAGAGCAAAGCAGGGTGGGAGACAAGAAGGAATAAAGGAAGAGAATGCATTGCCCAGGGAGGCTGGAGGTCACTGTACTCACTGCTCCTCCTGCTCTGAACAGGAAGTGAATCCTTGTCCCCTACATGCCACAGAAATACTGTAGCCACCTTGCTACACTCTCATTTGGACTCTGACCATCCTAGACCTGGGAAACGTTTTAGAAAGGAAGCTTGAGATAGATTTAGCTAATGAGAAACTTATTTTTCCCTCAATAAATACCCAAACATCTCTAATTTGTGAAGTTTACCTTTCATACACCCTATTCACATTTCTCATACTGGAAAGAACAGCTGATTACAAACTTCAGGACACACAGGACAACATTATAACTTATTTTGCTTCTTAGAAGAACAAGTATCTTGATTTCAATGCAGAGGTACATAAAAAAATATAGGGTTTGCTGGTTTGGATTTTCTTTTACTTTCAAGTCCACAGTAGTAGAGCTTTGTTTAGCCTTTTTTATTATACACACTCATGCCGTGGCTTCTTACAGTATTCAGAGTTAATCCGCTTTTATATCCATCTCTTCTGGTCTCCCTACTAACTGGATACTGTCTCAGTAGCCTAACAAAAATTACACAATTATGGTAGGATTTTTATGCCTCTCCTTTCTGAACCCTTACAGTGTATAACTCTAAACAGTACCTGAAAATAAGAAATATCCCCTCTATACCAAGATTATTCTTGCGTTTTCTCATCTTCTTCTATCAACAATAGCAAACTAGAGCACTAGAGGTAATCTAATACTAAAGCAAACAAACAAAATGAGTTTTTTTTAATATTTTTTTATGGAAACCAATTAATTTTGATCTGAAATGATTCTAAAATATTGGAATGGAAATGTTTTCTTATACCTTGGCTCTTCACAAGTTTCTGGCCTACATTAATCTTACTCAAAGTCTACCTGCTTCAATTACTTCTCAGAAAACAGGCATCTATGACACCTTTGCACAGGAAATTCAAATCCATTTGTCCGAGATGATTTTTTGTACAAGACACTTGCATTTCCTACATTTTTCAAGATGCAGCCATGGTAACTTTAGGTCAGGCACAAGACTATGAATTCTCGGTTAAACCTGCAGCATCTCTGCCTCCTTTCGCCAGAAGCATCAATCTACCGTGCCTCCATGGTGAGAAAACAGGCTTTATCTGATGTATTACAAAGGATTCAGAGCAGAACCGATAGTATACAGGTGGGATATTCTGGGAACACATGTTGGGAGCACACGCCGGGATTCTGGGAACAGCAGGGAACACACATGTAGACTGACAACCACTGTGGTTAGTTTATATGGTTCAGGGCAAATACTCAAAGCAAGATCTGCCTATATACAGACCCAGACGCTATATGCATGCAGTATTCACTGCTGGGTACCATGTTATATATCATGTCTCCATCTCTGAGATCAAATAATTAATTCTGAAGCTTAGCTACCCTTTACAAGTATTTGAAAAGTACGTTAGAGCTTAAATATCTACATCTCTAACGTAGTTCTTGGAGGCAGATGACTTAAGTGCTTTTCATTCACACTATATATATTTGTTTCATTCATAGGGGAATACTATTAATGCAAATACATTAAAGTCCCCTTTGCTTTTTTCAGTTCTTTTTCTACAGAGACGTAGTTTTCCTTGATTTTCCGTTTCCCCGCTTACAATCCAGTTTCAGTTTAGAGTCAGACATTTGTATTCAAACTTAGAAATACAGAGATCTATTCTTTGTTTTCCACAAGCTCCATCATACGGCGATCCTTTTCTCCAGGCTCATTTCCATGCTGGAAGAGCTAAATTCCTTTCAGAAAAGTTCCTAATCAGAACAAAGATCCATCTGTAAAATGACTACACAAAAAGCAAAGATTATCCATAAAAAATGAGAATGTTATGGATTAAGGTCCTGTAGTAAATTGTGAATGAAGTTGCTGAAACGTTCATCATCACACACATGCAAACCACCAAAAGAATGTGGCCCTGATAATTTAGCTGTGAGAACATTCTGCTTCACAAGAAATGAAACATGACCAATTTAGCTTTGTATAAAAGAAAATAGATGAGATCTCAAAACTTTTCCCTGTCTCCTTCACAACAAGACAAGTAGAAGGGAAATGGAACTTGGATAACAATGCAAAAACATCCCCTGCATTCAAATGGATCAGCTGAAGATTGGTAAGATGAAATGCATCCATGGTCAAGTAACTAGTAAGTTCTCCTAAATATACCACCTTTATTCAATGCCTTAAAGTATTTATAGGAATACTCCCCTATCTTGTTCACCAAGATTAAGATTATATGCAATATATCTGTGCTATTCCTGCATCAGCAGAGATTAACTATTTTTGTTTATTGTGGTGTTAATAAAGAACAAATTAGAACTATTAAAGTCAGGGTGTTTTTTTTCCTGCAATCAAGATAAGTTAAATACACCCCAAATCTTCATTTTTAAAAAGTACTTAAAAGATGCTGAAAATGTGACTCTGAGCTGCTTAGCTTTTGATTCCAGTGCCACAAAATTGCTTCCTGCGTATTTTTCTTAAGGTCACCAAAGAAGACTGCAGAAGAACTCAATGTAGAACCCAGGTTTACTGATATATTTAAAACATTTGTTTTCCTTTGATGCAAATCAACCTTCTATGCTGTATTATACTGGGAGTCACTCAACCTGAAATGTATTTATAGATTAAAGATTATCTCACCCTTACGTGAATCCATATAGTCAAATATTTGGAGGTTTTACTTTTCATAAGAACAAAATCATAATATATGTTTAACTGCAAAGAGACCAATCTATGAAATAGGTTCTCCCAGGATATACGACCTGAACCATAAATCAACAAAGTATAAAGAAAAGCTTCAGAAGAAATTTATGGTAAAATAATCTCAAATGAATATTTATGGATCTGAATAGATAGTGATCTATTACCTCTCAGAATGGGTACTGCATATACTTTAATTTCATTTAATGAAAAAGATTTTCTTAAGGGCACTAGATCCTACAAACTTTATTTTTGTATAAGAATCTGAATTTTATATAAGAATCTGAAATGGGAATACACACAGAGTTCTGTCAGTGCATGTGCTGACTCGCAAGTTCTAACCCTCAGACCACATATCCAGCTCTCAGTTGCTTTACTTGCAACTTTTTTCTTTCTTGGCTTTCTACAGCACAAGACCACTGCGTGCGAAAAAAGTACAGGTTTATTCTTCAAGTTCAGTTCAGCTGTACGAGGAAGCGTTCTCATAGTGTTACAAGGTGTAGTGACAGACTAACACAAGGTGGTGCTCTCTTCTTAGTAAACAGCTGTAACTCCAGTTTACATGTGTAAAGGAAAAGGTGAATATTTTCTGAAATTCCGATTGGTTTCCAGAGGATTTTCCTTCCCCCCGCACTACCAGAATTTCGATGTGAGAAATTTAAATAAGTACTAAAGCACGTTTTTTTCCTAAAGATGTTTTACTGAATGAATTTAACCCCCTCACCACATTTATCAGTTCTCCTGTCATAGCTCTGCCTCCAGATCTTCCATCTCATCATCTGGTCTCTCTCTAGCTGATCTCTCATCCAGTCCACCAGCTGGATGACATACTAAGGATTTCAGCTGGAAGAGAGAAACAGAGGCTCTTTTCTCCAAGACTACTAAAAATCAAATAACTTTGTATCAAGTGGTAACAGAAGATCCCTCAAAGGCTTTATGAACAAGGTTTTCTCAGTGCACTCAGTTTCCACCAATGAGAGTCTAAACATGAGATTTAACTCCTAGCCTGATACCGTATTAAGGACCGTATTAAGAGCTGTGGTTTATTTCATATTGCTGTTACTAACAATAAGTGTCAGCATTACAGTATTTCCATTCCAATGAAGGCCATGGTAGGTCTTCATTTCCAGAACTTCCAAATCAGCCCCAAAAATATCAGTCATAATCCTGTCCATCAGAACCAGTGCATGTGCAGCACTTTCAGACAAAAAAAAAAAAACAACAAACAAACAGGACAAAACAAATCAATCCAACTTGCTCGTTATAAAAGTTTTTCTTTTAGATGAAAAGAAATATTCAGAGCCATTTCAATGCAGCAACAAATACAGCAGCAACAAAGTCAACACACCAGTGACAGAGGTCAGTCACAAACAGAACTCCAGTAAGTCTTCTGTTTTCAGTGTGTTTCTGATACATGGAAACCTTTGCACCGTCGTGAAGCACTTGCAACCCTTTAGCTCAGTGCACACAAAATCACAGGTGAAAAAAAACTAGTCCCTAGTCTCTTACCAGACTTTCTGACCTTCTTTTCATGTGAAGGCAAGCAGACATGCATGCTATAGATTACAGAGGTACACATTGTTAACTATAAGATGATCAGTGCATTCAATCCCTTGTGCAGATACCAGTGGTGGAAATTTCCTACTAAAAATTCTTTCCCTGTTCAAAAGCATTTGCTACCAAGCAGCTGACTACCTTTTCAATCACTCCACGAATTCCATGACAAACTAGAGACAGTGGAAATCCCAAAGCATATAATGAGCAAGATGAACATTCCTCATCTCTCTTTTAAAACTAAAGTACATCACAAGAAGAGTAAGCATATGGGAAATTAGTTAACTTTTAAAGACCTGTGTTACATAAACATCTCTTTAATCAGATTACTCTGGTGCCATGGGATTGTGCCATGTTTTATTTCCTCAAAGAACACTCTGTTCGGTTACTATAGCATTTCTATATCTGGATTAATTAGAAACGGAAATGTGGATACAATTAAGTTTGAAATTAAACACACTTCGTAGCAGGGAAGATAATCACTGCTTTAGAATGATCTGGCTGCTCCAACCTGTGAAGTATCAAGCTATTCTCTCAATTAATTGGAACAGTACTGTGTGTTCTTCGAGCCAGCTAACCGTAGCGCTCTATACAGAGTATCTGTGGACATATCGCTTCTCTAACCTATTATTTGACCTGTATTATTTGATGATAATAATAATTAATGTCCTCACACAATTCTTGATGTCAAGCATAGCACTTGCACTTCTAAATGACTTTGGTCTATTTCACCTCTCCTTCTGGCTGCCTTTGATTCGCACCTCCCACTGTGTTCATCAGCACATCCCGAACAAGGAAACTAAAGTGTCACTGAATTCAACAAAAGTTTTCCCCTGTGAGCCAGAGCAGAAATTATCATCAATTTTAATTTCCAAAAAGAAGGGACTTCACAAACAGGAGGTTCTCTCAAAACAGGAAAAAGACAAGTCCTCTTCCCCAGTCCTGCCTCATACTGGAATAGAAAGAAAAGTTGACACATGCAAAAACTGACCAAGGTTCAAGACCGTATGGAATAGGTTAGTATAAATGTAATTCTGTGCTCACTAATATTAATTAATCTCTCAACAGAAAGATAGCAGAGTAAACTTTACACTTTGTCCTAAAAAGAAGATGCACAACATTCTTGGGCCTGCAGCTCTAAGATTTCACTACAACTCAGGAGGGCCATCTCCAGAGATCCTAGCTCTGTTTCTCATGATCCACTAAGTAGGCCAGGAAGACACAGCGTGTTTGACTCTGTGGAAGGTCTAAAAATAATCATCTAAATAGTTGCTTCCCTTTTAAGTTCTGGCCAGCCATGTCAGTGCAGAGCTTATATTCTCCCTATCCCCAAGTACAGCAGAAAAAAGGGTTTAGGGAACACACGAAAATATGGGCTAGGTACAAACTGCATAGTCTTCAGATTCAAGGCAGTATCCCAAAGTTTTTCCTTCCCAATAACAGTGGTGTATATCCTCAGACTAAAATGCACAAGGAAAGTAGGGTTCTCCAAATGAACTCTGCCAGCAACAGTCCATTGGGAAATTCAGAATGATGAGAGCAAAGAGCATTTCTTTCTGTGCATAGATGGAGATCATCAGCAAGTTGAGAACAGAAATCTCTATATGTGCATTATTATTGAAACACCTGAGCAAGTGAGGGGAAAAAAGGGAGAATGAAAAACACAGAAGAAAATTTACAGTTCTCCTTATAGACGTGTCATATAGAATTATAGGTAGCTCAAAGTTTTAACTCCAATTTCCACATTTTAAAACATCCTCTAGACACACGTGAATAAAATAAACAAATCATAAAGACAATGGAAAATTATCCAAACTGCATAATTATAACACCATGATCTTCTTATTGCCAAGCCCTTGGCTTTAACTACTGGACCACATGGCTCACATCCTAATTAATGGACAAATTCAATGTTATAAAATTTTCCAAATCTTCTTTTCTTTTTTTAAACCTGAGATGGAGATTTCCAGTGTCAAGCAATTAGAAGAGTCTTAATCCACTTAGATACCTCCTACAAAGCTTCGCATGTGGCAAGAACATTTTGCCAGTCTTGTTTTTTTGGCTTTGTTGCTCTTATTTTCATTTATTTCTTAACTTCTGTTAAGGAGTTCCTCATATTTTATAATTTTAGTCACAAGCCAGCTTCATTGAGGATGGGAAAGGATCTTGCGGTCTCCTACAAAGCTATGGTGCAAATGAAGTAGAGATTCTATTACAAGCCTAGGACAGCTACATTTCAGTGGGGTTTTTTTATGCATCAAGTATGTAAACCATCTTGGGAATCTGCAGAACAAGGAATTCTATGCCAGGAGACTGTAGCATATTCCACACAAGGTGTTTAACAGTTAGGCATAAATATAAAAATGAAAGGAATCATAATGATAAACAAAAAGGATTTAAATATCACCATGGAAATATTTACACAAATGTCACAGAAGGAGGAAAAAAGCTTCTGTGCATGGTCATAATTAAATTTTAGTTCGATATTCTCATGTTCACATGTTTTTAGAACACAGAATAGGAACAAAGTAGAACAAACTCCTGAAAGCGTACAGTGTATTACCAAATCTGTGGAACTGTGAGGAGTCCAGTTATAGAACTGTTTCCTTTTTAATCCTGACATCCCTTTGCAAGCCCATGGCTTTGTTGCCAACAGTTCCAGTGTATCAGAAGACTCGCGTATGTGGCCACTAATCTACATGGAGCATTTTTCTTTCAAAGTCTGAGGGTGATTAGGAAACCTGGGTTTCTTTAAACAGGAAAAAAACCCAACAATATGGCTTTACATTTGCCAACTCAAAACAAGCAGTTTTTAACAATAACTGAAGGTCTTTCTTAGACAAAGCTTATCCTTCCAAAAAAATGCAAAGGCATATTAGTTTCATGCATGTGATGAGCTCCAGAAGAAACTTGGCGGACATTATCAGAACACAAAATGTGTATGAGTCTTGTAAAAAAGCTCCTGAAATGTATCTGTGTGGTAACAAGACCAATGGTGCTTCCAGTAGCTCCACATGATTCACCATCAACACTTTACAGGAAAGTTCAAAAAAATTTTACACCAAGTTTTCCCAGGGGCTCATTATGACACAAAGAAAATCATTTTTCAAAATTGAAAAATGCAAATTTCTCAAATGGAAAATTCAGCAAGTCTAAGAAATGAATAATCTTAACTCCCTATGATGCTTTTGACATTCCTGCTGCCTGTGCTTCTGTTTTCCTGACTCTAAAATAATGGCACAGTAATCACAGGAATACTGGCTGAAGCCAGTTATAACCTCTTTCAGCAATCCAATGCTTTCCGTTCCCCGAGGTCATCAATGAATTACAATAGATGCTCTAAGTAACAGCTCCTACTTTGGGCACAAAATCTCTGCAAACAACTGTTCTCAGGACAACAATGAGAAAAAAAATAGGAATCTTTTAACTAGCAGCTCTATTTGAAGTTAAGCAATCATCTTATTGAATATGGCACAATTGCTTCTGTAATCATTTTGATATCTAACCTCACCATTATTGTCATGATATCCAAACCACATCACTAAAGCATTCTGAAGATGTGGGATTTGGAGTGGCTCTACTGTTTGCTCCTCGGTTATCATCTTGGTTTTGGATAAAAACAGGAAATGTGTTATATAACTCTTAACATGCAATTCTCACAACCAGACACAAATAGATCCACTCACACAGGGTTGAGAAATGAAGGAACATTTCAGATCTAAAGCACAGCAGGCACCATTTTGCTGCTGGCCTTTTCTTTGCAGCAAAGCAATGGCCCTGGTGAATAAACGACCAATCTTGGTCTTTTTTCGTTAAACTGATTTTTACCATCTGGGGGCTCCAGACCTGTCCCTTTCTCCCTGGGAAGGCCTGTCCCCGCTGTGAGTTGCTCTCTTGGTCAACAGCAGGAGGTAAGTCTAGCAGCAGCTGCCTGAAGAGAGAATACACCAACCTATTACTTCTTCATACAGGAACAGCAGCCGCCTCAGATTGTGTGAAGAAAGAGAAGGAATACTTGTTTCACCCTTAGCAATCTCCTCTATTTCATCCGTTCCTATAAAAGGTATTCACACAGCTCCTACTGAGGCCATGCAACCTCCAGTGTCCTTACAACACTTCTGCATTACAGAAGAGCATACCATATCTTTCCATACATAAAAAATTGAAGCATAAAAAAATAAAGTTGCTCAAGATAACCAAAAGTCTGCAGTCCAGAAGAGTCACTCCATATTTGGAGAAAACCTCTAGAAAAAAGCTTACTGTTTATACAAACACCCCAGAAAATTGCCAGTAACAGCAAAGTCAATCGGTGCACAAAAAAATCCAGTTCCTACACCTCTCTTTCTCCAGACACTATAGTGACAGAACATCAACTGTGCCTTCATCTTAAAATACTTGCAACACTAAGCTGAAGAATCAGCCAGCCATCTTGCAATAGATCAGATAGGTAGCAAGAGTGGACTTCGAGACTGAGTTTCCTCTACAAAAATCCCTGGACAAAACCCTTCCTACAACTTCAACTTGCTCCGTGGTGGGAAAATCCCAGCCTGTAGAGCACTTTCTGCAGATGCAGAGCTGCAAATGCACCAGTATCTCTATGTGAAGTGAGGAAGACAGAGGATGGAGTAAGAAGTTACAAGGGTTTCATACAAATTAAAACCTGCCTGAAACAAAATCCAGGGTGACAAACAGCTTCCAGAATTGTAAAGGGTTTTCAAGTGGAATTCCTTAACCTTTACTTTTCTCCCCACCAGGTTGTCTATTAATTCACCATGGTAATTTGGGATAACACGTACAGTCCCTAGCTGCTTAAAGGAATTGTCAAGCATGACCTGCAGCATCTCTGAATAATCAGGGCAGATAAGTCATGTTATTTTGCTGTGACTGTGCAATGAAAGGCAGGTTTAAGTGGCTTTAACTTAGCCACTTGTTAAAATACATGGTAGGAAATGCTGACTTTATTTGATCTGTACAATGCATTTCAGCTCTGCTTGAAGCACGAGTCATTCTGGCTTGATGGTACTGCCATTCCATATGATTCTAGCAACCCTGACTTTCAGCTTCAGAACATATGTCCAATGGATATACACTTTCATGAAACAGATTAAAAAAAATTATACTATAGGTGAAGATCGTGAAAGATTTACTTTTAATTTTGCATGACTAATTTATTTAAAATTACTCTTTGGAGTCATTGTCTTATGGCAAGTATCATTTTTTTGCCTTGGCAGTGTACGCAGTATAAAGTCAAGACGTGTGCCCCAAATAAACAAAAATGAAGTATTTGTTGGCTTTGTTGTTACCAGCTTCCTGGCGATAATATTTGGGTAGAATACTATGCAAAGTATGGAATTTATTATGTATTTTAAAGTTATATTTAGTACACAAAAAGCTAAATCATACTTGTTCAACTACTGTA
The DNA here is from genome assembly GCA_028020825.1 of Podargus strigoides. Classification (NCBI taxonomy): domain Eukaryota; kingdom Metazoa; phylum Chordata; class Aves; order Caprimulgiformes; family Podargidae; genus Podargus; species Podargus strigoides. The sequence continues at coordinate 13,818,984 of CM051628.1, read as the reverse complement.
TATACTGTAATTACACACTAATTTCATGCTTTTGGTCATGCAGTTAGCATAAGTAGTTTAATTATACATTTAAGGCATGTAATCATGTAATAACTAAGATGCACAATTCAATTATATAATTAAGGTATGCAAATACATAGGACTATCCTATGACATTGATTTTAAGTAGACTACCCCATTAATTCCGAGGGGAGTTCTGTTTAAAAACTCATTACACAATACAGCTTGCAAAGAATTATATAGACAGGAAACATCCCAGATCCACTGTCAGGCTTATTTGGATATTTGTCTGAAACGTTTAAAAAAAAAAAAAAAAAAAAAAAACCAAAACCAGAAACAAACTATCATATTCAAATAAATATTTACAAGATTGCTTCTGTGTTCTAACAAAAAAACCAAAAACCCCAAAACCAAACAAAAAAAACCAAAAAACCCCACCAAACACACCACCACCCGAAAAAACCCAAACCACACACACGAGCTGTCAAAATGGACTAAAATATTTACAAGCTTAATTTGTAGGCCAGCGTTTGTAGAGAAAAAACAATCTCCAAAAATACCCTACTACTTCCTAATGACCTGTTATGTCCCCAGAATGATATGTTAAATAAGCAATGATCTCTTCGTATGTTTCAATTAAAAAAAAAAATGGTTTTCATAATTTCTTTCATAGAACTAGGAGAAGAGAGAAGCTTTTCATAATCAGAAGAAAACAAGAGAACACAGAGAGCAAACTCATTTCCACTGTGGGTTTTTTTATGCTCAACCACTTAACCAAAAATATAAAAAAAACAAGATTACTGACCTCAGGCTCAGTGCACAATATTTTTGCTAATGTTTTTAGTATTTTTTCCACTCTCTTCTTGTCACAACAAAAAAACCCAAAACACCACAAAACCAAAAACATGAGACACCCAAAACCAGGAGGGCTTTCTGCAGAACAACACAGTGATCAATGGCTTGTTGAAAGAGAGTTCTCTCCAAGAGTAGAAAGTGGTAGAAGCAAGAAAGCCACTGCCAGAGCAAGGGGGCAAAGTAATTGTTCTGCTAAACTACAGAGATTATGCAGTCACTGAGCCCCAACTTGCATGCTCACTCATCACCAGCAAAGCAGATTAAGAAGGGAATTTCAAATAGACGACAATGTCCTGGTTATCATCCACTCCAGCATATAGCGGATTCACCTTCCCCTATGCATTCACCTTGATGTGGCTTGATGAATAGACGAAGAGTTGAGAAGCAGCCCTCCCCCTTGTAAAGCAATAAGGAAAACCCATGATCTATACCCTGCAACACACCCCAGTGAATTTGGTTAAGAGTAACTCGGCAGTAACAATGCATTTGAAGAAATACATCAAATTAGGGAAAATACATCTGAGCACATCCAGAAGCACCAAAATATCATATTATAACTCTCCTTCTATGCCACATTCTCTCTGTCCTTCATAACACTTTATTGTACATAATCTCGTGATGAGACGTAAGGCTGTGTTGGGGAAGCTTCTCCTGGTTACAAAGTGAAGCAGGCATATCACAATGGGACCCTGACTGGGACTCAGTAGTCCTGTAACTGTAACACTGGTTAACTGCTAATTGCTGGTAGCTCCTCATTACACATGACAGACTCATTCTACAAATAGGCATAGAATAAAAAAAAATAAAATTCTTAAATTATTTTTATTTACGCTCATTTTCAGTGTCCTGGAGCTTAAAGATATAAATCAAAGTTAATAGACGTGCACCAGTATATGTGACAGCAAAATCAGATATTCCATGATCAGAATGCTCCTCAGATGTCTGAACAACTTTAAAGATCCTACTTAGAATATTCATAAGATCTGGGGTGAAGTTATAGTTTCCTCCAAGATGAGTATCTATTATTATTCATTTGAAAGATATAGGGACACATTCATAGTTCAGTATCTTAGTAGTGATCAAGGATAAAAAAAATACTTCACTGCCTATTTTGAGTTTAAATAAATAACTATAACTGCATGCTAACATTCAATAAAAGAAACCGGATTCTGCTTGGATAACATACCCAGGCAATGCTATTTACATTGCTAGGTACTGAAGGTCAGGAGCAGATGGACCCAAACTATCTCCACAGGGTTGTGAAAAACCCAAACATCTCTAGTAGATAGCTCTGAACCAGAGCTATTTCAGCATCAATTAGCACAACATGACTCTGATCTTTGTTGGCGTTTCTATTGCAGGCTTTGCCACTCTACAGCTAGCAAATAGCATTTATAACCTGGTGAGTAATGCCTCTGCAGGTGATCTCAGCTACTTTCAAAGTACTCTCTTCTATCATTGCTGAGGAATAACATAGCTGGACTTGAAGAGGGATTCGTCTCTTTGAAGAGCTACCAAGAGCATTTCTCTATTGGCAGTATTTCAAAGAGAAACTACTGCTTCCCTCTAAGGCCCTGCAGCTCTTTGGAGAAGGGAAGGCTACTCTGAAGTACTGTAATGCAGAAGCATGCCATGCTCTGTCTGAAAAAATCAAGCCAAAGCGAGGGGTCTTGAGGGATCTCACAAAAAACAGGATGTCCACAATCCCATTCCTGCAAATTTTCCACCTTATCTTCATGCAGCAAAATCAACACATGGTTGTTTCCTCTAATTTCAGAGGATTTTGCCTTGTAATACTGGAATTTGGGAGCTGCTGCTGCTGCAAGACACTTTCTCTCCCCCACAAACCATGGAAAAAAGCTGACAGCAGATGTATTTATTCATCTTCATTTGCTGCCAACACCACCTTTGTGCTTTAAAAACAGTTTATCAATTTAGTCTTAGCCTTTCTGCAATGGTGGAAGATAGCCTCATAGATCTGGAGGACAGTAAATATCACTTGGACAGACCCATGAATGCTCATAGCCTATATCATTTCAGTTTTTACTCAGGCCTTTCCTTGACTTCCAGCATTAGCTTACAAGGAATATTTCTAACGAGGCAGGTGCTGGCAAGTCTCTAACAGTGGTTACCTTTCAGACAATTGCTGTACTGACCTACTTTAAGTTCAATTCCTTTTAGTCATTAACTGGTTTTGGAGAATGGGTGTTAAAAAATGAACAAAAAAAAAAAGAAAACCTAAACAGCTTTTTTTTTTTGTATGCCTTTTTTGGCCGATGATGACTAAGTCTCTTTTCCAACTGTCTTAAGGAAGGAAAGGGATTCCCCTTTTCTTTAATGTTTTTTTCTGATACCAATGGAAGACACTCTAGCTCTCCAAAACCTATTCTCTCATGAATGTGTTCCCTGCTTACACACACACTCATGACACTTTCACTGTATATTAAACATTTCTGTAAGCAGGTTAGAATTTTAAGATTGCTACTGAGAAGACAAGAGCTCCTAACTGGAGCTAGTCTTCAGTTCTGAGCCAATGGGTCAGAGTATCCCAGAGGCATATGCTCACATTCTATCATCCTACTTGATGCTGTTGTCATGGCAATTGACCACTGAAAACAGGAAAATCCTGAAAGTCATTAGATGTTATAATTTAGACATATAAGGATTTTGCTGCTGTGGGAAAATCCAGCACTAGACTAAAATAACATACAGCAAGTATCCTCAATCATAGAAGGCAACACAGTGCAAGACACTGACTGCAAATTTTCATATGATCTTTCACAAAAAAGGAGTTTGAAAAAACAAAACAGACACAAAATGCTGTCAGTTTGGAGTCTATTTTGGTAAGTGTGGACAGTCTTGATGTAAGAATCAATGATGATAAAGATGACTTGCATTATAATGTCATATTTATTAATACTGATAAAAGTAGTGTAAAGAGGGAAAACACTGTCGGACTAAAGGTAGAAAATTATTTATTTCTAATGATATATCACGGGTATAGTATAGTATCCTAGTACACTAACCTCTTCATCTTCTCTGGGCCACATTTCAGCCCATTGCTGTAGTACATGCCATGTCTTCAAAACAAGGATAATTTTGTGCATCTGTGTAATTTTATACCATTTGCAACACTGCAACCCAGTCCCCTTCTCCCTCACCCTTGCTACCTTACAGGCTGACCAGGATGAAAGAAAAGAAGACTATGTGTTACATAACTCTTATTTAATATATACAGGTCACCAGCATCCTCAAGAGCTTGCCTGTGAAGGATTGACCACTGCAGTCAGACTCCATTTCTCCCTACCCAGATCCACCAACACTTCCATAATATCAAGAATATTTGATATTTGATAATACCAAGAGCTGCTAAAAAACCTAGAGAAACAGTCTAATCAATGATGGTATCACAAGGATACTGACCACCTGAGACTTTAACCTGTAACTAATGTTTAGTTGTACATTGAGCATTACGGTCTGTATACTTTTCAGTCACTGAAAGATGATGTCAGCTACTTTAAAACTGTTCACTACAACTTGATAAGAGGAAGACACACTTGTATATTCTTTAAAATTTGACACCAGCATCAAGATGTATTCAATTAAAGTGTCATGTCTCATCTAAAGTAGAAAAAAGAAATGAAGTAGCACAATAGCATTTAACAGCTGAAAACAGTGTTTCTGCCCAATTTGCTCTAATTACGCAGACTGAACAGGCTCAGTGTTACAAGCAACCATTAATTACCTGTTCTATACCCCATATACCCTTTTTCTTCAGAGTTTTAAAGCTAAGGTCCAAATTCTTTTCATAAAAGATTTGCACATAGAAGTTGAAGTAATCCAGTAATTCTCCTTCCACACCCAAAAAAACCTTTACTTGGTACTTCATTTAGTGCAGATGTTTAATGTCACTGCTAGCATACTTATAAGTCACTAAATTACTCCTAAGAAAAACCCCCGAGTGAAATACCAAATTCAGATCAGCACATTTGCCAGCCATGTACTTTAAATTATATCCTAAGTTGTTTCATGGCACGACTGCTGTTTTTCACATTGATTAGTAGATATTTTTACTCATATTAAATTGTTGAAGGACAGAATGCATCATGACAAGAATTTAATTTCAGAAAGTTTACCTCATCATATTTTGTAGTCCCTGTGAAAATCGTATATAATATAGTTAACATTATTATTCCTTGTGTTTTTTTTTTTTTAATTTCCCTCCACCTCTCTAAATTTTGAAAAGGAATTGAAATTAATGCAAACGAACTGTTTCTTACTGCCTATTTGAGATAACCATTTATGTCTCTAGAGCACAAAACTACTTTTCTCTGAAAGTGATTTTGGCAAAAGTAGCGGGTTTGTGGATTGGCCTTACGAAAACATTAATTCCCATTAGATTTATGGAGCTCTGATGAATACAAAGCTAAAGCTACTTAAAACAAGACTATGCAAACACAGTCCTTTAATGGGAAGGAACGTTTTGGACCTCTTTTACTCAACAGAGTACTTGTGATAGAGGACCATGAATAACTATTGTTAGACAGCAGGAATAATGCTACATAAAACAGTTCTGAAAGCCTTGTTGCAAAAATGTACACATTCATTTACTAAGGGCAAAGAGCTAGCTGTAAAAACAAATAAAGAACAACCCTGTTAACGTGGAATTTGGCTTTGAAATAATTTCATTATTTAGGTTAAGGTCTTCTCCTTACTTATACAGGAGTTTTGAAAGCTAATTCCCTGATCTTTGAGAAGAGTGCAGGCTACACGCAGTCCCTTAAAGTAAATGGCTGAGGCCACAAACACATGTGCTCCACACACTGCTGGATTTCCATCTATATATCTCCAAAAGGAATTGTCTTTCAGAACAGACATTGTGATATGCCTAGATTTAAAGTATTCACAATCTGTCAATATTGTAACCTGAAGATAAAAAAGAGAAGCATGTGAATGCTCTTAAGAAAACCCACACTATGATGTTACAAGAGAGACAGCTAAATGTGAAATGAGGAGAATGTTACTAACAAGAAAATAAAGACTTCAGCTGAGTTCAGCCTAACAATAACCCCAGTGTAAAGACATCGAGACAAGGAGTCTACACGGAAAATTACAATTAAACATGTTGTATTTACAGAAATTATGCATTTCACTGCAATTTTGATAAAGGCATGTTCCAGTTACGACAGCTAAGGAGCCCTCCTGAAGCTATTTATTTTTATAATCCACAATGTGAGTCTTACGTTTTCTGTCTCCTCTTGTTATTCCAGTTATTACATGCTGAAGCCATTTCATGTTGTGGGTGATTGGAATAGGTGAAATAAGAGAAAAACAGTGAACTAAGCAACAGGAACTACTAACCATTTTACTCTGGGAAAGTACACCTTTTTCAGGCTTTCAATCAAGGGTTTAAGGTAGGTTGCAAGGTTTCTATCACATAACTGATAATTCTGATTCAGTTTGATATTCTGAATCTTTAGTAATCATCATCATCAAAACCACCTCACACCAAGAGAAGTAACATGAGGAAAATGGAATCGGAATGATCTTACCAAATGACCCGCTGCCTCCTGTGAGAGTAAAGAACCCTTAGATGGCTCCCTCTCTTTCTCCTGTTTGTCCCTATAGGAGATGAAAGTATCTTGTGGAGGTTTTTGTACTTCCTAAACCACTTGATTTTGCTGCAAGGATGAGTACTTTTCCCCTCCTAAACACAAAACAGATGTAGACTTTGCAACTTCTGAAGGATTTTGTTTCTACCCTAGCAATTCACTGTCTTTACCAGTGCGTTGAAGCAAACAACATGATGTTGTGCATTGCTGCCACAGGTATCAGTACTCCCCATACCCATCCCCCAAATTTGGCCTCTTTTCAGCCTCAAGTCTGAGCTCCTCAGCATTTCTTAGCCACACTATACTTTTAATGCACTGCATATTCTTGTAAATTAATTAATTGAAAAGGGAAGGAAATACTTTACTCAAGATTCTCTTCACAAATCATACTCATATTTATATAAAAGGTCACAGTCCAATTCTCTAGAGTCTTAAGTAGTTCCAAAGTTTGCTCTCTTCCTTTTTTCCCTTATCTCACTAGTCTCGCTCATCTTAAAAATTAATGATTTCTCCTCTCACCAGTCTTGTCCTTAGTAACCTTCAGCAAGTACAAAGTCACTCCATTTCCACAGACAATCAGCTAAGATTAGTCTCTTATTAGAGAGGTGAAACAGCATCTCACTGCTTCTACCTCAGTTATGTCGCCTGTCAGAAAAAACACTCCCAAATTCATGTCTGTGAAAGCAAAAGTCTTAATTTCATCATACAGACTTGCCTTTCTTTTGCAACAAAAGAGCAACGATGCTGCATACTTGTGCGAAAACTCACAAAAATGCCTTTCTGAAGGCCCTCTTGGGTTTGGTGTAACCTTATGGATAGAGGCTTTCCATTCAATAAGACTGAAAACACAGTGTTCCCTTCCTAATAGCCCACTCTCTTCTACCTAATTGCCAGAGTGTGTATGTACCTCTCACAAGCACATCTACTCAAAGTAAATACCGAGGAAAAAGCTGTGATCCACGGGCGAGGGAAGTTATCTGCCTCCCTAGGGAGATACTTCCTACTAGTCACTAACTGCTTATTCTTAGTAACAGGCAGTAACAAGTTCCCATCAATCTCAGGCAATGCAGCCCCCAGAGGCTCTGTGTGACACTGTGCTTCCTTTTGTACTCCTGTACAGATGTAACAGAAGTTTGGAGTCCTTTAAAGTCTCCCTCAGAGTAATACTTAACTAGTCAACTATATAGAGAAAAAGAGCTGTTTATAGCTTCTAATGATTTACTACCAGAACTCCTTACAGAAACAGAATTATTTTTACTGGACTGTTTAAAGAATTGAAAAATATTGCCTCTTCTCCCAGTAGACTACTCTGCCAGCTATTGTTTACATTGTGCTAATTAATACTCAAAAATACACTCTTTGGTTTAATCTGTTTAAGAATATATATACTTAGAAAGTGAAGGATTGATTCTTCAGTTACATGTGTCATGCCTTCATTTCATTTAAGCTAATACAAATTTACAGTATTTACCACAATCACTAGGCCTGATTCTAAGCTTCTCTATACCTTGGATTCATAGAAATTACCTATGAGTAATAAGGTCTCATCCTATTGTCCTGTGACATCTGTTTGTGTTCATTGCTGGTATCCCTCAAAGCAATACTGTCTGAAGACAAAGCAAGAGCCTACCATTCTCATTGCTTGCTGGTTTCTACGAAGGCTGCAGTGTTCTCTTGTTTGTTTTGAAACAAGAACCTCTTCCTTTATTCTCAGTTGAATTTTTCAGGATCCTCGTTTCAAGCATTGTTCTGAATTTCTCCACATGATTGAGTCTTTTAATGTTTTTATCTTTCTATGAAAAACCCACCACTTTGCATCATCATTTAAAAAACTGGGACTGACTCTGATACCCCCAACAAATAACACTTCTCCATCCCACAAATCTTTCTAGCTGTTCTGTAGACATTGCCCAGTTCTTCCTATCTCTTGAAGATGTTGACCCCAGAAACAGATACAGTGTTCTAGTATTTGTTAACTATTCTAATCCTATTTCTCAGAAATAATTTTGTATTTGCACAAGAGTAATGGCCATACAACCACTTGTACCCTACACTTAACACATCATCTTCCATGAAGTTTACTGCAATAATCCTGAGGCTTAATTGCTTATTATGTCAGCTAAACCCTTCTGTAGAAAAGTATCAAGTCACAATTCACACTGCCTTCTCACCCAATTTAAACATAGGATGTTTGTTCTCCCCTTTTGTGACATGAAAACTTCAGTTAAACCACATACAACTGTCTATGGCGTTGCAGAATTCAGTTCTGTTGTATATAGCTACAAGCGATAGTAACCATCTATTATCACAGTGCAATTAAAGAACCACTTCACCTCCATCCAAACCATAGAATCATAGCATTGTTACGGTTGGAAAAGACCTTTAAGATCATCAAGTCCAACCATTATCTAACTCTACCAAGCCCACTTCTAAACCATGTCCCTGAGCACCACATCTAGACAGCTGTTAAGCACATCCAAGGATGTTGATTCAACCACTTCCCTGGGCAGCCTGTTCCAGTCTTTGATAACCCTTTCACTGTAGAAGTTTTTCCTAATGCTAAACTAAAGCTCCCCGACATAGCTTGATGTCATTTCCTCTTGTCCTATTAGTTGCAATTTGCGAGAAGAGACCAACACCCACCTCTCTACAACCTCCTTACAGGTAGCTGTAGAGAGCGATAACATCTCCCGTGAGCCTCCTTTGCTTCAAGCTAAGCAACCCCAGTTTCCTCAGCTGCCCTTCATAAGATTTATTCTCAAGACCCTTCATCAGCTTAGTTTCCCTTCTTTGAACACACTCCAGCATCTCCATATCTGTCTTATACTGCGGCGCCCAAAATTGAACAGAGTACTCAAGCAGTGGCCTCACCAGTGGCCTCAGACTTCTACCTGAATTTTCTAATAATGACAATAATGATTGAAAGTGTAGATTGTTCATTAATGCTTATATCTGATTACATACAGTCATTATTTATCCAGGTCTTGTTTTGTTAACATTTTTCTCAGATGAAAATCAGTTGAAATCATGTAACTCTGTTACTGATGGTAAATTTTTACGCAGTACCCTGAGCTGCACATTGCAAGGGAACAGTTTCATTGCTTGATTTGATAACAAAGCTTCCAAACCATCCAGAATTTGGCAGTCATCATACACTAGCCATGTTCTTACTTTCTTTTACAAAGCCTCCTCTCCTGGCCGCAGAGTCAGCACATCAGCACTAGGCAGACAGTGGGTTGAGTCAATAAGGCCATTTTGCACGTATGAAATTAAGTTCATCAAATAATAATGTAATGAATTAGTCACATTTTACAAAGGCATCCTACTTCTAATACTGTACTGCTATGCTGATGTTTGGAAATGTGAAATAGATAGGCATGTGGAATTTTTTTATTTTGTTTTTCAATTCATAAATATTATTTCAAAACTAAAACCAAGTTACAAGATTAATGACAGCTGGTCAGAATGACTTGTATAGCTTTTAAGATTAGGAAACTGAAAGAAACGTTTCCTCAGCATTTGTGGAAGAGGGTGTGTGGAAGAATCGAATAACTGATGGATAACCTTGTTTCAGAAGGCAGCTCTTCTGCCAAGTCATGTTCATTTTCATCTAATCCAATTAAGAAAACATAATGCAATCTAGCTTACTACTTTTCCTGTATCAATTTCCCATTTGAAAGATGTTCATTCATAACTGCGTACACAACAATCTTCAGGAGAAACAGTTCAGTGCTATGTATCACTACCAGGAAAAGGGCAAGTCTAGACTCTACAAAATCTGCATTCTTGTTCATCCAAAAGGGTTCTGTCTGCAACATAATACTAAAAAAATATAATACTTTATTACCATTAAATGGAATAGTGTCACCCCAGTGGAAACCACAGCAATAGTATAGAGAGTTTAAAACATTTACCACAGCAGATGTGATTTTTTTTCAGTCTCTGGTAATATCTAGCTTTTTTAATACAAGGGTATTAAAAATGAATTATGCTATCAGACAGTTACACAAAAGTGTTACTGTATGTGATGAACTCAGCTCTAGACATAAAGGAAGTAACGAAAATAAAAATGGTAACGTAATTACTTGATCTAAATTATAACAGTGCCATAAGAAAGACATGCTTTTAACAAGGACTTGTTCATGTCCAGAACTCCTCTTTGTGTTATAAATTACTCTTTAGAAGACTATGGGTACATCACACTACAGAGCGAAAATCTAATATGTGCAGACATGCAATCTCAAAAAGGTCCTCAAGACTGGAACAGGACATTCACACAAAGACAGAAGACACAAATTTACCAGCTGTTGCCTGGTACCCCAGAGGCATAGCAGACTTCACAACTCAGAAGATAAACAACAGACAATTGCGTGCAACATCTAGCTTTAGCAGTGGTCAGAGGCCAAGAATAACAGAGAACACTACATCTTAACAGCAATAAAATCTGCCCAGGATCCCAGTGTCTGGCTTTGAAAAACCCTGCTAGTGACTGGGGCCCAACACTGCTCCCAATAAAGTCAACGAGGCTTCAATCAGAGAAGCCAGCACTCATAGCTTTTCATTTGCACCAGTGAAAACAGTTATGAATGGATAGCATCACAATATATGTTCTTACTAAAGATTTTTATAAGGTCAAACTGCTTGACTAAATCAGTTTCAGAAAAAAAGAAAAAATTTCAGGAACTGTTTTAAGATAAACTTGTTTTGGCAATCTAATGTCACAAAGTTTCCAAAATATTTTTTTCTGTCTGAAATAATAGAACCTTTTATTTGGGCCACAAGCTAATTTTTTATTATTTTTTTTTTAATAATGAATAAAAGTTTATTTTATTCATGGCCATTTCTCCTCAGTATTTTCAAATCACTACAGGTTGAGCCCAGTGTGAAACCACTAGCAATTTTTTACTTGGCGAAGTGATAGTAGACAACTTCAAGCACAAAACACATAACTAAAGCCTTCTAAGCCAGTACAGATCCTTGTACTACTCCCCTAACCCCCAGTATCGGGTTTCTTTTAGTGCAAGATGCAGCTCAGCACACACCAACCCATCAGAGATGGGCCATCCTCCAGCTATGAGCATCTGGGGGAAGTTGTGGGGAGGCTGTATGCTCCAGTTGTGCAGAGCCCTGGGTGTCTGATATGCTCTATCATTTAGCCTTCACACTGGCAAATCAAATAAAGATGCTATTTTGCTTCTTTTCACAGCTAATTGGCATTTTAATTAGTCTACAGTTAGAAGTGTTAATCATGCTATGAAGTGAGGTGATAACTCACAGCTAGTAAAATTTCCCACCATAGCTTTAACATACAATTTACCTCATTTGGGTTTTTTTGGGTAAAAAAACCAAAAAAGCACACCCACAGTAGTATAAACTCTTTTTCAAAGAAAACAGCTTCCAGGAATCCATTCCTAACAGAGGCTTTTTCTTCCTTCTATAAGATTATATGAATCCCTGATGAGTTATTCCAAAAGACTCAAAATACAGTAGCTTTATTACTTTCATTTTGATAGGTTCATAAAGATATATGCATAATAGCCCAGATCCCTCCCTCCCATAAGCTTCCTTCCTTCACACCACTGATAATATTGTATAAACAAGTCTTGTCCTTCTATTTTTCAGGTATTCTACAGATGAAAGACTTTTCACTCTAGCAAATTTTCAGAAAAGAAAGTTGTGCTTGCTATTAAAAACATGGAGCAAAAACATGTTGGATGATGCATATAAGTACCTGAAAAGGAACAGCAGTGTGTGTGTGTATATATATATATATATATGCCACCATTTAATTTTTTAAAGAATGTAAGCCCTTCACAAAAAATATTTTTAAATTAATCATTCATTTGCTTATTTATTTGGGGATTTCACATCTGCAATATGATTTATCTTGTACAAAGCTTGGCCATCTGGCTGTCGTGAAAGCCTGAAAGAACATACTAAAAAAAAATGGCTAAGAGATCCCTTTCTCTTGCTAATATTATGGGTGTGGTGGGGCTGTTCTGGCAGTGTGTACATGCATGGATCCAGCAAAGGATGGCTATAACATTGCATAATCTACTCAGAGGTTTTCACTTCAGCTATTGGATACAGTAATCCTAAAATATACTCAACACTTACGTGCATTGTTTTCAGTGACAGAGGTAAGAAAAGGTAGCATTTGGGAAGTTGAAGGTGCCCATGTACACAGATGCATCTCTGATTCCAAGAAGCACATTTAATAAAAACTTCCCTATCAGATGCAGATATTAAGATGAACTTCATTCTGTCACAATAGGAAGCGTGCAAAAAGTTTCCTAAGTTACATCAACTTACCAGACACTGTAAATATTCCTAGAGTGTTTCTTTGCAAAACATTTTGTTTTATAAATCTAAAGGAAGAAAGGGAATGCCAAGTTTTTTCCTTTTATTTTACTTTTTTAAAGTGCTCAACAGGATCCTACATCAATTGGCCATACCTGTGAATCAGTTTAGCGCAAGACTAACATACCATCATCTGCAACTACACAGAATTCTCTATTGTCATGCTTAATTCCTGACTGCAGATGAACCAAAACACAATAAAAAAAGATGTCCTTACACATTCAGTAGTGTCATTTTGGAGGGAAATTGGACAGATTGTTTCAAAGTATGTGCAAACAGTTCAGATATATAAAATCTCTTTTTTTTTTCCCTATTGAATGTTGACCCTCAAGTCAGCAAGAACACTTAATCCCATGTCAGTAATTTGCATAGGCAATGATCTGTTGTTAAAATCTTATCAGGGTCCTTGAAAATTCATATACATCTTGTATCTTCACTAAATATCAAACTTTCAACATAATAAAATGCACAAAAATCACAAATAAGTTGATGTTCAAAATACGTATTGCTCAGACAATTTCTTAGTAGAGGTACCTTTACATAAATAGACATAGCAAAAGGAGGAAACCAGCTTCAAAAACATCACTTTCACACACATCATGAAAACTTCTGATTAAGAAATGAGGCAAGGGTGGCTACAGATCAGCTCCACATGGTGTTTCATTTCCCATGTGAAATATGGATCTTGGCTCCATGAGCATGTCTTGGAGCCAGAACTGAGGGAGGGAGGAGGAAAAAGGGATTATTTGCAGGCCAGAAAGAAGTGGATGCGATCACAAGTATGTGACCAGAGCCCCCCGACACCCCCCTTTTTAAAAAAAACAAGCAAACAAACAAAAAACCCAACAAGATTGCACTTTTATAGGCCAAGGACTACAGAAGTACTATATTAATCCTTCCTCAATCAAGGGGGTAAATTCCATGCACAAACCTTTGACTTGCAGTACACAGAAATATGTGGGATGGAATATACATATTGTTCATAGCATTTCTTTTCTGTTTCACACCAGAAATTACTAGAAATCTCATAAACCCTTTCAGATTAATCTAGACAATTTTTCACTCAGTGAGGTTCATAAATTATGTTTAAAAAACTCCACAAAACTATTTAAGCAGAATCTCATCCAGTATTACTTTAGTGCTCAATGCAAAGATGGTCCTTTTTATTGAGGCATCTTCTCAGTGTTTTTCAAAACAGGATTAATCAATCAAGTAGCAAAATAAAAATACACATGGCAAGCATTTGTTGGTGTCAGAGTCAGATCTGGACTTTAATTTCTTAGGAACGATGAAACTATGTAAGTTCAACACTAATTATATATTATTTTTCTCCCCATTTCCTCAATATAAAAAATAATGTGACTGAATTTTCCCCCACATGATCTGAAACTCATAGTCAACACTGAAAGAGACCATCACCACCTGGACATGCCAACAGATGTTTTCTGGCCAGTCACTGTAGGTGTATTCCCCTCTGTCTTGCACACTATCCAGCTATTCCTATTGGAAGCTGTCCACACTAAACTGCAGAACAGCCAAAAAAGCTGGTCTTTATGAAGAACAGGTGGACTTTTTTCTTTTTCTTATTTCAAATCAAAGATACTTGAAGCCTCAGAACATGCAGTGTTCTTGCTCACTCATTCACCACCTCATACCCACCTGCCATGAGCTGGCAGCAGAGTACCATTTCCTCACTTCACAACTCAACTTGCCAGGAGAAGGCACCAGAGGTTGTTCTGGAGAGGCAGTGAACATACTGCAAAACCTGTGCATCTCCCAGCAAGGCCCCACATTTACAGCCTCACCCAAGGTCACTCCTTTCCTATCTTATCTCATGCTCTCACCTGATTAAACATACACACACACAGACTAATGTCCCATCACACAAAACCACGGATAAAAAACTTGGCTGATGAGTTTTATCAAATTCTGTCATTAACTTTAATTTAATCTTCTCCTACTTCCACGAAGAAAGACACAGTAAGTATTTTGGCAAAGGTCCTTCAGTTCAGATTCTCTCGGAATTAGTTATCAATACTATTATATTAATGTACCCAGGAAAGATACGTATGTAGACTTAGGCATTGTAGTATCAGGGACCGTAGGTCTCGCATTAGTATATATCACATAGTCTATAGCTAAACATAAAAACCAAAGTTATTTAAAGGATTATGAGAAAATCATTTATCTCATTTTATCTATTTTGTTTTATTTGATCAAGATCATTAATATCCAAAGGTCTTGTTTGTATTAGTAAAAGTAGTCATATAAGAAAATGAATCCTCATCTGGGAATCTTTCTTTCAGTACCAGTGAGGGCTGATGTTCAGATCAAGCACAAATTTTCAAGTGGGTTGTATATTTCACAGATATTTTCAAAGATCTGGCTTTATAATGCCCAGATTTAGATGCAGCAGAATACAAACAGCTCAATACACAAATAGTATTTTAGTTAAATACATAGCATGTTCTCAAAACTATCATCTTCTCCAATTACACTTACAAAAGAACATAGTTGGCCATTTTGCCACCTTCCAAACACCATAACATCTATTAATACTTCAAAAAGATGTCATGTTCAGAGCTTTTACTCAATCATAAAGCTTCCCTTGTATACCCAAAGGTTACTAAACTTTTCATGGTTGACTGAAATTTATGAGTCACACGAGAAAGCTGCTTGCATGAGTAAGGCTTTGTAACTAAGCAAGTGGAAGGTAGCTCTAACCATGGAAATAAAGTATGTTATGCAAATAACTCCAGTAAATATGGCATGATGGAGGAGCAGCATTACAAAGGCAAAATACCAGGGAAAATAAGTCATAGGGGAAAAAACATAACCTTAATATGGTACAACAGATTTTTATTCATTAAACAGGTACAAAAATAGAAGCAGCTCCTGTAAAGAAAAACAAGATTGAGGTTTGTCATCACGGAAAGCAATCTGAAACAAGGACAGAAAGCAATCCCAGTAAAGTAAAAGATAAAAGTCAGGACACAGAGATTCACATAGCATCTTGAAAACTGATACAGGTTTAAAACCTTCACTTTTTCACAGCCACAAAGTGAAAGTGGCAAAGATCAAAGCTATAATGCTTTAGGAGGATAGGAACTGATTCATCATTGCAAAGGGTGCCTATCTTGATCAGCTGCTAGGGAAACATTAGTTTCAACTAGATTTTGGGGGAAAGTATAAAATAACATATTATTGTCATTTGAGCACCCTGAAATATGCACATGTAGGGCGCTCCTATTTACCACTAGACATTCCTGAAAAGCTTCCAACTTTCACACAAAACATTCCTAAAGTGAGCAGTCTGCTGAGGACAATAACTGAGAGAAAAAGTTTTTAAAAATCCAAGTGTAACTACTTATAGAATTAGTCTTCCACTATCTCCATGACATTATTTGTATCAACTGACAGAAAATAAAAAAAAAAAAAAGATAATCAGAGGTTGCAAAGTTAGGCAGGACAGATGAAGGAAGAATTAGCAGTTGTTTCAGTGCTTCCCCATATTTTTCTAGAACATTTAAACCATTTGTTTTCAACATCTCTGGGACCTGACATTGCTGGGTTACATTTGTGTGCATGTGTTTGCCAAAAGGGAAGAAGCTCCATGCTGCAGGAGCTGCCTCATCCTAATGGAGAAAACGTGACCTGCACTCCAAGACCAAAGCTGGCCCATGGGAAAATGGCTTAAAGACAGAATCCAGAAAAGTTGGTCATTACTGCTGCTTTAGTACCGGTGCAGTACACACTGGACATGGCCAAAAATTCACACCAGGAATGAATTAACTAGGCTCCAACAACAAGGAAAAAACAAAGGCAAGGAAGGGCTCATCAAGAAGCAAAAACTCTAAGGGGTACAAAATACAAGAGCAAAATATGGATTACAGATACAAAGGAAACAGCAGTATGGTCCTGGAAAAGTGTTTCTCTTGCTATGCTGGGAAATAAAACTTGGAAGTGCTATGATGAGGGATATTAGGATGATCATCAGAAATCAAAGAAACTCTGCTGAGGGGAATGGGAATCAAACCAAAAGAAAACTAGATATATTTAAGAAGGTAAGATGTAAACATAGTTAGTTTCTCTGTAGGCAACAGATCCAGAAAGCTCTGGTTTATGTCTAAAGACTGAAAATTTACAAAGTATCAAAAATTATACAATAGATTACATCTACAGACCGATAAACTAATAATGTGTTTGCATTTGGAACAGATTAGATTGTCCTTGTTTTAAAATTATTTGTAATTTTAAAGTAACATATGACTGTAATGCATAGTATATGCTACTCCACAGCCAGTGATTGTTTATAATTCACTGGTTTAATGGGACAAAAAATAAAAATGAAGTTATTCTTTATAATGTGTCTTTGTAGGAGGAAGTTACTACTACAAGTAAATCCGAATGGATAATTTACAACTCTTTTCCTCACGTGCATTTCTTTTTTTTTAAATTCAAACTAGCCCATAAGCAGATTGTGGAATTTTAATGACTATACTGAAAAATTCCAGTAATAACTCAAATAATGAAATTCTTCAGTGAAAAGCTCTAAAAATAACTGCAAATAATTCATTTCATACACATAAAATGGAACATGCATTACTTCATCTGATTGGCAAAGTCAATGGTATCTATCTTCTCTAGTTGAATGACTTTGTGAAATACTACAAGGAAAACCCCAAATTCTGAGTTTTACATTAAAGTACACACAAAACCAGAAAACTTTCTGCTAATGAAATAATTTATAGATAGAAAATTCATTCAAATGCTCTTAAATTAATGTTAAGGACAAGTTGAGGATCTAGAAAGCCAACACAGCTGCAAAAGCCCTGCCAAGCTTTTCAATACATCTTTCACATTTTCCTCAGTTAAATTTTTCATGTTGATCAGACAGAATCAGTCCTCTGATTAACACTGCCCTCACCACTGGGTCCTTACTTAACTAACCAGCATCTCTACAGTTGTATCATATACAGATCAACCTCATACTACACTGGGGCACACCAGAGCTGGAAGAGAATGCAGACTGGGTGGGAACAACTGCTCTTACAATAATACAAACTCAATTACTTAACTTTTAGGAAATATAAGAGACTGGAACAGGGGGATAGTGTTGTTCATATGATCACTCTAAAGCCAAGCAAGCCAAAGACAACAAGAGAGATGCCTGTAATTCCACACAATGAAAGAAGCTGCAGCCACCACGGGAGTTGTCCTGTGCTCTAGCTTGCATTTTCCAAGAGGAATTGCAAGACAGATTTTATCTCAGCCTAAGTGCTCATACACTGATCACTTTTGCTTTCTTTCACATCTGTTACAGTGCTCAAAATTTGTGTTAAGCTCTACAACATGCAACTCCCAGAACTGCTATTCAAGCACACAAGGGTTCAGTTTTCTTCATATACTAACCACCCAGAGAGCTGAAACAATATCTGACGTAAGAGCAATCACAGCCCTTTGATCAAACTCCGCAAATCAGCCAGTGCTAATATCCAAAATAGCAGCACCAAGTGCAAACAGTTTACATTTCTGAAACCCATACTGACTCCTTTAAGCAAGCAGGCAAGGTCTGAGTCCAGTGGCATAAGGTTAGAGAGTTCACACCATGCTGTTCTCAGCACAGGAACAAAGAGACAGATAGTGAAGATTTTTCAGCTCTCCTGCCACAAACAGAAAAAGCAATGCTTCCCGAGAGCCCACTCCATGGGACAGATATTCAACAGCACTAGAGTACACAACTGAGGTACAAACTACTTCTATTTTTAAATCATCTGAAAATCTTGACTTACCCTGAAAATCCCTAACATTCAGTGATTCTGTGAAAAAAAACCAAACCAAAAAACAACACAGGTTTCTAATCTTCTATATCTAGTGTAAAATATTAATTTTATGATCAGCTGTAGCAATACTGATTTATTCTAGGTGATGATCACACACAGATACTTTGAAAAACAAAAATCTCAGTGAGAAAAACAGCTGACAGTCAGCACTGTCCTCCCAGCTATCTGCTATCCAGAAGGCTCCCACCATTCTGAGAATTACTCTGGCTGGACTCTGTACAGAACAACTTAGCATCCATCAGCATTCACATATTTCATGACAGCACTTATGAATCTATTCTGGATGTACTTTCAAGCAATTTAAAAAAAAAAAAAAAAAAGCATGACAAAACATGGCTGATCCCACAGATTTCCTATTTTATTCACAGAACTCTTAACACTATACAAACTATTAAGAACATTTTCTTCCTAAGTCAAAAAACAAGAGTGCTTTTTTTTTCTCTCCTTTCTCCCCACATGTCAGAGTTTGTTCCATTTGGGAAATCTTGCAATTCAATCATTGTTTTCACTGAAAAAGAGGTCTACAAAAGTGGTTTTGAACTGTCTTTTCAAAAAATATCATCCCATTTTTTCCATTCATTTGCTCGAGTGTAAATAAGTGAATGGCTTCTGTCTGCATTTATACTTCCCCCACCCCTTCAGTTCTCTTTCCTCTATTCATAAACTTTTTAAATAACAAACTTTGCTTCCCCTCCATCTTTTGAGTCCTATAGAACTGGGTTCAGGAGTGCACAGAAGGCAATAGCACATTCCTCAACGCACAGGGTTCCACATGCGAGACTTTTACATATGTCCATATATTGGATGTGCTAAAAGTGCTCTGACCGCAAGAAATTGAACTGCTGCCAGTCACTGCAGCACAAATAAGAGAAGTCCGTATCTCCTTCCAACAACCACTTTAAAACCTATTTTGGTGCTTCTTCAAGTACTGCAAATAATTAAGTAAAATCCTGCTCAGAAAAATACTGTTTACATACAAAAAAATAGCTGAAAGATTGAGATATGTTTTCAAGTTATTTCTCCACAAAGTCTATTTGATTCACAGTTAATACCATGAAAAATAATTTCTCAGTAGGAAAAAAAAGGGCCCATATGAAAAACAGTAAGTACAGCACTGGTTGCAAATATGGCAGAGATATACTACATGCCCTTCCTGATGGGATTACTGCTCCAGGTTTGCTCATTAAATTGTGAGGAGCTGGCTGTTCACATTATTCTGTCAGGTGCTATCTGATGATAGGAAGATCTTCCCAGCATATTACAGCAACCAAGTGGCTTGACAAACATCCTGCAAAACTGGAATATTCTATCTCAGCAGTATGCAATGGAGTTTTGCCAAATGCCTAATAGCCCTATTATTTCTCCCTGACAGGCTGTTTTACAGAAGTTATTATTTTCTGATTACACTAAATTAAAGTATGGGTTGCTGGACAGAACAGAAGGATATTTACATTGGACCTCTGGCATCATTTTAATGAGATAAAGGGGCAAATACAAGCCAGAAATGCTCCATTCAGAGTGACATTAAAACTTGTTATACTATATTTTTACCAAAAAAAAAAAGATAATTTAATCCTTACTGCAATACAATTTTTTTTCACCCTAAAGGTGAAGTCACCAAAAAAAGAAGATGAAGAAGCTAGGAATAGGGAAATAGTCAACATTTCATAGAAGTGGGAAGAACTTAAGAGCAATGGGGCTGTGATAATTAAGACCAGCTGGAGATCCAGTCTTAGCAAAACAAGTCTCTTATACTCAAAGTGATTAACCCTCAAGAGTCAATAACATATAAGATACTAAATTGTGAAAAAAAATGTATGGCCTAACAAGTACAAGTAGTACACTGATAACAAAGCCCTCCTTGATTTTAAGTAAACTTTAGACTGAACATTCCCTACAGGTGTTTTATGTTGAGCAGAAGTATCTGCCTACTGTTGTCATTTATCTCACTTCTTAGGCACATGGCACTAATTTGACTAATTGGTGTCCCATGTAAGACAACACCCCCAGAGATACAAGCTATGAATTTGTCTAATAATTCACCTCCTTTTCTGTACCACTCAACTGGGCATAGAGCAGATAAAAGTGGATATGGAATGGGCAGAGACAGCTCTGCTGCCCCATCAGTGCATCACCCAGTGAAGATAAGGATGCATCTAAGATGAAATAATAGTATGGCAAGCAGACAACTACTATTTTAGACAACAAAAAAGTAGGAGATTGTTTTTCTGCTTTGCATGTCTTCTGTATGGAGACAAGTTACACATGGTCAGCATACAGCATACTCTGTTCATATGTTGACATGCACAGCAAACAACTATATATTGTTTTCTAATTTCAAAAAAGATCAACCTAATTGTAAATGGCAATTAAGACATAATTATTCTGGCCCCATATCCATTACCATAAAAATTAAATCTTCATGACATTTATAGTTTCCAACAATACAGTAAAATAAAGCTGCACAGCAAAGAAACAGAGCTTGCATCTATTATTTTAACCATGGGAAAAGAAAGATGGCACATATGTTAAAGATTAATCCTGATCAAATTACATAGAAATCTGTGCTTGTAGTAATGCCAAAGATGAGGAAACTGAAAAACCTAGCAAGGGTCATATCTGAAATCTAAGAATCAGAATATAATAGCCCTTCCATGTTAGTCTGCAATGCATCACTGATCCACATATGGACCAGCACTGTGGTACCTGAAACAGAACATAATGTTGTTGGTTTTGAGGCTGAACTTCCTGTGCGCATTTTCACGGCTAGTAAAGTTTGGTCAGCAGTGAATTAATGGAAAGCAAAGGGCAGCAAATACTGTTTTCAAATCTGAATCTGCATTTTGTTTTCCTTTCTGTCCCAGATCCTACTCCTAGCAGTCATTCGAACTTGGGTGGTAATACGCCAAAAATATCAGGAGAGCTGACCACAACTGGCGTGTTCTGAAGGGGGAACTGGTTTTGTCAAATCATACTGAACTAAGCCATTTGTTTCTCCACATACACTACTGAAGTCTAAAAAGAAAATCATAACCACAGCAATACAGGGTTTCAAAATAGCAGGCGCATCCACAGAGGCAGCCGGATCAGAGAATCTGCAACTGGTTTGGGTGTTCACAGAAAAGGAGTGAAACAGTCAAGCTGAGGAACTTCTGGGAGATCAAAACCTGAAACTACATCTATCAGGATGAAGTATTTGCCCAAATACTTTTAAAAGTTCATTTCAGCATGGCTGAATAACTTATTTTTCCTCCCCACATAATTTTATAGTGCACTGCTAAGGCTCAGGTAAATGAGATGTCTTGGGCCACCAATCTGGAGTTTCAGCCTCAACCTAAAAAATGTTCAAGCAACTGCTGCTTCAAAAGCATTGACCCACTGCCTACTGTGAATTTGGGATTAGACCTAGAAATTCATTACTGTCTTGTGGTCTCAAAGACATAACTTGCTGCCATGCACTATCTGAAGGGAAAGGGATTACATATAACATTAACAAATACATTTCAATTTCCCCTTCTGTTTTTAAAAACAAAATAAAGTAGTATTGAAGTAACCAGGCAATTCCAAAACCTCCAAGTTGCTGTAATTAGAAAAAAAAAATTTTTTTAGTATAACTTGTTGTAAATTCATGCATGGCTAATTGGTACCATTTGGACAACATTAGGTTAATTACAAAAAAAGCTCTTTTCCTTCCTGATGTAAATAGCCACAATAGTGTCTTCAGCTTTTTCAACATTGAGTAAATCATGTTTTTTCATCTCTTGTACAGGGAGTTGTCTGTTTCTCCAGTGATCCTGGCTGAACATTCCAGTTTGGATGCACAGCTTTTGATCATGTGTGATTAGAATTGCTCACAACATACCCAGAGTAGTCTCTTGAATTCCTGAACATGAGTATCAGTACTCATGCGTTGGGAACACTTCATTGGATACACATTTCATTTTTCCACAGCCATGTCACACTGATGGCTCAGTACTCTTCTTATGTAGGAAGAATACACAGTCAATGTACTCAGATCCTGTGACTGCTTCCAGCTGTGAGCCTCCAGAAGAGATGCTCTGATTCCCAGGTGCCCAGCCCTGGGGTTTGTTTTATTGATTTTCTATTACTTTGGTCTCCAAGACTGTCCAGTACTTTCCTTTGTAATATAAAACAACTGTCTTTATGGTCCCTCCTAAATTGTTGTCATCAATAAATTTCATCAGCAATCCCACTGTTTATGCCAAAGTCATTAATAAAAAAAACACAGAACA
The DNA here is from genome assembly GCA_028020825.1 of Podargus strigoides. Lineage (NCBI taxonomy): Eukaryota > Metazoa > Chordata > Aves > Caprimulgiformes > Podargidae > Podargus > Podargus strigoides. The sequence goes on along the minus strand of CM051628.1, from coordinate 13,796,061 downwards.
AAAGTAATTCTCTCCGAGCTAATCTCGAGGAAATTAGTAATCTGCATCCAGACATTTTTTTCACAACTATTAATTGTTGACCATATTTTAAAGTTTCTTATTTGCTGTTTACATTTTCTACCACTTGCCATCTTAATTAATAATTTGCCATTATTTCTCCCAATCCCTAACAAAGAGTTTTCCAGTGTTAGATTTAAATTGCAAAAACTCCAGAGAATAATAAAGCATAAAGTATTTAAAATTTCTCTGTAAACTCCTGTTTTGAAACTATTAACTCTCATGTTCAACCCAAATGTGCTGCACAAGATATTTCAAGAACTTGACTGTGTGCTGCCTCGTATCATTAGCACTTACTAAACAGAAATTGGAACAACTGAAAGCTGTCTGATTTCTTACTTTATCCAGAGTTTACCACTTGGCTGTGGTAAATGTTCCCAGCTACTGTAATGTTCCCAGATACTTTCAAGAATACGACTAAAATGAAAAACTGATTTCATTCACAACAGCTTAGAATGAATTTTGGCAGGACACCACAGATTGCTGTGGTCAGCCTCTGACTCTGAAGTAACTGCCTGTTATTCTATTCATTGAATAAACACCCTTCTTGCCCCCAGTTCTCGCCATAAGAAGCCAGCACAGGAGTTAGTGGTCAGAGTATGCCTGTTTATATCCTTTATATTTTAGTATCCAAACATGCAGACAAGCAGCACATCGTGACTAATAGAACTTACATTGCTCCGGCACCATCCAACGTTTTTGTCTTTATAGAGAAAATTATACAAGATGAACTGATGATACTCTATTGCTAACAGTAATGAGCATTCTACCTTCTGATCTAGAATGGTTCTTTTATGCAAAAATGATTGTAAGACTATTTTAGCAGGTAGAGAAACAAAGACAGGAAATTCAAATATTTATGAGCATTTCACAGCAGGTAAGTAGCAGATCTAGAAATAACACAGTATCCCAGCCCTGTTACAAAGATCTCTTCACTCAACTGTATATAAAGCATATGTCATACTATTACTTTAATAAAGGCAATAGCATAACTAGACATCATCTGCCCAGCTTCCAAGTCCTTCAGATGAAAACCTAGAGATAGAGGCAAAGTTGTTGTTCTGATTCTAGCTCCTGGATCTGACTTTATTTAAAATATCATTTTTCTCTATGAAAGCAAAATAAGCTTAAAGTAGGTCTCTAGCATTGTGCAGGAACTTGAGCTGCCTCCATGCGCTAGAGGTTAGAAATATGAAATGTAAATAAAAGTGTCAAGAGAACGAGACACACAAAAGAGAACGTTTTAAAAGTGAGGATGTAGGAACAATTTTATCAAATACAGGAACTTTCTTCCCTGTAGAATTTCCAGCTCCCAGCAGGCTATAAACTTTTCTTACTGAATGCACGACAACCAAGTATTCAGATGTCACATGGCCTCCAGAGACACAAAGGAACAACAGTGCTATTCCCCCTTAAAAAGTATTCAACTATGGATCCAAACATGAACGTACCTGTACAATTTTTAATGTCAGTTATTCTTAAGTATTGAAGTACTGATATTGTCTATGGCTACATTTTGGGGTATTTTCCTTTGTGGATTTTTTTTTCATTTATATCGTATAAACCTCTTATTCTGATTCCTATTTTAATTTCGATTTGATTCTGCTATAGTATTTGTCTCTGACAAGTGGCTAACAAATGAAGCTTTTCTAAAGAAAAAAATTGTACCTACTTTGAAATAAGCTGGTACTGAAGCTGCTTCCATAGGAGCTAGCAAAAAAATTGCACTTGTAAATCCTTACTGCTTATTACCTATACTGCAGCTTCTCTATACAGCTTTACTTTACTCATAACCTTTTTTTTATTAGCCAGTCATGGTTTTCCCATATGAAGACTTGTTTTACGGAAAATTCACTCATCTTTGAAACCTCAAGATTTCCACTAAGACCAGATCCAAAGAAACTGGAAGTTTAACTAAGACTTTGGAGTTTACAATGAAAGATGTTGCTATTTGACTCAGTACCTATGTTTAGCCTGTACCTAGGGCTAAACTGTAGCAGTTGTTCTACCACCCAATGATCCCTCACCAGGTGAGAAGGGTAATCAGGGAAAAAAGGGAGAAGCCCTGTGGGCTGAAGTAGAAACAGATTTAATGAAATAACAAAACTAATACACTCACCAACATAAAGTATGCAAGGTTCTACTCAGCCTGGTCCTTGGGGTCAGCAGCAGGAGCAGAAGGCCAAGAGGGAGGAGCCACAGGAAGAGGAACTCCTCCCTTGCTGAGCTCCCTTCTTTTATAACGAGCATGATTAAGTAGTATGGGATACACCTGTGAGTAAGCTGCCTTGATTAGATCTCCCAGCTGACCTGGGGCTACTCATGGCCTGTCTGCATGGCTGGCCCATGGGTCTATTGCTAGGAAACCAGGACACTCAGCTGCATAAACTATATGTTAGTCTCTCATTTGCTTTGTTTGTATTTTTTCTTATTTGGATTGCACAGAGGAAATACTAATACTCACCAAATGAACAGAGAAGCAACGTGAGCCTGGGATCATCCATGACCAAGTAACAGTGAAGGAAAAGAGATCATTCCATTTGTTACAGATTATAACATATTTTTACAATGTGTTTTGACTCTTTATATTATTGCCCGTTATGCTTGGTATATGCACTAAGCTACAACAATATTCAGCATACTGAGAACTGCTTATACATCTTGTGTTTAGAAGTGCTTGCTGTGTTTATGTTTAAACCAGATAAACACAGATGGTTTCCCCCTCCACATCTATATATTAAATCTAAATAGTAAATCTCCATTTATTTTGACTGTCTTGACAAGAATCCTTTGAAATGATAATGCATTTCATGTAAAAAAATTTTTTCAGTTTTCCCATGTTACAGGGAATCTCCTGGGAAGGAAAAAAAAGGCACTTTTAAAACAAAGAAGTTCCATTAATAGAAAAATATTTTAAAATGGTAAAAATGGAGCAGACTCAGAGCTTACTACTTTTTGTCTATGAACTGAGCATGAGGGTTTGTGGGGTTTTTTTTTTCTGGATTTTTATTCTTTTAGTTAATATAAATAGGGCTAGCAGGAGAAAAGTTTTGGTTGAATTTTATAGTTTGCATTATAACTGAAGAATGAGGTGCCATTGAATATTATGGCTTGTTTTCATTTCAACTCTACCAGTTCAACTGATGATATGATTATCAAATGGCTTAGCAGACAGAGGAGACTGCAACTGCTCTCACTTGGAGAGTGACCGGATACCCTCTAACACCTTGTTTTGCCAATTACTAGGCCCAGTACAAAGGACACAGGCAGCAGCAGAAAAACAATCCAGTAAGCAGATTCTATTGCACGTAAAGGAGTCAGTATATAGGGGATTGCTGGGGGTACAAACAAGTCAGACAAATCACACATAACAGATATCAACCCCAGCGACCCCAGGAATGACATAGCATGACCCATAATGGATAGAATAAACAAAGACACAAGGTATCCCATAGAAAAAATGGGAGACAACCAAGTCAATAGGGTGATGACATACGATAGAGGTAACCCCATGTTGCCTCCCCACAAAGCCCGCGTTTATAAGTGCCAGACCTGACTGGGGCCCAGTTGCATGAAGAGTCAGGAGGTCCTTCCCCAACAGGAAACTCTGTGAAGTGCATCCACCTCACAGACAGACACTCCAACTCTCCCTGCAAGTGGTCCCAGCTTTTATGCCCAAAGCAGGGCACCTGGCACTCATTTACCCAATGCAGGGCACCTGGGGCTTGTTCACCCAAGGGCTTTCCTTACAAGGCCAGCCACACCTTGGAGGAAAGCCAAAAGGCAAACTCATCCTCTCCTCTTAAAGGACCATGGGGCCCACCCATATGTCAACCTTAATTCAGGGCTTGGGGTTCAGACCCCAGCACTTCACACCTCCACACCCATTTCTTGTTTGCAGAGCCCAAAGAACCTTTCAAAAGTAGGAGAATTATAACCAGGTTCTCTTTACAGATGGGGCAGCCAAAGGGCAAAAAAATGAACATTCATGTAACAAGCTGCTATAAGAACTAGGTATTAGACTTTAGCCATCTAAAATTATCAGTTATGTTCCAAAAAAATTAGTGCATCTTAGCAGCAAAGGGGCACTTGGTGCTTTAGCTCGCCCTTCCATGCTCCTTACCATACCTGCACCCTAAGTATCCATGGCAGTTTCACTTATAACAAACAAAGAAGCACCTCCAACATGATCATGTCAGCACCTCATACTGACTTCAGAACACACTGCCCAACTTCAACCAAATGTGACAGAGGACTGTAGGTCTCTGACAAGAAGGTTCTACAGCAAATGTCTAGAGGCATCATGCAGCCCCATGCTGCCCCTAAAGCCACTTATTTCATGTGCAGCAGCCAGGAGTCAGGGCTTTCCAAGCAGTCAAGAGCAGCAGTGAGCTCAAGAGAACACTGGCAGGTCAGTCTTCATATGCACAGCTCTGGTGTGTCCTCCTGTCCATCAGCAGGAGAAATGTGGTACCATATGTGACAAAGTAGGGAAGGCAAGCTTCATTAGTTTTATTATTCAGAAACTACTGGTATACAGAAGGGAATCCACAAAGGAGAAATAACAGACATTGTAGACTTTATTGTTCATATTGATAAAGGGCAGGATGACTGGTGGTAAACATAATTTATTTTCCTTTGAAGTATTTAGTCAATTCATCCAAGCCTCTTACAACCTTGAAAGTGGGTATTACATTACAAAGTGTCCCAAGAATAACTTCTCGATATCTAGAGCAGAAAATTGACCAGGTGTGTGTGTATATATATTAGGTCAATGTCTACATAGGCATACCCACCTGCCACCCTTCATATTTCCATGTTGCCAGGAACCAGCAAGATTGCTGGCAATGCTGATATTTTTTCCATGTCACATTTTTCCCGTCATGAACTGATGCTTATCAATTCACTCTAACCTTTAAGTGGCAGAAGGAGAGGGGAGGGGAGCAGGGAAGTAGCACCTGGTCTATTAAGTCTCCATCATTCTAAACATATACATAAACAAAGTATCAGTTTGACTGTTCATTAGCTCATTGCCAAACATTTTACTTTTTTGCGAATTTTGTTTTGGACATGATGCCTTGGAGGACAACAATGCCTTTGCAAGTATAAATCAGCTGTTACCATGCAGCTGAGAGAGGATTTACACCTCACTCTTATTTTAAGCTCAAGTTTATCTGAAAAAAATACCACTGATCACACAAAGCCACCATTAACTTATTATAAAAAAGAAGTAATGGCTACACTTATTCAGAGAGCATAGTTCACCAAGAATGCCTTTTCTAAATAACTAAGAACAAGAGATCTCTTGTGCCAAGAAGGAAAACACATTATTTCAAAGTTGTCCAGGCCAATGGAACATGGGCTTGGAAAGATGTCAACAGTGTGGGAAGAAAGAAATCTTTCATTCCCCTTTACATACTTCAGTATGCTTAACTATGTGAAATTAAACTTGCAATGCAAAAAACCTGTCAGGTGTTCTCCAAGTTGTTTCTATTGGTTGCCTTTCTAATTATTTTTTTTAATGTTTATGTCCCTTTCTTCCTCCAAGTGTTGCAACTCCACTATAAAAATCCACTGTTATTTCACAGACAAAGGATCGTAGTCAAAATAACTTCAAAAACTTCTGGAAGAAGCACTTGAGGAGGCCTAAGGAGTTCAGTGCCAGTGTCATCCTCCTACTTTCATGCTTGGTGGGGGAGCTGGCTGGACACACCAGGATTACAACCATGTGACACTACTCCACAAGAACTCCATCTCGAAGACCCTTTTAGGATTATTGTGCATTTCTCCATGAGTTTGCAGATCAGGCTCTTAAATTGAAGAGTGGGGGCAGGGAGGAAATACACAAAATTACCATATGCTGAATAATTGTTTTTCTGTTAGCTGAGGAACTCCTATGACACTTCCATGAATACCTTTTAGATTATTTTATAGATCTGTCGCTAAAAGCAAAACCACCACAAACAGATTTAGGTTGGTAACACAAGATAGTAAAGCACAAAGCCTAAGAGAACCAGATGCAATTTCATCCTTGAAACATTTCAGTTGACTTTATGGATTTTAGAATTTACTACTTCATTTTATTGCATGGCAACAAGGACTACATGTGAAGGAAAAACTGTTTCACAGAAGGCTGAATATATCCTTTGATACCACTTCTACACTATCTTTGCTTTAGAAGAGTTTAGAAAAAGAGGCAGATCACTATACTGAGCTACACATCAGTAGCTCTAATGATTCAGTACTGAGAAAGTCAAAGACATGTACGTTCAAAGGCCTCTCTACACTTAAACTCTGTTTAAAGCTTTTGTAGAAACTACTTTAACATATGCAAACAGCTTTTAAAAGGTCTCCAAGCCAGCAAATAATGTTTGTAACTATTCCACAGGATTGCAGAACAGAGTGCACCTTCTTGCACTCTGCAGATCAGTGTCATCTTTCCAGGGCTTGTACATAACTTTGACATACGTAAACACTTCACCTTCCAAGTAAGAGTACAGCTATGGCTTTCCTTTGGTAACATGGATTTGGGCCAATGTAATGTTTACAGAACCAAGCATTTGAGAAGTTTTATTACTGAGTACATTCTCAGAAAGAGAGGAAACTTCAAACCATGCCTTATGTTAGAGCAGAAGTGAAGCTAAAACACCTGACTGTCTCTCTGTTTCCTGACATTTATTAGGCTGGCTTTACAATACCAGGCCAAAGAACAGATAAAAGTGGGTGGACCCATTCTTTCAACAAGACATTTGTTAGCAACAGCTTTTCACAATGATTTCCCCCCCCCGCCCCCCCCAAAAAATCCATCAACTAACAACATTTTTCTCGTCATCATCAGCTTGCAGATGTATGCACAAGTAGGATAAAACCAGTTAATGGATCACAAATAAGAGAACAATTCACAGAAACAAGTCTTGGAATTTGCAGATCTACACAGAAATCCCCACCACTCGCACTGCTGACAGATAAGTGCAACACCCATGGCCTCCCTGCTCTCCTCATGAAACATCCGACCACACACTCTCTGCCTTCAGTCCTGAAACACAAATACAAGGTGTCAGACATGAGGAATTAAGAAAGGAGAAAGTGTTTTTTCTTTTTTCCACAAAACAGCATGTGCAAAAAGTGACCAAAGCCATTTTTCATTCAGAAAGCTCATGCTCCAGCTTCAAAGCATGGGGCTTCTAATGTAAAAGTTCACTAAAATATATCTTCCTTTAAAAAAAAAACAAAATAAAAAAACCAAAACAAAACAACCTTATGAAAAAAACATTCTCTCAAAATTCAACACACAGTTCTGACTAAAACCAAGATTTTTCAATTTCAGACAGGCAACCATTCTGGAGAACAGCAGCACACCAAAGCACAGACAGCAATGTTGCAAAAACAGTAACAGGAAACAAATATCCAGCTTTTTGTCTGTACTGGAAGACACTCCAGAACAAACTACAGCTTCAGCTCGGTAATAATTCATTTGGTAATTACTGTCAACAGGACCAAATTCCTGATCCTGTGGAAGGCAGTGGCATAACTCCCAAGCCACTGCTCTTCACATACCTCTCTGCCCCCAGTTTAGCTTGGGGATGTTTGTTTAAAAGATATTTCAGTGTTTCAAATATACCTATTATTATCCATCAATATGACAGACATTTCTCCTAAATGCAACGTTTGGTATTAACCACAAAAAATACAAATAATTCACCCCATATATCCATTCAGAAGCTAAATGGTTTTCCCTGGAAACACCAGTTTTATTGTGCTGTGAAGTAGAGGAGAAAGCCTTAAAATATTAGCTTCTGAATTGGATTTAGACACTTTCTGAAATAAAATCTTATCTCCCTTACTGAATTTCGTAATCGATCCAGATACTTTTCTCAAAAGTTATTTTTCTCCTGCCCCAGACAGAGATAACAAGAATCCTGAATCATCTGTTCATTTCTTCATTTTTCACAAATTTAAACTTAAAATCTCATAACAGTTTAGCTCTGATGCCAAGGGCAAATGGCCATGACTGATTGTCAGAGAAAAAACATAACTAACCTGACAATGTTTTATGAGACCAAAGTCTTTCCTTCAAAGGCTTTGATAAACATCACACACTTCATTTAGAAATAGAAGGAACATTTTTAGTTTAAACTCTTAATTAAACAATGACAGTGTTTTGATTAATAATGCAAAAAAACATTCCTATCAGGCTGTCTTCACTGTACAAATTAACATATCTCTTCTGATGAATCAAAGACAGGTATTATTTTAGGACCCAGACAGTAACCAAGAAAAAAAGACCAAAAAAATACACTTGGCGGGGGACAGGGGGTGGTGAGGGGGAAGTATTTTGTTTTACTATACAATCACAACAATAAATGAGTGCCTTATACAATTAAAATGCCCAGCCACACTGCAGCTTAAATAAATAACATTACTGAAAATAAGAGTGTAGAATTTGGAGAGGATTAACTACTCTGTGATGCTATTAACACATTATATGTGTAAGGTGGTCTTTTGTGCACACACGCCAGCTGCAGGGCATGGCAAACTGCAGCATGGACTTAATCCCGCTGTTAGCTGGGAAGGACTGAAGTATCCCCATTAGTACGAGCCATTCATAACGTCTGTAAATTGACTAAACTTCTGCACCTTTCAAATAACAAGAAGGATTGCATGTCTAAAGGTTTTCTTTCACCCTTAACATCTTGTGTCTGATATACCACTGTTCTGCACAGTTAAATAGCACAGACACAAAACTGCACTAACTAGTTCCCATACGTGGGTAGAAGCTGTAATGTGCTTAGGGTACTGTAGGTACCACAAAAAATTCAAAGAATTTTAATTTCTTGCCCTGTTTCTAATAATAAATATGCTTTGTAACTCTTAAAAGCAACCTCAGCAGACAGCTTATTTTTTATTCTTTTAATGCCACTGGCCCCATGGCTCTAAATCTTTGTCTGCATCACTACTCTCAAACATATTACTGACATTTAATACTTATGGGATAGGGAAAAGCCACAACCTCTTCCATCAGGAAGTTGTTCATCACTGGATTTTATCCAAGGGGAATGTTAATGATGATACAGAAACTGGTTAACAATTTTTCACAAATATTAACGGCATCTCTTGGTAAGGATATGTTTCCGGCTTACTGTGGGAAATAAACTAAGAGGTGACATATTAACCTTGGTTTGTTTGCATGAACTCTTATCATGACATATGGAAAAAATGACTCCAAAATTATTCTACCTGACAGCTGAGGGACTGTTCCAATTTGCCCACTCAAGAAAAAAGTAAGATTTAAACCAGTTACATGGAGGACTGGACCAGGCCGCCATGCACACATTGTACTGAACAAACATATTCCACATGGCAACATTAAGAGAAACTATTAGGAAAAGCACATAAGCACGCTCTTGCCTCTGCCTTGCCCAGCATCTACACCTTAGATTGACTAGGAATGCCAGAGGACACATTTCTGCCTGTCCCCTTTAGCATCCTAACAGATATAGACAATGGCCTCTGCCTTACCCTGAGTAACCTTCCCAAGAATGCCCAACATTTTGTTGGCTTTTTTGACCACTGCACACTAATAGGATCACTTTGGGGAACTGCAAATGATAGCTCAGAGACTTCTTTCCTGAGTTTTAACTGCCAGCTGCTAGTCCAAGATCATGCAGGCATGTTCCCTCCACAATGCATTACCTGCCCTGCTCACACTGAAGCTTATCTACTACCTTTTTGTCCACTCACACAGTTTTATAGTTTTTATATATCCTCTCTGTGTGCTCCAAGAGTCAATAAACTCAAGATAGTGTTGTCATAACACAGACACTTTAAGAAATATCTTGTAACTGAATGGCAAAAATGGATAAAGGAAAATCCAAGGGGGTTTTAGTGTTAAAAATGAGAATTTTGTTCAGAGTGATAATCGGCAATTATTGTTATTGTTTTGATTCAGATTAGTAAACTAGGAATTTAAATAAAATACAGTCAATCCTTTCATGTAGTAAGTGACTCGGGACTTGCAGCTGAAGGAACAAATTAGGTTTGTTATGTCTTAGAAGACTTAGAAACCATAAAAACCAGTTACTTCTTTCCTTGAATGAAATTTCACGAGGGACATGGTGGCATTAGTCCAGAGAGAGACAAGCCATCTATTACTATAATCATACTCTTTATTTCACTAGTGTTGGGAAAACTACAGTTCCCTTTTGCAAACTTCATGGAGCTGTATTAAAAAAAGAATGCTAGCACTAGCTCCACAGCTGCTTACACAGCGAGTGCCTACAGGCAACTTAATTGCCAAGTCCTGACTTGGGCCACACTTCTGCCGCACCGCTAAATTTAGCTTGGGCAGCAGTTCATGCACAGCACAAGTAAGGCAAAGCAGGGTCAAATACAGGTCCCATGATATAGCTCCCCAGAAGCAATAAATAAAGCATGAACGTGATCCACAGTGTATTAACTTGGCAGTGTTTTATAGACCCATCTCCGCAGCACCTACGCAGTTGGAAAGGTAGAGCCATTCTGCCAGTGAAAGGAGCCAACAGGGCTGCAGGGGACTTTTTACTCCCTTAGGGAAGATTCCTCTCATCTGCTGTTTTCTTAACACAGCAAAGCCTGCACTCTCACATCCACTGTGCTGAAGCACAGAGCAGAGCCACAGAAGATATTCAATATTGAGATTTTTCAAATAATTTTAAAAGAAAGGTACTTTGACTCATTTTGGAGATCTCTTGGTCTCCCTCCAGCATTCTCCTTTTGCTATCCAACTCTGATTAATAGGAAGATGCTCTTTCAGTCATTTGTAATATAAAATGGACCAAAACACAATCTCATCCTTTGCCATACTGGAAATGAATTAATTTTGCTCAACTTCAAAGCAATCAGCAATTTTATGGGTGTTAAATGAAGTTAAGTCCTTATTTACCAATGGAGCTGTTCACACAAATGAAGACAGATTACACAATTAAAATGTCCGGAGCTACATCCCTAAATAATGTCCAATTACTATCAGGTTTTGCTGTTCAGGATCTATTTTGCAGAATGTTGAATACTGTTGTATTACAATACATTTAAAATCTTTTACTTTCCAAAATATTATTGGTACAGTGTCTCCTGTATTTCAGAAATTATTTAGCAATTCATTAAATAAATCAGAGCAATCAGATTCTGGCACAGCATGTAGTAGAATGGACTCCAGTCACTGGTATTTATGATGCTTTGCAATTGAAAACAAACATGCCCTTCCCAATTATATTTATGAGGATTTTATTTGTAATTTTGTTTATATAAATAGTAGCTGTTGGTACAAACAGTAGCTGTCAGGTTGCATTAGAATTGAAAATGTGTATACATACATGTGGAAGGTGCATGTAACAAGACAGGCTCTTTATATATATGCATATAAAAATATATATACACAATGCACCTACACTTTTGTATTATTAACAGCTTTTTTCCCACAGATTGTGGAAAATTAATCTATCTTCAGGTATGAATCTATATTAATTTAGGATTTAGTCTGTTAGTATAACATAAAGCAAGTTTATCAGCCTTCTCAAAAATACCAAGTTCTTGAATTACTAATACAAATCATTGACTCTGAGTTTCTCTGCAAATCTCCTTTCCCTGCAAATGAAAATATGATTAGACACAGCACCATGCAGTACTTTGGAGGTGAGAAAAAAATGTGTGAAGTGTGAAATAAATGTAGCAGAACATGGATCTCATGTTCTAAACAGCTGTTTGGCAGTACAATGTGTGTATGTGACAGTAATGACAACATACTGTCCTCAGAGGTAATGAGACTCATATCTAGACGAGCACAGAAGATGCGTCAGAGTTCCAGGGAGCCCCAGGACAGACATCTTGCTGTGCAAGATGCATCACTTTGGGTTACAAGAAACCAGGGAGCAGGCATTCCTACAAGCAACAGTGATTTTCCTACCCAGGGGGAAAGCAGTATTGATTTGTTGTGTCACTACCAGAGTGGCATGGTTAATGGTTACAGATGATGCAGTAATATATTATTCCTTGCTCTTGCTAGGTACAGAAATGTAGGTCTAAGGCCCTACTCTGTCCTCCTTTAGGACAATAGCATATTTAATTCTACTTCAATGAGTAAGCAAAAACAAACACCACACATCTCTCCACACACACCCACACACACAAAAATAGAGCATCTTTCTTTCATCCACTAGAAGCTGCTGTCATTGCTGACAAGGGAATAGGGCAATGCAGCAAAGGTGGGATGACTACATCAGAAAAACGCAAGACCACTGAGAGCTTCTAGTGGAGTATGAGAGAACAAGACATCCATACAAAACTTACTGCCAGAAAGCCCAAAAGACACCTCCAACATAGAAAAAGTATCAAATCATTTTTCATGGTTTCTATTATCCCTGCTCTCTGGTGAGCTCTCTCTGAAAACAACCCAGGTCACAAAAATTTACAAACAGCATAAAGACCTATTCATCCACAGAAGTAACAAAGCTCCCTTGGGAGGAACCATGCTCTCCTCCAGGCAGACTTTGCATGTACTCCTGTTGTACAAGAACCAACACCTCGGGTGAGAGGACAGGCACAACTGCCCAGTTCATCACACAAGGATGCATTCAGTTACATGACAGAGGATGTGCTGCCTGGCTCAGCTGAGGTATAAGCCTTCAAATAGACCTTCTCCCAGTGTGCAGCATCACTGGGACTGCTCAGTGAAGAAGCAATGTCTCTTCCTCAAGGATTCCTTACCTCAGGTACTGAGTCCCTTCTCTGGTAAGGAGAGAAAAGATGCACAAGGTGACAGATTCAAGGGTCACCAAAGCGCATCCAACCCACACTGCCTACCAAAATCAGTGGGGAGCTACATAACCCAAGTAGAGAGTAGCTGATTACAGCTCTGTATCATCACCTATTCTTTAAATTATTACATAACTTGAAGGAACGCATGAATAATAACTGTTCTTGGGTTAGAAACAGAAAACATTGTTTGTCCTGCATAAGTTAAGGGAGGGTATTTGCCAGCTCACAAGGTATTACTTTCTGTTGCAAGCACAGGAAAAAACAAATGCAGACTGGTACATGTTTATCACAGGTAAACTACCTGAAAGTTTCTGAAGGGCCGGCATTGCCAAAAGATTGTTGTTTCTAGCCATACATACATGCTGAATTTCCTACAAAGTCAGTATTCGGTTACACACAGACCAGCAGTCCCATAGCCCTAACTCGTATCAACAATCAATTGGAAGCCAGCATTATTCTAGCAGCAGAAACAAAACACACTCTTCAATAGTAACAGAACCTATGTAAAGTATGCAGAAAAACCTGCAACTGTTCATTTAACTAGGCAATGCTGAATGGCAGACAAAAGTAATTCTTATTTCTTAATGTTGTGCTTCTTTCTCTTTCTACTTTCCAAGAACAGTTTTCAGGACACAACATAATAGTTGTTGACGCCTTGTTGGTATTTCAGTCTGATAAAAGTAAATTTGGGATACCAGAAGTGCAGATCATATTCAGTCATTTCTGACTTCTCATAAAAAATCATAATAGTTGCTAAGAATCATGCTGAAAATTTGGACATGCTATTCTTTAGCTAGGAATCTTCTGCTTTATTCTTCACTAGCAATTTCTCCAACAGAAGGGAAAAATAATAATAATCTGCCAGTCAGTCATTGTATTTCAGAGGGACTAAATGGATTCTTAAGAAAGGAACAGATATTAGTGAAGACATGAGAAGCAATTTTTCTCCAGTACATGCTCTCGAGGGTGTGCAAGGGAAGGACAGATTCAGAGAATGCTGAAAGGCTAATTGTTTTATGAGAATTTTTTAAAAAGTTCTTTTTAAAGGAGATAGATATAATCTTATAAACAATTTGCCCAGAATACAACCTGATGCATTTTGGAGCCAAGTGCAATATTTTAACCATTTCCAAAGCTAATATCTAGTAAAATTAGTATTTATCAACACTATTACCTATGCATTAAGTGTTCTATTCAGACCATTTATACTTTAGGGCAACTGTCCTTCAGCCAATGCAGCAAAACACACATAGGCTAATAAAAACCACCAAAAGATTATTTAGCACACAGGACATGGCAAGATTTGGTCAGACAGGCACTTATTATTCTGCTAAAAACTCACATAACATATTGTGATTCTCTGAAAGCTAATTCCTAAAAGCAAGCATGACCAAAGGAAACCAAGTGTGATTCAGATCAGGATCCTCTCCATATAGAACAGTGAACACTGCACAGTGCTCGCCTACAGATACAACAATATTCAACCATGCATGCAGAAATATTAGAAAGCAGATGGAAAAACAGCACCAAAGTGGAATAGCATGACAAGAGGATGAATGTAGTGTAGATGAATACTTTTTAATGTATATTTCTATGATTCCTGGAAAAAGGAAAAGATAATCTAATTCCCTGAACAGAACTGATGAAAGAGACAAAGCCAAAGAGACACCTGAAGTGGGAAAAAGAGGTCTTCTTCCATCTATGCTACACAGCTCTGTCAGAAACCAAACTTGAACATTTTCCTGCAGCCACTTCGATGTTACGCCAAAGGGCAAATTCTACCTTGAACTCCAAAGTGTGTAAGGCTGTCCAGTCCATGTTAGCTCAAGCAAAGTTAGGACTCACAATGGTCAGGTTTTGCTTTGTTTGCTTATTTTGAAATCAGACAAGTTAAAGATCTGCTGGCAAATGGGTGTCCAGGATGAGATTGCATTGCTACTGAAGGAGGAAGACCGTGGTCAAGTATGAAGACATGTAATAGTGAGACAAGCGAGGGCAGACAGACAACCAAAGGAGTCACCAGACTGCAGCTGGAGAGCAGAGGAATTCTAGAGAGGAAGGGAGCTTGAATGACACACTGAAAGCAACTGCAAAGAGAAAGAACTCCAGAGACCCAGAGTGAAGACTTCACAGTTTACAACGTGACACATAGCTGTTCACTAAGACAATGTACTGAGCCCTATATTTTAAAAACACTTTTGCCTTTAATTTGCAGAAAAAAATTTATCAAAAAAGACAAACCATCATATAAGAATGATTCACCACAGCAGGTAAAAAAAAGGACAGGATTAAACAAATATATCTGTATCCAATATTAACAGCCATGCATGGCAGACTAACATATTAACACAAAATAACTTTCATAAATTGACAAGATGTTCTCTGCTCAAGGGACTGCAGCAAAACTGAATATTAGGAATTCCACATGGAACAGATTTTCAAGAGAACATTATAAAAGGTGCATCTTTCAAAAATTTATTCCATAAATGAGAAGTACTTTTGCCTACCACTCATTTCATCATTCCATCAGGACTCAGAAGATTTAGCAATAGTTTGTGACATGCCTCCTTTGACAGAAGTGATTCAGTTTTACAGTGTATCCAAATCCACATTCTGCACAGAGAAGACAATTCACTGTAAAGAATCACACTCACTGGGGTTGAGTGTTAATTTTCTGAGGCTAAAGAACAGAACACAGCAAACACTGTTTATGCATTTCCAATATTTAGTTAAGCTCTCATTTATCAGTATTATTCCCTTTGAATATGCTACTATTTCTCAAAGTGGAAGGAGTCCCATGGGTCCCTTATTTGGCCCGCGAGTCTTGCTGGTGCTGCCATGGAACACCTTGGCAACCATGTCTGATACTGCGGCTATGACCACTGCATACATTAACACAGGAAAACAACACAGTAAAAGAATAATACAACGTGTTTTGACAAAACAGTTGTGACTGAGAAGAATCTGCTACTTATTACTCAATAAACACCACAATTAAAACCAGATGTGTGTGTTTCCTTTATGCATTTTAATTAGCAAACTGAGAAATACGCAGGTCAGAAACAAGAAGGATAGGGAGTTTTCTTGCCACTTACTGTAAAATCAACAGATGTACACTGCCACATTTGAGAACTTTTTCACATACAAAACAAGACATGGCAAGACTGTGCTCCAACCTGCCTCAAATGTATTTCTTTAAAGCATTAAGTAAAATAGATAAGAACTTTGTTGATACTGAGCTAGGATATGAAGTTCAGTTTGACCAAAACACCAACTGATTACAAGGCAACTCAGGACAAGATTTTCATTAAACAACCCACACTTGCAATGCTTCAGATGTTACCAAAAGGAAAAATTAGTTACTGCTTTTGTGCTTTCACCACTCCAGTAAATTCAAATAGAAAATCATCTTTGTTTCTCCCTCTCCTGCATTATACCATAACTTGGTCACTTAATTTCACAGTTACCAACAAAAAGCGACAAGAGAAGTGCCAGACCTTGTGCTTCGTTTTGTTCACATGCCATTTATGTGCATGCTTTGGAAGAGATGGCCATATGGGCATCTGCAGTTCTGTTTTCAGTTTTTACAGTTCTCACTGATGAGCAGCATCAGATAAAAAGCTTTTCACTCAAAGTCAACTGTGTGCCAGCAATAGAGAGAACTTGAAGGTGTTAGATAAGTGATATTTCTCCTTATTAGTGTCATTGAAGGGGTCTTTTTGCATCATCCAATCTGAAGCTTTTATTTTGGGAGGAATAGTCAAAGCCAGTAACTTCACTCTCTTACTGTTCATCTAAAGACAGAATACAAACTTTAAGCTAAGCAGTGAAAAATAAGGCTTAACTGACATTTCAATAGCATTTCTCTATTAACATTTAGCAGTGTCGAGAAACACCATCATTTCTCTATTAGCCACATGAAGGCTCCAAGGGTTGATGGACCTCCAAATGGCTGACTCCTGTCTAGCACTGCTAACAAGTTGGAATTTTTAGATTAAAAAACCTTCAAATTTTACCTTAGAATACCAGAAAAGCAATTTCACTTTACATCTTTTCATCGGTTCAAATAAGTGTGTTACAATAAGAAATTACTGCTTCATCTCAAGCCAAAGTTAGCTACTCTCTCTGTAGAATCAATACTGCCTACTCCAGGAGGCAGCAGCGAAGTGGGGTCCTTAAGCAGAACACTAGTTATTCTACAGCTTGCTACCATATGGCTCTAAACCCCAAAGCACACAAGACAACCAATTCTCTCCAAAGATCCAGAAGACTTACCCAAATCTGACTTCAAAGTTCAAAACAGAACCCCTCACTTAAAACTCATTTAATTTTTGTAGCATTTCCTCCCAAGAGGCTTTTAATAATAATAATACTAATCTGAATTTTCACACACCATTCATTTTACATGGACTTAGAATTTTGCTGGTCTAGGTAAACTAGAGTTTTCTAACAATATTGTATTCTCTAAGAATGTTAGGAAAGAAAACGAGAAGGCTAAAATATCTGTCATCCCACACACATACTCAGCTATCCAGATCTCACTCAGTCCAAGTTTCACAATGTATAAAGGTGTCAGAGAAAGGATAAAGGTGTAAGAAAAGAGAGATCTCAAGTTCTTGAGTCACTCTCAGACAAGGACTAAGGATGGCATCTCATCTTCACAGATGAACCCAAACAAATTCTAACAAATAAAAAAATAAAATCACAATGCCTATTTCCTCACTAATAGAAAAGCATGCAAATAATATACAGTCCTGTGGTAGAAACTGCATTTAAGAAGTACATGTATGTGCCCACCATAATCTCCTTCAAATCCATTCTTACAAAAGGCTGCAACATTATCTTTCATTTTATTTCTGGCTCCCTTGTTTTCCCTCCCATTTGTCTCCCTGCCAATATGAGACACTGTTTTTTCTCTAACTTACCAGCACTGAGCTACATGTGAGCTCCCCCAGGCAAGGCTAACAGCAGTGAACTGCTTTGCCTTACTAACAAAGGGCAGATCCCTTTCTCTGCAGTTTTAAAGGTCTTGACACAACAGGTTGCTACTGAGATTTCTGGCTGGAGGTTACAGGGACTGTGAAGCAGACTTAAAGACAAATACATAGCAGTTAATCAAGACCAACATTTCTGCCAGCTGCTTGAATTTTAGTCTTCTCAGCACATCATCAGGTACTATGTGACCTGGCTCCATCTGCAACATCCAGACAGCCCAGGTCACAAGGTGCTCAGTATCGGAGTTACACTCAGCCACATTTATAACCTCCTGGTTTAGTAATGAGCCAAAAGATACTAAACTCAAGCAAATTACCATACTAGGAGAAAGAAACCTACCTAAGTGGGTTGTATCACCTCTTCCCACCCACTTCAACCTCCACCTCCAGTTTTCAGCATTTTTCACAGGTGGAGCCGGCAGAAGCTACCAGCCCTCCCAGCACCTGATGCACCCCAGCTACACTGTCATTATTTCACAGCTGTTTCCAATATTCAAGTATTTTTAACCATCTGCTATGCCCATCAATTACAGTCACTGGGAGTGCCTTAAAGCCCGTTTCAAATTGCTTAATGCCTTTCCAAAATCAACTTTGAAATCTAGGTTAGAGCAAGTGTGCAAAAGCGCTAGCCAGCCTGATGCAAACTGAATCCAATTCTATATTCCTATATGCTTTAGACAACTCTTACATTTCTTTTTAACTGGGAACATCCATATTAACTTTGAATAAGACTGTGTGCTCTGATCTCTCAAAGGCAGATAGGACTTCTAAAGATATGAAAAGACTGATTAGAATAACAAAATATACTTAAGCATCAGTTTCCACCCTTGTGGGCTCTACAGTAAGAGAACTGGCAAAAGCAAGTTACACATCTTCAGCTGCAGGCATAAAAATTAATTATTTTACACCAAAGCATGCCTCAAAAGGGACCACTGTAATTAGGATAATAAGCATTAGTGCACATTGTGAATTTTATGTGGGGTGTTTTTTTAAGTTTTTAAATCCCTTTTGTACATAATTGTTTTGTTATTGTTATGTGAAATAAAAACACATACCAGAAATTTAAAATCTTATTAAAATACATGCAGTTAAACAAGGGCTAGAGTGTATATAATCTCCTACAATTTCAGACTTTATGGACAATAGCTATCATTCTAAGTCTTTAAGTATATTAATTGCATGGATTTTAAGTACCATTAACATTCATTCAATATTGTTATTCCAGAAAGCTTCCAGCTAGGATTAGGACCTTTTGGAAACAGAATTTAATTTGCAGGGAAGATAATCATAACATTTTAATCTATCTCAATGCCTTAAAAATGAAAGGAAAAAATCAGCTAATATTTTTTTAAAATGCTGGAGACCAAGCCCACAGCTTGCAGAAATTAAAACCTATCCAGGACACCTCCATTGATGGCAGACTGCAAACCAGGCTATAAGTGAACTGAGGCTCCACATATAGGGTATAGTTCACTACACATTTACTGCTGCATGGAAGGTGTGAGCTAATGCACCTTTTCATACTCACCACCTCGTCTGAGGCCCCTGAGAGAGGGAGCAGATGATGAGACGGAAGCAGACAGTGCAGTGATTGCTTCTTTTAGGATTAGCATTGAAGTGTAATGTATAACATTTAACGCTCACAAAACACCCTCTGCTCCACACCTTTCAATCAGGCACTAGCACACTGCACAAGATAGAAAAGAAGAATTTTGCCTTAAGGCAACAGAACATTTATAATCATTTGACTTTGTAGGAACAGCATAGATTAATCTTGCCCCTGTTTTTGAATGTGGTAGTTGTCTGCTTTGGAAAGTGCTACAAGGCAACATTAGGTCTCTGGTGCCAGATACCATATTTATAATTACATCTCAGAGTCAATTTGTAAAACAATTTGTTAACATATTAAAAATTGTTTTTGCTAAGAGGAAAATTTCTGAAGGGCAGTCCTGTACATAGTCACTGTCTCTGAAATTTAAGTTTGTTAATCCCAGGCTACAAGCAATTTTTTCCCTTTAATTACTTCTTTCACCTCTAATTTTCTCCAAAATTTTGGTTGTCACTATATGTGCAATTTCCTCCCTCAGATTATTTCACAGCATTACAATTAGCTTTAAAACAGCTATCATTTTCCACTCAGAACTCACTGTGTTAGAAGTGAACAAAACAATTTTTTCCTACTTTCAGATCTGTTGTAAAGCCTAATTAACATCTGTAAAATATTCCCAATACCTTATATTTAAAGTAAAAACAGGAAAAGAGTTGTTATAATTGCCCATGAATTTCTATATGAAGAATGGGAGGAGGAGCCTTCTACAATTTTCTTTCCACTATTCCCTTTAAATAGAACCACTGCACATTATAAGGCATAAGAATTGATTAAAAGATCACAATTTTGTTGCTAAGAACTATGACGTGTATTCATTGAAATACCCCCTTTAGAGAAGGGACACGCATGCTGCAAGCACTGCCTGAAAGAAGAAAGGAAAATTCCACTGAAAATTTAATCTGTCGCTTACCATTGCTGAAATAACAGCTGATAACACAGATCACACTAACTAATCACACTGTTAGCAACTCTTTCCACATTAGTTTACACTAGTCCTATCTGTAAGTTGCTGCTGTATACATCTTAGTTGTTTATACACATTACCAATATGCCCTTCAGGATAAAAAGATTTATGTGACCAAAGCTAAAGGAAACTTTTTTGTTAATGTCAGCAGGCTTTGTGTAAGACCTCTGAGCCTCAGACAAGGACAAAATATACACCTTGGTAGCCAGCAGCTACCAAGTCATCATCTACAAAATTAAAAAGTTCCATAATCCTATTATCTATAAGTTTACAATAAGTTTATGTGCAGAACTAGAGCATTTTAATTAATTAACAGAAGTTTTAAACTTTTTTTTTTTGGTAAAGTAAAAAAGATAACAGTCTGAAGACCCTCAGAAGACACATTTCATTCATGTGTACATGAGGGGAGACAGGGAAGGTAAGCAAACAAAGCATTGGTGATTATATGACACTTATCAATGTGAGAGAAAACAAGGAAGATAAACTTGACTGTGTAAATTTTAGTCAGCAAAACAAGTGTGTTTAGATTTGTCCAAAATGAAAGGAGGGGACTGGTTGCAGTAGTGTCTGGTTTATGGCAAGCTCACATCGTAAATGCTTTGGATAAATAAATATCTGCTGACCAAACCCTGACTTGTTCAGGACTTTCCAGTACTCATTATAGAGCAGACTTGCTTCAAAACAAAGTTTAACGTATTAACTTTGGTCTCCTTTAGAATCTGTTTGTAGACTACATTAATAATCCAGGCATACCAAAGAATAGCTGAATATTGTAATCCACGTTCTCACGCCTACCGGAATGTGGATGTCTGTCATTACCACAAAGAGAAAAGCAAGCTCTAAAACAGCTGAGAGGATTAAAAACAGAAGAAGGCAACTCCTAGACCTATCAAAATTGTCAGTAAATTTTAGGAAGCAGAAAAGGGCAGCAGCTGAAGGAATAACGACACTACAGCAGCAATGCTTATATTTCATTCCAAGCAGGTATCGGTCAACCTTAGCACACAGAGTATATTAGTCATTATAACATTATACAGCTGCTAAATTCAAACAGAGAGTACAAACCTACAAACACTGGCCAGAGACTCTCTTCTAAACTCTAAATATAAACCAGAGGTAGTACTGTTGTAAGGAAGAAAGATGTTGCTGTATGAAGTATTTTACAACACAAATCATTGGTACAGCAAAACCCCCAGGCATTTATAAAGGAATACAATTAGTCTGTGTAAAAGAATATACAATCCAGCTGCCTCTGATAGCAGGGTCTGGACTTAGTAGCAAGTGGTTTTTCCTACATTCCTACAACTCAAGACCTCAGTCACTTGGTTACTGCATATAAGTAGAATGAAAGCCATCTCATCCAGCCATTCCACCAGCTGAGACTCTTTCTGCTTCACCAGGGGGCTCACCATACCACATGTATGCTCCAGTCCTTGCTAAATAATGACAGAATTTGAGCATTGAGCCCCCCTACACGGGGGTTTCAGTAGTCAGATTCAAACATCAGAGAAGTCCTACCCATGACTCTTACAAACTGGTAGCTGTTGTTATCTACCAACATTGCCATGGAGTTGGAAGAGTGAGCCTGCCCTCTCCAGGTGCATGGTGGTGACTCCCTCTTTATATCATCTTCCAAACCCTTCCTGTAACCTTTTATGCATTTCAAACATTTTTGTCCTCCACTTACCACATCTGTGTCCTCTCATTGTATTTGAGCAGATTGGTTTATTCCTTTGGATTCGTAAATCTTTTTTCAGCTTGTGAAAAGCTTCAAACAAAAGCTGCAACATGAATTGCCTTTTGAATGTGATAATTGAGCTACCTCAGTTCTTTGTTCACCACCAGGTTAACATATAGCTCTAGCATGATGTAGCTCCAATCCAAACAGTTACCAGCAAACTGGTAAACTGAGGCACATTTAAAAAAACACCCAAACCAAACCTCCTACATTCTCCATAAAGCAGCAAGTAAAATGGCAAAAAAAAAAAAAAAAAATCAACAAAATCAGTGAGCTCCCATCAGTAACTACAGGCATCCCAAAGACCACATAGAATAGCCTGAAATACATCAGGCAGTGGTTCACACCTTGTTTCCAGAGTCATGCCATAAGAAAGAGGAACATGGAGTATTCATGTTCATATAACCTTTGTACTTAAAGACATGAGAATTATACATTGAAAGAAAATGGGTGTCTGAATGGATATCCTTTCAAGAAATGCTTTGTTTTTCTGACGAGCTCTTTTTCCATTTGTCTTTTATTCTTGACCAATTTCACCACTTTTTTAATAAAATAACATTTTAAATAAAATCCTGTTGCCATTTGTTTCTGTCAATTTTGTTCTACTAAATTCAGTTTTGCCTCCAGCAGCATCTCAATTCTGACTTACGACTTTCACTAGTAAGGCCAATTAAATCTCCTGATATCACTTTCCCTCAACCTAAACAGAATTAAGACGTTCCCTCAAAGCAGACCAGTTTCTTTTAAGCTGTATTTTAGGTGATACAAGAACGTAATTTTAAAAAACCCCACAAAACAACAAAAAAACCAAACAAAAACCAAACAAAAAATAACAACAAAAGCAAACAAACAAACCAACCAACAAACAAACAAAAACCAAGTTATAGATCAGAAAATATTCAATGCTATTCAAATGCATTTGTTATTTAAACAGAAGTCTACCAAGAAAGTCTTAAAATGAATCTTGGAAATACTGAGGACAGAACATTGTGAGCTTTGGTGAGATTTCAGCAAAGTAAAACAGAAAAATGGCCAAGGAGAGAAAAAATAATAATCATTTCTGATTTACAGAGTCTCCTAATCAGAACTATCAGTTCTGTCTCCATGAGTAAAAAGACATCCTAAACTCTTACTATGAGTTCCTATCATCAACATCCTACTGCACTTAGCTGAACTCTTGTTTTTACTATGAATTTCCCTACAACCAACAAGCTATAGACACATGTCACTAAAACCAGGGAGAACCATGCTAAATAGGACTTTATTTTGCTTACCTTATTTCTGTGATCTGTCTGTAGCAGAGAGAGGATATCTCCAAGAAGGCATGTTGCCACTCAGCTGAACTAACCCAAGCCCTTTTCATTTACCCTAATTTAACACATGTGGGGGCAATCCAAAGACACCTGACACTGGTATTTGGGCACCAATTTTGAGCATGGTCAGTCCTGTACTAGGTTATGGGATTCATCTACTCTTTTCTCACCAATAATACAGAAAGAAACTATGAGCACTTTGAAAATTTGTGTTAGAGTCACAGACCTTAATGCTGCTTTAAGATACTGAGGTACTATAAGAATAAAATAAAAGAAAGCTAAGAGGTTTTTTTAATTGGGAATGCATGGCAGCAGGAAAAGTAATCTGCTTGTGAATTGATGTTTTTCCTTCTCTTTCATTTCCTGATTATTGCAAGCTTTTCTACAGTGCTAATGCTCTTTCGAAATAGCTCTTGAAACCAAACAAACCAACTCTATGCTTTTACTTTCTTCAGAGCACCCAAGCACTAAAGGTCCCAAAACAACATGCAGAGGCAGACAAATCACGTAAGACTGCCCTAAGTGAAGAAAGGGTTGCTGAGGCAGCAAAATCATGAGGAAGAAAAAGCAGACAAACACAGTTAACAGACGGGGAGAGGAAAAGGCAACAAAAGAGATGGGACATGATCACTGGTAAAAGGTGGAATATTCTTTACAAAAGACAAAGTAGTATGCTGGTTACAGAATGTCTTCTATCAAGATGCCTTTGGATGAAAGTTTGAGGAACACAGAGCCAAGTCCTGCTTTGCCTCAGGGCAGCCTGCCCAAGAGCAATGTTGTCCTAATATCCAGAGGCTGACCTCTATAAAACTCCGGCTTCTGAGGTAACCTACAACCAACACTGACTGCTCCCATTTCATACTTGCTTCAGACACACCATAAAGAACTGGAAGTTCTTTTCCCACCTACGAAAATCTCTCCTTGGATGCTATTGGTAGTTTGGTGTAGAGAAACAGACTCACACCCTAAGTTGCAACACAAATGACACAGCTTGGCCCAAGATTTTCATTGTTTGAAACCCATTGTACATATACTATTCAGTGAGGCAACAAATGTTCCTCCTCCCATCTCTGTGAATTTCTTCAGTTCTTGATTCTCAGAAATGTCAAAGCTCACAGCAAAAGTGAGACCTGCCAGATGTGTCAGATAGCTCTTTTCCTGCCAGCTCACTTCTCCACATGTGATTCTGGAGAGTTCACTACAGCTACAACTTCTACACAAATAAAAGCCTATCTTCCTAGTAACAGGTTCTTCCACTTCACTCCAAATTAGAACTAGTTTTCATATTGAACAGATCTATAGAAATAAATGAGAAAACTAGAAAACAAAATACAGTTCTGTGAGAAAAAGAATGGCGTGTTTTGGCCTTAAAAAAAAAAATCAGAACAAAGCATACTGTGCTGATTTCACGTTGCTCAGATACAAGGCAAATAACCAAGAATGTTGCTGATTCTGTGAATTGATAAAGAGTTATTATATCACATAGCTACACTTTCCTGTATGGATTCTCTTTTCTTGGCTTAATGTAATTAAACCAGAACAAACATTGTTTCCAGTCAACTTGCCCTAATGTTGAAGTAAATCTCTTGTGGTTATAACCCTGTGTTCAAAGCTAAAAACCCAAATACTGCAAAAGAAAGAATAGTTCTTGAAACAGGTGCAGAATCTTGATGCCTGTAAATAGTTCATTGAAACATAAACAAAGACACATACCTGGCACTTCCAAACAAGAGGTTATAGGGTAGTATTAATTCACTAAGATTTATTTGTGTTTATGTTTTAGAGTCAGATGTCACAACAGGGAGGCAGGAAGCATGTTTTACATCAATTGTTCAAAGCACTCTACAGCCCTTCAGTGGCACAACACTGTTCCAGCTGAGTTTTATCAGTTCTTCCTTCAGAAAACTGGTATCCAAATCCTTGCAAACTGGTCAGAACATGCTCTAGGCTCAATATAAACTGGGAATGGCAGAAAAACATTCTGTTTCCCAGCCTCTTCCAAAAATTGACCTGAATGATTAAGTATGTTCATAAATACAGCCTCACTCTCTGCTTACCTGTAGGAAGCACATATATTTCATCCAGTGCATTTCTAAAAGAATTTATATGTCTTTCTGCCAGTTTTTTTGATTTTAGCAACATTTCAACATGTTGACAACACCCATTAGATGATTTCAACACTTGATGATTGCTGACTTCATAACACAGGGTGATCCTGACCCTTTATGTATGTTGCAGAGGAGAAAATTAAAAACATCAGTCATTATGACCAGCATTGTCCTCCTAAGCCTTCTAGTCCAAGCTACTGCTATAAAGGGCAATCACATCCAAAACAGAGATCTGTACTTTGGACAAAAAAATTTTGAATGACAATTATAACACACAGCATGCTTTTTACATCTGCTTATGAGATTATACAGAGAATGTAGGTAAGTATACATAGATAATTTCACTCTCTACAACTACCCAAAAGGAGGTTGTAGCGAGGTGGGGATCGGTCTCTTCCCCCAAGTAACAAGCGATAGGATGAGCGCAAATGGCCTCGAGTTGCTCCAGGGGAGGTTTAGATTGGATATTAGGAAAAATTTCTTCACTGAAAGGGTTGTGAAGCACTGGAACAGGCTGCCCTGGGAAGTGGTTGAGTCACCATCCCTGGAGGGATTTAAGAGAGAGACATGTAGATGTGGTACTGAGGGACATGGTGTAGTGGTGGATTTGGCAGTGCCTAGGTTAATAGTTGAACTTGATGATCGTATAGGTCTTTTCCAACCTAAACAATTCTACGATTCTGTGTCTATACATTTTTCTGTTTCTTTGTAGGTACATTAAGGGAGGCTTTAAGAAACTGTCGTTCACCTTCTGTAATTCTTATTTTCCAAAGATCAAAGCATTCTAAATTCTGCTACTCTTTGGTGTTAAAAACTTAACAATATCAACCTATTCAATAAAAACACTTTAAAGAAAAAAAACCTGATAACCACGCTATGATCCTCTGTTGGTTTGTTGTTCTCATCCTCGTATTTACAGAGTTCACTGTTAATAAGCCAAGCCAGCCCATTGCAATAAACCAAACCACAGTAAAAAAGCTAAAGTCACCTAAATTATGAACAAACTAATGTGTTCTTACCATTCATTAGGTTGCCTAGGAACTAGATTTACTTTTTTTGAAAAATAGTCAATGTCTAGATAAACAACCCAGCCCCCAAAATGTGCAGTAAAACCAGATAATATCTGAAAGGTCCCTTCCAATCCCTAACATTCTGTGATTCTGTGATTCTGTGAAAGCTATGAAACAGGAGTATCAAAGGCACACCCTTGCCTAGCCAGGCTGTCTGAGAGCACTGAAAGATAATGACTTAGAAGCAGGGATGATAGTGTGCTCTGGGTAAGATTTAAATAAAGAAAGCAGCCACCTAAATTAGACTTTTTAATCATAAGTAATCATAGAGAGATGTTCTGATTCTTTGGACCATTAAGAATCAAAATTAGCACAAATAACTAGGTCTTCTAGACATTCATTAACCATGAAAGAAAATGGCTCCAAGTGGGTAGTTAGCCCCACAAATTAGACTTGTTCTCCCACCCTCTGCCCCAGCAGTGCTCCCAAAGTTTTTTATGCAATTCCACAATGTTTCTCTAGGCCCTCCACCCTCTGTGACATGTAGTGGAGGGGAAGAGAGAAAAACTACAGCAGAAGTGTCTTTTCTCCTACTCATAGCCTGCAACACAGACATCTTGTAGGTAAGAGAGGAGAGCTCCTGCTACATGGGCAGGAGGCTCCTGCCACAGCCTGTTCACCGAGGTGTTCTTCCAGCTCCACAACAGAGGGACTTCAAAGTGCACATTCAACGGGTAACTGTGGATCTCTCTGATGGATTTTATCCTTTAAAATTTGGACCAAAATAAAAGTTCTGGCTCCAGTGCAAACACTCCAAACTGGTGGAGTGTTTGAAAATTTCAAGCTGATCTAGATTCACAGTTTTTGGAAAAACAAATTTATAAACACCAACACAACATCCTGAGAGGTCAGCTTTTGTGTTGCAAAAGGAGATGTAGCAAGGATACTTGTTAAGCTATTCAGGAGAGATAGGAAAGTATAAAGGACCTTCAAAAAAGATGTACTGACCCAAGTGATAATTCAAAGTTCATATTTTTATGCTACAGTCACATCCTATTTAAACAAATCAAAGATTTCACATGCACTTAAACCCTAACAGAGAAATTCTCATTAGTTATCTTCATACAATGATAGAATCATTCTGATCAGGTAAATTGCTTCAATGAAGCAATGATGTGTTTTTAAAGGTAAAAATATTCCTTAGTTTTCATACTGTCCTAAATAACACAGCATACTATTGTGTATTACATTTACCACAACATTAGATTCTATATTACAACCTTTCAGATCAATCCAATCATTCTAGACCAGTCTTTTTCAAACTTTTCCCTTCACAAGAGAGGCCAACTACACATATTTTGAAATGTCGAAAATTCCTGCAAAATGGTAGCTCCCATTTTCAAGCCATTTATACATGTACGCATTGGGTATCAATTGCCTTCATTTTTGTTCTGCCAGGACATTATACTTAGTCCATATAGGTGTAAGGAGTGACATAAGGCAATGAAGAGTCATGCTCTTTGTTTCCATAGCTCATACACACCTTTTCAGTAGCACACTTGGTACTTTGATTAGATTTTGATTGAAGTGACAGATTTGCAAGGAACGGTTACTTATACAGTAGGTCAGGTATCACTCCATACTTAGAAAATTCAGCCTATTTTTAACATTATCAAGCTGATGACTATTAGAATTTAGCTGCTTTTAATTTTACTTAATAATATGTTTGCTCATTTATAATAACTTGATAAGAAAGGGCTGATTCTCAGATCATAGTGGTTTGCAGATAGCACTTCTCTGGGGCTGAGACAGTTGGGGGTTTGAATTTTCACTCTGCCATAAGCTTCCTGAGGACCTCTAGAAACTTACTGAGCAATTAAGTGGCCTAATTCCCCTGTGAGATGACAATAATAGTACTTCTTCCCTGTCTGTTTTCATCTCGCAGGAACTGGTCAGGGTTAGACTGATGACCAACATGTGCCTGGAACAACTAGGTGCGCAGCTACAACTACAATATTATCCTTATTCTTAACTGCTCTGATAAAGAGGAAAAAAAATGATTGGTTTGTGTAGAGAAGCAAAAGAAGCTGCTTAATACCTCCGTGTTTAAAATGCCACCTTTTACTATCCTGTTGGTTACACTTTTTTTTCAGAAACAGCAAACCCTCTTCTAACTAGGAAATACTGCTTTCTTCCATCAATCTGCACAGAGAGGAAAATCCATCTTTTTGTGCTTCTGCTTAGCTCAAAGAACATGGTAAATAATGTTAAGAGGGTCTTACAACTGTAATTCTTGGTAAATGTACAGAATTCCAGAAGTAAAAACTGACTTCTAAGTCTTTCCACACTTACACTGGAGAAGAGAGGTTTTCACATAGTAATTATCAATGATAAAACTGCACACTCTCCATTAAATTTTAACCACAATGATTAGGTTCTACAAGAAGTGGGGGCCAGCTCAAACAGCAATTTTTGTTTCTCCTCTCATTCCAAAGTATAAATGTGTTTTTATGAATACATGCTGTATTTAAGTTTACCACAATGGGAAGTCTTGTTTGTTTGTTGTTTTGAGAAAAGACATTTTAAAAATTACTAATTACACATTAGTCCAAACCCATTTTTCAAAGATGATTAAGCAATGCAAACAACAGCTTGCTTTATCATAACCACAGCCTTTTCCAGAAACTGATCATTTTATGATCAGTTAAAAATTAAATGGGATAGTTCTTATGACCTACAAGAGCCTTAAATCATTAACATGTCAACAGAAGGTGCCCAAACCATCCTGTTCCACTGCATAATAAAAGAATCAGATATACAGTAGTCACAAATGTTACTACTTAGATTTCTCTATTTCAGTATTTAATATGTTCCTTTTGAACTTTAACTCAGTTCTACCCCTAACATAATTTTTATGCAAAGTTTGCTTCAGATGAGATTAATTTACTCAAAGGAAGGGTAAATGAAGGGCAGCACTGTGTTCCCCCACTAACAGTACTCAATTAAGTTCACACATAGCATCGCAAGTTGAGAATAAATCACGCAGCCTCTCCAAACACACATCACCACTGCTTCCAACACTAAGGAATATAAACATAACTCCTTTTATAGGAATACTTTCTTAGCTCAAATTCTTCCTTTGTATCAGTTGAAACAGAAATGATGCCACTAGCATGGCACTGTGTGGAGATCAGAGCTGAATCTGGAACAGACACAACAGTCAGTGATAGAAATGGGAGCCAAGTTTCACGGACTTTTGGATCATCATCACATTCAGTGTTCACTGTCTTGCGCTGAATTTTGTAAAAATATTATTTAAAATGGCATGATCTGTATAATATTTTATTTAACAGCATGTATCATTTTAGAAAACACATTTAAAGTTTTGCTGCCAGTTCCCAGAAAGAATATGGCCACGAGCACGCAGAACAGGGTAACATCCCCAGGCCAGATTTAAATGGCAAAACAAAGCTAAATGATATATGCGCCTGTGATGAAACACTATTAAAAACAAAGCTATAAGTCTGAGGGGAAAAGGCTGATTTCCAAAAGCATAGCAACATGTATGACAAAGGACCCCAAATACCTGCCTCCTCACAAATGGCATACTTCTATTCCAGCCTGACATTTCTTAGAGGCACGCAAAAGATGACTCCTCTTGGCTCTCCCTGCACCAGTCAGATGAAAGGCAGCATGAGCAGAATAAAAGTTTCCTTATCAAGAGTGTTCTTCATTCATTTAAACAGACACTAGATTTTTGACATGAGCAAGAAATGAGGATGGCAAAGGAAATGAAGGATAAACATCGTGTAGTTAAAAAAACCCTCATTCCCATCTACTTTAATATTAAACTAAACAATGAATCCAGCAAACCAGGGTCTACTTTATATCCAGTTTGGACACAGGTATTTTGCCCACATGGGAAAACAGGTATCTGCTTTTTGGAATTGCCAGTCCTGCAGCAGCTCCTATGACTACGCAGTTGGACTGAACAGTGCACGAGCATCAATCCCTGCCTCCCTGCATTCTCTCTCCACATCCCACATGCCAGGCATATGCTTACCAGCTAAGAGGAAAGCCACGAAAGGAGGTAAGAACATAGTAAGTGTTCATTGAATAATATCCTATTTCAACATTGCTGTCTAGGATTTTTCAAGCAGATGAACCTTATGCCATGAACTCTTAAGAATGTCTTAAAACAGGAAATATCTCCCAAATTATTCTTCTTTCCAGTTATTTTCTCAATGAGCTGACTATGGTTCCCTGACCCTGTTGGACTGCAGAGCAGCACGACCGCAATTCAGGGAGCCCAGCCTAGCCCCTGGATGCTGCCTTGTCAGTGCCTGGGCTTGTCTGGCTCAGGTCTTGCTTCCCAGCAGCACAGCATCCAACACTCACTGCTGGCATGGGGATCCCTGCCTCAAAGAGGCTGGTCTTTGTCATCCGATTCCCAGGACAGCAAGGAAATGACACGGCTCTGTCACCTCGGCTTCCTCTCAACCCCCTGGGAGCCTCCATAACATCTGTAGGGGAACACAAAGGTTGTGCCAAGGCAGCTGGCCTTATTCTGTCACAGAAAGCAGAAAGGGCTCTGGAAATAAGGGTCAGGGTTCTGCACTGATCTGGTGACCTGACAGTTTCATCAAGGATGGATTTGCTCTAGGAATACAGAAGAGTCCAAGCCTTTATTCCTTCTCTGCCCACAGAACCATCTAATACTACTTCCCCATCAGTAACGAATGCTATCCATGCAGGGCTGGATGCTTTGCACTCACTATGCACCCACAGATGCAGTACAGTCTCTGCTATCCAAACCCAAAAGGCAGCCAGCCTGCCCTGGCTGACCACCTGCACAACAACTCCTGCACTCCAAGCCCACTGAATTCAAAAGTTCAAACCCCTAAAGCAGTTGTCATTGTTAAACTAATGATCTAGCAAAACCCAATCTAGATATAAAAATATGTACATAATTGCTCTATTTTATAAATTTTAGAAAATAAGAATGT
Source organism: Podargus strigoides (assembly GCA_028020825.1). NCBI lineage: Eukaryota > Metazoa > Chordata > Aves > Caprimulgiformes > Podargidae > Podargus > Podargus strigoides. Next base: position 13,764,470 of record CM051628.1, on the reverse strand, counting down.
CACACATTCAGTTCAGCTTCCTAAATTCACAGTAGCAGTCAAACAAAAATCTACTACTTATCTATCAAAATAAAAGCAGTTAAACCTTAAAGTGTTGAGAAAATGCTGAGATTTGAAACACTGGCTTCCTTAGAGTCTTCGTATTATCCAGCCTCCCCTTTTGCTGTATGCTATGATGATTATAAAGGATACAATTAAAGCATACAAGCTGAGGAAGACTAGAAGTTAAAGCATATAGTTTCCTGGAAAGAGATTAACTATCTTAATTATTCAAGGACTTCATCACAAAAAAATAATAATGTAAATTTCCATAGCTCTGGAGAGGCATTCCTTGTGGATATTAGCACCACTGCTGCTCAAAAGTCTGCTCAAGCCTCCCTCGCTTCTCCCAAAAAACATTTCTCCCTCTCCTGCTCTCCTCTCACATACAAGAATACATGTTACTCTCAGCAGAGCCTTCTAGCTCCTTATGATCTCCAACAGTCTCACATAGAGAGTGGATGACTGCCATGACATACATTCCTATTCCTGTAAGACAAGCTACTAACATTACTCCTTCAGTTGAATGTGTTTGGGATCAAGAGGAGGACACTGAGAATTACAATGTTTACTTTTTCTTCAAAATTTTCTTTTCTTAACATTTGCCAGTAACTTTCAGTTGTAGGATTCCTGAAGGAAGTGAACACACACTGAAAACCCAGTTCACTGACAAAAAAGAATGAAAAATTCTAAATAATAGATGCATTGACTTGGCATCGATTTCTGGTCCCTTTTCTCAGAAGAGGTTCAATGATGTAAACAGGATGTGACTGAAATACTCATTATAGCAGAAGGAGAGTCTTTTGACAAGTGTTCCTTACAAAGCATTTGTAAGTTTTCTTACCTTCAGGCAAATCATCAGCATACTCAAATCAGCTTGATACCAGGACATGTACGGGTTTCCTGTACAGGCAAAGACCTACCTCTGAATGACTCATTTTCTTCTAAGCAAATGCACCACTAGATTTTATGTGCAAAAGTCCAATCTATTTCCCAAAAGAAGCAACAGTGAAAAAATGCATCAGAAATACATACAAAAGAATACAATGAATAGAAGCAGCATGTCACAAATCTCACAACGTGTGATGCTTTCCTCAAGCCTGGCTCTTGAAGCCCAGTGGCATGAGGATCTATGTATGGAACACCAGCTTTCAACAAAGACAATAATTTTCTACTTCTCAGTCTTGCAGGAAAAAAAAACGTGAAAATGTGAAAAATACAGAACCAAAATGATCAGATGTGAAACATTCCAAATGTATCACTAAAAATCAGAGGGTTTTAAAGGCAACGTTGTTTTGAGGTCCAAGTGAAGATTTGTTTTAAACTATTTATTCTCTATATAGTACTAGTGATTTTAATAAACACCGCTATTAGAAGAGCTACTTATTTGCTTTGATAGCAATCAAATTGCCCAGTCCAGTCACTTCTTAATGACAGCAGTTTGCACTAACACAAGCAGTAGAATGAAACCTGCTCCCTGAAACCCTTTCTGCATTATAGACACCTCAATCAATTTGGATGAGAAGCCTCTTTATTTCATAGAATGATAGAATCATAGAATGGTTTGGGTTGGAAGGGACCTCAAAGATCATCTAGTTGCAACCCCCCTGCCATGAGCAGGGACACCTCCCAATAGACCAGGTTGCTCAAAGCCCCACCTAACCTGGCCTTGAACACTTTCAGGGAAGGGACAGCCACAACTTCCCTGGGCAACGTGGTCCAGTGTCTCACAATCCTCATGGTAAAGAATTTCTTCCTTATATCTAATCTAAATCTACCCTCTTCCAGTTTAAAACCATTACCCCTCATCCTGTCATTGCATGCCCTTTTAAAAAGTCCCTCTCCAGCTTTCTTGTAGGCCCCTTCAGGTACTGAAGTGTGCTGTGAGGTCTCCCAGCAGTTTATAGCAGAACTTTACAGCAGTTCAATGAAAACAGAATTCTAGTCACAAGTCCATTACTCACTGGATGTTCCCGTAAATCACACTTCTATAGTGAGTGCATGTTTCAGTGCTCATGTTAAAATTCTGTTACTGGGATTCCAGACACAAAACTGCTAATCTATCAAAATAAAACCAGTTACTGCAGGTAATGAGGAGCTTTTCCCAAAATGACTTGAAATTACATCTTCTCTTTTGTGTACATCCACCAGAGATGGACTGAACTCAACAGAGAGATGCAGACCCAAATTCAATTTTACATACATCTTTCAAAAAATAACCCAATTAAAAAACAAGTTTATTTTTTTCATTTTATTCTGGTTAAAAGTACAGTTATCATCTACTTTCCCCATCCCTTTTCTGAAGAGAAGGGATGATGGGAGATAATAAAGGGAACACTAATCCCAGGCAGTGATTCACACATCCACAGGCATTTTGTGACTCTAAGTAGCCAGTGTTCGATGCTGACATTGGGGTTTGGCTTCAGGTCCTTCAGCTCAGCTCTAGGAGAACTGGAAGACCACGAGAATATAAATCCTTGCAAGCATCATCTATGGAGGTGTCCTCCCCATCAGCTCTATCCAGCAGCTTATACCATAGAACAGACTGAGGCAGATTTGTGCAGTAACTGCCAAATACATTGATACTCAGCAGAGTTTTGTAATCAGTCACATGTGTACAAAGAACTGTTTAGATAGGATAAACGTGTCCCATATGTCAAGAGCCCCATGTAATACAACTACATATATGAGAATAAAAGAGCACACTGCTGTAGTCAGCTTCAGGGACTATAGAGGCCTGAACAGTACTTACTGGCAAGTGGCTTCCAGTCCCTGTCATGATAAATCTGTGAACACGCACATAGTTCATCATTAGAAGATATCTCAGCACGATCTCTTCAGAGAGGAAGCCAATTACAAACTCCCCAAGTGACAGGAGGGCAGCATGCTTCGATCCTGACTGCTGTTCTTATGAAAACGCAAATGATTTTTCTTGACATAACATATATAAGATCAGGCAAAAGATTATGTGACAGGTTAACAAGTGCCTCCACGTAACGCACTTGCGGCCCATCAGACATGGCCTGGAACAATTAAGTCCACATAATGTGTCTCAGTTCTGCATTTCTATCTGGACCTCTGATTTAGCTGACAGACATTCAAAAACAAATTATAGCCAGACAAGCCCTTACTGATTATACATGTGCAGATGCTGAAAAGCAATTATAATTCCAGCTAAAGTTGTTATTACAACTTGACTTGCCTTCTCCTATCACTAAGTAGATCCTAATTACTCTTAGCCACAGTAAAGTTACACTGCCAACCCTTGAAAAGATATTACCATCCTAGGTCATGATGTCTTCCTTAAGAGGGCCCTCAAAAACACACTAGGTGTATAAAAAGATTAGAAAGCAATCTGCAATTACGAAGTCTCCACTGGAAGCATTAGCTCTGCCCATAACTACAGTCAGATGACCATAAAATAAAACAGAACTTCTGAAATCCTATTCTCGATGAGCATGACAGTCTCAGAAATCCTGCCTGAAAAGTTGCTCCCTGTCCTTTTTAAAAGATTCAGATTAAGAAAAGAGAGAAACAAACAAATGAAGACAAAATCCGTCAAACACAAAATCATGTCAGTCAGTAGCAACATGAGGAGTGTAACTCCTAGGACACATATTCCAAGGGGATTTAACATAGCCGTTTCCTTCTCCCCTCTACTCCCAGAGAATAAAGTTGGACAGATTTATTACAGCAATTTTACATACATTGCACCTTCATTAGCGATGATCTGAACGTTTGTCATGGCCACAGGCGGCTCGGGAGATTCCCAGACAACCTAGAAATGTTTGCACGCCGTTTGCTACCCCTACTTCAGAAAGTTGTAAGCAAAAGGAAGGAGCAGGCGCCCCGCGCACACTCCCACTTTACCCCCGCAACCCGCGCTGCGCTGGCAGTCGCCCTCTGAAGTAACCGCAAGTCGCCGGGCGCTGGCTCTGCACCGCCCTGCCCGGTACCCCGCCGGGCACCCCCTCTCCACCGGGGCAGCGCCGCGGACCCGCCGCCTCCCCACCCGCAGCGGGCGTGCCAGCGGCCGGGGGGGGGCTGCGGAGGAAAGGGGGGAAGGAGGAGGGAGAGAGGTCAGAGGGGTCTGTCCCGGGAGATGGGTGGGGAGAGAGTGACAGCGGGCGAGCGGGGCTGTGCCGCAGCGCCCCTCGCTATAAATGGAGGGGCCGCGCAGCGGAGCGGGAGGAGCGGTGCGGCCGAGAAGGGAGAGCGCGCAGAGCCCGGTCCGGTCCAGCCCAGCCTCCTCGCCCCGCGGCTGGCCCTCCGCCGAGCCAGGTAAGACGCGTACCTCCGGCGGCTGCCGCGGGGCGGCCCCTGCGCGCCCACCGCGGGCTGTGCCGCTGGAGCCCTGCCGGCTGCCTGCCCCGGGGCCGCTGCGCACCTACCCCTCGGGAACGGGCTGCCTGGCCCCGGGGGAGCGACAGCGTCTGAGGCTCTGACACAGCCTCCCGCTGAATTTGTACTTTGTTTAGATGAAGTTGGCAGAGGGAGGCTCAGCCCAGGACAAAGCGCAGCCCTCTGCCCCTGCTCGCCCTTTGGGGCCCACACCACAGACTTGTTTTGGAGACAGCTAAACGCCCCACAGCCTCACAGCCGTGCCCCCTGTGCCAGCTCTCCTGTCCTGGCAGCAGCTCAAAGACAAAGCCAAGGCACCCTTCGACAGGAGGCACAGCACTGGGAGGAGGAACACCTTCTCCCCATCAAGGCTCTTGCCAACAGCCTACAAGAGCCCTCTTATCTCTACTCAAGATCAGATGAGCACTTGAAATTTTTATTACTGTGCTAAGCTCATGATGTAAATTATTTTAAAATCACTAAAGGCAATGCTGATGGTTTTTGAGACTTGTGCAAACGCTTCTGTTTTGCAATCTAACAGGCAGTGCAACTTCTACCAGTTAGCAACTCGTATCAGCTTCATCAAAGTTGTGTAGCATACACTCTCCATAACCAGACTTACTCCTTTTCTACAGAAAATAAAACTGAGTGGTCTGCAACCAGAGATTAAATTTTAGTTAGTAGAAGTTAAAAGGCTGACCCCTGCCCTTTTTTTTTTTGTTTTCTCCTGGCATTAGCTAGCTTCTAAACTTTGCTTGGATTCTAAAAAATTAAACAGGACTAGAATTCTTCAACACGTTCAGGTGAAATCCTGCAATATATTTACTGTCCTTGCACTCTCCGTACATTAAAACACTCAAAATGTTATCATTTACTTACAGGCACACAAGCCCCTATATTCTTCTGAGCAAGGCAACTGGTGTATCGGTACTAAGTCAATAGGATCGCAGTGTGTACAAGCAGTAAATTTGCAGATTCAGTTATGCCCATTTCTATATTTCTGCAAACTCACTAGAATTAATGAGAGGCGTGGCAATAAGCAACGGCAGGGTTCTGTCCAGATCATGCTACAGTTCTCTGTAAATTTCCATCACTTCCACAAGTAGCAGTGCTTGCGTCGATTGTGTTGTTGCACAGCATGGGACAGGCTAGTAAATGGGCTCAGTAAAATCACAAGCCCCTTCACAAGAAGGGATGAGGGTAAAGAGAGATTTTTGTTGGGGATGAGGGGGAGGTATTTTCTTTTCACTTCCATGAAACCACACTGCTAACATGATTAGATTTTTGCCTAAATAGGAGGAATATGGCCTGAAGCAGGTAATTACCATGGTGATATAGAAAGGCTCTCTTAGCTCTGTTTTGCTGTCAGACAAATGTCTCACACTCTTGACCATGGCAGTCCATTCTGCTTGTTTTCACCATAATCTTTTAAATTACAGCATCTTTCAAAAACATGAAGTGTCTAAAAATTAAGCTTTCACTCATGTGTTAAGAATTTTAACTATATGCCCTTCCAGCAGCAACGTGGTATTTCTGTACACTTTTACCCTCTACAACTTGAACTACATAGCAGAGAAAAATCAGTTCCAACTATGGAGTGCTTCCTAGTTTATGTTGCTAACCTGAGAAGGCAAAGTGGTCCTGTGTGATTAAGACGAGTCATGTTTATCATTAAATTTGAATATAGTTGGTTTCCTTCTTCCCTTACTTTTGTCAAGATAGTAGATGGAAACAGTTAATTCTCACACTGGAGGAGAGCAGAAGGACACCTGTTTCTGATGGTGTGAGGTGTCATGCCTTCCTGCTTGGAAACAGTACCTTGCTTGGGTTGGACAGCACATGCAAGCTGCAACTAGAACTTAGTGGTTTAAAAGGCATTAAACAGCAGTCTGAAATGCCAGTATCCACAGTGCTGCACAAGCGAGGAGAGGCTGCCTGTCAGCTTAAAATGTCACAACTCCCCAACCTGGTTTTTACAGTCCACTTAGAACAAGAAGATGCGTGATTTGTATTTGTGTCACCCACTGTATGGTTACAGCTATAGTTGTATTAAATATCTGAAAATGTATCTAATTTCTTTTTGCTGTTTGTAGTACTATAAAAACAGAGGCAGATGAAGAACAGACATGGTGATTTGTTTACACTTTCTAGAATAATTCTGTTGAAATGTATGGACTGTGTTTGTGGACTTGGAGATACAAGTTGGAGTTATTTCCCATTAAATATTTTATTTCAGATAGTATGGAATTACTGCATTTTCCTACACTCCTAAGTTTTCTGCACTGTGCTAATTTTATCTTCCATGTTTGTTAAAAGGAATACTTTGGTGGTCCTTTTCTCTGTCACTCTGTATGGTTCCTTACTACAGCTTCAGTAACTGATATGGTAACTTAAAGTTATATAAACTACAAACTCTCATTGCACTGTCCTAGTTAAACTCTTGTTTATGCACAAGTATAATATTAGTTGAAAATGTTTTATGCAGTCACAAATAACTCATTTGCTCACTACCTCTCCTTTTTCTCTGGACCTTCTTGATGTCCAGAAGGTACTAGTGTCACCAGGAGTACTCACTATCTCTCCTGAGGCTATTACTGCCCAAATTTTAGGGCATCTAATCATACTGTGAGAAGCATCCAATTGTTACCGAGTGGTTGGCATGTATATGTGTTCCCCACACTTCAAATCTCCTTTTCTGCCTTGGTAGGTTCATGAAAGGTCATGTTCTGTCTTGAGTTGGACAGAGAACACAGATATTTATGCATTATTTGAATCAAATACGTTGTCTGACTCACATTGCATGGTTAATCTTGTGGGTTTTGTAGCTGAATTTTTGTAGAATTTAATGGTTATCTGCCAGGAGACACCTCAATAAGAGGAGAAATAGACTAAAATTTCGTTTGATTGTTATACCTAAAGCTGAGTTGGGGAAAGGGGTTATCAAGATTCATTGGCATATGAATAGATCTGCTTGGGCAGTATATGAGATATGGCTAAGTCAGTGGAAGGGGGGGTGGATGGCAAAGCAAAATAAACTGCTCGTCTATTTCTGACAATAATACTGGCAACCCAGCAACCATCATTCCTCTCCAGAAAGAGAAGTATAATCTCAGAATCCTTCTAGAATAGGGTTCTGAGCAAGCACAGTAACATTTACAGCTTACAGCTGGGGGGGACTGGGTCAGGGTAAGGCCCACAGCAGTCTACTTGTATTGTAGGCTCTATTGCATGTTCAGCTAAATCTCTAGCCTTTGGGCAATCTTGTTTCAGTTTTTAAGCCTTATCTAGCTTACTGCTGATATTTGTGCCTCATGCTCTCAATTGTGCAGCAGTTCCATGAGAAGTGCAGCAACATGGATGTTGTGTTCTACCATGTGTTCCTTCGAAATATTAATTCACTATTTTGCAGTATTCTTGGATAGCAGTTCTGATTTTTGGACAGTTTGTCCTAAGGGAGACTATGGTATTTTTAAGAAGTCAGTCTCTGCATTGTATAGGATCAAATTTGAGAACCTACATAAGAGAAAATTGGAGAGCATCACAAAGAGAAATTTTTAGAAATCTCATGGAATTCTGAAGACAAAATGGAAAATTTGGATCATTTATGAAGAGAGGGCGAAGTGGAGGGAAGACTAATTTTTGCATTTCACTATTGTAAGGTTAGTTTCCACCATGCTAGTAGGAATGACAAGAAAGGGTGGACTAAATGATCTTTGGGGTCTCTTCCAACCTCGTATTCTATGATTCTATGAATAAAGAGGTTGCTGTCACTGAGAACTGAACCCCAGCTTCTTATCAAGTTATGATGCATACAGATTCCATTCTAGAAGTGAGATACTACTTTCCAGGTGAATAAGAAAGCAGTTCTGGAATTAAAATTTTATGCAAAGTTAAATTTTTGGCATGTATACACAAGTTGAGTTCAAATACATTGGAGAGTTTTGAGTAGATGGCAAAATAATTTACTCTTGGAGCTTAAAGTTGTATAGACTTTATGTATGAGGCCCAAACACTGCAGCCTGAAGATCAGAAAGGCTCCAGCAGAGCTGTTCTCTTACATACAGCTGCTATTGCACAGAAAGTTACTAATCATCGTACCATTTTCTGTCTCCTCCTTCTGGTCCCAAAAACCCTGCAGTGAAAAGCAAGCCAGTAGACTTTTGCTAACCACAATATTTCTTTTAGTTCCCTATCAACAAATTTGTCTCTTAAGATTACTTTCACCAAGAGACAGTCATTGTACTCAGAGCACTCATACCATGTTCTGTACCATCTTCTAAAACTTATCCTTTGCAAAAGAAATAATTTGACAGATGTACTCTAATCTGTGTCATTTTTGAACATTTTAGGGAATTTAACAAATCTGACAAATAAGGGGAGTTATAATACTTGTATTTGATTTTTTTACTTCAGTTGTAACAAATAAGTGAAAAGAAGTTACCTTGACTGCAAGTCCTAACAGCTGTGATTGAGACAATAGTGGCTGGTCTACTCATTTATGGCCTTATTTTCAGATAAATGATGGATTATACTAAAATTACTTTGAACTTTCAACTGAATTGCAACTAAGAGTAGGAAAATATGCTCCAAATGGCATGCTGTTAGTGTTCTCTGTGCACCATCATCTGAAAGAACTACGGATTTTGGGCTGTCAGTTGTCTTTTACAATTTTCATTCCATTTGGTTTTTGTTTGATAACAAAATTGTCCAGGTATCTGCTATATAACAAGGCTAGCTAGAATGCTTGGTGTTTATCATTCGCGGTGTTTATCTCCTTTTATTGTAGTTGAGTAGCATTTCTCTTATAGGCACAGAAAATGGGTAATAACTGAAGATGACCTCACAGCAGGAAGGTGAGATCAGAGTGGCAATGCATCAGTGAGTGGTATGATTGAAGACAAGACAAAAAGAAGGCTGCAGCAAAATGTAACTGGCAATATCTAAAGAAACTGGTACTGAATTTGGGCAAGGTCAATATTTAGACAGTATTTCACTGTTTAAGGTGAAAGCTATAATTAGAGTTACGGCCAGAACAAAGAATGATTTAACCAAATGCCTAATTTCAGCTAATTCACCTATTCCTTTCTTTACTTCTAGGTCATACAAATTTTCCAGTTACTGATAGATTGTTGGCTAGTGGAATCTAATAATCAGTAGATGAAATATAGGAACAGAAATAGAAAATAAAGCAGCATTCCTGAGTGTCCTCAGTTTTCTGAAAATTGAAAGGGATACATTGAATGCGAGTACTGTGCCTCAGCATTTCTAGCTTGGAGGGACCCATGCAAATAGTAAAACATTCCAGAAAACACTGAACAGCTGTACTTTTATGTTAGGGGGCTTACGCAAGGGAGAAAAATGCACTAATTGACTTCCCTAAAAAAATGTTCTGTTGGCAGTTTTCCTCCATTTAACCCTGCTGTAGCATCAGCACACCCTGTCCAGACCCTTTGGTTGAAGTAGGCAGCACATAATGTACAAAGATGCAGCCTGAACTTGTTTATTTAGGAGCCATGCCTGTCCCTCCTAATATGAATTTATAGGACATGTGTCACCTTTTCATCTTGTTCTTTATAAACTCCTATTGGTTTTCATATTTTTCTCCTTTCTTCCCTTACTTCTGTTACCCAAGCCTAAGAGTTGATACAATTTTCCTTTTTTTCCCCCCTACAAGGTACTGAGCCCAAGAGTTAGTCTGCTACCACTCAGTTTCTGGCAATTGCTCAGGATTTCCTCCCTCCTCAGGTTCTTTACCTAATGCACAGCAATAAAAAATGGAAAGCACAGAGCAGGAATCAACACCTGTTTTCAAAGTGGGACTCTAGCTCTGCTGTTAGTTTTCTCTCTGTTATTTTCCTCATGGCTTTGTTATTAGCACCTTCCATAATAAGACAGTTACAGTTTTTCTCAAATCAGGCTTCATTTCAGGTAAAAGATATTTCTTTGCCTATGTGCTTCCTAAAAAGCACTTCAAATGAAAAAGGTTCAAAAATATTTTGTCTTATAATACATTCTATGGTGCTGTTCTGTGTTCTCAAACATACCATCAAAAAAAAGTCATGTCAGTACAGGACAACCACACATCCAAGTATTTGCACAGCTTAACTGGTAATTTTCCTAGCACTAAAATGAAGCTCATGTGGCACCTTTTGGAGGGCACAGCACTACCCTTTCCGGGCATCTGCACAGTTCTCTTCACTTGAGAAACAAGCCTGCACTTTGCTGAGGATGCACTGATTCACAGCGTCATAGCTTAACTTGCACTCTACCTGTAACAGCCTTTTTGGTTTTGCTACCTCTGTTACTGGTCCTCAGTATGCACAAGGAACATCTCAGAGCCAGGACAGTAAAGAGAGCTCACTAGTAAATTTTATTTTCAAAATAGAGCAATAAATTTTACTTTGAAAAAAAATGGGAAACAAGCTGTACAAATTTGGCAGAACATCTATTTTGGTGTCCTTCTATTACATGTGCTGCCTTCCAGACAAAGCACTAGGGATCACAGTATGTGGTTTTTTTTCATGGGTGATAATACCTTTCACACTGACATAAATTAAGGTGTCTGTGTTTGACCTTTCATTCTCTTTGATTAACTCTTTAGCATCTCACTAGTCCAACTGACTTGTACAAAAATCACAGCTACATTGTTTGTCTTTATGTTTGGCTACTCAAATTTTCTTCTAGTCCTCATAATGATCAGCCCTGAACAGGAGTTTTGTGCAAGTAAAAGCACAATTGGGCCTCTATGTTTTCCACATTATGCTTACTTACAGTTACAACGATACTAACTTCCCTTGGGCTTAGCTGCATTACCATTGTAAAAGATTTTTTTGGTCTGAATAAACTGTTGTATTTTACCAGTTACTCACACTGTTTTCTTTCCTTTCTGCCTTTGGTTCCCTTTTTCTGACCCTAATGAGGTATTCATTAAGAAGCCTCCATGCTGATCCTTTGCTTTTAATCTTTTAACTTTTCCCTCCAGGCTGTTCCTAACATTCTCATTTAAGGAAGAAAAGTCTTTTCTGAGGCGTAGTGTGATATTTTCCCACTGTAAGGATATCTAAATTAATTCTATAAAAGAAAAATAATCAAGTGGGTCAATCAAACACAGTGAACCAAATCCTATTATGTATTGCTGAATTATGACGTATGGAAGACAAAGCTTCCTCTGAACAAAGGTGTTGAAACCTAACATCTATTCCCTTGCACAGAGATCCACAATACATTTGCTTTTGCTTCTCCAATAAAACAAACACTATTTTTAAGCATGAAGTCAAAAGAAAAAAAAATGTTCAACATAAGGTTTGTTCTCCCCAGAGCCATAACACTTCGACTAGTGGAAAGTTATGTGGAAATCACTAGCCATGGTATTGGAAATGTAGTGATAAAACTTCCACTTTAGTTGGTTTAGTTAACATGACAGATACTTTTGGTGATATTGCTATGTCTGTGTCCACCTAGACATGCTGCATCTGTGCTTGTTTTTCAGTTAATATTTTCATTACTCAAAGGAAAAGCTTCTACCACTCACTTTAACACACTGATGATATTTAAGAAACAGTGATGTGATTTGTTAGAGGTTTTTAGAGAGGGAATGTCTTTTTAGATAATGTACAACATGAACTACTCTCAGGCAACTCATCTAATTTCCATTGGATTAGAAAGTGGAACACCTGTTTGACAGAGGTCTCTCCATTTCTGGAGTAGAAGCAGAGAATTTTCAGTGTTTCCTTTCTCTCCCACTTTCTGTCCTTTTGAGTATTAATGTGTAGGTAAGGCCTCACACACATCAGGATGTTTCCACACATCAAAATGTTACTGATTTGTTGTACAACCTAGAACAAATTTACATATGTAAGGTCACTTGTAGCACCTTTCTTACTGTTTTACAAGTACATACAGGAAGGCAGTTACTTATACCAGAAAAGTACAAGTAATGTTATCTTGCAGAGTTCATTGCTCATCATGTTATCTCACTTTTAACTAAGAAAGGTTATTCAGGATCTTAAGTTGCATATATAATGTTAACTTTTGCGTCTGCATCTTCTGGCTTAGCAGAAGAGCAACGTGACTGTGGGAGAGGAGGCAAATGACACCATGGTCTCTGGATAAACTGAATTACCAGAAGAAAGCAAGGAAGCCTTTATTTGGACTAACTTGAAATTCCACAAAGTCCTATCACCTCCCATCTTCAACTACAAAGTCATTAGCTATGTCCTCTACTCATCCTCCTGCAAATGTCTTTGCCTAGAGGAAGCCACAGAAACCTAATTAAAACATCACTTTCAGTAGTTCTATACTAGTAACACCACAGATTTTGAGTAGCATCTTTCACAGTAAAGCTGTAAACCAGAAAAAGGCCAAAGAACTTGCACCTAGATTCAGAAAAATCCTTTTCTCCCAGAAGTGAGTGATTTGGTTCATGAGGAAACAACTGCAGCTTTGACCTTTCCGTTCCATATTCTATTGTGGTCTCTGCCACTGTCAAAGAAGGTTCTGACAGTGATTGCATATTGCTGTGGGCATGTCACTCATTCATTAGCCATTTTAGAACATTATAATTTCTAATTCAGATGCATGAAATCCCATTTTCTGCTAAATTATGAGCAACTACTAATAGAACCAAGAGTTTAAACTTATGTACATTTTACCTGTTTTTACCTAGAGGCTGGTAAGTATGTGCTTATTGACCTCGCTCAGTAACTGGACTTTCACAGAGTAGATTGTAATAACCCTCTTGTAGCCAGTCCTTATCTGGCTATACTGATTTTTTTTTTCTTTTTTCTGTTTTTTTGCCTGCCTTCCTATAGTAATACTTGTTTTCCATCCTTTAATGACATGTCATTTTATTATTTTAACATTCTTAAAAGAATTTGAGTTTTATCCTTTACCACATTTTTTTCTCCCTGGACCAAAAAGCAGAAGAGACCCACGTTTCACGACACACTGTTTTGTTTCACACACATTACATTGCAGTACAGCTACTCATAATAAACTAAAAGATATAACCATTTACCTTTGTCATTGGCTTATCTCAGTTAGTAGAATTTGAGTGTGGAGGGTCTTCATCATGGGAGGCAGGGGAGCCTGGAGGAGAAGTGAACTGTGTACCTGTTGCTTCCTTACAGCTGCCTACGCGAGTAGCACTTCATCCCTGTAAAAGAAGAATATTTGTTGCAGAAATTGCTCTGGCCCACAGCCATGTTAAGTGATGCACATTTCTAATATTTAAAGCTTAAAATTAAGATACAACAGCTTGTTAGAGTTTTATATGCTGCAAAAACTGTGAGGAAGAGCCAATACACACGTGTCTTCTCATGTCCTGGAGTCAGTAACAGATTAACAGTTTGTGAGCAAGGAATCCCCATGAGACACTAATATTTTGGGGCTCAGTTCAACAAGCCATAGTCTATGTGAGTAGCCGTTGCTCTCAATGCCCCAAAACATTACTTACACATAGCTGTGATTATCAAATGATAAATCTCAGAATATAAAAATTAACCTTGAAAGAGGCAGAGATTTCATTCTACTCCCAAAAGATTTATGTAGCACTCCTAGTTACTAACCTCTCACTCCTTTCTGCTGTATAAAAATAATATCCATATGCTATGAATTGTCATTGTGTGTTTTAACAAAAGAGGAGCTAACTCTTCCTTTCCTACCAACACTGGTGCATCTGATTCATTAAAACCTCTGTATTTGGACTCCTTAGCAAAGCCCAGCCTTCTCTCCTTTGCCCATCCAAAATGTTTCTCTCTATCTTCCATATTGCCTATGCCCTTAATATCATGTTTCTTTGAAAAGTCACTATTCACACAACATCAAAAGAGCAACAATCTACATGAGAAATTTCATGACGACGTCTGTAGTGACCTCAGTAGGAGTTGCATCATCCCCTCTGGTGGGGGTAGGTTTCCCAAAGTTTGGCCAAGTTTCAAGAGCTTTGTAAAGTCTACGTGGTAAAAGCACATGGTAACTACTTGCTTTTCTAAGTCAGCAAAAGCAACTTCCTATTTACAACAGTCTGTGCCTTTTGCAGCAGCGCTCCGAAGCATCATCCTTTCATGTGTTTTAGATAACAGAAATGCATAATTTCTGCTACAGGATCCTTGATATTTGTAGACTCGACACTTCATTTCTGTTTTCAAGAAAGTGTAGACAAAAAGCTCACAGTGGGAACAATGTTCTATCAAAAGACTAGCCCCAGCATTGCTACTAGGCAAGTTTCCTGATGCCTCAGTGAAACTGGAGAAAGAGCAAGTGGCCAAAGTAACAGACAAGTCAGCTGGCTTAGTCACAGAATGAGATCATGCCAATAAGAAGAGAAATCCAGAAAACTTGCCTTTTGTTGACCACAGGAGATTATTTCAGTTTGATATTCCTATTGACACCTTTTCAATAGTTCTGAGTTTCAAAAAGGGCATAAAAAACTAAAGATCCTCAGTTCTATAAAGGATCTTTATGTGCAAGTACTGTTTCTTTCTGTCAGAGCCAGTTCTGGCCTCAGCAATTCTTGACACATTTGAGACCTCAAGGCTGCATTTGAGCTAAAACTATTGTCTTTATAAATTCAGATACTGTTAAAAACCAGCAAAGCAACAAGCTAATTTCCAAGATGTCTCTCTGTGCTGCTCAAAACATCATCTCTTCCTTGAACAGCAGTAGAAGAGAAATGCTCTGACTTGCATTCAGAGCAGTCTGTGGAAGTAGCCTTTATTCCCCAAAAAGGCCACTCTCCAGGTGATAGCTACCCTCTACTGGACCAGTGAAACCGTTGGCTAATACTGAGAAGATCTGGACAGTGAAACTAAGGACTCTTTCGGCATTGGATGCACAAAGACATTCACTCCAGCAAGAAATAAGAATGACTAGAGACCAATGATACTCAAAACAGCTCGGAAAAATGTCTTACAACTCCTTATTGAGCTCTGTGTGCTTGAAATCACAGTTATATAACACAGGATTGCTCCTACAAGCTGGGAAGGAAGAACAGTTGTTGTTACTGCTGTTTTCTTATGGAGACACCCACAAGCTTCAGGAAAGACGACCACATAACCTTAAAGAAAGATTAATACGTATATGAAATTTCCAGTAAGTCAAACTGTGATTGTTTATATAATCTGAAAGGATGTAAGATACCTCACACATTGTATCTGATCTCGGTTCTGTTAGAAGAGGACATGGTAAAGGCTCTCAGCAGTGCTTTTTATTTCAGTAAGTTTTATTTCTCTCTTGCCTCTCCGCTGCCTTTTTAATATAAGGCTGAAATACAGAGCTGGATCAAACCCAGAATGAATGTAAGTTCCTGGACTCCTTAGGTTGGAGGAGTTCACAGCAGAAGCTTATGGTTCTCCCCATATAGAAATAATGGTGCCACCAGAAATTTTAGGTGTGTGATTAGGTATCCAGAAACTACAATTGTGTAGGATGTGCACTGATGTGCAATTAAAAAAAGAATACTCTAAAAATTTTTATTCCATGGAACTAAGCTATCAGAATAGAAATTTAAAATTCATCAAGTGATTTCACTTGCACTTAACAAACCTGAGTTTGATTTCCGTCTTTTATTAAAAATGATCACATGGGGAACACTATATTTTATATAGGCAATTCCAGCTGCAATAAAGGAAATGTGTTAATCCATTCGTTTACTATCACTCAGAGAAAGTAACGGTGCAGCATGTAACCTTTCACAGCTCAAACTAATCTCACTTTTATTCGTTCTGGAACTTTATGGCTTAATTCTTGTTAACAATTGACTCTTTCGGGTACTTCCAGATACCCTAAAGATACTACATAACCAGGCATCATATCTGAAGTTATGAATGTGCAGTAAACTGTATATTCATAATAAAATAGTATCTTACGTTGTGTTGCCCTTCATAAATTATTTCTTGTCAGTGCTGAAAAAACAGAAATTCTAATCCTACCTTGATCTCTACAAAGACATGACATGTCCCTGATAAGCAGACATCAGGTTAGCCTGCTGATTATTGATCATTTTTATCTCCTAGGATGACACTAATCTTACTTTTTGGTAAAGCTAATAGCTGGAACAGAGGTGCAAATATCCACGTTGGATAGATGATGGTAGTTAATGCCCTCATTTCAAAGTCTTAATACATCTAAGTGCCTTCAGCCTCTTTTAGAAAAAGAGACATTTCTTTACCCTGTGGAATAAATAAGAAGATTGACTGTCTCCTGCTTTTCATATTTAAAAACTAATTCAGCTATAGATTTAACCTAGATAAGGAAACTTGATCTTCATTCCTGTCAAGACAGAGCAACTAAGGTGACTGGGACAAGGGGATATCACATGGAGATTCACCTTTCAGACATCATCTTTTCTGAAGCTCAGTGTTTTGATGTTTAGTCTCAGAAGTATTGAACCAGAATTATTAATCTAGAAATATATTTTACTTATCTTTTAATTTACTTAACTTTTAATTATCTTTTCAGTTTTAAGTTACTGCTGTGCAGATAATTTTATATTCACATGTCTTAAGGATATATAATACCTAAGACATATTAAACACCAGAGAGTTTGCAAGGCATTCATGCAGCCTTGGTCAAAGAAAGAAAACAGAGATCGCTTTGATGGATAAACATGAAAGAAAGAGACCAGAAAATTATGTGGAAAAATCAAAGATACCTGGAGTATCAGGTACACTGTCAAGCCAGAATCAGTGATCCCTAAAACCTCTCACTGATCTTCCCCGGGAGATTAGATAAACACACTGCATGTAGAGAATGGTTAATCCTCTAGTGTTTTGGAGCCCAGTTCTACGTTTATTGAACCAATGTTTTCCTCCCCTTAACAACAGATAAAACAAAATTATGTGTTTATAGAGGAAAAACTCCCACAAAACAATGATTACTTTTAAACCTAAACCTAGAGGATCCAAAAAAATGAAACCTATAAACTAAAATACTGAAACTTACTTTCAACTGAAAGACTTACCTAACCATAATGAGTGCTCTGTGGATCAATCACTCAACAAACTTTTTACCCAAAAACCCCACAAAACTCTAATCATTGCCATGCTAGCAATCACTAAACCACTAAGCTGTAGTGAGGTTGAGAAACTCTAGTGAAGTTGAGCAATCCTTCCTTGGCACCAACATCTGCAAGTAAAATTTTATAGAAATATGTACATCAGGATTTCCCAACTTCTGGGAAAAAAGCATACACAAAGAGGGAATTGGTGGAGTTAACTTCGGCCAAAGAGCTAAGTAGCATGAAGAAATATTTCCAATGTTTCTGGCTCTGTAAGTACTACCAGATTATATGCAAAAAGTAGTCCAACCTTTCACTGCTGCTGCAACTGCTAGAATTCTAACTGTGACATTATTACGCTCTAGGCTGTTAAAAAGAGCATGCAAAAAATGTATTACTTGTTACATTGTAGCATTATAAAGTATTTAATGTCCAAAAAAAGCGCTTGGAAGATTTTACTCATCCCTCCACAACCTCATACATTAGTGGTTTAGAGGTGGCCTTTTATTTATGCCAATTTTTGCCTCACCTATTTCCAACACAAAAGTCATTGAGTTTGCAAATGAAAGATTATTTTTCTTTATTCTGTATTTTAAATCTAGCCAACTGCTTACTAGTTTTCTATCTCCAGGTATCACTTCTATTCTCTCTAAACACTTCTATTTTTAGCAGCTTCAAGATAATAAACTGCATATGCTTGTGCCCAAACATGCCGTAAGTTCATAGAGATACACTGACACTGTATAACCTGTTAGACATAAATATAGGACATTACACTGATTGTTTCTACTTATCTAGCACAAGACAACATAGTTAATAGCAATTTTTTTGTTCTACTTTGCTCATCTACTAGTTTCAATAAAATAAATGTCACCATAACCCTGAGAACCTTTCTACTCTATCTGGATTGAAAGCTGTTTTACTAGCATTAGAGAACTATTTAGGTAAATAAATAATTTGAAACAGAGTGATATCATCATGCACTAATGGTGTCCAAAGAGGTAATAACAAACCCAGGTGTAATAGTAAGAGGTGGGGGGGCATGCTAAAAAGTGGAAGAGATGCTTACATTTTCAAATTGTGAAACTGTTCACAATTCATGAAATATATACAGTACTTGAGGTCTCAGAATCACCATTTGGATAACAAAATAATGTGTAAGCTCACATTGTCTTTCAATTTCCAAAAATCCTTCAAATCCCTTTGAAAAACAACGAACCAAACAAACTAGTTCTAAAGTGGCATTTTCAATAATAAAAATATCTTCCTCCAAAGAGGAAAATACATGTTTGAGTCAAGTTAACCTAGAATTACTTTGAAGACTTTCCAAATATCAGGCAGGGAATAGAGTTGTATGATTAACAACATGCCTAATTAGTTTTAAAATAATCTTTTAGTCTAATGAGTAGGTGTCACCATCTTCATTTTTAAAGCTAGATATGACTTCAGTCTCCCTTTAAAAATATTCTTCTTAGTTTGGCTCAAAAACTTTAGAAAGTTTAAGATGCATGTCTTTGATAAAAAAGAAAGTATCAGAACCTTGCTGTGTTTAAGAGTTGTGTTGATATAGTGCTCAGGGACATGGTGTAGTTGAGGACTGTCTGTGTTATGTTGATGGTTGGACTCTATGATCTTCAAGGTCTTTTCCAACCTAGATGATTCTGTGATTCTGTAACAGAAGTGCAAGAACTGGACTGAAGGTTAGCAAAAGCAGGAAAGTGCTAGAATAAAGGAAATTAGATACAAACTAGTAGATACTAAAATAAACTTAAAATACTTCGCTCTGGTACATTATACTTTACATAATTGCAGAAGGTCAATGATAGGTATTTTGCCTTGTATTTACATCTTAAATAGTCTTGAAGGGGGTGTTTTGAAACAGTGATGGCACTGTGATGAGAACTAAAGCAATTCTTTTCTTGTAAAATAGGAAATACAGACCTCTAGTGGTCAAAATACATGAGTTAGACTTCAAACTCCATTACTGCCCTTTTCCTTTACATTTTCCTTCCCCCCGAATCATTCAAAATCACACACACCTCCAATTCCACTGTTCAGTCATTCCACAAGCATTGATTTTTTTTCCAGAGAAAATAGTCCTTTAATCTGTCCTTTTCTCACATAAATTTTATGACTGAAACAGAGTACAGTTGAAAGACATTAGGGAAATGAAGGGGAAATTAACGAGAGTAGCCTATGAGAACAAACAGAAGATAAATGTTCCTTCTCTTCAGAATAAACTGTGAAGCCATCGTACAGAAGGACTGACTCTTTTGAAGCATGCTGGAGAAAGTTCTTATAGAGAAGGTCTGAGTGCGTAAACAGTTCACATTTACAATGTAGGGATAACTGGTTCTCTGGTAGTCCAAAATAAGTAATAAAGAATTTAGCATTTTGATATAATAGAATAACCAGATCATAGAAAAATCACAGGCAGTTTATTTTTCAGCTATGTAGAGCTAGCACAAATGAAGCAGACCAGCTCCAACTCTTGCAAGGGGAAGGCACAAAGAATCCACTCATAGGTTAGAGAATTAAAAAGAGAAAAACTTTTTAAAAAAAAAAAAAGAGAGCAGACACCACAGAATTAACAGCAATTTCAACAGACTGGCAGTTGCCTTATAAAATACCAACCAGGAGGACAGCTATTAAACCAAAATGCACAGGCCAGTACAAGGTACTGCAAATTCTGTTTGTTCTCATGTCAGACCACCTCCTGATCCAAAATTGCAAAAGCAACAGCCAGCTTGACAGTTACTAACACAGATCTTTTCAAGCTTGCTTTCTTTTCTTGGTGCTCATGAACTGATGTACAGACAGTATTCCAGTCCTGTACTGCCTATTGCAGCTCCATTTCAGTAATATTTTGATTTATTTTCATTTACCATGAAGTCAGATGCTGACCTCTGTGGAAGACAGTGGCAGTGTTGACAGGAGGCCTATGCACACTGCAAGGCCACAGTAGTTTGAGTTACATGCTGTTACTTGCCCAAGTATTTGCATTTCTCTCACCCTTCTCAATTCACCTATCAACTCTAGACTAAAAACACTTAGGAAAGCCATGAGTGGGGAATATAGACTGCTAGAAGGAGCAGCAGAAATAAGGAGAAAGGTAAATTTATAGCTTAACAGTCAGGAACACCAGGAAAGTAGGGAAGAGGCTGAGGAAGGCATATAAAGTAGAATAAGTCATATTCGTTATTATATGAGAATAAAGGGGGTTCTGCTGGATAGGGGAAAAAAACAGGCAATACAATAAAGCACGTGGAAAGTGTCATTTGTTTCTCAGCAATTAGAAAAAGAAATTAGGAAAGGGGGGAACCGAACTCAAGACGAAAGAAAAAAAGCTTACACAACCAGAAAGAAATAAACATTTTAACTATGTTGAACATATTGTTCCAAACATTTTTCAGCCTCTCTTTTCCCTGTGCAATAATTTTATATAAAAATAGAATGCATCATCCTCTTCAACATGGAAATATCTTCTCATTTGTAAGAAAAGCAAATAATCCACCTACCATCAGAAGGAAAAAAAACCCAAACCTCACATTACCTAATGGTGAGGTGGCTACACTGTGGCAGGGTTGGTCAGTCCGAGTTTGTTTAGTCTTTGTCAAAGCAAACATCAAAACCACATTTTTGTTTAAAATTTGACTTGTGACACCTGCTTACCTATTTATATCTGGTGAAGTTCTCACAGAAAGCCACAGTCAGTGCTGTCTTATCTCTCAGTGGGCAAAGTGCTGTTTACCTTGCGTGGGCTCAGCATTCCTTGTTGTTTCCACAGGCAGTTTAATTAGGATGCACATTCACCCAACAGAAGCAATGAATGGAGTGGTAAATAATAGTGGGTAGAGCAGTCTGAAGCATTTCATTATCAGTGACTTATTATAATCATTATAATTAAAGAAGATAAAAGGTCAAACAGGACAGTAACGTACAACAGGGGTTTGCTGCTCACCAGATCATTTGCTTTGAGATTGATGTTGCCACACCATTCACAGTTGCATCAATTCAGTCCTCTTGGAAAAAGCTCTCTGTGCATCAGCCTTAAAATGATCCAATTATCATTATGTTAACTGAGGTCATTTGACATGGAATTACCAGTGTGCACAATTTCAATACTTACATTTAACTGGTCAGTGGTTTAACCTGCTCTGGTGAATCCTGGCAGCATAGAGCTGTACCAGCCATCTATTTCTACAATATATTTTAACAATCTTATCTTCCCACATAGAAATACCTACTTTACATAAAATGTATATAACTGTGATCCTGGGGCAAGCAGGTGAACTGCGTCAAGTGAGAATGACAGCAGAAATGACAGTGGTACAGAAAAAATCATGGCCTGCAAGGAATTCACAACACCACAGCTGCCCTGTCTCACCACTCAGCACTGCAATGGGCCCATGCCTTCCAAAACAACTAACTTTCTGCTCCTGTGTTGAAGCTTTTCCTATTGCTGTTAAGTTACAGATGTCCTCAAGGCAGCAGGATCTATGTGAGGCTAGCTCTGAAACTTTAAAATTTCCAGGAAATTTAAAAATTCAGCTTGGGCTTAGCAATGCCTTCCTCACTGTGTTTCAAATGTAAGGCTCTTGCAGGGTTCATTCTCACAGCAATACTCAAACTGTTTTCAGATATACAAATGACAATCCATATCCGTTCACCCAATAGCAATCACATTATGTATTTCTGCTTTCTTTTCATGGACTGAAAATAGTGATGGATTTCTTTATTTATTCAATATAATTGCTTAATGTAATTTAGAACTGAAAACATACCAAACATATCCTTTGTGCAATTCCACTAACTTCAGCATTACACCAAAACTTTTACTTCCAGAAAGGTTACAGTCTTACACAGATAAATTGAAGTATCATACTATTTCTTGACCAAATTCCCGATTCTTCATGGAAATTTTTCTGCCTTTTTTACTTCCCAAGCACTCCAAAATAAGCTCAGTGAATTCAATACCTCGCAGAGCTACACACAAGTTTCCTGTCATTTTTTGTTTAATACATTTCTGAAAAATGTAATCATCATTATTACACTTTCTTGAATGTGCATATGCTATTAATTACATCAACTAAGTCTACTATTGGCATGAAAAAGTACAGGCCACCACATGGGTAGAAAAGGAAAACTGGAAGATAAACAAGGAATCACACTACACAGAAGGAGTGGATAAGGCGACAGTCAGAAAGGTG
Source organism: Podargus strigoides (assembly GCA_028020825.1). NCBI lineage: Eukaryota > Metazoa > Chordata > Aves > Caprimulgiformes > Podargidae > Podargus > Podargus strigoides. Next base: position 13,741,883 of record CM051628.1, on the reverse strand, counting down.
CTTTGGCATCTACTGTTGTACAAAAACAATCCCATCAAAGGGGGAATATTCACCATCAGCTACATTTGTCTTAGCCACTGAATCTGCCAGTTAGTAAACACAGAGCAGGATGCACTTGCCAAATAGTACCACCAATTACTTAATCTACTCATGGAGAAACATCTCGCTCAGCCTTAACCGGGACCTGATCCACTTTTCTGAATGTCTGACTTGCAGTGGTGATTTTCTTAGCAGAGACTTCACTACAGTTTCTCATTGTTAAATTTTGGGCCGTAATCTCAGTGGGTATATAAGTGAGCAGTGGCTATGATAATGAATAGACATGCAGCACCAGCATGAACCTGGGACAAGGCAAATATTGCCAGACCTTGATGTTGCAGAATATATCAATTATTGTCAAGTCTCCTTGGGCATTTCCACAACCAAGGGATGAAATGAGAGGATTTCTTTATCTTGAAATCTTTTTATTGTGGTTCTCCCTGTCCCATGGATAACACGACCTTCCCCAGAGCCAAACGCTATGTGTTCTAGGTTTGGCATGGTTTGAAAGCCAGGAAGTTGAGCTCAGGCTGTATTACAGTGCTACATGTAATCAGATTTGCGTACATTTCTTTGTGTCAGCTGTACTTGCTTGACTTTTTAACTTCTTAAACGTGGCAAAAATAGCTGATGTCATTTTGAGACATCTGCACGAACTGAGGCAACAAGACTAATTCACAGAAGGACTTGGAGAGACTGAGAGGTGTCACATTCCACATCTGGACAGAGGGTTTATTAGTTGCATTTAACTTGATAGAATTATCAAGAACCTAAATCTTGAAATTGCCCTGCTAGCTTTTTGGAAATGAATCAGTGTATTAATGCAAACATTTAATAGAACATTAGCTAAGATACAGAAATACAGAGTCTTTTAAAAGCTTAAAAATTGAGTGCCAAAGGGTGACCTTGCTCACAATATACTGACTTCAACCCATATTCTGGGATCAGTTCCTGGCTCCACTTCAGACTTCCTGTGTGGGCTTTGCTGAGACATATCTGTGCCTCACTTCCCTATTAAAAAGAAAGACTAAAAAGACAATCCATTTGGAATAAGGTTTGTCTCCCAACAAGAGCATGTCAAACACTTAACAGAGCAGCATTCCATCCTTAACAGGAACATCAGTGCTGAACAACGCAAACAATGAGCAACCACTTGCGTAACAACATAGCCCTTTTCTTTCTGAATGCATCTGTACTGTCCAGGGTCTTAGGGTGTGTGTATTTATCTATATAAAGTGACTTACGTTGATAGGGCTTTGGTTTTATTTTTAAAGCAAATGTATTTCACTTAATCTGTGTTTCAGGCAGCACAAGTTGGGTTTGGCTGACAGCTGTCAGGATCCTGCAGACAGCAATAAACACTGCTCTGCAATAACTCTTGATTTTTAATTTAGTTTTTCTTTAAATCACCACTATATTTTGGAAGACTGTCTAGTTGTAGACTCTGGAAATGATTTAGTATCAGAGTCACTTACAGTGTACTACCTGCTTCCTAAAGTCATAAATCATTAATAAGGAAATGATTCTTGCAGAACACAAGCCCTGGCAAACCAAACAGGTGCCCTGTAAAGGAGATTTCATACCCTTTCCATATACTTAATATGGTCTAGAAATATTTTTCATACACTAAGACTACAACTACAACTTTTAGATACATAATTTTTGTCACTAGCTGAAAAGGTAATGCGAATTGATGTTCCCCCTTGCAGCCTTCTTAAACTCTTTCTATAGTTACAATATGCAACAAATCAGCACATGTCTGGATTTATTATTTTTATGACATACATTAACTAACCAGTCTTATTTTAATTTGGAACATTGCTAACTGAGGAAGTTTGTTAGATTTTGTTTCTCACAGTGTTCAGCCAACTCCTAACATTCTTCCCTCTGTCTATTCTGCAAAGTCTCTATTAAAATAGAAATTGGTTGAGAAAACACTTGAAGATGGCTTATTTTCACATTCAAAGACATTGACACATCATGTTAGACACAAAATCTTAACATTTACTTGAAACTTTTTAAATATTAAATCCCTGTCATGAATTTTCTTCCTCTTTTCCCCTCCTAGGTGTGAGCTTTGTATTTTCTCCCTGAAGCTGAGTCACAGCTGAAGAGATCAAGATGATTCCAAATTACTCTACCGAAGAAACTGTGAAAAGAATCCACGTTGACTGTCCTGTTTCAGGAAGGCACAGTTACATCTACATTATGGTTCCAACTGTTTACAGCATCATCTTTATCATAGGTATATTTGGGAACAGCCTGGTCGTTATTGTCATTTATTGCTACATGAAATTAAAAACAGTAGCCAGCATCTTTCTTCTAAACCTGGCACTGGCTGACTTGTGTTTTTTAATAACTCTGCCACTCTGGGCAGCCTACACGGCCATGGAGTACCAGTGGCCTTTTGGCAACTGTTTATGTAAGTTAGCATCAGCAGGGATAAGTTTCAACCTGTACGCCAGCGTGTTCCTCCTCACATGCCTCAGCATTGACCGCTACCTCGCTATAGTACATCCAGTGAAGTCCCGAATTCGACGTACCGTGTTTGTCGCCAGAGTAACTTGCATTGTCATCTGGCTTCTGGCTGGTGTGGCCAGCTTGCCCGTCATCATTCACCGTAATATATTCTTTGCTGAGAACTTGAACATGACAGTCTGTGGTTTCCGGTATGACAACAATAACACAACACTCCGAGTCGGGTTAGGTTTATCCAAAAATTTGCTGGGCTTTTTAATTCCTTTTCTGATCATATTAACGAGCTACACCTTAATTTGGAAGACTCTGAAGAAAGCATATCAAATTCAAAAAAATAAGACCAGAAATGATGATATTTTTAAGATGATTGTGGCAATAGTATTTTTCTTCTTCTTTTCTTGGATTCCTCATCAAGTTTTCGCTTTTCTGGATGTGTTAATTCAATTGCATGTAATAACAGACTGCAAAATCACTGATATTGTGGATACAGCTATGCCCTTCACCATCTGCATTGCTTACTTTAACAACTGTTTGAATCCCTTTTTTTATGTTTTTTTTGGAAAAAACTTTAAAAAATACTTTCTCCAGCTAATAAAATACATTCCACCAAATGTCAGCACGCATCCAAGCCTAACAACAAAAATGAGCGCCCTTTCATATCGGCCACCAGAAAACATACGCTTGCCCACTAAAACAACTCCTGGGTCTTTTGACACCAAGTGATGCATTTTGCAAGACACTTTTTTTTGTACAAGCTTGGGAACAAAGCAACAAAAATGACAAAAGTCATCTGCAGTCCTGAACATCACAGCTTACTGCTCATTACAGAAACATTAGATCACCTCAGAGAAATCATACTGTAAAGATTTAGCAGTGGTCTTTTATTTTACATTGTGAAGAGGACTGCTTGGTTTTCCTTTTGTTTTTCTTTACTGAAAGAAACATAAATAGTGGACAGGCATGTCAGAGTTTCTGTCAGCATCCTGCCATTTACTTGGAACTACAAAAGACGGGTAGAGAAAACTCCTAACAAGTTGAGAGATGTTTTTAAAGGAGAAACTCATGCAAGTTATATGAATTAAGAAGGACCTGTTTTGCACATACATGAGCTTTTCCAAATTTTGTTCAAGGAAATGATGGAGCTACACTGCTTGTTTTGTTGGGGTTTTTTTTTAGTGACCTAAGTGTCATGTCATGATATTTATAATATATTTTCGAATATATGCTATACAGAGGCCCAATTTTAAATTCAAATGGAAATTTAAGGTCCTTGAAATTGGTCTCATTCTGATTTATGCTATTATTTTTCATTTTTAAATGGCAATTTTTTCATAATATATGCAATAAAATGCAGATTTATTTATTAAATCTAGAAGAAATATATTTTTAGATTTATATTCCTACTCATAGATTTCAAACATTGCTTCATAATTGTACATTTATATCCCAGTGGGTGTTTTTATAATAGTTTAAAAAATATAAGCATATATATATATACACACACAAAAATGTGGTTCCTTCAACCTTTCCTCATGAAATGCCTCTCTGACTTTGAAGAACATTACTTATGGAGTGGGTTGACTCCATACTGCATGACAAAGTAAAATTCTGTGTTTTAAAACATGAGTTGTAGGATAGAGGTGATGAGAAAGCTTCAAACTCTCTTTGCATAATAACCAGTGCACTCAATGAGAGAAGTGACCAACTAATCAAAGCCACTCAATTTTTCAAATTCCTGGACATTTAATAAACTCACCTTCTGATAAGAAAAAGAAACGCGATGATGCTTATATTACAGTTTAACTCATAATGCTTTTCACTCACATCACAAATCACCCAAGACCAACTTTACTCTTGGCTTTTATGTGATTACTCTGCATTTGTACAAAATTAATCCTGAAGTATTTGGTCCCCGTGGAACCTTTTTTTTATGTGTATGGAATGAATTCACATTTATACTAGCATAAATCAGAACAAAAGTCTGGCTCAAACTCCCTACAAATGAGGGAGGAAAGGTAATAAGCATTGTAGGAATTTTCAACTAATGATATCCTCATATGTCCTTTTTACCTCAAATAGTGAACTCCAGAAAATATTTATTCTTGATTCACATTCATTTATTGTCTTCAACGATAAATGAGTTCCTAAATACTTCTTGACATAGCAGAACTTAAGAAAAACTCCAAAACCACTTTACATATATCATGTAGACAAATACATAACCCTTGAGAATGTGCAGTATTTATAATCTTCAGAATTATACATCTAATGCAGCTTTGTCTCAGGTAGTAAGTGGTTGGATTATCTATATTTTATTATCAGTCACTTGCATATACTCAAATAATATTTTAAATTATTTTTTACTTTAGGAAATTATTTTAATTCAAAACACAACAAAAAAGTTATTTCTGTAGTCTAATACTTTTAAAGAAAAAACAGGACTACAGCCAGGTCTGAGAATCTTATCCCTCTTCCTGCTCTTTCATTCACTTATTTTAAGGCAAATTTCTTCAGTTTTGCCTTTGTTCTTCCAGCTGCAAAATGGGAACAATCTCTACTTACAGGTCTCAAGGCACTGTGAGGGATCACTAAAATGTCTAAAGCTGTATGTTAAAAAAAATGCTCTTCCACTAAAGATTTAAGTTAATTTAATTGCAAGCTAGTATATTGAAACTTGAAACCTGAATCTGTCATTTAAAGACACAGTTAAATTATTCCTATTATATATAATGCTTTATATTTAGCTCAAATCTATCTTTACATGCGAGACAGCCGTACCTTAAAAATTAATATGGCAATAGTCCCACACGTTATAAATAACATCCAGAACAGTACTGCTGCCTCGGCACTCAAGCTTGCAACGGCCTAACAGAGCTTGCCATTTATCTGTATGATAATTTGTTCAGGTACACATGTGCCCATGCTGAGCAGCAATGGGAGCTTACCCTAGCAGAAGCAGCACTCTCAGACATAATCCAGTGTGCTGCGTTTGCCACCTGCTGGATGCAGCCACAAATTTGTTTTTCATCTCAAAAGTTGTTATAGGAAGAGACAGCAATATTTGCCTGCCTCCTGATGGATCTGGAAATCCTGACCTGTGGCAAAAGTCCTGTAGAAATTAAATACAAACTTGTCCATCTGGGAGGCAGTTAACTTCCTTGACAGGGGCTAAGCAAGCGTTTCCTCATCACCCACTGATCCCTTTGGTCACTGAAATCCAGTGTCCCCAGTGACCACAATAGGTAGGCATTTGCAAAGCATTGATTGCATCACTACAAGAGCCATCCCAAAGAGAAGAAATACATACGTATAAAAATAAAAATCAAAGCATATTTGTGCAAGTGACATTTAGCTGAAAGGACTCATTTATCACCAAGAATAAAAAGAAGCAGAATCAGTAGTGACTGTGAGTGATAAAAATGACTGTATTACAGTCATTTCCACTGTATTACAGCAGAAAACAGAGGGGAAGCCATTGGTTAGTGATTTTGGTCATTTTATGCCAGATCCTGCATTTTTAAGACACTGTGGCTGCTGGTGCTACCTGCACCTACCTACGTCATGGGAAAAAGCACGAGCATGAGCACACGGTTACATTGCTGCAGGAAGGGATTGCAGCTGGTGTGCTTTGAAGGCAAGACCGACCTTGAATTGACAGGCAAAGTGGAGGGCAAAACTGCTGTTAAATAGTGCTGGGAAATGTTTGTTCTCCTAAGGGGTAGGAAAATGGTCATCAGCTGCCAAATACAGTGGATCCTAGTGTTTCCTTTAAAAAGGAGGAAGGGAAAAAAAAAAAAAAACAAAAAAAAAAAAAACCACAAAAACACCACAAACCAAAAAGCAGCAGCAAATCAATAGATACTGAAAAGTATCCAGAGATAAAACTCTCCAGCAACTCTAACAGGGCAGCATCAGAGAGCAAACTGTTTCAGAGCAGAGCACTCCTGTGTACAGCCACATCATTCAGTTTCAGGCATCCCCACAAGGCCCCAAACTGACAGCTAACTGAAGAGTCCCCGTTTCCCTGCACACAACCAAATCACTTCCATCATGCAGCTAGCTGCAACCAACACAGTTGCTGAGAAACACGTTGCTGCTGAGCCTCATGCTCCCCTGCCCACCTACTCACTGAAAATACTGCGCTGGAGACCTGTGCATAGGGTGTGCAGAGCAGCAGTGTGACAGAGTGCAGGATCTGGCCACTGTTGTGGACCTTTGGCTGTATGGTCCCTGCTGAGGTGCAGGCAGGAGGTGGCCAGAGTATCCTTTGATGCAAGAATCTACTCCTTGCCAACAGAGGAGGAGAAATATTTGGCTCTACATGATTTCATCATTTTTGGGAAGCTTTGGGTTGAGCCATCTTAATATCAAAATAAGAACTAGCTATGTATGTTTAAGAACAAACCCCCACTATCTTAAAGAACACTAAATTAAGATGTAGTAGTACGCTATTGGTTTAAAAAGAAGTATCCAAAGTGCTTTTCGTTCTCAGGATGACCAAAGTAAAATACTTGACAAACTCTTAAACCTGTCCCTGTACTCTCCTGGTGTGAGGAACTCGAGCCAGTATTAATGGGGACAGCATACAGCCAGCCCTAAATAGAGATCACTAGTCCTAATCTATCACTATTACATTGTTTGAGTGAATACTTTCTTTCTGCTGGCAGAATAATTGCTAAATCACATTACGTTTGACATGTACATGCATAATATTTTTATCTACTTATTGCGTGATAGTACTTAATATGACTCATGTTTCATGCTCCACTCTCTACTTGCTTGCCTGTTATATGCCCATTCTAAATCATGCTATATAATCTGCACTGGTTAGCCTAAATTCCAGCAAAACAATTACAGATACAATAAGAATTAATTTGGCTTCTCAGCTTAATGGTTTTCTCATGTTTACATTGTTAATTAAGATGCTGCAGAGTAAGTAAAAGGCCAAAAGTCCTTTATTTTACCAGAACTACTATTTAGGTGATGATTTTCATTATCTACTTGAAAATATGACAGCAGCAGAGAATATAGCAGGATTCCCAGGTTCGGTTTAGTTTTGCTCGAGTAGCTTCAACAGTGATTTATCTTACTTACTTACCTCCTTTTAAAGTATACTGAGGTGTAAGTACTCCCAGGGAGAAGTTTGCAATGGAAAGGAGAAATAAATACTCGGGAGGGGGTGGAAGAAGGCTTAAAGCAGGAACTTGCTGATTTTGGAAATATTGTTAAATGTAAATACTTTTATTTTTACAACAGAGAAAAACAAACAAACAAACACCCTAAGAATAAATCTTTCAGCTAAGTACTCAAAACTTTCTGGAAGTTTTTACAGGCTCTTGTAAGTTTCTTTCCTGCTCAGTTTGGAACATATCAAACCATTCTTACCCTGCTCACAAGGTCAGGGTCTCCAGATCTGCTCTTCTACATCACATTACAAGCTTGGCCAGATCATCATCCCACCAACTTGCACAAAGTGATGAGGTTGTTCTATCAATCATCGAATCCGTTTCAACAGTGACCTCACTACCAAGGCTGAAGCAACAAATCCTCAATGTTAATGGCAGAGCTGTCAAGCTCATTGTCACTGGTGAGTTCTGCAGATGTGGCTAGACACTCAAGAAATAGGTACAGATGACATTTGAGAACAGCACGGTGTGGTCTTTTTAGTGGACTAGTGCCATGGCCTGCAGCTTTAAAAGTACTTGGTAAATTAAGTAACAAGAACTAGATACTATTTTCTTTTACATATTCTTGTGCAGTTGTAAGTAGTGAAGTGGTGGGTGTTAATGTTTTCTATTTCAGTAGAAATAGTTTTATATTGTAGAGGTTTACTACTATAAGAACTGTTATTGTCTGAAGTATTACTAAAAAACATACACATCATCAATAGATGTCTTTGTGAAAGTTATCTTCACTGTTGTATTAATCCACCCAAAGCAGAGGTATGTTTCTGTATTATTGTAAGTACTACACTATTATCAGTACATCTATAGCTATATATCTTAGACAATATCATCCTTACCAAAGTATTTCTATTTAATGCTATGATATTTTATACCACCATTTCTTTTAATCCAAGGTCTAATCCAGCTCCCCCTAAACTCTTGAGATGAACAGTCTGTGTCTGCAACTCACAGTGGGAAGGTTATCCAGCTAGCCCCTAACTCGCGTGTAGAACAGTGGTTCAGTAATTCACTTGTGTTTCCCAGAACTGGCTCAGCTAATAAAGTTTCCTTGGAGTGGTTACTTAACAAATTGTGAATTTTCCTATGAACAGTTTAGAGTTTAAAGCAGAATTTAGGCTTAACTTGTTAGAAGCTGAATTAAATTATAGGAACACATTTACCCAGAATATTGTGTCAAACTCAGGATCACATTACATTATGAATAATGGCCCTGAAAAGCCAGACTCAGGCTGCCTGTAGCCGAGTATTCAACGTAAATATCTCCACTTACTTAGAATAAGCTCTGGTGTTTCCAAGCAGTGCCACACTGTACAGTGGCTTTAGTGCAAATAGGATCAGGTTCCAGCATAATAAGAGGGGACTGGTGCTTGCTTTTTTATTTTTCTTTCCAAACAACATAGAATGGATCACATATTTCCATTTCTAATTTGTATGAAAATAAAATTGGATTTAATGTTGCATATCCCTAGTAAACCCCACTTCATATTCAGTTTTATAATGTCACATTTTGGGAAAAAAGGTGAGAAACAGTTCAAGGCAGAGCCTGTGAAATTTTACAGCTTATCTGCTGTATAACTTATTTTCTATATATTTTAATTATTCCTCAGCTTTATATATTGGCAGTGCTGTGAGGTTACAGTCAAGCACAGGCCCTAATGCAGGAGGAGGTATACATACACAGAGGCATACAATCCCTTGGAGCTTTACAGTGTAATCAGATGGTGAATAGTGAAGACTGTTGCTGAACAAATACAAACCCGAAGATATTTCACCCTGCTGTTAAATAAATAAATAAATATTTTTATAGTAGTGCTATGCATATTTAATTTTACTGAACAGCTATGAAATACTAAAGGATCTAAAGTTTGTTGTCACAAGTTTGTATTCAAGTAGCTTTTTAAAGATTTCATAAAGATTCAGTTTTGCACTGTAAAAAACCCCTCCAAACATGATAAAAATGCACAGACCCAAAGCCCTCTTTCTGTATAAGACCACCTATAAAGTGTGGGAATGTTTATGATTTGCAGCATACCTTTCAAAGGCAGGTCATAAATAAATGTACATGGGATGTAATTTCACCTCTTAGAGAACTGTTAATGTTGAACCCGGGTTTTGTGATACGATTACTCTAGATAGAAATGTAAAGAAGCCTTCAGAAAGGCATACTTTACGTTCTGTACCAGACTGTACTACACAGTGCCTGTTAAATCCAGCAAAATTATATTTCTGCTATTCTTGAATTTCTCTGCTTATCTGTGATAGCTTTCTATACTGCCATCTGTATTTTTTACTTGTGAGTAGACAGTAGATCTGCACTGCTCCATTTCAGAAAAATTTATCACATTTTAGACAAGTTTGTCTGACATAACTGCAAAAAAAGTAAGCATTTTTCACAAAAACATCAACAACAGACTGTCTGTATTCTGAAATACTGAAAACATTAAACAATCCAAAATAACTTTAAATAAGTGTTGGTTTAATTTGATCTTCACACTATATGGTTAGATTGTTTCTTCCAAGTTTTGTTTCTCATCAAACCTACAAGTAATGGTGTTTTTAAGTTTTCACTCCCAACACAGATTGCAGAATAAAGTAGAGAGTGATGAGAACACTGGATTCTGAATTGAAACGTACGTTATCTGTACAGCTCATACCCCAGAAATTCTGAAGTTGCACATAATTTTGTTTTGATCAACAAGGTTTACGACTCAATTTACTGTTAAAGAAAACTTTAAATGTTTATTGGAAAAATACATTGTACTTACTGCTCAAGTCTAGATAATATTCTACCAAGGGATATGCTCGTACAACTCTTATACCTATGGTCTCTTTAAGCAACTAACTTCAGCTTTCTTGTGGGACTCCCCACTAATGTGCATATCAAATACGTTTCAAGAGCTTGACATATTAGTGCCAAAACAACATCAACATTCATTACTGTGACCCACAAGTACAAGCTGGATTTAAACGTGGAACTGAATCCCCATACTGTCAAGGCACTAGAAAAGTATACAGTACATTTAAAAAAACATCTAAAGGCATATTCTAATTCTGACCTCTTACGCCCAGCCCAAAAGATGACTGCAAACTTTATATGCAAGAGAAAGTTTTCCTTACACTTCACTGCTTATATCTTGGAGCTGTTTGAATTAATTTGGCAGAAAATTTAGCCTTTAAATATTTTGACAAGGTTATTCTGTGATAGAACATGCCTTTATCTCTCTGGCGATATCATTTGATTGATGATCTGTCTATGTCACAGGAGAAGCTGATCGACACTGCAAGGCTCCATAACTTCCAGCGACAAGCAGATCACCACCCCCGACATACAAACTTGCACAGAATATTAGTGTGCTCTGCACACATTTATGGAATCCAGTTTCGTTTATTGTAAATAAAATTTACTCCTCTGGCCCAATACAGCCATGGAGACAATGATATCCTGTGTAAACAGGGACATTCCTAAATTTCACCCACAAGGAAATACCTGCAGTATTGCATTTACTGAGATGTGCCACTGCTGCACTTCAGCGTGCTGCAAATATGCGCTAAAATACGTTATGGCTTGTTTTTATTTTACAAAGCCTTGTTTTTAATTAATCAAGTCTACATTTAACTTTTGTTTTTTCTACTATATGTTCTTTTCCTAACCCACAGAGTATTTCATGCATAGCTGTTAAGTACACTGTAATAGTGGAGAAAAACATGTGGGCAGTGCTAAGGACGTGCTCCATAACTGTGCTAATCCCACATTGTTTTTAAATGTGTGTTTTCACAGAAAATGAAGGAGTCTTAGTCTTTCTCTATATGCTTTAAAATTTGGGAAATGTAAACAAACATTCTCATGCACAAGTTTTGAATCATGCTTTAAACATTGCTTTTAAATTTAAACTAGATTTCTGGTCTACTATTCATTCTGCTGACTGTGCATTTGACAGGATTTTGCTGGCAGTCATTTCAGCATTTCTTTCTCCTTCAGGGGGCCTCTTTAAGTAACAGGAGGTAAAACATTTTTTTAAACAGAGGGAAGAAATTGAAAAACACACAGAACAAGAAACGCTTGAAGACAGGTCAATGCAGACATGGTTCCTAGAGCTGCATTACACACTATTGCTCTCATTACATTGAAAATGGGTAGATTTCAAACTAAGAGCATATCTAAAAGGCAGAAGTTGTCTGAAGGCTCAATATTACCTCAGGCTGTTTGAAAAGTATAAATCTTCAGGCATTACAGGAATCAAAGTTGCAAGCATACATTTAAGTATTCTTTAAACCCTTTAATATTCTACATTTAGACTTTCAAATTCCACCTTGTAATAGCAAGCATTGCCATTGACTCAGAGAAGTAAAGTCAAGGCAGTTCTGTAAACATTAGCCTTAAACCTGTCACAGCTGTTCCTGTTCACTGCAGTCTGAACACTGCTCCTCAGATTTATATAATGCAGTATTGAAATCTGTTTTATTTCCATCTAAGGTAGTATTGCTGTATGGGCAAGATTATAATTGCTAGACTGTTAAATGAGACCTTGCATTTTTAAGACTATGGAAAAAAGAAAAATATGCAATCACCTGCAACACACAATATTGAAGAGCTTTAAGAATCTGGGGAGTGGTACTATGGCGTGCAAAAGAAACTTATCAAACAAGCACAAGCACTGGTTGAACCCTGTTCACACTAACATCAGATGGAAATGTACTATTAGCTTGAATGGAAAGGCAACACTTAGTTTTAAGGTCTCACATGGTACCATTAATTTTAGAAGTGGAGCAAAAATAGCACCTGAACAATCATTTCATCTCTTCTTGTATAGTGATGAAAACATAGCATGCAACCACAAGAAAACTACTTGTGTCATCAGGGCATATACACTGTGCAATCAGCTGGGTGGCTCAATGAACAGATCAAGTCAAAATGAACCAAGCATTTGATCCATCTGCTTGGAAAGGTTGTTTTACATACAGACAAGACGATCTAGAAAATACCTGAAAATTAAATACTTTCTTTTCTTACACTGTGAGGCAGCTTCCTAGCCATCATCTTTGGTGTTTTTAGTGCACAGCACTTCTTTGTAGCATATATTAATCAGGAAATTAACCTGATGTTATTCTGCCTCACTATCAGAGAGTTTGAAGTCATTTGCATTAAAACCATGTACAGTGTTGCTTAGTAACAGAGACAGCAGAATAAAGCCATAAATTGGGAGGAGGAAGATGAGGCAGGAGGAAACCATAGCAGCATAAAAACTTTTATTGGCACTTAAGCGTATTTTTCCCTGATTGAAGCAGAATTCATGAAACGATTACAACCCCATGACAAAAGCTGGTAATGATTAGGTCTTAAGAACTACTGTTATTTTCTGACAGTTCAGAAGCTGGTTTTGTTTATTTCAAGAAAGGAAACATCAAATCTTCTCTGAACTATCCAGAACTGAAGACACAGATTAGCACTAGTTAATTACCCAGTGCTGGCATTTCACTGAAGTTCCCACTGTAGAATAGGAAAAACTTATGTAATAATTTATAATTGTAATTAATTCTTGTCACCCAATCAGGGTTTTTAAAGTAATATTATACACTTCAATACCCAGTACTTATATTATGCTGCACAACAGTGGAAAATATACAATCCAATTATAGCAAAGGAATTATGGGAGAAAGAAGGAGTTGTGAGACAATCTTAAATTTATTTAGAAACATTGACAGAAAGTTAAATGTTATTAAAAAAAAAAAAAATCAATATTGTAATAAAGTCAAGTCTACACAAAGTCTTTCAAGTACTTCAGCACAATTTGTACCATGATGCAAACAATTACTATGAGAAAGGTGTACATTTAAGAATTACTTCTACTCAGTCCTGGAACATAAAACAACAAGGCTTGCATAGAACAGAGAACTTCTACACATCTTCACAGCAGGGACCCAAACAAGGCCCTCTGTCTTGGTATTCTCTAATATTATTAGAATCTTGGCATTGATTTAATCATGTTATTTGAAATGTCCAATCCTAATTCTGTAATATCAAAACATTGCTCAAAGCCTTAGTGAGACAACAGCTTACTCCAAACACCAGTTTGCAGCCCACCATCAGCATGTAACCATAAAGCAAGGTAAAAATGCAGAGTCCCCACCCCAACCAACCAAGCAGGTACATCTGTCAAACAGGTACATATTGCAGGCCACTTTCTCTGCCCAGGAGAAGAGGTGACCATCATCTTCATGTACTTATGCCACCAATCTATAGTAGCCAGGTTTTCCTGTTCTGCTCATCCAAGTGAGAGCATAGAGTTATATGGAATTGACAGGGAGAGAGCCCCACCAGAGCAGAGAGCTCTCCAATTTCTCTGTCCTCTTCCAGTTCACATCTTTACCCTGTTTCCCCACCTTTGTTGTTGACCTCCTTATTATGTCTAATCTTAAAGTGAAACGTTGTGTGGACAAGGGAGACAAGGTCATGCATTTGCTCTGTAAATTCATTTGTATATTTATGATGCTGGATAAACAACACAATAAGCTGACATTTACTTAAACTCAGAAACAACACAGTATGTATTTGAGCCATTAGAAAACTAATATGTATATAAAAGATAATTTCTTGTTACAAAAATCTCTGAGCTTACCTCAGAACCTAATTACTTTGAAGTCATAACATGAACCTTTGAAGACCTTTGAAAGACCCCACCGTAGTTTAAATATCCTTTTTGATAGATAACTTTTAAACCTTTTCAAAAATAGGAAACACAGAAGTACTAAAACCACTTCTCTACAAGAATTGTCATATACCACATGAAACATACATTTAGAAGTAAGGACAGAAAGTACTATAGAAATATAAAGTACTAGAGAAGTACTAAGACTAGACTCAGACTAATCCTGCTTCTGTTTATACATGTAGTCTGCTATTTACCAGAATACGATTCTTCTCAGGTAGCTGTTTTAAGACTAAAAAAACAAAATAATCTTTTGACCACAGCCCTTTAAAATAGCTATTTAGCTTACTACATCACACCCATCAAGCCAGTATCAAGTGCATCCACGAAGTCGCAACAAATTTAAAGTTTCACTGACAAATTGTTAAATACTCCCCAGTTGCCCAAATTTTCCAAGAAACACAAATCTCCATTAAAAAAAATGCAGCTGTGAAAGACAATTCTGTGCAAAGTTAGATACACAAACAAAAATAAATTAAGCTAAGACATCGCCCCATGTGATTTCCTGAGGGAGAACACCCCATAGGATTTCCTGAGCTGGGAACAAAACAATAAGAGACAATCTGTGAATTAATGCTCAAATCCAAACATAAGCACTTTATACACCAGAAAAATCACTTTTATCCCCTCTAAAACTTTTTTTTAAAATGTAAGCAGTGTTATTTATCAGCTCCCTAGCGAAAAATATTTGTGGTTTTCTTTTAAAAAATGATGAAGCAAAGCAGATGCTGCAGTGCAGAGAGCACAGCAAAACAAGGAACAGTTGTTCGCTTGCTCTCCAGTGTGCCATCCACATTATTTGCAATCATGCAAGACCTCATTAGGCCACGTGCTGAGCCAGGATGCAGCCCTACTGCCTTGGGAGCTGCACACGTGCAATTGAGATCAGGATTTGGCCGCAGATTTTCTTTCCCCATCCAAGAAGCATAATCCCTGCGATATAAATTCTTACAGATGCTCAGACAAACCCAGCCACAGTGTAACTTCACCGCTGGCAGAGCTTGTGTTCCCTGCACCGGACACAGCGAGCATGTTCGTGCTGTCATCAGGACACTGACCACTAGAACCCGAAATGAAACGGTCTGCTCACTTCGTTTATCAGCTAGCATGAAGGGCAAGGAGCTCTTTGTAATTCTGTCATGTCAAAGCCCACCAAACCATCAGCTTACCTCAGAGAGCAGCGCTGTCCTCTCACTGGTGAGCGGCCGGTGTGCGGCAAGGCCGCGGCAGCAGTCCTGTGGCCTGGTGCAGGCCCCTAGCTGAAGGGCAAGGCAGTTACACCAGTCTTTCACTCATCCCAGCACAAAGAGGTGGTTTTCCACCCAGCACAGGGCTCACAGGGACCCTAGTCCAAACAGGGGTGCCCTGCCACAGAGGGGAAAAGCAGCTTGGGTGCTGCACCCTCCCACACAGCCCCCCACAGGGCTATGCCCCAGGACATGTGCCAGGCTGCAGCTGCTCCTAGGGGAGATACCTCTGGCACCTGAGGGCACTTCTGGGCCTTAACAACCCCAACGAGCACCAGCTGGGACCTCCCTGCCCTGGGCCCAGGACCCCCTTTCAGCCAGCCTGGGGCTGGCTGTCCCTGCCCTGGTGACACTAGAGGACACAGTTTTGCTCCAGCCCAGCCCGTCCACAGGCCTGTCTGGCCATCCCAGGCTGTGTCTGACCATGGTGCCCCTCACCAGTCCCAGTCCCAAAAGAAGAAAGCTGAGGGGTTTGAAATTTGTCTGGTGGTGGCCTCTGGGGTGAGAGCTTGCTGCAGCAGAGACTGGGATATACAAGTTTTCCACACAAGCTTGCATGGTGTTAATCACACTTCAGAATTCATAATGAGGGAGTGCTTTGGTTAGAATTGCCAACATCATTTCAGTCCAGTTTTAGCATCTAGCTGGGGGCAAGTCTGAGTTTAGTTGGAGATGTAAGGTACCTTAATACACACCAAAGGTTTCTCCCAAACCTAGAGAGTCCACATGACAAGCATTAAAATAACAGGCAGGGAAGAGATGCTTAGCACAGTCCAGTTTTGGCCTGGTGATAAAACTCCTCAGCAGGCAGGGAAAATGGGGTATTTACAGCCCTGAACTTGCAGCTATGCTCCTTCACCATTTTCTTCTTGGCTCATTAGACTAGAACTCAGGCTTGGTTTCCAGGTTTCAGAGGTCAAACAATTTTATCTGTTCATAAACAGCTTTTTTCAAAATGTTGTAATTTCTTTCCACAACACTTACTGGGGGGAAATTGTGGCAACTATAGCACTGGAAAATTTTAAGAATGGGTAGATCAGACAGCTACCAGGAATGACAGATTATCCATCTTTGGGTTAAAGCGATGGACTATCTAACTTGTGAGAAACTATCAGTTTAGAAGCTACTTCTGAGGCAAGGAGCAAAATGATGCAATAATTCACTTAGTAGGCATCACCTTCAGATTTCTCAGCTCTTGCTGCAGTTAATAATGGTGGGCAAACTAACTGCCGTTCATTAGAAACAGTGTTGGCCTTGTGCTAAGGTTGCAGTTCATGATACTGACAACATTAATTTACAGCAAGCAAATACAGCCTGTGATAAGCTTGGAACCATGAGAAAAGACCTTGGCAGAGCTTCAGCACAGTTACAGATGTGTTTTGGCATCTTGTCCCTTAGGAGGGTATTCCTCTAGTAGGTGTTGTTTCACAGGAAATCATTTAAGATCGATACTCTTGAACTACCTTTGATTCTTTCAGATTGCAGTCTCTTTCACCAAAGAACTACAAGCCCTGATAGCAGGATACACAGTTCAAAAGCAACAGGAGAGACTATGTGTTATGCTGTTATTTGTACTGTCTGAAAGAGGCATGAGTCACGGTGACTTATATTTATGATGAACCATTTGTGTTGTGAACACGTGCTCTACAAGGTTCATCATTCTCCCTACAGAGCCTGTAAAACCTTGGAAACATTGATGCTAGAGACATGCAAAAAGCATAAAATTCTTCAAACCTTGCAGATTTGCAATGAAGGATGTTCTTATATGACAAAACCTATGAGTTCTTTGATCCTAGGTGTAAAATGTAACTCCCTTTTCTCCTCCAACCTTAAAAACCTGGTGCAGCTAGCGAACAATTCAGAAATTACTCCTTTCAGGATCCATACAAGAGTTAAAAACAACAATCTAAAAGAATTTACTTCTGAGTGATATTGAAAAAAATACTTCAGAGGACCTAAGACAAAAAGGTAAATAAAAGGTTTCACTTCTCTTATCTGGAGAACTTCAATATTTCTTTTTAAAAAAATTTTTTTTCTTTTTTCTCAGCACTGGGCTACTTCATAACAACATGATTACATTTTTCCTAAAAGAGCACAAATCTTAAATAGCTATTTTATTAATGTACAATTTGGGACAAATGGAAAATAAAGCAAATAAGTACCTGAAACAGTATTAATGTAACTTAAAAAAATCAACTCGTAACATTATACAGTCCCCTGTAATGATCTGCAAAGAGCTCCATGCAGCTGCAGCCTTGTGACTGTATGGGATTGTGGCCTAAGTCAGCACTTCTCAAAATGTGTCCCTCAGAAGCAGATTGTTTCCTCCAAGTTTCCAGATGCTACACTGCATTAAAAGAAGTATAACATACATTAAACCCTTTTTCCATGTAAGTAATTGCTGCTGTAATGCTAGAAAATTATGAAAGGAATGAAGGTCAGCACAATTTCTGAATGAGTGGAAACAGACTACACAGGCAATCTTTCTCTAGCCATGTGGCCTAGCCCAGAAACAAGCTTAAGAACTCCTGATACAAGACTATTTGAAATGCAGATTTTTATTTCTTTCTTTAAATGCTTTATGCTTGTCAGTTTGCTTATATATACTTCCATAGTTTGTCTGCATCCTTCTGGTCTCCTAGCCTTCTCCCTGACTGCAGTTCCTCAGGGCAGAGTGAATTATAAAAGAAAAATGGTATAAATCAAAAGTCCTTGTAGATTACACCGTGGGGAAAAAAAAATATAAAGAAACATAATGCTCTTACTGCCTAACTCTCAATTATAGAAAAATAACATCAGTGAGAAAATTACTACTTTCATAATTACTCCTCTCAATAACTGTTCTTTGAAATCCCCTGAAAAGCTCTCAGAGTGCATTTTAAACTTTGAAGCAGTGAAGTCGATGAAAGTACGTATATGTTTATTCTCTCTTATTAAGGAAGCTGTACATTATTTGACAGCTACAGGCAATGTGAACTGTGTGAAACTTGTAGGATCATAACAGCAATAAACTTGAAGCAGTATGTCTTGATACATTTAAACACAAAATAAGAATGTAATGTAGCCAGTTAAATGGATTGTGGTATATTTCTCCTCCTCAGGCCAAGCATGCAGTGTTTTAGACAAGAAACAAAGAAGCCCCACAGTTTGAAAGCAAAATGGTATTTCTTTTAGTCATGAAAAGTGTAGCTTTCCTGTGTTTTAACCAAACAGTATTTGGGGGTAAAAAAAAAGTTTTAAAACAAAGTCTGAATTGAAGAGATAGGAGGTAGGACATGGTTAAATGGATTAGATCACCTCCAGAACATAGACTTTGATCAGGAGCATGTGTATTGCTACATACACTATCTCCAAATCTTCAAAACAGAAATACTTCTATAGATGGGAATAAATCAAAGGCAGGGTAAACAGATGACAGCATCTTTCTTCTTCAACAGAGAGAGCAATTGCAGGGGTACTAAGAACAGCTTTTCTCTGCCATTCAGTGCCTTGAACAATGAGTCCATCAGAATAGCTGTTTCTTATAAGGCATGTCTACATTTGCTAGAGTTATATCTTGAAAGAATGTGACCTCTTAGTGTCACTGGCCCAGCCTTTGCCATGAAAAACTCATAGAGAAGCAAAATATCAAGGAAGATGTTTTGCCTTAAAGCACAAGTTTGTTCTCCGAAGCAACATCTACCATTCGCTTTGTCAA
The DNA here is from genome assembly GCA_028020825.1 of Podargus strigoides. NCBI lineage: Eukaryota > Metazoa > Chordata > Aves > Caprimulgiformes > Podargidae > Podargus > Podargus strigoides. Next base: position 13,722,529 of record CM051628.1, on the reverse strand, counting down.
TTTTCCAACAACAGCTGCTAGTTATCTGTCCTATTAATATGCTTTCAATGTACTGTGCTTGAAGCAGCTGGACCAACTTGAAACCAATTTGAAAAACATGTTTATAGAGACAGGCAAAAGAAATGACCTGTAACATTGTAGACACAATATGTTCCACATGAGAATTCCATCAGTTAAGTTTTTACCAACTCAGTCATTTTATTATCAATCAAGGTCTCCAGTTTTTATTTTGCTGCTCTTAGTACATCTGGGATGCCTCTGACTTCCAGTGTGTCTTCCCAATATTTTCTGTAGTTCTTTGGTCCCAGAGAAGAAGCAGCAGTAAAACAGCCGTTTAAGAGAACAGCTCCGTCACACATTCCTGTGCATCTGCAGTGGGGTGCGATAACTAAGCCAGAATTTGCTTACCTAATTTCAAGATTCCCCTGCCCTTCTACAAACACTCTGTTGCATAGTAGTAAAAACCAGCTAATGACAGCAGAGAAGGAACTTCATCTTTCCAGATAAGCATCTCAAGGTAGGAATATTATGGGGTTTTATAGAAAAAAAAAATAGTATTTATATATAAAAAATAGATTTTATATTCTGTATTTTTGCATATTTTAATATTCATTTTTTCCTATCTGGCCAGGCTCTTGAACGAGACTTTCTGATGACATTTCCACCAAACCAGCAGCTGAATTGCTGCACTGCATGGCTGGAGCCCTTAGTCACAGAACATCACGGGTGTGACATACTGGCTGCAAAATACAGCATAGGGCCTTGGGATACATTCTCTACCAGTTCCATGAAGCATGACAGCATTATTTCCACATCAAAATATATCTTTTTTTTTTGAGAAAATATTTTAAATAATTCACAGAAAATGTAAGGATTTCAGGTAGCTGTGATGTTTCAGGCGGCAAGGGATCACAGCATGATCTCTCTCTACCCCTCCCTCACTGCTTCCCAGCAGATCTGATTTCAGGGTTGGAAGCTGAGAAGTACAGAGAACTGTAAGTAAGAAGCAGAGATAAATTAGTAGCAAAAAGCTGCTGTCTAAAACTGGACCTGCATGGTCCCAGTGCTTGAAATACCTGTATTACAAGCACAGCTTTACAAACTGTTTCCAATCAAGTTGGTAAAAATAATACTCTTTCAATCATGCTCTACCAAGTGAAAAGCAAAACGATTGAATTTAAACATCCAGACTTGCATGGGTGTAATACAGCAGAATCTGGACACTGAATTTAAAGCAGCTTATCTTATCTCTGATGTTTGAACATTTACATGTGTACAGACAAAAATATTTCCCAAGAATGTTGTTGGTTTATATTCTGCAGCTTGCTTCTTTTTTTGCTTCGCCAAGGTCCTTTTCATACAAGTTTAACAGAACTGAATTAATTTCCAGATAAATTAATGAAAGTGAGATTAGACTATGGCAACATGATGGAATTGTTTGCACTCTGTATGTTTTTCTTTGTTCCATGAAGCCTACTGTTTACTGAAAAAAAGCAAATTATTCATCTCTTGAGAAGTCCAGCTTTATGTTTAGTCATTTACTTCCTTCTATGAATAAAAGGAACTTTTCACCTAGACAAAAATCCATACCTCAGTCAGATTTGGTTCCACCCACTTCAGCAGTAGGAATTTGGTTTCTTGTTATTTTTTCCCTGTAACGTCTCACAAATAGCCAATACATTTGCTTAAGTCAGACAAGTTCTCCCCTCAGTTTGAACTTTGTTCACTTAACATGTTCACAGAGAAACAAAAAGTGCCAAGATTAATTTATCCCACTTAATTTGCTACCCCATACTCCTATGAGTGATTTCTTACTATGGTTTATGCACTTAATGTGTTTCAATAATGCTGTCCAAGTATAGATTATTAGTCTGATTAATTGCTTTGGGAAGACTTTTATGAATACTTCTGATCAACTAAGAACCAGAAGTCTTTTGAAAAGGAACACATGGTTACATGAACAAGTTGATATGCAGAATATCCAATTTACTAAATCTATTTGGATTTTTTTGTTTGGTGTTTTTACATGATTTTTTGTTGGTTTTCCCTTTTTACAATATGACATGTGAAATCCAACTCCAAACTCTGGTAGAACAAAAGAAGGGAAGTAATTTTAATGATGTTTTAATGTGTACATTTTGTTGCAGAGGAAGCCAAAGAATTAGCTGAAGTTCTACTTGATCATAGTGGAGTTCCACTTCCTTCTGCATCTTGTGAATTTGGGTTACCTTCAAAAAACACAAACTGAGAAAGTCTATTTGTTTCTAAATGGTCTTGTTTTTCTGAACTGGTAGAACTCCCTGACCTTTGCCCTGGTATAACAGCAGTTGATAGAACCTGCCTCTCAGCAAAGGGCACCAGATTTCAAAATCATTCAGAGCTCAAAGTAACTACCCAAGCACTAAGCCTCAAACTTTATCAAGTCTACAGATGAAAAACAAGCTATACAGAAGAAGAATGTTCATGATTTACATCATCCATGAAGGCCACCACATACAAAAAGCAAAGCAGAACAGTAAATTACCCAGCAATCTGTAAAAAGAAACTTCAGTTAGGCCCAAGTGTGGAATCAAGCTGCTCATTCCTGTCTCTTCCTTGAACCTTTTTTGCTAATGTTTTCTTATGCATCCTGGACTCTCCTATTACCTATCATCTGTCTTTACTCCCACTCATGGTGATCCTGCTGCGCTGTGTAACTCCAATATAGCATCATTATCTGGATCATATTTAGCTGGATGGAGATTCATCTGTCTGTCTAAATCCTTCTGTTAAAACTGGAGGTGGATGATTGCACACTGACAGCCTGATTTACCTTCAACCCCTGCAGAGCTCAGAATGGGAACTTGGGGAATACTGAGAAAGACAATGTGTTAACAACCCATATTAGATATCCTGGAGAGGCCTCAACAGTGAGCAGATATTCCTGTATCTTGTTACAGAATAATTCGAGCACTGCCTCAGCAACACCTGGTTCTGGCATTGCTGGAGACATTATATAGGTATAAATGTTGCACTGACCTACACCAGAAGAGAATCTGCTACACCCAGATACTGCAAGAAAAGAAAGTTTCAACTGTCTTCTGATAATAAGAGTACTGTCTAGTTACTCATGTACTTTTTTAGATTATGAACTTTTCACTATAGGCTTCATCTCTCACTACATACCACATACTGATCTCAGTGCCTTAAAAATTTTAAGGGGAAGGACCTTATTCTTGTATCTTCAAGATGTCTCTGCGTCCTGCCATGATCCTGCTAGCCTTACAGATGCCAGGGAATAGGCTTGAGAACCCACCACACCCTTGTACATGACAGAAAGCCCATCCCAAGGACAAGCTAATTAAGCAGATGTCCATAACCAATGGGTGTGATGTCAGTCCTTCTCACTGCTTCATTAAATATCTCTTTTTTCTTTGGCACTAAACAGATTCTCAGTGTTTTGTTTCTGGGAATTCTGGCACTGCCAATACCTTTATTCACTGCTTCTGTTTTAGTAGATTTCACACTTTTTTCCAAGCAAGTAAGAATCTGAATGTATATGGCATATAGAACTAGGGATATAAAATACTTTCTAAACACTAAGCAATCTGTACATTGATCATATAATGAAGCTGCAATGCATACAATCTTAATCCCAACTATTAGAGGTCTATGGTGAAAATAAGACATCCATTACACAGGAGATACCTTGGCAAAAATCCACCAACCCTACAAAATAATAGTTGCAGGTTTTGTTGTTTCTCATCTGATGAGTCAACAGCAGAAGTAAAAACACATCCCAAAGTCACAAGAACCACCTTTTTTTGCTGCATATCCTACATCGCATCACTCCTTTTCTTTCCTCTGTTTATCCAGTTCCCGTTCATACACTAAATAGCATATGCAAATGTGAAAGAAAAAAAAGATGCCTACACATAGCCACCAAGATGGTAGGATATGAGCATGTCCCAGGGCGCTAAAGTTGAAAAAGCCTTTGATGAATTAAAAGATGCAATATTAATAATATAGAAATACAGAGAAAGTACCAAGAAAGCCCAGAGCATACACTGGATAGCAGATTCTGCTGATCCTGGCCTCTTCAAAGTACCCACAAAGGTCTTCAGAATATATTCTATAGTACTACTCTTCAAAACTAAGGCTAGCACACATTGCCTTAACAAATAAGTAATGATAAGTGGGTCTCCATAATTCAAACATGTATGGCTGGCATGGCACATGTTAGGATTTTGCTACATTACATACATAAGCATGTTAAGATTTGGGCATTGAGGAGTTCTCACTGATCTTTTGAAACATAATAAATATCAAGAAGATAAATTTGTCAATCAAGGATTGTAAGAACTGACAATATTTTGTGACTAAAAGTAGTAGATTTTTTAAAATATAGCTCCACAAGCTATCTGATTCAGGAAATATGTATCTACTGAAACTCCTAGAAAAAGAAATACGATTTATCTTCAGACTTTTGGGCTTGGTTTGATAACAAATGGGATGAAAGGCTTCATAGGATAAAGGATGCTTCTGAAATGCTAACATTGATGTGTATTTTTTCCTTTTATCAGTCTCTGGTTAGCCTTCATAAGCTTTTCAAAGTGGACCACCAGAGTATTTCTATTCCTAAAACTGAAATAAGAAATTACTAGAAAAATTAATTTCAGCTGGAATATAGCCAATTATTAGCACCAAAACTTTGTACAGCTCATGTCACTAAACACAGAGAATACTCTTTGTGAGTGACAACATCATAGAAGGTTTGTTTTTAATCATCAAAAAAGCAAACAACTGGAATAAAATTGCCATAGCTGGCACTTTTTTTCCAGCTGTGCTCACTTTAAGACTAAATACATGTCCTGAAGGAAATTACTACACACTCTCCTTTTGGGATTCAGATGGTTTTGTTACTTCCTTGTTTAAAAAAATTAAATCTTCCTTCTGAATCTTTTCAAAAATATAGGTAATACTAGCCTCTGCACTCAGTGTTAAGTAGTAAAGGCCAAGGTTTACTCAGCCATGGCCAACTGATCTGTTGTTGGCTTGTAATCAGACACTAAAAAGAACAGATGGCTTAACCAAATTTAATTTGCTATTTTTTTTATCCTTATGCTGCCCCTTTATCATACAAATATTAAACATTTATATTATACAGTGAGAAAAACAAGACTGTTTAGAGCTCATTTATGAGCTAATCTGATAAAAAATACTTTTCAGCCTTCTCAGGAAAGACAAGGAGGAGAAAGCAACATAAATTATCAAGCTTGAAACAGGCTGCCTGGGGCAGTGGTGGAGTCCCCATCCCTAGAGGTATTTAAGAAACATGCAGATGAGGTGCTGAGGGACATGGTGTGGTGGTGAATGGACAATGCTAAGTTAATGGTTGGACTAGATGGTCTTAGAGGTCTTTTCCAACCAAGGCTATTCTATAATTCTATAAATAACCATCAGTCCTGAGATGCAAAATGAATCACTTAAGTAGGATTATGGGTCATTGGTTTTTTCTGACCTAGTCTGGGATGAAAACAGCAAAGACTGCCATTAGAAATTACAGTATTCAGTAATGCTGGCCAGCTCAGTAGCTGATGGCAGTAATGCTGTGTCAGTGATTGTTTGGAGAGAAAAAAAACATACGACAAAAATCCCCCATCACCTCCAACTGCATGAAAAAGCAAAGACTTCCTTAAAAGTAAACTCAAGGATAGAAATCTGGCGGTCTTCTATTTCCAAGGTGCTTCTCAGTGCTCAACAGGGAATGATGACATCTGCAATTTGTTTGATTACTTCTTGTGATCATTTATTCATTGCAATATCTGGGCTTGATCATCTCCACATTATTGTCTTAGCTGTGTTCATGGGATCAGCCCATTTTGTCTGATACCACAGTGTTCATCATTGTAAATTAAAACTTCTGAAGACTTTGCAGTATTGTTTTGGCACTCTGTCAGAATAACTCCTGTTGTCATCTTTCTTAGGAGACTTTAAGTAAGATTATTGCTGGGTAAGAGCCTGCAGTGATACAAATTAGATCATTAATTGTAAAGTAAGTTCAAACCCTATGATTTAGCAAAGACAGTTTTGCATAAATAGGCTTAGTGCAGTTTTGGAGTCTCCTTTTAGGAACATATTCATCATGGGTTAAGCATAAACTGCTGCATTTTTGGTACATTGATTTTAAAAATAGGTTTCTAGGTATTCTGTATATAAGGCTGCTGCAGCTTTACTGAGTTGACTCCAGAGAACCTCAGAAAAAATTAGGTAAGAGTCTGATGCCACATTCATTGTTAAAATGGTCATTAACAATTCAAATTCCTGCACTTTGAAACTGTAACTATGTCTTTTAATCTGAGATGAATATATATTAATTTGCTAATAAATTTTCACGTTCACAGAATCACAGAATCACAGAATGTTAGGGATTGGAAGGGACCTTAAAAGATCATCTAGTCCAACCCCCCTGCCAGAGCAGGAATACCTAGATCAGGTCACACAGGAACATGTCCAGGCGGGTTTTGAATGTCTCCAGAGAAGGAGACTCCACAACCTCTCTGGGCAGCCTGTTCCAGTGTTCTGTCACCCTCACTGTGAAGAAATTCTTCCTCACATTTATGTGGAACCTCCTATGTTCCAGCTTACACCCATTGCCCCTTGTCCTATCATTGGATGTCACTGAGAAGAGCCTGGCTCCATCCTCATGACACTCACCCTTGACATATTTATAAACATTAATGAGGTCACCCCTCAGTCTCCTCTTCTCCAAGCTAAAGAGACCCAGCTCCCTCAGCCTTTCCTCATAAGGGAGATGTTCCACTCCCTTAATCATATAGATATATGATACGCATATATGTAGGTATCTGGAAAACAGCAGACAGGGAGTCAAAGAACATCTCTATCTGTGTCTGAACCCCTTTACTTTGTCTGATCACTTAGACATAACAGAAGACAGAACTGAGCTCATAAATTCCATTCTTTATATATTTATACAGATTCATTTAGAAGCTCCCTGGAGAAAACATCAGTCTCCTCAGGACACAGCATCAACAATTAACATTACATTTAATGCCAAATGCTCATTAATGAAAAGTAAACAGAGGCAAGCGCAGTGATGCCACCACACTATTCTCAGATAGTTTAGGCACAACATGAAAGATAAAGCTAAAAATGCTTTTGTATGACTACATCTCATTTGATCTTCTCAGCCTATATGTAATGCCCACAATAGTACTTTACTTAAAAGATACTTACCACTGATCCTTACATGATTAAATTAGAGAACATGCAAGAATCAATGAATGTATTATATGGAGCATATGTACAACTCTACTGCCACTAGAAATTTCTACACCCTCATTTCTGCAGACATCTGACTTATTCAGAAGTTTCAGTGACGTGAGTGAGCAAAGAAGTTCAGTACTTTTCTTCTCTGTTGGGGAAAAGAAAAAAAGGCAATTGGTACATCATAACTGTGTTTCCTCTTCGTCAGAGCCAGCCCCATATTCAGGAAGAGGAACAATGTTGTATAATTAAGAGCAGTCATACTGCAACAACTTCTGATAGATATCTGCCATTACATAAAGTAACAATTAAAGTATTATAAAGTTTGTAATCCAGCAAACAAATGATTGCAAAAAAAAGAATAATAATTTAATCAAATTAACATACAACAGAAAAACACAATGTAAATTAAATTCATTTTCTCATATCAAGAGTTTATTCAGCTCAAGTAGCAAGAGTCTTTAGCCAGCCCACCTTGAGACTTTCAGCTGTTTTCACAGGTGTGGGGTAAAACACACATTATTAATAGTATGCAAATAAAACAAGGCCAAGGGAATAATCTATCAGTTGATCAGTGGGTCGTTCTGGTGTATAATTGATAAAACGCAGGACAAAACAGGTTATAAAAGCAGCACAGAAGAACTGAAAACCTGGGTTTCTTGCTTTTAAAAAAAAAATGTGGGCGCTCTTGCTTCTCATAGGTACTGCAGCTGTTTCTGCTCACCTGCAGGATCTCACCTTTGATGGGTAAGGACACACATCAAGTTTTACATTTATTCTGCATGAGCAAAAGCCTTTCAATTGACTTACCTGTTTCAAATCCAACTTTTTTCTTCTCTTTCAGGCAGAAAGTGTTTCGTGTGATTCCGCAGAATTATGAGCAGGTGCAAGTCATCAGTTCCCTTGCCAGCAACATGCAAGTAAAGAACTTGGGGAAGGGGCTATATTGTATTTGAAAGGAACATTTCTCCTTTTGTTCAACTAACATATATCTTTTTTAAAAAATCATGCTACTGAATTAAAGACTTGATCTTGATTCCATTCAAGTCACCTGGAGTATTTCTTCAGAAGGAACAGAACAAGATGATAAAGCTAGAGCTATGCAAACACAGTCCAATACCTTCCTAGAAAGTCTAGTTAACCCAGTCTGAATATCAAAGTGTCCACCAGAATTTATTAATAGAATTAATTCCAAATGCTGTATTCAGGGTGGGGTGCTTTCAAGAATATATTAGATTAAATATGGAAATTCAAACTACTGTTACTTTTACCATTATAGGCAAAATATTTTGCCCATGTAAATAATCTAAATATCCATACTGCCAACAAATTAAACTTTTCTGTGGCCTCTAGTATCTCATGTTTTATTTTCTTCTCTGACTTTCCTTTAAAGCTTCCTTTCCCTCCAGCCGATCTGCATGTTTCCTACTGACCTTGATGTAGATATATGATGACACAATGACATGAGAAAAAACAATAAAGACAGAAAATGTGTTTTCAATATTTCTCTTCAGCTTTGATGTTGTAAAATAGCTGTTGGTGAAAAAGACACCATTATCTGTAGGATGAAAGGATGGTATTTTTAACAAAGTACAGATGTGGAGAACTGTCATCAACAGGCTAGTATAGCATGCTGGAACAATATTCTGTAGAAGAATACACTATTGAAATGGTGCTGCCAATATTAAGAAAATTAATATACCATGCTTGCTTTTAAGTGTGTGGTATAAAGGGATTGTTTGCTTTCTTTTTACTGTTAAGCAAAGAAAATATCCTTGGACTACCATTGTTACAGAAAGTGATCAGACTGATGTAGTAGTACATCCTGGAATAGTCATCTCACTTGAAGACACATCATTCAGGAATATGCACACCAGCCCAAATTTCCTTTACATTCACAAGATGAAAGGCTGAAAAGGCAAACCAGCTTTGCTTTCATTGTCCTTTAATAGGGCGCTAAATCCAGAGGTCTGGAAGCTAACTTCAGCAAAACTATGTGGAACAGTAACAGCACTGTTGTTCATCCACCCTGAACTAAACATCTTTCAGAGGCACAGGTTTCTCATATGAACTTTAGTGAACTTAGTCTTAAAAGCACTCATACGGACAACAGTCTTACCCAGCTATTTATGTAAAGTATTCATGTAGTGTCCTTCTGCTACTGAGGCAGGAGTCCATTTCTGTCTAACACTTATAGGCAAAAACCTTGAATGAAATCTGCACAAAGAATGAAAGAAGTTGTAAAGATAGTTATAATATTCACGTCTGTATACACTCAGATGCTGTAGAATACTTGGCATTTGTGAAACTGTCACTGTCATCTCCAGAATTCTGCCATATAAATAGCAGGGCCTAATAAAACCTTCTTAATCAATTTCCAGTTTAAATTTATGTTGATACTTCTGGCAAGCAAGATGGACTCAGTGTAATAGGACAGGAATGAAATTCAGTATATTAATCACAATCAACATCAACATCACACGTACACCCACCTAAAAATCGCAGCCATATGTATGTATTTATTTGTTTATGTATTCATTTGGCCTTCTTTCAGGTTGACTTTTGGCAGCCAGACTCTGTCAAACAGTTAAGGCCAAAGATGCAAGTTGACTTCCGAGTTGAAGCTGACAAGTCTTTTGAGGTTGAAGATCTTTTGAAAGAAAGTGGAATGGAGTATAGGTAAGTTTGTTCGCACTACTGTATTTTGAATAGAAGGAGATTAAATACTGGGGAAAATGTGTTTGATCTCTACTCGGTTCAGCTTTCCTTTGGCAGTTCAAATGGACCATAGCTGCTCCGCACTAAAGGGGTGAGGTGAAATGTTGATATAGATAAGATACAGGAAGAAAAGACTTACTACCAAGAACTTCCCAGAAGTGAAAGCTCACTGCAGTATCTGAGGGTGGAGTATGGAGGTGACATGAAAGATTTCCCACTAAATATGAAATGCAGCAAAGGTCTAGAAAGAGCCAGAACATACACCAGATAGGTTTGCATGACGGTATCAGGGAACTGAAGCCACAAAATGGTGAGCCCCAAAGGCCACCATGAGGGGCTCCCCACTGAGTTCTCTAAGCTGCAGAACAATAGCTAGAGGGGCAAAGAAACCCAATTGGTGACAGAGAAGACAGTTGCTAGGTGAAGGGCTAAAGGAGTGGGGAGAACAGATTCCCACAACAGCCTTGGGGTTACCGAAGTCACACGGCAGATCCATGGCAAGGTCTTCTTCAATGTGTAATGGATATCCTGTCAACATCATGTACACAGACACTGAGTCAGTGTTACTTGATGAAAATCTCATCACTTCATTTGGCCAAGTAGAAAGCTTTTGTCGCTCAGTCCCATTATTGTTGCCACCAGAACAAACTCCTTCATTAGACACCACACAGTTCTCATTAAACATAACTTTTATGATCTGCTAAATTCAAAGATAATCCATCCCTAAATGTAATGGCCTCATGTTAACCATGTCTGATTGGATGTTACTTGGGGAACAGAATCTAAAAACATTCTAGAAGAAATCATTTTCAATAATGCCACAGCCCACATAGAGCACAGGAATCCAATTTCAGTGGAATTTCCTCTTTGGCAAAGGAGGAGTTACTTTACATGTGTTAGTTTTTCCTATCTTATTCATGAACTCCCTCAGGTCCATGCACAAATCTTTTGATTGCAACAAAGGCCAAAATGTCTGGAAGGCGTCCCTGACAAACTTGAGTGGAGCGTCCTTGTGACAACCCAAGCCGTTACAATTCTTTTGAAGTGCAGCTGCAGTGCCATGACATCATGTCAATGTAGTCATTTGCACTGTTTGTTCTGAAGGCTGGTGGCGCCTCACAAACTGTCCTCCTGCTCTTCTATCCAAATCACAAATGATCAAGGACATATCCTGGATGAGTAAGATTTGCAAGAATATTAAGACAAGCACTAGAAAAACAAGAGGACTTCATTTTTTGATAGCCAAGGTTGAAATATAAGTCTAAGGTCCTCAAGAGTATGCTTGATGATGAGCTGTGCCCTGAATTGTCTACCTGGTGCTTATTTTCCTGCTAGCAGATTGCATGTTTCTCTTTACTCTTTTCATGGTGCCTCACTGCAGAGTTCTGATTGACAACCTGCAGGCTGCACTGGATGCCCAGTTTGACAGCAAAGCTCGTACTGCCAGACACAGCTATGAAAAGTACAACGACTGGGAAACGGTAATGTCTAGAAGTTTGCCACTTTATTAGCTCTGTACCTTAGCCTCTGTAGTCCAAATGGCTTCCAATATACTTCCAGCCTTCTTCACTTTTCCTCTTTCATCCATTAATATGATAACTGCTTCTGCAAACTCTCCTTCCTCTTCTCCTTTATGGCTGAGTTAATCTGTATAACCCATCTCCCCACACCTATTTCCTCTGCCTCTGCTCCCAGTGCTGCAAAGAAACTCTGGCAGAAATCCAGTGACCAGACTGACATGCTTCCCTACTAGTCTGCTCTTTCCCTTTCATTCCTTCTCCCATCTCCTCTGCTAAAAAACTTGATTCCATTCCTTGCCCCAATTCTAACTCTTTATCTTCTGCATAAGCTCTCCCCTCCTCCCTCCTTTTTCACAGCCGTGCTCATTTTTCCGGACAGGTAATCTTGACCATGTCACTCTTCACATCTTTGCAGTGGCTCCTTATCATCCATTGCATCACAGTTCTTATACTTGTATGACAATCACCCTTACATGTCTTTCCTTGCAAAAATCTTGCCTTTTTCTGCCAACTATTGCCCACTAAGCACCTGTTACATTTTCAAACAAGAAAATTTATATTTTCTCTCCAAGTGGTAGCTGTAGATCATATACATAACTAATCAATTTTCTTCCACTAGAACTCTCCTAAAAAAAAAAAGAAGTCTCCTTCTGTAGGAGATTTTTCCTTTTTCCTGAATCTGGCAACGGTGGATTGTTCCTACAAATCCCTGTCCAGCACTTCTGTCAGTAATTCAAGAATTATGATGAATAAAAGAGCCACGAAACTGAAAAACATTACAACATGTAGAAGATTTAAGGCATTCAATCTACTTAGCTTAACAAGAAAAACAGTTTTCTTTTGTTAAAGAGTTTAAAGGTCAACAAGGTCATAACTATATAGGATTAGCATTCAAAGGGTTTTGTAATCTACCAGCCATACTCCAATGATGGGTTTAAATAAATTCATACCAGAAAATCTTAATTCAGTCATATAGCTCTAGTACAAGTAGGAATTAATTCTTGGAAATCTACAAACTGTATTAAATATTAGGTCAAGTTAGATGCTCAGAAGGATCGTTCTGGCTTTAAGTCTGTGAATTAATTACTCTGGTCCTGAGGACAGAGACATCAGTAAATTTAACCTCATTGTTAAACAGATAGCTACTTGGACTGCTGATATTGCTGCCCAGAAACCAGACCTTGTCTCTCGCAGTGTTATTGGGGAAACATACGAAGGACGGCCAATGTACCTTCTCAAAGTAAGTGCTTTGATTTCTTTGTGCCAGACGTTTCATCTGTTAACCTTCACAAGATTATGATGTCTATTAAAACACCAATGATGCTAAGATAATAATATATATTTTGCAGAAAATCTAATACATTTTGTCCACTACTACTGTAACTTTTTAACTTCTTAAGTTTTTTTGTTAAAGGGACATAATGAATTATTAGAAGTTCAGATATATAAATTTAACAACACTCCTAAGAGCTGTTTGAATGATAATCTACCTTTAGTTCTCTCCATCTGTTTTTTGTAAACCCATTTTAGAGTGAAAGAATCTATAAATGTCAGTCTCTAGCAATAGGCAACACATTTGTATCTTCACCATATTTATATTTTTTTGGCATAAATCTTATGAATAAATAAGATAAGATGACTCAATTAAAGGTGAAAGGATAAAGATTACTTGCCTAAAACTGCATAAGCATTTACAGCAATATGTCAGTCAAGCAAACAAGATCAACTCTTAGAGACATTACAGGAAATAAATCAAGAGTGCAGAATAATCAAATAATTGGGGGAGGGGGGAGCTTATCTACGTTAACAAATTTGAAATTATTAAGAGTCTATTGTTTAAGCTTGAATATCATGGTCACCTACAGCTGAAAGCACTCCATTGATTTCCATTTAATCAAGAAATGCTGTATTTGTATAAAGTTTGATTTTTTAGGTCAGCAAGCTGACTAACTTGTTCTGCATACAAATTATTTTGTTCAAAATCTGGGTTTTTTGCTGTTTTTCTTTTTCCTAGATGGGAAAAAGTGGTTCAAATAAAAAGGCCATCTTTATGGATTGTGGTTTCCATGCAAGAGAGTGGATCTCCCCTGCTTTCTGCCAGTGGTTTGTGAAAAATGTCAGTAAGCTTAATGATGACAAAAGATTTTACAAAATGCAACTATGTTTAAGAAAGTCTTAAGTGAGCAGCAAGAGCTGAGGTCACTGCAGATTGCCTTTTTACCTCTAAATACCTGTCCACACATCATCTCTCACCTCAGATGGTTAGGGTGTAACTACTTAAACCAGATCTTAATGGTTGGACCTGTAATCTTTCAGCAGCTTAAGACTACCTAAAAACATGTGTAAGAGGTACTGACAACTACAAGGGTTACTTACACAGTCTACAAATTTATTTTTGCACCTGTAGTCAGATAGAGGTGAGAGACAAGCAAACAGGTTTCTCTTCAGATTGTACAATTTTTTCACCTTTTTTATTACTAAAGGTCTAGTGACACTATAAACATAGACGTGTTCTTACATATAGTCATAAGGAGTAGGGAATAAGGAGATTCAAGGGCACATCAGAAGGCATCTGAATGCACGTCAGAACAGACATCTTCCTACAGCATTCAGTAAGGCAACAGAGAGGGTGGAAACCTCTCAGCTAAGCACAGAATGCACTGAGGAAATGTACCCATGAGAGGAGGAAGACTATAGATAAACTCTCTAGTCTATCTACCCTAAACTCTTCTCAGGAAGAGGGAAATGCATACACATCCCTTTGAGCTGCCACTTCAAGCTGTACAGAATGGTTTCTAACTCATGAAACCATATTCATGAAAGATCTCCACCCATGAAATTAGCTTCATTTCAGGCTGGGATACTTTAGGCCTTAAATTAAACAATTTTATCTCCTTTGTCTTTTCCTTCTCTTCACCACCAATATAAAGCAGGTTGGAATTATCAAATACTGCAGTCTTCTCTACAGAGAAGAGGTACATTCCCCCTCAGCTGGGGGAGATCAATCAACTTAGCAGAACAACTCACTGATTGAATCACAAATTTTGTAACTCCTGCTTGAAGATTAAAAAAAAACCAACCCAGAAGCAGCAGCTGAGGCTTAAAATCCAGTAAAGGAAAGCCAAAGCACGTGAGTGAGCCACGCTGGCAGAGGCCTTGGTGGCAAGTATAATGTCAGTCTTATCAGACAGCCATGCGGTTTTGTGTATGGTGCAGAGGAAATTGGAAGTGACATCTCGGTGGAGTCAATGGGAATGTGATTTCATTAGCTTCTAATAAGGCTGCAGACAGTATGTGCTGCCATTTTTCACTTAGCAATTCACGTCACTACAGCTGTCATTTTCACTGTCCGGTCACTTAATTCATGGGTGTACCTGACACCAGCAGTGGCTCTGCTGAGTGGATCCAAGTGTGGATAGGCAGAAGTGCTTTAAAAGCACAGTCCTCTGGGCATCAGCAGCAGTTCACTTGGGATTGCTTCTAGACATAAAAGTAAAAAAAAAAAAAAGAAGAGAGGAAAACATGAGCAAGGTGGATTGTTATATGTATCTCCAAAAAAACCCCAAAGCATTAAAAAAAAACAGGAAAAAGTAAGTTCTAGTGATCTGAAACTGCTTTTCTAGATTCTACATCCAGCCTTCCCACCTGCCAGTTACAGGACAATAGATGCCTTCCTCCATTGCATCCCTCTGTTGTCCTTTACACCCGTGCAGAGTAAAGGAAATCTGGGTGCAACATACTACTTAGAGCAAATTTCCATGATCATTGAGTGCTCCCTCACCACTGATACAAATCTGTGAACAAGCATAGAAAGTGCCAGGCCATGACTAACCAGGAATACAGGTTTATGGTAGGAGTTCTTATGTTTGTTATTCAATGTAAGTGTCTGGAAAAGTGCAAGGAAAAAATCTGCCTCCCTAGGAATATGTGCATCCACATCATTATAACTGGAAATGTGTAAGGATGTTCTTTGGAAATATTCTCTAAAATATTGGTTATTGATGAAATTTCTCTGCATGACATATATAAAAAATGAGAATAATGATTTTTCCTTCTCATATAAATTAAATCCAAACCTTTAAGGAGACAGGATGTAAGGAGAATATATGGACAGGAACTTTGCTCTGTCTTTAAGCGAGACGCTAGTAGATAGAAATCTCTTCCCAGTGATTTATTATCCTGTTCAAAATCAACATTGCTTTACCATATAATTTATCTACCAGAATGAGATGGCTTTCTAACAGCAGTGGGATTTGAGTCAGTATAAATCCTGTAAGTACATGTAATATCACAGAGCAGTCATCTCACATGGTAGAGTGATCTGGATGACTTTGCCCACCCCATTCATTAATTTCTGATCCAGATTTAGGCCTGTAAATACATACAGGAGATATAGATCTACAAAGGCATCCTCAGCTTTTTCTACTTTTCTCCAACTAGGCTGTTGAGACCTATGGAAAAGATACTGTCATGACCACACTTCTCAACAGCTTGGACTTCTATGTTTTACCTGTTGTTAATATTGATGGTTACGTTTACACTTGGACAAATGTAAGTAAATTCTTCTTTCTCAAGAAAAGTATTAAATCCAACTGTTAGAACCTCCTCTTAATTTCGATCTGTGCTTCACCATTCTATTTCAGAACCGCATGTGGAGAAAGACGCGCTCTAAAAATACTGGCAGCACTTGCATTGGTACTGATCCCAACAGGAATTTTAATGCTGGCTGGTGCAGTAAGTGTCTTCTAACAATAGCTACAAGTGATCATACAGAGATGCAATAGCCGAAATGCTTTTGGTTGGTTTCATTCAGTGGAGATGGGTTTTTGAGTGGTTTCCACTTGGCTGGTTCCTGAAAGTGTCCTAGAAATGAGGGAGATATTTAAGTAGAGGATTGTTAAGTACTGAAGCAAGCAAAACAATATCCCAAATCACTCAGATAATATAGGGCTTTACATCAATACTCATGTTCTTCTAACTATGCACACTGTACAGGGCACCTTTATTTAATGTTATGTCATGTTGCCCAGTGTCTTAACTACGCAATAAAATATTCTCTCCTCTGATATGGCATGTCTGTCAGTAGGATTTCTAAGGTTTATCTACAAAAGTGGTGTAACATGGCTCTCCTAACAATCAATTTTTTTCATTAAATACTCATTAAATTCACCTTTCTTCTCAGGTCTTGGGGCCTCAAAAAACCCCTGCGATTCCACTTACTGTGGCTCTGCACCTGAGTCTGAAAAGGAGACCAAGGCTTTGGCTGATTTTATTCGTGAACATCTTTCTACAATCAAGGCATACTTGACAATTCACTCCTATTCCCAGCTGCTACTGTTTCCTTATTCGTATACTTACAAATTACCATCGAATTACGAGGAACTGGTAAGTCTCTTTGTCAGTTTGACATAATGAAAAGAATAAGTAAAAATCATCACTTGCTATTTAGGTCTATTTAACTTCAAGCAGTTTCTTTAACATCTGGAAAGAATCTGTACTGCCAGTTTCTAAAAGTACTTCAGTCTTTCATAGCCAGAACAAGGGAAACCATGATGGCTTCAAGTTAGTTCAAGCACAGGAAAAACTCAAGAGCCTTATTTAATTTCTACATATACAATATTTGCCACAAGGTCAGGTTCATCTTCCAGTCATGTTATACAGAAATCCACTATGCTGTGTAGCACTGCTTCTTCCTGACTCAAGAGGCTGCTGTGTATGTAGCTTTAATACATTATATAGAAACATTACTCCCTAAAAGTCAAGCTAACAGCTTGACAGTTTGTAATAACTATGAAATAACTGAACTGGTATCATCAACAGCAGACAAGGATCTCTGTCTACCACTTCCCAACAAACTTTAGTTCTCACTGCAGTAAAATGGTGAAACTCCTATTCATACAGGTTCAGGACACCCAGGCAGTTTTTGTCAAAAGCATAATTAAAAACACTTAGATACACAACAGGCAAAAAGTTTCAGTTCTGAGGCCTTTCTAAACAGGCCTGGATTCAAACACACCTTTTATTTGAAAGAGGAGAGGATAAATGTGGTCTTTTAAAGCACAATGCCTCTTTTACTCACCCTAGAGAAAAGCCACACCCTAACACCATTTAAATAAGAGAACAACAGTCTGGAATATTTTTTTTTTTTTTTATCCTTAAAAACAGAGAGAGGGGTTAAAACTAGTAAATGTGTATAAAAGTTGTAAACATTTTATAAGGCCAAAAGCCATCAATCATGAATAATAAAATTACTTCAGTTCTCTGGCATATTAGCAATTAGAAGCTGTTGGCAAGGAAAACAACACAGCAAAACAAAACAAACAAATCTTGATTCCCCATCTTTCCTGTCTGCTGCCAAAAGTCCAAGGCAACAACATTCTGTGTTGCTCTGCTGTGCAAGTTTGACAGATTTACGAGTGCTCCCAAATAGATGTCATGATTCTGAAGCACAAATACAAACTGGGGCCAACAGTAAAGTTCCTTGTTACACTTTTTACAGCTTAAAAGAGTGGATGAAATTAAGATGAATATTTTGTTTTCTTAATTTATATTCCAGAAATTTTTACCTGTAATGATTCCAGGGAACTGTAGTAATTTGTCTTCAGTTTTTACAAAAGCTTCATATTTCACACGTTGCAGTTCAGTCTAAAGTAATAAAACACAAAACCCCTGAAGCTGCTTTGTTGTCAAGATCACAAATTCCCACGTGTTAAAAATGTGCATGACATTCTGCCCAATTTTTTGAATTGAGAGCAAAACCTAATGAAATAACTAAAAGTACAGCATGTTTCTCACAGTATTAAATGGAAAAAAGTTTACACTGACAGCTCATTATTAAAACAGTCCTTAACAATAAGAACCTATGTGCTTTCCTAAGTTTTCACATTATTTTATTAAGTTAAAATTTTATATTAGCAATGTTCTATTCTACTACACAGTAAAATTTAATGAATCATTCATACTAAGGTTCTACAGTTTTTACCAACAAAAAACTCTCCTGCCACAGAGGACAATTCCATTATTACCATTCAGCATAAAAAATAAATAGCTCAGGAATCCAGGCTATATATTTCTCTTCAAGCATTTGATTTCATTCTGTGAGTTAGTCTTTCCAACACCACTTTAGCCTGTATTTTAAATCGGGCACACTGATCCCAGAGGGAGTTCCATTATTTTCCACTACAAAGCAATCACAAATCTCACCACCATGACAAGGTGACCTTATGAGTGTTTTTTCACGTCTTAATTAAGGGAAAATATTTCCTCTATTGGTGATCCCAACAAAAAGACAGCAGGATCCCAGAGGTGTTCAACTTGTGCAGCATCTGATTTTAACAAGGGAAGACTTCTTGCCAAAAATCCTTCTTTTGGAGAATGAGATCAGAGTATCACCCAATCAACATTGCTTGTAGTTGGGATAATTAAACAGAAAGGGCCTAATTCACTCCAATGTCAGTGAATTAAATAGAAAGACTGACTTCCACAGGCAGGTCAGGTCAGGTTCGAAAGTGCAGCTTTTCAAGTTACTTCAAATAACTAAGACACATTCATTTAAGCTGTGACTAAAGAAAATTTAAGATTTTCAATCAACAATTGTACTTGCTTGAAATGAGACAGCTTCCAAAAGAGGTATTATTTTGTATGCCAATTGTTGTGTTTCATGTCTAAACGTTTTGTCTAGATTTAGAATTTAGAGAAATGCTCAAGAATAAGAATCTCAACTTTTAATAGAAATTGTTTGGGCAAATGAAAGGATCATAAATCATTTTGAAAACGAAGAAGCAAAATTTATAGTGCCATTATCTTACTTTAGATGTTATTTTTACTCTGACAGATCTAACAAATTAGAGGAAATGTAGTTGCAATTTCTTATCTCTTTCAGTGAGCAACTGGACATATGCTTAAACAAAATCTCACATGTCTGCTTACCATTAACAACATTTTGTTCCATTCTATTTAATTAAAGGTAACATAATACCCTGTGGCTTATGCTGCATTCCAGTGTCTGAGATATAGAAGGGCAGAAAAATTGAGTAATTTGAGATTGAAGACACTAAATGTGCAGAAGAGAAAGATCTAGAAAAGGCCTCCTTTCCTGTAAGCGTACCGAACAGTGTGTCCTCGGGGCACTTCTTCCATTCACAGCCTCAAGTAATCACCAGAAGGCATAAAACTGTTCTGGTTTTGGTTTCTCAGGTAGAACAGGACACTCTGAGAATCCCAGACATCCTTTATGTTCCCCTGCATTGCTATAGCAAAACAACCTCAAAGTTACTGTAACTTACTTTGAGTTGGGGATTACAACCATCCCTCAACCACCCTCAGCACTGAGGTGTAAAACATGATGAAAGTCACGTATGTCCCTTCCTTCCCACAACTTCCCACTCTTCTCCTTAGATACAAGAGGAGCGCTGAGGATCTCATCCCCACAGCTCACAAGGATTTTCCCCAAAACTTTTCTCCCTTTATTCAGTGTTGTTGTTTTGTTTCCCCCTCCCCTCCTGGGGTGTTGCACAAAAATTTCACTGTTATCCAAACAATACTTGAACAAAAAAATTAAAAACACCCAAGACAGGAAAATCTAGGTCAGGAATTTCTCAGAAGTTACACAATATTCTTATGAAGACACACTGAAAGAAATATGTACTCTTTTTGGTGAATCACATTTTGCCTGCTTCATAATCTTGTTGACTCATTCTTTACAATGCCCTGGAGAGTTGCCCTGCACACAGAATACATACTTGAATCCATCTCCTACAGAGAACAGAAGCATTAGCTTGTCACGATTAAAAAACATGCGTGGCAAGACCAGTATCTCTCCCCACCCCAAAGATTCTATTCATTTTTATTTTACTATTCACATTTTTGTCCTCTTGCAGTAAAGTACTGTGTATTTAATAGCACTTTTCATAAACAGTTCAGCCTATATTTTTTAATCAGTTCATATTTTGGTCTTAGCTTCCTATTAGGCCACCCTATGCTCTCCACGTTTTCAGCAGACAAATCTAGCTTTATCAGTTCTTATTTGTATTTGAATTGGCTCTGAACTACGATTTGACAGAGCAGAGGAATGTGCATCGTGCCCTTCTTTCCGGGTTCAGTTCCATCTCTCAGTTAAACAACAAACTCAGCGCCAAATAAACATCTGCAGGCAGCTCGTATGCAATGTCACATCAATGTATGTGTATTGTTACAGTTTGGCAGGCTGCGGAACATTGTATTAATTTACAACCTAAGATAATTTTCTAGACATGGGATTTCAGTTTGTATGACTTGAAGGCATACTGGCCACATTGGTTATTGTTTAAGCTCACCAAAACTCACTTTCCATATTGGATTGGTCTAGCATTTCATTTCCTCATGAGTGCTTAAAACAGGATAAAGAGCAGAGACATGCCCAGAGTCTGTGCAGTCTGCAAGAAGAGTGAATTTCAAATAGTTTGCATGACTGTGAAAGTCAGCGTGATTATTTAACCCGATGCCTGGGAGCAAAGTTTTTTCACTCTTGAGTTTATTCCTGAATGTGTTTAAGATACACAAAGACCTGTGAGTAAGAATTTTTGAACAGCAAAAATCCTATAATCTAGGAGACTCAGACATACCAATGAGGAATTACAACTTATGCTGTTGTTATATCCGTGCTGTTGCAAACTCCTGTGGTTGTACTACTTGCTAGAAGTAAATATTGGTAATGTCAACTGGGAAGCACAACAAACAGAAAAGTGGGAAGAAAAGCAGTATGTGGAATTGGCTTCACAGTTCCTCCACCGAGTTTGCCACAACAGATGTCCCACAAAAGAATTGCTCTGTACTGACAGTCTTATAATTGTGAAAAGGATGTTTTTAGTAGCAGCATCTTCTAGATGAAGTTCATGTATGGATCTGGCTCAAAGACAAGAGTGTCCAACAGGTTTAGGGCACATTCACCTTCACTCAGTCAAACTGGAAACCCTCTCACCAGGGTTCGATTTCTTAAACACCCTGTGAGACTGCCACAGAGAAACTGGCTTGCAAAGCAAAAAAGAAGCATCACACTGAAGTCCTCCATTTGGCTGGATTCCCTGGACTCTTGGGGGAGATGCATAACTATGAGTAACAACAGAATAGCGAACTGAATTACACATCAGTCATGGACTCTTTTGAGAGGAGTCTGTTTTTATTGGCAAAACAAGATGCCTCAGAAGTTTAGCTTCATTTGGCTAAAGCTAACTGCAAATACCACATTTTCAGAGTTTCATTATGAAGGAAGTTGAGGATCACTTAAGTAGCACATGAGACCAACATGAAGTGAAAATACAGTTTTCATTCATGGGCAGATCAGTTTGCAGTCCAGTGAAGGAAAAGAGCAAGAGGTCCAGTGAATCAGTGAAAAGGCTTCCCCAGATCACTGTCTGACTGTGAGGGCAAATGGAGTTGTCCACATGCAGCAGCTGCATAATTAAGGTCCCTGAAGTGTTTCTAAATAGCCACAATTTGCTGGCAAACCCAGTCTGATGATACATGAGTAAAATGAGGGAGATGTTCCCCAAAAAATTACCTATTAGTGCACAGAAGATGCTTAGCCTTATAATTTATCTTGTTAGTTCAAAACTCCAGCTGTGGTGACAAAGAAAGGCCAGTAACATATCTTTCATTAAAAGTTAATAACCGAAAAAAAAGGTTTAAAGGTTGTCAATTAAGTAAGATACTGGCAACTGAGAACACAACTCTGCTGTATCACTGGCCCATGCACTCTGTACACAAGATCAAGCAAAATATTAGTAATTGCTGTGTAAACACAGATGGGTGATCAGCACAGGGAGCACTACCTGCTCCTGAAACAACCAGCTCTGTGAGCTCAGCTGCAAGACAGAAGCTAAAAAGCCATTTCTGCTCTCAGTTACAAGGTATTAATTTGGAGTTATTTCTAGGACTTCAGGGCGCCAGTTGTTTTTCTGCTACTATAACTCTCAGCAAATTTTCCTTGCAAGAGAGGGATTCTTAACAGTAAAAATACCCAACCAACCAAACAAATAAACCACAACAATTCAATTAAGCCAGCTATGCAAAGAGATATACAAAATCACTCAACAGCAAAGAATATCCTCAAAGGTTAAAAAGACAGCAATGTTTCTCCTTGCAGATCTATTCCAAATAACATATGGGCTTGAAAATCCAAACCACTTTTCAAAACCTAAATATCGCTTTCCCTTTTGAAAATGCTGGGCATTATTTATATACCTCTGCACAAATTTCCATGTTATTTCCTTTTTACTGATAGTTTTGAGTAATTGTGCTATTTAAAAAAAAAAAAAAAAAAGAAAGAAAAAAATTCTCATATTTTGTATTTATACTCAAGTATTTAGTTAACTTTTATTATTCTTGCTGTTTTATATTATTATTCCTATTATTATTATTATTATTATTATTATTATTATTATTATTATTATTATTATTATTATTATTAAGATGTGACTTCAGTTCCTATAAAGTTGAATTATTTTTTTTTACCTTTAGGTTGAGGACTATACATCAATTAGGAAAGCAAATGGTAGTGAGTCACTTAAAGGAAAAAAATCAGATATCAAAACTTCTGATGAAGTTTCATTTCACAATGAAGTCATAAATGCTTGGTCATATTTTTCACTTAGAGAGGGTCATTTAAGATACCACCTTGATCTCCAGTCTGGAAAGCTTGAGGAAGTTAGTTATTTGGATTCCAGGCTCTTAACAGCTGGAAATCTCAACTGCTCTTTCTACAAAGCTCTCTTTTTACAACTTCCTGGCCAATAATAAAAAAATCCCTCAGGTAAAAGGATTTCCTGACATACTTTTTCTGGTATCTGTTCTGGTCTGATTTACAGCCATCATTTGGCAGCTGAGCGAAAGGAATGCCCCTTTCTTCCCAAAGAGCAGCTCTGCTGGTCTATTGTCCCTACCATGCAGTTTACTAAAGAGAGAGCAAACCCTAGTTAACAGTAGTCCACACATAATATCAGAAAAATTTAATTTCCACTTTGTGTGTATTTGAAAAGAGGGAGAATCCATTGACACTTAAAAATTAATTTACTATTGAGAGAAGATCTGACTCAGCCTCAGCTGTTGATTAAATGTATATATTATGAACAAAAGATGACTGAAGAAAATATGGTATTACTAGTAGATAGTAGTCTCCAGCCTCTGCAATTCCCTCAACATGTGTTAAAAGCTATTATAGATTTTAGAAAAATCAGCATGTTAAGTGATTAAAAAAAACCCAACCAAAGAAACATAAACAACCACCAAACAACACTGGAGAAAGCTCAGCTACTCCAATTGCTCCGAATCCAAGATTGTGAAATGCAATGCAACATTCTCCCTGCAATTTCTTGTGTTTGGACAACAGAAAGGCCAGAAATCAAACCCTTCATCTGGATACAGCCAATGTTATAGTTGGAAGGACAAGCTCCAAATACTCTTTGGTCTGCCTCGTTTAAATATTTTTTATCTGCTAAATGACCACAAATTCCTACAACAAACTCTGATACTTCTAGGATGTTCAAAAATCCAACATTTGGGAATGGGGAAGCACTTGCAATTCAGCAATAAAGTAGGCTGCCAGTGGTAATGTGAACATATTTTGATGCTGTTTTGTAGAAGCTAAGACAGCTCTCTCACTTAACTAAGCTTTTCTAAACACATTGTCCAATATGCCTTTTCTAGTAATTCACAGGAACGCTTGAAGCTTAAGGGTGAACAGAGAATATTTTAAAATATATCTTCCACTGGGAAGTAAGCCAGAGCATAACCTACAGAGAAAGAAGGGGCTTGAGGAAATTCCTGGAATAGTAAGCCATTCAGCTGCAAGCTATAAGGAAAAATATGGCAACCCATTGCTTAGTCTTATACTGAACATCTGCTTTCAAAAATCATTCATATTTATCATCTGTTATTAATAGCTTTCACGTTTTATTACTAACATGCTGTATAATGAAGAACTGGGAAAGCCACACGTTCCAAAGATAAGTCTGTAATTTTCCTTAATGCAAACATACAAAGCATCATAGTACTATTGATGGGCCTGATCCAACCCTCACTGAAATCAGTGGGAGTTGAATGAGTCCCTCTGTGCACAGGAAATGAATTGAAATTAATGAGACTACATATGGTTCCAAGGCAATTTATGCTTTTTTCTGGCTGTTAATATTTATAAGACCTTAATCTGCTTCCACTTCTATCAGTGTTCAACTCCACCAACTAAGCTGACTACTCTGAATATATAGCTGCATGAATAGAAGGAAAAGAAAGGCTTCTGTATGCCTGCAATTCACTGTACCAAGTTATTACTATTCTCTAAGATTCTCTTATCTCCAAGTAAGCTACCTTATTTAGTTTTAATCTGGTACAAGTTTCTTCTAAGTACAGAAAATCCTGTTGCCTGTTGTCCCCTTACCTATCCAAACTATACTGACTATACAGCAGGGTGTACATCAACAGAGCAATATGCAGGCTGGACTACACTCCATCAAAACTTGGAGAACGAGCTCTTTACTGACAAGCTCTTTTCACAACAGCAGGACAATCTATGCCTTGTCAGCTACTGACATCTAGTCATTCTGAGAGGCCAGCAGCAGTTTTCAAATACAAACTTCTCAAGCATAGCTGTTCAGTTTATTCAGCAATGTATTCGCTTAGATTCACACAGCAAGCTTCTGAAAATCTGCATTTATCACTCTTCTTTTCCTACAGAATTCCATTGCTCATGCTGCATCCCAACAGCTGACCAATTTGTACAATACCAAATATACATATGGCCCAGGAGCTACAGCAATCTGTGAGTACCAGCAGCCTAAATAGGCTAACCATCTATATTAAGTGCTACTAAAACTACCAAATGCAGTTTTCTAGTGATTCTTGTTCCTCTTCCTAAGTAGTCCCTTCTTTCTTCACATGCATATACTCAGAGGTATATATGGAATCTGTCATTTCTAAAATAAGGGATGATATATTCCTTAAGGATTCCAGGGAGTATGTGACCCCCTGGAAGGTAAAGTGATGTGGTAAAATGTTTAGGAATTCATGTGCATAGCTTGAATTCCTAAATCATACACAGCTTAGATTTAAACATAAAAATCTCGACTTGGGATTTTCTGCATTTCCAGCATCTCCAAGTCAAAGCAAAAAGACAATGCGAATCCTAAAGAATGGCTTCAGCTACTCCAGCAACACAGATAATTA
Organism: Podargus strigoides; assembly: GCA_028020825.1. NCBI lineage: Eukaryota > Metazoa > Chordata > Aves > Caprimulgiformes > Podargidae > Podargus > Podargus strigoides. The sequence goes on along the minus strand of CM051628.1, from coordinate 13,696,829 downwards.
CTTCTTTTACTTTGCATTACAGTCTGAGAAACGTACTAATTACAATTCCATTCTTCTGCCTTTCTTGGGAACTCAGCTGTCAGGATATGGCCTTTGCAGTGTCAAAAGGCAAGCTCAGGTTGCCAAATCTAGATTTCTAGAAATTTCATATCTCCTATATTTAACATCTCCTAATTTACTTAAATATGGAAACTAATCTCTTTTTCCTATTCCTCTTTCCTTAAATAACTTTAAAAAACAGTTTCACACAATTTTTAGAATATTTATGGAGATTTTTCCTTTAAAAATGTTCTGGAGGCTCCTTACTTAGCAAAAGAGACTGGCATCATTGTACCAAAGTACTGGAAATGGAGGGTACCATTTGTCCAGAAGAAAAAGATGGAGCTGATATCCCAGATCTGCAGTTCTTGCAGATGTGTATGAACCTCAGAAAGCCACTCAGTGACAGGATATTTGCTTCTCCTACGAAGTCTTTCTAAACAACCCCATGCAAGCATGCCATTCTCCTGTTCCTTAGACCTTCCTCCCATGGCCTCCCCTCAGCATTGACAAGGAGGGAGCAGTTTAGCTTGTTTACATTTGCTTATATGCATCAGCTGGGACGAAGTTCACAAATGGCCTAAAAATGACAGTTTTTCCATAAGCATGAGAAATCAATCAATTCACTGAATATTCCTTTTTATCTGTCCTTTCTGCATTTCTGGCTACGTGACTTGACTCCAAAGTATATCACTTTTCAACGCGTAGTCACACTTTTCCAGTTAAGCTTTATTTTATTTCTTTATCAATAGATCCTGCTGCAGGGGGCTCTGATGACTGGGCTTACGATCAAGGCATCAAGTACTCTTTCACTTTTGAGCTCCGAGACACTGGCAGATACGGTTTTATTCTCCCTGAATCTCAGATAAAGCCAACCTGTGAAGAGACTCTACTTGCTGTTAAATACATTGCCAATTATGTCCTTGAGCACTTGTATTAGAAAGGAGTTCTAAAAACTATTAAAGAAGGTTTTATTCAAAGATGCCTTCCTTTGTATTCTTCCCTAACAATAGTCTTTTATTTCTCTTTACTTAATGTTCCTGGTCATATATTTAATCCATCATAGGTCAATAAAACTACAAGTCGGTCCAGAGAAATTATATAATTTATTAAGGTAACTGATATAATCACAGGTCTAAAAAGAAAGAGTACAAGAAGCTTAATCAACTTAAGGCAAAGGTTGTCTTAATGATTAAAATTATTTTAATTTAATCCAGAGCAGACAGGCAGAGCATTAGAACTTATACAGCCTGAATGCTAAACAGAATGAAAACAGTTAAGTGATTCATATAAATGCACTTCCACCCAACCATTCACTGCCTTAATGGCAACAGTAGCAAGGAAAATTTCATATCACATACTTCTAAAATGATTTTAGCTGTGATATGCTCTTGTGGATTTTCCCAAAACCCACCCTGGAACTGCCCTGCCACTGAAAACTAGTTTGGATCTGAGGTCACTTGCTAGTGCAATCTGAACTCGGTGCTGAAGCCTATAATTACTATTAGTTTTAAAGACCAAAACTTGATACAAATCATGCTATAAACTACCCTGCATTTAAGGCTCTCACACTCACTACAGTAGCATTTCTCAAAATATTCTCAGAGTCCCTGGTGCTTCCTGGGGCCCCACATGTTCCTACTGTCATGAGCGGAAGAATTGTAAACAGTCATAAAGACCAAGTCTGGTGATAAATGATTAACTGTTTCTTTCATGAGAAGCTGTAAAGAATTATTCCCTCCGATCAATTTTCTGTACAGGTAATGTGGGTCTGATAGGGTCAGAGTGATAAATAGCCACTCTGGGCAGCTTCCTCACACAGCTGCAGAAAATGTGTTTGGCATTTATTAATGCTGTTTAGAGCTTGGCTAATATGGGACACACTCTGCAGAAAGATGGGGAAAAACCTTATGTCAACACAGAACCTGGCTGACCTCCCTGCCATTGCTGGAAGTTCTGAACTGAGGCTTCCGCTGCCCGCTGAAGCTCCTGGAATGAGCACTATTTCTGGCAGGTCCCTAGCTGATGCTCTCAAAACAGCCCATAAAATGCATCTTACAGGGAAAATGATTCTCCCAAGAAAATCACCAAATTCAGACCTGTCAAAAACTAATTGTTCTTTTTTGCCTCTTTTCTGTGGAGGGAAACAGAAAGACAAGGTCCAATTTAAAATGGCACTTTCATTTACATGTATAAGAAAAAGAAAGGAAGGAACACATCCACTAGCCCACTCCAATTAGCCCAGCAGCACTTGGATTGAGCTAGTCCTCAGACATGACTGATCCATCTGGTTTTGATCACTGGTGAAACTGAACCCATGTGTGAAAGTAGCACGTACCAGTAAAAAAACAAAACATTCTGTTTTGCAACAGAAGTTGAGGGAAGGATAACCAACACTACTAAAAATAGCCCAGGATGCAGGCAGAACATACTGGCCAGAGCCAAGCATGTCACAAAGGGCAGAAAAATAAATTACTTGGAATATAAAATATTTTGGCTAACTTTAACTAAGTGTTCACAACCACCCAGGGACTATCCTGACTATAACTGTACTATTTGGGAAGATATCACAGGCCTTACACCAACTGCAAGGTGAATTGTTGATACTCAGCACCATTCATTACTAGGAAGGCTCTTTGTAGGACTGCAGGCAACCAAACACATGATTACAAACACTGCTGAGGGACAGGTCATGGCACTCAGCAGGTCCAACAGTGTTCGGGTTTTCTCAGTTAACGTAAAACTATGACTCCAAGGTGGGACATGGCAGATATTTGGTAGCTCTGACATTCACAAAGTCAAATGACAACAACACAGTGATATGCAGCTTCACTGTGCTTTCACCCCAGAAGGCACTCACTAGCACCTCTGGTCAAATTACATAGATGTAGAGAAGAGCAATTAAACGTGATACATCATCCATGCAGCTTGGAACATAAACCAAAGAATATATGGGAGAAACTTAAGCAGGAAAGGACATTCTGCTAGCAGGTAAGCTGTTAGGGCAGAGATGCTGAAAGAAAACACAGGTTTGGTGACAAGTCACAATGCTTCAAATCTCAGCATTGCTTCCCAAAAACAGAAAATCCACATGCAAAACTGATGGATATATTTTCAAAGACACTATTGTAGTTATTCAGAATCAATTCCTCAGTTATGAAATAGTTCTTACAGAGAACCAGGAGAGACACAGGGAAAGAAATAAAACCACGTTATATGGATGGTGGAGGTACATTTTAACATTTGTAAAAGCCTTTTCAATAACCCTATGATAAATTTCCAGTGTTCACCAAACTGAATCTTTTTGCTTTCTAAAACTAAATAAATCCATAAAGGAACAGTAAATATTTTACCAATGCTAAAATATAAATAGAACCTCACAAAAAATCTGTGGTTTTGATTTTTCTTTAATTGCACAGTTTAAGCTGAGTCTTTACTGTCAACACTGTAAGCACACACTGCAATTTTGTAGCATATGAGAATATTTTAAACCATAATCATGTTTATGGAAAAAATCCAAGAAAAAACAGGGGAGTAACTCTGCAGTCCTGACATACCTGGGAATCTTGTCAAGAATGGAAGGATCTATCAAAGAAATACCAGCAGTGCACGCTCCCAGCAAGGAAGGCTGATGGTGTCCTGGGCTGCATTAGGCAGAGCTGTGCCAGCCGGTCAAGGGAGGTGATCTTTCCCTTCCACCCAGCCCTGGGGAAGCCATATCTGGAGTGCTGGGTCCAGTGCTGGGCTTACCAGTACAAGAGACAGGAACATACTGGAGCAAGTTCAGCGAAGGGCCATAAAGAAGACTGAGGGACTGAAGCATCTATCATACAAGGAAAGGCTGAGAGAGCTGAGGCTGTTCACTGTGGAGAAGTGAAGGCTCACAGGGATCTTATCTATGTGTATAAATACCTGATGGGAGAGTTTAAAGAAGACAGAGACGGGCTCTTGTCAGTAGCGCTCAGCAACAGGACAAGAGGTAATGAGCACAAATTAAAGCACCATCCAACCTCAACTGTTCTGTGATCATGTAAGATTAATCTCTGCCTGAGGTAGGTCAACCACAAACTGAGATGAACAATTTCAGCTTTTCCGATTTGATTTATATTGCTCCTTTAATTAGATAAATAGGAAAGGATCATTCTGTATTCTTGGTTAAGAATACCATCAAAAAGGTGCCATCTTTCTCATATTAAGCTATTGTTCACTCAAACAGTCAATTCATTTCAGTGCACCAAAACTCAAAAGGAATTAAGAACTGATGAAGCATTTTAAAGACAATGTACTGTCCATGTGCCAGGCCTCACAGGAGTGATATTGGAGATACCAGAACACTCACAGAGGAAATGTCCCTTCAGCACAGGTCACAGTTACAAAGGCCTGACAAAGGCATCATATAAAGCATTCTTTAACATATAAAGCAGGTAACTCTGCACACAACAATGAATGAAGTACAGTAAGTCCCGACAGTAGTGTGAGAGTTAAACATGTGCTTCTAGGGAAGTTATTTTCAAGTTTGCTCAAAGCTCTCAAGCAGCTGCTGACACACAGTGGTAACTCAGAGAAGGAAACTTTTGTTCTTAATGACCCAGGCTCAATGGCCTCAAAAACCATGCTAGAAATTAAACCTGTGCTTACAACTCAGTCTGTTCTGAACTCTGCCTTGCTGACATATGGCCTCAGTACACTTCCCGTCACTTTGAATTTTTCCAAGGACAGATGTAGGCTGTGCAGTGAAGCAGGTTGCCTCTGAGCTCCCCACTGCACTCAGAACAGCTGCATACAGTCTTTTACCACAAGAGGAGAGGAAACAGCCAAATGCCACTTTCAAGAATAGGACTGCATCCCTGTCCTTTACAGGAAGGATGCTAAGCTACTTGCAATAAACTTTGCAACCACAGAAAACAGGAAATTTGCTATAAATAAGTGAATAAATACAGTTTTGCCAAGAAATAGGGAAATATTACAAAACGTCTACAAATTTTTTCTCAAATCTTTTTAAACAAAGCACCCCAGTTTCTTGGCAAACACTGAAGTGTTTCCTTTCTACATTTAACAGACGACCTAAGACATGTAACTCTGGAGTTCTTCAAGGAAAGTATGAATCACATTGTTTTGATATAAAATCAATTCCCAATTCCCTGGCTTCATGGGGAAAAATCAAATATTCCTGTTTCTCTTTAATACATTGATAAATTAAGTGATAAGAACCAGCATAAAGACTGTAATGAAGTTTAGGAGTAATGCCTGTCATCCCTGCAGATCCCTGTGCTGCTGCTGACATAAGAGAGGCCACAGAGTACAGCTCAGTGTCACAACGACCAACCAGTTCATGTCCAGAAGTGACACAGCTCAGAGCGTCTCCGTTCCTACCAGTTAGTCCATAATCTAATCCATCTGCTACAAAGAACAAGAGATGCTAGTAAATTTTTTAAATGACAAACAGAACTCGAAAGACAAGCGTGCTGTGATGTAGCATTGACATCACTGTTGACACATACGTTGCATCATCACTCATCAGCACAGTCCCTTTTCTGCCATTGCAAATGTGCAACATTCTCAGATTACAAAGCTGTAAATAGAACAGCAGATGCACAAAGCCTGCTTTTCACTGATATTTTCATGTCCCTGTTCATAGGGTGTGCGTGTATAGAGATAACCACCTCACATACAGAAAGTTTTAGAAGTTCAAGTGTTCAACACAGCAGAAATATTCTAATGTTGAGGTTTATAGTACATTCAAATTCCAAAACTGAGATCCTTTTCTCTTAAAAAAATATCCCTTGCATATGACAGCAGATACTTTGTTCACCCATTCTCTTCCTAGGTCTATGCATAGTAACGCCACCACAGCCTGTGAATTTGCTCTTCATCCACCCTGAAGTAAATGAAAGTAAAAGCAGGTCCTCCTTGTGCTATATTCAACTAATGAGTTCAGGTCTAGTTATATAAACAGTTATTTCACTGAAAATCTAAATTGTGAACACTGAAAAAAAAATTAATTGGAATTTCACTGAGGGTTTTTTATGTTATTTCTAGCTGCTATTAATTCTTCAATGATTTTTTTAAAATGTGCCCAGAAATTGAATGAATAAAGGGTTCAAAAGGGAATGTTCATTTTATACAGACTTTCAAAAAACTATTCTTACATTTTTCTCCACAAATGGAAATGCTGCTCATGACCCAAAGGCTTTTTTAAGGATCATAAATAGAACATTTCCTATTTAAATGGAACTAGAATTCCTAATGACACAACGATGTTTTATACTTTCCCTGTTGGTATGTATCTTTGAATCATGTCTGAAAGGCAACAATATAATCCTTATAAATGTGGAATACCTTTCCTCCATTTAAAAGGAAGGCTGAATAGAAAATGATACTTTATTTCTAGCTTTTGTCACCACTATTCCTTTTCAGTTCCAGTCTCCTACATCTCTACTGCAAGTTATACTGTCACTGACAGCAGTTGTGGCAACAATACATTCAGCAATAAAAAAATGTTTAGGAATAATGAATTATTTTAAAAGGTTCTTAACAGAAAAATGAATTTGTATTGTACACTTCCTAAATTAGAAAATTCATTGCACCCCAGAACTTAAAAAAATAAAAGAAATGAAAACTTGCTCTTAAAAAAACCCTGTTACACTATACATACACTGGACTTGGTGAAGGTATCTGTGTATTCTGGAAATCACGAAGAAGCTAATTTCCTAGGACTGTAATGATATGCAGCTAAGAGAGAACTTCATTGTTAAATTGCATAGCCCACTATCAACTTCAGGCTAACAGTGAAAAAGTAATTACTGAGAGGCAATTCTGCATTTTATGTGCACTAAAATATTGGCTTGAAATTTATTAAAACCTAAAATATTAAAAATTAAAATAAAGATTCCAGTACCCTCATATTAATTTCAACCCAGACTAAACTCTGTGTGGCTGTATCTGTACCCATAGAACACATTAAATTCTCTAGACTCTTCCTGAACAGAGTAGGCGCCTGCCATAACCATTAAAAAAGGAAAATCATGAGCTTTGTCACAGTGCCACACCTGCAGGGAAAAGCACCCTCACTCTCTGCACAGAAGAGAATCACAGTACAGCTGTCTGTGCTCTGAAGCCTTTACCAGATATAACACTGACTGATTGTCCTTCAGTGGGTGGGACAGGCACGTCCTGCAAATATCCAGTGAAAATATGCTCTCTCCAGTGCTGCCCATTGAACTCTACAGTCTAAGAATCCATCACAGTCCTAAATACCTTAAAGCTTCAGTACTTCAAGCATACAGCTTTGGATGATATGTTTTCTCTCCTCTCAGGGCAGCTCTGGGTCTGGGAATAATTACCTTCAGATTTGTCTGAAGTTGGAGCCCTGGCAGATTCTTTCCTAGAAAGAGATTAAAATTATTTAGCTATCAGTTCCATTCATCTCCACAAGGACAAGTGTGTTGTGCCCGCTGAGGTGTGCACCACTCATGGAGTATTGCAGCCCGTGATGTACTCGGCTCAACCAGGAAGACAATTCACAGAGCACAACAACAAACAGAACCACTCGTTCACATACATCAAAGTGATGTTTGTTTTCTAACAGGGAATGAATCAATCATAACAAACGCACTCCCACACCACTCTTAGTTCAATTAAATATCTTTAGGGGAAAATAAACATGCAAACACAGAATCCACACCATACCTGGGGACTGTTGAGAGACACTCTGTATTTATTCAGACTGCTGGGCTTCTTTTAATGTTTTATTAACTTTGCTTTGGTGACCATTTTCTGTCTAGAATCCGAATTACTGGATTAGCACAAATCACCTGGAATCTTCCCTCAGTTTCCACACCCTGCCAGCTTTCTGCACTCTTCTGAAGCAAGTCATTCTCTGTCAAACTTTGTAGACCAAGTAATATTTGTTGGCCCTCGTGGCCTCGGATTCAGAGCAAGATACTGTCCCAAAACTAATTTCAGACACTTAGTCTGCGGGATTTTGAATGTCTCCTACTAAAAAAGCTGTGGTTATTTTTTGTGGCACTGTTTTGCTCAGCCTCCCTGACTCACTTTCAGATACAGCCTGTGAGTCAATACTGCTCCCACCTGACCTTTCAAGAATTCTCCTGACATGTTTGCATGTTTCATGCTTAGCTTACGAAGAAATAAGTTAGATAAAGTCCACCAAAGCACATTCAGTACTTTAGCACTACACACGCAGATCTCACTGAATACAATGGGAGATAAACTAAGTTCCTGACAGGACTGCACTCTATAAAACAATTCATCAAAACATCCACCATGACTCAAGGTGCACGTGTGAGATTCAAGTAACTTAAAAATTCTTTGCTGAGTTTCCCTCTGACAAGCTTAGACAACACAAAACACCTTCTCCTTGCAGCTGTGTGGGATGGAACAATGTAAAGTTGCTGCATAAAGGCTTTCGCAAGTTAATATGTAGATTTCAGAGGAAATTCAGCCACGAATTTAAAAGCAGAAGCAAAAGTACAGAGACTTTGGAACAACACTGGATTTAATGGAAAAAAGCCCTTTCCAGTTCTTGGAAACATGTTTTTCCACTTACAGGAGAAAATTCAGAGGAGAAAAAACAAAACAAAACACAACTATGAAAAACAAACCACAAACCAGTCCTTTGCCAACATGATTGCTACATACAGAACCTTTCAGTTCTACAGGGCTGAGTGTTATGAGGCATCCTACATCTCAGAAACCTTAAGATGCTTTTACCTCTGCTGCTTCAAGGTATGTTAGAAGACTTTAATCAGTCACTGGTCACTTTTGTTTCAAGCAGAATCCTAATACAAAACCATTTATTCAAGAAAATGAGACACTGTGTTAGCTGTATGGTGAAATGAGATGCTTTCAGAACACACCATTCCACAACCACCACTCGATCCGGCTGACTGGAGGACTCACAGAGCACACGCATCTTGAAGCGAGACACGGCTTCTCATGACATCTTGTGGCAGTGTGACAAGCTGACAGGGTTTTTGTTCTGTTTTCAGAAAAACAACTTAAGATGTTGCAAAACAGTGATATTACAGAAAACTGAACCCACAACAACCTCCTTTTCAAATTGTGCCTTGCAGGGAAAGGTTGGTACAGAAGGGAAAAGCTTCATTGTCCATAAACTTAATTACAATCTGACTCGACGAGGCTAATTTATGCTGATATTTATTTTGCATGTAACTGAAGAAATATCCCATTTATTTTCAAATTGTGTTCCGAGAATAAATGTCTTTTAATCATATCTGAAATTACACAAATAGCAGTTCAATACCATCCTAATTGAAAAACATCAGTGCCAGAGGAATCAATAAATGGTCCATCTTGAACAGGAAATCAGAGGTAGCTCTAACTAAAATAAAATTACTTAAGATCTAGTCTTATGTTAGAAAACATACTCATCCTCAAGGCACTCAGGAAAGGTGGTAGTCTGTCATTAACTCATATTACTTTTTGGAAGGTATTTCACTTTCTCTCTATGGCGCTTGGCTTTTGAAATCCTGACTCAGCCCCTCATACAGCTTCTGGGACAGTGGCAGATTTTCCTGTCAGGGCAGAAGCAACTGACTTTATCTAGGCTGCGCTGGAGGTTAACAGAATAAAATACAAGCTGGTTTTACATAGCCAGCGATGAGCACTGGAGAACAAAGAGAAAGCTTCTAGGAAGAACATTCAACCAGAACTGCTGATCTTACTGAACAGCCTATAGAAAGGGCTTTCAGAAGCAAATTCCTGCTGCAGCACCCTCAAAGCAATAAAATCCTAAACTGGGAATAACTCATATTTAACCTTCAAATGTGAAAAAAAAAAATTAAATGGATTGGGCATGTAAGAGTCAAGCCCTCCTTCAATATCACAGGTGTGCTTTTGGAGGAAACTTAAGAGGCTGTTGGGGGCAAGGAAAGAAGAGTCACCACAGACACAGCGTATCACAATACTCAGTACAAAAGTCAACTAAGCTGTGGCTGAACAGTGAAAGTGATGGGCTACAAACCCACAAATCCTGGTCTCCAGCTGACTCTGCTCTAAGAAGCAGTCTACAAATGAAAATTTGGGGTTTGTTCACTTTTACAACACAAAACAAAGCAAAATCTTGAGACAGTACGACATGCAGCACACTGCACAAGGCAGCTTTCAGGAACCTCTTCGTCATGTCAGCATATAAAGGCACACCAATTCTGTAGTCACTAGAGGGAGCCATCTTGCATTTTACTTGTCCTAAAGGGAAAGTTTATTTGTGTCAGATCTAAACATACTAATTAGTAACCATTGCAAAAAAGTTTGGCTATTTTTTTTTTTTCTCCTGTAAAAATACCTAATAGACACTCAAATAACCTTCAGGTAAAAGCTAAAATAATGTTAAGCGAATATTACCTCACTGAGTAAAGCAAGTTGGGAAGCAGAGCAGCAGGAAGATAATCTTCATAAACTGGGGAACCCAAACACAAGAATAGATTTCTCCTGCTTCTGAAAAGTAATTTCTGAAGGTCAGCAAACTTTCTTCTCCATGTAACTCTGTTTTCAACTGACAGAGAAGTAATATATCCCTTCTACCTTTGTGGTGCTGACATTGGGTAAAGTTATATGGTGTTAATATACAAATATTCTGTCTTTATGGATTCTCCAGATCTAGATCATTTGCCCAGAAATTAGAATGGAGCATAGAAGACTCTGCTCAATCCTGATCCACAATGTGCTATAGAAAATAAAATGTAACTGTGAAGCATTAAGAAAGTAGAACCTGCAGAAGACCTCTCTGGGCCCATCTTAGAGTAAATCACATATGTAGGCAACAATGAGACTTTTGTGATGTATTTTTCTCTCAAAATCTGTTTTCTAAAATTGATCATGACTAGTTACGTCTATAATGGGACATTCTACTGATAACTTCAGATGCCTTTAGTGCACAGTCCTAACCCTGTGTGCACATATCCCTTGCAAACTGTACAAGGCCCTGGAATAGACAAGAACATGGCCAATTTGATTACCCTGAACTTCAATGGTGTCTCCGCACAGTGCTGATGGCTATTTCTAGAGGCAGAAGAAAGAAGTAAGGTGTCTTAATTTCCATAGTTCAATGAGTTTAAGGTCTGAAAATAAGCCTCAAAGGAGCTTTATGCTAGAAGCCTTTTACCTCAGCATACAAATCATAATTAATTCTTAAAAATTGAGTAGATGACCCCCAAAAATAAACTGCCAGTCACAAGCCGGGACTCAACGCTGGTCTTAGCTGGACAAGGGCAGGGAGGCCTCCCACCCCAAGCCATGAGAAACATCTACACCATCTTGTTATCCTAAAAGGGAGAGCAGAGGAGTCGAGTGCATTACTACAGAACAGCTCTGAGAATATCCAATTCATTGTGCAAAAGCTTATTTAGATAAGAACAGGCAGGAAACATACAAAAGCAATTAACACATTATGCCACTACTTTGCATACACAATTGACGTTTTGAAGCCCAGGACACTTCTCTTTGCAGTCTTTACCAATTTTTTGGTACTTCACCTGTAGTCATATCAGACCCTACACTTACCTCAAAGTATTCAATGTACATAGCGAGGAGCAGAAATCCCAGAGATGCACAAAAAAATGTCCACTCCAATTCTTCATTTATACACTGTAGCGTAACGTGCAATTTGTGCTATAGAAGCTCAAATGGACAACAGTGCAGTCCCTGTGGACTGCTTTCCTTTGACTAGTATTGTCTTTGCAGAGTTGAGTCTTTGCACAAACCATATCAATTTTAGTCAAGTTTATCAATTTTTACCTTCACAACAAGCCTAATCTGACAAGGTGCTGGATATTAACTTAAATACTTGAGTCACTTAATCACTACCTTCAGCAGAGCCATGTCCGACTTCAATTAGGGACGGCAAAAATCAAAGCACGTTCAAGCAATTTCCTCTATGCGTGCTTTTGAGATACTAAGACTTCACGTGATATATCATGTGCTTTTAAATCTCATTTTAATTGAAAACTCTCTCAAACTAGGAAACTAATTTTGAAACAAAATCTTTCCATATACATGGCACATATGCAGAGAACAACAGTGATGTGTGTGGCTGGTTTTGAGGTAAAAACTTATTATCACCTCCATTTCATTTGAGAATGACTGTCTCGCAGCACTTACCATGAAAAATAATTTTAAACCTTATTTTTATAAGGAAGTGCACCCTGAAAACTACTTGTTACACACCACAGACCTTCATTTCCACTTCAGTATCAGTAAATAATTTAATTTCTGTTCTGTAATTAAAAATGCACCAGAATGAAGAGCATAAACCAAACATCTTTCAACATCCAGTTAAGAACTGAACAAAACAAAAAATCCAGTCAAAGGAAGAAATATTCACTCCATCTTAAAAGACACGAGAATAAAAGATCAGGACAAGAGTCTGAATAAAGGTCCTTTCTCTTACTGATTCAGGTAAAAAAAATAACAATCCATTTTAATGTTGTAGTTTTATTTGGAAGTGACTTAGAATTTTGGTAACACAAATTTTTATACAAAATTGATGCAATGAAAAATAAACTTCAGAGGTTTCCTAGAGCACATTACAGGCTGTAAACTCATAACCAAATGTATTATGTAGAAAAAGGTAACTTTGTTCAAAGTCTTGTTTGCAGACCAGCACCAAGCGATCCTGAAAATCTAGTTTTACTCTGCATGCCAAAAACCCCAAAGCCCACCCAAACCCTCGCTTCCTAAAAAGGAAAGTCTCATTGCAGTTTTTCTTCCTCGCTGTATTTCCAATTTACAGTAATAGTTGTCACAAACTGTATTCAAGAAACACATCAAGATTTCCAACAATGTCTTAGGTGAGTAAAGATCAACTTTTACATAGCTGGTGTTTTAAAGGTTTTTAAAGAGTCATGGACAACAAGGTATTTGGACAAAACTTTACAAATAGCCATTTTCAAAGAACTCAGAAGTCCATAAAAAAAAAAATCCAAAGCCCTCTAAGAGTTACTTTTAAACTATTTCATTGCAGCAGGTGAATTTCAAAGATCCTGGTATCACTAATTATTTTTATTCCTATGTCTGCAGTACCTGAAAATCCCATCATATAAACTAGGAGTAGCAGTAAGACCCACAGGGGAAAAAAAAAAATTAAAAATCTATACAGTCCTGCAATTATTTTACCATTCTCACCACATGCTCAGTAGAAAGTAAGACTCCTCTCAAAACTTTTTTTTTTTTTATTTTTACCTTTGTCTGAATCGGGTTTCTCAAATACAAAACCTATTTTGAGAACAAATTTCTCATTACACACAGTTTTTCAATTGTCCCATTTTTGGGGGTAACTGTACAACTTGGATTCATGCCACCCTTGTAGGCACAGGGAAGATACTGTTCCTCAAATATTAAGGCTGTAGAGATCTACCAGACAAGAGCAGAACATTACTACTCCAAGAGTGAAAATAACTGCTACTGAAATTCTTACACTTGCTGTTCTCTGTATCCCACAAAGCAAAATGGTTCTGAATCATGCAATGTCATGCAATCACATTACACTCTGTAGAAGCCTGCAAGGGTCTGTTTCTTGCTGTCTGCTAGGCCTGCTTCTCACCTCACGATGCCTGGGCTCATCAGTCTGACTTGTCTTACTGCGGCCCTTCATGTAGGTGCGCTAGGAACAGTATCAGTGTAAAAGGATGCTAATCCAGGAACCCCAGAAAATCTGCAACTTAAAGTCTTCCCTAGAAATTGGAAAATTTCCCTAGAAATTCCACATCCTTTTCAGGCTCTTTGCCTTTTTCTTTCACCTCTGAAACATATACAAAGTCTCCTTTATTGCAGCTCTCCACCCTGTGATACCAATGTAAACAAAACCCAGTGACAGAATAATCAAGTTTTGCCAGGGAAAAAAAGCACCATACCGTTAAATCTTTGTTCCTTTTAGCAGAGTTACAGCAGCATTTATAATAGACCAAAGTCTCACCCACACTATTGCTTAAAACCTTGCTCCCAGGTCCTCTGTATTAACGTACTCTGCAATGCTTTGGATCCTGGTATTAAAACGGAAGAAATATTGAACATACTACGTGATCACAGGAACACGGATAGTAGTTTCTGTGAATTTCTAGCTACATAAATTTGTGTGCAACAGACCTGCTTTGTGCCTTGTGACATTTACAATGCAGATTTAGTTCTCCAGTGAAGCTGATGAGTCATTCACTATTCACTGACATTGAACAGTTTTGCCATAGCCACCTCTTCCAGCATCATAGTCTTGTCGATATTCATCTCGGACCTTATGAAGGAGGAAAAAAAGGGAAGTCCAGTCAATATAAATAAAAACAATTTCTCAGAAACTATTACACCATCAGAATATAGTTGAACTGAGTTCACAACATGTAAACGGTCTCAAGGAGATGACTTACAAAACAGAAGGCAAAGCGTATCATGCAGAAGCTCAGAAAATAGTATAAATTAACTTCCTTTTCAATAATGTCCAGGGGAACTCTTTAACGAAAACAAAGTGATGATGGCTAGCCTCATGCTTCAACAGGAAAAGCATCTGCTACCTGCTCAACTGTAGGTAAGCCAAGTGCCATCCTTTGTGTTCTTGACAGCCTTACATTTTCTGGGCTTATTTATAAGCATTACCTCCCCAAGAAACTAAGTTTCTGGAAGTACTTTCAGTGAAATATACAAAAAAGTTACTTATTCTTAGCAGGTAACATTATCATTGATGTCTCACAGATTAACATATAGTGCTATCTTAAACGATAATTCTTAAGTTACTACTTCTGAACTTGTTCTGAGTGTTCATTCATAAAGCAATAATTTGGCAAAGTCACCAGTCCCTTAAAAATCAGGCTGAAAAGCAACCTACCTGGCCCCCTGATCTTCCACGACCATACTGTCTACCCTCCTTAAATCCTGCATCCCAGTCTGTTCTTATGATCCTATCATCAAGTCTGGTTCCATTGATGTATCGCATTGCATTTTCAGCATCTCCTCTTGCATAATACCTGAGGAACAGGTTAATGAAAAAAACCTAGGCTACTATTTTCAACATGTGTTAAAAAGAATAATATCAAATGGGCTACAAAACCAAGTATTTGCTTGAATCAGGTTCCTGCTTAGTTACTTCTCAAAGCAACTGTCTTTATGAAGCTATGCGGGCTGAGAAAACTGCTAATGAAGCACAGCAATGTGCAGGTATTTAAGCATATTAAAAATGCATACATTGGATCAAGTTTTTTTTAACCATACTGACCCTTAAAAGCATAAAAGTCTACTACTAAAGAAGGAATAAGAAGGCCCATGCATGCTCTGCCTGTGCCACAAACTCTCACCATCTTGGTGAGTTTGCTGGAACCAGTAATAATGGTCTTCAAAGAGACTTGTGTGTAACGAAGCCAACACATCACAGGGATGCAAGATACCAACAGAAACTCCATGTGCATGCTTGTATGAAAGGAAACCCCTCTTTACTCAGGCACTAAGAATATGCTTTTACTGCAGAGATCGACCATCTAAAAAGTGTCCAGCTTCAAAGTATCAGAGGGAAAGCAAGCCAGTAACTCCCACTCGACATGCTGTATATGTTCACCCTCTCTCGCCCAGAACTCCCACAGACACTTTCGCAACCGAAAAACTTTATCCTCAGATAATTTTCCCGTGACTCTGGGCCTGCATTTCAGTTCACTCAGCCAGCCGCCACCCAAGCGCCGGGCCTGCTCCCCGCGGGGCAGCATGGCCGGGCCCGCAGAAGGATACTCCACGAAGCAGAACCCGCAGGCGGTTTTCTTCACTTTGTCCAGCCCCATGATGACCTTCTTGATGTCGCCGCTCTTGCCGAAGAGCTCGTGGATCTGCTCCTCGGTGGTGTAGAAGGAGAGGTTCCCCACGTACAGCGTGCAGCTCTTCCTCAACAGCCGCTCCTGGTCGTACCGCGTCCCCTGAGCCGCAACGACAGCGTTACCTCACGGCGGGCCTGGGACCGCGACCGCGACCGGGACCGGGACCGGGACCGGCCCCGACGGCCCGCACGGCCCCCGCCCCCAGCAGCAGCGGCGGCACCCCGCTCACCCGGAAGTGCTGATCCCGGTACTGGCTGAGCTCAGCGTAGGAGTCGCTGCGTAGAATGCTCAATGTCCCCCCGGAGCACATGACGGTACCGCCGCACACCAACCCTCACCGCTCGCCGCCCCTCAAGCGCCTTCCCGCCCCTCAGCGCCCCCGCGCACGCGACTTGCGGCCGCTGGGCGCGCAGCCAATGGGGAGGCGGGTTCCAGGCCTCGCGAGAGTTGGTGGGGCGCAGTGGCGGCTCTCGCGAGAGTGGGCGTGGCGCGGCCCTGGGGGTGCAGGATGGTGCTGCGGCGGGTGCTGTTCGCGCTCCTCAGCAGCCCGCACCTCATTGAGAAGCTCTCCGAGTCGCGGCCCATCCGCGCCGCCGCCCGTCTCACCGCCGCCGCCATCACCCGCGGGCAGCTGGGCGCCCGCCAGGCGGCGCGGGACCTGGGCCCCCGTCTGCTCCGCCTGCGCGACGCCTTCCTCAGGGAGCGCAAGGACGGCGGCCGGGCGCGGGGTGGGCCGTGGCCCCCCGGGCACGGGCAGGGCCGTGGCGACCGCCCCGGAGCAGCGCCCTGACCGCGGCGCCGGAAGGGAAACAGCTGCGGAGCCGCAGCCGGCGCAGGATCCCGCCGGGGAGAAGGGAACCGCGACCGCTTCCCAGCCGCCGGAGGACGAGTGCGATAGACCGGCGGGTGAGCGGGCCCCGGGGCCGCGGTGACGGGCAGCGGGAGACAGCCAGACCCCTCCGCCCCTCCGGAGCCATTGACGGACGTGCTGCCCCAGCAGGGAGGGCCCCAGCGAACCCCGCCTGCCCGACGCGGACCCACGCCGGTTTTCCATAGCGTACCCCGAGCCGTTCGTCAGGCCGAGGACGGACACGAAGCATGCTGCTCATTGGTGTGACGGATGTTCATGTCAGCCAGTTTACACTTCCCACAGTACTCAGTAACAGGCAGAAGGCAGACTCACATTAAACATCATCCAGAATACTGTCAACATCGTCACTTTAAGTGCTGCTTAAGAAACTTGAAATAAAAACAAATTTCTCACTGGAGTACAGTTCCTTTAACAATTTCTGTCTATACAGCAGTAACATTCTACATTTATATTGCAACTTTGGTACAAAAAAAGGTCTCAATGTCGATGATGATGGTGACGGATGGGATAATCACCCATTTTACAGGTAAGTAAAAGAGAGTCAGTCACTATCCTAAAAGCACACCTCAAGTCTATGGTAGCAGGAAGGGTTTAGGGAAAAAAACTTACCAATAAAGCCATCCTAACACTAAATATGGAAAAAGATGTATCCACCATATGTGTTGCACTGGGCTGGTTTACTTAAATTGCTCTATCTAACAACATCTGAGACTAAAGTAGTTAACTTTCCTTCATGGCATGTTTCACTATTTAGTCCAGCACATTAGATGCTTAGTTAACTGAGGAGGATGATTTCCATTTTTTGTACCACTCCAGGTAAAAAGAACCTTGCAAATTATCTGAGATGCACAGTTTCCAGCAGCACTGGTAAAATTAAACCTCCTACCAATAGACTTAGGTGTGCATGGATGGCAAAACTGGATCGACAGTGTAAATACTAAAGGTCTAGCTGGTGAGACAAAAGCAGTGTATTTTCAGTCCGAATTATTATTTGTAGTCCAGGTTTTCTTCCTAGCTCAATCACAGGTTACCTGTGCAGCAGCAGAGAAGTCATCGTGCTGTGGGCATGGTGCTCCATCACGCCCCTGAAGAGTTCCAAGATCTGGCCTGCTGAGATTGCCAGAAATCATAGGTTTCATGAAAATAATTTTCAAAATTTAAAAGCAGCTGTTCAAGAAAGCTGAAAACAGTGAACACGCCATGGAATACCGGCTGTGGCACACGGCTGTTGTCCCAGTGTAAGACAGCAAAAAGGAAATTAACTTGGAGAACACATTTGGTGTCATGATGCTTTCATCACTGCTTCGTGAGTCACCAGTACAAACATACATGCACCCCCTCTCCCTTGCCTCCCCCCAGAACGTGCACCTTTAATTTACAGGCCTGTCAGTAATGAGGGATGAAGGATGTGGGATGAACATGTAGGGGAGACTTAACACAAAATGCTTTACAAGAGAGCAAGAGCTATGTTCCTTAAAAATCTAGATTGTATGTTTAATTTGGAAGATACAGGCAAGTTCTTCATACGGGGATTTTTCCTAGCTTCCCTTTAGAGCCTGGCGTCAGCCTCTGTTGTCTCTGTTGAAAAACTGGCTCCTAAGACCTCGTGTAAAGCTGTGTGGATGAAGAAGTGCAAAAAGCACTACTGCTTTGTGAGCAGACAGAATTCAAGTGTCAGGTTGATTTCATAGAGAGAGGTTTGACCTCTCTATACATGTGCCAAATCAGTATCTTCCCTCTGTGTCGGGATGTTTTGGATCCAGAAGTTCACGCAGGCAGAAATGAAAACAGTTAGTTATGCTATACTATTAAGCATATATATAATTCTCAGCTGAAGCTTGGGGTTATTTGTATCCTGCTTTAAAATCAGACTGCTCTGCAGTAGAGATCTGTCATTCTCACTAAGCTGATTTATTGGGGAGCGGTTACTGAAAGGGGAGGGGGGCACAGGGGACATGGCTCTTCCCTGGGATCCTCACAGACTCCCCTGCAGCAGAACTGGTGGCTCTCTAACCCTGCAGTAAGCCAGCTCGGAGATCCATCTGGTGAAACACAAAGGATCAAATCCCGCCGAGTTACCCGTTTTCTGTCTGCACAGCCCCTTGAACCAGCTCACCCCAGGGCCTGCTGTGCACCATCGCCGCTGCTAGAGCCACGACAGAGTGATGAAAGCTGCGAGACACACAGCAGGAGTGTGCAAGGGAAGGACTGCCCTGGTCACACAGCTCAACACACGGGCTTAATGCCATCAAAATGCAGCGTTCTCAAGATGCTCTATGTAATACGTATGTAACGCGGCCACACGAATGGAACTGTGGCAACAAACGCCCAACAGGCAAAGCTTGGATTTTAGGATTTAGCTCAAGTACTTGGGCTGAAGCGTCTTCCATGTTCTAAATGAGATTCTGTCAGATAACTGCTGAGGATTTTTCAAGACAGAACCACCCACGACAGTATTACAGTGCTGGTGCCTATACTGTGACTGCAATCTAGTGTAATGACTGAGAGGAAGCTCTGAATTTTTAAGAGCATAAAAATAAAACCTTATTGAGTCAGACCAGCTTTTGTCTAGTCCTGTAACCTCTCTCCAGCAGCTGAGTTTAATGCCTGTTATCAGTAAAAACTACACAATCCACAAACCCTCTGTCAGAGATTAGATGTTTCAAAAATAAATCTCGCATGGGAAGAACGAAGCTTGAATCACAGTTTTGGTTGGCTTTGATTTCATCCTCACTCATCCGGAAAATTACACAAGTTCATATGAAACACCACAGGGGCTGAATAATTTAAATTTTAAGCAGGTTCTCTCCAGAACTGGCTATACTGGTGAGTATAAGAGCATGAGGAAAAGGAATAAAGAGACTCGGAAGCTCCCAGTGCCACTGCTTGTGCTGAAGGTGGGTCTGTGAAGAGAAAGGTCTTGCAGCACCCTGGGGCAGCGCCCAAGTGAAGTGAAACACTAAAACATTGTTCTAAAATCTAAGGGCTCTGCTGATCTCTGTCTACCTGAAGGATGTACAGTCCTAACTGACTTCTCCAATTTCCACTGAATAGGAAGGGCAGTTGTGGTGGGTCTTCCATGGATAAGTGTGGAAATATTAAAGTCTCGTTCTTGAATGAGACATCACATTTTGTAATTGTGGCTCTGACTGTACCAGGGATTATAACAAAAACATGACAGTCATTGCAGGTAAAATTGTTTGCTCGCTGCTCTACTGTTTGGCAGAGAGTTTCCTCTTCAGACCC
This sequence comes from Podargus strigoides, assembly GCA_028020825.1. Taxonomy (NCBI): domain Eukaryota; kingdom Metazoa; phylum Chordata; class Aves; order Caprimulgiformes; family Podargidae; genus Podargus; species Podargus strigoides. Next base: position 13,676,849 of record CM051628.1, on the reverse strand, counting down.
TGCCATATCAATGACTTCTATATGTGTGTCTCTCTTCTTGATATTAAGCAGAGACCTAGGAGGCATGTAGGTGTGAGCAAAGAGTAGAGTGTAGTGTCTTGGATGGTTTGAGGACTCTGGAGAATGCATGAGTTGCTCCAAGTGAAACAAACATGGTATCAGTCCTCCCTGGTGCAAGCACCCAAACAGCAAAGCCCCGAGAACATTGAAAATCACAATGACATGTTTCCACTGCACAGCTCTGTTCTTTGGCGTGCTGAACAGGACTAACGGCAAGATGAGAGGAATGAGAAACCGAGGTTCTTGGTGACTGAATAGGGAGAGAAATACCAAAGGAAAAAAATAAAACAGCAGTAATGTCGGGTTGCCCTCAGAATGCACTAATAGCCCAGATGACCCATGGTAATACAATTTGACCCGTATTAATTGATGGATATAGTTCTTTAACATTTTAAAACCAGCACAGATGGCCAGAAGATGTAAAATGCCAAAGAGCATTACTCCGTTGACTGTAAAATGTGTAACTCGTGGGTGACTTCCATGCAGTGCAAGATTATGAGGATTAAGATTATAGCTGAGAAAATTGAAAGGGGTTACGATCATTTTCTCATTTAATTGAGCTATTACATCAAATAGGCTGCTCTTTTTAACGTGGTAGAGGCTGTCCAAGCCCATGGAGGTGAAATAGAAGGTGTCAGCTGTTATGAAAACAATGGCAGTAAAACAGGCACATAGGACAAGCTTCAGCAAGTGGTTCATGACAGTTTTAATGCTCTTTTGAGAGTCAGCAATTAAACCTGCCCAGTAAAGCAGGGGCATTAGAGCAAATGCCAGAAAGGTTGGCCTGTTGAAAAACCCAGCAGTCGTTATAATACCTATGAGAGGGCTGCTGGCAGGCTCTGCTGAGCTGCTGTCCGACTTTCTTGAGGAAACCAATACCAGCAGAAGAGCAAAGAGAAGTCCTTCAAGCGTGTTGGTAAAGGTTCTTGTATAAAATACCAGCGTGACGTAGGACCCGGCGAGGAGTACCAGTGCTTTCCACGGATCCGCTTCCCAGCAGGGAGCTAACCGATAGACACTGTAGTCGAGTATGAAAGAAAAGGTCGTAAAGAGAAGGCGAGGGGATACGAGAAGGGTGTAGCTGTTGATGCAACATATGTCCAGCTGCTGCAAAGACTTGATGACCCAGTAGGTAACTCCAGATGTCATTAATGGGAAAACAACTGTTCTGCAAGGAGAGCTGGAAAGGAACTCCCAAGGATAATAGACCTGTAGGTTTAAAATATCTCCTATAAAGGAAGAAAAAAAGAAAAAACATACATACATACATAATATATTTTATTGTATTTATTCAGCATTAGGGATACAACATGGTACAAGAGGCATCATGATGCAGAGCAATGCCTAAACTTTTGACACTGCCTAAAAGGAGGGGGTAGTGAGGGGGGGGGTCGGTCGGTTCTCCCAGGTGACAGTGATAGGACGGGGGCAATGGCCTCACGTTGTGCCAGGGGAGGGTTAGGTTGGGTATTAGGGAAAATTTCTTCACGGAACGGGCTGTCAGGCACTGGCACAGGCTGCCCAGGGCAGGGGGGCAGTCCCCATCCCTGGAGGGATTTCAGAGCCGTGTAGATGTGGTGCTGAGGGACATGGGGCAGTGGTGACTGGGCAGTGCTGGGTTAATGGTTGGACTGGGTGATCTTGGAGGTCTCTTCCAACCAAGGCTGTTCTGTGATTCTGTGGTTTTACTGCCAACACTGAGATTTTTAGGAGTATACCGTTAATCTTTAGGACGCTTCAAGAGAACACCCGAGTCTGTCGGTGCGGCGGGCAGCGCTGGCTAGGGACAGCGCCGAGCCGGACGCAGCGGCCAGCACCGCAGAGCCGCTCCCCGCCCGCAGGAACCGCCCGCGGACACAAAGGCGGCGCGGGGCGCGCTGCTCCGTCCCACTCACCGCCAACACGGGCTGCAAGCGGCAGCCCCGGGGAAGGCTGTACCGGAGAGGTGCTCCACGCCCCGCAGCACCGCTTGACATCCCCGCGGAACCCGCGCTGCGAGGGGACACGCACCCTCAGGGGGGTCCCTCCGCCCCGCGCCCCGCCTTACCTGCCATCACCTCGGGCGACTGGAAGAACTCATCGGGGTGCAGGTAGCCGGCCTGCGGCAGCAGGCACCAGCCGGCCCGCAGCGCGGCCAGCAGCGCCCACAGCCCCCGCGCCCCCATGGCCGGTGTCCCCGCTGCACCCCGCCCCGGGCCGCCAGGGGGCGCACGACACCGCCCGCCCGCCCCCCCACCACAACGGCAGCCCAGGCGCATGCGCAGTGCCGCTCCACCCCGCCCGCCCGCCCCCCGCAGCCTTCAACAGCGGACTTAAACTTCAAGGTGCGTTTAATGACATCGTAATGGCTCCTAGCTATAAATCCTACTTAAAAAGCCACCCGACAAGTTAGAAAGGATCCAAGTGCAGCAGAAATGCACACACCAACCACATGGAGCATGCATCTAATAAATCAACTAAGTATTTGACAGATAAAAATCTAACACAGCATATTTGAACGTATTACAGACAGAAAGCCATGGCCAAGAGGCTTGAATTAAATGGCCAGAGGTGCCATGGAACCCTGGCTGACAAAGGCTCAGTCCCATGTAATCGTGGTTTTGGGGGCTGCTGCATTGTGTCACTGCTTGCTACTGCAGACACGGCTCTTAAAATCTAAAATGAAATAGCTTTATTTTATGTTTCCCTTGGAGCAATTGGATGAGAACAGCTGGGAAGTGGGATGAGAGAAGGGAGATGGGAGTGTTAATTTCCCATGAAAGTGAGAAACTACATAGTTTAGCTATCAGGCCAAAGTCTGGATAAATCATAATTACTTCTTGTGTTTATTTAGCTTTCATTTATTTACATCCTCAGCATAATCTGGTTTTACCAGGTTTTTTTATTATGTTGAATGTCTTTCCATCCCAGGATCAGGAGGTGGTGGCTGTAGTCAGGAGGATGCTGCCTGCCAGCAGCACAGCAACATTTGTTGTTATCGCAGCTATGGATAAAGATAAAAATGGACTGCTACAAGCCAGTAGATACAGAAACAGTTAATCAGAAGTGAACTGCTTTGTTTCACTAACAGCAAACATGAGTTTCATGCACAGGCACTCAGGTAACCCCACATGGAAGGAGGACAGCCACAAGTTTCTTGATGGAGAGTGCATCAAATGAATCACAGGGAGATGACATCTCTCTAGAACCAGTGCTCTCACTGCTTAAGAAAGTCAGCAAGCTCAGTGGATGCACACATTCGGCTTCTTTCCTCTGCCACAGGTAGTCCCTCAGGTCTCTCTGGCCTTCTTTTTCATCCAGTGACTTTGGAGATTCCCCCTACTTCCTTCTAGTGGAAGGTGGAGGACCTTGCCCGTGGCAGAACCTGCATGCTGGACTGCAGGTCATCTCTGTCCTCAGCCTGTCTGTCCTTTGTGCACTTACCTCTTCTGGTAGCAGAGCTCAGGAGAAACTGTTGCCCCCAGCACAGGCAGAAAGCAGGGATGCAGGAGTCTGAACGTAACCAGCCAGGAGGCCAGAGAGGATTCACTAGACAAGATTTTTGATAGTGCCTTCCAAGATGCAGAAATTCTTCTACAGGTCAGAAACCCAGTATCCATCTGAAAGCACCGGGGAATCCTCCAGCCCACAGTGGTTCAACATCAGCAACGATGGCAAAGATGCTCCAGTTTTGGACTGATCTTGTAAATCATGCTGACACTTTATTGCTGGCTGCTGCCCCAAATTCCACCCTGTCCACATGGACAGGGGCAGCTTCCAGCCCTATCACACTCCCCTGACGAGCAGGTGCAATTAGCACCTTGCCCTGCAAAGAGGCAGGAAGAGGCATTCAAATGTTAGCAACAGTACGTTATCCGAACAGCAGCTTATCTGAAGAAAAGGTGGAAGGTAGAGGTGACCTGGAAGTTGCCATTTGGATCATGCTAGTCCAAGCCTTGTATTTGACACAAAATAAGAAGGGGAATGACAGTCGTCAAGAGTAGGTGTTGTCTTATCTTATTACCTGCCCCAGAGCACTGTGGTGTTTGCATCCCCTCAAGGGATTCCATATATTCACTCCCCAGCCATTCTGCGTATGTCCTCCTCTCTTCTACTGGCACAATCTCAACAGCAGAATCCTTAAAGATCAAGTTTTTTCCTTGAAAAGCTGAAGAATCAAACATTTTGAATCCATTCCTGTTGCTGCTGTTTCCAAAGTAGGCCTGAAAACAATGCACAAATTTTCAGTGCTTTGCAAGATGAAGTTCCACATTCCTCTCATACAACATGAAAGACAATAGGAACTGATTTGTAGATGAAAAATTCATACACAATTGCAGAATCTGTCTTACACATTTGCTTTTAGACAGTCCAGGAGATTAGATATAGAATTCTGCCATTGGCAATTATAAGAACAGCATTTGTGGTTTGGGTTTTTTAGCTACTACCTGGAAGGAGCTGTATTTAAAAAAAAAAATCTTCTGTCTAAATATTGTTGTGTAATGTAGGGTTTGGCTACAGAAATGACCAAAGCCTAGCATGGAGATACCCATGCATGGTCTGCCTAGATGGTTCACCATGTACATGGATGGAAAAATGTTAGCATATACTCTATTTCTTGTAGACTTCAAAGTCAAACAGTTGGGAAAACACCTTAAGCTCCAGGAAAATTACTACTGAAACCAGTGGCTGGGCAAAAAGCTGAAATCCTTTGTGCTGGTTTTACTAGGAGAACTACATGGGCTGTATTTTACCTTCTCTGTCCCAGCCCAACAACAGGGCTCTGTACAGTGAACATGCTGCCAGTCCCATGATACAGGGGACAGAGGATGGCAGTATGGTCCTGTTGTCTTTATCCTTGGTCTATGTTAGACCATATGCAACTCCCCCATAGCATAAATGGATTATTATTACCTGGGCTTTGTCCAGTAGCCCATATACAGCAAAAATGTTGGTATTTGGGTGAACCATAACAGCCTGAGCTGGGACCCGAGCCAGGTGACACTCAGCAAACTGGTGGACTTCAGCACGGGCACCATTTAGACACAGTAACTGGAAATCACTGGACTTCAAGTTTTTGGCCCAACTATCAGTATTCTTACCTGCAAAAAGAAACAGGTCATTGTCATTCACTGAATGTTTTACAGCAAAAAGGTTCTAGAAAAGTAACTGAACTATAATAGAGAGATGTAAAACTAAGTACCATCTGTGTTCTCAAACACTGTTGAGTGCTTCACAAAGGCCACATCTCCAGAGTCCTGTGCCAGGCACCTTTAGGAAATGAGAGAGAAAAATTCAATTCAGAGCATCTTTCTGTCAACCACATTTTTTTCTAATAACTGATAGGTTTAGAATTTGTTTTTTCTTACATACATTCTTGCAAATAAATGCACTGGACCCTAAAGTAATAAGCAAAACCAGAAAAATAAAGCATCTTGAAAGGACAGAAAAACAAAATCTTTGCAAAGTACTAAAAAAATATTCTGAATTAAGAACTTTGAGAGGAATACAGCAGAAAAGTTTGATTAAAAACAGTGTGAGAAATAACAGAAAAGGCCAATATTAGATGAGCAAAGAAAGAGAAGACACGTTATGTGATACTCCATGCAGTATTCCCCATCTGCTAACAGTCACTTTCAGTCCTCCTTAGAACATGTACAAAGTATGTCATTAAGGCTTTTTTGAATAAAATAATTTGAGTGCATAGCCCAAGAGTTTATCAAATGCTGCACACTCACACATGTACTTTTTTTTTTTTCCCCTGCTTTTTTTGCCTCTTACAGAGCATTTCAGGCGAACGACACACCTTTACCAGCATTTGTTATTCCCCATGTTATATCGTGGAGCTGTCTAGCACACAACACAGCAGGCACCACAAACCCTTAGGAGATTTTTGCTAGGCCTGAAATACAAAGTCAGCAGATAGAAGAAATGCATGGCCCTTGCTTCAGACAGCAAGTAATACATAAATAAAATCAATCTCAGAGCAGTGAGCTGGGTGAGCTAGCAAAGAGATCTGACTTCCCAGGTAACTGGGGTAGTGTGTGCTGGCACAGGATCTGTGGGTAATAGAGTTTAGTGGTGGTACTTTATAGTTTATTCTACAAGTGTTTTCAAGAAGCATTTCCTAAAACAAGATCATTAAACTCACCAATCAATAAGATGTAAAGTTGTACTACATAAAGCATGCTCAGTTACAAAATGTGAGGGAAAATTATTATTGCTGTAAGTTACCAAAAATGCATCTATTTCACATGTACCTGTTTTAACATGAACAGTTATAATCAAAGGTCTTATCACCATGTGGCTGACACTGTCATGCAGAGAACGGAGGAGTCAGTAGGTGCTGTTCAGTGCATTCCCCATCAGAAAAGCCTGTTCCCAACAGATTTTTCAGTACTCTGCACAATTTAACTTGCCCCAAGCAGGGAATTATACACAAACTGAACGGCCTCTCATACCTCTCTAGTCAGCGTAGTCTGAAGATAACCAGAGTTGAAGGAATCTGGAAATCAGGCTGAATTTTAAGCTTCTGTCAGTTACCTTCCACAACCCATTCTTCTTTCAGAGCAGATCACCTCAGCATCATGGCCAGACCCATCCCCACCTTGTACAAGATTGTGACCCTCCATTTTTCACCCAAATCCTAAACTTTTAAATACCTAAAATTTTTCACATCACTCAATGAATTAAACACCTTCTCTATTAAGAAAAAAAACAAAACAAACTAGTGATCTCCATATAAAGTTTGGGCTGTATGAGCAGTATTATCAAATGCACAACCTTAGAATATGAGCGAGACTCATACAGCCTATGACAGCATTTGTTGCTTGTTTGGTGACTGGTAGCTAGTTCTGTTAATCTATGAAATACAGCAAAGGATCTGGAGTTTGCCTGCAAAGCAAATACCACAGCAGAGCAGCCGGACACAACGAAACAGATTTGCAAAAAGTAGCTATTTAGGTCTAGCACTTCAGTATTTACCAGGCAGTGGCTGTTGAAGACTCCTCCCCTGGAGGAAAAAGACTGATCACTGCCAGCCCTGTTACATGCACCATTACCTTCAGAGGTGACGGTCAGGAAAAGGAAATGCTGCTTCCATTTCTAGGAGTTTCGTAGTCTTTGGGTTTGGCCCCATACGTAGATGTCTGTTATTACACTAAGTATTTATTGTGGTTTATGCTGTTTTTCCCCTGTACTTTTAACACATCTTATTCTGAAGAGGATTTGATATTTGAACATTGGTCATAGTTGTTCATGCTGTTCAGAAATGTACCTTCACATACAGCCACCAATGAGTAAGGAAGACCCACTCCTGTCTCCCCCTCACTAGCCTGCTACTCAGAAGCCAGATTCTGGCTACTATTTGCCTGCTTCCCTGCTAAAGCTCTTTATAGATGACCCGGCCATTCTGAGCAGCAGACTGTCTGTCACACTAGATTAAAGCAACACTGGAGACCGATGACGATCCACTTGGTCCTCACTAGGTTAGTGCCCGTTGCTCTGTAAACAGACATGGATTTGGCTGCTGATCGTCTGGGGGCTAGGAAGCTGGCAAAAGGCTTTGCCATTATTTAGTGTGATGCCTTGTGACACAGCTGTATTGCTTGAAGACATCTGGGGACACATGTCCCACTTCATTTATGGTGCATGCCATCTAACTATAGCAACAATAACCACTTTTTGCTGACTGGGATGGAAAATAATTCCTCCTTGCATTTTTACAAGCTGACAGACTAAGTAACAACGATATGTATTAAGTACCTGAAGGCTCCACTGTAGCTGTAATAACGTTCTTGGCTACTTGCACTGCATTTGTTCTTTCCACTATCATCTCCAATACACAGTTGACAGAGTTTTGATGGGTAATTGTCCTGCTTAGCTGATGGCACACAGCTGGCAGAGAAAAACTCACTCACAGCTGGGGAAAGAAAGACAAGCCAATATAATGAGTGAAAAGTGTGGGGTCTTTACAAGAAAGGCAGTGGACTGTCATGAAGTTAGAACCAATGCAGGTTTCAGCAAAAAACTAGAAATATGAGTTACAGTTTCCTTACTAGAGTTCACAAACTACAGCTTTTAAAATATTTTCAAAGCACCAGTTAGCTGATTATGTAATGAAAACAAAGAGAGAGAGATAGGGAGATAGGCAAGCAAAATTTGCATCTGGAGTCCTATGGTCACAGATCCTCTGGTTGTTGTGCTACATTGCTCCATTACTAAATGCAGTTTGAAAATTAATGCAAAAAAAATTCAGGACAGGGATACATTTACTGCAATGACATCCCAGAGCTGGAAGTAATATCTACAGGGGATGCTAGATCAGGATCCTAGAGTAGATCACACAGGTTGTGTCTGTGGAGCAGACAGGGGAAGTGATTTTTCTCCTCTGACATCTGTGCCAAGTTTTGAGCTCCCAGTGTTAGAAAGAAATTGACATTCTGAAGCAAATGTAGTGGGTTGAGCCTCCTACTCTCCAAGGGCTGGAGCACATGATATACCAGGCTGAGAGCTGGGTTTGGTCAGCCTGGAGATAAGACAACTAACAATGTATCGCTGTCTTCATTTATATAATGGGTTCTTCAAGAAGACAGAGCTAGATCCTTCTCAGAGATGCAGAGCAAAAAGATGAGAAGCAACAGACCCAAGTTACCAGAAGGAAAATTCTGATTTGGTACAGCAAAAAAATTATTTATACCAAGGGTGGTCAAACACTGGGACAGGGGTCCAGAGAGGCTGTATGTAATCTCCATCCAAGGAGTTACTCAAAACCTGCCTGGACATGGCCCTGGGCAATCTGTTCTAATTGGATCTGCTTTGAGCAGTTGGTTGGACTAGATGACCTCCAAAGGTCCCTTCCAACCTAAATTAGCCAATGATTTTGTGCTAAAGGAAAGGAATACTTTCATGTTAGATGTAACATTCTCAGTATGACCCCTCCATTAGTCTGCTCTGGTGACAAATGTATAATTTCAGATTGTCACATTAAAATCACAATACCCCTTCACAAACAGATATGCTTAATACGGAGCTATGAAATACCAAAATTACTTCCCTAATTAAAGTTTGTAATTAGACTGTTACTGTATTTTTGATATCTAGTACTGTTGTCTTACCTTGAGGAATATTACAGTCTCTGGTCCTCATAATGCCCCTCTTAATGAGCATACCTATGGGGATATTCCAACCAGCAGTTCTCCCCAGCCCTGTGTGGCAGGACTTCTTCCCTTTCAGCTCACTGATGGTGAATGCATTGGACACGTTTCGTTTCACAACTGCCACAGCATAGTATGCACTGCTGTTGTCATCAGCTTGCAGAAGAAAAACCAAAACACATTACAGCTTCCCTTCAGCATTCCCACTGCTTAATGATCATCTACAGATCCATTACACTTACATAGGACCAACTTCAGTTGCACCAACAACAGCTAGTCAGGAATTATGAAGGTACATGTAATTACTCATCACTTCTGCTTCACAATGATGCGTTCACTTATAGCCTGTATACTGATACTGCTATGCACCTGAACGGAATCATCTAGCAATTAACATGAAAGTGTTCTTGTAAACATCATCTCTTATAAATACATCCCTCTGAAGAACAACATTTGAGTGATTAGTGACTTAGCATAACTGCTTAAAAAAGTTACTTTTATGTGAAAGCTCAAACCTGTATTAAAATTTCCATGTTTTGCAGCATATTGAAATTCTGCCTTAGTGACACAATGTCCACAAGGTGTCTTCTCTTCGATGACTCTGAAGCAGCCATGTTGACAGGAAGAATTTGTTTCTAAATAGAATCTACTGTGTAATTTCTCTATTTTTGCTTATGTTAAAAATACTTTGATTTCACGAATACTCATTTTTTCCATTGTAAATATTTTTTGCAGAATTGGACAGACAAATAAAGAGGTAGAAGACTCAAAACTGCCAAAGACTCAACCTGGTCCTGCCGCAGGACAGATAAAAGTTACCACAAACCCACAGTAGGAACCCATCCCATACTTATTTGCTCCTCTATCCGTGACGTGGGGACAGTAATTCTCATTTCCTTTGAAAACAGCTTTCCCAGCAGGCCTAGGGAACAGAGGCTGTGCTTTTAGAGCTATTTGCAAACAACCTGGAAAAATAAGGTCTATATTTATGTTTTCTGACCTTCTTACCAGAGTAACTTTCTCCAGCAGCTGGTACAAGGCCGTATGTCTTCCCAGCTGTGTAAATATCAGCTCCACCCAGAACTACAGCATCACTTTCCTTTTTCTGAAAAATAAAATATAGTATTTCTGTGAAAAATGAAATATAGTATTTCTGTGAAAAAACAGCAGATACTTTCCCTGCTACAATGATGACACCTCTAGCATCATACCTGATGCATCTCAAAGGGCAAGTCTGACAGCAAAAGAGCAATACGCTGCCAAAGGAGATCCCCAAAGCCTACATAAAGCATCATCAGTGAAATGGGGACAGGAGATTTCACTCATACAGGCTTGAGCTAGATGGGCAACAATGCCCTCATCACAACTGAAGATCATCAGTGTTCAGGCCCATCCATACCATGCGAGCTACAGATCACCTCTTTGAAATCCAGTATTCCTACTGGTCACCTAAGTGTGCGTATCTCGGATCCTACCGACCCAGCAGAGACACACTTGTGTTAATTTGGGTTATTGCACAAGGATTGTAGCAGCCTACCTGGATCAGCTCCATGCACTCTTCCTTTGTCTTGGCTGAAATACACTGAATTGCTGGTTTCAAATTCTTTTTTCTAAAGGCAATGGCCATTTCACCACATTTCCAAACCTCCTCAGTGGATACAACACACCAGTTCAGGCTTTCTGGCAAAGCTGCACAAAATTGGAAAGCAAATACTCCAGTTTGCTTTCTTTGTAATAGACAAGGAGGGATACAACTGCCCACTGTCACATATGTACAACACATTATTAAAAATGTTTACTTCTGTGTTTCCAACTCAGATTTACAGCAGATTAGGAACCACAAAACTCTCCAGATTAGTGCTGTGTCCACACTGCAAACCTAGCCAGAGAGAAGGAACAGGAACTCCTACAGTTGCTGACCTTTAAGCACAGCCGTAATGTGTTAGCTGAGTGCAGGTAAAAACCACCCTGAACACAGACATCCTCATACCTGACAGTCACTGAGCAACCCCAGAAGAGAAGTCTGGGAAGTGGGGGGCCACAGCACAGAGCACAGCTGGGAGGCTCAGTTGCCATGATTATTAAGCTTCTTAAGGCAGGGAGTCTTACAACCTGTGTTTCTGACTTCGCCAGAATGTACATCGAGTAATTTCTACATTCTTCCAATAGTATAAAAGACTGCAACACTTCAATAAAGAGCAATTGAGGGCTTCTTCAGCTTCTGGAGGAAATTCTCTGCTATGAACCCATTCATCCATTCTTTATAGACTACACAAGGATTTACACGGCAACACATTACTATTTCCCCTTGTTAGCAGGTAAGAAATGAAGTACCAGGTAGCAGTAGCATCTTACCAGATTAACGTGTCTCATACACCAGAGAGGGTAGAAAATAAAGTGGAGTCATTTGCACAGGAAAGTATCCTGCAATGTGATACTGTTTCTAGGTCAAAAAGTGACCTTTCTCCATGCTCAAAGATTTGATGGGCATCTTGCCATAACCCTCCAAGAGTCAGAAGAAAATAAAGCAGAATAAAGATGGTCTCTGTTATCAGCTGTCTTTGTTCTTGGTTATGAATAAGAATCTAAAGACAACTTACTGTTGGGGTCGCAGCTCAGGGCTTGCAGGGCATGAAGATACTCATCACCCAGCCATGCTTGGTAATTCTGGCCTGTAATTGCAACAAGCTCTGTGGTGGAGTCTCTGAACAGAAGATTCTGGGCACCGTAGGCTGCAGAGTCAAACATCTGAAACTTGGTGCCTACCCCATTAAATCTTTGCTGTCATGTTGAAGAAAGAAAAAAAGCACCTGTCACCCATCCCTCTATGTGGGACATCCCATACCCCTTGAAACCCCACAGAGCTGAAGGTGCCCAGATAACCTGTCTTCAGTTCAGCCAGGCAAGTAGGAGAACCCCTCTAAAATGCAATGCACTAATGAAAAAATGGTGTCCTACTTGTCCCTGGTTCAGGAGCTGGAAGATAACTATCCCGTCTGTGTCCGGCCGCACAAGCACGGCGCGAGCGGGGACTCGGGCCAGGTGGCAGGTTCTCCACTCCGTCACATCAGCTGTGTTCCCGTTACGGCACAGAAGCTGGAAGTCCTGGGAGCGAAGCCGCTGGGCCCACGAAGAAAGACTTCTTCCTGAAATCAGACAGATCGTGCTTACAGAACTGAGGTCAGATGGGACTGATGCTTCTGGCTCCATGTCTGCTCTAAACATTACATGCACAAGCAGAGCAGAGCACATCTCCTGAGCATCTTTGAACTATTCCTGACTACACAATATATCCCATGCATCTACGTGGTCCTTTAGTCCTGTACACCTTGTGCGACAGTAAACGCCTCAACGCTTGTGAGACTGCACTGAAGTATACTGGGGTCTGCAGCAGTATCAAACACATCCCTAAGTCGAGGATCACATGCAGCATTTTTTGCTTTTTCCCTGTAAATGATGGTTAGACAGGTCTATGATACTAAAGTTATGTTATACTCAAGGTAGGTTTCACTAGGTGCCAGATGGGGCAGGCCACACCTTGTTAATGTTCTGCTAGTCTTTGCTGAAATCCCTGGGAAGGCAGGAGCAGTGTAACAGCACAGGTCTGCATAGAACTAAGAGTTTAGTGCTGCTTAAGCTCTCTTTCCAGAAGCAGCTTAATATTCCACCTCTAACCTTTCTGAAACTGTCAAGCATCTTATTTAAAAGGAAAAAAAGAAAAAAAAAAAAGGATCACATGGACTCCTTTACTACAGATGCATACATCTGTGAGTGCATCTGTTTTCACCATTAGACCTTTTTTTGCTGATTCCTCTATTCAAAATAAATCAAACATTTGACATTACAGGCACCGTACTTCAGACCTTGAAGCCACTATTCCACAAACATCTGCATTACTCACCATCTGTATTTTCAGGCACTGTGCTGTGCTTCACAAAAGCGACTTGTCCAGCACCTTCAGCCAAACACCTAATAGACATCAATCCAAGCACAAAGATGCATTACAAAGCACAGCTCCCACGCAGAGGACACTGCTGGCTGACAGCCAGAGGGCTGTATGCTACGTTCCATCAGCCACAGACACTGACCTAGTTCCTTGCGCTGAGAGTTTTGCTCAAGGCAGAGACTAGTGGCTGTCAGAGCATGAAGTAAACTGTCACTGTCGTTTGGTGAACATGGACAACATGTTCAGTGCTGCCTGGGACAAACACCATGACCTTCTTTGTCCAGGAGAGTGCTCTGTCTAAGGCAGTCGCACAATCCAAAAAGCAAATTCTGCCCTTGCTCGGTCAATGCCATTACCCAGGGACTGGGAGCTGCAACACAGCACAAAGGCAGGAAGAAGAAAAATAAAGACTGGTGTGCAAAAATGGAGGGCAGAGCTACTTGATAATTGAGTTGGGATGACTGAAATAGCTGAGCAGGGCAGCAGTTCAGCTCTCAGACTCCAAGGGTCACCAGGTTTTACTGGGAAATATACAGTCTGCTGAAACAAACACTCAGACTTGTGTCAACAGCTGCTGGACAAAGCAAACAAACAGCAACAGGATTTCCCTGAAACAGCAATGGGATTTCCCTGCCCCGTATAAAGTGCTAAATATCCATTTGGTTTAATACTCAGGTATTAATACCTGGAACAGTGAGTTTAGAATTACTTTTGTTCAGTCTCTAGGTTTAAAGCATGGTCATCCTAACACAACAGCAGATTTTCTAACAAGATCAAATGGAAGTTATCTGGCTTCAATTCCCTGTCAGTGAGGCCTGGACATGACAGGCATGGATAGAGCACCGCAGTAAAAAAATTGACAAAGCCATGATTTTTACCTGAAAGCCCCACTGTAGTCATAGTACTGCTCTTGGGAATTGCGTTCGCATTTGTTCTGCCCAGCCGAATCCCCTTTGCAGAGCTGACAGAGGGATTTGGGATAGTTTACACCGTGTGCCCCAGGAACACAGCTTCCATTGAAATACTCACTTACAGCTAAACATGAAATTAGAATGATAAATTTTTAGCAATGAATAAACAAGATCCTACAATCTCATTTTATCACATTTACACAGTACACTTTAAAAACATTTAGAAGGGATAAGGCATTTTGTTCTTAAAAGGTGGTTTCCACATTTTAAAAATCCCTGCAGTCTTCATCAGACCTGTGTTAGGTCTGTTCCATCTCACAGGGAGCATCAAAGTCAAGGACCATAACAGCAGCTAGAGCCACACATCTCTGCCCACTCACAGGGTCTCAAGACCATAGGGAAAGGCACTGCTGAAGAAAAGATCTTTGTCCTGTCACTTTTTACCATTTGGAAGGTCACATCCCATTGCTGCCAGGCGCCCACTGTCAATTAGGTAACCCACTGGCACATCCCAGCCTGCAGTTCTGTTGATGCCTGTGTGACAGGAACTGACACCCTTCAAGCTGTTGATGGTGATGTTGGAGCTCTTCCTTACCACAGCCACAGCATAGTAGGAAGTTCCAATCTCTGCAGTGTAGGAAGAAAGAGAAGCAAGCAAAGTAGTCTCCTGGCAGCGCTACAGTGAGAGACACTGATTTGTGGCCTCTTGTGGCTCCCCTACCCACAGGCAAGTCACATGGCTCACATCCTTGGTGAGAACCTGCTGACTGTGAGTCAATGTCCTCCATTATCCTTTCAGTGTGAAATGTTTAGTTAAAGGCCACAGGTAACCCTGCTTGGAAAGGGAGGTGGGATCAAAGATGTTCCGAGGTTCCAAGAAGAAATTCTCTATGACTTTAAATATATTTGGATTGAATTGAAACCAATGGTAAAAAAACCATTCCCCAGTTGTCTACTAATCTGATCTTAATTTTGACACAGCATAGCAAGCTGATCTCACTGGAGCATCACAGCTGATTCCATTCTCTTTGTTTTACAGTATGATATAACTCAGAGTGAAGAGTTTAGGGTCTGAAGTAATCATAAGATCACTCAACCTGACTTTATTTAGATCAGAAATCATTAAGTTTCATTCACTTTTCTCTGTTTGAGCTCATAAGCTGACTAATGGAGATAGCCAGCCTCTGGATCATGAGGCCCATTTGGTTTTGAGAAACTGAAGTACTGTTCCCTCACCAGGGTCATGCTGTGGTTAACAGTGATCCAAGTCCCTGTGGACTGAGCCCAACATGCACTTCTGAGGATGCCTTGGTCAGATCACACTAAGACCCAGCTGCAAACCAAATCTAGCTCCATCTCACAATACAGTGGTGGGACACCACCACCTGAAGACTGTTTCCAGAGCTGTTCTTTCCCTTGGGTCTCTGAAAGTTATGGGGGGACATCTTCCAGCTCCGAACTTGTTGATACTGAGCCCTTAGTCAGGATGACAAGTCACTGCTGAATTATTGCCTCTGTCTTGAAAGGAACTCAAAGCCTCAGGACACCCACATAAGGGGCAGAATCTATCACTTCCTTTCTTGCCAGAGGTAATCATATACACTCTCATAAATAAAATCTAATTATTCTAATTTATAGGATTGAGAGATAAACCTAATAATTTATGCTTTGCAATTCATTAATTTATCTGCAAAGTATGGAACAGAGAAGACAGTAAGCAGTGAGACAGTAAAAAACCCAAACCAAACCAAAAACCAACCCAACAAACCTATTACAGGAACAGCTATTTTGACCTAACGGTTTCAGGAAAGACTCTGCCACAGCCCTGTGTCTCCTGTTTCATTCACACATTCTGTTATGGGCAGAAACATCCAAGAGGGAACATGACCATTACCTATTGATTAGAGTCTTCAAGAGGAAGACCCCAAAATAAAATGGAAACTGTAAAAATGTGTAAGAAAAAGCTCATATTAAGTAATCTAAACGTTATTTAGTCAGAATATACCTTGATCATATACTTCCCCAACCACAGGTTTCAGACCATGCTCCTTTCCAGCCTGGTAAATTGAATGGCCATCCAGTGTTACTGCATCTGCCAAACCATCCTGTGCAGACACAAGGGGAGAACACATGTTGAAGTTTAATCATCAGTATTTGTCAACAGTCAAAGGTAGAATAGTCATGAATTTAAGAGAAGAGACCCCTTAATCTGCATTTGTGAGTTTTGTTTTCTCAAAAAAGTTCTTTTAAGGGCACTCAAGTTTCCGAAGAACAATTACCAAGAGGAGTTTTAGAACTTCAAAACTACCTTCCTTCAGAAATAATGTGGAAACCAGCCCTGGACCGTGATGGTCTCACTAGTCTTCACAGCCCAAAGGAATCTTAGAAATGGGCTCTGCAGCTCTGTAATGAATCTTAAGGCCCATCAATTTGGAGTTTCATTCATCTCTATAGCTAGTGCCCCAAAGCTTGAAGATTTAAATCAAGTAAATACATATTTTGAGGTCATCTGCTACAGATGAAGATGCAGGATTGCTCTGGAGAGCATGGGATAGGACTTCCCAGAGCAGCAAGGACTAGAGAACTGCTACACACACTTCTGACCAGGTGCACCTGGCTCTCACTGTGTACTGAACCTAGTGGACACCAGGATCTCGCACGGAGACAAGATACTGCTGAGAAAACAATCAGCAGTTTGACATTTTGCATTTCTAAGCTGATTCCAAGTTTCTTATCAGTTTGCTTAACCTCTGGTTCAGCACTGGAGAGGGTAATTTATCTCACACATCCCTTGGCAGTTTGCTGAGCATCAGTTAGGGTAGGGCTAGGACTATGCTGCCTCGTATGCCACAGCAATTTTTTCACTGAAAGGGTTGTTAGGCATTGGAACAGGTTGCCCAGGGCAGTGGTGGAATCCGCATCCCTGGAGATATTTAAGAAGAGGTGCTAAGTGACATGGTTTAGTGGGGAATTGGCAGTGTCAGATTAATGGTTGGACTTGATCTGAGAGGTCTCTTCCAACCAAGGCTATTCTGTGACCTCTCCTTTAAATGCATACAGTCGCTGCTGAGGTGGCATATCAGCAACAGTGTGGGGATTTTATTTTTTTTGTAGAAAGCATTAGCCAATACATTTAGCAAAAGCACAGTATTACTCCACATATGATTTTTTGATAAGTATACATGTGATGGCAATACCCTGTTAATTATTTTCAGAGGGACTTCGTTTCTGTGTCACAATGTTTGAGAATTACTTACAGAAGTATTTGAAGACCTGCTGAAGAATAGCTCTGGTCACATTAAATATTGTCAGGTTCCCTAGTTTAATATTTAGACATTTGTCAATTTTTAAACACCTTCGAAGAAAAAGGTTTTTTACTTTATCCAAGTGTTAACACATTCACAGCACAAAGTCCAAGCAATGAGGTGTTATAAAACAGCATATCTCTGTCTATTCAGCCATTGTGTCCTACTCCCTTTTTGGCCTCAAAGAGCAGAGTTCAGGGTGAGCGTGGACTCAGGGGTTCCACACAGTCCTACACAGTGTAGGCCATCTTAAACACTTGGTAGATTATCAGCACAAGAAAAAAAAAAGGTCACAAGGCAAAGCCTCATCTGAAGCCTTGCAGTAAAGATTCCTTTTATCAGAAAGCTGCTTACTAATGCTATCTGCCTGCAGGTTTCTGAGTTCAGCTAATCAAGTTTATAGGAATCGAAGGTTTTAGATAGGTGCCTGCTGCTTGCAATGGCTTACAAATGCAATTCTGTGTGTGCTGTATTTCAGAAGCAGACTCTCATCATCCCTTTTAATAACCTGCTTTGCAGAGTCTAACAAGTCCCTCTGTGGAATGCAGCTATCAGCCAAGTGGGTTTAGGAAGATCTGACATTAGAAAGTGTTTCCAGTCTAATCCACATATGTATCACTGTCTGCTCCTAGCATTCTTCAATGGTCTTGGTTCCCTTGCTCAAGAACAGTATTTATCAAGAGGCTTTAGTAGCCAGACAATCCATCTGCTTCTTGTGACAAAAAAATTACACGATACCAGTTTCTGAAATCCGTTCCTTTTTTCTAGCCACACAACCACCTGCCTCATCTCCTTTCAAACTACTCTGCCAGGCCTCGTTTCCTGGCTCTGAACCTCTTGTCCTTGACAGGCTGCATCTCCTCCACAAAACCCTGATTTTTGGGTATGTCTACACAGGATACACAAAGAATATTATTTATTAACACAACCAGCCATCCTCCCCGTCCCCCACACTCTGCCAGTGAATACGACCATGATTACTAGCCTCCATATTTGCCTCCCACCCCCTTCTAAGGGGGGAATTATTTTCCATACATCATTATGCAAATCCACATGCTTACAGTCTTTAAAGCCACGCTCTTCTTGGAAACTGAGGGCACTCTGGGCAGCCAGATATGCCCTTTGCTCACACTACCTGCTGCTTTGTCTCTCTCGTACTCCAGTATTGAGAGATTTGATTTAGCTTTACCCTCATCTCATCTGTATATACAGCACTTTCCATGATGGGACCCTGAAATAGGAGTTTGATCCAGTTTATTGGACTACAATCTACTTACAGGCTCAGCAGCACAGCTTTAGCTGCTGTCTGCATCTTACAGCTCTATCCCTTCTTAAATATCTGCTAAATAAATCTGACAATTCCCAAATCTAATATTAGCATTTGGGAGGAAATATTTAAGACCTTTGCTGTGTTGCTAATGACTGGCCATATGTCACTAGCCACATAGACGACAGGGCCATTCCAACATTCAGGTTCATATGTATACCTTTATGTCTTTTTTTAAAAATACATGCTTTGATTTTACAGAGACATGAATGCCAGGAAGCATATGATCATCAACACTCACCACAGAGCTGTGCACATCACCGCTGGATTATTATTAAGTACATGGGGAAATTACATCAGTGACACTGCTGTCACAACTCACCTTGATCATCTGGGTACAGTTCGCAGCTGACCCCCCCTCCGTACACTCCAGAGGGGGACGGATGCCAGCCTCACCAAAGGCCTTCCTCATGTCATCACACTTGGAAAGTTCTTGCTCAGAGACAGTGCACCACCGGATACGTTCCAGGCCGAGAGCTGCAGACACAACACCAAGAGAAAATACTGTAAAACACATCAGTGCCTTTGTAACAGAGCTTACCATTTAAAGGTTCCCAAAGAGACAACCTTTCATTCTGTTCCTCCTCCCAAAAAGAAATCAGAGCTCTTTCAAGTGAGTCTTTACAGATGGTTCCCACTTTCACACAGATTAACATAAACAATAAAGTTTTTTTGATTAGAAACAGTATAGGCTCAGACTCCGATACCGAGACCCAATGGCATTTGTTTCTGACATCAGAAATATGTGTACCATGGAACAGGTCAGGCCATCCAGACTATTCTTAAAACTTTATAGTTTTTCTCATCATTTTCTCATTTTCATCATTTTCGTCATTTTTTCTCAGGTCAAAAGTGTTTAAAATTATATGCTACAAAACCGAAGAGACCGACCAAAGACAACTCTGTCTCAAGCATTGCTACTTAGTACCTGGAGTCCTGCCCCAGCCCTTTTTGGTCTGAATGAAAAAAAAGCAATCTTCAGTGCTCAAGAGCCTTGCCACTGGACTTATTACAAAAACTAGAAAAGTAAACTTGGTCCTTCAAAACACACTTTCATAAGAGGCCATTTCCACAGTCATGAGAAGGGGAGGGTGGTTCTGTGAATGAAAAGACTCAAGTTTAGTAGTGGACATTCCATTAATCAGTGAAGAAAGGTGTCTTTCAGCAGGCCCAAATGCAACCCTTCTCAGTGCCAAAGCTACAAACACTTCCTTGCTTCTGTAAGGATATGTCATCATGCACAAACAGTGCAGCTGTACATAGAATGCATAGGCACATATGGCTGATGTCGATAAACAGACAGATCGTATTTGTAAGCAGGGGGGCACCATTGCTTTTCTATAATTACAATTCTTAAGTTGGAGTCTGCTCTAAGTTATTTGTCAGGTGGTTTTCTAAAAACTCTAACTGGCCCTCTACTTCCCCACCACTGTCATGCAGTTGAGATACCACATCTAACTTTGCAAGTTAAAATTACTCCACTAGTGCTCAGTAGTAGCCATGCACAATGTCTGACTCAGTGGGTGCAGATTAAACCAGGCTGTTGATGACCTAAAGGTTGTTTTGCACCCAGTACTGAAACAGAGGGTTTCACTTGCTGTTCCACTGCAACTCAGAGCCAACTCTACTGCTGTCAACAAACACTAAGTCAGACTTGGAAAGCTCACAGGAAGTTTTCATGGCAGGATGTCCTAGTAAAGGGAGAAACAACTGCCCACCTCTGAGTTGCAGAAATTCTGAGAGCAAAGATGGTTAGAAGGAAGGCACAACAACAGGGTCATGGTAAAAAGGTACCTCACGGAAACTTAACATCTACCTCGTCTACCTGGGTGAAATTTTCACCATTAATTTCTTGGGATAGGAGGAAGGTGATTCTGTGATTCTGTGAAGAACCCAGGTTTTCACTGGTAAACGGGTTTGGGTTTTTCTTCTGAACACAAGCAAATGGAAATGAAATTGGGGTCTCAGCATCTCAGTACATATGGCTAAGTGCCATTCTTCAGCCTCAGCATTCTAGTTTTAGATATAAATACACAGGAGTAATGCATTAATTGTATGAAGAAATCATTAGCCATATACACTTGAAACATGAAACAAAGCTCATTTGGCTTCATATTTCAGCCAAAATAGTGAAACAGCATGAATCTGTTGCTCTTTTCCCTCACTCACCCAAAAGAGGTAATTAATTTGTCCCTTTCCAAACTGCTGAACTTTGTTGTTATAGAAACTTCCTGTTTCCTTCCTTTCATCAGAAATAATAATTAAAAAAAAGAATAAACTAGGATTATTTATTTTTTAAGAACAGCAAAGTGCTTCAGAAACAGCATCTACACCTCCAGTGAAATTAAAAGCATTTGCCGTTAGGTTTTGGGAGTGACAGGAGAAAGCCAACATGTAGCACAGAGCATGGTAAGTTGAATAAGGCAATTATTTCTATATTTGCAAATTAAGTGTCATAGAATTGTTCACACGTGTGAGAAATGGACACCATTGAACCAAGAGAAGCAGATTCAGTGCTGAGGAAATACAACATTTGACATCAATGAGTCAAGACACATACTTGGTGTTCAGTACAGCTTTTTCCACTCCTTTTCTACTTTTTCATTTCTTTCTTTCTTTCTATTTCTTTTCCTGGCCATATAAGATCTGTTCTGAAATGGTTCTAGGTTTCCTTCTGCTCTCTCACATCACCACCACAAAGACAACCCCAAAGACACCATGCCACAGCAAAAGGTTTTGGAGGGCACTTACCAGCATGAAAGAAGAGAAGATAGAAGACATTTCTGGAGCTCTTCATGGTGAAAATTTTGGCATTTATGCTTTTTCCAGCCTTCAGAACCCCCAGAGATCAAGGCTTCTGCAAGCGTGCTCTCCCCAGCCTGCTCTTTGGTGAAAATCAGCAGCATTCAATTGCAAGTGCACTTTGTTCAACAATTTATCTTGCTTACCTTGGCACACGTCACCTCATAATGACTAGGGGGGGGGGCAAAAAAAAGCCTACCTCTCTTCACACTGCCTCTACAGTTGCAAAAAAAACAAACCAAAATTCAGACCAGGAAATTGCAAAATATCTGAGGCACCAATGATGTTGTTACTACTTTAGCACCACCTATAGACTTGGATAAAAGGCTACATACCGATTCACAGGGGGAAGGCAGGGATGTGTAAAAAAAAAAATCCTCATTTTAAGTATGAGTTCTATGTATCCCCTATGTGTTGGGGCTCAGGAAGCAAAAGTACATTCAAGCTAAGCACTTCATCTGACAGGGCTGATGGTCACTTTTTTTTTTTTTTGCCACATTCTCAGCATTGTCATGAACTTCATAAAGCTTTAACAAGAAACCCAGGCTTTCACAACAGCAAACCCTGTACTCTCTATAGATGGTACAGCGAGTGCTCCATGCACATCTCCTGAAATTTAATAACGAGTGCTAAGAAATAGCTGAAGTAGGTTCATTTTTATTTAAGGTTTTAGAGAAGGCCCAGGAAGGCTTCTCTCTCCCACAAAGACTAAAAACTCTGCTGGCAATAGCTCTGTTAAAAGCTGCTGTGGGTTTTAGAATAGCTTTCACAGAGCAACACTCATTTGTGCTGCCCTTTCTTCATTTCTCATTAATGAACTGCAGCAGCCTGTAGCACTTGTTTAGATAAAAGCCATTTAAATGGCAGTCAGCAGAGCTAAGCAGCATTCTCAGCTCAGCACCCAGCTACCAGAAAACAAACAGCTGTGTACCGCCATGAATCCCCATGCACACGTCTTTACCATCTTCTACCAGGAGCATGCATGAACAACAGAACTGTATGCATCCTTCAGACAGTCTACACAACAGTCTATACATCCAGCGATGTAGCACAGATGCTTTCAGGAGTTAGTTACTTAGCTACTTTGACTGCAATTTGGCCAGGCTGCTAGCTTTAACACCTACTAGCACCTATAAGACAACAGCTGAGTTTAAGTCAATTAATTGCTGTTTCAATTTTAGAACTTAAAAAAAAAAATAGAGATAATGGCCCCTTCAGACCTTCTTAAACAAAACCTTATGTCTGAACTCATCTTGGCTGCCTAGACCACCTGGAATTAGTTGTCTCATGTGAAGTACTAAAGTATGACCTGGCACCACTGGAGTCCTTCCAAATTTCTGGAAGGATCCATTATTCAGATCCCTCCTGTGCCCTTCCCAGTGGCCTGATTAACCTCTCAAGTCCTCTGATGCTTGCAGCAAGGCTTACATACACATATAGGTGACAAGACTGATGCACAGTACTAGCACCAGTTGCTCAAGACTGCAAGGGAAAGATTAATAAGAAATGAATTTTGAACCAGGCCTCTTCCTGTGGTTCTTCTGATCCTCTGCAGGAAAGGTTCAGAAGGCAGAGGAGCAGCTTTTTTGTACAGGAGGGCCATTCTGAATGCAACCCCCTCTAAACCATCACATAAGCACAGTTCATGATAATTTAGCTCATTTTCCTGTTTTATTCATACCTCTATGAATACTTATACTTTAGGAAGACAGAAAATTTCTTAAGCTAATTTTCAGCACAAGTTAGCAAAAATGCCTGCAAAGGAAATGATTCATATAATATAACTTAAAATAATAATAGAGAGCAAAAATACTTCATCAAGCATGCTTCTATATAGCAGTTACAAATAGTTGGGTTAGCAGGCAGGGAAGAAAATGCATGGTGCCTACCCTGGGCCAGCAAAAGTGGGGTAGTAATGCATCAGTATGACACCATTTGGTGTCATACTAATTACTCTAGTTATTCAATTGGAAGCCTTAAGAGCAGAACAGGTGTTGTAAAATGTATCTTTAAAATATAGAAAGTAAAGTGTACCCAGGAATCAGAGACATATCAGCATCCAATACTGGAAAAGTGAGATCCAGAGAAACACTAATTAATGCAAAATCCTAAAAGTTAAGATAAGTCAACCAGGAGCATCAGGGCTGAAAGAATCAACTTGTCTGCCTGAGCTCAAGGGCAACACCTGAAACAAACCAAACCAAAAATGCAGATACCCCAGAGTCCTTTGGGTTTTCTTGACCCCAGACTTACTTTCACTCTAGCATGACAACTGTGCAAGGTAAGTACTGTGGATTTCAGTCTGAGTGTAGTATCTGGTGACACCTGGCTTGCACATTTGATAGCTGAGATTTAGATTCTTCTATTTTATTTTTTTTTTTAAGTTGGTCTCTTTTAAGATGTCTCACTACACACTTCAGATAGCCAGTTGCTTTCAAAGAGGCAGACTACTGTACACTTTTGGCTCCTTTAAAAATTTATGGCATTATTCATCAAAAGTTGCATCAATCTTAAACATCTTGCACTTCCATAGGCAGGAGCGTCAGAAAGACACACTGCTACACCTACTTCACAAATCTAGAAAAACAACAATGGTTTGGGGCCATACACCAGCAGCTTACACTTCCTGTAAGTCTCCTAAGCATTCCACATAAGAGCAGCAGTATTTCTGTCCCAAGTTTAAACCTGTTTTTAATGCAATAACTTCACTAGGCCCAACCTAGTCACCCTTGTTCCTCTAACACATTACATTCATTTATAGTCTAAGTCAGTTATCTTAAAATGCTACAACATCTGTATTTCTTTTGATTAAAAACACAATTGACAAATATATTGTACAATAAAGTTTATTAGCTGTTCTCCTCCTTCTAACAAATGGAATGGATAGTGTTGGTAATTCTTTACAAACCGAAGCTAATTTGGTTGTGTGAGTGCCCCATGACTGCCATAAGTACATCCCCTCTTATAAACAATCAGTTTCAAACAAGCAATGGCAGGTACCAAATAATAGGGGAATTAGAGAATTTCATTACTGAAGGTTGTTCCATGTTTTGGTACAACGTACTTCGAACATTCGGCACAGAAGTTTGTGCATTGCAAATGGAAGATCTTGTGCCTATGCAATCCGAGATGAACACGTACAGAAAAAGAAAATGCATTGTTGACTCCGAATTCTCCCTTTGGTTAAGACATGCATATTACAAGGTGCGGGGGGGATTGCATGGGGGGGGACACAAACACCTAAAATTCCATAGAAAAGAGGAGAACTTGCATGTATTTTTTTCTTGTAACTAATATTCCCTGGACTTTATGCCCAGACACCATAGCCCATTTGATTTCTTGTGATTAAGGAAGGTAAATTCTAATCTGTATTTTTATTCAAAACAAAAAGCTAGGAGTAGGTGGTAAAAGAAAAATATATATTTTATATATATATTTATATGCGTGCGCAACTATGTAAAGAAAATAATTCCCATAGTTACAGAGTTTAGTTAAAGAAAGTTTAATATATATATATTTATTATAACAAAATAGGCAGTTATTGTGGGTAAAATATTCCTTAAAATCTGACCCCTAAGAACACACACATTTTTAGGCTACGAATCATTCTCTCATTGCCCTAATGACCATCTCTGCAGCTGTTCTCTGTATTACTGCCAATGGAAATCTGGCATTCCTCTGAAAAATACAAGGTTTCCTAGCACCTAAACATATTTTAGGCTCAAAAAGTGTCATGACCATTATCTATAAACAATTTCTGTAAGACACTATAAATAGTGTTTCATGAGGAAGATTAAAAACATTACACATCTTTGTCCCTAGCAATTTTATTGGCAGAAAAATGAAAAAATAGATTATAAGAATATCCATATGAAATTATGAAAATGAATATCCCTTGAGGAGTAGTAATGGGAGTTAATGAAAATGTTAACTCAGAATTTGAAAAGTTTCTTTCTAACTGCCTGAAAAAAAAATACTGTAAGAATAGAATTTAACTCAGAAAATAAAACCTGAAATTGATTGCCCTGACCAAACCATGCTATTAAAGTTAAGCGTGCAAAGTTACTCATGATTTACAACTTCCTTGAATACAACTTCTCTTTCAATTGTTATGAAATTTTAAAAGAATGTCTATAAAGCTTTTCTGAAAAATCTTTGAAAGTTACTTTCCCTTAAACATTAAGGAATTTTACCAAGCAATTCCCTCCCACCCCCACCCCAAATTAATAGCTGGTCAGGCCATTCCACTGTCATGTTTGAAAAATGGCAAACCAACAGCACACAATAATACAAATTATTTAAACTAAGAGAGACACCAAATGTAAAGCATTATGGGAACTGCAGAATGTGATGGTTAGGGTATGAACCACACTGGAAAAAACTAGAGGCAGGCTCCACTGGAAGGGCTTAAGAGTCGTCAGATGTAGTAGGTGATGTCAGTTAGAAAATGAAAAATAAAAATCTGTTTTCATAATTTTTCCTTTGCTGGAACCCAGATGTAAGGCCCAGACTGTTCCTCTATGATCTGTTTCACTTGGTTGTAGATTTCTTCCAATGTGTCTCCTTGGACAATAGCTGCAAAACATAATGTGGCAATCAGCAATCATCCTTCCCAGCTCTGTACAGAAACCAAGATGTTTCAAGCCAAGCTGTTCTGTTCTCTCAGAGTGGCAAGATGATTTTAGATGGCTGAAGGAGCAGACACCCACTGAGATTTCTAGTTTCTGTGCTGGAGTGAAGCACATTGTTGATGGTACTGCAGGACACACAAAGTACCATCACTCCCACTCAGTGGCTTGGGGTTAGGAAATGGTTGTCCCTTTACTGCAAGTATATACATACAACTGAGTTTTTTTTCCCTTTTCCTAAACACATTAGAGTTTGCCTGAGTCAATTCACATCCTCCAGTATTCTTTTTGGTCCAGCTTTCATGTGTGTTTCCAACACAACAAGGCAAGACAGAGTACACGGCTGTGTCCTCATGCGGTCAGTCTCAGTCAGGCTTGGTGTAATGTAGACTGGTGAATTCCTCAGCTGAATCCTGAAATGTCACTGCAAGGGTGGCTGACCTTGGCATTTCTACCTGCAAGCACTAGCTCTGCTTTTGGCCAAAAAGAGAAGGAACTCATGCAGTTTGTTGCCCAGCCAATAGATTCAAGTTTTATAGACAACAGGCTTCCTTATATAGTTAAAAGTGTAATTCATATCCAGCTGGTGTAAGTTAGACATGTTTTCTCTTAGGCTGGAAAATAATTAGAAGTGTGCCAATATGGATGTGTTTTGACATATCAGAGTAAAGTACAGTCCTGTGAGAATGAGGATGAAGTTTGAGCTGTTCTTACCATACTTCAGTCTGAAAACACAATCACCACGAGGTGGCAGCTTCTTTTTAATTAGGATTGCCACCTCAGTATTGATAATCCAAGAAACAAAGTTTAGCATGACAGATAATTTTGGATGCAGGTCAGACTCACTCTTTTGTGCATTAATATATTACTGCTGCTTCCAAGCTTTGCTTTCATGCAAATTACTTCCTTTTTATTCATATTCATCACTCCCATCTCTTAAAAAACTTTCTCCCCATCTGCAGCCCATTGCCACAGTGCCTGTGGGAGGAGGAGGCTGTTCAATTATTATAGCTCAAGTGTAATGTTCACAGCACAACAGTGCATTAGAAAGATTCAGAAATGTCTTTGCAATGCAAATAGCCATAAGCTTCAGTATCTCACTTCTCTCCAGCTATGTTTAACCACACCTCTGCCAAAGCCCAATGTCCTAAAAGCAGAAGATGAATGCTCTCTGCATGTGCTTCAGTGCAAAGTTGAAGTCTGTTTAAAACTTAACCTGCTGATGAAGTTGATTTCAGTTACCCAAGTGATGTTGGTACTTCTTTTAACAGATTAGGGAATGTTCACACATTCTGTTTTACCACCTGACTCATATGGATAGCAGCCTCTAAACTAAGCAGTAAGTGGGATTTGTAATGTCTTCAAGTATCTCAAACAGATTCAGAAAAGGATTTCTGGCCTGAACTGGATTATCAAGGACAGAAGTCTGACCATTGCTACCTTCCTCCATCAACAAGGCTTATACTTCTGAGAAGAAACACAGCCCTGAGCACTAGAGCTCTTAAAAAGGCCCATAGGTTTTTGAAATATCTTGAATTATGTCCTGTAATTTCCTGAAAAAGTGTCCTATATAATGCCCTGAGACAACCTGGGAGAATACCAGCTACTAAGTAAATATTTAATTAATATCTATTAAAATAAACTCATTCGTTTCCTGAACAACAAACCTGACACATTTGCAAGTCATTTGGTAAGGGACTCTACAACAGGAAGAATTTGCAATATATGTTGAGAGCCCCATAACTTTCTGTGTGCAAATAGAGAGCTACCACCCCCTCCCATACCTCTGCCCAGGTGGAACAGACTGTTGCATTCATAGTTCTTCCACATAAGATGTGGAAGAAGGAATTGGGCAAAGGAGTCATCTCACAGAAAGGTGAATGGGGCAGCAAACACTGAAACACTACAACAGAGAACAGGAAGGAAAGGAGCAAGTGTCTACCTAGGACAGGAATAGAGAAGGCTCATTTCTGTCCTCCTGGAAATCCTCACTTGATCGGTCTCCTCCTACTGCAAGCCACAGCACAAACAATCAGCACGGTTCGAGTGCTTGCAGCCCATCCCTTGCTGTTACCGTTAGGTCCATGGCATACAAAAATTTGATTTGCTAAGTACCATAATGCTGTAGTGCCCATTTTCCAGAGGCTTAATTAATTACCATCGTCCTTTACTTCCCAATTTTAAAAAAAAATGCAAATTAATCATTTGCTACAGAGAGCTTTGCTGAGCAATCTCAGGTCTGCAAATGAAAAGCTTTAAGTGTACAATATATCAAAGCAAATATCTGCATTACAATGCCTAGCAAAATGTAAGTCTCACAGCTTTTAAAATCTAAATTAAGCTCCCAGTAAGTTCTTGTATATGTTGAATCAATTGATCAAATTGAAATCAGTGTAGTGGTACTAAGATGACTCTATAGCTCAAAGCAATCACAGACTAGCCAGAAAACAAAGTTCAGCCTTATCTCAGCAGTGAGTCAATTACTATTTTACAGCAAGCAATAAAATGGCAACTCTGGCAAGGGAACAGTCCCAAGCAAAACACACCTGTAAAGTGTTCAGTAAATTCCTGCTCCAGTTTCATGGCTCTCTCAAATGTCTTCTTAGCTTGTTCTTCTGTTAAGCGTTTATTCATTTCCCTGAAATGAAACCATTATACGTTTAAAAGCTACTATCAAATACTCAAAGTCTTTTGAAATAGAGTTTTAAACTGTTGTCTGAGTATTAATCCTATTAAGAGGCAGTCTCCTAAATGACACACAAGAAAAGACTGTAGTGGGAATGAGCTGTTCTGACACTGTGTTGCATAGAGTTTAGCACAATGACATTTGTTCTCAAGCACTTCCAATTTGGATTAGAAACCTCATCTAGAAGTCCATAGAAATTAAACTCAGGAAATTAAATACTGTTGAAAATGCAAATATTACAATTGTGTTCATATAGCTTGCAGTTGGCTTTCCAAATACAATGACAGTCTCAAACAATTCAGGCTGAGGTACTTTACTCACATGATATTTTCCACTGCTTTGGGTTTAATAAAAATGGAGATTGGGTACAGCTGGGCAATCTGCAACCTTTTGATCGCATTACCAGAAACATCAAGAATGCAATGTTTACCCTAAAAAGTGAAAGAGAACGGAAAATGGCACTAAGCAATGTTTAAGTCGCAGGGATGCACAGTGTAATAATTCAGAAGAGAAAACACGTCTCCACTAAAGCCAACAAAATTACAGCACTAGCATCAATGATATTATGATTTCACCACTTTGGCACAAGGTCCCACAATGCTCCTCTGCTGGGATCATACATCAATTGAGATGTTCCTGACCCTTCTTCCTTCCTTTCTCCACCACAGGTTTCAGCCCAATCAACAATGCAGAATCATCCAGTTGTACAACAGCTGTACTTCAACCACACTACCAAAATAGTGGGGTTTGGTTTTTGGGTGGTTTGTTTTAAATAATTTGGGTATCCTTTAAGGCTGTGGCCTTGTCACAGATTCAGTTTTGAGAAGAGCCAGATGACTTAACTCGCTTTTTTCCCCATCCACTATAAGTAATTTTCCAGCTCTTTGGGATATCATCTCAAAAGGCTCCTCCTGTTCCTCAGCTCCTCTCATCTCCAATATACTCATTTCCACTTCACACATTTTTATTTCTTTCCTTTCTGAGTAGTATATGAGTAATCTGGGATATTATCATTTTAGAAAGGGACGGGGCTGCGGGGAGAGGAACAGAAAACCATTGTTGGGTGATTAAAATAAGAAAAGCTTTTTCTTTAGCTGGAGACCAATGTGAATGGCAGAGTTCTATGAGCAAGGATACAAACCCACAAGCACCATAAACCCAAAGGTTACTCATATCATAAAATGCACTTCTGAACTCCTGGGAGATCATTCCCAGAGGGCATGTTGAAGAGCAGTCTGAGATGACTGACATGTTTCTGCATCCTGGCAGAAGGGGTCACTAGGGTCATTTACATTTGGTCTTTTGCATAACAAAAATCACAGAATGTTATTTCAGGAATGCTTAAAGAGAAGTATTCTTCCCACAGGAACAATACACATCTGCTTGCTTTCAACTGATGACAGCTGTTTCCCAGATCCAGCCCATGGAATTGGATGCTGAGTGGTATCAAGTAAGGTGTAGTAAAATACTCTGCTAGAACATACAAACATGCGCTGACCTGTCCACATCTTTCATCTAGTTTCTCTTTAAATGTGGCACATGCTCTAGAAATTGAGAATTAAGAGCATTAACTGGTCAATTTGCCATTATGGGACAAGATATTTAGTATTTGCTGTGTTTGGCCCAACAACTTATATCAGGTGTTGAAGGATTTTAGGCAAAGGGTTGACAACTAGATTGCCAGGGCAGTAGCTGTGCTGGGCCTTATGGAATATAACTGTGATAGTTTATTCCACATCAATAATGAATGTGCATTAACAGTGGCCTCAGACACAGAGATTTGCAAGCTGCTATTGATTCCAAAGAAATATGAAAATTCTTTTCAAGTGAAGATTTGGAAGACAAGGGGAAGAAATACTAGTACTTCATGATATAATTATGTTTTCATCAAGGGAAGCTATTTGGCTATTTGCACAGTGCATTTTAACAATATTTTACATATTTTTTAGCTCCTTACTGGCACCTGCATCTGATTGAGAAACAATAGCACAGAACTCAGTGCCTTTTACAATAACTGAACAATGACATCAAAAAGCATCTTTAGCTGCGTCCATTATACATAAGAAAATGAGAGAGATGGGGATAAGCTGGAATCATGAGCAAATGAACACAATTTAAAGCTACTGCAAGAACACTATTTCTGGTACTTTTGGGGTAGTAGCAGTCATTTCTGTTGTGTCTGCCCCTAAATTCATCACAGAAAACTTGGAAATAATCTTTTGTATCCCAGTAGTAAGACTCACTGAAGAGACTCATCTCTTAAGCGAGATGCAGAGAAATACAAGGAGGGAGTAGCCCCAGATCACCCAGTTTACAGCCCTGTCATGATTTCAGTGTCAAGTTCTGAAGGACAGGCCATTGTTTCCCAGAAAAATAATGTTAGCTGGAATGGAGAAACTGCTGCATCTACCCAAAGTCCCACAGTGCCTGTGCAAGAGATTTAACAGCATGGAGACATCTGGTAGTACTTTGTTCTTCATGTCAGTTTATAAAAGATTCACAATCATTTTGTACCTTACTAATCCCACCAGATGGGCAAAAGAACACAGCCAATTTCAGGTCCAGGATGGAACCGAAGGATTGTACCTGTGCTACCAGGTGAAGCAACTGCCGACAGGTTTATAATGTTTAAGCTGTTCAATAAATAGTTTCATCATTTAACCACATATGCTAAGTTTCACGAGTTCATTCAGCCTCCCATACAAAGTACTGGTCATTTATTTTAACAATTCTGTTATTAATTTTATTTTCTTTACTTCCCTTGCTATATACCATGGGGCCAGGTTCTGTTCCATATGGTGAGAAAGACAGCAGAAGAAAACTTCATCACCCAAACCACAGAATCTCACTATGTTCTCCCTGGTTTTCATTCCAGTAAATTAAATTGCCAGAAATAACAATACTCAACCATTTGTCCAGAACAGTCTACACTGTTCTCCAGAGGACTTACTACTCTCCCATGTCACATGGGAGTAGTGTCCCAACCACACTTACCCTCTGCATGTCCAGACTGAAAGTGCTCACACTTGTGAGTTCCCACCTAGAAAATAGCTGTTTCTTCTCTCATATAGACCAGATAACAGTCTACTGTAAATGCACCGCATTTATAAGCAGTAAAACAACATTCAACCTAAAGAATTTTCACAAAAAAACTTCCTTTATAACAAGCATCTTAGAGTAAGACATGCTTCCTTCCTTCTACCTACTCTTTTTCTGAGAGCTCAAGTGAACCTCAGTCGGAATCCAGAAATATTCAGATTTTGCAAGAAATAGTTAATTAAAATCTGTTTAGGATAAAGACAGTAAGCTCAGTCTTCAAAATGTAGCAGTAGTTATGTAAAAAGTCTTTATAAAATAGAGTTTATTACATTCACTCTTTTTTCTTTGCCAGCTAAATCCATGAAGGGCACAAAGAAAAACAATTTTACAAGTTTTTTTCTGCAGAGGTCTATCTCAAATGGGTCATTATACTAATAGACTCCACCACCACTATTCTTAATTAATGATCTATGTACGTGAGCTAGGCTAATTAGCCTGTAATTCAAATTATTTCTTCTCTATTTCTCTTTTTATAAGAGGGCACAAACTATGGTTGCTCTTTTCCCATAATTTAATCATGATGCTTTCATTATTCCAAAGTCATTATTTCCTTAAATGCATTTGTGACAATGTGCTTTGTTTCTAGATTTGTACAAATTCCTTTTAAATTCAGAGGATTCCTAATGGCTTCTTGCCACTTTTCTCTTTTCCCCTGTCAGCACGCTCAAGTAATCACCTCAGTAAATGAAAGTAACTGGCACTGATTTACCTTTTCTGCTACTTCTCGCACTGATTGGACACTTGTTCCATAAAGATGATTATTGTACTGGCCAGCTTCAATGAATTTGTGATCCTGAATATCCTTCTCCATTTGCTCTCGAGAAGTGACAAAATGGTAATCACGTCCATCCACCTCATAATCTCGTTTTGGTCTAGTAGTATCTTTAAATATAAACCAGTAATTTTTAAAGCAAAACAAAAAACAGTGACTTTTTTCCCCTACAATATCAAAAAAAATAGTCTCTCATTTACACTGCAAAATTTTCAGAAGCAAAGAGATGACTGACAATTAAGATATCGCTATAAAGCTTAGACAATATATTAACTTTTTTTAATTCAACATGCAGAGGATAAGTCTATTAAGAAAATTAACAGGAAAAAAACCCACTTAGAATTGCTTTAGTATTTGCTGAGACTTACGTGGAACACATGAGCCAAATTTGTCTGGAAATTCTGAGATCAGATCATCATTTATTCTGTCTTTCATGGGTCCCAAAACAATCACAGGTCGAGTGTAACTGACTATTAAACATAAAGGAATAACATCAGTTACATTTCAATATCATTGGTAACTTTTACAGTTCAGCAAAATATGCTTTATCACATGGTAATCGTTTTAATACTTAAAAGAATATGTACTCCTAAAGAGAAGAAAAACATATTGAAGAATGTCTATCAATAATGTAGTCACAGCAAGATGTTAGATCTTCACTCTCAGATCACTATCCTAGGTGACTGAAGAAGGGTCTTAAATTATGAAGTATTTGGAAAAAAAACACTAAGTAACATCTTTCTTTCTAATGAAAACAGCAAAAGGGGGAATTTTGAACGAGGTGCTGGTTTTTTTATGGCCTTCCCCATACACTATGATAGACTCATAAAGGGAATTCCAGTCATGTCTTTACATGCCAAAGCAATTGGCTCACTAAAATCTTTAGTTTTACAATATGGTTACTAAACCATTATCTTGTGCAAAGTCTCATTCACAACTTTTCAACCTTGACATTAATTCACTCGATATTACTATCAATCTCACTAAATCATTAAGCTATCAGAATCTGGGAAGCTAATGCCAGCTTCCTTAGGAGGAGGGCCTACCATTTCCCCAGTTCTAGCATGGTCTTAACTCATGCATTTCTCATCCATGATTTTATTTAGAGCCTATCAAAATTACATTATATATATAATACAGTTTGTATTAGTCTTGTATAACAATTTTTACTACTTTTGGAAGCTTACAGATGAAATGAAGACCATATGCCATAATTAAGTTGGAGTGGAAAGTCTATACAGGCACACGTGGTCCACAATGCTACTGAAAGCAACTAGGTTATGTCACTCACTGCACGAAACCAAAAATGAAGTCTTGACACTCAAAATTCATGTAAATATGTGATGTACATTTACTCCAACTGCCACTTTATTTGATAGGTAACAGATAGCAAGTATTCCCAAAGGACATCCCTTTTACAGATTAGTTTACAAATATATGAGCTACACATCAGATAATGTAAATCAACCATAGCACCTGTGGTGGTGAATGGGAACTCTAAAAATTCTTTATTATACACAGTGAAGCAAGATCAGGACCAAGGGGAAAAGGAAATCGTAGCATCCCACTGGAAATCAGAGAAGTGTTTTATTTTAAAGGCAAGTGTGAAAAAATATTTTCTCCTATCAGTTCCCATTTCATTCAAAACTGAGAAATGAGAAACCATCATATTTTAAAGACATTTCAATTAAAGCTTACTAAAATAGACAAATGACTTATTGACACACTTTTTGCTGTGACAGAAAAAAGGAACTGCAACATTAAGTATGCTAAAGCAGTATGAAAAAGTAAACTGCATTTTCTGTGGTTGACACTGACAAAACTGTTAAGCTGTATTTTCCTTATGCAATGTAAACCACACATAGGAAGTTACTTTAAGTAGCACAGCTTTGGATTTTGCACTAAATTTAGCAATTACATTTAATAATTTATGCTTTATTTCTTTTAATAATGGTAATAAGTTAAAAACAGTGAAGTTTATCACAGTGCTCAGTATATAAGGGCACATGAACCACTCTGATAATTCAGATCATATTTATTTTATACTGAGTGAGACCTACAAACCTTCTTGTTGATTGACTGGTTCATACGACAAGACATATTCCTCTTGGCCACCTAAAATGTAAATGCAAAGATATATCTATGTATTTTTTTTCCTAAAGCAACATATTTAAATTGAATCATTCAAAGATCTATAATGATACAGACATTTCTCAGTAATACACATAACAATGATACTGGTGGAGGACATTTTTCAAGAGCAATGAATTATAGAAATCACAAAGATAAGCCACACACAAAACTTTAAAGCGTAAGACACAAAGTATAAATAATTTCCTGGTTTATGTTAGCATGTCAAACTGACATCAAGCGCAAGAAGAATTTTAAAACGCTATTGAAATGCTTTTATAAACGTTTCCCTGAACGAAATGCATGCGTGCTATCATTCACTGCTAGTGGCAATGAATGTTCATCATGAACATTCTCCATACTTGGAAGTCAGCATTTGCAGTAATGCTTTTAGATAGATATATATATATATATATATATATATATATAAACGGGTTGTCAATCCCGTATGTCAAGGTGTACATATCTTCCATTAACTTTATAATGAAGTAGCATTTATATAAACATCTTCAACCACTAATTCTACCAAAAAAAATATTATGATTGTATAAACTACATTAAAAATTCATTAACAAAATATTAGTTAAGACAAAGTTGAAAACAAAGACTCGTTTGTATTGTTCTTAGCTCCAGAAAGCACATCAGCAGTGAATGAAATGAAAATAACTGAACTTGGACCTTTGACAGCTGCAGGCTTTTTAAATGTTAGTGAGAGCATCTGAAATATACCTCAGTTGCCATCTCTCCGAAAGATTATTTCTAGTCTAACAAGATATCTCCGAGTAAGATATCTTGCAATGGAATCACTAAAAATTAACTCCATGAAAGCAGCTAATTTGTAATTCTGAAGATACAAGCTCAAATTTTATGACATTAATATGAACTTTGAAAAAAATACAGTCCTTTAATAACTCAGTTGTGTAATTGTGGAACATTCTTTGGAGTTCATAAGCCATACTTGTAACAGGCAAAGGAACATACCAATGCTACACCACAGCTGTATAGAAACAGATGGCAGATGAAGTCTTTTATAAATTCATACATTGCTTCTATATATCTTTTTTTTTTTAATATCACATACAACTGATCTTTTAAATGTGAAATTTACAACTTCCTTAAGAGAAGTATTTATCTTATTTGCAATAAATCTGCATTCAAACTGTACTACAGCAATCCATGAAAGAATATTTTGATTTTGCAAGTTATTGCAAGTGAGGAATACCTTAAGACAGACACAAAAACATGCAACCTGTGTATTTTAATATCTCAGAAAGTTACTCATGCAAATGGATTTTAGAAGGACAGTATATACTTTCAGAACCCCTTTTCGGTTAAGGGAGATGAATAGGGAATCACCAACTATCAACTCATCTATGAAAGATCCAGCTCACATATAATTAGATACTTCTTTGAAGAAGTCACATTGCTAAGGGGTCAAAAATTAGTTAAGCAAACTACTAAAAAAATAATAACAAGTAAAAAGCATCCCCTGATTGAGGGCAAAAAGTATATATTGTCATCGCTTTTCAATACTTTGGAAAAAATGGATATTAATAGAATGAACCTTTTGAACAACCGTACTCATCTGTAATCAAGATAACTTTCATATTAGACAGCAGAAAAAAAATTTAAAAATATATTTTAATAAAGTGTTTTGAAATTACACATCCAGATAAACAAATCCATTACAATAAAATTAGGGCTTCTCAAGTAAAACAGAGTAAAAAACTAACTAGTAGTACCAATAATGAGCTGTAAATATAAATGAAGCAAGCTCTGAAAAAAAACAGGGTGGGAGGGAAGAGAGGAAAGCAGCAAATTTATGAAGAAACAGTCATGGTTAGATAGTTTTAATGGTGTGTCATTAAAAATGGTTAGAATTTTTAAGTTTGTCAGAGGCAACTTCCACACATGCTCAACTTTGTGTTATTCTTAAGGAACACAAATGTCTCCCTGAATTGATTTCTTTTCAATTACAGCCCATGACACTGTTAGCATTTTACATATGTTATCATCTAGAAGAAAAAAATGTGGATCAACACACCTTTGAGAAGGTCTACAGCTTCCAAACAATGTATCTGTTAATGAGCCACCTTCCTTATTACCCTAACGTAAATAATATCTGTTTCTGAAGTGCCCATTACACAGTTAGCAGGCAACCAGGAGCTGATCAGTGAGACACTTGGTGTTACGCTGCATGACTTTTACTGCTCTTTCTTTTCATAGTCCTCTTCAAATCCTCAACTTTTTCATCTTCCTGCTCTGCTCTGTGCTGGGTTCCAGGTCTGGACTGTGTGACCTTACTGTGAAACTGTTCACTGGAAATAACCAGTGGGATTGAAGTTCTAGCTCTGGTTTAAGACATTTTAAAGCATTGTAGAGCAGCATCACACAGCATGTTACCCACTATGAACATGCAGTACTACTGTAGCTTGGGTAATAGTAAATAGTACTGTAGCTTGGGCTAGTAAAAAAAGCTAACTCAGTCTGGTATTTAAAAAATATTATGCCTTCAGAAAGAGAGAGAGAGAATATGCATGAGTGCCTAGCATGCTCATTTATCATAACTGATGCCAGGACTGAATGTGTGTTGTATGCTTTGAAGACAATTCATACTAAGCACCCACACTTGAAATAGATAAATGAAAGCTGAAAGCAAGGGTAAATACATGTTTGCTTATCTTTACTTTCATTAGAAGTATATACACACGAAATCTGAGTATCAGTTGTGAAAAATTGTAGATCATTATTGCACTATTTAACAGATTACACAGTTTAGTTACACTTCCAGTATTAAGTACATATAATTATATTTGTCAGCATTAAATTGACATTTAGGTTTTAATACACATCTAGGTAGCTCGTATAATTAAAAAAAAAAAAAAAAAAAAAAAGGAATAGATTCAGATTAAGCTGAACTAAGAAAATCATAGATCACAATAAAAATATCCATAAAGGAGGTTTGCAATGATTCTCTCTAGTCAGTTTTTTTAAAAACAAAAAAAGACACAGCAGAATTTGCAGGACCCCACCAAACACATGAATATGGATTTCACCTGAAGGTGACTGGGAAGTTCTATTTAACATGTAAATACCCAGAAAAGACAGACAAACAAAACCAAAGAAAGAGCTACTAAATAAAGGTTCTAAACAAACAAAGAACTTAAAAACACTTACGGTAACTACTTTCACTATCGCTGGCATTAGAGGTTACATGCTCTGAAATTGCAACACAATGGAAAAAGAAATAAGGAACGGAAACTAATGGCATGAGTCCAGAAGAAAATAAATTGACACAAAATAATCCAGATGAACGACAATACTGATATCAAAACGTTGAAATCAATACATACTGATATAAAAGTTTTAAGGTACTTCTCATAGCTCTCAGGATCAAGCTTAATTTCATATGAAAGGAATCGACGTTAATAAAAACATTAAATAGCACATCAAAGTAAGATTATGAAAAGTACACTAATTCATAGTTCACATGTAACCTTGGGATTTTTAGGGTTTCTCTTCAAAATGAATTTTCTTGCATGGAAACTGTGGGATTATGCATTTCAACTTTTATGCAGGCAATTTACCGATTATATTAAGAATCTTGTAACAGAAAATACTGGACTATATGGCAGAAAATATAGTGTAGCATATTCAATAACAGACATTTTCCTATGGCATATTAAATAGTTTATGTGAAGCTCAATGCAGAATCAAGGTTTGGGGTTTTTTTCCCCCCCAGTAATGCTTTAGTTTTCAAAATCTCCTGAGTTATTCTGGACTATCTATGTTAATTTCATGTCTTTTACAGAGTAGACAAAATATTGCAGTAGCTACAAGGTGTTTGTATTTACCTTTTAAAGCTATATGTGTGTTAAATATGTTTATGACAAAAATTAATGGAATTGAAGAGTTTCAGGTAACAATCTACTGTTACCTGAAAATTCTACAGATCTAGTGAACAAATATGAACTTAGATATTGTTGAACTTCATTGTAAAGAATCAATTTTCATGCCACTCAATGGGGGTGTCTATTTGTAATGAAAAAACCCAACATTCACAGATTAAAACTGCATAAAGAAGTTCGTGTTTGACCCACAGAAATTAAATATAATTAATTTAAAATTATGTACCCAACTGTTTGCATATGATAATAGATATTGTTGTCATGAGAAGTTTTTATAATACATTAAATTCAGTGCGGTTCCTCCCCTACAAGACCGACTCTAGGGGTAAGAATATAGTTAAGAAGCAAGTATGCTTCTAGTGGTTCATGAACATTTTAAAAAGTTACTCATCATACATAAACTAA
This sequence comes from Podargus strigoides, assembly GCA_028020825.1. Lineage (NCBI taxonomy): Eukaryota > Metazoa > Chordata > Aves > Caprimulgiformes > Podargidae > Podargus > Podargus strigoides. The sequence continues at coordinate 13,637,736 of CM051628.1, read as the reverse complement.
TTAACCTTTTAAAATGTTTTTGGATAAAGCAAACTCATCTTTAAACCATAAATCTCTGGCTCGAATGAACTCCCTCTTTTAATTTCTGTGCAGGAAAGCCAGACAAATACTTCCCAACGTTTGCGAGTACCAGCAATTTGGATCTACTTCCATTTCATTTTCTTGTCTTGGAAAAATAATTTCCTCATTGACATAGACAAGGCAAATAGTGATGTTAAAAGCCTTGTGGTAGAATGAAAGGGAGACACTGTCAACTGAGAATACAAGTGCCGCAATAGCCTCATAATGAGCACAATTGGTGAAGATGTAAAGCTTAAAATGCCAGCAAGAACAGCAGTCTTGCAGAGTCCAAGTCACACAGCTTGAATTATGTGTGGTAAGGCAGTCTCAAAAAGTCTGATTGTGCTGATAAACAGGGTACAAGCCATTTGGTTTTGTAACAGAATCACCTAGTGATATTTACAGACCATATTACATAGCTTAAACTAGGTATGACCATAAGGCCATAAAGGCTGCTTATGATCTTTTGCTCTAAACCATGAGGCCGTACAGGTTGCTACGGTCTTCTGCTCTAGACCAAGAACTTCCTTGGAACTAGCCATCTCAGAAATGGAAAATTAATGTTATAGCTACTAGAATTTTTATTGCATGATTGAGGCCAAGTGTAGAAGTGCACTGCTTCTTGCATATCATTTCAAGAACATTTGCATAACCGTTATGCCCTAGAAAGAAAGGTTATTTTTAAATTATCTTTAGTCACTTATCTTTAGTGACTAATTTTGCTATTCCATAAATGCCTAACAATATATGTATTTAATAGCTGTGATGAAAGCAAGGTCCTGACTTTTTTTTTGTTTTTTTTAATTTGTCGTTTTAGTGCAGTGACGGTGTCTATGTACACCAACAGATCTGTTAAGAGGACTCAGTAACTTTTGAATTTTAGAGTATTCAAATAATTAACGTTTCTGCAAGAAATACAGATAATGCTTATGTGTCTCCCCTATCAGCTACCCCTCTATCCAGTCTAAAACCATCATAAAGAGTTAAAAAAGGTCAAACTAAAAATCTAAAGGCATTTGCTAAGCAAAGTTTTTTGTTTGTTTCAAGCAGCTGTAAATGTCAGTCACCTAGAGAGAAGACTGAAAACTGTAACTAGTTAAAGTATTACCACAATGGTTGTACTATTACTCTAAAAAGCCATAGGTTATTTTCAAATAAATAAGACCACAAAGACAAGATAAAAGTGACATAAAAAAAAAAAAAATCACCAAATTTGAAAACACAGTACTATTAAAGACACACAAGTGCTGGTAAGCTTCTGAACATCAAAAAAAAAAAAAATCTAATGTGATAGTCACATGAATGTAAAGTAACACATTCCTGAAAGCAAAAACCCCCAGAACATTACAAACTAGAAAAAGTTTACGAAACATTTTTAGAGTCAACCTCCTTATGCCAGTAGAGCACCAGTCTCAAAGAGATCTGATAAAAAAAAAAGTAATTTTTCAGATGGAGGTTAAAATAACTTGGGAGTATTTTGATCACTTACTCAGGCCTTTTGATCCCATGTCGTCAGGGACCTCCTGCAGAGTAGTCCCCAGAGGGCAAGCAATAAAAAGACAATCACAAAGAAAATAATTGTCAGTAATATATAAAATTGGCGCTACGACAGGAGACAGTTCCCAGAACATCACAGGGGAAGATAAGTCTGTAGGATTTGACCTGACTGGTACATGAAGTGTAATCAGTGATGCAAATGGCAGAGAATTGTAGCAGACCTGGTGTGAATTAGCAAACTTAAGCAACTGCTTTTTGAGATGACACCTTTTTTTAGCACTGGCAACAACAATGAAAATTCAAGTGACTTATTTTCATTAGGAAAACCAAACTAGAATGAGTAACTTTGAAGAAAACAGTCCAAAGGGACTGATTCAAGAAGCTGGTAAGCTCTGTTACACTTTCTTTGTTGCTCTGTGCTCTCCTCCAAGTCCAAAATGAGGAGCCATCACTGACAGCGCTGGAAGGATGTTCTCTCCTCCAGTTTTCATACGCGCTTGTTACTCAACAGTATTACCCAGTTTATTCCAAACTGGGATACTCTTGGGTTAAATTTTAACAGCAAACAGACGGCTTCATTGGTTTTGTAGATTGGTTTGTCATTGGCACCTCAAGCTCATTAGCCTGTTGCAGCTCATGAAACTGTCTCCATGGTAACACCCTACTGCAGTCTAGCAGGCCCTTCTACATGTGCTTCACTCTCCATCGAATGCCACATACTTACGGTCAATATCACTGGTTTCCTGCTCACTCTGGTCCTTGTTCTTGTAGAAGGGAAATTTTCGGGAAAAGAGGTTCTTTTTACGCTTGTCATTGAATGACTGCTGAAGAAGAGAAGGAGGGGCAAAACAAAGGATGTCTAATGTCTGTGTGAACAAAGGCTCAGACCAGCAGCTTTGTGGAAGCTGACTCCTATAACCACATTATGTAGTGCATATTTCAGTTTAACAGTATCTTCTTAGCTCATTAAAAATAGAGATTGGGATCATGGCTTTGCTCACACCCTCCGTATTTCACGTTTACTACCAAGAGCACTGGCAGGCTGCTTCATTCTACATGGCCTGACCTGTATTTCACAAATTTAGACTTGCTGGGAGCATAAAAAGATGGCAAAAATTAGGCTGCTATAAGATGGTCAAACCATAATGAACTGGAAGTCAATTAAATCAGTGATATTATCTAATGTAGGGGTTACGGTATTTTAAAAAAATGCTGAGACTTCACACATGCTTTTGCAAACAGCTGACTTCATAACAGCACACCAGAAGTATTTTCCAGCGTGACCCATTTTCAAAGGCAAAACTGTAAATACTTGGTTGACAATTGCTAAATAACATACAGTAAAGAAAAATGGAAGTTAAAAGCTGGCGATGTACCGAATGCTCTTACAATAAAATTAAGTAACAGTAAAATAGGAAAAAAAAAAGTTGTCTAGCTAAATCAGCCAATCAATTTATAAAAAAACCCAAACCAGCCAAACTATATTTGTTTCAGTCTTTCACAATTGCAATTCATTGCAAGGTCACTGAAAAAAATTACTTCCCTCTACGTAAGTCTGCATCTTGATACCAAGATTAACTTTCCAAAGATATAAACTCATTTCATTTGTTTACTGTGGCAATTCTTTTTTCAAGGGTGCATTTAGAAAATCACCACATGAAAAACCCTGTATGTCCAAGGATCTAATTCAGCAACTCTTGACATTAACTGCCTGTGTTACTGAAGAATTTCTGCATCTCAGTTGCTACAAAAAATTCTAGAATTACCTATATAGACATATATATACCCACCCATTTGAATATAAACTATTATTGTGCTCCTTGTCTAAGTGACGGAGAGCATAAATGTATTTTCATTAATATATAGGTATGTGTACAGGTGTAATTAACACATGTCTACAGGTGTAATTAACACAGAATTTAGTAATATATGTCACATCTTCTGCTGAAGACATGTGACTACATCACCTTTAATTTACTGTTCTAAGTCAATAAACTCAATGTATAAATAAATCGGTAACATTCTTATTGCAATTATGCCCAGAACTACAGCTAATACAGCTAGCTTAAGGCCAGCTAAAATTTCTTTTTATCTTTAGGAATAAGAGAATCATCTAACCAGTTCTGCCAAGACAAAATTTGCCATGCCTTTGTCATTTGGTTTGCAGAAACTCTACTATGGGAGGGATGGCAAGAGTAAGAGAATGCCCAGCTTGGTTTTGAGATCCTGTGCTGCAGTGGGACTGTTTATTACTAAGGCAAGCAGAGCTCATGTGCAGCAAGTAGTAGTAAAACTCCCACAGAATCATTGTTTAAAAGCTACTTTAAAAAAAAATAATCAATTAATACATTAAAGACTATTAGCAACTGTTTCTAAAATTTGGAAGATTAACTTTCAAGTAATTCTCTGTCTTCAGCCAGTGTGAGCTCATCTTCCTCTACTATAAGCAATAGAGTTGCAAAAAGATATATTATCTTTTCTACCAGCATTACGTATGGAATGAAATATAGTAATAACTGGGCGTCAAATAGGACAGAGTTTTTTCAAACAGTGGACCACCTACTTTGGTACAATTACAGAACCAGCATTTGGCTTTCCTAAAGAAAATCCCTATAGTACAACAACAAGGTGTATCTTGCTACAGTATTAACAATCCTTCTGGCCATCTGTTTTAATACAGACTTGCTTGGCAATATCAGATATGGAAACATGCAGTAATATTTTCATTACTATTGTTTAAAAAAACCAAACTAGGTGTTAAAGGGGCACATGGTACCATGGGAGCCCAGTCAGTGACACTGAGCTCTGGAAATAGCAATACTGTGTTAAGCAGGAAATCCATAAAACCTTTAATTGGCTGTCATCTGTGTTCAACTAAAACTGTCATTCAACTGTAAGAATTGGTAAGTTATCAACCTGACATATGGACAAAAGAACTGGTTTTGAGCCAATCATACGCTTGCAGGAATCATAGGTGGCATGGGCAAAGTTTTAGGTTATGGTCTGCCTGACCTTTGTCTGAAGTCAACAAGTCATCGCAATTGATTTCTCATAATCCAAAAGATTAATGCCATCTACAGAACAAGGGCAACAAAGAAATATGCCCAGAGGAGTGGATCTTTGCTGAGCACACTGAAAAATACTGTAACATGAATTTCAAAAAATGGAAGTCTCATATCTATATAATTGTTCCATTCAGACAAGTCCCTCAGTTTGGGCAAAAGAATAGGGGAAATAAATGTAACAAAGCTAAAATGGTGCAGTTTAACTGAGGTGGTGACACTCTGCAATTTGCACAGTTAAAGTAAAAGGAGTGGCTGATTTACTGTACTTCATAAAACATAATCAGGTTCTTAATTTTAGTTTTTAAAGTATTTCATAATTATTTTGACTTTATGTACAGTACATCTTACTGAACTAATATTAAATATTATATACTGCATGTATAATGGTCAGAGTCAGTTCCATTGCCAAAAAAGTAATGTTATACTGATTTTGCATAAAAGATAAGCCAAAAGATTATTTTTAAAAGATACCATGATTATAAAAAGCTAGACAGAACCGCTTATTAGTTGAAAATGCATAGTAATTGTATTAAATTTTTCATAAGCCCACTGCAAATCATAAACAGGCATCATAAGCAAGAATATATTAAAACAGAAGCAGCACAAAGCAAGATAAACGTGTATATGAAAGGAACAAACAAACAAACTCAACCATTTCTGCTCCAGATGTTTAAGCTTTCCTTAAAATGAAAAGCACATGGATTTTAATGTTTGCCATCACTAGGGTTACTCTTCAAGGTTTTAATGTACAAATTTTGAAAAACTGTACAAAGGTTATCCTTTTCATGGAGTGTTATCAGATACAGGAAGACACACAGTCCATAAGGACATGTATGGTGCAGACAGCTTACTGGGAAAAATATAATGACAAATACAGGAAGAATACTTTAAGGGGAAACCATAATGTTAAAACATTTACAGCTGAAGCAAAAGATTGCCAACAGTGTAAGCGTGTTTGCAGAATGAAATGTTACTAAAGAAAAAACTGCAGTTCTATATCAATGGCAAGCGTAGTTGCTTTTCCACTCAGTATTCCATGCATATCATAGGTGTTCTGCTAGTACACAGTGACTGTGCACTAACTCTGCTGTTGTCAAAATGCTATTTCAAATACATCGTTAATTAACTGTTTGCAGTTTATTGGTAAACGAACTACGAAACTACACAATCATCTTTCAAAGAACATGGTAACATTTTTAAAAAGTACTTATTAAAATAATCTAACATATTTAAGCCATTTTCTTCAGGTGACTTCAAAAAGTGAACTCGAATTATACAACTGATCAGGTTAAAAATTGCCACATCATTTGATAAAATTTTATTCCAATACCAAAATATGAATGTACCAAAACAGGAAAAAAAAGTAAATAATACAGTGAATCCTCAAGGCAGTACCATAATTGTTCATCAGAAAATCACTTGAGATACTGCTTTCCTTTTAAACAAATACTTATAGGAAAAACCATGACATTTTCTTCATCAATAAACTAAACTGAAATCTTTGCCATGTAGCAGAGGGATGTACACATGGATTTGACATTCTTTAAAGTATGAAGTCCTACACTATCAGGAAAAAGTATTGAAGCTTTAATGTAATTTTTTTAAGTCATGAAAAAATTGTAACTTAAATGACTAAAAGGAATCTTTGGGATCTATAATAATGACTGACTACGGTTACAGCATTAGTGCTATTAAAAAAATAATCACTATGTAAGAAATAGCTTCCTCGGGAGCTTAAGGCATGTTACAGATTTTTTAAAATTGCAATATATTACTTTAGAAGGCTCTTACATCTAAAATGCATATACGTAAAAATCTTGAAACTACTAGTTACACATTATTGGTAAAAATTATAAGCTTGTGAAATTGTTTCTCAAATTTCAAAACTACCAGAACATTGCAAAAAAGTCTCACGCTCAAAATAAAAAAAAAAATTGGCTGCTTTATGAGATTGCTATAATTTCAGTTACAAACACTCCCATTACTGCTTAAGTAGCTACCCCACTTTCTCACCACTCATTCCCATCATGTGTACTGGGACAGGGATTGCATATCATGCAGTGAACTGCAAGGGACTGACTAAAATTAAAACCAGGATTTCTTTTGGATTGGGTAATTTTTCATCTGCATTGGTTATTTCCTATGATTTTAGCACAGCCACATCAGTATTAGCACAGCCACATCAGTATTTGCACCAATACAGAGTGGCAGTGAGAAAAAATAGCTGAGAAACTGATTCTGGTGAGCAATGGCACCAGTCTTTTGTTGGCCTGTGCCAACACGAAATTCTGCATGAAATTCTTGAAAGCTTCTATATTCATAATTGTAACAAAGCAGCTACTTTATGCTGTCTGCGTAACTGTGTACATCTCAAATTTCACTTCATCATAGGAACCCTGTTAAGCTTTGCTTCGTTTGCTAAAAAAAAAAAAAAAAAAAAAAAAAGAGTCCAGCAGTACAATCCATACTAAAGAACGGACTAAATTGCTTTATAAACAGCACTTGCAGTGCTCTTAGAAATGGCACTATTCAATACTTGATTAGTACCTACAGCTCCTATTCCATTACAGTATTAATTATAATATATATACGTCTAAGCTAATTCTTCAAACAATTTGCAGCGTTTCGGCAAAAAAAGTTTGCTTTGGTGTTCAGAATTACTTTATTTCTATCTGACAGAACATAATCTTTTCACTAAAAAATGAAATTGAGTCTGCACACACAAATCACTGAAAAACGTTACCATTCACAATGTCAGGTGTAATTAGCACTCATTAACTCACCCCTTTATCTCCTCTTCCTTTGGAATTGAATTTCACTGTCTTTAAACGGGCTCGTTCTTTTTTCTCAACTCTACCACAAAAACATATACAGAAATGGTAAATCAGCAAAATTCCAGAACTTCAAGTCACTACATGTTACAACGCAAGCATATAGCTCTACCTTTGTAGTACAGGTTTTTATTGCTGATGACACCTTCAGAAAATGAAAGCCTGCTAATGGCAGACTATATCATAAAAGTAGGGTATTATTTTGTGACGAGCTGTGAGGGTATTGCAGTATTCTGTGATTACATAGGTTTAATATATAGGGCACAAAGAGAAAATACAGTAAGTGAACAGCCTCATTTATGAGTCAACAGTGGACATCAAGATTCAGACCACCTAATCTCTTATTTGGGTCTCTAGTACACCAACAAACACCTTGTCTCCATTTACTCTGGCCACCAAAGAAAGGCTTGCCATTTCTCCAGGTTTTGGGTAGAAAGAATTCATGATGGTGTCATGATTTGAATAAAATTCATTTTGAATGTTTTCATACATAAATGGTGTAATGTTATTAAACCCATAACTTGCTTATAGTGAGAACAGAGAAATGGACTTGGACCACCCTTACCAATTTCGGCATGCAACACCTCAGACTAAGCAGGATTTTAACAAGTTTCTCACTGAGTTAGTCTGAATCCCACTGCAGATTATTTTCTTTAAAAAAACCCATGAGGTGGGTATGGTGCAGAATTAACAACAAAGAGCAAAGCATATGCAATATATGTATCAATCATATCAGACGTTTAATAGCAGACATCTCACATCAATAAAGTATGACATACCTGCGTTTGCTTGGGATAACTCCGATTTCATCACTTTCTCCATCTGGAGTTACCTGCCGTGCTTGCCACCATTCGTCATCAGAAGCATTAATGACATGAAGAATATCGCCAAATTTGAAGTTCAATCCTTGACTTGGAAGGCCGCTGTCTTTAGTCTTGTCATAATCAAAAAGAGCTCTACGTTGAGAAGACAAAAATATAGAGAAAGCAAGAAAAAAAACAGGGGAGTATGAATAGTACAAAATATGACGCAAGCTGGACTGTATTTGTTCATAACCAATGACAAATTGCTTACAGGGAAAAAAGTCAACATTTTCTGTCACATTAATTCATCTTTAGTATAAGGTCTACTACAAAATCAGAGTTGGTTGAGTCACCATGCCTTTCTGTGGGCATCAAAAGTATCAAAAACCTTTCATAAAGGGCTAAAGGTTTTCATAAATATTTTCTAAAAAGTCTAGAACAAGACAGACATTTTAAAATGGCTTAGCAATATTTACTCTCATGATACATAAAGCCTTATATTTAAATATGCAATGCTTTTGATTTGTTATATTTACAGTAAAACAGTAAAATTTATTTACAGTAAAATTTAGGCTTTTCATTTTGAAAGAGCTTGGAGGTTGAAATATCAACTTCCTTCAGTAATGCAACCTCCACTCTAAGATCTTTCAGTTTAATTCCATAAAATAGTTGAGATATTCTGATTCTTTTCAAACAGAAAAAAGAACCCTCATTTTCTTTGAAGCAGCTCAAAAATGCAGGTAAGAAAATTATACACCTAGTAGTTGTTCCTCCAGATTTATTTTGCGTGTTTGTTCAAGACACGCTCTGGCAAAATTTGGGAAAATATTATACCATATCTCAAAATAAACTGCACATAATTCATTATGTACTTTTAACGCAGATCCAAGTTGTTTCATTGAATTATTTAAATGCATCATGAAGTTTATTTTCTGAGAATTCTTGTTAGCATTCAAGCCATGGTTGCTACAGCACTACTTGAAGTTTAGTTTGAATATAAATTTATATGAGCAGTGAGGTGGGCTGAACTAAACGGCAACTAAACAGCACTAAAAAGGTAAATTGGTTCCCTGGCTTACAAGTCTACGGCAACTGAAGTTCAGTTGCATGTTTCATGAGTGTTTATGTTTCAAAGCCAAAAATTTAAATGGCTCTGTTAGGAGTGCCAATTTTTCCAGAATGCCTTTTTACCTGGCCACACTCATTACTTTCACTATCACAGGCTGTTGATTCAAGTTTTACTGAAGCATTTCCTCTTTTAGGGTATTCTTGCTGAACAAAGCAATCAGGAATTCCTGCAGCAAAGCATCTCCATGTCTTATTTCATGAAACGTGAATTAATCTTGCCACGTCAGAATGAACGAAGGTCACCTTATAAAGGAGGTTCTCTTTTTCTCCCTATTTGGGAAAGCTAGTTCAAACATCTAGTTTCAAACATCAGAATAACACGGGGATGCACGATTAAGCTCCTCCTGCAGGCAAGTACACTTTTCAGGCCTTGTGTTCATGTCAGGTCTTATTTTTCAATGGATTAAGTTAAAATTTCCTAATGATTTCAAAACTGTAGTTTCTTCCACTTGGAGACGTAACCATTTTCTGCTGTGATTCAAGCAGAAATCAGCACCATTGTTTGAATTTGTGATGTATCATGCTGGCCAGAAAAATGCACAGATGTAAAAGTAATTTTCAATTTTGAATACCATGCAAATTGCACAGACTGAGATTTGGCATACAAGGCAAGACAAAACAGAACAAATCTACTCCCTTTCGACATATTATCATAGAAATTTGATACCATGAAAGTATCTGATGTTTTCATATGTGCTTTTTGAATCTGCAGACGAAGGAGGAGAGTGTATATAGTTCAGATTCAAAACCAGAAAAATTGTATGAGAAAATCTCTATCCTCTTAAAATAAAGAGCAAAAGAAATATAAAGCAAAAATGAGAAGGTCATTAAATCAGTTGCACAAATGAAGAGTTAGCTGCTGCTGAAATGCTGTATTTGCCCTCCAAGGACTGTCTGTTACACTGCTATTCATCATATATTGATATACATACAACTAAAAAGAAAAAATTGCCATTTTACTTCAAATTGTATTTTCAGGCAAACACAATTGTCTTTTCTTTAATATTACATAAAACCCCCAAAATGCTGTTTATTGGCAGACTATTCAATAAAGGTATCAAGTTGCAGTTGCAGGGACACAATGATGCATCTGATTTTATTTGCTATTTTGTTACCATGATTTTGAGAAATCTCCAGAGATTATTATTTTTAGAGTATTTTTTATTTTACAGGTTTTCTGCAATTGTGGTTGAATGCCTATAAACATTTTACGGTTGGATTTACCATTCCATGCAGCATTATGTTATGTAACTGGAATCCCTCAAGGCATATCCAAAACCAAATATTACAGAAAACAGCTTCAGTTACTAAAATAGGCTTTGAATTGGTACAACTAAAAGTACAGAATGATCATACCAGAGTGACTTATAATAAGGAATAAGCTGGATAACTAACATGTTCTGTCAGTATCTAGCAATATGTGAAAAGATTGGTAAAACTTATTTCAGTGAGGTCAAAATTACATCAGAAACCAGACAGAACAGATGTGAACCCATCCTGTATATATCAAACTGCCTACCAGTCTTTGGCACCTTTTGGTGTGATGACAAGAGTAGAGCTCCAAAGCCCTAGCAGCACCCTGTTAAGAGATGTGAGTGGGAAAGTACTTTTCCTGAGGAATTTTTGCTTTTTAGACTTTTCGTTCTGATTTATAACAAACTTGACTACCAAGTCCCAAAAACCTTTCTTGGAAGAGGAATCACCAGTCTCCATGAGGCTTGTGACAACAACCTGGAGAAGGCTGCCTTTTCTGCAGCTGGCAAACTCAAAAGCTCAACCTCAATCATTCACAGATAACAACTTCCATTGGTGGAATAAAAGCTACATGAACACAAAAATGCTTGTCACTGGCTTAAAATACCAGACCAATGTGTGAATATGAGCATAAGCTGTTTAGAACCTAATCAGGCTATAGCTAATTAAGTGAAATAAAAGCATCTAGAATTGTTTAGGCTTAATTATATGATGAGGGCTGAAGCAATAAATCTTGGGATTATGGAAAGGAAGCTATCGCCACAATACCCGTATGTACAGCTACCTGTGGAAATTCTAATATGTTGGTAACTGATATCAAGCACTTATCCTTAGTATTTAAGGCATTTATCCTTAGAGATTTAAATTCTGACCCCCAAAAATCTTTAAGGCAGACAAAGTACCCAAAAAATAAAGAGATCAGCTCTGCAAAACCAGAATCCAGATAAAGATGCTAAAATAACAGGTCACAACAAAAGGGCTACATGCTATAGTCAATCTCAACAGAAGCCCTGTGTGAATAATTTGCTACATTCGTTTCAAAGCCTTCAGAAATAGGTTGCAAAGGACTGAGACTCTTCTGACATAGGTACTGTTACTTGGGTAACTGCCTTTTGTGACTTGTTTCCTTTCTCATAGCTCAATAGACACTACACCATGAACAAAACAGTATCTGCTTCGGCTGGGACTTAAAGAATAAATTTATGTTTTTGCTGAAGGATCATCATCTCTCCGAGAGGCAGGACAAAAGCAAGTAATAGCACCACTCTCCAAAGTTCATACAGGGCTCTCAGGGCTAGTACTACATATAGAGTGCATATATCATATGTATTACAGCTATATTACATTAATCAAACTTAAGCTTTATTTTTAATATATTTTGCATATAAATATCAACTTTTTTTAAGTTCAATAATGAGTAAATTGTGTAAAAATGCAAATACAGAAATACTAAGTCTGCAGAAAATCAGAAAAAACACAGTAGCAGTACTGTGAAAAAGATGATTACCTGACATATAGGGATCTCTTCTGGCTGGTTCGCAAAGATCCCGATCCTGAACTAATGCTACTGTTCATCATCTGTTCCCGTAAGTCATGTATTTTAGCTTCAAAACGACTGTATTCTGTAAGAAAGGGAGGCACTCAATTTCCTCTGAACTTCAGCAATTACTCACAGAAGTGCTGAAAATCTCAGAGAATAAGCATTTGTTACAGCTTTTTTAATACAACAAAAAACCCCTCTCAAACCCCAGCGTTTTTATTAAGCACCATGTTTTGCAATTAAAAGCTATGTGAAGTTTTACATTTATCAATATTAACAGAAATAAAATTTGAAATAATTGTGATTAGGCAAAGCAAATGAAGAGCAGCATATATCCATTATACTTAAAAATTTCATGGGTTTAGTCTACAGTTCACAGTAACTATTTTTTTTCCTCATTAAGCCAAAGGCATTTCTACTAACAATTATAGTTTTTATAGTAATAAAAAGACTGATGGAGATAATTTTCAACCCATGACAACAAGAAAACTTCAGAACATACATCTGAAATACTTATGTTTATAATTAAGAACTATGTATTTGAAATTTTACACATTAAGAAATGGGAATGAGAAGTGTCTGAAAATCAGTATTAAACAGATACTTTAAAATTACTGAACTTGAATTAGATAAAGAATTTAGCATTACAAGTCGGGAAACATGCAAAATGTTTTCTGAATATGACAATGCTCAGGAAAGGGAAAAAAAAAAATCCTGAATTCTGGCATCCATCTCAATCCCCTTGTAAACAGCATTAGAGATTCAAACTCGCTCTATAGAATTATGTACAATGTTAATCCTGGAAAAACGGATTGTGTTCTTAAGCAGCACTGTGTACTAATAAAAACAAGCTGAACACATCTGATTTTAGCTACAAAGACAGGCAGTAAAATACTAATAGCTTCTTCAGGACAAACATGTCCTGAAGCGAGGTACTTACATGCTGTCAGCACAAAATATGAACTCAAAACAAGTGAGTTTTTCCTTCAGTTGAATAGTTTGGACTTCAGGATCAACAGATCCACTTGTAAAACCTTTCTAGTTAAAGGAAACATCCTGCAGCCACCACCTTCGCCAGGAGACCACGTGATACAGATTATAACAAGTCAACACTGGGAGAGCCAGGGTGTGTACAGCAAGCAGCTACCGAACTGGGTAATGTGTTGCTCTTCCTAACTGCACCCTTATTCCCTGCAGGCATCAAACTTACTCAGGAAATGCAAGATGGATAAAGAGGACTCTGAAATGCAAAAATCTTGAGGAAATCTCTGAACTAAGGTTCCTTCAACGGTCATCTACATGCCATGAACAATTTATCATATTGCATTCTGTAGCACTTTCTCCCCACACACTCATCAGAAAGTGAGCACCAAGGCTTGCAGACTGGCCAGAGAAGATGAAAAAAATATTAAGATACAGAAGAATATTCTGTGAACCAGTTTCTGGTATATGACTTCATGCATCGAGGTACCTACAAATCTGATGATCTAGCAATAGCAACTATAACTAACCTCTATCCCAACTATGATAATATGAGCAGTCTCTTAAATAACCCTGACTTTTATCCTTTGAAACCAAAAGCTAGTAGTTTTTAAGACAGTATCTTAGTTTCTAAAAGAGCATCAAGCCTTTCTACAAATAAAGTCCAGATCAAACAATTTACCAGCACTAAATCAGACTGATGAGGTTGGTTGGCAAGATTAATGGTTGGACTTGATCTTAGAGGACTTTTCCAACCAAGGCTATTCTGTGATTCTCTGATTATTTCCACCACTACCAATGCTATCACTAATAGCAAAAGAACTTAAGATGACAAGATGACAACCTAAGAGGAATGAAAGAAAATTACATTTTTCAGAAAGCAATATCCCTTCAGGAAGGGTCCAGGTGCAGAGAGAGAATAGTCTACTCCTGCTGTGCTACTGCTGCATGTAAGTCACCTCATTTTACTCATTTATACCTGAGAAATGATCTTTTAAGCCTCCCACCTGTTTCCTCGATGTTTTAGAAGATTTAAGTTCTAAACCTCAAACATACCACAAAAACGGTAGCTGAGATTTCTGACATACAAGATCTTTTTATGCCTCCTGTGTGAAAGGAAAATAAGCATGGAAAAGATGAGGTAATCCAAGTATTTTCTTGTGATACAACCTGTTCACTGCTGCAGATATTTGCAGTTCATTGCAATAGCTACTGGAAAAAACTACAAATTTCTGTTAACAAAGTATCGTGTTATCTGTTGGAAAAATCAGATTTCCTCTTATGTAGCATGTAGTATGTAAGAGAGTTAACAGGGAAGGCTATTCCTTACTATTGCTTAATTCTGCCCTATGTATCATCTTCACATTGCTGGTCTTTCAGTTTTCTGGAATAATTTGATTTTTTTCATCAGACCTCCTGGGAAGTAAGTGCTAAATGAGTGACAGGGACATCTGTAGGAGTAAGGAGGAGAATAATTTCTACATAGATGCTCCTGCCATACCAATAAAGCAAAAAAGGAAACTAATGGGCTGGGACTGAGAAGGCTCAGTGTTAAAAAAGAAGGGGTGCCAAGAGATGTCATATTTAGGAAAAGCTTAAACGCTCTGTGCAGATGGAATCTGATGAGTTCCTTTGATGTGGAGCAAGCTAAAACTTTGAGTTACATTCATCTTACATAAGGTTTTGAGAGGAACAGAATGGATAGAAATTGCAAAATCATTGGGTTTGGAGCTGAAAAGTAGTCAGGATTTTCTTTTCTAAAAAAATAAAGTTTGGTATTAGATAAAGTGGTATGAAACTAATACTGGAGACAGAAATAAGGAAATAGCAGGACTCTTCATAGCATCAGTAAAGCAGTATCAGTTCGGTACCAAAAGGATCAGCACCCATCCCCTGTTGACTAATTAGACTTGGTTCAACTTTGGCATTACAAAGCAAAGCATGAGCTCTGTTAATCTACCTAGGAGAGGTTGTGTTTCTATCTTTATGATTAAGAAGAGTTGGATATCAACTGCCTTATCACCTTCAATCTCTTATTAAACTGAAGAACACTGATGCCATCAGATAATTTAGGAAATGTAGAAAAGTAGTTGCAGGAAGGCAGTCAGAAGACTGTCCACAGCTGCTCCATCTTATGTGCTCTACTAGAGGGAAACATCAATAGCCAACAGCTGGTAGCAAGACTGGAAACTCATATCCAAGATCTGTGTGCATCAAATGTGATCCATACAAAACACGATTTTATTTCATCACAGAAGCAAGTACTTAGGGATGAGAACTAGGCAAGTGCAGAGTGATATCTTTCCTTCAAGTACTCTCCCATCCTCCAGTATTTTCAATGTTTACAGAATTTCACTGTATGCTTAAATTACCCGTTTCACATACGCACATCTAAACATAAAACTTTTTGTAAAAGTTTTATTTTGTCACTTTAACATTCCAGAAATTTGGAGCTGGAACAAGCACAGTGAACAAGATAACACAAGCAGAGTGTCCTTTTCAGGAGAAAGTGAAGAGATTGGCTGACAATGAATATGATTGATCTTTGGTCAAATGCGATTGGGGTAACCAACAGAAAGGATATAAGCTATTTAAATGAAAAAGCAAAACTGACTTCAACACAGAGTAGGCTGCTCATAGGAACTCCATCTACAAATGTTTCCAATTTCCACAGCCATCAAAACACTGAGATTCTGAAATAGTGTTTTAATAACAACTATGGCGGCATAAGAAACACATCCTGCCCAGCCCCCACCCCAAATGAAATTAAAAACAAAACCAAACCACATAATCCAAACTCTCAATCCTTTCAGGTAAGAATGTGACCAGGATCTGAAACCTGATGTATATGTAACAGCAGTGAGAACAGGACTTAATGTAGAATCTCTTACAGTGTTCTGAATTTTAGAAAAGCTGCTGATGCTTTATTATCCAATATTACCCAATAAAGGATAATAGGCAGCAAGACTAACATGAAATGCAATAAAATAAGAACATAAGAATAACGGTATCTCTTCTTGGCTAGAATTTTCTTGAAGTTTCCAAACGGTTTAGGGGCAGCGAGGGAGTAATACCTGCTATCATAACATAGAGCTTAAGAAAGCACAAGCATCTGCTGCTTTAATTCATGGCATTTATCCAACAATACCCCACAAACAGCAAAGAAAGAAAAAAAAAAAACCCAAAGCCTACTCTGGTTTACACATAATCAGTAGTTAAGAACACTGGATGGATACAGCTGGGCTCAAGTTTAAACTTCAAAATTATACTGGAGAAGCAGATGGTGCAAAACTAGAAAATAGGGCAAAAGAACAGAAGAGTATGACAAGGGGTAGAATTCAGCAAACAGCACAGAAGGAAAAGCAACTCATGGAATCGTGGATGTGTGCACAGGGAACAGATGGCAACACAGCACTGAGAAGCAGAGATTCTTACATATACTGAACCCAAAAAGCTGAAAAAGTTCACTTTAATTAAAAAAGAATGCCCCTTGCTTCCCTTTTCCCCATCTGCCTATGGAAAGCTCTCCTTTAGCATGACCCATTGGATCTGTCAAAGCAGGACTCTTGAGCTGATAATTTTATGTAACTACTGATTTATATTCTTTTCTCCACTTAATTTTCCTTTTCATGGTGCCTCCAAACAAACCGAGAAATAGAGCCCAGTAATAAGTTAGGATGGCCACCATCACACTGATCTTGTATTGACCTTCCATTTGTTTTCAATTCTAAACTTGTGAGGCAGGACTGCAACAGCATAGGGATGACTGAAGTTGTGTTTATGAGTTCTAGTCATGTACTACTACCATCCCTTGATTATCTATACTGGTATTTGATAAATTCCTAGGTACCATTCATGTTTTGCACATCTTGTTACAGATGGTAGTATAAATTTCAGCTGGTAGAGGAGGTTGTGGAGTATAGCATGTTAAGTATCACCACTAGTAAAGAGGTTACCTATTAAAATGTATGGATTGCAACAAAAATTTCATAAATAATTTTTGAGGAGATATTACTTGGCTTCAGTGCTTGTTGTTTTATATTAACATGACCTGAGAGACCACAATGCATTCCACATGCTATCGGTAGCTTTCATGCACTCTGATATGTAATGAGCTTGTGGCTCATTAATCACTTGAAAGACTTAGACCACAAAATTTCAAACCAGATTAGAAAGAAAGCATCTGTATTTAGCTAAGAACACTTCCTGCAGAGCCTGCAAAGCTCAGGAAGAGACTTCGTCCAGTCACTGCTGAAGTGAATTCACCAAAAATGTTGTTGAAGGTTTACCACGCATTCACAACTTGTAAAAGGCTGAACCATTCTTAAAGAAAGACAAACAATTTTATTTATTATACCAAAGAGCAGGAGTGAGCTTTTAAAGGATTAAAACGTGTAAGCTGTCTTACAGCATCTATCAGGGCTATATATAGCAGAACCCTTCTAATCTTAACGGGCCCGGTTTAAGGGGTACTTTAATTGACTAATCTGGATTACTTGCAAACGAATAGAACCATGTAAAAAACAAGCAGGAAGAAAAGTTTACAAGACTAGAGACCACATGCCCCAAAACAGGCTAAAAAAATAATTACATTTTTAAAGAATGTTTCATTTTATGAAATTGGGATGTACTGATCTTTTAAACCACTTTTGGGTAAGACAATACACGTTCTCAGCTAGAAAGCAAGGAAAGCTCCTCCTCTTGATACAAAACAAATAAAGAACACTAAGTTTTGCAAATCATTATTGGCTTTGTGCTACTCCAGCTGGACTTTTACAAAGAGAAGATTTACAATGTATTACAAGACAAATGCTCAGAAAATAATATCTTATATACATGAAAGTGCTACCATTTCCCAGAGCTTACCTATTATTTTTTAAATTCCACTAGAAAACAGTGCACAGATAAAGTGTGACAAACAGAAAAACTGGCCAAATACTGGCCATTGAACGGTAAGCTCTAACAAAGCTTTTCCCCACCCCCCAACCCCCTTTTTTTTTTTTTCTTTTGACTCATTTGTTAAAGACAAGAGAGAATGAAAAATACAAATTTTTCATACTTGAATCTTATTTTCAGTAGATGAATACATTCTTTCAAAACAAAAATCATACATGAAAATCCACCTAAAAACCTGGCTAACAAAGTATTAGGCTTTTTGATTGAACTATGAATCTTGAACACATTTTACAATGAAGAATCACTTTTTTCCTTTAATAAAGATGAATGAAAAATGTGTTTTAACTACCTACAGGAACCATGTAAGTTCAGAAGCAGGGATTTTACAAAAAATACCTTAAAAGCTCCACTTTCTCCTAATCTTACAATGATCCACCCAATCACCTAAGACCATGGAGCTAATCTGATCACGTAACCATCTTACTACTTCTTCAGAAGAGCAGTGGATATATAGATATGGACTTGATGTGCTGAATTACAAAGAGAGACCAATGTCGATTCCAAATTCTAAATAATACTCAGCTGGTAACTCACATGAAAAAAAGACTACCGTACTAGTTAAAATTATAAATTTTTTTTTTGTATGTCAGGTGGATCCTTGAGAAACAAAAAATATTTAATCCACAGAATTATTTTCTATCCATTTTTAACCAAATATATTTTCATATTTTAATGTATTTCTTTGGCTTTTTTTCTTATTTTTAAATACTTAAATGCAGTCAAGCTATAACACAGTTAGGAGAGCCTACTGGCACCTCAGACCTTTTCAGAACAGCAAAGTCAAACCTTCCAGAAATTCTCAGTGTAGAGATAACACTATTATTATGTCATCCTCATAACACATAAGAATGTTTCAGATGACCTTTTAATTTGAAAGGACATAACAATGGAAACGTCAATGTGAAATAAGGGGAGAACCCTTCAAGAGCTGTGCAACTCTGGACAGTCCCATACTTCCCCCTTGCTGCTCTTCTCTTCACTACATTCCCTTCAATCATGGAGACTTTCACGTTGCCGTATTCCCCCTACAGCATGATCAGAATTCTGACCATGTCTGAATCCCCATTCCCAAGAGACACACATATATTTAAATTGCCTAGTACACGTACAATCCAATAGGTGACTCAGCATTTTACAACAATAGCTCGTAGGTAAGTTGCAAGATAAAGCAGGGACCCTACAAGGAGAAAGCAGAAGTCAACGAACTATAATTGTAGTAGTAGAAGTGGTGCCAGATGCACGAGACACTTCTGTGAACAGGAGAACAGATACCTTCATGTTCCCTATTTGGCTTTTAGTTATCTCAAATAGTCCTGGTCAAGTTGCTGAAATTTCATTCAGTTTAGTAGGAAAATTTTGTAAGCCAGCTCCCAAATTTACAGAACACTGCTAAAAACTAACTGAATGTCCAGAAGGATATTTTTAGGAATGAGATTACATCTGTTTTCATCTGATCCTATAACCAAGGAACATTTTGGAGATTTAAGGAGAAAAAAGTCAGCCAGCAGTTATGTAATTTAAGCTCAAATATAATAAAAGCAGTATCATTCAGCCATATTAGCCTACCCCAGGTCCAGTAACTAGTGCCCGATAAACCATGTTGTCTAACTGGTTTTGAAGAGACAGATACGGAAAATTCAATCCTTTCCATGATCGGGGATTTCCTAAGAGTAATTTTTCTACAGTCTACTCAGGCTTTTCTGCGAGAGAACTGCTTGTAAAAATCCTCTTTTCCCAAAAATCTGGGGAGAAAGACAAATGAAGAATTTGTGATGAAGCTAATGTGGTGGGATATAAAACAATAAATTAGCATTCCCCACCATATCTGTGATCATGCAAACTGTCATATACTATTACAGGGAGCAAAGCGAGATGGTCCCAAGTGTCTTCCAAATGTTCCTATCATACTCAATCTATTTACCCAGTTATAATGAGCCCTGATGGATGTCTAGAATCTCCTTGATCTGTCCTAGCTGTCAGTATCTTTTACAAAATCCTGCTGGATTTATAAATATAAATAAAATACATATGTAATACAAGCAGTTATAACTGATGCTCTTAATCTTTACAAAGACATTTGAGAAACTCCAATGATGAACAATAATTTTAGGAACTCTTCCTTTTAATACTTGTTAACCTTTTTTTAAATGGCATAAACAAACTGGAGATAATTTTATATATATATATATATACACACACTTTTTTTTTAAGAAATTCCAACTTAAAAGAATCAAGTGAGGGGAAAATATGACCATGCACAGCTATAATTTAGGAAATCTGAAGATGATAAAAGAACATATGCACTTTTAATCGAGTACATCCCAATCACATGGATGATGTTTCCTATTTGGAAAGTCAAGTCTCAGACAGACTGCTTTCCTATGATATTAAACAAACAGTAACCTTTAAGGAAATATTCTCTTTACTAATCTCCAAGATATGAACAGCGAGTATCTGATCCAACTTACCTCCCACACCAGACCTGAAAAAAGCTGACAGCTGGAGTTCCATTCACTCTCTTTTATGAGGAGTAAGGAAAAGGCAAGCAGAGATGTCAAACAAAGTTAGACATCAGTAACCTGAGCTCTCTGAGGTGCATTGGCCATGTGTCAATTCATAATTTACCTCCAAACTATAATGGACCTCAATCTCCAAGTTACACTTTGCCTTCACAGTATACTTCAAGGGTAGAATAAGCCTTTACATGCTTCCAATACCTTCACTCCAAATAGAGATTTTATGCACTATTTCAGAAAAAGATGATCATAGAGACTAAACATCTTTTAAAAACCCCGAAAATAAATGAAACCCTTTCTTTGAATAACATGTCAGATGTCTGCTCAGAATCTAGGATAATTCAAGTAACATCTCCCACATGCATCCTCTCAAATGGGCCCTATAAAATTTTGAGAATTGCACTCTCACTACAGCTCAACTGCATGCAGTCTTATTCTCAGTGTCTCAGTAATCATGAAGGAATGAGTACAGCTCTAGGTTTGAAGTCTACAAGTGACACTCACTGAGAAACTTGCAAGAGGCAGCATATGTTGCTTTGGGAAATCTCTGTGCAATGACTCAAAATCCTATCAGTCAGTCAAGCACCTCAATACGTGTTTCAAGAAAATAAGTTATCTACTTGGACAAGTGGTAATGGAAGCAAGTTGTTATTTCCAATGCAGAAGGAGCAGGAGCCATCCAAAATGCTTAGTTCTCTTATTCTAAAAGGAAAAGAGAGCTCTGAGGGATTGGACCATCTACCATACGAGGAGAGGCTGAGAGAGCTGGGTCTGTTTAGCTTGGAGAAGAGAAGGCTGAGGGGGGATCTTATTAATGCTTATAGATATCTTAAGGGCGGGTGTCAGGAAGATGGGGCCAAACTCTTCTCGGTGGTGGCCAGTGACAGAACAAGGGGCAATGGGCACAAACTGGAACACAGGAGGTTCAATCTTAACACGAGAAAACACTTCTTTACCGTGAGGGTGACAGAGCACTGGCACAGGCTGCCCAGAGAGGTTGTTGAGTCTCCATCTCTGGAGACATTTAACACCCGTCTGGACATGTTCCTGTGTGATCTACTCTAGGATCCTGCTCTAGCAGAGGGGTTGGACTAGATGATTTATGGAGGTCCCTTCCAATCCCTATCATTCTGTGATTCTGTGACTTTTAGAGTACAAAGTTCGTTTTAAAGCCTGAATCCCAGAAAGAGAGGACTGAAAAATTGCTGCTTATGCATTCAGTCTGGATACATTTTTTGGCAAGAGAAAACTAAAAAAAAAAGTTTTTTATGTCCTGGGATATATTCTAACAGAGAAACATTTTTTCTGCTACTAGGAACCACATCTCAACATATGTTCCTGGCAGAGGAATTAGCGACCATGAATGTCCCCTTTGAACACAAAAGTGGCAAGATGCTCTGGACAACTCATGGACAAATAAAAGCACAAGTTTAATTTCTCAGTAAGGTGAGGGATCCCTACTGCAGGGAGCAAGAAGGTGCAGCAATT
This sequence comes from Podargus strigoides, assembly GCA_028020825.1. Taxonomy (NCBI): domain Eukaryota; kingdom Metazoa; phylum Chordata; class Aves; order Caprimulgiformes; family Podargidae; genus Podargus; species Podargus strigoides. Next base: position 13,615,617 of record CM051628.1, on the reverse strand, counting down.
TGACCCACCTGTTACAACACTGAAGAGCTAAGGAGAAGATAGGCCAATTGTGTGTCAACAGAAATATTTGACAACTCTGACACAAAACCAAAACAAATATCCCAGAACAGTGCTGACCTTACTATTCTTTCAAAAAAGAAGTCTCAGAGCAAAGACTCCTAGAAAATGAATCCTGGAACAGAGCAATCTACAGATTCAACATGTGAACAGGATGCACACCCTGTCAAGACAGTACTGGCACTGACAACACAGGCTGGCTGCAGGGATTTGACCGTGAACTAGACTCAAACAAATCAGTTGGCCTTATTACTGACAGAGCTCCTGGGTCAGCGGAGATATATGATGTTGACGCATGTGAAGGGGGAGGGAAAAAGAATGTGAAAGCTAACGTTTCTAAGACTTGGAGAGGATAGGATAAGGGAAACATGACAGAAGAGAAGAAATAGAGAATGAAAAGTATGCTGCAATCATGTACCTGCTCGATGTCCAGTCCTGATGAGCACCTACACTTACCCTTTGCCAGTACTGTTAAAGGAAAGGTTTAAGCAGACAATTCACTGCAAGGAAGATTTAGTGACATGCCATCCAATTTAGGAACATCGGAGAAAGCTGTTATCACCGCAGTGCATAATAAGACATCCAAAATGTCTTATTGTATATATGAACAATGATGTATGGGTTTACAGACTCAAAGGAAGCATATGATATTAGACTACCAAATTTTTAAATAGACAAAGGCATTTGAAATGTGCTGTAGAAACAGAAGAGGACAAATATGTGTATTGTGATGAGGCAGTATTATTTTGCTTCTGCAAAACACACAAGGATGGTTAATCAGCATCAGCTGCAGTCCAATCTGGACCAAAAGAAACTGCTGAACAAACAGAAATACCAGCTCTGTTTTACACTGAGGAACAAAAACCTGATGGTCTTAGGTCATCTGGATCAACACAACAGAGAAGGAATTAGTCTTTTATCCTCCTACCACTAAGGAAAATAGAATCACCATATTAAAGGTGAAGACAATTGTAAAATATAAAAGTAACAACGTGGTATTTCTATCAAGTAGAGTATTTCTATCTAGAATGTATAAGGCAACCCTTACCTTCTGGACGGTACTGAGCTACAATAGTTACTGCTTGGCCTGCATTCTTCAGAGCTGCTGCTGCCTGTTCATGGGTTGCTGCTTTTAGATCTACTCCATTTACCTACAAGTAATACAAAAAAGCTCTTTATCAAAATAAAGGTTTGTGCTTATCAAAATAAAGGTTTGTGCTTATCATCACAGAATACAGTTTCCATGCCATGTGAGCTTTCCCTGTTTCCAACATTACAAGCTAGTTAATACAAAGATTACTGATCCTTACTGAAGACCTAAATCCTCTCTCACAGATACCCCTCCGTTAAGAATTACTGTAATTGTCATAGTAAATCACCTAATGAATTTGTATTCACTAGGTCAATCTTCTTCTTAAGACCTTTTTCTTTCTTTTTAAGGAGACACAGAGAACGTTACTTTCTGTGATAGCTCACCTCACCTATCTACAATAGGGCTTCAGGGACCTCCTTAGCCAAAGTATGCCTATAGACCGTTATGTTTAACATCCAGGGGGAGATGACACTCTCCATGAAATTGTCTAGCCTTGTTTTTAATGCAGTAGAATTTAAAATAGTGTCAGAAAAAAACTGAAGCAGAAATGTGTGTCACATTTTAGACCAGAAGTATTTTTCATCGTTCAAACTACAATAAAGGTGCACTTTAATATCAGCATTTTAATAACAGCAGAGCAAAAACTATTTTTTCCTCTTAACTATCAAATTATACTGTAATTGTCTAAGGAGATGATTCTCCATAAATTAAGACATTTCACAAAGAAGCACATTAAATCTTTATGACCTTCAGTACTAATATAGAAAAAGCCCTCACACAGGTATGTGATGGATCTGTTTAAGACTAATGGGAAGTTTGGTAGTTACCCCAGGAAGTAAAGCACCCAATTTTAGACACTACTCCCAGATGGAGACAACTGAAGCCTGCATCCTTTCAATTTACACACACACACACACACACACACACGCACTCCCACAACCCCCCCAGTGACCAGACTACAATAAGTTAATGCTTTCACTGAAAAAAAAAAAGTCCCTTAGATAGGAAAGTGCTATTTTAATTAGGTCACAGATGAGAAACTGACGCTGACTTAAGTCCTCAAAAACTGGAACTATATTTGCATCTGTTCCATTGTCTCAAATTTAGCTCAGTTAATTATACTCTTTGCATACAGATCATATTAACTGGTTTTTATATCCAGGGAGAGGAAAACTTTTGTTTTTGTTTAAATAAAAGAAGCAAGGAATCCTACAGAAATTATACGATCTCCTTTCCTAAGCTCTCCACTCAGGTCAGCTGGCCCTCCTGCAAGTATGAAAGAGATGAAAATTCCTTCTCCATCTTCTCCTCCAACAATGTTGAAACCAAGACCTGTTGATCCTCGATGCAGGACAACCTTTCTAGGCTCCCTGAAAGAAAGGAATACAACATCTTGATCATTAGGCATGAGTAAAACAAACAATGAGAAAAGCTAAGTTTTCTGAGAGTAGTGTTGAAAATTTAGGTATGAGAAGTAACACAATTCTTAAGGTGACAATGTCATGTGTCCCACCTCCCCTTCCCTGATCCTCCACCCTCGAATCTTAGACTTTCAAATAATAACTTCTACTATTTGTATGCTTTCAATTCTGCTTGTTGTTAGGTGAACTGAAGAATTCATCAGTATGTATGTATTCTAAATTCCTATTATGTTACAATCCTATTCAGCACTAAATGTCGTTACTTAACACTTTCCATATTGTTCAAAAGCCTCAGTGTAGCTCACAGTCTTATTCTACCCAATGGTAATATCAAGCAACAAAATACTATTTTCCCTTTCTGAAACTGAAATAACAAATTCTAGAGGAAATACCAATACTGAAATATATGTCCTTATTGCTTTACTTTCACTCCAGTTGGTCAAGCCATAAATATAGCAAAGAACAATTCAAGAAGTATGCATAAGCCCTAAGTAATCAGAATTTATGGCATTCTCAAATACATTTGCAATTTATTTGCAGCAACTGCAATTGAAAAAGTTAAATCTAAACCAAGTTTTGCATTATTTTTGCAGGATCCCCTCCTGCCTTGCACATGGAGAGGAAAGAAGAAATACTGATCAATTTAAGATAACACCAGTCAACTTCTAATGCAGAAACACTCCTTTCAAAAATCCACTAACCTTCTACTTGACCCGGTACAAGAAAAGCATAAATGATTTCAGGGACAGACATTTCTAATAAAGCAGAGCAGCTGTGCACTGCATTTGAAAAATCACTAGAGAGCACTAAAGAACAATTAATGGATATTCTTAAGTATTTGGAGACATTAATTATTAATTTATAGGATAAACTAAGAAGCTGCATTTTTCCAAAACAAACAAAAAATATCACCTAGTCTGATCTTTAAACATCACTCCATTTTTTTACTAGCTCTTAAATCAACTAGGTGTCAAATTCTTAAATTTCATCTCCTATTAACTATTATATTCATCTATCCAGAGTATTATTTTATTACAAATAAATGACATTGTGAAAACCTGTGTATATTGCTCTGGATCACATTAATACATTAACAAAAATGCTGCAATTAGAGAACACAAATACACAGTATCTTTTAAAATATTACTCAAAATTTCTAAACCTCTTTTTGGGATGGAGGGAGAGAAAGATGGGAAAGTAATTTAAAGAAAATCACCTAAAGCCTTCTCTGAATAGCCCTTGTGTTTCAGAAGAAATCTAAAAGCCTCCCTTTACAGTAACTTTAAAGGAAAGCTATAAAACCATAAGTTCAGCAATGTTACCATCAGGACAGAATCACTTTGGCTTGTATGTTCACCCAACTCTAAGTTAAAAACAGCTACAAACACATATCCAAGGCTTTCCTACATTCTAATGCACTGAAATTCATTTTCCAACTTATTGTACCACTTATGTTTCAACCCTGGGTACACCCTGCCTCAGAACCTGAGTGACATTATCCATCTCAGATGGTGTGACACAGAATTCAGCAACAACATACTGAAAATACAGTTTAACAAACCTGTATTTACAGAACAGAAGGGTAATAAAATTAGAGAAGCTTCCCTTTTATCAGGGATGATGAACAAAAGATTAATGCAATCTAGTGAATCAGTGAAGGAATTAATAGTCTGTTAATGGGAAAGGATTAAGGGCTCTCTATCCTTTCTGGATTTACTAATTCATCAAAACAAGCCCTAGTTTGTGAAGAAAAAAACAAAACAAAACAAAACAAAACACAAAAAAACCCACACAACCCAAAAAAACCCAACACAACCAAAAACCAATCAACCATTGCTGGCTTTAAAATAAGAAAAAATCTCTAGTCTGCTCATACCATCATCCTAAAAAGTTCAGTCAACTCAGGGAGCATTTTGGCAGGGCATTCAGATTTTAATACTGGACTGATAAACCATATGTATATATGTATGTGTATATACTTTTTTGTGTATATATATATAAAAATATGTCTAGTTTTTTCTTTATAGCAATGTTTACAAGCATTAAGAAACTAATGATTTGCATTTATTTGTTGAAATGAAATAGAGCATTCACTAGTATTTTGCCCACAAACACATCTTATGAGCTTCCCTGGTTAACTAATTTGACATGTAGCTTTGGTTATTCATTACCTCGTAATCTCATCATCTCCAAGCATTCCCTTGGGAATTGGTGAATATCGCCCTGGTGATGCTGGGGGCAAGGACTGTCCCAAGTAGGCAGATGGAGTGATATGGTTATCCACTGGCTGAGAATAAGCTTCAAAGAGGGAAAAAACAATAAATAAGCTTTAAGGTAATAAGGAAAAAGAGCTGGAGGAACTGAAACAAAGTATTTTAAGAAGTGACCTCTTTAAAAACAAAATATAACTGTTCGAATGATACATTATAGGCATCATAGTTCTAAAATACTGTGTCACATCTATACACTCCCCAGTCTCCTCACACGTTAAGTCAGTAAGCAAATTTTTCAGTTTGATTGTGTCTCAAAAAAAAATTTTAGAAACAGACACTGTGGATAGCTGAAGCCCATGAGGACAGTCTGGAGATTTATCTTCAACTTGACTGAAGTCAATTAAGAATTTCAGTTTCTTAAAATTCACTAAATCAGAACAACAGTGAAAAATACAACATTTTAATGTCTTACTTCTTCCAAACTGTGAAGCTGCCTACCTCTTTCTTTTCAATGCTTTGACGCAGAACACCTGAGCACCTCCAGAATACTCCAGGCCATTCTGGTTACAAGGTCAGAACAGGGAGGGATGTTACATTTCTTAGACAATGAACAAAACCATCTTTACTAGCACAGGTGCTGGTAGTGATGCTACTGTGTGCTCCGCCAACAGCACACAGCAAGAAACAAAGGAAAGATTATTCTACCTCCTACTCTTCAAGGTAAGAGGCATCAATTTACTCAGAGGAATAAAAAAGCTAGTGCAAAAAACTGCAACTGTACTGCAAGGGTCAGTTGCCTTATTCACTGGTTCATTGATTAAAACCAGAAGGAGAATTAAAAGGATCTAGTCTAACCTCTTGCATAACAGGCCATGAATCCTGTGCATGAAGTGCATAGGTTTTATCTGGACCACAACACACACACTAGAAAAATTTAGCATCTTAATGATTTCAATTGACGGAAAACCCCAAGAGACTTGTTCCAATAAATAATTCTAAGGGTGTGCTACATTGCCAACACAGGCACACCAACCTTAAGTGTCCATGCAGCTGGCGTAGCCATACCCACTATCTCCTATTACAAAGCACGTTCTACAATTGAAAACCTTTTTCCTGGTGTAGGTGCTTCAAGCTTTGAGGGTTAAACATGGAGGGTGGAGACACTTAACAAACACAGCATTATGAAAGTTGCCAGACTCTCTTTGCTCTTATTTGCTCACTTGGTGTACCTCATGTGGTGACTGACCTTTAACGATTTACACTAAAACCAAGGCTTTTTAATTGAATAGATATGAAACAGATTGCACAATTGACCTATATATTCTCCTTTTTTTTGTTTTTCTTTTTAAACCACTGGCAGAACATTTGGATCACATACAAACTTCATCAAGGGTATTTTTAATTGAGAGATTTACTAAATAGCGAGCTTTCAAACCACCTAATCTGCACTGGATTGATTGTGTGTTGTTCTAGATTCCTCTTAAACCTGTGTGCAGTAAATTCTACACATGGAGAATGTTTCCCCATCAACCTTGAGTGATCAATGATCTAATAAAAGAGGTACTGAGCCAGACAGGGAACCACCTATCATGCCTTAATGCCTGGTATATAGCATCTGGTATCATATCTGGTTAGACAGATTGCTTCTTATTCTTTAAAGCCTTGTCACAGTACTAAGAGTTCTTTCTATTTTCTAGAATGAGTTTTCACAAGAACTAAAATCCACTATTAACAGCTTAGTTTAAAAGCACTATCTGATAAAATATTTACGTGTATTATTCAGACACACCAGCTCTCGTGAGTTGCACACTCTAGTCTGGGACTGTGCAGAACTTTTGGAAATAGCAATTCTGGATTCCCAAGTGGTTTCAGCAAAAATCAGAATCCGACTGATCAACAAAAGCATCCATATTTGAGAATTCAAATATGGCGTTGTTCAAGACGACTCCTAAAACCATTTTTTTAGAACACATGTACATTGCATCTTCATCCTTCTGCTCCCTGCATGGATTCAAAGTCTACAGATCCCACTACTCAACTCTTCGTCTGCCCTGGCACAATATGTAGCTTCTGTGCACTGCTAACAGTTTTGGACACTTAACTGTCATTTTCAAAACTCATTTTTTGGACACACTGGATTTTGGCAAGGGACTTCACAATAATTACCAAACCCTACAGCAACATTTACTTTCTGTTGAAAACCAGAAAATATTATACGTATTTTAATACAGAAGTGTATTACCACATCACTGTACTCTTTTTGGTTAAAGCAAGTGATACTTTAAAAACTAACTACTGTACATAAATATGGTTGTGTTTTTCCTCAGAAAATTTTACAGATGAAGTACAAAAAAATTGGAATGTAGACTTTATGAGCTCTTTTCCAACTAGTGGAAAATGAAATTTGATTTTAAAACTCCCTTAACAACTGTAGCACAGTATAGCAATCCTGTACATTCAGGTCATGCACTACATCATCTCATTTCACAAAATGAATTTACGATTGCTTTTAACAAGTCAGTGGCAGCTATAAAGATGCATATTTTATAGGAAGTAATGAGATTTTTCATAACAAATTCTACGTTCATTGACTTACAGTGCTTTTCATTTGACTGTTTTTAAGGCTGCTAAAGCTTTTAACTGCATCATGTTCAGGAACATGGTACCACTTAATACCATCACATATTCTTATTTTTTAAATTTTGTGTCTTTTCACCATGTAACTAAAACTCAGCTATCACCTAATACAACAGTTGATTATTTCAGATCTGTGAACTGTTCCACAGGCTATGTCATTTATCATGTTTTACATCTGGTACTTGCTTAGAAAACTCAGGTCCTTTTTCAAGGCTGGTATTCTCAGCACTGAGGAAGCAAACCTACAAAGCATAAAAAGGCTTTCTATGGAGTTCCTGCAAAAAAACGTGCCTGTGCCTTTCCTGAAACTGTTTTAGCTAGAGATTATACCTGAAGAATATTAATGCGAAACATGACAGAAATAAAAGGCAAGCCATCACTTCCTGAATCCTAAATCAGGTCTAAACTTCTAAGTAAATATTATTACTGATGTAACTGATAAAGGAACTGTGTTTGGGATGAATAGAAAAATACATGCATAAAACTTGCTTTGACAGGAAATGTCAAAGACTGCTAAGGAGAAATTCCATTTCCAAATCCACTCACGCCTCCCTTGACATAAGACAGTTCTACACAAAAAGAAAATGGAAGATTTCCTATTATTTCCTTATTATTTGCAAACTGAACACACCAATCACAAGTACAATCTCCAAAATAGAAATAAAAATAAAACTTTACTGTAATTTCTTCTCTTCCCATATTTATGCTATTTAAGGAACAATAAGGCATTTATGTCTCTAGTGAGGAAACTGATCATTCCCTACCTTGCAGTATTTTATTTCTCAATGCAGAGTAGAAATACCATAGCAATGCACACACTCAAAGGACAAATACTTTTGAATTGACTAGGAGTCAAAAATGCATAATTAGGAATGTCTTCAAAGGAAGCTTGTATAGGAAGGAAGTCCTCTGTCTCTCAAAAATGTTGTAGACACTTTCCTTACTCTGACATTCTACCATATGCACTGTACAGGTAATCTTGGTGTTTTTAAAAAGCAAGTCCTAGACCTTCTCAGTAACATTTCAACTGAATAACTTCAAAAGCATTTATACCAACAAGTTACCAAACATTTATTCCAGCACCTATTTAATGACCAATATTTATACATAGATTATATATAGCTTACATTCCCTGCTGACATATGACCTACTACTGATGACTAATAGCTATAATTATTGAACACGCAAACCAGTTTAGCTGCCAATGGTGCTAGCCAGCTGGGTGGCATTGGTCCACAGGGCCATCCCACCTACAGTGCTGCTCTTCCTCTGCATACAATGAACATAGTTTTTTTTTGGTTTAATTTCCATGTTTCCTGTACTGGTAGTCCCTCATCTTTCAGTGTCTCAGAGCCTGGATGCCACACAGGAGAAGAGTACTCAAATGGCAAATTGCTCAGAAAGAACAATCTTTCCTAATTGCATTCTTCTCGAGTCAGAAAATGGAGATCACTGTAAGTAACTGTTTAAAATAGCAATCCACACCTCAAGGGTTAAAAGAAAAATATCTCATAAGTGATAGAAATAGGCATAGCAATCAACTATTCCAGACTGCCAAGGGCTGTGGTCAAGCTTTCATTGCTCACAGGACCAGTCTCTAGAGCTATAGCACATAACTATGAGCTATTTTTTCCACATTCATTCCCTGCTAAATGCTCTGGTCTCAGACAGCCCCAACTCCTCTTTAACAAGATTTTCAACATTAATTTCCCCCATGGGCAGCCGGAAGCCATTCACTCACTCTGATAAATATCAAATGATGGAGGTCAACTTTCAGCCCCAGGTGCACAAAGAATTATGTTGGCAGGATCTGTACTCTTCTCAATAAAAACTGCCATAAATCAGAACCTCAGAAACCTCTTGATCAAATGTCCCTCAATACAAAGACACTAACTCCAAAGAAATATCAAATAATTTATTATCTGTATAGATGCTAACTTACTTTGTCCCATCTTCTTTGCCATCAGACTATCTGACAAGACCATACTACTGGTTCTCAAACCATTTTTCAGTATCCTTAGCTCTGCATTTTAAAGCCCTAACACCAGGGAAAGTGAGGCAGCCCTATAACTAAACTAGACAGGTTCCACAGGGTAAATCTTAAAGACAACTAAATTCTGAATTTGGCATTTTGTGCACTTTTGAACAAACTACCACATTCACAAAAGTTAGTATAATGAAGAAACTATTGCATGATCTGCAGACAGTACAGATACCAAGCCAGTAAGAAATGTGCACTGTGCTTTTAGAGGTTTCTGAGAAAATGAGTGCTTAAAAAAACCCACACACAAATAAATAAATAAAAACATAATTTATTTTTTTAAAAAAAATGTGGATTTCTGGGCAGTGAGCAGTCTACATATATACTCTAGTAGTAGACAGGGTTTCTACCTTAACATCATTTGTAATGGGCATGTCCATATGCAGCCTCTGTGTGAATTTAAGAGATTTGGTAGTGAAAAATAGTATGTATTACTTCTCCTTTGTGATGGGCCTGAACTCCTAAGAACCTGGATAAGAGGATTCTGATGGACAGAAACACAAAGGAAGATTGCAAATACATATCTCAAAACAGCTGCAGGTGAGTAGGTAAAGAAGGGAGAATCACAATGTTTCACTCGCAATCCAGGTGATTCAAAACAATACCTCTTTAACATCTGTCATCTGGGAAAAGCTCTCCAGAGCCCTTAACCTGAACCTCCTGAGCCAGGCACTGCTCTGCCAAATGCAGCATCACTTTTGGAGGTCTCATGTGATATGAGAATGTAGATGCAAACAAACCTTGAATGGTGGCCCTGAAAATATCAGCTTCTAAAATAGCACGTACCCGAGCCACCATTATTTGGTATTAATTCTATCTAACTGAGCAGCTCCTTACAGCAAGTGGAGACTTTCTAGTTGCAAAGTCATAGTACTCCTTTATAAAGAAGCAATAGCCTCTGAGGTGACTGGTATCTCCCTTTGAAAATTCCATTGTAAATGTGAAAATACTGAGGAGTCCTGAAAAGCTTTTCTTCTGCCCTGTATTAGAAAAATAGCATCTAGCATCTTAGTCAGATGCAGTTGTTTGATAACTGAAAGGTTTAGGAAAAGGCTAAACCGATATCCTTGAATTAAGTCATTAAAGACCTCAGGCAAGACCTTTGGATCTATTTTATGTGCAAAATTCAGGCAACAGATCCAGAGTCTCCATGCCAGCTACAGTAACAGCCAGCTGCACTTGGATCCACAGACAAGAATATGGAGCCTCGGGTAGGAAAGGCTTTCCTGTTATAAGGAAAAGAAACAGACTGAACATTCAAAGGACCCGTATTTCTACCCAGAATGAGGCACGTGTTCTCCTTGTACTCATCAGCAAGTGATCAGAAACACAGAGTCACTAGGACTAGGCCATGTCAGTCACAAAAACACACTAAGAGCCCCATTGTTGCTGTGTTTTCAGTATGTTATTCTGTTTAGCATTTATTTTTCCTGATTAATCAACTTCCTTACATCTGATTTTTACACTGTATAATTTTAAAACTCTTGAAGCTATTAAAATACTTTAAATGGTGTATGCTAAAACCTTAAAGGGAAAAATAATTAAATCGCAAGGATAAGCTGAACTTACAGTTTGTGATGTCAGGAGGGGCATAACTATCATTCATGAACATGCTGGTGGGTTTTGCAACTTTCAGATAAACAAAGTCAGATGTGTTTTTTAAGGCAGTTACTGCTTCTTCATGAGTAACTTCTTCTAAGCAAACACTGTTCACCTAAAGATAAAAAAATAAACAAATTCTCAACACAGAAAAATGTACATTTTCCCAAGACACTCACTGAAAGCTGTCAGAGCACTTTGACATTTAGAGTTTTAATTAGGATTCATGTGCCAGAGACGTAATTGGTTATATAAAAGTTATATAAAAGATGCTTTGCAATGCTGTGAAATGTAAGACAGACGAGTCTTTCCTCAAAAGATTATAATAAGCTATATTGACTGTAACATCGTAAAGAAGACACACATGACTTTGGAAAACTAACAGGACAAATATGACACTCAAAATGCCGTAAGCATGCACAATCTCAGCATTGATACAGGGTTCTTTATCTAAAGGGATAATCTCAGGATTCTTTAAGTAGCTTCAGTTTTCCCAGCTCTGTACTTGTAAGTGGCAAACTTCGCCAAAAAGTCTTTTTACAGATGGGAAACTCTGCACTAAACATTTAGAGTCAGTTTCTCACTGTTCAAAGAGCAATAGAGAACACAGTCTGGGTAGAGATGTTGAATTTACAATACAGAAATTCATTCAGAAAATCCTGGCTTTGGCTCTTGTTTTTCTAGCTGGGCAACTAAGTTTCCGGATGGAATTTTAAAAAGTTCAAAGTGCATAGAAAATTCAACTTTGAAGTAATTTAAGTTTAAAAAGAAAGCCATTCAAAAGCATTACAAACACTGAAATCCAGTACAAGCAGCCATTTCACTGACCAGCCACCAGCACATGGAGTTCCTTTCCATTCTTGTTTTTTGAGAAGAGAAACAATCCCATTGTATGCTAGTTTACATTCCCATCACTCAGATCCCAGAAAAATAATAGCAGGCATCAGGAATAAACATGCTGATTAATACAGGTATTATATGAAACATTGTGCTGAGGAACAGATTTCAGATTTCCCAATGAGATGGTGTTGAACACTGCAGATTTAATTTTTTATCATTGATTTCCTGGCAATATCATTTTTTCCCAGATGTCCATGAAGTAACACTCTACCAGCAGGCAGCTTAACCACTAATTGTATCATGCCCTTACTGGGCCTAAAAGTGAATGACCATTAAAGGAAAATGCCACTTACAGCTAAAAGTTTGTCCCCAATCTGAAGTTTGCCATCTTTATGTGCTGCCCCACCTTCAATGATTTTGGTTACATAGATGCTGTTGTCCCCAGGTATATGCTGATTTCCTACACCACCAGCAATACTGAAACCAAGACCTGCTTGAAGATAAAGTCATTACTCAAGAAACCTTTTAGCATTCATTAGATTCAAATTATTATATAAATAATAATGCTAACTGTATCATACACACACACACACACACATACATATATATATATATAAATATTAAGCTCTGGTTGAAGCAATACTGGATGCCTTTCCAAGTGATCTCCATAATTTTCCAGAAAGTTATGGAAAAGACATAACATTTACAGAACTTCTAAAAATCAAAAGCTAAAAGATTTACTTCATGCCTTGTGAAAGACGCCCACAGCAAAGCTATAGCATCACCACTTATATTTAAAGAACCACTGTCCAACATTTCCCCACACAGAAATAAAGTAATATTTTCTCTAGATGTCTTGCAAAGATCTTTCTAGGTAATTCAATTAAATATTGTACTCACATTTGTAATGTACTTAAAAATTACTAAATACTACCAGAACACATTTTGATCATTTGAAAGAAAAATATGCATTCTACAAGAACAGTTTCAAGACACAAGGATGAAAATTCAGAAGCATTTGAGATGCCATTATCTTTTTTTTCATTATTCTGCATTTCCTAGAACTTCATATGCAAAATATTATTTTATTTCAAAAAATAAATGCAGAAATCCATCATCAACTCTATCCCTCTTGTGAAACAGAAGTTTTATACTTCCTACGTACCTTTAGGGCCTTTTACAAGTTTGATTTCCACTATTTTTTCTGTGACTGGTTTTCTTCTTTTGACATACAATCGTACAATTGATCCCGCTTCTTTCAATGCTTCAACTGCTTTGCTGTGTGTCACATCACGAACATCCACCTCATTTACTCGTAGAATACAATCGTTAACCCTAGAGACAGCAACATGCATATTCAGTTGTTGCATTATAGCAGAGTGGAGGAGCCTAATATTTTATCTACAAGATGCTAACATACTTGTTAACACATTAAGACAGATTTTTCTACAAAATTATATTGATTCAAGACGATGCTCTAAAATTACTTATTAGTGCTTAAAAATAAAGCAAAGAGCACTGGAAAATATTTAAAGGGAACATTTTGATCACAGCTGAAGAGGATACCATCTTATGCGTCTCATTTAAACAGAGCTTCATACAAACTACCTTGTGATTAGGGCTATAAGAAAGAATTAAAAAATCCAGAAACTTGGAGGCACACAATGAGAACACACTAGTTTTAAGCCATGATATGAACAAGTCAACCTCCATCCCTGCTCTTCACAAGCTGTTTAAGTGCTGGCCTTCCACACCATTTAACATGTTGCTGTAGTAACACTGAGCTCTCATTACACTAAGTACAATGCCTGACCCACCTGTCACTATGTTCTGCCAGATGTACCTCTGACAATGGCCAACAATATAAAACGAAGCCTTGAAATAAGCTTCTTAGGACTGAAAACCATAAGGCATCAGGCATTTGCACCAAAAGTGATAGGATAAGTTCTTGACAATACAAGAGGAAAAAACCTGGTCCTACAATCGGATGTGTTTATTTTCCATACAGACATACAGGAGTATACTTAAAGACTGTTCAGGATTAGAAAAATAATTCATTAATACAATTTGTTATTAACTTCTAATAGTACTCTTCAAAGGAAGCTGCATGTATCATTTGCTATCATTTAATAATATGCCAACACCTCCTCACTAGTAGTGGTATCAGTCCATGATTAAATAAGAAAATGTGGTATGCTGGACGAGTACTCTATTAACAAAAAATACAGCTTTTGTATTTTTAATTATTTACAAAATACTTCTGTAAGAAAATCTTATTTAAAATGTCATGTAGCATTATAGAACTAATAAAAGTAACAGAAAGTGTTCTATCCACTGTTTGAAAATATAATAACAAACATTTAGCAACCCAACACAGAAAGTCACCATACCGTAATCTTCCATCCTGTGCAGCTGCACCCCCGGCTATAATTTTTGTAATGAAAATACTTGAATCATCCCCAATATGTGGGTTGTCTGTACCACCTGCAATGCTAAAGCCAAGTCCTGAATTTCCCTAAAGGTAGAGGGGAAAAAAAATTTACGCATTTCTTTTTTGGGGAAAACATATTCTACTACATCTATTTGATTCAATATAGAAACAAATCTATATAATTTTCACTGGAAAAAAAATTAAAAGGCACTTTACACTGTATACTGCATATAACCATACGTAAGATGTAATTATACCTATGTTCATAGAAGAAGAACATAAGTCATTGTGTAACTGTAAGAGATACAGTTCCAACCTCACAGCTTTCTCATTAAAGTGAACTTGCTAAACTAGATAAAAACTTCCCTGTCTAGTGAGCTAGATCTTTGAGATTATTCACACAAATATCTGCTCCTCATTAAATTATTAGTGACAAATCATTTTTCCCACAGAAGTCCCCACGTAATTTGTGTCACATACGTAATATATCTTCACAGATGCAGAGACTCAGACTGACATTTTCTCTTCAAAGGCTGCCTGCCCTTACTATCACCTGCAAGACCTCTTCACCCTCTCAGTAACCACCAGAACTGCACAGGTATCAATTACAACCATTCCTTTCTTTCTTTTTGTTAACAGTGAAGCTCAAGAAAAAGAGAACAGAGATAGATCTCTACATCATAAACCTAACAAAGCAATGTTTATGACAAGGTATCACTTGAAATCTCAACTGGAAGCCTGAATGTCAATATAAAACATAACGGTATAAATAAAAGCCTATCATAAATGGCAATAGAGGAAATGAAATCATAAATTTGTGTTATTATTCTCTACAAGCCTAGATAATAACTTTAAATGCAGTATGTCTCAGGGAGATCCTTCCCCCATTGTATTCTTAATGGTCAAGAATATTCATAAAAACTTCTAGTCCTGCTCCAGTAACTGGGAGTATTTTTTTCCTTTAGGTTAAGTAACCTACCGAAAGGAAAAAAAAAAACACCACCACAAACAAAAATGTAAGGATTGTTTTGGATTGCCATTTAGCAGTACAAAATGTTAATTTTTCATATTATTAAGTACCATAAACCCCATCTAAAACGGTAGAGAATGACATTTTGCATGTTACCCTTTCAAGAGTAATTTCTTCATACTCGTAATCTGCATCTGTGCCATTGACCTATAAAGGAAGAAAAGCGACACTTAGAGAATTTTACACTTGATATGACACAGTTTGCTTTGGCTGACGGTTCACTCCCATCAAATCTCAGCTGATTCACAGTGACCACTGAGCTCAGAAGAATGTGTGATTTTCACACTGCTCTGTACATCAATCACTCTCTGTAGGAGTTTAAAAGTTAAGATTTCGGAGAGCAGACTGTTGTACACAGATACTGTTGAGCAGAGGCCTGCTGCTTCTCATTGCCAGAAAAAAAAATATGCTCAGGATCCTCTTCCTCAGGCCATGTAGCAAATTGAGAAAAAAGGAAGAAGTCATGGGGAAGAGAAGAAACTGTATAGAACAGAGCACTATTTTCAAACTGGTTTTCCTCAGAGAGCATAGAAACATGAAAGACTGATGCTTTCATAGAATCATAGAGTCGCTATGGTTGGAAAGGACCTCCAGGATCATCAAGTCCAACCTTTATCCCAACATCTCTCTAACCACTAGACCATGGCCTCAAGTGCCTCATCTACTCGTTTTTTAAACACCTCCAGGGACGGCGACTCCACTGCCTGCCTGGGCAGCCTGTTCCAGTGCCTAATCACCCTCTCAGTAAAGAACTTCTTCCTAATATCCAATCTAAACTTCCCCTGACGCAACTTGAGGCCATTTCCTCTTGTTCTGTCATTAGTAATTTGGGAGAAGAGACCAACACCAGCCTCACTACAACCTCCTTTTAGGTATTTGCAGAGAGCAATATTCCTTTTCAGAGAGATCCAACAAAGTAGTTGAAGACTGAATTCTACTTATCAACAGTCATTTTCCCCTTCAGCTTCTTAAAGTCAGGGAAAGGGGGGGATGTATAACAGGAAGATAGGGTTGCTTTATACTGTTTCTCACTAGCAATGCGTACGACTCTTCTAAAGCAACATTTAACAACTGTTTATATTACTATTTACCACATTACATATCTACTAAAGATCAACAAACTAAAACAGGACCAAAAGCAGAAGAGTTTAGAATATTTTATAAGGCTAGATGGAAAACCCAAATGCTAGAAGTAAGCCTTAACATCCTCAAGTTAGAAAGGATACTCATATACACTGTGGCCTACAGAACTAGGACAGATTCAAACAACAGAAGTAATGCATATCTAAATTGAGCAAAACAATTAAATATCAAATTCTTAACCATATTTAACATAAAAGTAACATTAAGATTTTTTTTTTTTTTTTTCCAATTACTAAGATGTCTTGGAACCCAAATTCTTTCCTCCACAGTTGTGTATGTATATACAACACGCAGCTACAGGCAATTCCCTATTTCAAGCCTTTTAGGATGAAAGAGTTAACAAGAAATAACATTTATACTATTATTATACAAAGCATCTTGTCTATTCTTAAGATATTCTGTATCTGGTAGTCTTCTGTACTCTTAACTTACTATTCAAGATTTTATAAAGATACAAAATGTATGTATAGAAGGAAATACTTTAAAATCTGTACAGTTTTCTAGCACAGAATTTAAAAAGGGACTTTAATTCATCCCGAATGAAATTAAGATCACATCTACATTATTCCTCATATATTTATTTAATATATGTAAAAGCTCCAAAAACTGGAGATGCCACAACTTTCTCAAGCTGTCTAATATCAAGCTCATTTATGCCTCATTATAGTTTTTCCTCAACCACTAATTAATAAAATAGAAGTCAATGTCCATTCCAGACATAACAGATTATTATCTTTCTCTTTGCACAGTACCTCAGAAATGATATGTCCTTAGGAGTTTGTTCAGTGAAAAAGATACTGTGGTTTTAACACATGATATTTCTCCATTTAAAAGGGAAAAGGTCTTGACCTTCTGAATACATGAAACTGTATCTATTACTACACCAACACAAAGGAAGGCACTGTGATCAAGAAGTTTTTATGTCAGCTTAGTCCCTGAGCTATTATCTACAAGAATGACAACATGAGCTAACTGAACCAGTCATCTAATATTACAGTACCTGGGAAATGGTGCATGATGTCTGATCAGTATGTGGCCTTTTTCTGTGGCCTAATACATTTAAGCAGTCTCTTGTTTATTTCCATGTATAAAACTCAGTAATCCAATTTTTAAATATCCAGATAAACAAGAGCAAACAAGAACCTCCATAAATTTTATCTTTTGCTTTAGTACAGTTCTATAGTTTAACTTACCTCTGAATTGACTTTAACAAATCAAACATTAGCAGAGACAGGAGTAAGAATATATCAAATGTTAAAAATCACTGTCTTATTCTACCTTTTACAAGTTTTGAAGTAATCTCAGCTTCACTAAGCCAAGCTTTATTTGCAGGGACTTTCCCTGGATGAAGGAAGTTCTATCCAAATGCTGTAATTATGCCACAGCAATCTTTGAATCTGAAAACGTATGAGTAGTCATGCAGAATTTGGTTAGAACCTTTTGGCTGCGCTGAAGTTAATTTCTCTACTGTGGTTAATCTTTTCACATGCCACCAAGTTGAGTTTTGTTTGTATTTCCTTGGGGTTCTACAGAGAATAAAAAAACATGTTTCTTAGAGGTTTTTTCCAACCCAGTTTGAGTTCTAAGAGGGAGTATATCCTCAACAGCTTTATGATTCAGGTAATGGCAGCTCTGTTCTTGATCGTTTGTTCCTTGATGAATTTATAGATTCATATGTTGCTTTTTGCTTCTTTCAATACAAAAAGCTTTACTAGTTAAGGTTTTTGTAGATTCATGATGCAATTACCTCACAAGTACCATTTTGCATAATGCTTAACAGTTCCATTAGCTACTTGGGAACCTAGAAGAATATTCCTTCACTCAACCTCCTATGCTTACAGAGTAGGTTAGATTACAGATTGTTGTGGGCTTGTTTGTTTTACATTCACTGCAAACTGGTAACTCAGACATCTTATAATTTGGAGTATCAGTTTGTTCTTCTGATGCTATTTTCTCTTCCTATTTCTACTATCTACTGTCCTCCACAGGCCTCTACCAGATGGGGCCTTCTGAAACATGAATACATATTTACTAATCACTTTTCTTCTTGGTTTAGTTGGTGTGTGCAGGGTAACATCTTGCCTTCAATATGATTTTCTAAACCATATCTGTGTCACATCAATAAAAGGGCCACACACTGCAGGCTACTGTGGTGATCTTTTAGTCAGAGACATCATTATTCCACTCAGGACTCACTTTTGAGCCAATTATGTCACTGCACTAATCTTTTGTCTTCTGCTTAAACTGCTAATTCACACTTTTGTCTGCATTGAGCTATTACAGCTCCTTTCTAGCAACACTGTTATGAATGCTTTTCACATGGACAAGATTTACTACTTAGTCGCTAATACCAGTACCTAGAATAAACACAATATAAAGCAACTGGTACAAGCATTAACACTGTTCAGGAAAACAACAAGCAAGTAGGATATAAGTAACTGTAGGAGGAAGATGCAAGAGGAAAATTCAGACCTGAAACTTATTGCCAAGCTAACTTACATTCCAAAGCCTCCGAAGTCTCCATCTGCCAGTTGTGCTCCTATCACAGAACACACACTGCCTAACACAAATTTCAGTCTCCACATAACTACACTTATTAGCTTAATGTTTCAAAAAGAACAAACACACTTCTATGTACATTTGGAGCAATTAAATCATACATGTAGCCACTGCATTAAGAAGTGTTTTTATGGGAAATGCAATGGAAATGGCACATTAGATATTAAAGTAGCTGCCTGCACAGTTGAAGATAAAAATTGTTCTCTGAGGTTCCAGAGGTTCAGTGTTCAAACAACTGTTTTGCTCTGTCAAACAGTAGTATTCATACAGAACCCTCCACCTGCACCCTACAACTCTTTTTTTTTCTCCATCAAACAGGTATCTAAGGACTTCAAATAACAATCAGAACAGTTGAGGAAATCATGCACCATCATAGAGGTGAAATAGGCTTTATTAATCAGTAACAAGAGACCTACACAACTACATGCAGAAAATAGTATCTAAAGTTATAACTGACAGCAAGCGTAGGCTTACGTATGTTGGAGTTTCCAAGGAATCTGTATTCACCAGCACTGGAGGGGGATTTGCCTTAAACAAAAGAACAATTAAAAAATTATAATTATATAGTATAAGATTATCATTAGTATTAATTTATTATATATTTAATTTGCTGTGTTTCTCTGTTAAAAGGTAGTCTCAGTTTGAGGATCTCAAAAACTCACCTTTTGAAACACTCGTTCCTACACTGAACAAAGTGTTTTCATGACGCAAAATCACATTCTTCTAAAACTCTCAGCTCATATTTTATATACAAGTTCTATCATTTATTTTCTTATTTTTCAAAAGAAAAACTGAATCACGCTATCATTTGAAATGATGTCAGTTACCCTAGTAATTTGTGATACAACATTTGGGAGATGCTTTACCAGCCATTAACTTAAAATCAAATGTTGGTGGATTTGATTCCTCTTTCTTCCTACCATGATGTTTTTTCCCCCCTCCTTCTTCAAACTGCAAAATGGAAACTCACAGAAATGCAAACTTATAGAAGAAAGTATTTACAAAAGTGACTTATGAAAGCAAATCCACAGCAGACATTCACCTATCGCATAGCAGCATGTGCTTCCATCAGAAAATTGTTATGGATTCACAAGCCATAAGAAATCAGAGACTAGTGCTGTAGAAACATGAAACAGTGTACCATTCTTGCTAGCCAGGAACTGGTACAATAAGCTAACACTTTTACTCTGATGTTTCCAAGAATTTTTCTGTGAAAAATGTGGTTTCAACTGAAAAAATCCCTACAGACTGGTGGCATTTATCAGAAATACTTCCAAATAAATAGATATCCTATTTTTGCATCGATTATCTGCTTTTGAAACAGGTAGCAGCTAGCCTGCTCCAAGAAAAACAACAAAAATAAGTGTGTAGATATATTCTGACTCCAAATACTGTTGATGTATTAACTTCAATAGGACCTACAAACTCAGTGGCACAAAACAAAATTAATCTCCTTACTGCTTTAATGAAACTGACATTTTTTTTTAATATGTATAAAAATCCATTATCTTTATAGTTTAGACTTTTTTTTTTAATTTTCTTAAGTATGTGTGTAAATAAATCTAGGGACAGTTTAGCAGGCTGCAATAGAAGTTAGCATTAAACTCACTCAAAGATAAACATCTACAAAAACATGACAAATAAACCTATTCGTATTCTGCATTTTAGTTTCATAACCATGACAACAACATACTTCTGAAGATCTCATGATTTTTAAAAGCCCCCAAAAGCTAGGAGATAAGCGATGACTCAGAAGTTCCTTACAAAAGACTGAGATGAATAATCTACCATCACTAGACAGTGATCACCAACCTGTTACCAGGTTGCTATGTCAGAAATTAGGCCTATATCATTTAATAAGTACTCAAATCAGGTGGTATCTATGCAAGTTAACAGAGCAGACTATTAAAAAAAAAAAAAAGGAAACAAAAAGGATGATACTTATGACTGTCAAGATGCCATCAAACACCTTTTCCACCCAGCAATTCTCTCAGTAGAAGCCTGGGCAGACTTTATGCAATACAGAAATCAAGTACTAGTTACCAGTGTCATGATAAAAATCTGTCAAAATAATGCTATCTCTCACAACCATTTTCTGCCATTAAATTACATTCCAATTTCTGCTTCTTATTCAAGTTCTATTACAGTAAGATTAAATTGAAACATAAGATCCTGTATTAAAAACACCAATCAATTAAATTATGCATCACCATCCCTGTAAGAGCTTCACAATTAACACGATTTGAAGAAAAACAGAACAATACATTATATTAAAAAGAACCTGACTGAAGATGAGGCATAAGGAGTCTCATCTCCACTGGATTTACATTTATTTTATATTTATGTATCACCTGTGAAAATATTTTCAATTTATAAATAGAAAAAAAACAAGGTTTAATTTTGAAAGTTCAGTCATGTTCTTTACATTTCACTCAATTTTGGAATTTATTTTTATTTACTATTAGGATTCTGTAATATCCAAATATATTCAAAAAAAGCAGTGCCAGAGAAAGCTGGTTTTCCATCAGTCTCTTTCTTGAGGCTGACAAGTGTTCTTGTAATGTCTTAAAAAAATAAGAGGAAGACTAGCTAAAAGCCAATTGCTATTAGGAGGTGAGGTTTCTATGTGAACAGTATGTTTGACACACAAACTAACCAACAGATGCAAAACACCTTCCCTAAATTAAGTGATTGTTCTTAACACTCCTCCTGCATTTACCCAAATTCTCCATCAAGACGCAATAATTTGCCATCAATTCCAAGCAGAAAGGAGAAAAACTTTGTGCCAAGCACTCCAAAGGTGCACCTGGACACTGCAAAGACACAAAGCAAAAGCTAACTCAACACATCAAACGTTTCTGGAAGGCAGGCCTGCCTGGTATTTCAGTCTGTTATGCAAGAGTTCTTCAAATTACCTAACAGTTTAAAGCTTCTGTGCCAGGGCTTGTTCAAGTATTTAAAAGCCATTTGACAAGTTTGTTACAAGCAGACTAAGGGCTTGCGTAAGGGGTAAAGTGACTAACAAAATAGAGAGATGGATCTATTATGCAAAAAATGCATCTACCAAATCCAAAGTTGTTTGTAACTTTCTGTGGTATTTTCTAATTGCTTAGAATGATATATGAGGCAGAACTATAATATAGCTAACTCCTGCAGATACTCATATGCACTCAGAAGACAGAGGCACAGACCACTCAATTCTTACTCTTCTGCTTTTAATCCAGCATCATCAATGGACATCAACACTGTCTCAGCAATGGCAGCCAAAGAAAATATAAATACATGTAGCACTAATTATTTTACTTTAAATTAAGTTTAGCCTACTGGCAATTCCCAGAAAGAAAATGCTACTGTAAACTCAGTTATCTTTATCCACCAAGGCTGACAGTGTAAGTCCACTGGCTGCACTAGTCTGGCTGCCTCAAATCCTGACGTGGGCAGAAACCCTCTGTAAGAAGCAAATAATTCTGAAAATAATCAAATCTCTAGCCTGCCTGTTGGGAAAAGTATGGGTGAGAGATTCATGTAAACATACATCCACTGAAAACTGCACTATACGACAGACAACTTTAAAAACTTTTGATAATTATTGGATGATGTGAAATTTAACAATGCAGCAGAGATTAAAAAAAGATTACCACTTGTTGCAAGTTTAGCTGCATAGGTTGAAAGCAAACATTAAGAAAAAAAAAAAAATACTGGTGTATACTACAAAAATATCCCAGAAATATTCTGGATAGCTTAATTCCCTTTTAAGGTTAATAAATATCTCTCACCAAACAATTCTAAAAAGTGACCCATCTTTTCAGAAGGCACACACCCATTGTTTGAGATTTTTGCACTGGAAGTTACAGCAAAGTTACAAAAAAATAAAAGCAGATAGTTTTTGCATATGAAATGGCAAACTATTAGCTATCCTAAATTATTCCATAGCTTGCCATGTCATGGACACATATTCCAAGTTATATGCAAGATATTGTGGTTAACTTGTGTCTACTGTTTTCACTTGTCTTGACAGGGTTTATTCTTTTTTATGTGTCGATACTATGTAACCTGAAGGAGATAGGTCCAGAAGGGAAGCACATTCTGTGAGTCAAATATGTTAGGAATAGAGGGGTAAAAAAAAAGAAAAATAACTTTTGTACTTTAAACGTCCCCAAGGCATTGAAACCAACAAATGGCTGGAGAACAGAAGGAATGTCATGCAAGAACAATCAATGAAGGACATAAATTTAGTATTTGTATATGAGATGACACAACAATTTTCTATAAATAAATACATAAAGCATTAACACTTTAGTAAGGGTGAAATGGCTCTATAATTATTATGTGAGAACACAAAATATCCTATTGTTTCTTTCCATTCTTTGGGGGTTTTTCATTAGCTACTTCACAACTTACTAACATACTTTTGTATAAACATACAGATATTTTAAGTGGACTAAAAGCTGCTATAAAACAAAGAAAAATCAGGATGAAACTTTGGTGCATTACTAATTCAGGTATTTCACAGTTCATCTCAAAATTGTGTCTAAGTGTACCAAAATGTGAATTTAAACAAAGCAATGAAATAAACTGAATAAATAAAAGTTGAACAAACTTAAAAAAGAATAAAAACCTGTGGTATGGTGGATGGGATGACAGTGGTCTCAGCAGGGACTGGTGGGACAGGGATCACAGGGACAATGGGAGAAGAGGAAGGAACAGCTTCTGTGGGCTAAAAATCACCAACAAAATGTCAGAAATATTGAAAACTAAAACTAAAAAAAAATAAAATTAAATAAACAAGATACAAATTTAACAGCTTGAAAAAAAATATTCTGAAATACCACATGGATTTGGAGACTATAACCACAACTGAAGACAACCAACCATTTTAGCCATGCTGTATATATGACAGTGCATCCCCAGCAACGTTCTAACGTCAGAGAACCCAAAGCAGTAAGGCACAACCACGTTGCCTATTTGTCCCAAGTTACTCACCTTGCAGTACAGACTGACGACTTGGGGCCCAACGGAAAACCCGTTCCTGTCAATGGACAGACTCAGGCTTTTTTTTGGGTTGGTTTCACAACAGAAGCCCCTCACCATTATAAAACAGTGAGCAGAAGCAGGGAAACAATGGCTAAAGATGACACCACTAAACAAAGTCAATATCCCTTTTTGATAAAGGGGAAAAATCAGAAGTACATTAAGGTTTCTAAACTGGGCAAAACCCCAAGAACATCTCTTAGTCAAATGGGCAGAAGATCCTAAACCAGATTCAATCAATCTCTCCAAAATCTTCATACAGGTTTACCATAAACCTTCAAACTAGAAGAATTTTGTTCTTAGGAATTCTCGTTAAAATATTAACCAGGAAAGCTACTGACACTTCAGCTGCAAGGGAAAAAGATTACAAATTGCATTTTGAGCAAAACATTGACTCAAATCATTTTGAGATGTTAACATACTGGCTGTCAACAAGCTGTCAGCAACATAAACTACTGGCAACTATCATCAAAATTACAAGCTGAACAGCAGATCAAAGCTCTTGCAACTTAGTTCTTCCAAGACATTCTTCTTATCTTTAAATATAATGAATCATAATGACAAAAGAAAGTACTAAATCCTGAAAATGAACCAAAACCCAGAACATAATATTAAACATATTTTTTTAGGTTTGAGATATTTTAAAACACAAAGTAACACACACCAACAGCATATACCAAATTACATGGTAAAAGCAAATATTAAAGAAACATGAAATAGCCCAAGAGGAGCAGCCCTTATTAAATGTACATATGGTATTTCTACAGGTCTTTTTTTCAGCTCAACCTGCCCAAAATGAACAGCTGATGAAAAATGTTCCAGTTATTGAAAGATTTAAGAATAAGATTTATTTGATGTCTTGAAAGATTATTACTATTGTCCTTTAAACATCCTTACATCTGTGGACAAAAGCACAACCTTTCAATTGTTAAAAAAAAGAGGTGAGGGAGAATCTAAATTGGTCTAGAAAACTGGTAATATGCGTTTTGTAAAGGATGCAGGAAATTCTCAGTGCAACAAACCTTCAGTTACTAGAAGAATGATGTAACCTTTAGAGGACAGATCAAATTAAATAGCTTGAGCAATCAATCAGCCCTACATATGCAAAAAAAAAAGCCACTCCTTCAAGTCTGCCTTGTTCCAAAGTAAGTAGCTTCCTATGTATGCATACAGTAAAAAACCCTATTAACCAAAACTTCAGGTACACACATATTACATATTAAAATATAACACAACATTAAAGCTGATAAGCTAACCATTAGCAGGTCAGGGAAGTTCCAGCTTTAGTTACAATTCCTGCAATAAGAGAAGGTTAAAAACAAATCAAAACTATTCTTAAATACTGACCACATTCCCCTGCCCTTTGACTTACCAAAATAACTGACACAGTCATAGCTGACTTCCTTATGGACCAGAAATCTGCACCCCTCTCTCTACGCCAAATGGCAGCTTTATTTTCCTGCTTCCTTCCTTTTCTCAATTTTAATTCCCTTCTCTCTCTGGGCTTCTCATTCCCAAATGCTTCAAGAACCCTCCCTACCAGTTCTAATTTTTATCCTTACTGTTTTAAAACTGACACTGTTAAAAGTCCTTTAAATCTTTCAAGTTCCAGTCTATTAATATTGTCATTGTATTTTTAGTTTGTGCTGATGGTTTAGTATCTACTGACTCTTACAAGCTGCTCCCTACTCTCCCAAGCACCCTGGCAATGTCCCTATTGAGACTCCTCCACTACCATGTGTGTAAGGAAAGAGGTGACAACACAGGGAACCACTTTCAAAGGATGTGCAAATGCAAACAAAAGTAAGACCATCCTCACTCAAATGCTTCAAGGAATACAGTGAATTGATGGATGGACTACAGCTACCACAAGGAAGGGCAATACGAGAAATTAAAAGATTTCTAAGCATCAGAGCAAGACAACCTAAAACATCATTATATTACAAGAATGCTAATTAAATTCTAGTATGACACATAATCATTCTGAAAATTATGATGATTCAGGTATCTGTGAGAGCAGCTGAATATGCGCCAATAGCTCAGGGTATAGGTTTCGATGCTCTGCTTCCCAGGAATTTTCAAGAAACATTTGTAATCTTTAGGAATTCTCAAAGTGTTCTGAAAAACAAAATTTTAACTGCAAAATAACTTTACATAAATATGTCTCTGATGACAGCATTTAATAATTCTGGTTTAAATGAACACAAGCATATTTAAACTACAAAGAAAGCAAGAAGTCAATGAAAAACCTTGTTTTAAATACATACGAACTACAGCACACAAGTATGGTAGATTATTATATATAGGAATGCATGACCTGAACAATAACTCACTTTAACAGAGTCCGTCAGTCGAAATAAATGTACTAACATCTACAATGACAAGCCATTCTGTTACAACAGTACAATAAACCTCAAGTAATTGTTTTTTTAAAGAGTAAGAATGGATTTTGTAATTTTTATGAACAAAAATAACAATTTAATTTTAAGTGGTATGTTTAAAAAAGCTAAGATAATAATACCTTTAAATGATCAATTCAAAGGAGTGCCTCCAAATCTAACACTAGAAGTCCAGATGTTGTGAAAAGGAAGAACACACCCTTTATCTCATGCTTAACCAACACACACAACTCCTTCTATGGGGAAATACCAACTAACCTGAAATTAGCAAAATACACATCCTGAAGCAGGTCAACTAAACCACCAAACTCCATAATGCTGCTATTTGTCAAGTCCTCAAAGACATAATTTTGGATAACAAAAATCAAGCAAACCAAACAAAAATCAAGCAAACCAGACTTTTCTCAATTTCAAGTAGTGACTATAAAAAAAACCTACACTGTATGTACAGTGCAACAATCTTAAAGGAAAGACAGTGAGTAGAAGTATTTCTTTGCCAGTACAATTTTAATTATTACAGCTTTGATTTCTAGCAATAAAGTACAAAAGAAAATTAAGTAACATTCCATCTCTAGAAACAGCAGAGATAAAACTACAGAATGAAAAAGTGTGACATACTTTTCTACAGTTAGCACCAAAAATGCATATCTAGAAATACCTAGTGCAATACATACCTTTTCTAAAGAACAACTAGAACATGAGCCATCAGACACCCAACCACTAGAAGCTTTTACTTTTGCTGTGCTTTTTGTAGGACTCTTTTTTACACTATCACGTAGGTTAATAAATTTTCCTCTGTGTTTTGAAGACACTGGCAACATGGATGAACTAAAAGATGAATGAGTGCTCAGTGCCTGTTGCTGATGTTGGAAAGGCTGCTTTGGCTGCACGTGAAGATTTCGACGTATTTCCATTCTCGGGCTCCTCGTTAAATCAGTGAGCTTGAACGTTCCCATTTCACCGCCATCTGTAGCACCACAGTATTTGTAGTCATGACAGTGAGTAGTCATGAAACTACCAACACAAACAGTCCTCCTTGCAAAAAAATGGAGGGAAAAATAATCCAAAAGAGTGCTTCCTGAGAAAGTTCAAAATATGATTGTTTTCTAGATTATGGTCACAGGAAGAAACACAAAATGCTGTTTTAGCTAGTACTGCACATTCTGTACTCCCTCACTCTATTTAAAGAGCACCATTGAACCACCACACAACAGTCAATTTGCTGAGCATAAATAATCAATGCAATGCACAAATTATTGAATAGATGGCAAAAGTCATCTGGCTTTATTTATGAAAAAGAAGCTATGAAAGGTTATAGTTATTTTCTTTCTTCCATAAGCTCCTACTATCTCTAAACTTAGTTGTATTTTACCACCTCAAAACTTCTCAAAAAGTTTTTTCTAGAAAAATCTTAAAATATACCAGTTCCTCTACTTTTCTGAACACTTTATGGGGGCTGAAAACTAATGAATTTAAAGAAGCTTATGATGAAAAAGTATACGAATTGTGAATTGGCAGATACATTGTACAAGATTGCAACATTAAACTTCCATCAAAGAAAATAAATTTGTTCAGACTACAACAATAACAAGAATTACTTTTTATCAATAATTTTAAGAGTTGTATTTCCATGAAATACAGCAGCACTGTGAGACCATAACTTTAAGGTGCACAGTGTTTAATTTAAAGCTAAACAAAGAAAAAAAATTAAGACAT
Source organism: Podargus strigoides (assembly GCA_028020825.1). NCBI lineage: Eukaryota > Metazoa > Chordata > Aves > Caprimulgiformes > Podargidae > Podargus > Podargus strigoides. The sequence goes on along the minus strand of CM051628.1, from coordinate 13,587,407 downwards.
TGAAATGAAAATGAGTTCTTTATTATTTTATTAATTCAGGTTTTAATGCCATGGATGCATGATCTCTATTACATTTTTACCTCAATTTTCAAGAAAAAAAAAGTTCCAAAACAACTTCTACCCCCACCCCCCCCAAAAAGCACACAATGAAGAGCTAGCTTGATTTCATCATGTTGAATATTTAACTTTACCAGCCAATTTTAAACTAATCTTCCTAAGAAGAGGTAAGGATCACAAGTTAATTCCACAGAGTCAGTATGAAAATTGACAGCTAAATTAGAGACACCTATATTCCTAGCCTCACTGAAGGAAGAAGCAGGCTCAAGTCAGTGGTCATGCAGTTTTCTTGGCAGCAAACACAGCAAACCAGCATTTGCAGAGCCCTGGACCAGCCACAGCACACACCATCTGCCTCCTGCCCCATGGGTCTGTTCTAGGAATGCGCTGTGTATCTGAATATCTGGCTCTGGGTATGATAATAACAAAGGACATCACCCCATAGGAAACAATGCTTGATTAGGTCAGCTGTACTGTATTTAGATAAAATGGAGAGATTTCATCAGCTCATAGCATCAAAACATGGTTCTTCTCCCTCCCACTGTACACTTCCCTACAGCAAATCTGAATATTTAAATAATATGAGTCAGCATAATTTTTACACAGAGAATAAAAAACTAGAAATACAGACCTAAGTACAAACATTTCCAGTTATTTATAGCATGGATATTGAGAGATAAATAGGAACTGACAGATGCTCCTCTAATCACCAAGAGCTGCCATGTCTCATCTTCTACCCAGAATGGATGTAATCAAGAGCTGCATAACATATCATATACACAGTATTCATAAATGCAGAGACAGAAAGGTTTCTGGCCAGTGACAGGAAGCTGGGAACACGTTGTTCATACAAACATTTGCAGACTTGCACAAGTGTATGGTGGGTATGTCTTTTGCCTTTGAAGTGTCAAGGAGCTGAAGGACTGTCCCCCACTAATACATATGGGCAGATGTGTCTGGGTTGTTCTGCTCTAGACAACCCAAGAATCTCCAGATTTAGTTACTGAAGGGCACAGATGAAGATGAGCATGTTGTGATGGTGAATATAGGTAAACAGATCAAAACCAGCACATCACTAACTTATTCTCCTTTGAGAAATTTCCACAGACACATTAATACTGAGCAACTCTGAGGCACATTCCCCACCCTGCAGGGATTATGCGGATGAAGGCTGTGTCTTGTGTCTAAGTGTCTGATTCGGTATCCTCTTTGGCAACTGCCTGCCAAACGACTGCTTCTGTAGATCACAAACACTTTTTTTCCAGAGATGCTATCAAGATTGCTTGAGGTTTAGCAGGCTGCATTCATAGCACCCATTTTACTTGCATATCAGTTCTCTATTTTCTACCCAGCATTACACTGAGTAATTACTAAAATGTAGAAAGGAAGAAGCAAGGGATTTTGGGTATAAGGCTTTTCTCTTGTGTACATAATAAATCCCAAAATATGTGGTGTTCCAGATTCAAACAGAACATCTTATTCCTGGAGGCATCAACTTTGTTGAAAACACATAGAACAAGCAGCCCCTTGATTAAAATCAGCTTTGAAGAATGCTAAATGAGAACGTGAGGGCAAGAGGAGGAGATGCTGGATACCATGTTCTTGGAAACCCAGTTATCTGGCTTCCTATATTCTCCTCCAAACAAGAAACAGGAAGACACAAGGCAAAAGGTGAGACAAAGAAACTGACATATCTCCAGTGTGCTTTGAGAGATGTTGACTTCAGTGGCAAAAGAATGAAGATGTAACAGATAACTGGTAACAGCACAAGGTTTTTTTCCAGAAGTCCTTATGCCTTTGGTCCCTGAGATGATATCAGTAAGATATCAATAATTAAAAGAAAACAAAAACTTGAAAACACTTGTAGTTCCAAGAGCAACAGTCCAAGCACCAAAGCACAGCCAAGGAACAGGAGGTACAGGCAGAACACCTAACTTATCCAGGGCTGCATGGTATGTCAGGGCAATCTCCAGTGAAAAAGCTTAGGTCACATTGAAATTTAGTGTTATATAAGTACGGAAAGTGAATATAGCATATTAGTCAATAAAACATAGGAAGAGAAGGAAAGGAATATATAATCAAAGTGCAGTAAGGCTTATCCAGAACAATCATGGTGTAAACAAAATGAGAACAGAAAACAGCAAAAAAATCAAGGAAAAAAGAAAGTAGAAAAAGCATAAAGAATGATATTCAAAGAGATGAATCAGATATTTGATGGTCACAGGGATCATTCTGCCCAATTACATTCACATGTGTGAGGTAAGGCAGAGCCTGCCTTGCAGTCACACCGATAGGGGAAAAAAAAAAGAAGGAAAAAAGAGCTCTCTGGTGAAGCAGCAGGATATATGCATAATTCAAAGCAAGAAAAGCAGTTATGTAACTAAAGCTGCACCGGTTTGGCAGATCATCTTTTGACTGCAGAAAGCCTGAACCTGCAAGTGTTCTCTGCAGACTGTACTCATCATTAGCATGAACTTCTCCACTCTGGTGTCTAGCTCTAAGTGATTTCTCGCAACCAGAGAGGGTTCAGGATCCGGTTGTGCTTTCATATTACATACAAACTCTGAACAATCTGTTACTAACACAAAGCTGAATCATCAATATTTCATTCTTTTAAATTACTGCATTGAATCTACAGTGCACGCTTTGCAGCAGTCTACTGAAGTGCGCCAGTAACCTCTTACACACAGTAGTTCAAGAATCATTTTCTCTCCACATTCTGTAACACCCACTCAATAGCTGGATAACCCATGGAAAGGGAAAATAGAACTAATATTTGACTAGCAATGTCTACTGCAAAGGTATTTTTTAATGCTTCAGTGACCAACTTTCATTACTTCCAAAAGCAATTCTAATAGCTGGGAGAATCCTCCAAAGTAATTTTGTGCTTCACCCCTACCATTGCCTTCAAGCAGATATGACAAAATCAGCAACTTCTGTTCATATGACTTGACTGATAAAAACAAGCCCGTGTTCATTACCTCCTCTTCAAAGTAGGAAATAAAATATCTTCCAAAGGGAACAAAACTTCAAAAGTAGTAGGAAGAAACTTAAATCTTATTTTTCAGAGTAAACCATGGCTCTTGAAAATCATATCTATGTGAGCACCCTAAAGACACGCAGCTAGCATGCTAGATATGACTAAACTGCAGGGGTTATCTGGCTGGTTGGTTGTTGGATTTTTTTTTAATCAGTCAACAAATTGATTCTCTAACCTAGTTTCTTCTTCAAACCCCACAGCATTTTACAATGAACTCAAATGAACTTAAAACTCTGAACTTAAAACAATACATAGCTTTGAACCAGAAAAAAGCAGTGACAGCAGAATATCAGTAAAAATCACAGATGGTGACAACGACCTGAACCAATTTAAACACAAATAAGCAATTTATTTACTGTCAATTCTTTCTTGCAATCTTCATCTACAAAAACAACCCACTGAGGAACAATTTGCGCCATGATTACCCAAGCAGAAGTAAAGCAGCAAAGGCAGTGACAGACTCTTACTTACTGAGGCCTAGTAAGCAAATTTTTAGTGCAGAAAATTTAAAAAAAAAAAAAACAAACAAACAAAAAACCCACAAAAACAAAAAACAAAACAAAACAAAAACAAACAAAAAACCAAACAAAAAACAAAAACAAACAAACAAACAAACAAAAAAAAACCAAAAAAAAAAACGAAAGAAAAAGAATGCTGTAACCATAAGCAATAATACAGGACAAGACAGTGTCCAGCAGCTTGTGGGATGAAGTTCTACTCTGCAGCAAAAGCAGAACTTTGGGTTGAGATAAATGGTCACCCACAAAGCAGAAATGGGGAACCTAGAACTACAGAGCTATCACCAGCAGTCTCACAGAGTATCCAGCTGTTGTCTGATGAGTGAAACTTCCAGGTGCTATGGATCTCATGTAAATATGAATAGTCGCAGTAGAACAACAGTTTCAGCAACCAGCCTCTCCTCTCTCTGTCAGGATCTAAAAGGACCCTTATAGACGTGACTTAACATCACAGACAATGTTTCATAGAAAGGAGACCACCACTGTCTACTTCTTACGATTTACTTTGTCCTGCCAAATTTCTCAGGGACTGCTAAAACAGTTGAATCTCAGACATATTCCAAATCCATAATATACAAAATGTAGACAAAGTTAATGCTGGTTTTAATAAAGGTAATTTGTGACTTGTGTTTTTCAAGTCCTAAATGAATGTCTAGCACTGAACTCCATGCAGCGGGTTAGTCATCCATATTCACCAAGCAACCCAGCACTCAGCTCACAACAGAACTGCAAGGCTCCTCATTTACGTTCATAAGTGCTATTGAGAATGAATTTAATGCATTTAATTTGCAACTTAAAGCAAGGCCTAGAAAGCTCCATTTAAATTAACATCAGTTTTAAGAACAGTAGCTTTCATTATAATGCCCAAGAGTCCACAAAGAAGCCCAAGCAGGGTTTCAGCAACAAAGACATCAGGCAAAGAGAAAATGTGTTCTAAGACTTTATTATAGAAAAATAATAACAGCTCTAGGGTGTCAATATTTTAGGTTTTGAAATTCACAGTAGAAAGGGTATGCTGTGGTAGGAAACTGAGATGTGATAGACTCTGTTCACTCCTGAGAACACTATTAAATCAAAATACAACAATGAACTTTAGGTACTGTTTACATGCTTTAAAAGACATGACGCTTCTTATAAGCTCTCAGAACACAATTTCCAGTAATTCCTAAATTATTCAGGGAATTATTAAATCCTCCTAGACAGCATGATTATTTTGTTCTTTATAATTCATTCAAATAGCAAAGATGACCTCTATCTATCTAGGTCTAATACTAGGAAGTGATCTCTCGCAATACTAGAAACACGTCAGTTAACTCTCAAAACTATCCCACTACTCTTCCCCAAAGTATTTTTGTTGGGGATTTCTTTTAAATTGAGTAAATCTGTAAGAAATATTTTTCATAAAAAAATCATGCATGCGAACCTTATCCTATCTGAAGCACAATCTGGATATAGATGTCCAAAAATTTTGGAAAATTAACACCTTGATTTATGCATAAAGTAAATTCTTACTTCATTTACAAAAGACTTCATACACATAAGTGGCACTGGCATTTTATCTTTACACATGCGTAATTCTTCCCAAACATACACTCTTACTTGCACTACAGTTCTGATAGCTTTATATTGCTATCCAGATGCTTTGCTGTTTCATTGCTCAGAGCTAAGGCTAAAATCTTTACCATGCAATTACTAGCTAGGTACCTCATCTGATTTTATTCATTCTTACACCATGGAAACATTCAAAGTGCCTCAGACTTGCTTCCATGACAACATGCAGTTATAATACAGTCTCAAAATAAGTACCATTATACAACACATCCAGGCACTAGATTGTGTCAGAGGAGCCCTGCAACATTTCAGCAAAACAGGCACCTTTTCTGTAGTATCAAATACTCATTGTTTTCAGTAAATTAAAATACTATGTAAGTTTTAACAGCTTTAATGCCGAGCATTACTTGAACAAACTCTCGCTCCACAAGTAAATAAAGACTATTTTTTTCTTAAAATGCTGTTTCCTAAAAAGTTCTAAAGATTCTAGCACTTTCCAGTATAACTTAGGAAAGAATCAAGCATTATGCAACCTTGCAATGGAAAAAACAAGTATTTATGTATAATTTTAAGTTTACAGTGTTGGCTGAAAACAATGTGGTTCTAAAACCAAGGTTTATAAATAAACTGACTTTGGGGCCGTAATGATCCATACGCATTTTTTCTTGATTTTGGTTTAACTGCACCATAAAAACACAAGTCAGATCTGATCACTTTATGAACAACACTGGACAAACACAACTATGGTGCATCCATACCTAGCTAGCACAGAGGCTGCTTAACCTCCCAAGCAGTGAGGGAAACCTGAGCCAGTCCATACAAAAATAGCCTGTCCATCTCATGAATTGGAAGTATGCCAAGCCAACAACAACTGGAACTAAAATGGAGCTAAATAAAACTTCTTGTGTCCAAACTCAGTGTAGAAGTCATTTAAACAGTTCCCTGCAGTTTCCATGAGGACTCACCTGTTCAGGACAAAGACAGGAGCCAGAGGATGAGGTTCAGCTCTGCCATCAGGTGGTAAACCTCCTCTGGGAAGGTGACACTGCAGTGACAACCACATGGCTCTGCAGAAGTCAGACCTAAAGTGCAAGACTTCCTATTCTGTATCAGTGCGAGGGCAGACGTGGGATCACACAAAACCAGCATTTTGTGTTGGTAACATACTTAGCAAAACTTGTATCAGTCAGGTTTTGGGGGCACATCCTTGCCTCATTTACTCTGGATAAAAGAAATATTAACTATACTGACCTGGAAAAAAGTGAGTATCAATAAATATTACAAGTAGCAGCTTAAGTTTCTCAGAATAATTTATAAGACATGAAACAATGTAAGCTTTTCTTGAGTTATGACTTCAAATGCTTTAATTTTTTTTTTGGTCTAATCAGACCAGACACTAGTTTACACAATCATTTCTGCCAAATTCCATTTAGTTCAGATAATTAAAATGCCTAATCTACAATAACGCATTTGAAGTCTTTAGGATGTAAATACTTGAAATTCTTCATTACAAAAAAAAAAAAAAAAGTCTGCAGAAAGGGCTAAGATATGGGTTCCAACTTCTGAATTTACAATTCAGGAAAAGCAAACCAGGATTTGTCAGACCCTCAAGATTACAAACTATTTAAGGAAAATTTTGCAGTCTCATTGTGTAATTCCAACAACACACTACAACACAATTCTACTAAAGATTCAAGCCCTTAAACATTGAGCTGCTAATAGACATCCATAAAATCTCTGGATATTAAACAGTTTAAAGAAAAAAAAAAAAAAAAAAAAAAAAAGAGGTCACAGCCTGCATTTATTTACCTCCCTACCACTATTACTCAAGAAATACTTCATTCTTATGTCCTCTGAACAAGAAGATACCAAGCTACCTTTAGCCACACTTTTAGCCACACAGTGCCAGGCCATGGGTGAAGTTCTGGGTTTCAGGCTGACTTTGGCACATGAGGTTCAGAAGTTTCCACTCCTCAGGTCAGTGCCCAAGCCGCCCCTCGCCCTGGCTGCTTCAACAGCCCTGGCCTAATCCCCATCTGCCTGCATAAGGAAATGAACTAAAACCAAATAGGGCCAACAGAACAGAAAAGACAAAGCTGACTCTTCATTCTAAGAGAAGGGTCTTTACTTAAAAAAAATCTGAATTCTGTTTCCAACACTGGTTTGCATTAAAAATTGTTGAACAAAATGCACAAGAACAGGCTCCATAACCCTGACTCTCCTCATTAGGCTGCAAACACAAGCAGAAGCTGTTCTTTCACTGCTGAATCCTTGCCACCAAGGCAGTTGGCCAAATCCATGAAAACTCATGGATTCAGGGTTATTAAACACACAAGTCATCTCCAGCTCTTGGACTCACTAAACTAGAACAGGCAGAAAGCTCTGAAGGCCCTCAGAGGAAGCATCATACCTATCTGTCCTAGGTTTATACTCTTCCCTAACTCGGCTGCTGCTGGAAGCAGGGCACCAGGCTGACAGACATCCCAGTATTCTTTTCCAGCAAGCAAAAATGTAAGTAGAAAATTATATTTTACAGTATGTTCTACTTCATGTGATTATGGCTGCTGAAGGATAAAAACTGATAAAACTTTAGCACTGCAACACAGGCAAAAATGAGCAGATAAAGAAACGGGTGAAACAAATGAAAAATTAACACCGAAAACTAGGAAAGAAGGTGGGGGACTAATGAATATGTAGAATCAAATTATTAAGTGTTGATGCTATAAATAGGTAACTACTTCATTGCTTTACATTTCAAGAACCAGAAAACAAAATGCATCTTTTATGCTAATTACTGAGGCTCAAAACTGAATTAGCAGCTGTCAAATAAATTTTCCAAGTTCTGCATTACAAGAAAGTATGTGAAAGTAATAATGTATGATTCTATATGATGCACAGCTATGTATCTACTGTCTTTAGAAGAAGGTATAGCAAGACATAATAAGAATGTTTCTAATTTAGACATGCCTAAGGAAAAGAGTAGGGAATTCACCCTTGTTTCCTTAATCATATTTTCTGAAACTATTAATCTGACCATTAGTCCTTCCCAGATACATTTCAAGATTAATTCCTGCCACTCTGACCATCTCATGACTGATGCATCACTCAGGGGATGAACCTATCAGATGGCATTTTCTTAGGAGACGTGGAGATTTCTAGGTCAGATGATCATAGTCACTGAGTGACACAAACTGAGATCCCATTCCCTGCATTTAACTCACATTATTGCCAAGCTTCATAACATCCAGGTTATGATTTATCCAGGTGGTTTTTTCCTAGTGTAATTTATTCAGGAACATCAAATAACACAATGCACTACAGACACAGATAAATTATTCTGATAGTTCACATCCTTCCCATTAAAAAAAATACACTCCACACAAACTGTAAAAACTGCCATACTGTATGAGAGTAAAGGCTCAACTGGCCAAGAATCTTACTAACAGCAAAAACTGAAAGCTGGGCAGGTAGGAGTTATCAGTAATTTTCCCAGAAAACCATATCAGAACCTGACAGTCAAGGTCTTCCTGAACCACTGTCTGTAACGGGTACCTGCCCTCTGCCTTTTGCTGATCCATTTAACTCCATTTTGAAATATTTCTTCTTGCATCTTCTCCACAGCATTTTGTGGCAGTGACCTTCAAAATTTTAGCAGAAGTTTTATAGAACAGTTGTGACAGATTTAGAATTGGAGAACAATTAAATCATTTCTCACTGAGAACCTTCTTAATTTCATTTGTTATTTTCTAGGTCTCTATCATACTCTCCCCCAGAGGGGGTTATTTTATCTTTAAATTAACTGTCCATATAGATAACTAAATTATTGCTCTTAAATTTTTGCTACCCTTTTCCTTTTTACTTACATTATATCCCTCCTAAGACAAGGCAAACAGAACCTCACACAATTCAAAATACAGATACAAAAGAAATATACTCAGTATCATGTTCTGTGTTATGCCTACTACTTCCTTAGTAATACCTGACATTTCATTTACCTTTTTCACTACTGCAGAGTACTAAGGTGACGTTTTCAGAGAACTATCAGGGACAATTCCAAAAATCTATTTCTGGAATAGAAACACTTCATTTGTAGCCTATCACTATATGCACACACACAGGATTATCCTTCTAGCTCTGTTCCTCTTTTTTCTCTGGAGACATTTAAAACCTGTCTGGACATGTTCCTGTGTGATCTTCTCTAGGATCCTGCTCTAGCAGGGGGGTTGGACTGGATGATCTTCTGAGGTCCCTTGATTCTATGATTCAGTGATTACTGTACAATGAATGTCACCAGCTAAAAAAATGTGCCCATTCACTTTTGTCTGCTATTGTCTGCAGCTAGTTTAGATAACCTGAAAATAAAAATTATTTAAATAAAAATAAAAATCTAACACATGCCTCTGCCTCACAGCTCATCCCCCACCCCCTGATCATTCACAAATACGAGATTCTGGAAATCCAGTCCCAGTTGAAGAGACCTGTTTTTATCAATTGAAAATCTACCAAACATCCTTCCCCTTTATCTCATGGCATCATTAATTTTAACAGCCTTTGATCCAAGAACCATTATTTTCAAAGACTTCTGTATAATGACTTTCTGACGACCACATGTCCCCATGTAGACTTTCATCTTCATCTTCCCTGTTTTCAAAGAAGTCTGGAGGATCAGCAAGTCACTATTTCCCCTTACAAAGACAAGCTGAATTATCTTCAAAATATCTTTATTCATCTACCTGTTAATTCTTTTTTAATAATAAGGAATTTCTTCAAGTTTGTACAATAAGGAAATCAGACCTGCTCAGCTGCAGCCTCAGAGAGTACAGCTTAGCTCCTTTTTAAAAGGGCATCGTATTTGCCTTTTAAAAAATTTTTATTGTAGGAATGCCCAGACAGTTTAAACAAAAAGGTCACACACAACATAATGGACAGTTCAGCCATATTAAAAACAAGTTCCTTAAGAAATCCTGAATAAATGTCATCTCCTATTTATCACCTGTGCCTCTTACCACATTAATTTAAATTCTCCTCTATTGGCATCTGAATCGTCTTATTTTTAATACAGTAAAATGAGTCATAGGAACTACTCCGATCTCAAAAGTGGGACACCTCTATCTGGCTCAGAGATAGGCATCTACTTTGGCATTCCACGCTTCTCTGGGAATATAGTCTCAGGTCTGTACTATCACCATCTCGATCAGTAGGATTTCCAAGTCAATTTGCATACCACCTCATTTAACATTTAACTACTGATGTGCTGCTCTGTAATGAGGCTTAAGGTGCTCAAATTCTAGAAAGCTGCACACAGAATTTTCCCCCACGGTGTTCATCTTCTAAAAAGAGTAACAAAAATGACAGAGATAAATTAAAAGCATTAGTAAAAAGATGTAATAAAAAAGTTTTTTAAAAGTATAAACTGCTCTCCAGCAGTTTACAGTTTCCAAATAGCAGCTTAAAGTTACATTATATTAGATGCTGAATTGGAGATTCTGTGATGTATTTTGACATTTTCAAGTACAAACTTTATTTATCAATATGCTTTTTACATAAGAAATACTAATTTATTACCCTGGATTGGCAATTACATCATGTCCCACTAAGCTTTTAAATGTTTATTACATTAATATCCTTCTTTAAAATTAAGTTTTCTATCTAAATTTGTCTAGCTTCAGTTCCATGAGTTGGAATACAGATGCTTTTTTCTATTAAATAAACAAGCTTCTACTTTTCAAAATCTCTCTCTATGTATTTATAGTCTGTGACTAAATCATCTCCTGACTTTCCTTTGGATGAACTAAGCAGAAGTTCTTACGTTTCTCATTTTAAAGCAGGTCTTCCTGAACACAGTCATAATCTATTTTCTGAACACCTCCAGTTTATCAGGATCCCTTTTCAGGCCAGGATTTCACACTGAAGACTGTACACACTACAGACAGAATCCAGAGTTCCCTCTGACTCCTTGTCCAAGGGGAAAGCTTACTCCCTTCTCACCTACTACATCACACTGCGTAGCCAGATACAGCTAGTTATTTAAGAAAAACAACTACAATTTACTTACTAAATTAGATTGGCTTTGAAGTAGCACTGTACACAAGAAGCACAAGCAATCTTTACTCTGCTCCCTACTCTATTATGAAAACCAAACGCTATTACCTGGGAGGCACATAATACAGGTTGCTCAACTAACTTCTATACGCATCACTCTTAGAGAAACAACTTTAAATAAGCAAACATACACACTGTGAGGCAGGACTGATAAAGAGAATGAAGGAGGAGAGGCTAGAAGACTCATCCAAAACATTACCACGGTACAGCGGTTTCCAGTAAATAACACACAAAGCATTGGGAAGAAATTGAAAATTCCATGGTCAAAGAAAAATCCTGTACTATACCTGCATCCCATAAAATACCTGGAGTCCTACTGGAAGACTGACAAACTGCATAGATACTAGGCCCCAATAACAATAATACTAACTTCCACACATTTTAAAAACTAATGGTAGCTTTAAAAAAAGAATACTCTTAAGCTGACTACAAGCACACAAAAAAAATGAATAAGCATTTCTATTGTACCGGTGTCAAAATAAAGTTTTCACAATTTTGTCTTGATCCTTTCTTATTTTCTATGAAAAATATAGATAAGGTGATCTGTTTTTATTTAAATTGTTACTTAGATGTATCATTTCACATAAGAGACTGTTGCATGGGAAACAGCTTAATGGAGCAAAAGACTGAAAATTCATGAACGCCAAGATCAGCTTACAAGAGAGACAAAATGAGTCAGAAATGTCTGTTATCTGTCTGGAGAACACATCAGCTCAGCTACATCCTAATGTGCAGCTAAACACACAAAAAAAATGGAAGAGCAGCAAATGCACAACAGAGAAAAGCTGCAGAGCAAGCTTGGTACATCAGAGAAGTGGGTTACAGGCAGCACGATTAAATTCAATACAGACAACCAAAGTCACATGGAATAGCAATAAACAGCACAGAGACACTCTGAGGAATACCAAACTGGAAAACAAGTCCAGAAGTGCTTTGGTTGGTAGAAAAGGTACTTTAAAATTATCAGAGACAGACACAGAAGGGAGGCCCTGCTCTCTATTGACTGCAGTCCTTCCAAGTGCTTGTTTGATAGTGTGCATGTATGTGCACATGCACACAAAAACCTGGTACGTGAAAGGGAGTCCTAAGTCTTTCAAAAAGCAAATGACAGCACTGCACAAGTTTTGGAATCCCTTACAGTTTTTTAGGGGATAAAACCATCATATGGCCATAACACATGAAAGGACCTTAAAAAAAAAAAGGCAAGAAAACAGGATCACAGCCCACTAAAACAAGTGCCTCCTCATACCCCACCTCCCCCCGAAAAAAATGTAGTAGCTTTTCTTAAATGCACGTCACTGTAGAACTGGTGGCTTCTACCCACTATAAGATAAGAATCAGCCATGTTGGTCAAGTGGAGATTAGAACAACACTTCATCAACTTTAGCACCTACTCCAGCAGCAGCTTCCAGTAGGTAATGTTTGTAAAACAAGAATGAGGCACAGAGAATGTACATAGCTCAGGAGAGTCTGAAGCACTGAAGCACTATTGGGTTTATTGACTTGGAGTCCAAGCAGTTCCTGGAAGAAACTCAAGTTAGCAGCAAGAGGTGACCACTTGAAATGGTCAGTGATGATCCCAACTAAACAAATGTGCAGTTTAAAAGATACTGCAGTTTTCTGAGTATATTGAAGACTACTTCCAGGGAGAATACTGACCTAGTTAATTTTGACTGGTACAGAAATGACTGTTGCTAATGCCACTTTGATTAAAGCCACAAAAAGGTAGGTCCTCAAAAGGTACATTTGGGATTCAGGGAAGACTTGCTAGCTGGTGATGGTGATATTAACCAGAAGTCAGGTTTCAGTATGGAACGTGGCCTCTGTATTAGAGTTTTCTGAGCTTCCTTATATATGGCACAAAGTTATCAGTCTTTGATGTGAAACAGGAATGTTCCTATCCATTTTGTAAGGAATAAAATGGAGGGACTGAGAGTGCTGGCTTAACATGAACATGGCATCTGACAGGGTGGTTACATCCTTCTCAAAGTCTACTGATGTTTTTGATGCTATTCGTGTTTTTGTCTATATCCCTGAGAGCAGCACTGCAACTACAGTGCCCTTTTAGACTTATACCTGCTAGAATTTCATCACAGTCCTTGGTTAGAAAAGCATCTGTTGCAGGAACAGTCCCAACTGTTCAGAAGTATTTCTCTTGCTTTCTAACTGGAGAAATCAAGTGTTCCTGAAATCCTATATAGAGCTATGCAATCTTCACTTGAATGAAATGTGGGAAGGCACATTAGAAACAGCATTAAAGGAAGAATTCTTCCTCAAGGGAGGAAAGCATCCACTGGGACCTGTGTTACAGAGCCATTACATGATAAGCAAAGTGTGAATGATGTAGTTATACTAATAAACAAAGATGAGGCACTTCATTTCAATTGCACAGGAGATGCATCACACAAAGAGGCAGATGTGTTCCTGACATTTTTCTCTTTTATGGATTGGCCAAAGTAATACAAAAAATGAACTATACTGGAAATGGGTCACAATAAACTTGTGCTTGAAGTTCAGCAAACAGTAGCATGTCAAACATTAGTTTGAACGCACTCCCAGGGAGAGTAGCAAAAGACACATTCTTCACTCAGGCCCCTGTGATGGCAAAAGTTGTGTGCATAGCCCCAACAAGCAAGCTTAGTCAAAAAGCATCCATGTCTTACAAAGACATCTTTTATAAATGGATCTAAAGATACACACATCTGGCATTCTACTACAGCTCCAGAATACATGCTTGCTTCCACTGAAATACCTGGCATGCTGACTCAGTGTCAAGGTGTAAGTAACAACATGCAGTATTACACAGGTCTCAAAATGTATTAGTAGAATAAAGAAAACTGCTTTCAAGAGATGGCAGAATAACATATATGAAACAGGAACAACTGGTTATTATATGACAATAAAAATCACACTATGAAACTCAGATGAGGATAGGAAAGGAACAGAGAAATACAAATTACCTATCGTGAACTAGGAGTTTACTCAACATTGAGTAGTTTACACAGGGTAGGACCACTTCCGAGTCAGAACTAGAAAAAAATTCTGACAAAGACAAAATTATTCAAACATTCATACAGAAAACTAAACTATAGAAAATGTTTTTCAGAGAGAAAAAAGAGAAAAAAAAAAACACGAAAAAATGAGAGAGCACTCAAGACTCTACCTGCTTCACTGATAATTTTAGTAAGTAACTGTTACTCATAAATACAAATTCAAGTATGTCCTCTGTTTTGGAGTACAGGGGAAAGCACTGGTCCCAGCAGAGGTTTCTAGAAGAGAACCATATTTTTCTGAAGAGAGACTGCATAGCTAGTGTGCACATAAAGATTTCAATTTATCTTGTTTAACAAGACAACAATTTCTCTCCTTGAGTTACTATAAATCCCAGAAAGGCTGTGGACACAAAGTTCACCAAGACTGAGCTCAGTACAAACTAAAGGTCTCAAGTTGCACAATATGCAAAATCACATCAGCTCTCAAACACGGATGCAGACCATCCTAAAAGACAAAGTCATGTCCTCTAAAAATATCTAATACATTTCTGTTGCATTAGCTTCTTTAAAGCAAAGGAAACATCCTGCATATCCTTAATCATAATTGAGAGTGCTCTTGATGTTGTAGACCAAAATAGAAGAACAGGAAGAAGATGGTATTCACTTCAGATTCAGTGGTTCTGTCAGACAGTCGTTTACTTAATAATTGTATTAACTGAAACATATACAGCAGCTTTGGCAGCAAAACAGAAATGCTATACCACAGGAGCCATGCTAGATCTGTTTAGTAAGCCGACAGCCGGCAAAAGACAGACTGGCCTGTTATTGGACTTTCAAAACACTTTGGCAATCAATACAAGCCTCAACTGAGAGGGCAACTATCACAACATAAAATAAATTAGCAAAGTTATATAACAGACCTAAAAGAGTCCTACCTCTTCCACAGGCCTCCATGCACTTGGCTTCATACAGCAAGACCGTGTTAGTCCACCTGAGTTACTAGTTGGAGTTGAAGACAATGGATTAAGAGGGGATCCAGTGTCTGCCTTGCCTGGAGACTGAGAGTCTTGGGCACAATGTAGACAGAAAGTCCCTGTAGGAGCAGTAGTATTCCAAAAGCAAAACATTCTGTGTCCCCTTCTCCTTTCCTTACCAGATGTCTGACTCATTCTGGAAAAAGTAATTTTCTTGAGATACAATGCAACAGAAATATATAGAAAGTCTGTTATCAACCCTGAGTGAGACAGAACAACAGCTGTGAGAGAACAGGTGAGAGAAAGTGGAACCTAAAATGCTCTGGCAGCAAGCAGTGCCTGCAGGTAGTCAGAGCACCAGTTCAGTTCTTATCACCACTGCTGTGCTGCAAGTGATAAACTGAAGAAGCACACCACACATGCCAACATTAGTCACACACATGGGTTTGGGAAGGAAGCAGCACACCCTGATTAACTCCACCAGCCTAATGGTTGACTTCCTGAGAGGAGACAATTGGGTACAGCAGGGAACCACCATGATGCAAACACAATCTACATGATATTATATGATTCATTATATATATTCTTAATATTTATTGATTTTAATATGCTTTTAAAACTGCATATCTCTTTTTAAGATGTCAAGCAAACTTCACAGTCTTGGGAAGTTTATAACTGTGTACTGTGAAGATGGAAAGTGTTCACAGAGGTTCCAGAGGTGCGAGTGCACGTTGTCAAGAAATTCCTATTTCTTAGTATACTGATTAAAATACATATTAATGCATTCCTCTTACAGAATAAATTCATATCACTTATCTCTGCTATAATGTCTCTTACGGAACATGCAACCAGTGACAAAGCGAAAATTTACAAAATAAACGTATACTGATACAAATGTGTGATATTACACAGCTAAAAATCAATAAGAAGAAAACTTATTATAGTAAAACTCCCATTTAAATTTGAGAAGGTGCTTTTTTACAGTTAAAATCATCCAAAGTAAACACTACTTAAAGCTGCTTTCTCATGTGTCCATCACAATATTTGCAACAATTTCCAGGTAACATATGCTTAAATTTTAAACACAGGGAAAAGTCTGTGTTAAACATCTAACAATGGCAACGGTTCTTTTATGTGCTCATATAAACTTCCCTACAGTTACTCCTGTAACCCTTTTCTTCTTTAGTGTATCACCTCTTTAAATTCAAAAAATGTATTGAATAAAACAAATCTTGTGAGTGAAGAGCTTCATGTCATGCAATGGCTGGCATAATGAAGTCCCAGTTTCACCTGTAAATTTGAAGGGATGCTAAGAGAGTCACAGATGCACACCAAAGTTCAATACTGTTCATAAAATGTCACCCAGTGTGACATCCTGATATGCCTAAGATATTTAAGAGTTGCAGTATCTTCCTGCTGCAAGTTCCAGGTTTAATTCCACATCTTGTATTAAGGCTCCTCCTCTTTTTTTCTCTTTTTTTGGGGGGTTGGTGGTTTTTGTTCTGCTTTTCAAGGTCTGCTTGTTTAATTAAACCTCCATATACTACACTGGAACTATTATCTTTTCTTATGTCACATATTTTTAGCATGTGCCTTAGTGTTACAATCTGTATGTTTAAAAATATGTAGATATTTAAATACACCAGAATTATAGGAAGGATAGTAACTATTGCTGTAAGAAATGGTCCCTTCCAATCCAAACCATTCCTTGATTCCTTGAAATCAGTATTTGCAGTTCCTGAACTGTAGTAAGTACAATAAAAAAGGGGTTAGGGTAGAGACCTGTTTTTTTTTAATCATTACCTTTTAAACGCACCTTACAACACCTCTGTGTTGTGGTCTGATTCCATACAGCATGTTATTATGAACATAGTTCTAGCATGTATATTTCAATGAATTTGAAAGCAATATGCTAGGAGTAATGACATACAGTAAAACTTTTATCAAGATCTTAAAAGGAAGAAATACAAAGACAAGAAATGACAGGTCAAACGACTCACAGAAGCAGTAGATAAGCTCTGAAATTTAAGTTTTTGAAATGGATAAGTAGAGTTAGGAGAAGTTTTCTGCACCCCTCCTTCTTTCCACACCCCGCCCCCCTTTTTCCTCAAACACGTCCTAAAAACCAGAAGTATAAATTAGCACATCATATTCAAAGAGCTAAACAAGTTTTCAGCATCAAATGCCGGAAGCATATTATACTCTGTTACACACTAAGAATAGCCTAAATGCATTGCTGTTAGAACCAGTTTAATGCCACGTGAGTTTCAGACAAATCAGTTCAAATTTGTAGCACAACATGGGCCAAATAATACTGTCCTCTTATCAGCGCTTCAAATTACCCAATATTTTTCATTTGCATAACCACATATTTACTAAGCTCATGGCTTAGTTATTCACCCTTATGACAGTATCAATTTGTTGTATATTTGTTTTTACCCTTATCTTCCATTTTATGCCATAGATTTGGCTTTTATTAAAGAAATTAATAAATTTGCTGACAAAAACTGTAAGACCAGGTTCTAACCAAATTCCCTAGTTCTTCTCATTGAGTAGCTAGCTCCTCATGACAGAGAATGGAGAAGGAGGAAACAATTAAGGCCTCAAATACCCGAGAATGTTAAATCAGCTTCCCCAGACTCACAAAGGAGACTGCTGTGGTTAGCGAGGCAGGAAGGCACTGCTACCTCTATGAAGGGACTGCAATGTGGTGCTAAGGGGCATGGTGTAGTGGTGACTTGGCAGTGTTAGAGTAATGGTTGGACCTGATGATCTTAAAGGTCTCTTCCAACCAAGGCTGTTCTGTGATTCTGTCTGATCACTGAACTCCTTGTTACTGAAGTAATACAAAGTTTACAAATCACTACAGCCACCTCAAAGTACCCTGGAGACCTAGGCTAGAGCAGGACACAAGCAGAGAGGCAGAATGACTACTTACTGTCTTAGTATCCGTTCACACCATCTGTTTCCACTGCTGCCTTTTTCCTATGATAGATGGGTGATTTGAATCTTCTAATAACATTAAAAAGGGACAATACTAGTAAATGAGGCATTTGAAAATGGATTGCTAGTCTTCAGGGTGCTGTGGCTTTTTACAGTAGCCTGTTACTCCTGACTAGTCCTCTGTGCACACATGCATTCTTTCAGGGATAACAGCAAAAAGCAGTGCTACTGTATCCATCACCATCTTCTTCCTTGCTACTTTAGAGTACAAGACCCCTTACTCAAAAAATACCCCAGTCCAAAGTCCCTTCTTTAGCAAAAGTCCTCTTCCCACCTTAGTGGGGAGAAGGCGAGCTGTTGCAACCCTCGGAGAAGGAAAGGGGCATGCAGCCCACTCTCCAGGAGTCATTTCCCTTTCACTGATAATGGAGGGAACTAAACAAGTATCACCATTCTAGCCCATCCAAGCAAATGAAGGCACAGCTAAAAATGGGTGCTGTGTAGCAGATTCACAAGGGAAGCAGGAGGCCAGTACTTTAAAAACCATCAGTTTTCATTTCACATATGTTAAAAATCACGCTCTTGCAACAATAAGAATATATAAAGCCCATGATCACAAGCAGAATTTCAACAGACAAGGTTAGAGAAGTACATCACATCTAATTATTTATTTGGACTCTAAAATGTGATTACGTTCAAGTGATGGGGACATATCTTAAACGAACAAATAAAAATCATCAAGAATTTTCAGAATATTACATCACAGAACAAAAACAGAAGAGAACTGAAAAACAAAATTGCACCACCATGAGCAATCTTTAAATGTCTTTTTCCCTCCCTGAGGCTAAAACAGCTGCAATGGGTGGATAAGGTAGGAGGACAGTACAGCATCTTTCCAGAGAAAGAGGCTCCAACAAGCTCTTATGTTTTCAGTGTATTATTTCTGAATATGCTAATTAAGTTTTTTAAAACCACTTCAAAATATTTTATGTGTTTTTCCCCCCTTCTGGCCATGAACATGTAGAAGCAGTTCTTTTTAATGGAAGAATAGTCAGACTTATGAAAAAAAAATTGGCAGACTTTCACAGAGGTAAGTTATCTTTTTCATAGCAGAAAAAAAAAATAGAACAAACACTGGGATATTCACAGCATCACAGCTGTGAATTTGTCCGTTTGAGGGGCTCTCAGGACCTTTACCTGGTCCAACCTACAGTCAAAGCAGAGGCTATTTGGTATTTTATTTATCAGTAAATTTCTAGCCCTGACTCGTCAGTCCAACTGCAAGTTTCATACATTCCAATGTTGCTTTGTCCAAGCATTAAATAAATAAGAGCAACCATAATATTTATTCAAAAGGCTAACACTGTATATTTCAACTTGAAAAAACCAGGAGTATTTAAAAGCTATTATATTTACCTAACACATCACTTAGAGTTGTATAGTGACCCATTACAGAAACTACAGGATCCCTCTCCAAAATTCATGTGTATTTGCAACAAGAAAATTAAAATTCCCCTCTTAGATCCCCTATTCATTGTTTACTCTGAACTCATAAGCAAAAAACAGGCAACAATAAGCAGACTTCCAGAGGAAGTGCCAGTTTATCATCTCTGAAACAATTATCAACAGATATAAAATATCTCAAAAACATTGCAGTGCCTGAGGGTAACAAATTTTTCCTTTTTTTTTTTTGACAAGATTTTTGAGTACTTCAGTTTATATGACATCAAGCAAGCAATTATTCTTGACTAAAGCTGAATTTAGGTTGATAGTAGGCAAAACAAATCTAATCTTACATTTTTAAACAATACTGACATCTCAGCATTATCCAAAGAGATACTCATCTGCTAATGCTAACACATTTAAACTTCTCTCAATGTGAACCTTAAGAACTCACCCCAAAATCCACAGACTTGAAATTTGGCTTGCTTCCTTTTTACTTGACTTTCAATAAGGATTACTAAAAACATCACTTGCAAGTAGACTGACAGTCAAGTTGAAAAATGTCACATTTTTCTCACAGACTGCACTATTAAATACATATTCTTTATTTAAAGAAGGTATTCCTTCATCTTATTTATGGATTATTAGAAGCCAAAAAAACCCAGAAAACTGATACAGGCTAAAATTTCTTGTGCTACATATAATTAAGACTTTAAATTACCTATTTTTTTAAGTACAATTCCTTAACCAGGAAATATGTAGTCTTTATTTGAACTGTCATCTTACTACAGCTATGAAATGGGTATTTTCTTAACTACGTTATTCCCTTCCAGGGCTATGCACTAGAATACAAACTACATTTTTCAGTATTCCATTAAAATGGCTCATATTTAAACTTGTTGGAGGCTTACCACTTGCAAAATAACTTTAAAAGAAGTCAGATCTCTTTTAAATGCTCCCATTTTCATGCTTTAATGCTAAAAATCATACAGAGCTCTGTAAATTATGAAAATGAAAGCAGACAGCAAACACCATTCATAAATCAGAGATTACACAAAAGCGTGCATAAATAATTGCTATTTCTGACTAGCAAGTAACCAGAAAACATGCAGACACAGTAATTTCAACAAGTGGCATATTACCTGGGTGGAGCTGGCAGCAACAGAAATGCAGTCAATGAAACCATGTCTCCGAGTGAAAAACGCAACTATCTGCTGCCACCGGGAAGGCTCACTCCGTAACTCGTCTGTGGAGCCTTTCTTTGCCCACTGCTTGTGCTTTGGGCCTACAGAGCTGTGGCTTGAGCTAGTGTTGCCTCGATTGGCGCGAGAATAGAGGAGTGTGTTATTTCCGAAAATGTAATTCATCTCTGCAGCTCTGCAGGTGGTTGCCAGGCAGTCTTACTTCCCTACCAGCTGCTGAGTGGTGAATGAGCAGGGAAAAAAAAAAAAATGCAGATAGAATTACAGCAGCAGCATCATTTACAAACCAGGAAAACAAAATTCTTGACAGCTGATGCTATTTTTCTTCCAAGCTTTTCCACCCCCTACATCCCTTCTCTACCTGTGATTACAATGACGAACAGATGAGCATAATCTTGTGCAATTAAAAAAAAAAAAAAAAAGCAAGCAAATGTTTTTCTTATTTTTCCTTTTCAGAACCGACAGGATCAAACGCTTGCTTTCCCTTCCTAGCTGACAACAGATGATTTCAGAGAAACTGGGTAGCAGGTACAGTACAATGTTAAAAAAAAATCACAGCTATGAGGATGGTGGTGCATGAAAACAGCTACTGGGTGGAGAAAGCACGGATCAAAAATAACCAAGTTTCAATCACTGCCTGTAGTAAGATCCAATAGCATCTTTTCACTTCCCTGCCTGCATAAATTATAAACCTGAATCGAACCAAACAGGGAGCATGCAGTATAATTATACTTGTTCACTGATTCTGTCTTTCTGAAAACGTTTCACAGAGCAAGGAGACCTTAACAACACATTCAGAAAAAATATTCAAAAAACAAGTGTTTGCTAGTTTCTTCCTATTTCCTCCTCGTTAGTGGATAAAACAACTACAGAGGGAAGGCACCATTATGTCACAAAACAGTGATTTTGTGCTACGTATCAATGGAAGTCTAGTGAGGTTATTTTGTTTGTTTGTTTTTTAAATCAGCAAGAAGACTTGGGATATTAAGATTAAACACTGGAAGTCAATATTCTTTTGTTCTACAATTAATGTGTCATGATCATAACACCCATTTCCAAAATTCTCTAAGTACCATAAGCATAAAACAAAAAACAGTAAATGTGAAAACACTGCTTCTCAAAAAGTACAAGAATTAGCAAAAAATGAAAAATTCTTATGCACTAATGAAATTGATCTCCAATGCAAATCACAGGAGTACTACTGCTGTAAGTGTGCATTTTCTCTGCTCTCTTTACAGTAAAAAAGTACAAGTCACACAGTAAACATCTAAAAGATTATAAGAATTCAAGTCACCTTACGGAGTTCAGCATTCAAATGCTTCTAGTCACTTATTTTAAGATAAATTCTCCAGCTTGCACCAAAGAGATTACTTACGAAACCAGCTAAGTACCAAGGCTTTCAATACAAGCTTGCCCCGGAAACACAACAAAAAGTTACCAAAACTGTGGTATATTCCTATATAAAAAGCTCTAATGGTCATAACCATAACATCAGAGCAAATATTTTCAAAACTAAGAAAACTCTCAATATGTTGAACAAAGACAGAATAGTTCCTTACAATGCTGCCACAAGTTAAACAACGCAATTCTTCAAAACCACTGACTAACAATGTGCATTTTAGTGGGGATTACCAAATCCCTCCATATACTTCTTTTTGGTGCAATATACTTTTCTGCTTCTCAAATTCTTACTGACAGCTTTCCTGTCTTATTCTGTGTAACAAATTTTTCCTGGCAGCTTACATTACAAGCAGAAATAATGAGTACATTAATTTAAAACTGTGGTAATCAGATCAATGCACCATTTACTTCTTGTCACTAGGACAGCTCAATAACATATCACATACAAATATTTCCTGTGCATCTTTCAGACAGACTTTATTAATATTTATAAAATACAATGGCTTATCAGGGTAAGCCATATGAAACTTGGTCTGACTTGTGCAGTGTCCTCAAAGCTATGTTCATGAGGTAGATAATGGAGATAAAGAAATGCCTGAGACATAGTAGATGCAATGATCCATTTAAACGGACAAGCTTTTGTAATGTGAACTTTTTCCACGGGAATACTGCAGCCCTACCTGAGCCCTACTGTTCTCCAGACTCAAAGAAAACATTTAGTCTGAAAAATGCCTGTGAATTTATTACTGGAGAAATTTCTTAATCCCTGGCTATGACTGAAGATGTTTGAAACAAACCACAAATTGCATGCTTTGGATTCCGAGTGTTTTTCTAAAGAGTCAAAGTGAAAATTTTTTTAATGTTTTTCTTCATATAGCCTTGAATGTCAACACTGCTGTACATTTTAAAAGACCTGAGAGCCCAAGAATATTAGTCTAACTTTAGAAAAACATCTTTAAGAATTCAATTATGTATATGATAGATATATATATACATATGTGTGTGTGTCTCCGTAGGCTTCAAACAGAGAGTCACATGGGAGAGTATTGTTTAAAATTGTGCAAAGGAAACACCACAATAGATGGACAAGCAATGTAGCAAGTACCTAGTGTTGTTACTGTTATGTCAATTTGTCTGAAGATGAGACAGGTTTGCTGTGTTTTAAGGCAGTTCCTTTCAAGGACAATTCCCACCCAGCCACCAATTAACTGTGTAATCACCGACAAAGACATCTTAGAAATCACCACTTCAGGAAAGGCTCATACGGACACCAAAAAAAAAATCCTGGAAGTGAAGCTATGATGATTTTATTTCAATGAGACAGAAATCTAGAAAAGTACTTCAGGAAGAAGTTATGCAATCACAGTAGTGATACAAGACAGCAATCTGTGTCACCTACACTCCATATGGATAATAATGGCATTGAGCAAGAGAAGATACAGTTGCAGTTATTTGTAGAAAGAGCCTGTACTGTGGTGATGAGACAAATCCTGATTTTTGCAAGTTACAGAGCAACCTGAAAATAAAGGCATGGCATAACTCTAGAGATGGTACATCATCAGGATAGTGCAAAGGAGTCCAGACTAGGAGAATGGTTGCTTGTACAGTTAATCCAAGAATCATCAACACAGAGGTGGTAGCTGAAATTGCATCTGTGAATGACTGCCTCCAAAGTCAGGAGGTCCAAAGGGGAGGATCACCAGGGAATCTCATTAAGTCCTAAAGGGAGCTCAGAGCTTCTGCCATCCCTTTTTCATATTCTGGATATTGAAGTTACATGGATTAAAAACCATACCTCCACCACAAAAAAAACCCACAACTCACAAACACCACAAAAAAACCCTCGCACAAAAAACAATCACCACAGCAAAACAAAAAAGCCCCTATGTACTGTAAGGCAAGAACTGCAAATCTGCAGATTAATTTAAAAAAAAAAAAAAAAAAGAAAAAAAAAAGCACTAATTAAGATTTCTACATCAGTACACATACCTTTCTACGGCTTAATAAACTTACTGGAAGATATATCTGCAATTATCATAAATGCAGAGTAACATTATTTGTTCTGCAGCCAATTAACAAGATCCAAGTAATCACAGTAGCTACTGAATTTAAAAATTAGCATCAAATACTTGGAATAAAGTTTCTTTGATTTTGTACTTGAGCCAATTCTTATCATCAGCTTGCAGCGACAAGTTAGAACATGACATAATGCCATATTTTCATCTCAAAGATAAATTTTTCCTAGACATACCTTTACAAGCAGCATGCATATCTTGAAATTAAAAATGCAGAGCAACAAAAACTGTACATGTAAAGTGCAGTTATATCTCAATTACCCTTTACAAACAACAACAAAACCTCTGAAGCATTTGAGAAGTGTCTTATACTAGTTTTATTACCATCTTGCTAAACAGAATATTGGCTAAAATAATCACAGACCCAATAGGAATAAACTGGTACACTTAATAGAGAAAATTCATGAACCACCTAAAACAATGGCAGGCACTTATTTTCTCTTCAATATCATTTAGCTTTATACCGAAAAAAATAGAGACAAAAGAAATGTGCAGAATTCTCTTTAAACGTCCAAATATAGACCATGCAACTTGAACTCTCCAGGCAGGGGAAAAAAAACCACTACTGAAAATGTAGATATAAATTCACATTTACTTTATGCACTTTTCAGAATTCTACGTTTACCAACTTTTTACTGCCATAACAGAGTCTCATTAACATTTAAGTCTCATTAACAAATATATGCAACATTCCAAGCCAAAGCCCTAGAGTACACTACTCAAATTGGACACTGGAAAAAGAAACAGCTAACCCTTTCTGCTAAGATACGGAGAAATCCTATCTTAGCTTTTAGTTGAGAGACAGGACTGAAAATACAGCCCTTGACCAAGTGTGATTTACATGGTCAGTAAAAAGTAGTTATTTTACTGCTGAAACTACCTTGTAAGTAAACACCCCAGCATAATCATTCTATAATGATACATTTTAGTATAAATATTGAATATAAAATATTATTAAATTATTACTTATACTACACCTTAGACAATCTACCTATCTGTGCAGATTAAACTGCCTGGTCTTCCATACCCTGCTCATGAATCTCCTGCCCATCTATTTGGCACATCAGACTGATAAAAACATCCTGTGTTTAATGCAAGTTTCTTTAGGCTTTATTCAATCATGAAAATGAACCCAACTGCACTGAGAGCTTAGGGGAAATCTAAGGCAACAAGAGTATAACCAGTTATTCAGATGACTTGATGTTGATTACTGTATCTTAGGTTGTTCTAATGTTTGGATTAATCCACAGTCCATCTGTTACAGTTTTGCTTTCTTGTCTCTGTTGACAAGAATTTGTTGGGCAGACTCATACTGAAAAAGGGCCCGATTTGGTCAACTGCTTCTTAATATAAGACACAAACTGACACCCTTTGCACATATTTGTATATTCTTCAATTAAAGGAAGTTTAAAAGTAGTAACCTATCAAGAACTTGGGCAAGGCCTTTTAAAGATTGTAGAGCACCTCCTCTCAAGAATAACCACCAACATACGATGTTAGTCTAAAAATGAGTATTTCTGAAGATATGATCAAGTTTTTCTTCTGATTTTCACTATTCTAGGTACATTCCTAACTCCAGAAGCACTGTCTTCCTGCCAAAGATGTCATAAAGCCTCAACTGAGAAAAAGGTAACAGACTGCAACTTTCTCATCTTCAGGGTAACCTCACCTATCTGCTCAAATGGGAGCAGGATTCAGGAAATAATATAAGCAAGAAAACGTAGTAGGGCAAATCAGAAGTTACAATTACTTTGACAGCTGGCCTTGAATGTGCCTTCATAGTTGCTCAAATCATAATGACCACAAGTTCCTCCTGAGAGCAGAAAACTCTCCTAATAAACAGAGAAGTCTATTTTAACTGAAGCTCCACGAGCTCTAAAAGACTTCTGGGCAAACACTTGAGGGAATGGGGGGAACTGGAGGGAAGACACACCAGGAGATAATGGGAACCTATTAAGCTTATCAGCACAAGATTCAGGAGGTTGTGCTGCATTAAAAGAAGCATGTGCATATAAGCATATTTATATAAGCAGTTATTTCCCATAGAGATTAACAGGAAGGTGCTTGCTTCCAGTTGAAGAAAATGGGCAGAAGAGACAGGCAATTCATGCTGTAATACCTTTACTGGTGTAGCCAGAAACCAAAAGACTATCAGCAGCTGAAACATTATTCTAAAGTCAGAGACTCACTGTAGATCACTGCATTTAGGGGCTGTAAGACAACTGTCACCTGCTAATTTATATTTCTGAATATAGATTTGTATTTCTGAAACAACCATTCCCTGGTCATTTTCATAATTTTCATGACCCAGCCTTACTGACTGTAGTTTTATTGATACCTCCTGACTCAGCTCTTTACCGAATTGAGGAGTCAGACTGATTCATCTTTCATTGTACTGTAGCTGCCCCTCTCTCTGACCCCTCTTAATCCTCTTCTATGAACCATTTCTGGATTGAAATGCCTTCATCATCAAGATAAGGAACAGTGCAGACTTCTAAAGTGATAAAATAATGCAGTTTTATTACCAATTGCTTCCCCAGATATTCCTTGTATTCCATTTGCCTTTTTGACTGTAACTTGAGCACTGAAATGATTATTCCATTAATCTGATATAACCCTGAGCTCTCATTCCTCTGAGATGATACAATGAGAAAACAAGTTTTTCCAAGATCCTTCTAGTAACCTCCATCCATCACGATTGCTGATCTTTCTTGCCCTTTACTTTTTGCTGTTGGTTTTGTTGTTTTTTTTTTAAAAAAAATTAATTCAATTCTAAGATATTTTTTTTCTTATTCCATTACAGCTTCAATTCTCTGTAAGCTTTTTTGAGGACTTCTATTGTGTGGTTTCTAGGTTTTCTGAGAGCCAACATCAACAAGATAATCTTTATGCACATGCTCTATGAGATTTGTGCAGCAGAACCTCTCTTTACAATGCTTTCTCATCTGTGATTTCTCCATATACTCATTGATTCTGGTCTTTAAAATACTTTCACCATGTTTTGGAAGTATAGAAATGAGAGTAAATTCTCATTTCTCCTCTCCCTTCTGGATGCTATTTTAAGAACAAGCACCATCTTGCCATATTTCATTCCTGTGATACCATAGTACATTTAAGTAGATTGTTATACAGCATTGCAGCACTAATAGATAAGCAGTTTCATATCAGAGTTATTTTAAAATTATTAAGCTTAAATACCATTAGGTCCTGGAAATACTTTTCCAATACTTTTTTCACTATCTAAACATGTGAAAAAACCTAGGCATACACTAAGTGTGCACAAGACATTTATTTCATCAAGTAAAACTACAGTGCATGCAGTAAACTGGACTTCTGTACTAGGATTACAAAGCCCATCATGTAGAAGGTTTGGGTACCACTGATATATACTATTAGAAACCTTTTTGAAATTATGTGTACACTACATACAGGGTATCCAGCACAAAAAAAAGGGGCTGCGACTCCTAAGCTAGAGGAAGGGTAAGCTAAAGTGCATACTTCTTAAGCAACAAGCACATAATCACTGCACTAGGTCAAATAAAATGCCCAACTAACCTACTGTCTGTAGACAGTACAGTAATTCTCCCCTCCCCACTATACCATTCCAAGCTCCAACAGTTCAGAGATTCACAGAACCAAGGAAGGTAAACTCAGTTTTACTGCTTTTATTCTAATAAAGAACTACTTTCACTCTAATGCAAACTGAGCCTTAATAAGTTTAATTTCTCCCAGATCTGACACTGCTAGGTGAACACAGATATAGCAGAGGGGCACTGAGATGGGACAAAGCTACTGGTTCAGTGGTATTCAGCACATTATGAGATTACTTTTGGACCCAGCACCAGATGTTTCACTTGGGCAAGAGGATTCTTGTAGTCAAAATTTGTGGGTAAAACTCATCTTCTTTAATGGGGAACAGTATTTCACCTTAGTTTGAAATACTTAGCTGTTCAAAGACAGGAAAACACCAACTCGTTTGCATTTAATGTCATAATATTATGAAGTCATAGTTTTCTTCACTGAAATAAATTTATATAACCACAAAAGACTCCACCACTGTACTTTAAATGAGCAAGCAGAATAAATCCATACGTCTAAAACATTTTTTTTAAATATCTTTGGTATAGGGAAGTAGGGATTTTTACTGCATTATTTGGAGCTCAAATACTCTAGCAGAATATAACAGCACTGTCAGAATGACAGGTCTTTGCATGAGATCAAAAAGGCAGCCGGTAATGAAAAAGGTCGATCACTGCGCTGCCTGGCCTGCTCAGTATTGTCTTTTCCCAGCATCACTTGTACAGAAATGATAATTTCTGTGGACACATAACAACAGTAAAGTAGCCAACTGTATTGCATGAAATATGTACAAGAGTCCATAATTATGCAACCATAAATTAAAGATTTATATATCCCCCCCCCATATCTCACACCTCCTGGACCGTTCTGCTACTTCACTGATGATTGCACAAAGCTATTCTAAAGATGCCAAATATTCAATCAGTAGAATATCTTTAGTTCTTTATGGCAATGCTATTCAGTCAGTAATTAAAATTTTCCTGTATATCATGAATAAGCAATTTTAGATACCTTACTAGACTAATAAAGCTAATACAATGTTCCAACTAAAACAGTTAGGTTCAGTTGCCAGATGTCCGCTATGTGTATAAGGAACAAACCAAGGGCAAGCATTCTTCTCACACCCTTTGAAGAGTGGGGTTATGGCAAAAATCACCAGAGACAGATCTGTGAAAAAGATTTGCTAAAGAAAAAAGACCTGAAGAGCCTTTTCTGAATCAGTAAGTCTAGCTTCCTGGTGCTGCAGGCAGCCATACCATCATATCATTTATAAACTTATCAAATACTTGGAAAACTCTTCAAGAACAGCCTTGTGCAAATGTTGACTTGATATAATGGAGCTGCAATGAATACTGTAATATTAAGAGTTTATTACAGAGCAGGATAAAGATTAACATTTACCACACTATCATGGTGTATCTTTGCTGTACAAAATACATTTAGTAGTTTACAAATTATCACATGTTTTCTTTGGAGCTTCTGTATTATCAGTGAAATAATAGCCCCAAATACTACATATAATACACAAACATAACAGAAATACATACAAGCCCTAATCAGGGTCTATACTTAAATATTGAATTGCTAAACTACATCATAAATATAGAGCTCTAAATAAAACATTTTCCTTTTCATGCACAGGTTGCTTTAAATGAAGAATACTGCAATTTAAGATTGATTTTTGTCTTGTTACACCATGACTCATTATTTTAAAACCTTGTCATAATCTATTACTCAAGCCTTTTTTTCGTTGATAGAAAATTCCAACTTCCAGTCCACAGTTTAAAAACTTATTTGGTATTGTATCATATCTCTGACAGATTTCACTCAGTTGGAGCTATTTAATTAAAACAAATGTTAAATTCAAAAACATCAGTCTGAAGGTATGACAGAGAAGCTAAATTCAGTTTTACAATTCAAATATATCCTTTTGTAGCATCACCATCTAGTGGTCAATCTTGGTAGCAATTTTTGCTTCAATTACATGGAAGTCAATTCAACTCAATCACACTTTATTCCATAATTATACTGTGGGGTTCCTTGAATTATCACAAGTTTCTCTGAGGAATTTAGAAACCTCATACTGAAGAAACTGTGGTACTAGCTGCCTACCTACCTGAAAATATTCTTTAAAATGGTTGGGACATTGTATTCTTGCTCTGGCAGGGGGATTGGACTAAATGATCTTTTGAGGTCCCTTCCAATTCCTAACACTCTGTGATTCTGTGATTCGAAGTTCGATCATTTGCACTATCTGTTCAAGATTCTCTACCATTAAACATTTAAAAAAAAAAAAAATAAATGCTGTTTTACAGAATTGGGAAAAGTTCCACTTCACACAGTATTAAATAAGAAACAGCAGGCATGAAATCTTCTGGGTCAAGATTACTTCTTTGACACGAGACACAGGAAGCATACAGTTCTGAAATTGACAAAGCTCCATCCTAACAAGACAAAACCTCTAAGCCTTGTGTCCTGTTTAAACTTCAAATCAGTACAGCTAGTACCAGTTATTTCATGCTAATTGCAAACATGCAATACTTCATCCCAGCCTGAATCTGTGGTAGGCCACCCCTGTGTCAAGAAGGTAAACCACCATGAGTTACTATGGTACTTAATGTCAAACATTTGATAAGTAGAAGTCCATGCTCATCCTCTTAAAAAATCAGATGCACATTTGTCTTTTCAGTCATTGAAAGCTGCTCTTTGAAAACCATCAACCTGTCCAAGCAAGTTGTAAAAGCTGCTTTAAGTCCTAGAAAATGTGAAAGCTTCTCTCGAGAACAAAATATAAACTAGTTAAAATCATGCATCTCCCTTCTTCACAATCTTGTATTCATGTTCTGTATTATTGCCCTTGACTGCAGAGAGCTTGCTATAAAAGGTATTCCTCAAAATCTGATGCTACTGCCCTCTGCAGCATTTCTTACAAAGCAGCACATGATCATAAAACCTCTGTTTATACTTGTTTTTCAAATGAATAACTATTTGAAATTTCAAATGTATTTAACATGAATAAGATTTTTAAAAATATATAATTCTCTTTTATTAGTGTAATAAACACAACATCCTCTATTACATTTAGTTTCCTTACACAAATGTACTAAAGCTAATTGAGATCTTGTATATTACCCAGGACCTGTTCCCTACACAGTGCATCAAGCCAACCTCCCAAATAAATTACGCAAAGCACTCAACTCGGAGGTGTTGTTGCTAGATTCATCTTCAGCACCACCTATGCCAGAACTACGAGTGTTTTGCAGATCATCAGGCCAAAAGAAGAGGACCAGCTATGCTAATAATACAATAGCAACTTTGTTTTTTTCCCCTGACATACTCAAGTTCAAGTTTTAACAGTGCTTATTCCACTAACTCTAGCAAACCACTTCCTGACTGAAAAGAAATTTTGTAAGCTCAAAGGCATTTGACTCTAAAAGGTCTCATAAAGACCCCCATGGCCTACAAAACTATGGATGCATCCCCTCCTCCAAATACCTTAATACCTCAGACTCTGATTATAAATGACTTATGCAAAGAAGTTAACTTCTTCAGGAGAGAAGCAAGTCCGCAGTCAACTTAACACCAGAAATCAAAGTTCCACAAAACATCGGTAAACAACTGAAACCTGGAGCACCCACCCCAGTTTTCAGATTAACTAAACTTAGAGAAATTTTAGCTCTACCATACATTACTTGGAAATTAATAGTCACCTGAAAATAATGAATCAGATGCATGGCATAAACAGTAACGAGTTCCATGATGATACTTCTCTTACAGACATTCTTTCTTATCAAGTGGTGATTTCCCAGCACTTAATAGTTTGAGAAAGATAATAGTAATCCTCCTCAGAGACCCAAGATACACAGTATTTTGAAAAGGCCTCACCAGATTTTGCAATTGTACTTACACACTGCCTAACTCAATTTCCAGAACCGTTTAAATGAAACGTGGTTTCCTTCTTCCAGAACAGTGCAGCAGAGCTGTATAGTCAACACACCCCAAAAAACCTAAAAAATGTACGGCTTAGATCGCATCTGAGCAGAGGAAGGCAGAGTACAACCACGCAACTCCTATCCATTTCTGTAAAATTGTTCTGGGTTTTACATCAGTATCTTTACGAAAAGGTACAGCAGTTAGACAAAGTTCAATTAAAACAGATAATTAAGGGTCCCATATAACACTAAATACAAGCCTCACTTGTTTGTGGAGGCTGGCTGATAGGATCTCTGTATGTAGTTGGCTATTTGCAAAAAACCATCCAAAATAAACTCAAACACAAGAACTATTCTGAGTAGTTTGGCTTCCCTCAGGTCCAGGCAGCCACAAAGAAGCTAAGGTAACTACAGCCCTTTGAACAGTCGCAACTACAATGAAATAACATCTAGTTAGTTCCAAGAAATAAGATCTTCAGTCTCATGTACCCACTCTAGAATTTTAATTTTTATTTCTGCAAGTTTCTGGACTGAAGAATGCATTATACTTGATCACTTATTACAGTTTCACAGTTTGCCTCTGACTTTTTGAACCCTTTATGCTTTCTGAAATGCAAGACTAACCGCACTATGAATTAAGACCAGCCTGTGAATAAACAGAGTTGACCTTAAGTCCCCAGAGGCAGAGGATTTTTTTGGTTGCACATGAAGTGTGATGTATTACTTTCTGAATATGATTAAATTCAGGGAATTAGACATGTGAAATGGTGTTACTCTGTCTACCTTCACAAGCAGCAGAAGATTGAGGTCCTAGCCATACTCAAAATGACGTATTTGTTACATTAGCTTTCTTACAAGGCTCTTCAGAAGTTAATATAGCCTACTTAAAAAAGGTTATTCAGTAGACCTTAAAGAATTCAGCTTGTCTAGCTCCTGAAGACTATGGAAACACACAGAGTTCATCATGGAGTTATAAGTAAAAATAAATGTGTTTAATATCAACATATACATTTTAAAAACACCTTAGAAAAGCCAGAACACAATTACTAAACACACATGCCAGCTACAGTTAGTTCCTCTACAGAATTCGTACCAGTCAATTATAAAGAGCTGATACATTCAACAAGATTTTTCTTCATAATAAAAAAAAATCTGGAAGTGTAACTAGGTTCAAAACGTCTTTTTCTCTTAAAATATAGCAGCACTTAGTACAGTACACTGCCAATTTCAGTCACAGAGGACACTACCACACACCAATTCATGCTAAAAACACCAAGCTGTAGGCCTACCACAATGTAAGACCACCTCATCATTCTAAAGCCTAAATACTCACCAGCATCAAATAATTTCTCCTCTTTTTCCTCAAAACAAGCCATAAAGACTCAGAGGTGTTATAGAATCTTAGAATTGTTTTGGTTGGAAAAGACTTTTAAGATCAAAGACCTTTAAGATCATCAAGTCCAACTGTTAACCTAGCACTGCCAAATCTACCACTAAACTATGTCCCTCAGCAAAGAGCTGACATAGAAAACAGCATTTATTCTAGCAAACTAAAATACTATGCTATTGAGAAAATTATTAAGCTATATCTCCCTAACAACCCAGTAAATAAAACTGCCTGCTACAATCCCTCCAAAACCTCACACGTGGTTTGTCCTCTTAATTTTTAAATCTGTCTTGAAGTTACTGGAGCTGTCTTAAGAATAATGGCCCTGTATGCTGAAAAATTCCAGGGACATATATTACACTTGGCTTATTACCTTTTCCATATAGATCTTCAATTAAAATATTTACTAGAAAAAAACCTCAGAATTGATTCCACAGTATCCTGGTAGAAAACCCTAAATATAACTGACAGCAGTAACTATAGTGCCCCTCAAAACTACTCCTGAGACCTTGTTACCCACATTTGTTACCTGAGCATTTTACTATCACGCGTGTTTAGTCAGAATGTGTGGAACTAACTCAATGCCTCAGTATCATCTACAAAGTCAATTTTACAAATGAGCAGGTCCATAAGACAACAGAAGCAGGTTTATCTCATGCATTTTTTTCCCCACAAAATTACATCCCTGGAGAGTATAACAAAACAGTTCACTCTTATAACTTTAAAAATGCCTACCTTTACTGGCGAAATATGAGAATGGGAAACAAATCCATGGACATTCTCAATCTGTGACAGATTCTTCTCTGATACATGAACCAGCTCTGGACCCGTCACCTCATTGGTAATGTGTGGAGAGCTGTGCTCCTGTGGAGGCGTATCTTCATCCTGATAGCGGTATTTCTGAAAAAAACAATTGGAGAAAAAGATCAGTCCACCACAGCAATGTGAAAAGATTATCCAGAAAGCTTAAGTCAGACAGAAATAGTTCTTTTTCTGATCCGGTTGACTTGAAGGTAATGACATCTAGAAATAAGTTTTAATCAGTATTTTCAGTTTAAAGACTAATCTTGTCTAAAAAAAGTTCCAGCTTTTCCAGTCTCACCTAGAACTACTATAAAGCTACCTCTACTAGTTTTTTCTTACAAACACTTCAACACTACATTATTCACTAAAATCAGAAACTCTCAGTACCAACTGGACTTATCACCTTCTCCTGCCTTCAAAAAACCCTATCAGCCTCA
This sequence comes from Podargus strigoides, assembly GCA_028020825.1. Lineage (NCBI taxonomy): Eukaryota > Metazoa > Chordata > Aves > Caprimulgiformes > Podargidae > Podargus > Podargus strigoides. Next base: position 13,552,969 of record CM051628.1, on the reverse strand, counting down.
AAAGCTTTTTTCTACACTTCTGAGTTAGCACATGTGCCAAAAGCATTTTTTGGTCAGCTAAAGAGTTTCAGCTTTATACCAGGGTATCAATACAGCAATTCACTACTGCTAAGTTCATTATGAAACAATTAAACGTTGTTTTGCTACTAGATGGATTAAGCTTCCCCCACAAGCAAGCTTTCAAACAGAAACACAAGACATTATTCAGTCTCTGTCTTTTTAATTTGGACTCCATTTTGAAAACCAGAACCTATTATTACCTAGCCACCAGGGATGTGTTCTAGTCAGACCATGCTGTATCAACACTTGCAGATCCCTACTAAAAGGTATTAATGAAATCAGAAGCATACATAATATTCACCTATTCTTTTGACTGCAGTTAATTGCTCACCCAAAACCTCCAAACTCCAGAGCTAACATGGGCTTACATTACAAACGTACTTAAATATGTGCTTCACCCCAGTTGCACCTTCGTAGTCTCAGCCAATTCTGAGGCACTTCTGGTAGTCCATACATTTTATTGCTAGTTAAAAATAAAGCTGAAAGCTGAAGTCATATAACTTTTTTCTAGCAGAGTTTGTGTCCATAAGATGCACCTCAACATTTTATAACCACATTCACTTTCACACACTACCTACTATACTCCAGAGTACACACACAGTTGTTTCCAGTTTACAGAGAAAGCATGTCATGTCATTAAAGGAACAGAAAAGCCTCATAAACATGTAAAGGTTTAAACTTGGAAAAAGTTATTGCTATTATTAAAGTATATTTCAAATAGAAGACATTTCCTTGAGGTTTTTTAAACAGAATTCTAAGATTTACGTACTACAGTTTAAATGAAAAATAGTCACCATCTTGGTAAGTCATTTCTACATCATAAACCAGATCACTGCCAAGTATTTGTCTATAAGTGCATGAACACCACACCAAGCCAGTACCTGATACACAGTGTACCATAAATAACCCTGTTAACAGTTAACATGAAAGTGCGATTTCAGGCTACCACAAATATCCCTGCCCTTCACAGAAGGGTCCTGCAATATTAAAAAGTTATAAAGGTTGCAGGATAAACTACAAAGAAATTGCTTGAAATGATCCATCAGTTACCAACTCCTGTAATGCTTAACCCATTTGTTTCCTGCTGACACACCCTCGTGTGCCTGTCTTACAGGAAGACAATTTTTTTTCTATCCATGGTCAAACAGGACAGCTAAACTCCTAACAAGAGGACTCCTTTACTCTTTCCTGTCTCCCAAACCCTGGGGAAGGCACCATATCCCCTTCATTTCTTTGGTTTTGGAACTCAAATCAGCAGAAAACTGCCAACTCGTTTCTCCCCTTTTGCAGGGTCAGACTTGTACTGGATTACTGACCCCATTCAGGCATGAACTCACAGACAGTGCAAAAGGAGGGGGGGAAATGGGGACGGGATCTCTCTCTTTTGAAAGTGAGCTATACATCAGCGTACTCTGTCTTCTGTAGATTCATCATATAGCAATATTGCAGTTTGGCCAGTAAAGAAGTGGTTCAATAGGGCAGCTCAAGACACATAACTGACTTGTGCTGAAAAAGGATTTGTTTGCTCTTCTCTTCCCTGCCACGTTGTTTTGCCAACACTAAGACTCCTTGGGAGACAAGCTGAGCTCCCTTACTAACCTAGCAGGAACAACTTACAGCTTTACATTTCCATCACGAATTGCACTTTAGCCTGTCACAGCCTGCCCTACAGCACACATCCCCACCCCTGCCTCCAAACCCCAAAACAACAGCAACAAACCCACACCCAACCACACACAGACAGGCAGACACTAAAGATGCAGTTTCTTCCAGTGAGTAACTGATGAGATACCAGAGATCTCTGAAGCTATAACCCTGATTTACTGTACTTATAAAAAAAAATTTTTAAAAAAAGAAAATCCTTATCCACCCTACTCAAGTCAACCATTCATTGTTGGGACCATACGAGATCACATTCTACTACAGGAGAGAAATTATGCTTCTGAAGTATTAGAAATTATAAAGTAAAAGTGATACATTTTATCTATAAATACCAATGATTAGCAGAGAAGTACGAGGCAGAAGAAGTAACTCCAAAGAGGAAAGCAAGTGCATTAAAACTTCTGTTATTAGAACAACCAACCTTAAGACACTTCCTTACCTTCTCCTTCACTGTATGGCAAAGGAGAGATGGCAAAAGCTGACAGTTGGGAAAAATTGCAATGGTTGTTCAAAAAATTCTAATTTTTCAAATCTTTAGCATTGGTTTCATGAGATGACCAAGCTAATTTAATAGCTCACTACTAGCAGAAGATAAAAGTTTTTTTCTTTCCCTGCAGCAGTGAGATGCTGGATTGCTCAGCTTCAGACTCTCACCATTTCATCTATTTTCTGAGGCTGACTTGTTTTCAAACTTATCAAAACAAAACCCTGAAAGGAGTTGACATTAACTCTCTAGAGTAGCCATGTTAAACATCAGAAACAGGGAAGAATTACCATTTAAAGAACAGTGTTAGCCAAAAATACATTATCAGATCACACTGGAAATTAGAGTAAACAAACATTAGAGATGCAAGAAGCACAGAAAAAGTCTTTCTCTGAATTTGCAAGTAGGAATTCTGCTAGCTTAAAAGGAGCCTGTTCTGCTGGTAAAGTATTTGGCTGGACTTGTGATCCAAAATGTCTCTGCCAGATCTCAAGCTTCAATTTGGACTATGAAATACAGAAAATGAGACCTAAAAGTGGATTACATTCCCAGTTCATCTCACATGAGATCTGTGGAAAGCTAGAAATGGATCACTCTTAATTTTATTTTATTTTATTTATTTATTTTTTTTATATATAAAATATATAGAATATATAGAATATATATATACATAATAAATAAATAAATAAATAATAGTCGCCGGTTAATCAAAATTAACTCACTGTGCAAACAGCCAATACCTTTAGGCAAAGCACAGAATTGTCTTCATTTTTTTTCCTGAAACCAGACACTTTTATTAGACACAGGTACTTGGACATGCTTGAGTATAAACAGGCTCTAGATTGCATTAAGAACCGTACGTTTACTTTATACAATGTATCAGTGCTTATAATAACATAGTGCATATAAAGTTTTAATAGATGTCATTATAATTTAGATTAAAAATGAAAAAGTCTTGTGGTAAAAGATTCTCTCTCATATGAGGCACTGACAAGGGCTATAAGCTTCTCAAAAAAAACATCTTAAATGTGAAGTGCTAATTGGATTTTGATGCAGTATTCAAGATTGACTTTACTTCTGTTTGCAAAATATTTCCCAACTTGAAAGTACTAACAAAAACAGAACTCATGTTGAAAATACACTTACAGGATAATGCTTCAACGTGCAAAGCAGACACGGGCAGAAAGTGCATGAAAACATAATATCCACAGTACTACTTATTCTGAAAGGTACCACACTATCCTTGCCCTTTGGAGAAATTACTTTTCAGCAAAGTGCTTTCAGTAAAGCTAATTACTGTATCTTACAACAGCTAACTCTCCATAGAAGTGGAAGTGTTTTGTACTGCTTTACTATGGAGCATCACCTCTGAAGTACTATGCTTCTTGACTGAGGTAGTACATTTGAGTGATCTGGCATGGTCAAACAGCCACCGTTTAAAATTGCCCATTCCTCTCCCAGGAGCTGTTGTCCTTTGAACAAGAATTCAGTCAACCGTTTCAGCCATGCCAAGTTTTTCTGCTGCTACATACAAAGCAAAAACCTCTGTAAGTTACCCTCCACAAGAGTCTAAAGATACTGTTTCACAATACAGCCTAGCTCTCTCAAAGGGCAGCTACTGTCCAAAGGAGCAGGACCCATTCAACCCCCTCCGTTGGTCCAGCTGTACAGCTACATCTTCCTGCCCCTTCCTTGCTGCTAGTACACATCAAACTTCAGATGGTCAGCAAGCTCAACCAGCTAATCCAGTAGAATGTTTGTTCCCTCTTCCAGCAATATTAAATTGTCTTAAATTCCCTCAAGTGGCTCACAAGACGAGACGTGCAGCAGTGCTGGCATAATAAGGAGAAAAAGCAGCTAGAGAACAGGACCAATCCATCTCATAGTGGTTAGCAGAGGACTATTTCTCTGCTTACAACCAAGAGAATCCAATCCTGCACCCAAACCCAGGCTCCAAGGAGACTGTGGTACAGAAGAGACAGCCAAGCAATGGCCAGGACAGATGAAAAGGCAGGTGTGGCAAAGCACCTCTGGGCTTGCAGACTGCCTCAGCTGGAAGTTTCCCAGCCCTCAATTAAGTAGTAGCCAAGCAATCTAACTATTTTTACAAAGCTTTATGGACTGCTGTATTATTTATAATCATCATTTAAAGTCTAAAGCAACCAAGGGCTAAACATTTAATACATACTTCTGGCAGAGATACTGACCCAAAGGATTCAGTCGCAGGTATATGTGTGTCAAAATTAATTAAAAACAGTTCTCTTCTGATGTAACATAGTTAACAAGATTTCTTCAGGCTAGATTATACCTACAGTGAGTTTTAAACTGTCACCAAACACTATGGAGTAAATTATTCACTGGTGCAAACTACTGAAAAAATCAATTTATGTTAGCAAATCAGTGCTAGTTTACATGAGACGAGAACGTGGTCCAAATTCACCAGAGTGAAACCAATCATTGTATAAACTGTTCAGGCCCACAGCCTCCCTGCTTTGATTCTCCCAGGATAGTTAGACAAAAGTAAGGATAAACAAAGTATCTGCAGCAGTGTGCAGGATGAACAAGGATTTTGCAGATGTTTTATAGCATCGTTTTTCAGCGTACAGAGCACCTGCTCACAGAATCAGCACAGAAAAGCTCTAGGAAACTCATTTTTAAAAAGAGAAGATTTTTCTTTATTTTAAAGAGAAGATATTTCTAACAGATTCATACATAATCTACCCCCTAGAAATAATTAAATTGTGGTTTTATTTTTTTTTTCCCCCCAAGATCCTCTAATGAGAGATCTTACTGAAACTGAAATGAAAGGAAATCATTTAAATAACACTTAAACATTCCCACTCCCTAAACTGATGACCCATACCCACAACAGTGTGCAATGCTGTTATTCCAGAGACTCAAGCCATACAGAATACCACGTTCATGGACAGAAAATTAATTACTCAAGAACATCCTTAACTACCAGATAATTTAATAACAAAATGCAAGGCAGCAGTAACTATAGTTCTCTTCAAAACAGGTTGTGTATCAAAATAAAATTCATACGAGACATACGCATCAATCCACTGTCTCATGTGAAAACAAATTTGAAAGCACAGTAATGTATCTTCTCTACACAGAAACAAACAAACAAAAAAAACCAACAGTGCTAAAACAGCATTCATATGAGTGACAGGGTGCTTCAAACACAATTTTAAAAGTTCACAAGTTGACCTTATACTCACTTGCCTTCTCCAGATTTTAACCCTCCCCACCCACACAGCAATAGGACTCCCAAGCTACTGTATACTACATACAAAAATTACAAATAAACCCCAGAAAAACATGCAGCCCGATTTACACAGTCTGTCCCCAGGTAAGTTTTAATTTTCACTGTACAAGTTCAACCCATGTTTTGAAAGAGGTTAAGAATAAGGACTTCAATAAGCAAATCTAGTCATTTGAATTCAATAAATATAGAAGCTCACAGGGCAGACCCTCTCTGATGCAGTATGAACAGGCAACTTGATAAAACAAAGTGCCTTTAGACCATCGGTGCCTGACTCCCTAGGTTTAAACACTTGTACTTGTCTAATAACTGCTCCATTTTAGACATTAAACTAAATCTGAAAGGACCCTTCAAAAGATCATGCTAGCAACCCAAGTTGTTGGGAAACAACTGCTTGCCATTCAACATCTCCACTCCTGCATAAAAAGGACTAGGATGCCAATATGTCAGAAGCAGATGAGTAGAAAAATCTAAATACCTCTAAGTTCTCTTCACATCTCCCCAAAAACTGACCTTCAAAACTGACATCCAGGTACCATTCAGCTGAAAATAAGTTCCAATAACAAAAGCAACAGCACAGCCAAATTTTGCATAATCTTTCTACAACAAAACTAATCAAAAATTAATAGTATATTAAGATGCTAACACATTTTGTACAAGTCTTCCCTGTAGTCTAGCAGAAGTGCTAAACCCGAAACGTGCTTAGGAAAATAATAGTGCATCCCTCATGGAGGAAAAGAAAATGATACAAAACAAAAGGAATGTTTCACTGTTGCAAAACTGAAGTTACCTTGAAAACTTTTCATTTGTAAGAACCCCAGGCAGATTATGAAAGCCAAATAAAGTCTCTTTGCAGGTGAACAGCAATCGATACTGAAAAGCTGAAAAACTGTGGCTAACAAAAGACACTTCAGAAGTGTAAGAAAAGAGGATGTGTTTGTCATGGAATAGGACATTCAGTATCATTTTCAATTTAGGCCTCAATATATGATAAACTGAATGACTTGAAATATTAGAACAGGTTTTTTGGATCTTTGGGTTTGTTTTAGTAAATCCAAGTTCAGTACTTTGAGTAACTAACTTCTTCATTCTCAAAAGCACTAGGTTTTCTTTTAACAACTAGAGTTAAGACAAAACCAGAAGGCATTTCACCCCCCTTGGACTGTTCCAGTTTGACATTGGATCTTGAATAAAACTGCATAGAACATGTTTATTTAGGTCACAGTGTTCCATCATAAGTCAAAACACACAGCTAGTGTTAAATGTAAGTATTTATGTAAAGCTCCATGTCATGGATATCCAGAAATTATACAAAAATTTAAGATACATATGTACATTTACAAAACCACCAGAAATATTTGTAGTGAAATTCACCTGTTCCAGAACACCAAGAAGAACAGTCAAATCAAGAATGTTCTTTTCCTATGTAGTCAAAAAACAGGAAAAGGAAAACGGAAAACACTCTATTTCATAGGATTATTTGTGTGAGATGAATTGCTTCTTTATGTAAAGGACTGAAGAGGTTATCCTGTATTGCTGTTTCATACTGTCATTTAAATATGGACTCTTTCAGTATTCAAAGGCTGTCTTCTCAGAGGATAAGAGTATTTTATTTTTAGTGCAATACAACCCTTCAACTTTTCTTCAGAAAACAGCAAGTGCCTAGTGCAAAATCTCTCTGCATTACCAGCAGGTCACAACTATTTAAATCTAAATCCTTCAGTTCATTTGGGATGTAGATAGAATAGAGCACTCACTCTGTATTAACAGCAATACATGTTTATTTGAAGATAATTAAAGCCTGTGTATAAATAGCTTAAGATATTTTAAAATGCAACACTGCTAAATTAATTGTGCTCAAGGAACTATTGGTCTGCAAGATACACAACCTATTAGCAGGCATTATCATCATCTTTATTAATGTTATAGGAAAGAATTCTGCCAACTGTGCTTTGTACAAGGCGCTCCACCTCCCTCCTCATATGCCTGGCCACCCCCAGCAGGACAACGGCCATTGCCACGGGGCAGGGTCCCCCCCAGGGGCGCAGAATGAGAGCAAGGTAAGATGTCATTAATGCATTCAGACGGACAGAAAGAGCCCCTGACACACAAGTACAGGAGAAAACGTCGCCATCGCTCAGATCCGACACAAAATGCCTAAAGTGGATTCTGGATGTTTGCTTGATATTTTTAGTTTGGTCTTAAAGTGAACAGCCAGTTCACTGGCAAAATTAAAACAAAGTTTTCATTCTATGGCTTTCTTCCCAAGTTTATTATTTAAACATGAGACTACCTTATAAATTAAAAAAAAAAAAAAAAAAAGGATGTGCAGTTCCACAAAAAGAATACAAGAAATCTTAATTTTATAGCAAATAGTTTCCAAACTGCATCAACAAATACATCTTTAGAATTGAAAAATGCTCTGGACACAAAGATAAGTAGACTCAAAACAAGGCAAATTCTTCCCTCCTGGAAATAAAGCGTTCAACTTGAAGTTCCGTAATAAATCATTCACACTACCAATAGACACATAAAAATTTAGACTCCTCCCTCCCAGCCTAGGTGACATTCATTCAACACCAATATTTTGTGATATCTTGCTCTCTAAAAATGCATCACACATGCATATATGTGTATACACACACACACACACGCAGTTCCCAATTTAAAACAAAATCTAGTTCAGTTATTTTTTGTTAAAAATAATGAACAATGACTTGGAAATACTAATATGCAAAATAAGTTTTGGAGAGAAAGATTTCTGAACCTCTGTCTCGAAAGTAACTTCACACATTTAGCCTTTTAATTTTAAAAGGGTTTTTCAGTACTTACTGTTCTCATCACAGCCTTCACATTGCACATTAACTTTACTGACAAAAAGCAGTTTTAACATGACACTGAATATATCCAGTTTACTATTCTGAGGATCACCAAATTATATATGTTTTATTACTCTGAAACCTAAACAGTTGATGGAGTCCTAAATTGACTAAATGCCCGAGGGTACTGTTAAACCCAAACCTGCCACTAACAATTGCTTCCATCAATGTGATGTCAGGAGGCATTTCCAGCCCTGCATCTCAGTGAAGTCTCCTGTGTATTAAATTCTCTACAGCTGAAGAAAATGAAAGCCAAGTGTAATAAACTGATTACATGATGATTAATGCTGATTAATGGAGAATGACGACATTTTACATGCGGCATTCAGTAAATTCAAAACGTTGTTCAAAGGGATCTTTAAACAGTACGCATGCTAATTCCTTACTTCTGTCACAATCACCAAGAGCTCCGATAATCAAGCAAGGCATGGAACAAAATACACACTATTTAATCAGAAATTTAAGGCACAGTTACATTAGAAATAATGGCAGTTGTTCATTAAATGCAGCTTACATTTCCAGGAAAGTCCCTTTTATAGACCCACCTTACATCCAAACATTAAAGATATTGTGTTGTTGGTACATGCTACTTTACAGTGGCATAGCATCGGAGAAAAACAATCCAAGTTTTTTATGCTAGGAGACATTTTTTCAGACCCTGTGCACTTCAATCGATCCGTGACTGAGATTCCAGAAAAATGCCTCTGTAAGCGCTGCTTGCTGCCTGTCTTTGACATTTAATCTAGGTCCATAGTGTTCAAAAATAAGCCTTTATATAAACAGGTTGAATCCTTCAGGAAAAAATTTACATCACGTTAGAAACCAGACCTTTAAAAAAAAGCAAAGAAAAAATCCTGTGTCCATTTTTAAAATTTTCGAGTCAGCTTTATATTTAATTACGTTGGAGTGACAACTGTCTCACGGCCCAAAGTAATACTCGCATCCTCTCAGCCAGAACCCAGGGTTAGATCCACCACGGCAGCTCCACCTGCTGCAGTGCAAGGTCTGCCATCTCCTCCATGAAAACAGAAGCAACTCCAGCAGAGCCACTATGCACAGTGTATGCTGGTTGCTTAGGGGAGGGGCGAGATGTTGCAGCAAGGGACCCGTTACACGGCCCGATATAGAGAAACCCAACGCTTCCTGCAAGGTGCTTTCGCACTGCACCAATGAGCATGTGAAAACCCATTTTTAAATCAGCTGTGCATAATTATAAAACCAGGGAAGTTGTAAGCTTAGCAGCAGGGAATTTGCTGATCTGCAGTTTACACTAGCTTTTTCAAGGAAGTGTCAGCAGACCACAAAATGAATGGCTATGGGATATTTAATCCTCAATTTCAAACATTAAAAATTCAAGGTTATTTGACACATTAAAAAAAAAAATGTTCCTTAACTGTTGAGTAAAACTCCTAATGGAGTTTTGCCCAAAGCAATAAAGAAACAGCTACAGAAATACATTAATATTCTTCAACACACAATGAAATCAGAAGCTGATATTTTTTCCCAATTATTTCTAGGAAATCACGAATAATCTGGACTATGCACAAATTTGGTTATGAGGACCTCTCAGTAAAGCATTTCAAGCAATAGTACATGTGAACACTTAAACAAAACAGTTTGAAGAAAAAAGCTTTTTTCCTTAGAACTGAAGTAGATACCATCATGGTCTCCTTAAGATTTATTCTTTGTTGTGTGCTAACAAGTCTAAGACACAACTTTCTTTTTAAAATGGTGCGTTTAAATTTGTGGGGGCTTTTTAAATCAAGCCTTATAAGGATTCAAACTTGATTTCCTTTTTTAAAGGTACAGGATTCCCTGCAGGATTTTCTGTATTTTAACAAATTGCATTACAGAATTTAATCAAAAATCATGTCCTCTGTGATTTCTCTGCTTTTGTACCCATAAGCTAACAAACCTCTGCAAGAAGCTCCGATGAAATAACATTAGCCATCACTTGTACTTTTAATTGTACTGAACAGTATCATAAAAAAGCACCTAAGAATTCCAGAAGTCTTGTTAAATTCCCCCTCTTTAGGTCCTGACTGTTCACCCGAGTTTACACCTGTAGCAGCCTTCTGTCATCTCCCTTTTAATTCATTTGGTTTACCTGATAAGCACCCCTTGAGGTAGAAAGTTTAATGTAGCGTAAAATTGGCATCCACACTTACAGCTCAGAAACGAGTAACCTCATGAATTATACTGAGACAGTCATCTTTCTATAAATGTGCAGATTGATGAAACCAAAACTAAGGCAAGATGTCTGGAGAAAAATGTGTAAGTCAGCCCACAGTAAACCTCAAAATAAACTTCATTTGCATGAGGACCTCTTTCTTGGTAGACTATCCAAGGACTACAGATGACAGCATTTCCATACTAATAAGCATAGTTTTCTTTCCCCCATGTGCCATGACCTACAATTTTTCACCAAATAGCCTCAGACTTCATTTCCCACAGCAAGTCATCTTCTACATACAAGTACAGCAATAGGGGCAGGACCAAAGAAAAGTCTTTAACCCTCTGCTTCATCATCATGGAAAAAAGAAACAAAGATTATAAAAAACAATAATACACCACCTTTGTTTAGCTAAGTTAGGTTAAGTTTTTCTTGCAAGAACGTTCAAGTCTAAGGGTAGCCCCAAGTATAACAGAATAATGAAAGAACCTAAAAAGCCCTTTACTTCCCCTTCAGCTGGCTGGAGGTCACAGTACAGAGAGTCTCTTGCCCGAAGAAATAGGGAAGAGCACAACTGAACACATACTCAAACACCACACATGAAAAAGGAAAAAATGCACAAGAGAATGGAAGACAGTCAGAGTACTGTCTCTTGCCAGATACAAAACTGTTCCTGTCCCACAAAACAACCTTTCCTATGTACCACAGATCAACAATCCATCTTACTTCCATACCTCTAATCACACTGTAATAATATAATTTCTCACTAAAATAATACAGAATCAAACTCATGGCAATTTCATGACAACAAATAAAGTCAAAGCCAAAAGCAGTATTTCAATGCTGTAGAAATAGCGTTTTGCAACGCAGAAAATATAAGCTCTAACGTGCCATGGGCATAGAAGAATCAATAAGAGGAAGATCTAGTCTACGCATCTACAAAGGATTCCATCAGTAAGATACAATAAAGAAGAGAAAGCTTAAGTAACTTCAGGCAATTACATCTACACTGTAGATGAAAACTGCATAAAACATCCGCATCTTTCAGCCATATATTTGGAAGCTGTAAACAAATAAATTGGTTACACTGCAAAATCGTCTCATTCTTTATACAAAGGTGGAACTTCTTACACATCTTACAGCCCACAAGCTTGAAAATACAATATTTAAGCTTGTAAAATTAAAATATATTGTCACATATTTTGCTGACTAAATCCAGAGATTTAACTGTAACAAACATTTCACTTGTTGAAAACAATGATTTGTACTCAAAAGCTTTTTAAATACGCAGTTGTGAACATAAAGCTTTCCGAAATATGAACACAGAGTATGTTATCATATATTTAGTAATCTACTTTCAAGCTCTGAAGAGACATATCCCCACTTATTTAACTATTGCTCTGATTCCAGTTGAAGGTTGGATTAACATTTCAAAACACACCAAAAAAAATTATTAACACAATGACTATGCCATTGATAAGAAGAATGGGGCCTTAACTCCTTAACTATCAATACTCCCTCCCAATTTATCAGTCTGTATTTTGTGTTATCACATACAGGCTTGAGCTCCTACAGTCAGCCCACCATTTCCATGCTGATTATACAAAGCAACAATTTTTAAACTGGGAGACTGCAAGATAAACACAGTGCCAGAACTCCATCCAGTGCTGCCACATAGACAGTCAAGAATACAACAGCACTCACACTGAATACAGAAAAAGAAAACCCTAAATTTTCTTCTTGCACAGGATCCTTCCACTTGATATTATAAAACGTTAAAATAATAGTTTTAAACAGAACAGTCTAAAGAAACCAATTCAAAACTCTTAAAAATTCACGTTTACTGATAAGTCTTACCAGTAAAAGTGACTGGTTTCATCCTTATGAAAACACAACATAAAATAAATTACCATTATTTCAAGTTTTGGTTGACTGTTTACTTGGCAATAACCCATCATTATGCATGGCTCCTATATGCACAATAAAAATATCAACACCATCATGATCTTCAATTAGTGAGCAAGACTAATTTTGTTATTACCATAAAGTAAGAAAGTTCCTACTTCCAAGTCTCCCCAAGCAGTACGAACATTGGAAAGAAACAGTAGTTACACAGCATTAAAAGAACCACACTGCAACACCTTCAGAAACTTCTCTTCAGCACTTTCCAACTATTTTTGATGTAACACGCAGGGTACCCATTTCATCGATCCATGTGTTCCACTCATATTCCTCAATACAACATAGGTTAGGAAACAGCAATCTCATAAGCATTAAGACCTGAAGCCTTTAATGAAATGAGTAAGTGAAGGTCTAAAACTTGACAAATGTACCAACTGTTCAGACTGAAGGGGAAAAGACTATGCTAACCTTCGTATTTCTTCAGACAGAACATGTCCCTTAAATATCACTGCAGGCACCTGTCAAGCTGGTGGGACTCTATCTTAGGTCACTCTTCCCCAGAAGCTTGAACTGGTATATTTCCAGGATACTTAATACAATCCAATAAAAAAATAAAAATACGCTTTTCAGCATCATAGTTATTTAAATCTAATAAATTTATTTTAATCTCTACTCTGCATAATCTTAGTCTGTATAGTCTTGAAAGAATATACAATTCCAAAATTAGTCTCCATAAAAAAGCTTGGCTACCAGTTTAATATTACCTCATACTAACAGAGCTCTAATGTAATGGCTGTAATGATTCCTTACTCAAGGAGTGGTAATTTTGTAAGCATTTTCTATAAGGTAAATGAAATTTGAGCACTAGTTTCATAACGACCAATGTCTGGTGCAAACTGCATCCATCAGCACCCATGACACTCTCTTTGCCTTTGCAGTTCTTGCTCCCTGAAGTATCAGATAACTACCCAAGGCAATTTTGAGAAAGCAGCCAAAAAACGTACTGCTTGTTCCTGCATGCTCCTAAATTGCCAGAAAAATCATTTGCACAGTACTTTCAAACAGGTTTATTTACTGAAAACACTATAAGCTGAAAATTCCCCTTCTAAAAGGTATCTTTAACAGGTATCCATAGCTTAGAAGCACCTTTTTGTGAGCTTGCCAGGTAAGCAGGTTTGCAGGAGTTAAATCACCAGCCACTATTGCATTTTCTGGGACAATTAGCATATTGTAAATACAGCTGTCTGTGTCTTAAGTTTCCAAAACCTTGAAGAATACCACAGCCCCATTAATTTCAGAAGGACGGTGAAATGTTACTTTGGAAAGAGGAATCTGATTAACAGTTGCATTTTTTTAAAACTTGCCCCGAAACAGCATTTAAGCCCAGAAAGGTCCTATGAATAGAAACTTTTCAGTGGGTGTTCATGATTTTTGTCCCAGTTTATTCCAAGTCTTAAATTGTTAAGTATAAGACAGATCTGGGACATCACTCCAATGAGGTCCTTCATAAGCCTTGATAAGTCAAGCCAAAAAACAGACAAGAATACTTTCCCTCCCAACTGAGTGACCATCATTACAGGTTTGGTTATTTTTTGGGGTTGTTCTGTTTGGGGTTTTTTTGTTTGTTTGGTTTGTTTTTTGTTGTTTCGGTTTGGGTTTTGTTTTGGTTTTGGTTTTGTTTTTTACAAACTTGCTTTTGGAGTTCTCTTCAATCCAAAACAGAGGAGGAAAATATAATGCCATATCAGAGAAAGAACCCAGAGGTGTCCATGTTATGTTGTCCTCTATATACAAAAATAATCAGGCTTCAAAGTACAAGCTGCAAAATAATAAGACTGAAGAGCATTCAAAGGCAAAACTGTGCAAAAAACAGACCTTGCTGACAATTGCCACTGGACAGAGGTCCTGTGTATTCAAAGTGTGATTTGAAAGATATGTAATCATATTCATCTGTCCACCTCTGCCTCTCAGTAATTCTAACACTAATGGTTAATTTCAGCCAAACTGACTGGAGAGATAGAGGTCTCTGAGGATATCAATCATTTCCAAGTTTCTTACAAGTAGGTAGCAAAAATCCAGTGTTATTTTTTCCTAGCTGTAAACCACCAAAATCAGGAGAACATCTTCAAAACAGACTGAAAATAAATGGTTACTTTTGCAAGACTTCGAGTTTGATCCAATAAAGAGGACATAAATGCAGCAGATAGAGGAGATCATGTAGGCTTCAGTCGGTTAAATTTATTGCAGAAAAGTAATTTAATTATATTGGTAATATCTCTGTGAGGAAAAAAAGGGTGACTGTATTCTGAACAGACTGTACTGTGATTAGAATACAACTCAACTAGGAAATCCCTAAAATCAGAAAGTACTACATCATTTCAAACATATTTAACATGTCTAGAAACAGTCTGTGGTAGGTTGACCCTCGACAGCAGGTAAGTGCCCACCCAGTTGCCCACTCACTCCCCCTCAGAGGAACAAGGGAGATAATCTGAAAGGCAAAAGCAAGGGGAGAAACCTCATGGGTAGATACAAATAAGTAAAGGGAAAAATAAACCCCACATACACAAGTGATGCAAGCCCAATCACTAACTGTCTCCCAGCAGCAGACCAACAGCCAACCTAACAACAGCTACTTTGGAAATACTTTCCCTCAGTTTTATTGATGAACACGATGTTAAAAAATACCGAGTATCTTTTTGGTTAGAGTCAGACGCTCCAGCTGTGTCCCCTCACAATCCCTTGCCCACCCCCAGTCTACTTGCTAGGGCAGTAGAATAAGAAACAGAGGAGGATTTGACACTGTCAGCACTCTTCAGCAATAGCTAAAACACTGGTGTGTTAATCAACAGTTCATCACCATGTAAAACACAGCACCATATGGGCTGCTGTGAAGAAAATTAACTCTATCCCAGCCAAATCCACTACCAGTCTGACCTAGAAAGTCCCTTAAAATTAAGAACTGTGAGACCTCTGCATTCAAAGAACACTGCTGAAATCACTCAGATTAAAACTATGTGGTTATTCTGAAGTTGCCTTTGATGTGTTGCTCCCATCTGTCCACAGAGGAGAAAAAAGCACATGTATTCAGCCCTAGGTAGTTCTATTCAATCCTCAAAAAGATTTCTGGTGATCAACAGACACTGAATCCCCAAGATAAAACTGATAAAACTATAATAGCCCAATATGTAACAAACCTTCTGAAAGATCCAAAAGCTTTACACCCTTCTCTCATCCCTTCCCCACACCCTCAACGAAGCTTCCACCCAGTTTCTATTTGAAGTGGAGAGATACTAAACTCCAGTGATAAAAAGATTTAGCCCAGCGAGGTTACACTTTCAAGGCCCACCCTCAGTGGGAAAGATTAAACCCAGCAGGATGTGAATAGCTGAGACTGCTCTCCTCAGTGTAAAGAGCAGGCTAGAGCAGAATCTCATTTATCACTCTGGATTGTTCTGTGTAGAACCCAGGCTAAGCATATCCTCCAAAACATCATTTTACTTAAGCATCCATTGGGCTGAGGAAGAAGGCTGGTTTGATTCAGACTGTCATGGTGGAGCAATGGGAGGAAAGAGAGATGACGTCCATGAGGTTTATTCCAGAATGGGTAACATATGAAGATCCTTCAGCTATTGAAGGATCTCTCAGAACCTGAGTCATCCCATCCTATCTTTTTGAAAGAGCTCCTTTTGGAGCAACAGTTTTCAGTAGTACCTTTTAAATGGTCCACGCAATGTAGCCAAGAAAAGTAGCTCTGCTGCTAACTCTGAAAGAGTTAATCAAGCATCGTGCCTCCACTGGGAAAAATAAGGGTACACAGGTAAAAAACAAGTGAAAGTGAGGGAGAGCAGATACACTAGTAATACATGCCTTTCATCTGGTGAAGCCTCATACTACTCCAGATTCCTTTCCGTTCATTACCCGTTCAAGCTTCCTTAACACAAGATCAAGAAAAGACTGCAATTTTACATCTTTCTGCTCTATGGCTTTGATGTGGCACCAACAGAATAGAGGCTGAGAGCCTCTCATAGCCAGTGGAGATGAAGTGCTTGCACAATACTAATAAGCATGTTTCTTTTTTCTTCCAATGCAGACAGTGAGAAGGTTGTTCCCAGACACAAATACAAATCAGTCCTCCAGTCCCACTGCTTTTAAAACAGTGAAAACAGATCACGCCTCAGTTATAAAATAGTTTCCTGAGAGTGGGACAGAATCTAGGCGACAATATGTTCTGTTGATGCTCAAGTATCAGCCACGCATTTCTGAGTACGCAGAGGACTGTCGCTAGGTTCTAAAAGAAAACTGTTTTCAAAAAACACTTTTTCATACAATAAAGTTGATAAAATGTTTAAAGGGGAAATTCCCATAGTGTATATCTTCTGTCGTTCAGATTTGAACATTTTAAAACCAGAGATGACGCCTTTCTCTAAAAGGGAAAAGATCCATAAGGCTACCGTTCAACTCCAATGGATAAAAGAATTTGCTAGCCTACAGTTTCAATTAAGTGCAAGTCCATCACTTTCTCCATCTTAAAATGCAAATCCTCTTATAGGAAAAGACTAAGATTGCCATCTCAGTCCAGATGGGAAGGATACTGGCAATTTACACTTTGTTATTAACTGGGAACAATTATGGAAGACTGTTATTGCCTGCAGGCCACTGACCCTCCTGCCATCTTCTGGGAAACTAAAAGGTAAAGGGGAGAGTTGTGAGAAGGCACAGAACAGACAGACAGACCGAGGCTTTAAGAGGTTTCTGTCAGAGCCTCTTGAAGCTTTCTTATCTAGAGCTTAAGGACGAAGGGACTGTTACATGGGTCGAAAATTTGCCGGACCACCAGACTCAAAGTGCTATGGATAGCACGGTACCTGGCTGGCAGCTGTAACAAGCAGCGTGCCCCAAGAACAGGTACTGGGGCCCATGTGGCTCAACATTTTCACTAGTTGCTGGCATGACAACACACAGCACACTCCAAGCAAACTGACAGGTGACACTCTGCTAGTTAAAGTGGGTAATACAAGAAATTGCAAGATGTTAACACAGACCTCTGTGACCCGGAAGACTGGGTCAGAAGGCAGTTCATGAAGCTCAACAAGCTGATGTGTCAAGTTCTGCAGCAAGGATAGAACAAACCCATGCACTGGTACTGGGAATAACAGCCGTACTGAGAAGCATCTAATAGTTATGGGGGACAGCAGGCTGAGTAAGAGACACTGCAAGCTATAAGCAGTTTAGGGTAGAGCCAATACTGCTAAAAATCGAGTATCGATTTTCTCCAGTTTTTAAACAGCATTTTTCTAAGTACTTCTGCCATTGTTGGCAGATTCATTCTCTTATGCAGTGCTCATTAATATGGCAGCCAGGGCAGTGACACTCTCAGAGCTTACATATAAGGAGGAAATAAGTAATTAAAAAACTGA
This sequence comes from Podargus strigoides, assembly GCA_028020825.1. Classification (NCBI taxonomy): domain Eukaryota; kingdom Metazoa; phylum Chordata; class Aves; order Caprimulgiformes; family Podargidae; genus Podargus; species Podargus strigoides. The sequence goes on along the minus strand of CM051628.1, from coordinate 13,535,121 downwards.
AAAAGAGTTGGGGGGTGGGGGTGGTGTTATGCCTTTCAAAATATGAAAACACAAAGTACAACTTAATTATCATGACAGAACAGCTTAAGTGAAAAGTGTCGGGACTGTTACTTGACTGAACTTGAGTTCTGCAAAGGAATCTCAAATTACATTTTCTTACAGCAGGTTGAATTATCTTAATGCTAACACAAATTAAAACACTTATTCTCACAGTAAAAATCACTGTCAAATTAAAGCCAAACTTCGCCACAAATTCAAACAGTGATGCTTTACACACTTGATTATTGCCAAGTGCCATTACCCTGACCACAAGCTTACTCCAGTCTACCTTGGTTATATTTCACTTACTTATACTTTCAAATCCTTCTTCTCCCCTCCTCCAGAACTTCATTTGAGAGAAGGTACAAGGAACACCCCTTACCAGTGCAAAAACATAACAGCAGATACTTTGACTGGTAAAGAGGTCTGAACCTGATGAAACCAATCTTCATAACTAGGTAACAAATATTTGTTTATTATTAACTCACTGCTATTAAAGCATATGAATATTAAATCATAGTTTTTAAGCTTACTAAAACATTTGCAATGTTAGCAGCTTAAATCGAACTTAACTTTGGTTTAGATTTGTATCCCAAGTTTATGAAGTGAACTTTCAAACTATTGATCCTAGACTCAATCCTACTTATCGACCCTAGAGACTCTGCACATTAGAACATGTTTCTAAACCACAGTACTTCAGCAGGAATCTAGGGCAACACATACATCAGTCCTTAAGAAACACTGGCAGCTCTTGGCAAACTAATTGCACAACTCTTCAAAACTGAATATTTCTTCTTAGTATGCTTTAGTGAGATGCAATACCTTGCTGCAGAAAATAGTATCCTACTTCAGCTTTGAAATTACTTCAGAGTTAGGAATCAAATACCTCAGTGAATGCGACAAAATGTTATAGCAAATCCAGGTCATTCTCCCCTTCTTTCTCCCCTCTTGCCTTTCAAGCACCTAGAAAATAGATCCTTCACTAAAAAGACAGAACTTTTAAATCCCCAAGTGGAAGAAAGCTATTAGCCCAGAAGAATAGAGTTCCAATTTTCAAAAAGAAACTTGCAGAAAACCAGGAAGTATTATCCCTCTGTATAATTTTGAGGTGTTCCCAAAACTTGCCTATTGGAAACTTTTCTGATCATCTCATTTGAGAAAAGTAGCAACAAAAATCTAAAAAGTATGGAGAACAGCAAGGATAAAGATACTCAGTGACTTCCTTTGAGAAGATTAAACTGACAAAGCTCTTCACCTTATACAGCAGGCAGCTGAGCATGGGAACATGTGATGAGATCATTAAAGAGATGACTAGCATAGAAAAGGCATATAAAAACCAATTACTATTTAAGACAACACAGACATTAGCAGACAATTAAATTACCCATCAAATGCTTTAAAGCAAACAAACTCATTGCCAAGGACATCAAACGTTCAAAAAGGAACTATAAAATAGTAAATCAAATGTAGACCAAGGTCTAATAAAAACGTACAAGTGTAATCACTGTCTCAGGAAATCTTTAAGATGCTGCCTGCTGGAGTGGGATAGCAACTGAAGTGGGTACTTGTCCTTCACTTACAATGTTTTTCTTAAGATGAATTACCAGTCACACTCAGAAACAGAGTCCTAGGCTACATGAAGTTTTGGGTCTCTTCCTATATATGTTTTTCCATACATCATACTCTCTTCAGTTTCTGTGAATGAACTGTTCAGAAGAAATGAAGAATTTTGCATCATTGTTATTTTGTCAGAACACCTTTTCAGTCATTAATCAGAGGTTGTATATACCCTGAAGGTAGTACATCACAATTGTATCTCACGCTAACCTAACAGAGAAGGTATTTTTGATAGGAGTATGGGCACTTTAAACTACTGAGGAAGCAGAAGAGCACTTATCTTGCTCTCTCCCCACAGCATCACAATCTGACCCATCAATAAAGCAGTCAGGTCACAATAAAGCAAACTTTCACTTTGGTTCTTATGCCACTTCTACCACTGAAACGAGGCTGTGTGAGGTGATCAACAAATTCAAAGATTTCAGTTACAAGGATTCAAAAAAAAAAAAATAAAAAAATTCATCTCCAGTAGAGTGCTATAGTTTTCTTTTCAAACTATATTTCCAACTCTAGTCAAAGTGGTCTTATTAATGCTTGGCACTTGAGCAAAAGCATGAAGCCAAGATGTGGGAAGGACTTCTGTCAACTAAACCAGTGCTGAGTAGCAACTGTTAGAAAAAAAAAAAAAAGTAGTTTGTTTGAAGCATATTTTAAACCTGTAGAAGCTAAACTCTTGTGAAATCATTTAAAACTTCATTTTTTGCAAATTCAGTTACACATCACCTGAAACACAAGGTACAACTACACGAAACCTGTTGGAAGAAGTATATTAGGAGGAAAAGTGTTGCTGCACATGAGAGAGATGGGATATATCAGTGGTTTCTGGAAAACAGTCCAACACAAAGAAAGCAGAAAGGGTTAACCCAAGGCATAATTATTGCTGCATACATTAGGGGCAACAGCACACTCAGCCCCTTTAGCAACACCTAATCAGCTAGAGCATAGAAATTCAAGATGGGAGTTGCCAACTGATCTCTCACTTAACTCTTGGTTCATGGTAATTGACAATGCTTCATTTTTAAAGAGTATTTGTACTCTGAGGGTTTCAATTTGCATCACCTACTACTGGTAGAACATCAGAGATGCAAATCAATTCAAGGTTTCCACAAGGAGTCTTGAGTACTGGTTAAAGAGATGCTAATACAATAACAGGAACAACAAAAAGGGAAAGGGAAGGAAAATTATAAAAGGTTTAACACACTGTGCAGTGTTGTGTTTACAGAAGCCATACAATACAAAATGCAGATCGGAAAGTTTTCACGTTTCTAGTATCTTTATCTGACATTATAAGGGAAGTCATCACACAGAGGTGAGGACACTTTCACTGTACTTGGGTTACAGAGAACACACAAGTTAAGACAGGAAAAGACAGGACAGTACTTGCCCAAGTTTGCAAAAGCCCTTTAAAACATTTCATGGGAGAAAAAAAAAAAGAGATCACCAAAACAGAAATGGTTCAGTGTTGTCAGTTCTCAACACAGGAAATCATTACCTAGGCTAATGAGGGCTGGGATAATCTCATTTTAACAAAAATTACCACACGCATATTATTATAGTGGATGTGGAAGGATATTAAGAGTATAAAGGAATTCCCAAAATAATATAGGAATTAAAAAAACCCCACACAATAATATCAACCAAGATTTTACCGCTTCATGATCAGCAAACCAACAACTTCATTCTACGTCTGTAACCTGTAAGTTAACACTACAATTCTGTGATCTTCTCTACCTTTCAACAGCATGTCCTCACATATTTCAAAGCTCGGAGGGCTGCGAAAGCCTTGCCAGTCTCTCCGAAGCGCAGATACCTGCATTGTCCTGCTTTTGTTCATCTGAGAAAAACACTTTAGAACCAGTAGAGGGCAGCATTTCTCCACTTCCACGCGAAAGCTTCTCTGCTCGCTAACGGCAGCATTTAAAGATAAGGATGTGAAACACAAGAGCCCATAGTAAACTCTATTCCTTTTTGCAAAGTCTCCATTTTACAGAAATACACTCCGCAGACTACAAAGGCAAACCAAAAAATCCACTATGATATCCACGCATCAGAACTGAAGCAAAGACAAAACCAGAGAAAATACAAGTTGATTCTGCCAGAAAGTTTATTTCCTTCCTCCTTATTGTGATTCATTATAGTCACAACCTGCTACCAAAGTTGTTCCCACATGCTGTTTATAAACTGCGGTGCACTCGTGAACTGATGCACAAAAACTCATTTGGATTTTATTCTCCAAATGAATACATGAAGAAACATTTTGATCAACGGGAGAAAAAGTAAAGGCTTTTAGATTGCCAATGAGTACTTAAGAAGTCAAAATAATCCTATTTAGAAATTAACTTTCCTATGTAACATAGTTGGATATGTACTTTTACAATCCTTTTGACAGAAGAGTTACATTGAATATGCTACAAACAGTGCTTACACCATTTTAGATGACTAACAATCCTCCTTTTTGGATCCAACCCCATCTGATGCTTTTCCTTCAAAATTATGCAAAGGGAGACATTCTTCTGCTAGGTCTCTCAAACAACCTAAAGCCTTAATAAACAACTTCATATGATCTTTAAAAGCATCCAGCTACATCATAATGAGCTCATGTTATCTATGTTATTGCTATAAAAGGCTTTTAGTGAACCTATTACTTTAGCAGCAAGGAACCTTTTGATTTCCAGCTTTAATTTATTTTGGCTTAACTCTTATTGTTCCCATTTCAACATCTTCGCGTCCGAAAAGTCATTGCCATCTTTCGATTTTGGAAACATATTCCCCACCTCGTCAAGACAAGCTCTTCCAGCTCTTTTTTTTTTTTCTCCCCCCTCCTCCCCAGACAGCACTTCCCTCACTGCTCTAATAGGACTTCCAGCTGTGCATCTACATTCTGGAGTGGCACTTCTATAACATCATATAAACTAGTGTTAACATTGTCACAATCGATCAAAATAAGATCAGGAATGGAGTTATAAAGACCATGCTGCTTCTAGCCCAACCTCAAGCTTCTCTCCAGTCACCTGAATTCCAGTTACTTGCATAAAACCAGCGGTGCACATCCAATCCTGTAAACAACCTATTAGGAAGTGAGGAAATAGAAAAATTGATGCATTTCCCGCCATACAAGAGATGATGTTTATTTCCAGGAATTTCTTTTACAAACAGCTTTTAAGATGCATTTATTAATAATGGGTCACTAAGTTAACCACTCCTTCTCATCTTAACTGGAATTTTTATAGCATATAGGAGGCAAACTTCAATTAAAAAAAACCCACCCAGTGTCTAGGCTGAAGTAGTCCCTAGCCATTTCCTTAGACTGAAGAAAGATCAAAGCAACAGGTAAAAAATTTTCATGTAATAAAATAGTCCTGCTCTTGCTTCTTGAGTTAGAGTTATTATCACCTTAATTACAAGTAGCAGCAGAAAGATGGTTTGGTTTTGCAGGGTTTTTTTTGTTCTTTTGTTGTTGGAGGGGTGTTTGTGTGTTTTGGTTTGCTTTTTCTTTAACATAAACTGCAACAGCACCACCACTCTAAACTGCAGAACAAGACATTTCTTTTTGCTGGTTTGTTGTTGTTCTTAGTTTTGGGTGGGGTTTTTTGAGGACAACTATCTGATGTAACTACTATTGCACTTTTCTAAACCAAAGCTGAAGTAATCAGATTTTCAGACCAGTAATGTAACAAATAGTTGCATTTTACCACAAGTGAAAAATTTTTTTCAAAGAGAAAAACAGCAAATTGAAGAATAAGAAAGATGTCTCCTTCTCGGTAAAACACAAAAATATACAGGACTTATGACTCAAACATGAATAATTTTGAATTTCTATATATCTTCAAAGAAATCATGTGTGCAAAAGTGAAATGTCATCTTTTATTACAAACAAGAATGAACCAAGTTCATCATTATAACACTCTAAGGACTTCAACAGAGTTATTACAAAGATAAATAAAAACCAAGGGCCAGAATGCAAGAAGTGTGACTGTTCAGTTCCAGATTCACTGCTGCCACATTGGGCCAACCCATCACCCCAGCAGCTGGGAGAGCCCAAGTCAGAAGAGCCTTTGTAGTCTGCTTAAGAGAAGAGTTCTGGAGCTTGAGCTACTCCACTTGCATATCATCTGTCACACACACAACATGCAAACAGAGCGTTCCTCAGCGGTGGTGTCTTCATCAGGTAATAAAGGCATTCCAAACACAGGCAGCTAAACCCAACTATCACACTATTTTTCCAATAGGAAATAAAGAATAGGCCAGAGGGTCGAGAAAATTCACTGCAATAGAGTGCTCCATCTCAATGACACAGCTGAGAGAAACTGGGTGACAGGCACACTCAGCCTCGCCAAGATAAGGAAGGATCAAAAATGTCCTCAATATCTACTATATGCGGGCACCAGTAAACCCGCTGTTAGAGTACACACCGAAAGAAGAAAACAATTATTGTTCTCATGCTTTCACACAATGGAGGGGAGGGAATCATTCCTCCAGGCAATATGGGTTTGTCACCTAAACACCCTAAGGACTGTCTATTCTCTGTTGGGCATTTAGAGTTCAGAAAATGCTGATGATTCCTGCCCACATTGACCTTTAAAATACAGTAGCCCTCAGTTACTCTTTTAGTATATATTAGAATTTCATTAAAGTGTATTCTTCCCTCCTCCAAACCCAAGATGTGGCAGCGTATGGTCTTCAAAGAACCACTTCTTCAAAAAAAAAAAAAAAAAAACAAAACCCAAACAAAAAAAAAACAACCACACCAACAAAATCTAACAAGGCTGAGTATCACTTAAACAGTGATCGTCTTCACCTGAAGATGTCTTCAATGTTTTATTTTTTTTGGTCTAGCTAGGAATACGATTCAAGTAATGTTATTACCACTTGTGAAAGTATGAGTAATAGCCACCGACAATAAATCAGACTATGATTAAGCATCAAATAAAGTGTAAAAACACAGCTCCTAATAACAAAGCCCTGGTGTGACTTACTGCATTCACAAAAGAGAAGTGATCAAGCAGTGCCAGCTAGTAAAACAAAACTGACTAGCGGCAAACCAGATCATACAGTGAGCTCAGCCATCCTGAAATCTCACTTCAAGTAAGAGAGGAAGCCTTTTGGTTTTTTGCTATCAAGAAATCTAAATACCTCTGCCTACTGAAGGAATCGTGTTAGAGACCATATGTCCAACTATGAACAACCCTACGTTTATTCACCCACTGTTTTCTCCCACTGTTTTCATTACAACAGGAAACTACGCCAAAGCTGTTGACTCTGAGGGTCCAGTTTCACGAGCAGCAGCCAAACAGAGCAAACATTTCGATTCTGCTGAAGACAATCACTGCTCTCCTCTCCTTCTCCCTCTAGAAGTGTTGAGCTGTTAAGTCTTATTTTACCTGCCTTTTCACAGGCAGCTGAAAAGAATTTAACTGCTCAATACTTTCCAATTCTCTACCCCAGCAGCTACCTTTTAAAAGCTCTAGTGCTCTTGGGATTTTCCCCATGAGCTACTTTCACTCACTAGCCAGCAGAAAAGCATATCAGGTTCTACTAGATTCCTAGTAGATGAACAGTGAAGAAAGGAGGCAGAAGTGCTCTCAGTAGCAGCAACCTGACAGATCAGTTCACTGTCACTCATGAAGCTACAGGTTGACTTCTTCTCCCATAGTAAACAAGGACAGCAAAGCAAAACTGATGAGGAATAAGTATGTCACCGCTCTGCTCCCATTAATCCTACCTGGAAAATTACTCAGGTTATGATCATCAGCTCCTGTGGAACAAACCCAAACAGTTCTAGGCAGGCAAATGGAGTTGTGAAAATGTTTTGAAGGGATTTTATTTATAGGATTGGTTTCAGAGAGTTTTTCTCTTTTTTACTGCTGCATCTCCAGCAGTAAAAAAGTATTCCACACCATGTTCTCAGAGTCAGTCCACAAGCTGTATAAATCAACTGCCAGAAATATTGACATTTTATAGGCATTTGATCTATCTGCTTTTCAATCAATTCCAAATCAAACATGCCCAGAACTGGTGCAATAACCAAATATTACTCATTTGTCATTTAATGCGTAGTATTAATTGGCAGCTTTTACTTTTAAAACAGGAGGGGAAATAAGTACGAACTTAAACAAAAAGACTCCAAATCTTCATGTAAGATTCATCAGGCTCATATAAGCACCTCAGGTATGTGGTATCCAGGTTCTTTGAGCACAAAAACTTGAACAAATACAAACTCCACTGACGTCTCTGTCTCAAAAACTACACAATTCCAGTAACTTCTGGTTTATCACTGAAATGACCCTGCACACTTGCTGTCATTTAGAAAGAGCAAACACATGTAAATAAAGATTACCTCTGGATATGAAGCATATGCCACAGATTTATACTTTTTTTATTATTATTTTATGTGCATTTTTGTGAGACTAGACAAACCATGTAAGAGAGCCCAAGATTACTACAGAGCATTTGCCTCTGGCCCAGGAAGTCCTCAAGTCCTAAACTGTTGGCAGTTGGGAGAATACCAAATAACATGTTAAGAGAAAGATAACTCTTAAAAGAATCCCCTTAAATAGAAGTTAAATGCAGAAAGCTTATTATATCCTTGTAATTAATACACAGTAAGAACACAAACTTTTACTGATTATTTGCCTTAAGTTGCTCTGTTTCCTCATGCTTTCTTAGTACAGTTTTTCAGATTTTGCATATCAGGTCTCTATCACTTCCATCACCGTCCTTCTGCCACCTTCAACTTGACCACTCTTGGGTGTCTTCACTCACCATCTTCAAACCTATTCATCTTCACAACTCAGACAAGCCACCTTCAGTTTGATCCATGAAATCCAAAATGTAGTCTTTGTTAAGTTCTTCAGCTACAACTTCTAGATTTAACCCACCTCATGCTATCTTGTGTTGCACTGGGTTTCTTTATTTGCCACGCATGGGTCAGAAGCATGGCTCCCTGCCAAAGGAATTCTGTGTAATAAAACTTCAAACTTTTTCAAGGCCTTTTCACAACCACAAATATACACAGTTGGGACATGACCACAAGATCAGTTATCTCTGCTTGTATTCCTCATTGTTTGTCAAATACCCTTTAAACCCACCTATGGCATACATTGCTCACACACTTGGTCTCCTACTCCAAATGAAAGTAAGCCAATCCTTTTGTCTGCAGACAACCATCCTTGATTTTGACACTTACCAACTACCCTAGTAGGCAGCTCTTTCTTTGGCATTGTGTTATACTTCACGACTATTTGCAAGAGCAGTTTCAAACCATCTGCTGACACTGCCAACATTGGCGATGCACAATTTTTTTTACTTCCTAAAAGTTTTTATGATGACTGCTTCTGCATGCATTTCTTCAACACTATAACCAGATGGCGTATCAAAGCCAAGTGGTGTATTATTAGCACAGCTCAATTGGCTCACCAGATAACTATAATTTATACACAATCCAATCAAATACATTTGGAAAGCCTTTTTTTTTTTTTTTTTTTTTTTTTTAGTGAGGACATGAAATGTTGGCAAAACGAACCAAAATTTGGCAAAATGTTGCCAAAACCCATCATGACACATCATTCACACGTGCTGACTTGGAAGGGTTGTTGCAGACTATTTAACACTTATGGAATTTCTTAAGTTTTTAGTGTAATTATTACCCATATAACTCAGTTTTCATCTCTCCTACAATTTTCAACTCAAAATTCTCTATTTTGCTATTCCACGTTAAAAAAGCATCCTCCTCTGGGCCCACCAAGTAATTTCTGCATCAAATTTATACATAAGAGCTTCGATTTTAATTGTTTCCATTTTCACACAATTGCCTCTATCCATTTCATTTCCTACCAACATTGGAGCTTTTAGTTTTTATGCACACACTACCTCCAGAAGGTTAAAACTTGCATTGTAACCTCTCCTTATGCTTTTTCAAACACTTGTTAGATCATACCTGGAATATAGGAACAAGTACAGCAGAGAGCCACCAAGATGGTCAAGTGGCTGAAGCACAATGAAGGCAGGTTCACGGAACTGAGCTTGTTCAACCTGGAGAAAAGAAGGCTCTGCAGGATCTAGTAGTAGCCTTCTAATGACTAAGAGGAGGAAACCAAGAAAACAAACTTGGCCCTTGCAGTGCACAGCAGGAAGAGAGACAACCTTGAACTGAAACAGGGTGAAGGGGTTTACAAGACGTAATCAAGCAGGTCTGAATTTGAAGCTGATCCTGCTTTAAGTAGGCAGTTGAACTAGGTAAGTTCCAATGCAAGAGACTGACTTTCTATTTTGCACTTGCAACTGGCAGCTGAGGAGGCACAACTCACTCAATTTCAGGGAAATTCCAAAACTAGTAACAATGGGATTCTCTGAACTACAGAACACTGCACAACCAAGTGAGAAGATCTGCAGGAATCACACAAACTCAGTGTCATCTTTCCAGTTTCAGCCACCCTAGCTGTAGTTGTGTTCTTGTGTTCAGGTACCATGCAGCCACATCACTGTGCTCACCCAGAACAGAGGTGACCCAGAATTTATGAGGACTCAGGATTTTTAAGTTTAACCACTTGGAAAAAAACCCTTTATCATTTTCCCTTGGTAATAGGCTGATGCATCAAACATGCTTCCTTCATGCCAAGAAGCTGGGTTTTGGCTACTGTCAGAAACAAGATACTGGACAAGACTGATATTGCTCTAAATATAGTCCAAGCAGCAGACTACTTAGTATTTTGAAATCAAAATGGTACAAAACAAACATTCTTTTGCACTATTCTTAGTAGAAATATTATTTGAAGAAATTTTACATCACTTCAAATTCAACTCTTTTACTGAAAGCATACTACTGAACAAGGAAGCTAAGAATAACTGCTTAAAAACTGCTTTTCTGGAAAAATTAATTATTTTTCATATTCTGTATTTTTAAGTGCCATGAACTCATTTAAAACTGTTACTTAAATAAAAATCATTACTGTAAGCTCAACCCACGTGCCTGCTCTTAATAGTATCCATGGTTGCAGTGATGCAAATTTGCCTACCTACATCAAACCAAATGTGCCCACATAAGGAGACAAAAAATACTGTATTAAACAGTACTCTTTGCACTAGATTAGGGCAGAGTAAACCAGTTAGACCTTAGAAGACAGGACAGACAGTAGTTTAAGGACCTGTTTGTCCATCATGACTAGATCTTAATTCCAAGTTAAGTAAAATAGATTTATCCAAGATCAAATTATGAAAGACTTCTCAAATTAGAATTAGAAAATTCATCTCACTGACCAAATTATTCTCTTCCTTATTCAGAAATAAAAAGGAACAATGAATTGTTTCAAATACTCCTCCACTTAAGGTAGAGAAAGGGGAAGCATTTAACACTAATCCTATTATGCATTTCTTTAATGCCGATTTCAAAATTGCCTTACTTATATGCATACATTTTCCTTTACGTTTAAGAAATAGGTTTATGCACAAAACTAAGGAATGTATTTTTTCATTAGGCTACAGCTTTCAATTCATCAGATGCATACATGTTCACAGGGAAACAAATAGGCCTTTTCTAAGTCCCACTTTAAATAAACAGGTTTAGTCATAGCCACAAGGTACTACAAGTAGCATTTTGTTAAATGAGGCCAAAACTTGACATGAAACAGGCAGAAAGGATTTAGTCCTGGTAACTCCAGGTGGAAACGCAAATCAGTCTAAGCCCATCTAAGACTGTGCTGTACAGAGAGGATGATCTCTTCGTCTCCCGTGCAGCATTTCTGTGAGCAGCCTTACTTGCTTAGCACTCAGAGATGGGCAAATCATACTAAAAAACGATACTTTTTTCCCCAGAAAACATTTTCTGCTGGCTTAACTTTCCATATAAGTTATCTTTCTGCTCTTAGACAAGTAAATATGGGAAGGTAAACAAATGCACAGAATAAAGTTGAGCAGTTCAATTATAAAAATGACAGCACTGTCCCTTGCTTTTTTAAAAGGAGTACAGCAAAATGAAGGTACATATCAATATAACCAAAGTCAAGGAATTAATATGCTATCCTATTCTCACTGTACAAAAGAAAATATTTTAAAAGAAATAAAACAGAAGTGCCACAAACAAATGTTATTAATCAGACATGATTTAAAAGGGTATGCTTCACTCCCAAAAACACCCAACAGCTTAGACACCAGAAAGACTCCTTTGCTGGTGACGGACAGGGTAACTTCACCCATTGTAATCAGCCTATGCTTCCTTGTATCAAACAGACCAACAAGCATTTTGACCTTTTATTTTAGAAAAGCTATCACGAACCCTACATTATATGTTCAAATATGTTCAATTTTACACTACTTCTTCAGAAGGACGTCTGTATGAACAAGTTTTGTTTCAAATTATCCAGAAAAATGCTAAAGTCAAAGTAGCTTGTTAAAAAAACCTAAACCTGCAACTACTTGAACATCCAGAGAAAAGAGGGAAATACTGAACAAGTTTACCACTTGCAGGAAAAAGGAAAGCATCCAAAAAAAAAACCCACCTCACGATGTCCCTATTTCACAAGCACACTACTAATAGATTCTGTTTATGCATCAGATTTTATCTTTAGCTATTACAAATGGACTGTATTAAAAACAATCATACATAAAACTTTATCCTAGCACAGAAGTAATGACACTGAGCTATCTGGATCTCTTCATCGCAAAGCAGCAACATGTCAAATTTACAAAGCATCTTAATATATATATCCATCCCTAACAGGACTTCCCCGATTCATCCTTGTCTCGTCAATAATTATTTTAAACATGTCCTGATAAAGGTTATGTAAAAACATCATTTGGAATTCCTCATTCTGGAATAAAAAACAAAACTACTATTTTAGCACATATAAAGAGAGTGAATTTTTATAGAAAATAGTCTTACTGCAGAATGACAGGAAAAAAATCATCATTCTACTACATTTGAGTTTTTCGGTATGTGCATAATTAGCTCTTAGAAGAATTTACATCTATGATTGTTCTTAGCAACAGCTACAGAATTTATTTTGGCAATCTCTGCAGTTAAAGTTTAAAAAAATCAACACTAGAAAACCATCAAGACATTTTCTTTACAGGTAGACAAAAACTGGAAGAAAGACTCAACAAGAACTTCCAAGATCGTAGGCATTAATCGAAAGCTTTATCATCTTACCTTTGTTGTTACAATGCATAAGCAATCCATCCTTTCAGCATAGCAGGTATCTTTCCAAACATTTAAAAGGTTTCTTTTCAATCACAGCTAAACACCATCTCAACAGAATGAGAAAGAGCACACTTATTTAATAGTCAAAACAGTAGAATGTGTGCCAGGTTTCCCTTTGGATTCATTCAGAGGTAGAAACACAGTGGAGGAAAAAAAAAAGCAAGCTAAAATACAAATGCTTTAAGTTTCATGAAAGCTTCTTAATCTATTTTTATGATCTATGTCTGAAAAACTTAAATTTATCCTTGAAATTATCCTATAAAAGATGTCAAATCCTGTTCCATACCAGTTCAGTACCTCCTCATATTCTATTTCATATACTCCTCTTTCAGGATTACCTAACACATGAGCATCATAGGGAATCATTTGATGAAATGCAATACAAAATTATTTTACAGCGAAAAAATCTCAATTAAGCTTTACTTAGCCGGTTACAATTTCTAAAATGAAGTGTTGGTTCAAAAATAGTTTTGGTTGCAAGGAAGTATTTCTCCTTTAACGTCATTTCAGCATTTGCAGACTGCAAAATAACTGACTTCTTAGGCAGTAATGAATGGAATATTCCATGTAGAACAGGGAGAGAATAAAGTGGCAAGAAAGGAGTAATGCATATTGCAAGAGAAACGCTATTTTGAGCCTCGAATTAACCTAGAATTTCATTTCCTTTTGTAAGGCTGTAATGCAGTGACAAGGCAAAGCTTGTATGCGCAGTCATTGTCTTCTCAGCCTAATTAGCACAGTGGGAAAAGTCAAACACTTGGGCACAAAAACACCTTCTATGTACTATGAATCACTAAATCGACAGTTTCATACATTGGTAAGAACCTTATTACATTAATTTCCCACACGAGGCATTGAAAGCAACTAGATAACTCAGTTTCCCTATTTTGTCCTATTAGATCTCCTACTAACACCACCTTTGCTACATAAACAATGAAGTACATTGAAAAAATTCAATAAATTTCAAACTTAAATCTCATCTTCATCATTTTGCTTTTAGTCCAAGATGTACAACTAGTCGAACCGATTATATTTTGCATCAGCAAACAACTCTAAAATATACTAAGTTTGTATCTAGGGCATTCTCCCTATTACCTTGAAGTTTCCTGCAACTTTACTCCACTTGATTCCCTGGCTCTGACATTTATAGAGTAGAGGACAAGTTGGGGGGAAGCCAAAAAAAGAAAAAGTTAGGAAACAAGGAAACCATTCTTCCTGAAATTACACCATTTATTTTGTGGTCAGGTGGTACCTTTGCATGACAAAAAAGAAAAGGAAGACATTATAAAATCCATCTCTGATTTTAAAAACAAACAAACAAACAACCCACAAAACAAAAAGCCACACAGAAAACCACACCATACAATCAACACAACCAAAAAAACCTTGAAAAATAACCCAAAGAACAAACCATACCCCAAAAAAACCCAAAATTATTAAAGTTTGATTACATACTAGTAAAAACTCCATTCAGCTTGAATGGAACTTCAAGGTAAATCTTATACCATTCAGCCACCAAGACCAGGATTTTTACCTTCTGTGCCCAAGTCAGGCCAGAGATACTTTTCATTTTCACATTGTCTATAAAATCTTTGAAGAATTTCTACAGTGAGGTGAAGTTTTCACTGCAGCAAAGCATCAGTGGGAAAAATACACATCTTTCAGATTGATATGGCTCAGCTCAGAAGTCTAAGAGTTCTCACTTCACAACACAGAAAAGCAAAGCACCAGTTAATCTGATAGAATTCTCCTCTTTGTCAGAAAACGAAAAAGACAATTAACTCTCGTAGCTGAATGCACACGCGGTTTTTTTTTAAAAACAAGAACTAGGTAAGGGAACCAGAACTACAACCACTGCAATTAATTTGATAACTTAAAACGTTCTTTCTTTTAAATTGTTTTGTGAGGAACAACATAAAGGTATTTAAGGACGCACCAAAACTTCTAACAGAATCACAAAATGCACAAAAAGCCCCATTTTTTAATACACTTAAGAATAAGACATTTCCCCATATTACTGTTAGCCATTAAAATCACTATTATTCTACGGAATTTGTGAGAATTATTGCAATCTGTCAGGTCATTCATTTATTTTCAACAAATATGAATTTGGCCGGTCAGCTTCAAGTGACCTCAGCAACAACCATTCCATACAGTTTGGTCAGAAGGAAAACGTGCATTTCCATTCACCACTATTTATGGCACTAGCATTAAAGCAAAAAGGATAATTCTCATATGAGAAATACAAAGGAAAGAGATGTGGGGTTTTTTTGGCTTTAATTATCTACCAGTTCTTTCAGGTTGTTTGGAAGTCACTTGTGGTCCCTTCACAGGCTTATTGTTTTTCCAGCCTGAGAGATTCTATCTACAAAGTCACCAGAAAAACCATACATAGAAGCAAATCATGCAAATTAAAACAATGCTTTGGAAAATACTGGTTTTGCAGATAAATAATTTCTTCATCTATCCACAAATTTAAAAGTGTATATCATTATTTAAATGCTAATTTGCTCTCAGATTCTATGAGAAAACCTCATAACTATAACACAGCCATCACAGGTGTAACCAGAGCAGCAGGCTCAGCTCGGCTTTGCAAAGGTACATCAACTGCTCGACCTCAGCATGTACGAGGAGACATTTCAAAGACTCTGTAAAGATCAAGCACTATCATCACAGCAAACATCTTCTCAGCTCCTTTAGTAAAGAAAGCATTAAAATTTTAAGATGCTGTAACCTAATTTATCTAGCTACCTTTGAACTTGGCTGCAAGATGTAATTATTACAAGTTAAAACAAAAACAAAATTAGATACCAAATTCACATCATTTTTTTCTAAGTTCTCTATTTACTTCTGAACTGAGACAGGTAAATTTTTAGAAATAGCAGGTTTTTATTGCTTGTGTATGCATCCTGAACTGGGCATGGGGGTTTTGTTTGCTTTTGAATTCAATTTCACCAGAAGCCTGGAAGACTTTTTTAGCTTTAGTTCAAGACTTACATTCCTTTATTTTTACCAACAGCCTGGATTTCAAGAATTGAAGGCAAAATACTTAGCAAGCCAAATATCATTTCCCTACTGCACAGCTAACAGAGAAAGCTGTGGTTTTCTGAGGCCCCTGAGTGACCCAAGACTACACACTATTAGGTGCTCAGATAAAACAAGCACATCATTTCTGCAGAAAATGAGGTGATAAAAATAATGGGCAATGCACAAATACAATCAGACATAGCCTATCATTATCCAGCCAGTTCTGAATCTTTGTAAATATGAAGGCAAAGAAGGTATGTGAAGACAGTGCAATACGTCTGCGATTTTCCCAGGAACAGTTTGTTGTTATGAGAGGTACAATTGACTGCATTTGTAAAGGCCAGGTGGGGATATTGCAGGCAAGAAAATTCAGAAACAGAAAAATAGAACTAGAGTATCCTGCTGCCTTAATAATGCGTTCTACATATGCAGGTATTTCTTTCCCAGATTCCCTCCAAGATCCCAATTAACTGCTTGGTGCACCGTTCCATTTTGAATATACACTGCTACCAATTAAACACGGATTTTTTTAATTCCACTAGAAACCATTCATCCAAAGTTCTTTCCTCTAGACTATGTGAGCTCATCCTATTAGAAGTTACACAAAACTATCAAAACCTTACAAAAGTTAAAACGACATTACTGCTTGCTTTGCGAACAAAACTAATTCCCATATTGCAGGTAAAAATTAGGTTAGTTTAACTCTATCCCTTTTCAAAATATTCACGTTGACTATTAATTGTCTTTCTACAGATACTGAGCAAACCAAACACAAGCCTGCAGTATATGCCTTAATAGCAAAGGAGGCCAACAGGAGCTGCATTAGCAGAAACACAGTCAGTAGTATCAAGCAAAATTATTATTCCCCTTTGCTTGGCACTTCTAATAAGACATCTGGAACACTGCATTCGGTTGTGTGCCCCCCAGTATGACAAGGATGTTGATAACCTGGAGCAAGTTCTGCAGAGGGTGATCAAGATGGTGAAGGGGCTGGAACACTTGCCACTTAGAGAGGATGAGGGCACAAGGCTTGTTCCAGCTTTGAGAAAAAAGTTCAGTGGAACCTAAAAGCATCCTTCCAGTACCTACAATGAGATTACCCAGAAGACAGAGCCAAGTGCATGTCGCATGATGGAAGGACATAAGAAACCACAAATAAATTGAAACAGATTTAAATCAGAAATATGGAAAAGGTTTTTCACCGTGAGCACAGTCAAGCATTGGAGCAGATCAGCCAGAACAGTTTTGCAGTTCCCTTCCTTGGAGGTTTTCAAGGCTCAGCTGGTTGAAACCACCTGCAATCTGATTGACCTGACAGGTGAGCCTGAATAATTTCATTATTCCAAGATGTTTAGAGTTTCATTTCTACCCTGCCTTGACATCAAATTTAGCTGATGTCTATAATTTCTGCTATTTTCCTTACTTCCACTTCTGCTTTCTTTTTATTAAAAGAAATTGGTAAGTCTCTCTACATGCCAGACACTAAACACACAGGCATGTGCTGATAAATGGGGAAACCACAGATCAGACCGAAGTACTTCAGCTGCCACCACTCACTAAACACAGAGATCTGTTAGTACAACTGTAAGACACTCCAGATCGAGTTCCACTTCCTAAGACCAAACACAAGACAACTATTACCTTAGCAATACACTACTCAGTTAGGTCAAAGCAGATTTCCACCAGCAATTTAAGTTTCACCACGTATTTCTCAAACACAAACTGTCCCACCTACAGATGGCACTACAGATCACAAACAGCTTAAAAGTCTGCTCCCTCCTGCACACATACTCCTCTCACACAATTACTAGCATGAAGACATCTTGCTTTAGATTTGCTAGCTGCTTTACCAGTGCACACCCAAAACTCACTATTTAATGCACATAAGAAAAAGGTATGCAGTTTTCTTCCTTTTCAAATTGAATCTATATATTTTTTTTGCTAGTCCCTAGTACTGAAAGGATTAACATTCCTTTCCTGCTTATCACTGTCTTGAATTTTTTTTTTTTTCATCACCTTTTTGTACTGGAGATTAAAACAAATAAAGTTGTCAAATAAGGTACCAGGAAATATAAAGCACGGAAGAGAAAACAGATTGCTGTGAACAGGAAAACTGCAATCTGTAGCTCTAACTTTCTCTAATGCAATACCTATGGGAATAACGAAATTCAGTCTTTCAATCCAGAAGTAGGAAGGCAAAACCAAACCTAGGCTATGTTCCATTAAAAGTCCTCAGGCAACCGAAGCTCATATACCGCTATTCTATGTATATACACAAGCACACATAGCTAAAAAGTCATTCCCAAAGTCAGCTGTGTAGAAAGTTCTTGTAATACAATCCTTAATCACTTCAGGGGAGCATTATATTCCCACTCTCAAGCAACTCTCAGATATACCATCAAAGTGTCAGCTGGAAGAATACTCATTTGGCCCAGAGTAACTACAGCAAAAATATATCATGAAGGCAAAACAAACAGGGTTGAAAAGTATGACTTCCAAGGCTAAAAATTTGGAAGCAAGAAAAACTATCCCATTTTCATCACCTACAGTCCGATCATCCTGGCAAGCAACATAATAGAGCTAAGAGCCTCAAAGTGCATCTTGTATGCCAGTCTGGTTAACAAACTAATACTGAATTGGGCAGTAGCCTTGCAAGTCTAAAAAGTGACAGTTCCTGTTAACAAAAAGCTGGCTATGAACAAAATCTGATACACTAGACTCAAGTTCCTTCCAATCTCCAGTAAGTTTCAGCAGGCAAAACAAATCATTAAACACATGCTGTATCAGAATCATTATGCCCTTGGGTTGATTAAAACTAAATATATAAAAAAAACAACCCTAAGTATCTAAAAGAGAAGTGTATTATTGAAATCAAAATGCATTAATTTTTACAGGATAAAAACATTAATTTTTATGTACTACACATAGTAAGTGTGTGGAACAAACTGTCAGTATTTAAGAATTTCTCCTCATAATTTTTATTAAATTTCAAAACATTGAGGAAAAGGTATTGCCTTATGGGTATACAAAGAAAAAAAGTCACTGAAGAAAGAATTAAGGCCAATAATATGTACAAGATATGCTTACTGTAACAGTTTTCACATATATTTGAAAGCTAAACTAAGACACGCAGATACACTAGAAAGAACAAATGAAACCAACACTGCACTACCACTCTTGGAAACTGTTCACCTCTACAACTATAAGGTAGAAGCAGTATTTTAACTAATGAAATACTAAGTAACATTTACTGTAGGTGACAGACTGTGATAAAAGTTTGGTTTCAGTTTCACAGAAACTAACATCAACACTAGTATATGCAACTATGTTTTTAAATCCTGGCAGTAAATGTCAAGTTTAACCTTCATACACTGAAGGTCAAACAACTGTCTGACTTTCACATGATACTCAAGACAAAAAAAATCTGAAGGAAGGCAGGTGGCTTTGTCGTAAATGTCCAAATCTGGGCCACTTAGAAAAATAGCAAAGTAATCCACACTGTTCTGTTAGGTAACACTATATACCATGACCACCAGACTGTACTGGAGAAGCAGCTGTATTGTCTCACAAACAGTACAGCTGAGAACACACACTTATGTCTATGGTGACACTTCCCAAATTAGGTCATTCTTCCTTTCAACACGTTAGTGATCTGGCATGATAATGTGCCTGCTGTCATCGGCGCAGTGTCACGGACAAGTCCTTGTATTACTGGCAGTCTAACACGTGAGAATAAAAACTAAAGATGCAACTTTGTAATCAAATTACACTTTCACATGCATCTTTACATAAGAATTAGAAAGATACAAGGACAACCCTATCCTTTAGCTGGTAAGTTAGTCTTTCATACTGTGGACTTCATGGCAGCAAAACAAGTAAACTTCTATAGGATAAGGCTTCCCAGTTTCTGGAAAGAGAGAAGAATCATCACAAAGCCTGGATTTAACAGTATGCACTATCCTGCACTTCAGATTTCAGCAGGTTTCCCCTATTGGGGGAAATGTGCGCTACAGCTGGAACATCCCAACACAAATCTCATAGCAGCAGATACTCACTTTGCAATCCCAGCTGCTGGAATTAGAAGAATGTTTAAAAACAACAACATAGTTTGGTAGGGACATAAATCCTCGAGTCCATTACACCTTGGAGCAGTGTATTAGAGGAAAAAGAAAAAAGGCATTTAAGCCATTTAAGACAATTATGTCACCTTTAAAGACCTTCAATAAGGGAGACTGCCCATGCACAGCTGTTCTGGTGCTCAGGAACACTTTTTAAACTTTTTGTTAAGCGTAATATTGGACTTGCACTATACTAATATCTTCCTTTTTCACATTTGCATACAAACACAGGAAAATTCTGTTTCCCAATTAGGTTTTCAATTCTTTTAAGCAGCACCAAATCTTTCCATCAGTCTTCATTTCTTTTCAAGCTTTAGATCTTCCTTGTCATCTCTTCTAAGCACTTGAATTCCTCTGTCTTTTTTGCATCATAGTACCTTAATTTTGACAGTATCTCCAGCAAATCCTTATACAGACCAAGTAGAACAGAAGAGCTTTACACTGCACTCACATCAGTCAGCAAGGTGTTTCCTTTGCATTAATTAACACAGCATGGTTGACTCACCTGGAGATTCAAAAATGACCCAGATTTTTTTAAAGAAACCTCTTCTTAACTATTCAACTTCTATGGGTGCTAGTGAAATACAACCAAAGTGCAGGACACTGTACTGGGTCCTACTGCATGAGAGCCTGCACATTCAGTACTTCAACTGCTCAAGGCTTCATTCTAGTCTTAGCTTCTAAAGCAGCAACACATCATTCCCCCCCATGGTTTAATTTATAATTTAATCAGGACATTTTCACTAATAACTCAAACTAGGATTAATGTTTTAGAAACTTTAACTGATATATTATCTCAAAAGATAGCCTGTTAAACCATGCCAGAAGCTTTATTGAAGTCAGAATTAAGCACATTTACTGTTTCAGCCTTCCACAAGAACTATAACTACAACAGAAAGAAACAAAGATTGACAACACTGTTAACAACTATGATAGCTATTATTTGGCTCCTTTATCCCTTTCAAGGAGCTACAAAAGACCGTAGAATCATTCCCTGAATCCTCCTTTCCTGCCTTGCTCCTATATAAACCCCTTTTAAAAGATAGTGTTTGTCCATCTGCAATTTTCTGGAACTTCATCCATCCTCCATGACTAAGGGCAATTGTAATGATGTAAATTGCCTCATGCATTAAGTTCTCTAGCAATGCAAACATGAAATGCATTAGAACCAGCTTATTTCAAAACACCTCAGTAGACAAAATTACTACCAAGAGGCTCACATACCTTTTCCAATGCTGTCCATATTGGGAGCACACTTGAAACAAAGTCCACCTCTTTGGGGACAAATAAGAGGTCTGATGCAAAAAAATTCAAGCAACTTTATAACTTTAACTTGGGCAGGAACATCTTGATGTAGTGAAAGTATACATCAATGTGCATTTCCCTGCTCAGGTCTGCCAAAACACAGCTGTGTAAGTAGCAGAGAATTTCTTATAAACAGACTGAAAAGTTTACTATCAGAAAGATACAGCTTCAGAGTTCTCAAATTATTAATGATGACTGAAGAGTCGTCAATACGGATGAGTATAAGCATATGAAACCTGTCAGTGAGATTACAAATTCAGAGCATAAATCCAATTTGATGGTCACTTAATGCTACATTTGACAAAAGTTTATAAATGTTTGACTAGGCAAAATCCACATATCTGTTATTAAATATTTCAATAATTAAATCCCCTATGTCTATTGATCTCAATAATGTAAGTTTTCTATGGAAGTAAATATTTTATAAAATGAATGTTGAGCTAATAGCCTCAACAGAGAAAATAAAACAGAAATTTTTGTATCATACCTCTACACTTGGGCTAAGGCTGCTCGGCAGTGTTTCTGATGTCACTGTTGTGCTTGGAAGGCTGGAGAAGTCCCAGGTATTCACAGGCTGTATTGGTTCAGACGGCTGAGAGTGATCAATACATTTTGGATTGTCCAATAAGGTCACTTCATAAAATTCTTGAATATCTGAAGATGTGAAAAAATTGAGCAGTTAGGCTTTATAGTTACTGTAACATTCCAATTTTAACACCTTCCTCCTGCAAAACAAATTAGATAACTGCTACTTCATCTGTCTATTGCAAATGAAGCTATATCACCAATATCACATGAACTCCCCACAGGATACACAACTCACTCTCTATGCCCCATGTCCCAGGGCCTGTGTCCCCCCACTCACTTTGGGCTTCTACTACAGACGCTGGTAGCACAGTCTGCAGCAGGCACAGCAGAAACATATGGAATAACTGCAGTGGAATAGTGGAAGGGATGTCTGTGCTTCAAGTTATGGTACACAATTTCAGCTAATGTAGCCTTTAATTATCTGAAATCTACTGTTCAAGGGCAATATTAGAAGGTCTTTTTTGTGGTTTATGTTTTATCTAAATAACCAAGAAATAGCAGTATACTGATGAAATCAGCAAGAGAGAAGTTGCAAGGAGTTAGCAAAAAGGAGATTTATCAGGATGGGTCATCATCTGCTTATTCAGTCTGAGTAACAGAAATAGGATGAAACTTTAACAGTATGAATTACAAGTCATACTTAAATACTAATAAACAGCTTTTTCTACAGCCCTGAAGACTCAACTGCAAACTTCTGGAAAACAAGAATCTCGCTGCAGTACGTTTTTTTCTTGACATCCTATCCACTACGTGAAGCACCAATAAAAACAACACAATGTAAAGAAGCATCAAAAGTGGGTTTTATGGAAGTATAGCATATGAAACTTGCTACGACAACTGTAATCACATCTGCAAAGCACTCACATTTTAAAAAGAAAAATAAAAAAATAAAAAAACCACAACAGAAAAAGTATAGGCTAAGAGAAGGGCTGTCTAGTAATGAAAGATTTTAGTCTCTTCTTCAAAGTAAAAATATGCTAAACAGGAGTTGCAAACGCATGTTTTTAACTACACCAACTTCATAGAAGACAAACACACAGACATGGTTAGCTCAAGAAGTAAAGAGGACCCAGCGATTAATACAGAGAGGACTGTAATCTGCACAATCTTGTAGCTTTTCAGCAGCTGCCCAGAGTCAGTAACAGGCACAATAACCAATTCCTTTATAGATCTGCACCACAAAAGAAAGACCACGCAAATACCAGCAACAGTGGGATTTCTCATATTCCAGTTTTAGATATTTTTTTTATGTAGACATTGTACTCTTGCTCTCTACCAGTTCAGAAAACTGCAATTCTCAAATTCAAATTCCACTTGTATCTTTTCTCTGACCAAGAGTCAAGTTCCTATCAACTGCTGACATTAATTTTTAAAGTTATACTTGCTCTTAGCGCTGCTGATTGGAAGAAATAGCAGTGAGGGTTGCAGAAGATGTTAAGTGACCTAGATATACAGGAACAAAGCAGCCTAAGAGAAACAAATTGCCTTTAAATCTATCTTTCACATTAGCTCCCTCAATTGCAAATTTGTTTTGTAGCTGCATTAACATCAATACATCAATCAAGCACACCAAGTAAAGATATTTTTTTTCCCCAATAGAGAGTACTTTGTATATTAAAATAGGCAGTGGTTTAAGTTGATTCTATAGCTTCAATCCACAGCAACCAAGCCAGGAAGATTACTACATTATTTATGGGAAGGGGTTATTTGTGCAACTGTTTTGCAACAGAAATATAGGGCACCAATTCTCAATTCTGCTACTATTCTTTTAAGTCCCTGCCAGCAGAGGTAGTCATTTATTCATACTGCAGAAGGACTTGTTTCCAAAAGCACATTATTTCCCATATATCATCTCTACTTCTCTATGAAGGATACAGGAGACTTACTATTGAAAGATGTCAGAAATATACACACCACTCAATACGGGGCTTAGTTTCTGTTTATCCTGAACTTGCTCCAAATCTGCAAAAAATGCTTCTAGGAACTTGGTGTCTATATGATAATATCTACCTCATTTTTTTAAAAAAAATACTTATTTAAATTTTTCCTATTCAGAATGCAAACATTAAGTATATTGAGTATAGGCAAGCAGTCTATGCACCCTGAATGCATTAGGTCCACAAGGAATGAGTGCTGGACATTTTCTGGCTTTACAAAAATGTAATTCAGGCCATACTAAATTCAACCTAAAAAAATTATTTTGGTCTACTGCTATGTATCAGCTCACAAGAACATTTCATTGCATTAACACAATTAAATATCTACTGAAGTCATATTTATCTGTGAATGCATTATTAGCATATGAAATGTTCTAACATTTTCCTAATTGTTACAAATAGTAGGGAGTAAAACACTAATTTTTTTAGTTACATTTATGGTTAAATTCCCTCTTCAAGGTAGAAGTGCTTTTTTCATGTCCCAGCCCTTCCTCTCATATTAATTCCAAGATGTCATATCTCAAACTAAGTTATAGAAAACTAAGTAACAGAAAAATAATTCAAATCAGGTATTACACAACAGTAAAAGAAAACACAGATGGTGAAAATTTCTAACTAGAAGGGGAGCATTAAAAGAACAACTGACTTAAAAAATAGGATCACAAAGTTTCAGAAAAGCCAAAGTGGCAAAAAGTGATGAATAATGGTAGGCAACACAGAAAGTAATCCCAGAATTATGTCAGGTTACAAGTAAAACCACATTAAGTAGCCAAATCAGCAATATATTTGATGGCAACAAGAACAAAAGCCTATACAAAGCAGGTGACAGGCCACCAGTTCCAAAAAGGAAGACTCTTAAGACAAAAAAAATTATTTTTCTTTACTTACTAGTAATGTGGAAAGCTAAGCAGTGGTGATAAACACAGTATTTTTTTTTTCAGTATTCATTACAGTAGAAGTTGAACAACTACAAGCAGTTTGATCATACATTATTTTTTGTCCTCCTCTTATTCTCCACTCATCTTGGTTTTGTTCTTTGAACAGGCTCATTCACCAGTAGTGTGATACACTTGAAACTAAAACTGCTCACTCTCAAAGCAAACAATGTTACCTA
This sequence comes from Podargus strigoides, assembly GCA_028020825.1. Classification (NCBI taxonomy): domain Eukaryota; kingdom Metazoa; phylum Chordata; class Aves; order Caprimulgiformes; family Podargidae; genus Podargus; species Podargus strigoides. The sequence continues at coordinate 13,510,182 of CM051628.1, read as the reverse complement.
CCAAATATAAATTGAAACCCAAATTGACTTCACAAGGGAGTTCTAGGTTCACTGAAACCCAAGCACAATAATCAAAAGAACAGCAGAACTGCAGAAGCAAAAAAGTTCTTACAACATCTCCTAAATTAAGTATACTTGATGGCACTTCAAGAGCCTACATCAGTTCTGTCTAGAGGATCTGCCTCCAAGGACAAGGATTCCAACCAGCAGTGTGACACCATTCCTTCAGATAGATTTCTTCCCTGCTCCTTGGCAATCAGACATAAGGCCTCTGCTTGCTACTGCTACCAGTATGTGGAGGGTCCAATACATTCTGCCATGTATTCAACAGAGTACACCTGTAATCAGGATAACGGAACATCAGTGCATGCTCTAAAATTCTCACTGTCAAGCCAAGCTCTCCACATGTACCTTTCCTGCAGAAAGGAATATGTAATTTTAGTCTAGCCAGCTACTAAAATAAAGCTGAGCAGAATTATTCTTGGCATTCACTTATGTGTGAATGTTTTGGTCACTGTAACTTCACAAGTCAAAGATGGGATACCTATAATTGCATTTTCTTAAGAGAATGGTGTAACCCCATAAACAAGTTGTTGACATAGCTCTTAACAGGCCACAGGTCTCACATTAAGCTAATCACCAGGCCTCTGGACTTGTCTTGGCCTGCCTGGAGCTTTGTTTTAGCTTGTCCAACTCTAACAGCAACTACCTAGAGACCAGGTAACTGAACTAATTTGTATAGCTTTTACTTAGCTTTGGACTATTGTGTGATGTAGCACCTATTGGGTTTACATATATTTATATATAATATACACAGAATATGTATCTATATAACATTTATATGCAAATTTCTATATTTAAATATTATAAATAATATTTATGTATAAGACATGTAATTTATATATAAAGTAGGTATTACATCACACAACTGTCCAAAGCTAAGTAAAAGCTATATGTAAGTACATGCATACACACAGATTGTATATACAAATAAAAGTGTGTGTGTGTGTGTGTGTGTGTGCGTGCATTTCTGTAGCTAATAGATATCAGTAACAAGTAGTTATTCTGTAGGGAATGAATTACCTATGACCCCAGAATAAAAAGCCACATAGAGGAGCACAAGCATAGAATGACAGCAGAGGCCTTGAAAACAAAGGCACAGGTTGATACCAGAGGCCCCAAGGCTATAAACAACTCACCAACTGCTCATCACTGCTCAAAGTAAATCAACCTTGAGAACTCTGCAAACAGTTTGGGGGACAACAGAACAAACAGTAAGCATCCACCATATGTAAAACACACCATATATACAAGAAAATCAAATTTAACATGGAACTGCAAAGTAATGAAGAAAGAACGAAGCACAGAGTATGTTAGCAAACAAACATAACCTCAAGAAAACACATCAGTGAGGAGGAAGAAACCATCAACACCGTGCATCTCCATGGGAAGGATTCCCAGTACCACTCAGTCTCCCATTCCTTGTACCTCCCTGATCATATTTTAGTATGTTTTGGCTTTCTAACAAGTATTAAGGAACTCACTGCAAGTTTTCACACTATGTTGCTCTTCAGGTTTCTGATATTGGACCTTTAATGTTATGGTATAGAGAGAATCACTAAAATTTCATTGGCATTTACTACTTATTAAAAGTATATTTTAAAAAAATTAAAAGCATCCTCTGATCACAGTAACCTACTGTTTTTACGTTTTGCTTTTTTATGCTTTAAGCATCTTGACCATTTGTGGGCTATAGGTGGTTTTTCTTAAATAAATGCCAGGAAATTCCACACAAGCTTAACATTTCATGGACTGAAACACTGATACATTTACTACAACAGATTGCACTGGACACTGTGCATGTAGGAGAGTCAACTGTTGCCCATACACCATACACTACACAAAGCTGTAAACTGCTCCCACAAAATACACAAAGTTAACCACTACATTTGTACACGCTGTATTAATTGTATCCTCATTTGAAGGTTTTTCAGTTTTTATGTATTTAACAGCCTTGTGCATGAGCAAGAGTTAATTTAGCAAGTTCGTATTTGTTTGCCATTTGCTTATTTTTTATCAACTCTAAATTCATACTTTGCATTCTAAAATGCAAAGAGGAAGGGTCACCTGACTTGACCTGCTGGCAATACTTTGCCTAATGCAGCCCAGGATACTATTCGATGCCTTTGCTGCAAGGGCACACTACTTACTCATGTTCAACTTGGTGTCCATCAGGACTCCCAGGTCCTTTTCTGCAGAGTTGCCTTCCAGCTGTATAGCAGCATGACCACGATTTACATGCTCCAGCTATATAGTTAACTCTGCACCAACATCAATGAGGTATTCCTTTCCAGTAGCTGTTTTACAGCAGAACAAACAAATTTCAGCCAAAGTCAGTCAGCAAGTCAGTAATCCACTAGATATTTTTGCATCAACATACGGACGTTACAGCACAAAGCATTTCAATACCAGCTTTGTTCAGGAGAACCTTTCAGTGCAACCATGCTCCCTCTGGCTTGCAAGCAATCAAGGAGCTTATGAATTCTTTCAGAAATTGACTTCTTTCAGTTTACTATTTAACTTGAAGGTCCATCCATGCGAGCAATTCCTTTGTCATCTCTCATTGGTCTGCCTTTTCTCAGACATTCGCTCATCCAAATACAGCACAGGCAAATGCCTGTTTTTTCTTCAAACATGGGTAACTTCATAACCAGGAAGAGGTGCCATCCCATTACAAATTAAGTACTTCTCTAATTTTTTGGGGAGGAAGGCATCATTCTTACTTAGAGCTTCCTGCCAAAGCACCTGAAGCACTATAAACTTAAGTCTTAAAACTAATAGAAGGGAAAACAAAGCTGAACATGTTGTTTCAATTGAGGGCAATCCGAGATGTACAGCATCTGCCAAATTCTTAGCAGCCCTACATAATGAATGTATAGGCGAAACGTAAGTAGAGTCATGATCACTGTCAGAACAGGCAAAAGGGTCTGCCAATGCTAGACTTTCATTCTTCAGTTGTAAAGGAAATCCTAATTCCAAAGAAGTCTCAATCCTGTATGCTTGTTTCACCTGCTATATCAAGGTAAGAATATCCACTTAACACAAGTAAACCAAGACTTGAAAAGTACATGATTAGTCACCAACTAGAAAATACAAACACAAAGAACAGCTTCATATCCCTTTACCAAGCCAATGACATGATTCAGCTAAGTACACTCCTTTGTGCATTCATCAGTCATGTTGTGTCATGGTGTGTGTGTCCAGTCAAAAATAAGTGTTTGCAGTCACACTACGAAAACTGAAAACCAGCAGCATCGCGGCCCATGTAAAGCCCCTTTCAGGGTTGGTTGTTTGGGTTGGTTTTATTCCTCTTTAAAAAAAGAAACCAACTACTGCTGTGCACAACCAAGACTTCTTAAAAATCAAAGTTGTGAGTTGCAGTGCAACTTGCTCACCACTGTTCTACAAGATACTTTGCTACAAGCTGCAGCATTCAACTGCTCGTCCTCAGCCCTTCCACTTGTTTCACTAAGTGTGTCCTACCCTTTAAACCTCCCTTCTGCACACACTTCTTTGCTTAACTCAAATTCCAGGAGATACTATTTTCCACTTCTAACACAAATGCTCCTTAATTTGCACTCAACTGACACTGCCCTCATCTAACCTCCGATCTAGTTGTTTGCTTTTATTCCTCTAGCTGCTTTTTATAGTAAGACATGTTCAATTCCTTGCCAGCCTGTCCACTAACACTTTCCAAACTGTTCATTCGCATTTTCCTCTTTGCTTACTCATCACTCCTTCACCGTATCTTCACGCTGACTCTTTCCAATTTTCCTTCTGGAACACACAGTGTCTTTTCCTCTTATGTTCAGAACTAAGGTAGGAAAAACTTAAAGAAATTAAAGTTGTCATCATATGGACAAAAATTGGCATAACAATCTTCTTCTGTCCGAACTCTTTTCCACTTAGCACCACCTCATACACACCGAGTCATCAACCTAACATGAACTCCCAGTTATTCACCCACGCCAGAATCTCAACCCCAGTTGCAAATCCAGCAGGCAGCATAACAACATACTTTTTTTTTCTTAAAAGGATGTATTTGCTACTGTCTTTATTGGTAGCAAAAACCTGTCAGGGACAAAGGAAGCTTTACTATTAAGTCTTATTTGTAGGGTGTCCTCTAAATAGTGTCAGTACAGGACCGAGATGTTCTCTCTCCAGACAAACGCACTCAAAAAAATCAACTATTTTTGGGATGAGTTCACTCAACACTCCAAGTTGATCTTTCATACAGGTGAATAGCTCTGTTTAAAGGAGACAGCACAAGCATTGCTTTGTTCTACCACCAGAAGCTCATGGACTCCAAGGTAATTATAGGACACTGGTGGCAACACAAGGGTGGGCAGTACCACATACTACCACTCCACCAGCGGTAACACTTGTACATTTCCTGCAGCCAAATTCTAACACAAGTTTCTGAAAACAGGACTTGAATTTGCAATGCTTTTACAATTTGTCCACAAGTTTTCCTTATTGTACCACTGTCTTAGGCTGACCTTTCAATTTCAAGCCAAAATAACTCAGCTTTTTTTGAGGACATGACTGGGAAGATATTCACACATGACAAGATTCCTATAAAAGCTTTACCAAAGAGCTCTAGAGCCTCCCCTAATTCTGAGAAGGAACATGAAGCTAAGGAGGTTATTCTAGTGTCAGCCCTACACCTTCTGTGGTCTCTCAACATTCTTGCAAGTTTGGCCTAGTTATAATTCAGGAAACCATCTGTGCAAAGACTACTAGTCAGCTGCTAAAGTTCAGTTTCTTTGAAGATTCATTACACCTGCACCAAAACAAACACCCTCCTTCAGAACACAGGCAATCAGATGCACAGGAGGCACACAGCATTCCAGCTGCAGAGCTGAACAAGACCACCTGCCCTTGCTGCTGGGATCACTGTGGAAGCAGGCCTAAGATTGAAGCTAAATATCCTCTCTTGTGCTTTCCCCCTTCCTCTACACTGTACTCAAGCACTGAAGCAAATGTTGAGGAAGATTAGGAGCAAAGCCAGGTACGCAGCAGCATGGGACTCCTCCTATGATAGGCATCAGAACTAGGGAACACAGGTGAAAGAATACAGGAAAGAAAGTGAAACAAGAACAGGACAGAAGATAAACGTCCCCCAAACCTGGAAACTATACCAATAATTCCCAACTTAACTTTCTTTTCAGCCCCTGGATGAACAGCAGATTTATTGACAGTTTTCTTGTCAATAGCCCCTTTTAATGGCAACCCTGTGAAGAGAATAATACTGTAATTGATAAATTCTACAGTGCAGCTATTCAAGTCTGAATACACAGTCAGTATAATAACCACAAGGATAATCTTTTGCCACAATACTATTTATCTGCATACCAGTAGCTACTCAACTTACGCTACCCTTACTTGCTATTTTAGGCTACTAAAAGCAGCACCTAATCCCAAAAATTCAATACATTGCACTGTCACATGTACACACATATACAGCATGGAAAGCACGTTAAAAAACAAGCACACAACAACCCCAGAACTTGCTACATTATCAAACTGCATTATACACATAGAAAATAATAAGTAGTTCTTTAAAACAGAGGAGGAATGAGAGTTTCACTTATTATTAGGTTCCTTGAAGAGGAAGATGTGAAGTTCTTCCAAAAACTGGAACATTCTGAAGCAACAATTAACTACATGGCAGAAGCATACTAACAATGACTGAGTTAACGCTCCAAACATCTAAAATTTTTATCTTCCCTCCATCTGGACAAAGAAAAATATATGAAAATAACCAATCACTGAACTACCTTTGAAGACACAGCCCTAGGTCATCTCTCTTTGAAACTGACCAACTTGTGCGTAAGTTTCAGAAGGAGACCACAGTCAGTATAACCGCAGTGTAGCCTTAGGTAACGTGTCCGAAAAGCAGACAAACACCTCAAAGTTGCAAGAATTCTATCAGTGGATATTTCAGTGTCAAGTATGAGTAAAGATATTGTAGTGCAGAAGTTGCAATCTGGGGAAAAAGTCACAAAAACGCAGCAAGGGTAAGATTTCAGTGTGAAAACAACACCCTATGTAGCATCTACAACAATTTCAGTAGTATATGATATGACAGAAGATTCAATTCTCTCTGAACTTTCCTCTAACAAAACAAAAAAAACCAAAATTCACTATCTAACCAGATCCTCAACTTCCTGTCAAGAATTTCTGGATTCTTAATGTAAATATTACTCAACTGAGTCTGAAAGGACTCGTACTAAGGCCTCAGTAACACTGAGAAAATGGGCAGCAGTTCAAAGTAGCCTTCCTCAAGTTAACTGAGGAGCAGAGCAGTCTTACACAATGACACGTTGCCACAATTAAAATTCTCTCCAAGGCCTGCAATAATATGAAAAGTTAACTGTGACATCATGCCATATGCTCTATTAACTAACTACATCACCAAAACAAAAGCTGATACTGAAGTTTCCACACAAGCAAGTACTTTTGGTTTCAGTTATGAAGAAGTTTCTGCTTTAACTGTGGTTGATTTTAATTTAACCAGCAAGTACAGAAAGTATTTCCATGTTGGATAATTGAGAAGGAGCTAAAAAAGCAAGAATCTCTACAGAGATGCCAGGTGCAGCTCAGAGATGTGGGGCCGCATGCCATTCTAGCAGGAATGTGGCCAGTCTGCTCCAAAGGGTACTAACTTTGAAGTAGACTCGATTGGGTGAGCAGTCCTCAGTCTAAAATCTAGGGTTGTTCCCCTAATTCAATTCAGAAAGCCAGTGTGATGGCTTTCTGATGGTCTGAGAAAGATGCAGAGTATGTTCTATACTCCTAGAAGTTTCAGCCCTGGTCAGACTGCTGGTTAATCTGAACAAAGAGTCCCAACAGCCATCAACTTCACAAAAATTTCCGAGACAGGACTTTGTTCTCTGGTGTGTAAAAACATATTAACCACATTTGTAATATAGTCTGTCCAATTCATAAAGCTTATGAATCCAAACCATAGTTAAAACACTAACGATTACCAGGGGGGAGCTGTTCTTTGGTTCAGTAAGGATTACGGAAACCACTACTTTTTTTTTTTCTTCAAAGTTTCCCACACTGGCTATTTAGTGTTAGGAATAGCCAGCACTTAAGCACAATTCTCGAGGCAGATCTTCATGCAAAAGGACTCCCAGTGAAATACATTAAACCGCTTACACGTAAGAAATTCAACACATTCAACCTCCCCTAGTCAAATTTTCTATTTTATACCAAAGTCTTCATATACATAGCTGTAAAATAATACATAACATATTAAAAAAAAAAAAAAAATATAAAAAACAACAAAACACACAAGACTGACCAAGCAAAAAAGGCAGCACAGCCAACTCCACTGCCAGGGTTTATAGAGAACCTTTTAGAATTCCCCTTTCCTGACACCTGTGTAAATGGAGTTAGTTACTGACAGGAAAAGCAATATTTTTAACATAGTAAACTACTTCATGTTTCTACCTATAACCACTAATATTTTGAATTTCAGAAGACTGTTTTAATATGGTCAACTGCAGCACACAACTCATTAAAAACAGACTTTAATTACACAAAAAGATTCTGTGTGTAAACAGAAGTCTGCTTCACATGTTTTTCCTTCAGAAGCATTAGGACTTACGCATGCAAGTGCTCTTCCTCTTATATTTTCAAAAAGATAAATACATCCTATCTCTGTACCTTTACAAGAACCTGTACCTTCTCAAGAAGGTAAAAAAGTGCCTAAATTAGAAGCAGAACTTATCTGCAGAATTATTAACTCACTATTTGAAGATAAATATCAAATTCTTTACCTAAGTGAAATTATGTCAATCTCATGCCTCCATATGTGAATATCTTACTTTGGTCTCTTAATAAACTGACTCATCTTACCAATTATCAGAATATCAGTAAAAAGCTCTTTGAACCACAACCAAGAAATCACAGGCTAGAAAAGATATCACACAATTCTAAGACTGTACAGCAGGAAATTTACTTAAAGCTGAAACTATTCTCAAGCTGATTTTAATTACAGGCCATTGGTATCCATTTAATTAAAGTATTAGACATCATTACACTTGGCTGGTTAAAGCAACGGCAATAGGAAATACCACATTACAGAGTACAGAGAAATTTCTTTAAAATGCGCTTTTTTACAGACTGTTTTAAGGAGGTCACATTCAGTTACCAATTTTGTTACTACCTTGAAGTTCTTACAGTTATTTCACTTAAAATATAACACTATAGCAATAATGTCAATTTCATAACACTGTTTGTTCACACTGACTAGTAACTGCTCCAATTCAAATCATTTAAACCCATAATTATATACTTAAGAACCAGGTCAAATTTCTAGATCACTGAACTATTTTATAGAGTTAAATGGAGAGGACAACATTTTTAAAAAGGCTCAAATAAGACAATAACACCATTTACTCTTCAGCATCCAAATGGAAATTCATTTAAAAAACCCAACACCTTTAATTCTTTCACACATATCTAAATATATGAAATATTAATAAAATGTGTAGTTTTCAGGAATATTCCATTTCCCGCTTTAAAAACCTAAAGATAAATTTCTGTGCATCATGTCTATTTTTTGCTTGAAAGAACAGCATTTGATTGTCAAGTTAAAAATTATACTTAAAAAGATACATGAAATTGACAGCAGCTTCTGACTGCAGCCTTCACAAACATTCTCACCCATCATGGACAGGCAGGCCTTGGATATAGAGCAGTAACTTGGCAGAAAAAAGCAGAAAATAAATGGATAAAGGCTTTTTTTCTCCTTTAGTATTATTTTAAACAAAAAAAAAAAACCCACAACCCAAAACACAGAAACTACAAGTAGTACACTTCCTGGAAGAAGTGTCTATATGAGAAATAACTTGGTAGTGGAGCTTGAAATTTTCTGTCAGAACAGCAGTGGCTACTTAAGTTGGGGACACATCATAACTCCTCTAAAAGACACACTTAAAAATCTGCTATGAAGTAATGTGAACCTGCAGCACAACGGAATACTTCATCCAGCGTGTTCCCATATCTTCATGGAAAGAGGACAAGCAGGAGCAGACTCAAGATCTTCCCAGTAACTGCAGTCATCCTCCCTCCCAATAGCATCTTTCCCAGGGAGTCCCCCCACTCTTCACCCTCATCATGCAGTAGTCACACCATGAAAAGATGTTTCCAGGAAAACATCCAGCCAGGACCAGCCTGCCACGAACAAGAACTCCCTGACACGTTTCCACGGAAAGGAGCAGGTTAAAGGAGAAAGACTCTAGTTGACAGCATAAATTGCTTGGAAAGCACTAGCCTTCTGTAATAAACAATCATACAGTGAACCAGTAAATGCAAAGTTAATACAACACACCCAAGAGGCAGGACACCTTATTGTGCATGCACAGATGAACTCTACAAAAACTAGGGTCATGTGGTTGCAATGTACAACTTCTTACAAGATCAGAAAACAGGCCATGCAGCCCACTGAGGCAACACTACATTCCTGTTTTCTGCTCTTGCAGAATGAAGCCAGCAGATAGGAGGTTGCCTGCTGTTTCAAGTTTACTACTATGAGGTGTAGAGTTATTAAAACAACAAATATATATATGTGGATATGAGAAGAAACTATGTCTTGCAGGTTAGAATATCAAAGGGTAATATATCAGTGTCTTATTCAATGAAGGGGGGGAAAAAAAAAAAAAAAAAAGCAGTATTGCATGGATCTTCAAAACAGTTTAAAAAGACCCCACACACATACACACACCTAGAACAAGAAAAATGGTAGTCAACATTGAAATTTGCCTGATGAAAATTCAAAGCAACAACTGCAGCACATTAAGCTTATGATATAAGACCTCAGCATTCTGATCCACCAATAAGTGAAACCTGAATCTACTGAAAACCGATATAAGAAGGTCAAATAAATGCTCCAGAAGAAAACATTCCACGTGCAGCAATGCTTATGTTTATGTCTTGCCTGCCCCTGTATTTCCACAACAGAGACTCAAATAAGCTGCTGCATCATGAAGTTGTACACCTGTAGGACACTAACCATGTAGTAAGCCAAATAAGTTTCACTACAGTGTTTGTTATTAGAACAGCTCAGACACAGGTTACTTTGTTACAAGACAAGGATGCAGAACTTTACAAATGTTACACTTGAAGATAAACTAACAAAACCCTTTCATTGACTAGCTGTCTTAAATATAGTGACACTCAATCAAGGAGAAACCACATCTCACTGCTCCCTTGCAGAAGTTTCCAAATAAAATCAGGATTCTGCAAGTTGTATTTATGCTTTTTTTTTTTCCAAACAGACATGAAGGAAATTCTAGATTACATGCAAGTAGTTCATCAAGATTTCTGGTAAAGTTTTGAGTGAAGCATTACAAACACTCTAAGAATTAGAAGTGTTTTCACTACACTTTAAAATGCAACAAACAAAGGAGAAAAGATCACTGTAGTACTCCCTAAGACATTAGAAGTTTCTTCTAATTTATTTTAAATTAACCATGCACTTCAGTTATACGCTTTGTGAATGTTTTTAGAGATTCCTCAGCAGAAACATTTGCCCGAATCCTACTTTAGGTTAAAACCATTTCAACTCATTCGTTAATGTGTTACATATATGGACTCACAAAAAAAAAGACACCTTAGAAATTGTTCAGGTGAAAAAAGATATGCAGAAAAACGCCTACATAAAGTAATTTACAATAACTTGTCACAGAAAAAAAAAGTTGCACCACAGCTTTCAGCAGTTTGAGCCAGTCAAAAGTCTCAAACGAAGTAAGTTTAGGAAACAAGTGAACTGTTGATCTGTAACAGCACGTGCGTTACTACGCAAAACAAAAACACAACGGCAGAAAGCACATGGCTTCTAACGTAAGGGCAAAATACCTTTTCTTCTTAACACTGCGAGTGACAGCACAAGCAAGAACCAGCCGGCCTGAGCACAAACTGAGAGAAGTCAGACTTTACCTATCAGCGCCTGGAAAAGGTTACTTTGGAAGATGCTGATGACCCGCTCTATGGAGTTCCGCAGCTGCCGGTCCTCCGCCTGACTCAGCTTGGAGCGGTACTCCTCCAGGAGGCGCAGGGCTCGCTGGGTATCTGCAAGCCAAGACCAGACACACGGGTGACCCCGGCGCACCAGGCAGGAGCACCGGGGATGCACACGCCGGGGACGCAACAAGCCTCCACGCTCGGGACCGCCCCGGCCCGGCGGCTTCTTTGTTCGCAGCTGGGAGAGCGCGGGCGGGACCGTGCCCCCCGCCGAGCTCGCACCGCCCGCAGCCCGCGGCTCCCGGCAGCCGCCCCTCCCCGCCCGTCCCGCCGCCGCAGCTGTCACGGACCGGCCGGCAGCTGCCGGGCCCCTCGGCGTGCGGTGCTCACCTTGCTTCCTGACGGGCATGGCGCTCCGGGGCCGCGGCGCTCCCCCGCCAGCCGGGGCTCCGCCTCACAAACTTTGAGCCCGACCCGGGGCGGCGCGGCGGGGGCGGCGACGCGGCTCCCCCTACCGGCCGGGCGGGGATGGGGGACGGCGGCCGCCCCGCCTGACCGACTCGCACGCCCGCCCCGCCGGCCGGCCGGCTGGCAAAGCGGTTCCGCTCGGGGGCTCCCGCCGGCGCCCGCCGCCGCGGCTCCGCAGGAGGCGAGACAGGGCGGGCCGGGCCGGTGGCGGTGCTGGGGCGGGCAGGGCTGGGGCGCGCGCGCACCGCCCGCCGCCTCCCGCTCCCGCTGCTCGGAAATTCCAAACTTTCCAGCCAAAATGGCGGCCTGGAGGCTGTGGGGAGCGCGCCCCCCCCTCCCCACGTGACCGCGCCCGGCGGCCGCCCAATCAGCGCTCGGCTCGGCTCGGGGCCGGTACCTAGGCGGCGGGGCGGGGGGGGAGGAGGCAAGGTGAGCGCTCGCCGCCCGCCTTAAAGGGGCCGGCGCGCGACGCCCTGGCCCCGCCCCGCGCGAAGGGGCGCCGGCCCCAGGGCCCGCCCCGCCCGCCCGGCCCCTCGGGGCTCCCGGCGGCTGCCGCCGTGTGCCGCGGGCAGCGGAGCGCAGCGCCCGCCGCGAGAAGGCGAGGCTGGGTCCGCTCCCCGCCGCCGAGATTCCCCGCGCGCACGGCTCCCCGCTCCGCCCAGCCCCTCCGCTGCCTCCTCTCTCCCTCCCTCGCTCCCTCCCTCTCTCCTTCCCTCTTTCCCGCCGAGGCGGCGCGGCCTCATCACCGGGACCGGGAGGCTCTCCCGGGCGGACCGCTGGTGCCGGCGGGCGGGACAGCTGCAGGTGTGCCGCCGGAGTGACTGGCAGTGCCGGTGATCCCCCCTCAGCCTTTACCAGACGTGTCCGCAGCTGGCAGGAGCCGAGGGGCTCAGGAGCTGTGTCGGCACTGGCACTGTGCGAGTCCCAGGCGTGGGTCAGCTCCTCCGGTGCTGCCTGCTGTGGAAACACACAGCTGGGGATGTTCCTTGCTCTAGGAAGCCGATAGCCTAATTACTTACCTGGCAGGAGGTCATGGGACAGGCAGGGGAACACAGGTCCCTTACAGACAGTACGGGCCCACACACCAGGCGCTGGCATCCACCTGTTGCTGGCTTTTTCCTGCAGCCATCCTGGCAAAGAACAGCACGAGAAGGAGAGAAAGGACTTACTTGAAGGAGAATAAAGAAATGGCTTTGCTGTGGTTAACAGAGGACATAAGGTTGACATAAGGACGACATGGCAGAAAGCATGAAAAGCTTTATTTGAAAATTGAAGAAATGGTCTGTATAGGACTGAGCAGAATCATCACAGCTATTTTCTCAGAACTGGCATGGCAATGATAATGAGGTGCCCTCAAAGGCAATACAAACAGCTCTTTTTTTCATGATAGCAAAGATGAGACCAAGCATAGAAATGGGTGACTTGCATAGAAACACGTGTGAGCTAAAGGATCTTTGCAGCATATTCTCGATGCCCAATAAAGGGAAAATGTGTATTAAGACTGGTGAACTAAGGGGGAACTCAAATGTTTGTGCTGAGAGGGAATGTTACTTACTTCTCAATTGGATGGACAATCAACCAGAACCTCAGATCTGAAACGCTTCAAACACTGTATGTATGTGCATGTGAGAGGCAGAGATTTAAAAGTTCAAAGCAAATCCTGCTAATATGATTTTTTTGATCCAAGATTGCATCTCCATTTACACTTTTTTTCATTTAGACACAAATGAAAGTGTACAAGATCTTACCCCAGCTACCTATAGTTGTGGGAATAGGGCAATAATCTCCTGGGCAACTCTTGCAAATTTAACGTCTAAAAATCAGGACTAGATTTGGCTGTGGCAAAGTCCTAATCTTAAACTAAAGAAAACTTACACCGCATCAAATCTAACCCAGATCTAGAAAAGGCCTCTCTTGTTTCCCTTTGTCCCCCTCACATCCCCCTTCCCCCCCACAATACTCCCATGTTTCGTACTTAGATTTGCACCAGGAGTTTCTCTTCCTCCCACAGCTCTGTGCTGCAAAATTGTTCACATACCTCATAGAAAAAAACAGAATATACATTTAGTGCTGACACATATTTCCCATTTCGTCCTTTCTAGTTGTATTTTCATACTTTCAAAGTTTTGGCACTAACTGGTACCATGAAAGCATGCTAAGAAGGGACATTGGCAGAAGCCTCCCATCATCTGGCCTCATCAGTTTTCACTGTTTACAACAGCAATAAATGTACTCTAAAGGGGCCATAGTCCTCTTGATGTCAGAGGAATATATATACAGAAGGAGAGGAAGAACAGCCTAAATTTAGCTAGCAGAAAGGAGACATCTGCAGCAGCTAGATTGGTTTTGCTGACTGACAAAAATGTATTATTACAAAGCAAAAAAAAATACAATATTTTTTTTTGGCAATTAAGGGAACCACCATAAAGAAACTACTTTTTCGCAAACAGGATTTGATGTTTCCAAGGCTTTTTTATTTTAAATAACAGCTAATCCCATTACATACGGTCATTGTGCCAGGGATAGAGAAGTAATCCCACATATAACACCCTGAGATGGCATTTCTCACTTGTTACTAATGCTCCAGGAAAAAAAAAGAAAACATCAAAGAGTGGGTCAGGATGACGGATCAGCAAGCCAGGAAGCAATTAGGTGAGCCTTATTGTACCTCAGAGAGCAGGGCTGGTTCCCGGCACTTCTGTTTCAGCTCTAGGAGTATATCTGTTGATTGAAAGTGGTTGAACCAGAAAGCACAGTGTTAAACTTCAGTATATAAAGTAGTTTTGAAATTCCAGCATATACAGGAAATATCCCATGAATGGAAAACAGCATTTTCACTAGCACATTGCATTAAGAGTCAGTGTTGCAAAACTGTCGTGCATTACACATCATCTTTCTTCGGCTCCAGTTTTCAGGAAATTGTGTAGTTCCCTTGGAGGTGGGGGAAAACTGGGTATGAACTGGAGCATCGTTTATGCCACAGATTAAGCAATATCATTTAAATCAAGCCGTTATAGGCAGCATACAGAAGGGCTTGTACTTAAATTGTGACTAGTGTGGTCAGCACACAAGTCAGCATTATGCTGCGCTCAACACATCCTGGCTGTGCTCCAGAATGACCCTTGGGGTAGGAACTTCAGAACAATTACACCAAGCAGCAGCCTGTCGCTGTTTTAGCCCTCCTGGCCCCAGAAGCAGCTGAGGGGACTGTCAGCCCCATCTCCCTGCCTTCTGATCTCACCATTAAAAAACCTTCTTTTGCAACGGCTGCCAGCAGCCTGTGTGGGACCCTCGGTCTGGGACCGTACCCCTGGCAGGGGCAGGCTGCTTGCTACAACGTGCATTTTGCTCTGCCTGCTGAAGGACAGGGTGCTTAGGGAGCATGTGCAATATGGAAACAGGCAGCTGTTGACAGCAAGAAGGCCAGCACAGCACAAGCTGACTTCACGCCAGCTGCCTGGTGGTCCCCTTGAGTCCCACCAGAACAAGCTGACAACCACATGGACCGCTCAAAATGGCCATATAAGCAGATGTGTTGTAGCTGGCACCCCACACAGTAAACAGAGAGGTATGTTGAACTTAAAGCAGGAGACTTCAAGAAACATTCACTAGATCCACACATAACACATCAATAAACACAGCAACAGCCATTTGAAAACCAAGACAAAAAGGACAGCAGACATCACCACACTGCAGGAGTTTACAGTTATCAGTATGGCCAAGAAAATACAACAACCATGAGCTCAGGCAAACTCCGTTACAGCAGAAGGTGGGGTAGACTAACTCAATAAATACTAGTACATATATTCATGTTCATTTCATGTTAGACACTGGTGTACAATGTGGCGTATTGCTAGAATCGATAATATTAACTTTAGCAAAAGGAATTGCTGCCTGTTGAAGAGTAATGAGTAAAACTCAAGAGTTTTTTGTATTGGGCTTATTAATAAAAGAAAACACAAGAACTTGAAAATTGATCCTTTGTGTCTTATGTTTGTCATCTGTTTAATGCCCAAAGTCACCACACAGTATAGCAGTCACCATATAGTACACAGAGCAGATGATTTCCCTTTTTCATACAGAACTGGGAGTTGTTACTCATAAAATATCTCTGACAGCTGCAGAAAAGCTTTCACTTCACTTCCCCTGCAAATTCAGTGCCATGCTTCACAGCCAACTGGGGAAGCAATGAAACTAATGAAGCCTAATTTTCCCTGGCTAACACGGAATGAAGCCTGAGTGAAGTTAGCTTGTTCATTATGCCTCCATTCATGTGGGTTCTCTGATGTCTGATAAGATTGTATCACATGCCAGAGCCTTGCCTTCTAGGAGCTCTCTTTTCAAGAGAGTGCCTTTTCTTTATCATCTGTAATTCTGTGGGTTATAAGAGATGCAGACAACTTCTTTTAGGAGCAGTCTGCTTGAATTAAATCATAGCATGGTAACATATGTCTTTTTTCTGCAAGAGCTATACATATAGCTAATTTTCATGAGGCCACTAAAGATTAAAGATACTCTTTTCATTATATTGTGCAGTTACTATAGTGTCGCACAAGCCAGAATCATGTGCCTGTCATACCTACTGTTACCAGTCAAAATACCAGCTCACTCTTTTCTATCAACTTCATTCTTGTGGGTAAAAGAAGTTGCTGCCTATCACACACACAGAAGGATCTATGTTATTCCTGTTGTTAAAATCAAAGTTTTATTAAAAATCACAGTTTAGCTTATTTAATTAAGCTTATTCAATAGTATTCTTATGGGATCATCTTGCGCATCTCTGATTGATTTTAATCTTTCTTATACAGAGAAGACAGCTTCCCCAGTAATACAAGCTTCATATTTCTAATTTGTGAATTCTGTATCCTGTGTTTGTCCTCATAACTGAAACTTGTCTTAGGTTAATTAGACCTGGATCAGAATACAAGGGTGCCTTTTTTCTCAGGGTTAGAGAGTCCATCTGAGTATGACTAGTAGATGAATATGTTCCTGTTTACAGGAAGAGTAAGAGAGAGCTGATATATTTTTTTTTTTAAATCTAAATATATATATGTATATACATATCTTTTCTTTCTCTAACATTGTGCAATATGGGTGCCCTGAAGTTGTTTGAGCTCTTGTTCAATTAGGGATTATATGCCATGTGTATAAAGTCATCTCTCTTTTTGTCTTGTAATATGGTATATCTATTCAGTTTGGGACAGCTTACAATCAGAGTGAGTTTTGTTATTCCAGCAACCTCAGAAATGACAGCGTTACAGAAAATTATATATGACTTCTATTTCTTTATTTAGAATGTTTTATTTAAATATATTTACCTAGTGTATAGAATAGTGGAATTTCTATAAACAATTAAAAGTTCAGTGCCTAGCTGTTAATGCTCCAACACCTTGTGGAAGGCTGCAAAACATCAAAAACAAAAGCATACAAAACAACATTAATTATAACTGTTAACAATTACTGCCAACATCTCGTGCATAAGCCCAGCTCATCTTCCTCCACACTTTCTATAACCAGGGCTGTTATATAATATCAGCTTAATAGCTTCTTAGTTGACTTCCTGATGTAAAGATAAACATCATTAGATAACGTGCCTATTTTAACTTTCCCAGTCAAATTAAGCAGAGAGGTTGGTGTATTGTGTGGAATGAGTTTGTCTGTGTGAAAACCCGACCCAAGAAGTAAACCTTCCTTATTTCTATGGCACGGTCCACAGCATGCCTTGAAGTGGAGCCGCTAGCCATGGCTCTCTTTACTCTGTGCTAATTTTCCAGCAGCTGCTTTCTGGAGGAGCTACTTCAGCCAGAGTCCTTGTACTGTCCTAGTGTCAGCTCAGACATCTGTACAAGCCTCCATCCTGGAGTGCAGCAAGTGGTGTGCCTGAACCACATGATCCAGTAGCACACAGCAGAATGACATCAGAGCATATCACATCAAGATACCTTTGTTTTCCCAACAACAGGGCAGTAGTTGTAGCAGAGAGCATGGGATTGTGCCCAGTCTTACGCCTCTTACACAAGGGTGAGATCTACATATGTCTGCTTGCCACCACGCTGTCCATCACATGCACATGAAGGAACAAATACTCCTTGTATTTTGGGATTAGAGACACATGTAACTAGATTAGGTGAGTGGAAAAACTAGAAAAGGAGTTCAGCAGTGAATTTTATTTTTTTATTTTATTTTTTTTAACAGGAATCATATAATCTTTAAGGTTGGAAAAGACCTGTAAGATTATCAAGTCCAACTGTTAACCCAGCACTGCCAATTCACCACTAAACTGTACCCCAAATCAAAATCATACTTGTCAGAAAATACCTTCATTAACATCTAAGAATCACTCTCCAAACAAACAAAGCCTTCTTGCAAGGATTAAGACATTCTGTTAGCACCAAACACTGAGTATTTCCTAACACTGCAGGAACACACTGAACTCCTATAGTAACCCCTCTCTCCTGGGATGACAGACAGCTTATTTAAAATCTGCCCTTCCTATGCTAACACCTACCTGTTAAGCTCACCAGCTAATTGGAGAAGTACATGCCTGAGAGCTGTTAGCAAGAGCACAGGCTGCTGGTTTGCCCTTCACAAACAGTAGCTCTTTCTGTAGCATTCTGCCTGCTACTACCTACAGGTTATCCTACAGGTACCCAAGCTACAAGCTTCCTCTCTGCTGCCCCTCCTCATTCTCTGCTGCTCCAGATTATAGTTTTTTACAAAGAGAACAGTTGAGAGGAGGAGTTACTGGAGCCAGCATGCTCAGCTGGCCCTCAGGGCTATCACTGGTGGTGAGCAGGTAATTGAATTATCAGGCACACCTTCCCTTTAATGGGTTTTCTTCCTCCTTGTTTGTGTAGCAGCTTTGGGAGGATAAAGGTGAGTATGTTCCACAGCTGTGTGAAGGAAAACAGCAGTGCTAAAAAGGAATGCAGCTAGAGAATTCAAGAAAAGTTTCATCTTGTTTGGAATTTTATGAATAATTTTCGTTGTAGGAGGGAGAGGCTGTGACTGGAGCTGAAGGGTGAGTCTTCCAGTGTACCACTGAACAACTGCAGAGCTGGAGCAATTCTGGATGAGCAGTGAGGAAACCTGGAAAAGTGTCCAGCTATGCAGAGATCTACTGATAAAAAGGACCTGGAGCCTGCAGAAATTGTCCACAGTTAATGCATGCTGTCGTTCACTCCAGGTGAAGTGAGCATTCAGTGGTGCTGAGCTCCTGTTAACAGTGAGCATCCTGCAGTGCCCACACAGTTTTTCTGTTATATTTTCGTATGTATTTAGCTGTAGAAAGTGCTTGTAAACACGCTCTGTTTCCAAGAAAGCACTTTGCAGAGAGCCCTCATGTGGGTTTTGTAAAAACCACCCTTTAAATCTTAGTGGTGTTGCAACTACCCTTACTGAATATAAAGGAGGTTGTCAGAGTCTAAAGGAACCTGTTACTGATTCACATGCAGATTCGTTTGTCCTTTCCTTAAATCCTCTATGATCGTTTGCTCATTTAAGCTTTGTAGCTTGCATATCATTTATCTTGCCCGAGTTCACTAATCAAAAACTACTGCAAGTTGAGGTCAGTGGAAATTTTGACAGTTTCCAACGGCAAGTTCCCAAGGAACTTATATTAAATTCTCAGAATCAGAACTACTGAACATACTGACCTAAGCGTTCTGCTGCTGTTGGCAACAGCTTGCATGGACAGCTAACTTCTCCAGCTGGGTCCAAGGATCCAGCTGTATGCTCCAAAAAGCTATAGGGAAGCTGGCTGCAATAGTCAAGCACAAGCACTTGGAAACAAGCAGCACTATAAGTCTATTTACTACTGATATTCCAGTGCTTCTATTCCTTCCATTTGCTTTTTGTCATCAAAATACAGCATTATTTGGATAATGCATCAATCTTTGTTATTTTCAGACTCTTATTACAGGAAAAAAATAATCTTCAACTAACTACAACTGTGATTTTTGCAAGGTAATAAGTGATATCAGCAGAGACCAAACCACATTCCTTCCCAGATCTACAGTATTGTAACAGCAGAGCGCATTAACTAGTTTGTCCAATACCAAGACTGACTCAGAACAAGAAAAGTTGGAATGTAGATGTATGCTTGCAGTTCTTGTCCCATTTCCTTGATAGCTTAGAAATGTGGCAGAAGAAAACATGAACTTGGTGATGTGCAGGCCTCTTTTCTGGAATGGTTTACATTTATGTATTTGCTCAATACAGAAAGCAGCAAAGTTCCTTTATTTATTTTTGCTTGCAGAGACCATGTGGACTAGGACTTAAAGGTAAAATATTTTCCTTTTTCTTTTGTCAGTAGATACTTTACACTCTGAGGAGACAGACTTATAGAAGCAGCACGGAGTGACAGGAAGAGCTACAGCAAAAGAAGTGCTGTGAAGCTGAATAGCATAGAGATCAAAGTCATACCAGGCAGGAGGGAGAGGCAAGAAATGCAGGTATTCAACACAGGACGACTGTGAGCTCTTACCAAGACATTACCATGAAAGGTGAAGATGATTGATGCAGGCTTTAGCAGGGGGGGGTTATCCTGATGGCCCTGTACAAAACACTAGTGAGACCTCTCCTAGAGTAATGTATAACCACGGCCATCTGTGTTCAGTGAAGGTGAATTTGCACTAGAAGGTGGCAGAGGAGGGCTTCTGGGATGATAAGTGGAGTGGAGAGCCTCAGAGAATACCCTAAGATCAGCAGGGCTATTGAGGAAAAAGAACAAGGCTTCCCCAGAAAGGCTTCAGGGGTGTGAGAGAGTGAGGTTTGGAGCTGCTTCCTAACTGGAAGAGTGCAGACAAGTCACTGAGCTGGTTTCAAGGTGGGACTTGATGAAGCTACACATCAAGGTACATGAACACAATAAAATGTTGCTCTCTAAGTGCACACAGTGTCCTTTCTATATCCTAAAGGCTTGGTGCCTTTCACCTCGGATAGTAACAGGCTGCACCATGTATTTAAATAGAAAAATAAATTTCACAGCCAGATTTGGGCTGTATCAGTATCAAAATTGCTCTAAATTGAGGGGAAACAAAGAACAAAGATGTAGATTTTGGGTTTGATTTATTCCAGTAAATTCTCTCTCACTCACACAGTTTCCCTTGTGCCTTCATTCTTTATGTGTCTGGGGCCCTCTGGAAGGTGGTCTGGACAGTGTTGCAAGCTACAGCAGCTTCAAGATAGCAAGATGCTGAAAGCCAGAAGCCCTGTGGACCATTCTGATAGCTGAGGGCATCTCTAGCATAGTAAAACAGTGGATATGCTCCTCTACTGTAAAGTGAACAGGAGGGGACAGGCTAAAACCTTTGCTAGTTTGGGGTTTGGATTTTTTTTACTGCTTTATATTTAATCGTATCAAGGAAGGGACAAAAATCAGTGAGGAAGAGTGGTACCCCTCTTATCAAAGCTGTGTTGAATTTACTCTCCTGCTCTAGGATTGCTATGAACTTCCAGGCCCGTGCATTAAGGGTAGACTCAATCAAAGAGCTCAGTCCATCACTGTTGGTCTGGATTCAAGGACTCCTACTTACTTTCCTAATCAGAAACAGCTCAGTATTCTCATAGATCTCCTGGCATCATGCAGATGCAAAGCATGCCTCACATTTCAGAAACTCACTAAGGATTTACTCAATTATTAATTAAAATCTCATTTGATTATGATTCAATCACATGCTGGAAGAAGCATCCAGATTCATTGCGAACAGTTAATTTAGACTCTCTGAAGATGCTCCGTCATTTAAAACAAAACCAGCAATCTGAAGAAAGAAAACTGTATCATTATTTATGGCATTACATTACAATTCAGATGGGATTAACTAACTCTGTTTCTAATCTTTTTAACAATATAATATGATGAAACATGCTGGCTGTGTTAATTATTGTTTGTTAAGGCTATTTATGCAGGGTACATCTTCGACGTAGTTCCAGTGAATTTCTGATGCATCTTTGTCTCTGCAGATTTCATTTTTCTCTGCTTTGACTTAATGTAACTAAAAATGATAATTTTGTGGGTAGTCCCTGCACAGTGAGCCACATGCTCATATTTATATCAGAAATAGCTCACACCTTCAAGGAATTAGCAACTGAAGTGTGCTAATTTCTATCTGTGGCTGGAATTAGCTGCTAGATAACCATTGTGTCTGTTTTTATATAGGCCCACAGAACTGCAAACATCAAAAGGACATTGCATAAGAATAAAGCAGCCCCCTCGGATCTCACTCGCTTGATTCCTTATGTGGACTTCACTTGAGTTTCTGCAGACAGTTAGGAGGCGTTTGATTCTGCTGCTACCCTGCTCCACACTGCCCCAGCATACAGAGCACTGTGTTCTCCATGCTGGGTCACACCATCCTGCTGTCTGCATTTGTACCAGCCAGGGGACCAAAGGATGCTCCACTGACTTTCCAGCCTTATTAACGGCATGGTGCTTCAAAAATTTCACTACCCATGCAGCAAGAGCTAGTAAGTAAACTATGTGGTCTACCCCCAGTAAGTTTAAATTAACATTTCCACACAATACAAACACTTCCTGCTTTTTATATTTTTGCAGCAAGTTATTTCTGTAAACTCTTTGGGTGGATGGAAAGTACTTTTGAAAATGTGGAAAACATAAAACTCCTCCAAATATCCTGCAGATTTTAACAGCCCACACATGGACTAACTCCATTTCATTGCTGGTGCCCGCAATGGAAAGCAGACTGCCAGCCCAGGCAGCCTGAGTCCAGTCCCTCACAACAGGGGAAAAAATGCCGGGGGAAATCACCCCACCTATCACCACAGCTGGAATGAAATCATCAGCCTCATACCACAACAGTTTCCACAGTGATATCTATTGAAAGCAGAACACAGGTTTTCATTTTACAGACCCCCTAAAAGCTTTTCAATGTCTGTACAGGCTTAGGGAATCACTTCTGGACTCATTAAACAATAGGCTTAATTTCTTGGTTCACCTTTACAATGTCCTTAAAATCAGCCCATCCTACAGACATCCACAGCCCATTTGAGGAAAAGCACTCAGCTAGAAGGAAAGGTGAGGTGGTATGTGGGAAGTGCAAAATAAGTTCCTGCTAGTTTGTGTTGATGGAGCAGTACAAGCTAGCAGGAATCTGGGGCACCCAGCCTTGTCACACGTGTACCAGGCTTGCTGCTCCTGCTGGCCTCTTCATCCTGGAAGGCTGCAGGAGGAACACCACCTTTCCCTAGGAGTCACTGGGAGGCTCAGCTGGGGACCAAATTCCCCTGACCAGCTGAGATCACTTAAGCTTTCTTAGCTTGAGCCAGAGACAGCTTCAGAAATGCCCCTTGGGAATGGGAACAGCCCTGGTGCTGGGGAGAGGGCTGCCAGGCAAGTGCAATGCACTTTCTTACAGAGAGCTGCCAAGGCAGCAAGGCCCCCCAGGGACCCCCAGAAGGCTTCCTGGGACACAGGCACTCCACCACAGCATTTATTTTGCTGTAAGTGGTCATTGACTCCGACAGAAACAACCTGTAAACATTGTCCTTCATAATAAGGAGCTACATTAGATGGACTCAGATCTGTTACACTGATCCCTCTGGAAGCACTGGTAGAACAACTCTTCCTAAAAGCAGCTGCTCAGCTGATTTCTGTTGCTCATGCAGAAGTCTACATTCAGATATGATATTTCATCTCTACTTTACTTCAACTTCTTATTCCTCTTCTTATACGCTAGCATTTGATTGCCAGTCTTTCAAGAAGCCCTATATTCAGTGGCGATGTGCCCCTTGCAGGCAGAAGTACCCTCTGGCAGTGCTGCAGCAAGGGTTCAGCACCCCAGCACCCTCTCCATCAAAGCAGCTTTCAGTGAAGCTTTCTCCTGAAGATCTCCTGTCACCTCATGCACCCATGGTCCTTTCACTCTGCTCTCTACTCTCCTGTTTCTATGTAGTATACTTTGCAGCTCACTGAAATAATATAAAACCTGATGATTTTTAATATCTATAAAAATGCCTTTAAAGTTTTTGAAGTGCTCTGTACTGCCATTCCCGAACTCAGTCATCTCCCAGGACAGATGCTGTCCATGCTGCCAAAGGAAAGCTTTCTTAAAGCTCTCTCACAAAGCACCCGAACATTGCCATGGAAGGATGCAAACATCTCCTCTAAGGTGTCTCAGATAAGACTGATAAGAAATATCAAAACTGCCTACCCTTGTTGCACCTGCCCTCTGGGAAATGGGCTGGAACAAACTTACTCCAGGGCAGCCATCAGACTTTAAGTCCTTTCAGTCACTAGCCTTTGACTGACTGACCCTTTCAGTCACTACTCTTCGATTTAGTACGATATAGCAAGTTATTCAGGTTTACTAGCACACTCTTTCAAAAGGTCTGTGGGTTGTTTTTTAATTCCACAGAATGAATTTTTGAAACAGCATCAACCTGAATGGAGAGTGGGAGGGGGTCTAAATTAGCAATGGTTTTGTGTGCCCATGTGGGGATTTCCAGGTCAGACACGTCACAACAGTACAGTAACACTAGGAAAGTCCCTGCCTCCTCTGAGTAACATTTTTGGACAGATGAGTGAAATAACATTCTCTCACAGTGGGGGAGGCAGCTAGATTGTTTGGTCTAATTAATATTTCTGGCAATTTTACTATGCTAAATTACAGCAAGAAGTTCTCTACAATATCACATTGCTTCTTCCAGCTATGCAAAACACTCACATGTGGTCTCTGTCACTTTTTCTAGCTCTTTAAGGCCACTGAATTATCATTAGTTTGGGGAATGCTTACAAGAGGACTGCCAACTCACATGCTCCGCAGCAGAACAGCGCATCTACACATTCCTTCCCTTTGGACTGGCTGTGAAATTATTCTGCTTAACACCTAACACTGCTAGCATTTGGGGTACGTCTGCAAAAATAGCTCAATTTCTGGCACATTCATTACATCATTCATAGCTGCTGCAGCAAACCTTGGGGCTGCTGTTCTTAATTTGGGCTATAATGCATCTTCAGTGCTGGCCCTTTGTAGAGGAAGATGGCAGAGCTATTTTTTCTCTACTTTGATCAGCAAAAAGCAACAGGCAAAAATTGCACATCACCTGCACTGTACTGAGGAGGCAAAATTACCATGTAATGAGACTGATGAAGGGCAGGCAGACTTGCCTGAGGCTGGAGTCCATGCAGCTCAGAAGCTGATAGCATGGAGACAGACATCTGCCCCTCTGCCCTGAGCCTTGCTGGCCTGGGTTGGTCCCCAGGATGTGCTGGAGGAATCCAAGCATGCTCCACCTGTACAAGGCCCTAGCGCAGCAAAGCAGCAGCAAAAGCTCCCAGGTGCCCACATCCCCCTGAAGGCAGAGCCACAGCTACCTTCAGACACAAAAATCCACCAAGCAAGGGTTATTTCAGAGCAGCAAGAAAGGGGAAAAGCAACTGGCCCTGTTCATGGGGGTTTTTTTTGTGTTGGACTTTCTGCTCCTAAAGCACCCCCGGCTTTCAAAAGGCTCTCGCTTTACCTGTGTGGTCCCATAGCCTGAGACATCTGCAGTCAGTGCTCTGCAATCGTCTAGATTTGATCTTCTTCAAAATAAGAACATGCCATTGCTTTTCCACCCATGAAACCTAAAGCAGAAGAGAAAAAAACATACATATGCAAATGGTTATGCATCACTGTCTAAAGTTTTTAGGAGATGGCATGGAAAATAGACGTGGAAATTTCACAGATTTTCAGCATGACTCAGGGGGCATCCAAACACAGTAACTGTGACTCATGGGCTGCGTAGGCACGTACAGGTATGTGGGTAGGCTTCTGGAAGCCATATGGTTTCCTGCAGGAGCTGAAAACCAGCACAAGCGGTGGTGGGGAGAAGAAAAGTGATGTTTTTTCACATAACGCTACTTAAGCACTGCCTGTCCAAGAATTGCTAATGGAGCAGATCCTTGTGAGGGCTGGCTTCCATCAGCACTGCAGAATAACACAGCTCCTCTAAAGAATGGGATCTATTTACAGGAAACTCTTTGGAGCACAATTAAATTTAAGGGGGTGAACGGCAATTATATTCCAAAATAATTTGGTTTTGTTGAAACTGGTCTTTGAAGAGCTCTCTATAGGAAGCCACAGTCTGGCAGAAAAGGGACATCATGTGGGACCCTGGTAATATTTGGGCTTTGTGAAGCAGCTGGAAGCAATTTCATCTGAAGTCTCATAATATTTCAAAATGAACAGCTTGGATCCAGAGCAAGACACCTACCCCACAGAGCCAAAGGAGTTGTACCTCCTTAGCCCCATCTAAATGTGTTATGAAACAGTGTAATTAAATGTTCAGGTGAACTTCTCCAGTCAAAGAACAGACATGCTGCAGCTGTCAGTTCCTGGCACTGGACACTGCACAGGCATCTGCTGAGGATGAGGGAAGCCTGAAAAGCTGCTATGCCACTAGGGAATTCAATACCTCTTCCTTTCCTTTCTCTCCCCTGTGCCCCAAGAGCCACAAGAATTTACAAGGTTGTTTTGCCTCAGGGGGAAGAAACAAGGAGGTAAAACCAAGACACGGATTTTGTGACTTGAGTAGCATGAGCCAGGGCAGACACTTATCAACCAAAGGGGAACTACACATGATAAATATACACCTCCCCTTCATTTGACAGCTGCAGCCTGTCATTTATTTCCTGCAAGATGAAAGTAAATTGAAGGAAGAGAGTGGATTTTTTTCCTCCCATTATTCTTCCTACAGCAAGTTCTTCCCCTACTCCAAAGCCCACAAAAGGAGGAGGTAAATAGCAGTCACAGGTTATGGGAATCAAACTGAGATTTTTTTTTTTTTTTTAGTTAAAAGTCAGTATCAATGAAACATAGCATCTGGTGGACATAGTGAATTTGCTCCTGCAGCTTCAGTCTCAAGTCTGACATGAGCAGTAGACAGGTGAGAAAATCAGAATGGATTAGTGTTTCTTTTTTCAGCCAAAGGTACCAAAGAACAGGAGGCTTGCATCCTGCTTTGGGTTTGTCTCTCATGGGTGCTGGGTGTCTGGAGATGGGACGGAGCTGATCTGACCCGTGCTCACAGCAAACGTGATCTGCTGCAGAGCAGGTGTAACACTTCCTCTGCACAGTGTAAGTGTGACTTGGACTCCCTCTCCAAAGAAAATTTCCTCCAAAAATGGGGACTGTTTTGAGTGAAAGCATCAAAATCCTGGAGAAAGCCCGTGTAGTGGGATGCAGATCTCCTTTTGAGATGTGCAATTAAAGAGATAACAACTCTGGGGCATTTGACCTAGGGCATTGTCCTGTGTTCTGTGGCTTTCACAATGAAGGAAAATCCTGTTCTTACCACAGTGGAGACATCACAGATAGCACAGACAGAGTTACTCTGCTTTTGGGGTGAGAATTTTGCTGATAAATACCTGTAGACAAGGCAATGTCCTTCTGTCAGTGTTGCTTTTACAACTTAGTAGATTCAGTGAAGGAAAAGAGACAGAGATAACCATCTTGATCTAACAATACACGAGAAAAACTGGAATAACAGAAATAAAACACTAGTCTCTGAGCTGTCAGAACATCTGTGCTGATATGGGAACAGGCAGAAAGGCAGCAGAGGGAGAGCAGGTTACGGAAAGAGTGATCAACCATGAAAGTTTATCTCCAAAAGCCATTTGCAAAGTATGGACACTGAACAGTGAGCCCCATGTTCAGAAGCTGATTAGGGTGCTTATCCACTATCTCCTGGTGGCCTCTGCAGAAGCAATGTTATCTGCTTTCAAACATATTGCTGGTACAATTTTAGCTGGAGTCTTTGGATGCAGTGCTGCTCCATCCTTAGTTAGTGGGTGCAGAAAATATGATTAGAGGGTCTCTTTCAGCTCTCTGGACAACTGTGACACCACAACACTCTCAGATCTTGGGACACTTCAGGTAAAAATGGAAATATTTTCTGACCTTCCAGAAAACTGCCAGATCTGCTTGGGCAGGACCTGGCTCCCAGTGGTGGGCAGGGAGGGACAAGGACAGTACTCATCTACAGCAGTACTTCTGATGTGGGGGAGAGATGCTGGAACTAGCTCCATGTGTGCAAGCACCCCTTGCCATGGGTACCAAAATAAATGCCCTGCCTCAAAAAGGACAGTATTCCAGCTGTCCTTCACAGGGACATCACAGTCATCCACCAGCTGAGCCACTTTATATCCAGGAGACTTCAGGCACACCAGCAAAAATGAAGCAGGCAATTACCAGCACTGTGTGACATGAGTATGAACTCCTGTGCAGCTCCTACATCCAGTTCATTTGTGGTCGTTTGATTCTTGATGTAGCAAAATCGAGCCTTTACAAATAAGTCAAGCACTACTAAATAGACAAGCTCTCTAAGTAGCTTTTAGATGTTAATCTTTCCCTAGAATCACTGCTTTAATTAATTAATTTTAATTTAACATAATAAAGATGTCTCTGTAAGAGCTTGAATGAAATAAACATAACTTAATTACATCTCACTGATATTGCAATTACCTGCACGAGCAGCTGGCTGGTCAGCTGGGTCCCTGCCTTCCTCAGAGGGGCAGAGCATGGAGCCCTGTCCCAGGGATGGCACATTCCCGAAGCTCTTTCAACCCAGGGGGTAGAGACTTCCTCAGTCCAATGTGGAGCCAATGGAGGGGTTTCACTATGGGAGCACAGCCCAGGAAGGACAGGATCGGAGGGGCAGAAAGGATGTCAAACCTTTTTAAAAGGAAATTCAATGCAAGTTTAGTGGGTCCCTGGATGGACACTTAGGTCTAGGGCACATTTCTAGGTCTTTCCTTGTGATGGAAAGAGCAAGAGAAGTGCCAGGTTGGGGTAGAAAGGCAATGGGCATGCTGGAATCCTTCCTATAGGATCTGTGGGAAGTTCAGGCTTGCCTGCACCTCGCTCGTACCAGGAGCAGCCCCAGAAGCCACTCAGCTTCTGGCCAGTGAGGGGAGGTCAGCCTGGCACAGGGGCAATAGGAACAAAGTCCACATGCAAAGGTGGCAGAGGGCAGAGAATGTTTCTGCAAGACTCAACTCCAGGCTATTTCCTCCTCCGCTCCAAAGCAGTGATTTTGGCTCGCGGGACAGAGCCCTGCAGACACCTCAAGCTGTGGTTCTGCATAGAAAAAAAGATGTGTCAGAGTGTCTGCGCAAGGCATTGGCAGTTATAGCTTTCTGCTTGTGGAAAGAATCAGGAGAGCCTGTGATGTGGACTGAAGATTTCTCTTGCAACCTCTGTGGCAAGATAATTGTTGTTGATTACAAACAAAGTGCGATCTTGTTAATTTGCAATAGAGAACAACAACAGCCATTTAAGAGAGCAGCCCTGCATCCAGCTCCTCAAGCACAAAATTCTCACACTATTTAACAGCTTGGTACAAGGCTGTTTAAGAAACAAATAGTATGTAGATCTGGTAAGGGCCAAAAGGGATTGAGGAGTAGATAATAGCTACCTGAGTGACAACATGAGGTGTTACACTCCATTGCCTCTTTTGTGGTGGCAGCCTGCTCTCCTGACGATCAGGTCTCTGCTGCGGTATACAACACAGGCAGAAGAGTCGCTGTACAACACCTTGTCTTGTTGGCACATGCCAAGGACCCCATGGGGCCAGCTGAAACTCTGGGCTGTCTCACACCTGTACTGTGAGCAGTCCTGTCCCTGTTTGCTGGCAGGGCAAGGAGCAGGAAAGAGGTGACCTGAGAGGCAAAGTGAGTTGACCAAGGTCACCCAGCAGACCAGCCACAGAGCCACACATGAAGCTCCATTTAAATGAGTGACTGTGGTCTGGGCATGGTGCCCCAAGCTCGCCATGGGGTATGGACAGCCCGTTTGCAGCTGGGCACAGAAGTTGTTAGCCTTTCTGCAAAACAGCCCTTCAGGTGACACCCTTCAAAATCCTGGCAGAATGAGAAAGAGGTGCAATTTCTCTCTTAGAGCCTCTGTTGGCCCTGACAGAAGGAGACAGAAGGGGAATGGGATGAGGCCAAGCTCCACTGAAGAAAGAGGCATGAGACATATGCTGCCTGTGTCCAGTACCCTAACATATGCTCAGGCAAGCTCTATGGGACACTCTTCCACATCATCTCAAGAATAATTTCCTGTTGCTGAGGGAAGAACCACCACATCTGTACATGATGCTTGACTTCATTTTTTATTCTAACACAGCAGCAAATAATTGCTTCATATAACACATACTCAAAAGCGAGGACTGTAACAAATCTATGGTTTACATTATTTTCTTTCATTCAGATGTCACAATGTTGCACACGTAACTCTGCAATGCCTGCCTTCTCACTAAGCTTATATTGCCCCTTCCCAGAGGAATGGGAGCAAGAGCAGCTCTACCAAGCTGCAGATTCCTTTGTGACTGTCCCTGATGGATGATGGTGACATAAGCTGGCTGCCTTGGGGATTTCACGTAAGCTGAAGCTTGGGAGGCTGAGCTACACAGAAGAAGCGTCAAAGCACACCCAGGAGCCCAAAATAGGAAGGAGAAGGCGGTGCATGGACTGAAGTGGCTCAGAAGCACTAGATCTGGACAGCAGAGTAAATATAAATTCCTGTGAATGTGAGGTTGGTATAAACCAGCTCCAGCAAGACAGGGACGAGATGTCCTGCAGCATACCACAGGCACAGAGAGCAGTGTGCTCACAAATAAAAATAAGGCCTGTGAATACCTCCTCACTTCTCCCTGCAACCAAAGCAAGAAATCCCAAATCAAAACCTAGTTCAGTTAAAAGTCAACAGCACCAAAAATATTTTTGGGCAAGTGGAAAAGATACATTTTGAAGCAGCAAAACACAGGCAACAGTGATCAGAAAGCAAAGAAGCCAAGTGAGTACACAAGGTCCCAATGCAGTCTGAAAGCACTGGTTGTTATCTTCTACACCATCAAAGGGATCTGGAGTGACATCCAGATCCAAATAAGGCTTGCACAGACCATTTGGGAATTAAAGTACACTTTCAATCTCAGTTACAGTCATGCTAACATTACTGCAACCAAGAGCGAAGGTGTGCAGCTGCAGAGCCCCCTTGAGGGACGGATCACCAGCCCATGCAGGGAGAGGCAGACAGACTGTATGCAAACCTTATTTTCTTACACACTCCTCAAAACACCTTTGGCCACTTCCCCCTTTCTTTTCACCAGGTAGCAATGCAAGACACCAACGTACTGATTACACCTTCTAGGTGACATTCAGAAAAGTCATAAAAAACTAAAAATGCTTGTATAGGAAAAATCAAGATTTGACTTGCTAATATATCCTCAGATAGCGTGAAGCCAGGGCAACAGCATACAGGTGTGCTTTATGGACACGCATGAAGAGGGCAGGGATGTAATCACCAAACTGCTGTTGTCACGTGCAGGGATGATTGACAGGTTTCAGGAAGGGGAAGTGTTCATCTTCCCTGACAAGCTGTATGCGAACAGCGATGTGAAATGCTGTCACTTCATTGCTAAATCCAAAACAACACATTCACCTTTAATCTACTGCATTTTAAAAAGCATTAGTCAGACTAGGCACATGACAGTGGTTACCCCAGAAGGAACAGTAAGTAAAGCTTAGCATCTCCTAAGCAGTTTATAGTCTATATGTTATGCTTGAGTGCCTCCTCTAAGTAAAAACCCACAAGATCCTTCACCTCCAACACCTTCAGGAGCAACAGAGCTGATAACCAGCCACGGCAAGAAGCTGACGCAAGTCACAAGGTCAGAACCCGGCACAGAGGTGCCACCTTGTCCCCTGCAGCAGAGCAAATGTTCCTGTAGGACGGTCCCACCACCAGCACAGGCATCAAGGCACCTTAGCATCTTCCTTGCTGCCTCTGTTTCTACATCAGCATGTGATACCTCCCATTCCTCCAGGACTATACATCTGTCCCTATTCTATGCATAACAGTAACTACACTTTGTGGTTCAGTGTCCTTGAGATCAAGGGAATTTATATCTGGATTAGATCCTATGTAACTATACAAAAATACATGGTCATGAAAGCACAGTAGTGGAAATAATCCTAAGTAGGAATTGAGGGAGCACTCCCAGCAAGGAACCTTCCTGCCCGGTGCCTCTGTTGAGGATGGCTGGACACAATTCCCTTTGCAGACCAAGGTTATTCATATGTAAATCAAAAGCTGGTTCAAAGGCTTCTGTTGAATTCTTGATTCCCCCTGACTCTGGCTTTCAGTTTTCCCCCTTTATGCCAACAGCTTAGTCAGAAGTCTTTTAAACCATTGGAAACATCTCAATTAGATAATTAACCAGAATGTGAATATCTGCAAACTACAACAAGGGAAGGCTTTGGCTGCCCCAGCTTGAGGGTATGGAAGAAGCTTGTATGCTATTAATTTTTAGCTAAAGCTGATAGAGAGGCAGCTAAAACCAGCTGTGATCCTCTCTGCCAGTCCCTCCAAGGGCACGGCAGCCATGAATGTTGCACTGTGCCTAGATAATCACGTGCACCCCATGGCTATATGGGGAGGTTTGAATCCCCTCTGTTAAGGGAAGGAATTGCACAGGAGGTGGTTTTTGCATCCTTAGAGGCAACTTGGCAAGCCCCAAAAATGCTTTGTTCCCCAGGCCAGGCTTTGCAGGATGCCACATCACCTGATCCGCGTGAATAAGCCTTTTCCTATTTAAGTTTCACACTCAGCTGATGGACCATGAACTGCTGAGCCCTAAATGAAACGGCAGGGCTGATGGAGGCAGGAGAGCGAAGGAGTTAAGCAGACACCAGCCAAGGGCAGTGACAGGAGAGCAGGGATTTATCTGCCTGGGAAGCAGAGACAAAGGTGAGGACAGTTATGAAGGCGGAGTGAAGAGGATGCAAAGAAATGCAGAGACAGGAGGCTGCAGTGCCACATACTCCAAGTGGAATGGAATAAGGAATAAAAGCAAAGGTATCAATACACGGCAGGTCAAAAACATTTGGTTATCACCTCTGGCAATCCTCAGACCAAATGACACCTCACAGGAGGTATTAAACAGAAAAGTTTAGTCAGCTACATGAGAAAAAGTAGATCAAAGAAAGGAGAAGGGAGGGTCTTCATACAGAGAAAACAGGGTAAATGCTAATCTCAGGTTGGTCCCAAGCTAAGTTAACTCTTTGTCTTACTTTTCAATAGGAAAACAATAATATTGGATATGCAGGAAAAAGCAAGATGGATATGATAAGTAAGTACTGTAAGTGGCCATTTTATCAGTCCAGGGGTGGGGATAAAAAGCAGTTTCCCGTAGTCAACTGGAGTGGCCTGACACATGAAGCTGCAGAAATAGCAGTATCTGAGCACGTCTGGGACATTACCATTTGACTAGGGAAATGCAAAATACTTAAGAAAGAAGAAGTGATGAGGAAAGGCCGAGAGCTAGTGGTCTCACTGCAGTAGAACACTAGGTCTTAAAACAAATTTTCAAATAGTACAAAATAATGAAAAACATAGTAACATTAAATGCACACTTTGCAAAGAGAAATTTTGTCAGACTTTGTTCTTTCTTCCTTTGAAAGCCAAAGGAAGCCCCTTAGAGCTCATCCCTTTGGACTTCAGAGAAGCAGCTGAGGTGGCAAAGGGGGATTAGCAAACTGAAAATGCTTCTGCTAAAAGACAAAATACAAAGTAGGAAGGAACTGGCTACAAAGGAGGCAATGAACACCAGCAGGGTGAGCCCGAAGAGGAACTGCTACCACAGGTCCTTAAGGCTCTGCCATTGAGTTCGGTATTTTCATCTGTCTCTGGCACAAGAAGTAGAGTTTGCTCTTGGTGCCTGCATTCAAAAGAGATGAATTATTTTCAATAGACATGAAAGAGGGTACCACCAAGAAACCAGCCTGATTCAGCAAGGACTCATCAGCTGGATAATTCAGGCTGCAAAAGAAAAAGAGAGGAAATCTTGTTCCTCTCTAAAACAGACAAGAAAACAATCTCAAGAGGGGAAACTGCTACTTAAGCCACGGACAGCAGTGTTGCAGGCTGGCTGGGGTGTGCCCGGTGTGCATCAGCAGCCCTCTCAGCCGGGGCAGCAGGGGCAAGAAGCCAAACTCATTTCCAGATCAAAAGAGATTTCATCTGTGAAGAGCAGCAGACAGGGCAGGGTAGTGGGTGCAGTTACGTGGACACACCCACACCAGCAATATCATCCCCATTCCCTAGAAACACACTGCTCCTCTCTCTTGCTACCTGCTTCTTTCCACCCACATTTGGGCAGGTTTTCACTCTAAATGTACCCACACACTTGCACGGCCATGGTACCTGCAGCACTGCCAGGGAGAGGCTGGCAGAGGTGCTCTGCTGCCCGGTGCTGCCAGGACAGACCCCTTAGTGACAGTGGGTACTCCGGGAGCCGCAGCTCCCAAGTAATTCAGGAGCATTTCTAGCAGCATTAGTCACCACCCTTGTCCTGACACATTCTAGGCTGTCTAGCCAAGTTAATGACACAGACATTGCTTCATGGTGGTCAAATCTTTTGGCTCATAAAATAGTAGCTTGAGTTTCCTGCCTTTCATAGAAGTCAGGAGCCCTTCAGTATCCAGCTCATTCATGGAAGATAAAAATCTCTTGGCAGAGGCTCTTTCCTCACTTGTAGGTTAATTTCATTGTTCAGGCTCTGCAGAGCTTTTAATACACCCCTCCCCTGTTAATTTCCAGCAAAGTTTTTGACTGATGTGGCTGGGTATCAGCCAGGCACCGACAGTTCAGGTGTGGGGTTTTTTTTTACCAGGATATTCATTTTCCCTCCTATCTCCACAACCAGCAACATGCTGTGGGATTGCACAGACCCATCCTGTCATGCTGCCCCTTGGGTCTCTCATCTGCCTCATCCACCACTGAGGACACATCCAGGGTCTTACAGCACCAAGGAAGTTAATGACTTGTTCACCGAGCTGGGAAGCAGCAAAGGGACCCAAAGGTGTAATGGCAGAGTGCAGGAGATGGCAACAGCCATGGATTGGGGAAATGCTCCCAGAAACAATATGTGCCTTTAAGCACTAAAAGTGCTTGGGCCTTCTGGTTTTCCTTCGGGACTGCACAGAGCAATGGTTTGAGCCGGCATCAGGTGTACCCTTCTGTTCTGCACGATAATGGCATCACTCCAGTGAAGTCAGTACAGTTTAAAGAAATTAAGCAGCACAATTTTAATTAAAAATCATAAACTAATGAACCAGATTCCCAAGGGACATGGTAAAATATCTATTGCTGAGCTTCCACAGCAAAGCTAACTGCATAGTCAGAAAATTAACAATCCTTGGTCTGGAAAAAGCATGGGAACTGTGCAGAGATCTCTGCATCTCTTTCAGAGACCAAACTTCCCAACATGTTTGTCCACTTAGTCCTTCCCCTATGGCTTGCTGTGGATATTTACCAGTTGCTTCCCATCATTATTTAACTAAATGTGGTCATACAGATGGTCCAGTCCTCATGCTAAATCTGTACCCCCTTTGTAGCCACCTTATCATCTCAGTGAACCTGCAGAGCTCATTTAAACCTTCTGCTGCCTGCTAGTGGTGTAGTGTTTTGTGTCAGGCTAGTAACTATCATAATTTAGCCTTATGTAGAAGTGTAGTTAGTCATGGATATGCCTTTGCAATTCAGAATTACAGAACTAAGCCTAAAAAGCACTGTCCTACAAAGGGCATTAATATGCATAAAGAGGTTTGATCTAAATGGGGCCATTTTGTGTGCTCCCACATGGTCCTGCATCTGTCCCTGCAGTGCTTCAGCAATGGTGAGAGCAGCAGCATTCCCTTTGGGTTTTGCCTCACCACCACTAGTAGTTTTAGAGGCTAAACACTATAATGCAGTGGTAAATTATAACAGTAATTAAAAAATCAGCACCTCTGCTCTGTTAGGCAGCTACAAGGACACCCAGCACTGCTCAACCAGTTTGGATTTTGTCAAGGCAGCACAGGGCTGTTGCACTGCTCCTGCAGCTATGAGCTGGCAGTGCCCTGAGCTCAGCAACCTCCCTGCAAAGCTTCCTTGGTAATCCTGGCACCACTGTCATGCTGAGGAAGGAGACTTCAGCTTTCCTCAGCCTTTCCTGGTGTTGCCCACACCAGGTCTCTCTTGCACAGGGCAGAAATGGAGACTGCATTCAGTTTCCAAAGCTGATGAGGGATTATCTGTAGGGTCCAAGCAGCAGGTCATTTTGCTGTTGCAGGGGGGCAGCTCCCTGGGGGCAGCTCAAGGCTGTTTCTAAACCCATGACAAGCTGTCTTAAACTTAGAGCAACAGCTCCATAAACACTTCTTGGAAGAGAAACATTTGCTTCCTTTTCAGGAGCCAGTAGACAGATGCTTATGCAGCACTTGGAGCAGAGCAAGGGTTTGTCCAGGACAGTCATGTTCCCCTACAAGTACTGAAGCATTTTTCTGTTCTGCTGCCATTAATTCCTTGCATCACTCATCTCACTCAGCAGGAACAACAGGAGGTAGAATCCCTCTGGAAACATCTGGGTAACAAACTGATACACATTCGTCCCTCTTGGTAAAAGAACAATCTTGCAAAATAATAAAAACCCACTTTACAGAGAAATTTGTTTTACATTTACATCTCCTCTAGTAATTGTATTCACAGCATTGCATATTTCATCAAAGCATCTTTGTTCTTTTATTTCCCTTCTTGTACACTTATTCCAACAATGGTTACAGCTCACTGCAATGCCTGCTGAATTAACATAAAAATATTTGTACAGTGTCAAACTACGAAGTCTCCTGGAGAACCAGAAAAACATTCCAATAGATTATTTCATCAAGTGACCTATTTCTCTAGTGAGATGTTTTTGTGATGTGGAAAGTTATTAAAAACAAGTTTTCATATGTAAATTTACATTAATAATTTCAAGTCCTAGCCCGAATTCTCATTTTTTATTTTTGTGTGAAGAAGCAATTCCTCAGCAAAATTGGTATGACTTGACTCTGGTCTGTAGTACACATGAGAAAGTAAGAAGCAGAGAAACAGCTTTGATTTGAATCACCAAAACCTTCCCAATTTCCTTCCTACTAGAAACACAAACAAAAAGTGAGGACCTCATGAATGCACGCAATAGCTTTTCTATCCATTGACTTTAAAAAAACAGAACAGACTCTGATTCACAGTAGAATAAATGTTAGAAGCAGCATCTTGAAAATCCACTTCCTTAAGTACATGGCAATAACACCTGAAACATGAGGGTCAGTGTCCCAGCCATAAAAAGCCCTCAAGCCTCATACAGCCATCAAAGCTAACAGGAGCCAAGGGGTTTGTCACCTCTGAAGAGGGACGGCTTCTAGAGATCACCAAGTCGGTGTATGAAGCCAGTTTGGGACCCAGGTCAGGAGACTGCAATTGGCACACAGTCTCCAAACAGACAAATCTGAGTCAAGACTTGGCCTCACCCCATAGCCCAGGCTAATCTAGTCTTTTTTCCACACCGAAAGATCATCCCCACATCCAAACACAGCTCTTTGGGGCCAATGGCAGCAGTACAGACTGTACACCTGGATTTCCACAGCAATATCATTTGTTGCCTGTCTGCTTCCCACTTCAGTCCCCTTTCCATCTGATTCTTTCAGGTTCTTCTAAAGTTAGAGTATCTGTGAACAAGGGTGCTTTTAGTGTAAATCCAGAAACATCTGACCTCTTCTCTGGAAGCATGGGAGTAGGCACAGCTGTTCCAACAAAGAGCCCTTGTACAAGACCATCAGCATCTTGCTCTTGGAATGTGGTCTGACCATTCTGTATCTGAAGATTGTTTTGCAGGTCACCTGCATTTTCTGAATTGCTGTAGGTAGTAGATAAAACATGCTTACTTAGCTGTTCCGAGCACAGCGAGTAGCTGCAGAAAGATCTGTTGTTAGAAATGTTCTTCTCTGACAGGACTTTTTCATGGAAAAGGCCTTTATGTAATCCACAGTAAGGTCTTTTTCTGATTTATCTAGTTTGTCCAGGTCATGGCCTATAGTACAGCCCTCTGGTTGAAAAATAAGGTCAGCAAAAATTCATGTATACAAAAAGTACATGAATTTTATTCAAATCAAAATTTGTTTGCTGCTCTACCTGTGCATATTTATACAGGGATACCAACACACTCATTCAGGTATTGATACACAGAAGAGCAATGCAGTGGGGTATGTTAAAGAAGTTTCACAAAAATAAGTCTTTAGTGGAAGTGAGGAGAGCTCTCCAGGATTAGGTTTGAACAGAACGCACAAAATAAGGTTTTATGGGCTGCTAGTCAATTAACTTTTCTTTCTTTTTGCAAGTTTTGCCTGTCCACAGCTGTGCTGCCTGCAGAACAGACTCTGCAGTGCCCTGGCACAGGAGTGATTGCTGTGCTGATGAATGGACTGGTCTTGCAGATGGTCAATGCCTGTGGGCATGCAGCAGGTCAGGACAGCCACTGGGTGAGGGGCTGCTCTCCCCAGATGCCCAACACAACAGGACTGCTTCCTTCAGCTGCGGCAGGAGACTGATGTCAGAGAATATTTTGAGCCTGGCACCATGAATGGAGGTAACAGCTAGTATCGTCACGCAGGAGCTAGAATAGGTAGAAAGAGAAGCTTTGTGTGGGTGGTAAGAGAGAAAAAAGGCAGATTAAAGAGACAAGGATCAGAATCTGCAAATCACGCAGAACCAGTTCTGTGTCAGGCAGGGAATAATTAACCTGCTCTTTTTTTTCTAGACAAGCAGCACGGGCATTGATTTAGAAACTCCCTTTCTGACACCAGGTTAACTGGACACCCTTGAGGATGTTTTGCTTTGGATTTTCAGTGGTTTAATGCATAGATTTGCCATTCACTGCATATTAATATGGCATTACAGATGGATGGTAGATGCTACCCTCCATTGCATATCCAAACCTGCTGGCAAAGACATGGGACCTTGGTGAGGGTCAGTGCCTGGGGAGACAGTTCAAGATAGTTCTAGTGGTAAACACCAGCCCCAGTTGCCAGCCAAGAGTGTTCTGCTGCAAGGTTAAACAAAAGGGGGAGTTAGTCCCCAGAAAGTTTTTTGTACGAAGATGCAGTAGAATTCCTGTTACTTCATTCCTTGAAGTTTTTTTTCCACACAAGGCTTTTGTACTTTTACACCCATGCAACTTTGAGGATGGGATGCGGGAACCTGACATGCTGGAGGAATGATCAGGCACAAGTAGCTGCCATAGCTAGCAAGTAGTGTCCCAGGCATAAATAGAGGCACAATAAGGACTGGAGGACTACCTGACCTCTGCAGAAGTCAATGAAAAACAAAATCCAGGAGCCTTTACACTTTGTCCTGTGAGCTA
Organism: Podargus strigoides; assembly: GCA_028020825.1. NCBI lineage: Eukaryota > Metazoa > Chordata > Aves > Caprimulgiformes > Podargidae > Podargus > Podargus strigoides. The sequence continues at coordinate 13,471,458 of CM051628.1, read as the reverse complement.
AGAGCAGAGGTGGAAAGACTCATTGCATATTTTCACACATTAGAGAGGACAGAATCATCCTGCATTTAGAAAAAACAGACATTCAAAGCCTGCTGGTTTGAGAAATAAATTGTTCCAACTCAGAAAAAGACAAAGGCAGCTATTATTCTGTCTGTACAGGACTTATTTAATAACCCAGTGTCTGCAAACCATAACTTGAAAATTTTCCCTGTCATACAATGTGCCAGACCACAGCTGCATAAAATAGAGAAAAGCCATTATAAGTGACCAGAGCCATTGGAAAACTGTGGAAATAACTGCCTCAGGATGCAAGGCCCTTTCCTGTGGAAAGAGTATTTTGCAATTGTCTATTAATACCATTCCTGACAACTAGCACTCATACATTCCGTGTTTCATCAAAAAAGCTCACATATAAGCTGTTCAAAACTCTCAATGCAATAGAGCAAGTTTTCTTCCTTATTATTCTGATTTATCTATTTATTTCTTCCCCTTCTCTCCTACCTCACACATCAGACACTGAAGAGAATGAGAACACAAAAGCACAGAAATAATGAATGTGCAGCAACAAGATGCCACATGGCACAGAGGCACCATCACTGGATTCTCCATGTCATACAGGACATTTCTGAACTAGCATATGTAAGAAGATCCTGGAGAAATGCTTTAAAACAAATTTGTCACTATTACATCAATATGTGGTATTATTCTTTAAGCAATACAGCACTCCACATAATCAGGTTTTTGCAGTGGACAGGTTCTCCTGCCTGCAGGACGGCATCTGCAGCAGCGCAGAAGTAGCAAAGACGAAAGGGCATTTGACAGCAGTGAATGTCAGCAAAATCTGAGTAAGGTTTCTATTTTCACAAGTGTATTGCAGAAATATGGTGTAGATTTGCAGATTTCTTCCATTTGTCATTATTTTGAACCCCAGTTCTGTCCTCCAGCATGCTTGCTGCCAGCCTAGGGTGCTCTACACCATCTCCTGTGAGCCAGAATTCTGATGGAGCCACAGTGGAGGACCAGACCTGGAGCAGTCCTTCCCACTCACTAGCACACAGCAGTGCTTCACACCTGGGCAGCCGGAGCACTTGAAACACCTCAAAGCTTTCAAAGACTTCAGCAAACAACAGCTTTCTATCAATCATCAGAAACTGAAGCACAAGCCCACATAGTGCAGAGAAATCAAACAGAAGATCTTGATGAAGGAGGTTAAAAAAAGGGAGCGCTGACTAGTGTGGGCTGCCAAAAGGGCAAGGTCCTGCCACAGTTTGGGAGCTGCCAGGACCAGCCTGGCTGCTACCCAGCAATAAACCATAGCACAGCCCAGACTCCATCCAACAGCTCCTCACCTACCTCCTCCTAGCAAACATCCACCCACATTCCTGCCCATACTCTGCTAGTTCACGGGTCACTGACAGCCAGTGCCAGCACAGAGTGGGGTCACCAACGTCCCACCATGCTTCCTGGGATAAGGGGGAAACCTCTTGCTTTCTCAGGCAAGGCAGGCTCCTGGCAAAGCAACAGGAGCAGGGAAAAGTCTGAGTAACAGGGATGCAAGGAAACCTCTTACACAGCAGATCTGCAGGCAGCTCCAGACCACAGAGGCAGTTGACAGCACCAAGAGCAGCCAAGCAGCTCTGTGCTGCACAGCCCAGGGAAAACTGAACCCCAAATAAAGAGAAAAACAGACTCACTGATAGCACAAGAAAAATCCACACAGCCACTTCTAGCTAGTGGGGGAGGGAAGCTGCACAGTGCAGGGCCAGATGGAGAGGTGGAGCAGTGGGCAGCACTGGGCTTACAGTGAGAGTTAATCAGTAAATAACACTGGGATTGTTGGCCATGCAAACAAACGAGAGCAAGGAATGATGTGAGGCTGTGCCACAGTGACACTGGGAAAGAACTAGAAGTCTTCCAGGTCCACAAGAAGGAAGCAGTTTTAATTACTTTTCTCTAGAACTACAATGATGTGTGTAGGAAAAGGCACAGGCTGCTGGGAACAAACAATTAAGGAAACAGCCACATTAGAGGCAATAGCAAAATTCTGAAGTTCAGCGTGCTAGAGCAGGGGAGGCCAGGCAACAATTATCCTGGAGGGCTAGACGCTAGCATACTGAATTGCAAGTCTGACAGCAAGGATTTCCATCAGAGCCATGAGCTCACATTGTGTCATATGGCCAGGAGGATGGTTTTTCCAGGCTAAACACAGGTAGAATGTGCCTGAAAGTCAAGGATATGGTAGATGAGTGGCTTCCAACAGAAGGTTTGTGTTATCCTGCAGTTTTCAAGATTTGGGGCTGTATGGCTGGGGATGAGGATCTTGTTTTCTACCTCCTTAACTCCTCTGCTCCCCCAGCAGGAATGGAGCAGAGCAGTCACATAGGCAGCCCCCAGGGCAGGGGCTGGAGGAGGACCAGGGGCACTGCAGGGGTGAGCAGGGCAGGATGGGATGCAGTGGGTCCAGGGAGGTGCAGAAGAGGCTCAGGCAAGGGGGATACCCCTGGCACTACAGTACATCTCTGCCCACAAGCTCCAGCTTTGCATACTGCAAAGATGTGTACATAATGCGGGTGCTGCCTGTGCTTCACGCTCCAGGGGACAGAGAAGCTTTGCCAGCATTGCTGTGCTGTAGCTCCCCGAGTTCTCTCCAGAGAGAGGCAGTCCTAGCAAGGAGCTGAACCCATCAGACTCAAAGTTTTTGGGGTGCAACACGGGGCAGGCAGAGAGTCAGAGATGCACCAAGCATCTCCAGGCTCAGGGCATAGTTTGGGAGACTAAGGAAACAGGTAACACCCACAGCACAAAGCAGAGCCAAACCCAGCCCCAGAGATGGAGCACAGGAGACACTGCCTAGAGATCCAGAGGGTTTGTTTCAGAATGTCTTGCAGTACCTCAGGACATACTGAAGTCTACTAAAGTAGAAAGCAAGACTGGAGTTACATGCTTTCTATCACCCCCCAGGACACAGGAAGAGAGGATAAATCAAATAACAAGGTCTAAAACCAGTTCATTCACGCAGGGGAATCTGTATTTACACTGTTCAAAGGGCAACCTTCCTTTGGTTACAGCAGAGCACTGTTTTAAGGGTCAGAAACCTTTTTCCACCTCTCTATTACACAAAGATACAGCAGTTCTGCCTCCAGCTGTTGCAGAGCTCTCTCTCCAGCCTCCCACAGCACTGCACAATGCTGCCGTCACCCCATCACGTACTCACCCAGACAGCAAACTGATGGCCCAGAGGAGCCTCCGCCAGCCTCACACCTTCACTTACAGAAAAAAAACTCAGAGCAAGAGTGATTATATACTAATGGGTACCTGAGCAGCTGGGATTGAGAGGAGCTGTCTAGGCTGGTGTTGCCAGAGGAACAAATTAATATCACCTGACCACAATTAAAACTCAGGCTGTCATACTTTTTTTTCTAAAACAAGGTTTCTACCCATCCAAACTGTGGGTGGCTGCAGCAGCTTCCATATAGGAATAGTGCAGGCCAAGCCCTGCTGTTTATGAAAGGGATTATATCTTCTGATTGCTTGAGATAACCAGTTATGAGATTTGAGCATCCATGAATTTCCTCCTGGCCTATTTTCTGTGATCCAAGAAGAGGGTGTTTTTGCTTTCGTGTTCGGAGCTGCTAACACCCGTGAAGAGACCAAAGCAATCTCCCCATCCGCAAAGGCACTCCTGCAGACTCCTAGACCGTAACAAGGGTGTTGTGCAAAAACGGCGCAGAAAGTCCTGAGCAGCACCTGGCAGGCGTCAGGTACGTAGGAAGGGACAGCTCTGTCCTTCCTATGGTTTCTTCATAGGGAAAGCATAAAATCCCCGTGCTCAGCGCGAGTCATTTATTACTGGTGCTGCAAAGCCCTAGACAAAACAAAATCAGCTGGCAGTGGGCAAGCCAACAAAACATCTGCTTGTACCCATGCGGCATGCAGAAACGGGGCTGCTGTGTTCTAACATCTTAATGGGTGAAATTAGAGCAAAACCACATGGCGAACGGTTAAGTGGTGTTTTTATCCTAGGGAGAAATTAAAATGTATCTATGGCTTTTGTTGTGTACAGGAGGAATCACTTTGTAAGTCACTAGCAATTAAGGAAAACACTCTTGAATTAAGAGCCATGTTGGTTTTAATTTTGAGCTTTTATTATTAGATTGCAGGTTTAATGGAGAGGTAAGTGCTGGCCTTCTGTGCCCTCTGCATCCGACTGTGCCTGCTGGATCTGAGGATGAGCCCAATGCTTTATTTCCCACTTAAACAAAGCCATGGCCAAGGCAAACCCAGCTTGGGCTGTGGGGTGCTGCTGTTACTGGGCTGAACCAGAAGATCAGGAGGGGAGAAAGACCCCTCGCAGGATCTCGGCACTGCCCAAACCAACTCACCTCTCCTCTCTGCCTGGGCAGATACAGGGACTGCCTTCCTTACCATTGTTTTGATATGATCAGACAGCAAATTATTTTTATTCTACCAAAATTAAGCCTATTCCTCGAAGCTATTACAAGGGCGGCTGTGATCAAAGGCAACTGGGAACACTGGTGGTGGAAACAGCTGTCAGCGGTTTGCATGACCCAGGATGGTGTAGACTAGGGAGAAGATGAAGAAGGTCCCATAGCACCTCCTGTGGTCTATTGTTCAGGACTTCAAAGAGCCCAGGGATCAGTAGCCGATGCTAATAGCTGTTATCTTCCGGCAACAGTAATTACAAACTGAAGGAGACTCAGACAGTGACTGTGAAGGGCCAATAAAGCTACACCTTTTCTGCCTCATTTACTTGACTGTCCCCATTTTCATTATATCCACCCCTCCAGGATGTGTCTTTCAATCCTCCAATCTGATCCATCCCTATGAATATTCACTGTCAATAATATACTTATTACTGTGCCTGAATATCCTGAAGCTGCAATCAGGCATTAGTCTTTCACACAGCTCCTAGACTTTATCTAAAATACAAATGCAAAATATGTAAAATGTAAAGAACCAGGAGAAGAAAATGCTGAAGTCAGTAAAAGCTGATTTACAGTTTCCCAGTTCAGCTTCATATTAATTTTGCCATACTGGATTTGGGAGTAGTAACTCATCAGGCAGCATTTGTTGAAAGCCCACATATTACTTATGCAGAAACCTATAAACTTCACACGTATGTTGAGCAAAGGGATGTGGAAATAGTGGCAGTGAGTCAGACCAGTGGTGCATCTCCCCAGTGCGTGCCAAGGGAAGAGTAAATGTCCAGGGGAGCTTGCAAAGACGACTCCTGAATGTCCTCCCCACACCTGCTGACACATGGTTCAAGCACTTCCTAATGCTGGGATTGTATTTGAATTAGTGACCAGCAGGCATTTTCTTCCAAGAATCCAATGGATCGTTTCTTGAATCCTTGTAAAATTTTAGTAGCCTCTATGGCACACAGCAAGGAGTTCCACAGCTTAGCTACAAATTTCGTAAACGAGTACCTCCCCATTTGTTGTTGTGAACAGACTTCTGCTACTTTCACCTGATGCCCCCAAAGCTCATATGAGAAGAGACAGAGGATAACCATTCCCTGTTTGTCACAGCACTCAGGATTTAGTAGACTTCTATAATATTCTCCCTGGGTGCTTTATTTTTGCAGTCTGTAGGACTGCCCTAACCTACTGAACCATCCTTCACAGGGAAGCCACCCCAGATCACCTTCCCAGTGCATGACTACGCCATGTCCTAATAAACCACTCCCTCGAGGTGATGCTGGTGTGTGCCTTAGGATGGCTGGGTGACATACAGATGCAGGAATTTGCTGACACGTTCTGCAGGAACAGCTGGTGTGGCATTCCCAGGCTGCCACGGTAGAGTGGCAGCTCCTCTGTCTGCACACACTGACCTAGCTCCATCCCTTCTGTGTGCTGAGCTGCTCCTCGGACTGGCAGTGCAGCAGCAGCATCCCTTGGGCAAGAGAGGGGTTGGCTGTTTGCACAGCAAGCTGCCCTGCATTCCGGGTAGGGTGAGAATCAGAGGGTGTTCCCTGAAGCAAGGACATCACTCATCACTATTTTACACATCATTTTGTTCATATTTATTCTTCTACAATGAAATGTCATAAGAGGGGCATGAACACTTTTGTCATCAGCTGATGAGGAGAAACAATAGCTCTGCTCACTCTGTCACCACCCCGCAGAGGCTGAATCACCATCATAAGGCGAAATATCCTCTTGCCTGTTGCTCAGCTCCTTCATCCTGGTGACTCATTCTGGAACAAGGACGGGAGTGAAAGGCGGATGCTACAACCTCCTCCCCCTATAGCAAAACGTGAACAGAAAAGTAATCTGTGGTTGGGATCATCTTAGGGCAAGGGACAGTGAGCAGAGCTGGCGAGGAGAGCCTGAGAGGCAGCGGTAGGGCTCAGAGGCTGGGGACACTGCAGAGCCGGAGGCAGAGTGGGCGCAGGGCGGGGGACCACAGGCAGCTCCGGGCGTGCAGAGGTTTTGCTGGCTCTGCAGCCTCTCTCAGGGGTTGCCTTTCTCGTTAGCTAACTCCACCAGCCCGATACAATGCCTACAAGCTTGTCTTTCCTTGCTCAGCAAAGGTTTTCCATACGCAATAATATTTCTTCTGCCTTCCTTTGGTGAAGAAATGAAGATTGATTGGTTTTCTGCACACAGGGCCAGCAGAGCACTGGCTGCATTGCAGGTAGTATGGAGAGATGGTCCTCTCTGCAGACTGTTTTAAATAGATTTAAATGGGATGTAGGGGCCCACAAGGAGAAATGAACCCTGTCCTGGACTAACACAGCTCTCATAGCTCCTTCTCTAGGGCAGACATGCCAGTGAGTCTCTTTCCACAAGCCAAAGGCTTTCCTGAAGGAGCACAACCCCACACCTACCCCTGGGCTGTGGGCAGCTGGGCTGGACTCCGATCTCAGCCTCGCACATCATCCCCGGGGCACATCCACCCAGCTACAGAGCCAGAGAGGCGGCATCTCACCTGACCCGTGATGCGCTGTAAAACAAGTGCGGGTGATTTCAGGTTAAGGAAGCTCAGAACAGCCTGATGGGGGAAAATATGTCTCCAGAAAAAGGGTACCATATGTGCCTGCCAAGCAGGGTTGCTCTCGCTGCCACAGCGAGGCTTCTCGTTACTCATCAGCTGTGAAACGCGCTGCCAGGCTGGTGGTGAAGAGACATCACGTTACCAAGATTAGACACAAAATGTATTTTACAGGAGGGCTAAAACTAGTCTGAGGGTAATGAATTTTACAGCACACTGCCTTTTGGAGCATGCTACAGGGCAATTCTCCTTCCTGTGGCTTTGCTGTTACCAAGGGAGCCCCGAGATTGAGTTGCTGCAGGTGGGGCTCAGGTGAGCAAGAGCATCTGTTGCAACAGGGCAAGGAGGGTGCACACACAGCCCTTAGTGGACCCGTGTTGAGGGGCAGCAGCACCTCCCACCTCCACTCCCTACCTGCCCCAGTGGCACTCTGCCAGGGAAACCCTGAAAAACAACCCGTGGGCACTTTTCCACTCGCTGGGTGGATCGCTCTGGCAGGATTCGAGCTGGCTTAATTCTTCATATTCATGGCTCTCCTGTGTCATCGCTTGCCTCCCTGGTCCCCACAGCCACTCCTCCCCCAGGTTTCCTCACCTCCATCACCACCCACACTGCAGCTTCGCTGTACGTGCTGTGCCTCGTGGAGGCAAACGGCCTTTCCTCAGCACACGGAGCTGAAGGAGGAGGCAGCAAACACCACAAGCTGCTGTAGGATAAATTAATTGTTGAGGTAAGAAGGTGGTCATTGCATTATCTCATTGCTAACAGAAAGGTTCAGGCAATTAAGGTTTAAGACACACTGGAGGTACTAGCAGTGACTACAACTGTCAGACAAATATTTTGTGGTAATAAATAACAAATGAACACAGACTTTTAGCAGGATTTTTATGCTTGGGGAGAAAGGTCTTTTATTTTTTCTTACAAACCTTCCCTCCACAAAGGCAGTCAGTAAATCCAATGTACGAGTCTTTGCTGGGAAGGAGAATCTCTTCAGTTTGCAGCATCTCTGTGTATCACTGTACCTTTTATTGTGCCTATTATGCTCATAAATCACCTATGATTTCACACAAAACATATAATACAAGGCACAAGAATTTGGGGGTGTTGCTGAGGAGCAGAAGGAGCTCTGCAGGCAACATTTCCATTACAAACCAACTATTCCACAGCCTGAGCCAGCTTGTGTTGTGCATGTTGGACCAGCTGGTGCAAAACAGCCTGGTGCAGGACCCGACTGCCATAGCCAGGACACCCCACGGACATGAGCAGAGAGGAGCATCCCCAAACTGTTGCGCCCAGCAAAGCCCAGCAGCCAGCACAGGGGCTGCAGCACAGTCAGTGCTGCCATGAGGGGAGGGCTCGAGATGCTTTGTTCATGAAGCCTAGCTATGATTCCTCCTGTTGGGAACCACAAAGGGTCTACAAGCTTCCTGAACACTTAAAAGGTGAGTGAATGTGCTGAGCTTCTCACCTGACTCTGCATGGCATGGCTGTTGCTGCAGGGAAAAGCTCAAGGGCAAAGACCCAGCCAGGCAAGCAAGGATTGCTATCACAAGGTAGCAAGTATCACTGGGAAAGCCCAAAGCATGGTCCAGCTGCAGTGCCACCCCTTCATGAGATGCAGAGCAGCTCTGCACCCTCTAAGAGTATTTTCTGAGACATCCAGAGCAGCGGAGAACCCCTCTTCAGCATCACCACAAGGCTTGAGTAGGGAATGGTGTGTTCATGAGGCCACCTGCCTCCACTCCCTTGGGGATTAATGGCACTCACACACCCTGGTGAATCATTGAAAGTCCAGGAGAAATGGTTCTCCCCCCAGTAATTGTCTTCCTGTTGTGCAGTAATGTCTGCTAATAGCACTGACAGCCTTTGCCTTCGGGAGGCTTGCAGTGTCAGAATTAGAAAAATGGGTATTCATGCTCCTCCTGACCCTGTGCAGACTTCAGCCTCTCAGGGCAGCCAATTTTATCCCACTAAATAACAGGCTTGCTTAGAGATATTATAAATAGACTGATAAGTAAGCATAAATGACAGGGCTGCTATTACACCAGAGGGTTGTATTGACATGACAAACCGATACCGAGGCTGGAGAAGTGGTGCTGAGGTCACCGGGCTCCCGGGCAGGACAGTGGTGGTACCCACCGCAGAGGTTCATGCTGAGACGTTTCATATTGCTTCAGGATGTGCTTCCATAGCCACTCATTGACAGCATTTCTGAGCTATTTTTAGTACACACAAAATAAAATAAGAACATTTTACAGAAAAGACAACCCCCATAGTTTATAACTGTTGCAAGGCTCTTTAAGCCTATGAGTACTAAGGGCCATTATCAGCATTTTTGAAGGCTGGGAACAGCCTTGGAGGGTGCAGAAGCCTGGTGAAGGTGGCACGAGTCTGAGCAGGGGGCACAGGAAAACCAGCTGAGCCCGAGCTACCCATCCTTGCTGGGCTCTGGCCCAGGGAAGAGGCTCGCAGCAGGGTGATGGGCAGAGCAAAGACAGGGTGGGTTACAAAGCGGAGCATGGGGGACGTCTGAAGTCCTGCACAGCCACAGCCCACTGCAGAGCTGCAAGGTGCTGCAAACGCTGTGGGGCCCAGACACAGTGGTACTGCAGTAAACCACATGGAAGAGCCTGCCCAGCCCAGCCAGTCTGCAGGAACACCAGGATCCACCCCAGCCCTGTGGGCACTTGGTGCCCCAACACATGGCTGGGCGTTTGGCTTAGACCAGGGAACAGAGGACACGCCTGATGGCAGCGCCTGTGTGTGTGGGGACACAGAGCTATAGGTCCCCGCCTTGGCGCAGCACTGTGCTGTCCCCAAACACAGCACACCAAATAAAAGGCAGCGGGGCGTATCACACAGATAAGACATTTCCTCTCTGAAGTGTTTTATGACCGTAGCCCGGCCAGGCTTCCCCTCACCTCCCAGATGTTGTGTGACCTCCGGGGCAGCACTGTGCACCAGAACTGCTGCTTCTGCCCCCAACAGCACAAGGCAATGCTTGCAGGAGAGCTGACATCCTGCGCTGGCTCGACAGGCACAAGGAAGGGTTCACCTACCCAAGCACTTGTCTGTGTCCCCCAGCTGTAACAGTCTGTTTAATTAAAAGCCTGCCTCTCCCTGCAAACCCAGCACGGCAGGAACTGCTGCTGGTGGAGAGGAACGAGTCTGGCAGGTCTCAGCACTCCCCAGGGAGGCAAAAGCAGCTTTGCCCATCTCCAGGCTGGGAGAGGGAGCATGGCAGGCACCAAACCCAGGCCCCTGGGAACAGATTCCCCTGTCCTGGGGGTCCCTGGAGAGTCCAGCCTCCAACCACCCACCTCTGGGGTCTCTTTTCCCCCCAAAAGGGGAAAGGTCTTCAAAATCAGACTTGGGACTCCTACTTGCTGTCCCTGAGCCTTGCTCAGGACACATCCAAACTTCTCCCCAGGAGTACAAGGGCAGCAGATCTGCTTCCTCGAGGCAAGGAGCCGGATGCTGCCAGCTGACTGCTTCAGCCTGAGAGCCTGGAGCTGCAAGGAGAGAGAAGCCACCAAACCTTCTGTGACTCACACCGAAACCATGAGTTGTCTGCATTTCCAGCCAGGCCTGTAATCAGGCTGGAAAAGGGCTGGTCCTGAAAGAGTGGGAGGGTGACAAGGATCCCGCTGTTGGAGCCGTCACAGCCCGAGCTAGGTGACCCACAGCTCGTCCCCAATGGCACAGACCCTCAGGCTGGAGGAAGCATCTCCAAGCAGCCATGCCTGCATTTCCCCTGGCTGCTTGGGGGCTGCTGCTGCAGAAGCTCCAGTAGCACTCATACCACCTCCAAAATTAGGCCTTTTAGGAACAGGATGTTTTACAAATTCTGCCGCGGAGATGCGATGCACACTGATGCAGTCACAGCTTAAGACACATCCACCACCTGGTTACCAGCCGGCGGAAAATCCAGCCCTGCCCGTTCGCTGCCTTCGCTTGCAGAAAACCTCCAAAACCATTGTGGTTGCTTTGGGAACACTGTAATTAGCTCAAAATCTCCTGCCTGCCTACTGCTCACTGCTGCAGCGCTACAAGAGCTCCTCCGAGCTCACCCACCGCACTCGGGATCAAAGCTGCCAGCTCAGCGCAAACTCTGCTCACAGTGGAGCTTAAAGAGTCCTGAAAAAAGCTCATCTCCTTTCATCCTCCCTGTGGTCTAACAGACACCCACAGGGCCCTGGGCATCTCCTTGCGGGTTCCCTTTCTCTCTGCTGTATCAAACCAGGATGAATCCTGTCAAGAAGCACATTTCAGATCTAGGTGATGCCGACAGTCCCATCTCCCCTGACTGGGAGGCCGTGCCAGAGCCGTGTTTTCCAGGAACAGGGGCTCAGCCTGGAGGGCATCCCCTGAGACACCCAGTGCTAGAGCTGTATCTCCTGTTCTGCCTCCTTGGAGGCCTGAGAAAGGAACTCACACGCATTTTTCCCATCTCTGGGATGGAGTTAACACACCTGGATTTTTTTCTAAAGAATTATAGAAGAGGGGAAACAGCAGTCAGAAAATGCAGTCCTCCAGGGCACCAACAGTTCCCTGAAATGGGACAGAAAAACACCCGGCATTATTCTCAGATACGAGGACATCTGCCTCACTTCTGCTTCCCTCGTGCAATCCCCTGCATGCACCGGGCACATGACACCACTGAGCCCAACCTTGGGCCACACAAGGCCCTGTTTACTCACAAGTAATGGCAGTAACAGCAAATCCTCCACCCATGGAAGAACAGAGCAGCGAAGCAAAGCCCCAGTGCCACTGGCCAGAGCTGTGTGCAGGTGTGCACCCAGGGCCAGGTTAGCTCCTGGACACAGACCTCAGGGCAACACAAGAGCACTGGCACAGGTCTTTGTTAGGAAATAGAGCCGGAGATCCTCAGTGCCATGTGGGATGTGTGGCATTCAGATGCACATCCTGGGAGAACATCACACCTCAGACACAGCCTTCTGCCCAGCACAGCTCAAGAGAGGCCACATCTAGAGCAAAAAACACTCCCCCCCCAAAAAAAAAAAGAAACCAAAACCCATGCTGCTAGTGCTTCACTCTTCGAAGGATTTTGGGAGCTGGTGGCTGTGCACAGATGGGTGGTACAGGGTCTGGCCGCAGCAGCCAGGGCCACAAAGAGCCTTTCAGGGCAGCGGGGCTGAGCCCGGTGCTGTGGTACCAGCCTGTGCATGGCCAGCAGCACTGGTGCATGGCTCAGCTCTGCCTGCGCCTTGTGCCAGCAGCTGCATCGACTCTGGAGGATGTGTCACCCATTGTTCTCCCTCCCCAGGGCTGAAAGGGACCTTGTCTGGCCCTGGGGATGGCCACTCACCTCTGCCCAGTGCTTGGGGCACCCACTGCTTGTGGCACCTGGCAGGGCCACAGCACCAACATTTGCTGCATCTGTGGGGGGACTGCAGGCAACAACAGCACAACCGTAAGGCAACACAGTCCTGGGGCTCCAGGGGAAGCCTGGGCTTGCAGACAGGCCAAAATAACCCTGGGAGAGGGAAAAGCAATGGCTTAATGCTTAGAGCCAAGGACCCCAGGTCTCTGCCCACCTCATTGCCACAACCTCCTCCACACAGGAGGGCTGAGCTGATGCACAGGAGGGGCTTCGCTGCATGCTCATCCTGTGAGCTGGGAATGCCCTGTCAGTTCCTCTCCACGTGCGGATGGGGGCAGCTGGAAGGGGCTCGGGGGTTTCAATCCAGGACCAGCACCTCAGGGACACCCCACCAGAGCACAGCTGGAAGTCCATTAATCCAGCCAAGCAATTAACTTGAGGGATCTGCCAGCAGCTGAGAAACAAAAGAAGGATCAGAAGGAAGCGAGGGAAGAGAAGGAGGAGGTGCATCCCTGGGGGATGCTGCCCAGCAGCAGCAGTACCAGCAGGGTAGAGCTGGCTCACAGCAGCAAAGGCAGCACAGATACCCATCTCCATGGGGCAGAGGGAGATCCTGTCACCTGTGATGGTCTCTGCCAAGCATGGCTAATCTCCACAGAGCAGGCTCGGAGAGGTGCACAAAGAGCAGGGTGGCATCCAGAGGAGCTTCAGGAAAAGCACTGGCGAGGCAGAGGAAAGCAGCTGGCTCTGCTCCTGTGGATCCAGCACCCTCTGCTGAGTGCTAGCACTCAGACAGGCACATCAACCGATGGCAGGGAACAGCAGGGACCTCTCAGCAATGAGAAGCAGCAGCAGGGTCAGGAAGCAGAGGCGGGACAAAGAGGGAGGGGGTCACCTCCTGACACCACCAGGACCATTCCCAAGAGCAGCAGGTTGAGTGAGAGCAGTGTCAGGGCTGCCGGGAGCATCCCCATCAGGGCAGATCCATCCCTCAGCCCTGAGGGCTGCTCTTCCCCTGAGCAGGGCCCATCAGCTCTGCCCACTAGAGCCAGAGGTAGAAAGGATCAATCCAGCCCAGGGAGAATGAGGAGCCCCAGGCAGGGCTTAAATGGGATCCTGGGCCGTGGGCAGGGTGGGGTATCCCAGCTGGGGCTGGTCAGGTCCTGATGAGCCATCAGGGTGTAAGACCTTTCCCAGTGGTTTTAAACTCAATGCATATCCAGAGGTGACACACCAAGAATAACCCAAAGCTTCTGTTGAACCAGTCTGTAATTTTTCGTGGTCTCTCCTTCAGACCAGTTATACTTTCAGTCTCTTCACAGCAGATACCCCAATTTCATCATGTAGTGGATTGAATCCTGGCAAGGTTTCCCACAGTGCCTCCAAGATCTCACGCTAGGGGAAGCAGCAAATACTCAGGCCTGAAAAACTGGCTGGAAGTTTCTGTGGCAACATGTTATCTCACAAGATTTATGGTCCAACCTGCTCCAGGCGAAGTCAGAAATACCACCACCGTGATTGCTCTGGATATTACTGCATTTTTACACTGCTGCTCTGACATTCACAGCAGGAGAAATAAGGATGGGAACATTTACACTCTCACCCCTGGCTCCGGAAAGGAGCTTTCTGGGGTTTTGAAGTGTGGATGTTCAGGGATGGGGAGAGCAGGGTCCTGTCACCACCCAAATTGCATTCTGCTGGAAAATAAAGGTTGTGCTCAAGGATGAATAGCCCAGGAGGGAGATTTTGGTCTTCTATGTCCTCCTTTCCCTCGGGAAAGGCATGACCCCTTGTCAGTGCCCAGTCCCATATGCTGAAGAAGCAAGCAGTGAGGGGAGCAAATACCCCCAGGGCCAGCACATTTAAGCTTGCCAGAAATGCAAAGGGAGGACAGGCCGAAGTCCCTGCCGAGGGCTGCACGTGTCTGGGGTGGCTGCAGTGAGGCTGTGGTTCCCAGGGCACAGTTCCTCAGCACCATCGTCTGATGCCAACCGGTTTGTGGGTGGGACGACCAGTTTGCTGCATGGCTGTGAAACCAGAGCACCCCCATCTCCAGAGAGCTCTGTCTCCCCAGGACTCACGTGGGGGTTGAGGACAGGTCTCCCAAGCTTTTCTGCTAAAGCTGTTCCCCATCACACAAATAATTACAGAGCCTTGAGCTAGGGAAGGGAGGGGATGACTGGAGGAGCCTGCAGCCAGGTCCAGTCCCTCTTCCAGTTCATTATGGTGGTAGAGCCCCAGAAAGTCAGAGACACATTTGTGGTCAGGGACAGATGCTGATAAAAAGGCATCTTCGAATAACCACCCTCAGTAGCAAACAAAACACTGTGTTAGGGAAATTTATTTCAAGATAGCAACCTACATCTCAGCCAGCCTCCTCGCCCCTGCGCTTCCCGCAGCCTGCAGCGAGCTGCCTTCTGGCTATGGGAGCAGAGCAGCCTGGTTTGCAATTTTCCAGGCAGTCCTGGGCCCCTTGGGAAGGTAGAAGGTGGAAGAGGACTACCTCCGCTTGTCCCTCACCAGTTGCAGGGGAGCTGCAGAATGGCATCTGTGCCAGCACATGTCCCTCTGCGTGGCCGTGGGTGGCAGTCCCCAGTAGTACAGACCAAGCTGGGAACCCTGTGTTTGCCACTGCCACCCGCACTGCGCTGCTGGCAGGGGGTGATGGTGACCCTGCTCCAGGCAGGCAGTCTGTCCAGGTAATGCAGCGTGGGCTGCTCCAGCTGACAGCCAAAATTGGGGCACATTCACAGCATGGGACCAGCTCTCCCAAAGCTGTGCCACTTCCTGGCTGTGAGATGATTTTCTCTTTAACTGGAAAATCCCTGCACTTCATCCAGATAATGTGGCAATAAGGGGTCACTAAATGCTGGTCTCAAAAGCAGCATTCACCACCCTCATCTCCAGGAGCAAAAAGTTCTGAAGCAGGTAGAACTTCATGATTTCCTCATTAAGGCTCAGAACAAGACATAATAGCTGTAGTTAAAATTACCCCTTCTCTGCTGCCTCCCACCACACCAGGGAAATTTATTTTTAACTCCAAGTTGCCCAAGGGATGCTGCACGGTGAGATCTGTTGTGTCATTGACAACAGTCTTTGCCTGGCAAGAAATTTGGAAAGAGATCCCTTCAGCCAGCTGGGATCAGACTAGAGCCCAGGGAGGGCACCCCTGCAAACTGACCCCTCCAGGCTCCTCAGCAACTCCCACGGGGGCAGAAGGCCCCCCTGAGACAACTCTGGCAGTGCAGAGGACCAGGTGCCCAGCCAAGTCCTCTTTTGCTATGCTTTTGTTCTTTTTCGTTTTCAAATAAACCACGTGGGCTGAAGCTATTCCAGGAGCTGCAGTGGCAGCGTGCAGGCAGGACCTAGAGTGCACCGAGTCGCAAGGACAGTCATGCAAAATCAGAGGGGATTAGCTTTTAATGCGCTTCTCAGGGCAAACCCTGAAACTGTGGGACTGCCAAGATCCCAGTAGGGAAACTAGCCAGCTTGCTGCCCTCCTGGCCACCAGTCAGCTACCAAACTCACCCCACGTCAGGAAAACTCTCACAGAAACCTAGGGACATCCTGGCCATCGCCTCCCCATCATCTGTAGCCGTGCAGTCCCCTGTGACCCGCACTGCAGGGCAGCAGTACTGTCACACCTCCTCTGGCTCCAAGCAGTGGCATAGCATCAGAGCTCCCTGTGGGCACCTCATGCCAAAGGGTTCAGAAGCCTCCAGAGCTGCTGCATAGAGTGAGTGCAGTTATCGCTGTCTGGCTCTGTCTTTCTGGCTGGGAATGAATGTGGCACTGTTAAATGCCTGCTACATTTGCTCTCAGGGGTCTCTGAGCTAAACTGAGATAACTCAGCTGTGAATGCAGTCTTTTCCATATCTGACATCACTGCTGTCTGTACTAAAACCCAGCAGTATGTGTAAAGTTGGGACCTTGCATCCCAAGCAGAATCACAAGATTTTTTTGTGCTACTTAGCATCTTGGGGCTAAATTGTTGGACTGAAAGAACTTTTCTTGTAAAGGCTTTTCTTTTTCTGCTATGTCATCTGCAGCAAACATTGTCATCCAGGTGGTGTGCTCTGCATTGCAAGTTAGTCCCTGTGCCTGCTGGGCTCTTGTGTTTTGTCCCAGAGAGAAGTCCACTTACTGGCAAATGAGGCAATACTCCTCCCTGCACCACAAGATGCAGCCACCACTGCTGGGACTCTGGAGATCACAAAGCCAGCAAGCCTCTCCCAGGGTTTTATGTGTGGTCTGTCAGTGACCTGCTGTGTGCCTGCCCTGCTCAGTCACCGCCATGCCCCTCCCCTCTTCAGAGCTGTTTCTCTTCCTGCTCCCTGGGAATAATCCATAATAATCCTTTGTAATCTGTGGGAGTCCGGTACAGATGCAGGTTTAAGTGCTGTGAATACACAGACTCCAGGGGTCAGACATATTTGTCACGAGATGCAGGATACATCTGGTACTATCCAACACGGACACGCAAGACTCCAGACTGCAAACCAGCCTCTGAATGCTGTGTGTACGCAGAGCATGCACAAACCTCATCAAACGAAAAAAAACACCACTGATGAATATGACCTCTTCACCTTGAACATTAAAAATTGAAGAGAGGGAGCCTCTGAATTTTGTTACCATTCATGTACACATTTATTAAGCCAAAGGAGTTTGATCATGTCACGGTATGTTACTAGAGCACGTGAGATCCTTTCCCTTTAACTCTGCTAACAATGGTTAGCAAACAATTACTTGTTTGTTTTTTGCTTTTCAAGCTTAAAAAAAATTAACTTCCCACATTTTCCCGTACGAGGACCTTTTATGCTTTTTTTCTTTTCTTACAGTACAAAACAGACGTTTCTCAGATATGTAAACAACCATCACGGAAATGAAACTGCTCTTAAACTTAACTTTATTGTTACGGATGTTCTGTTAGATTTATGCCATGTTAGATGTATTCCAGCTCAGCGACTCCTTCAGTGGAAGTTATTACTGTTATCACCTGCACTGCAATAGTGCCTAGAGGCCCTGGTCAGGGTTAAGGCCCTTCTGCGCAAGGTGCTGCACAAATAGTTTGGTGTAACTGAGCTCCCTGGTAAGAGCAGCATTCACTGATGTGACTGTAACCCTCTCTGCTCAGCGGTGATTCTCACAGATTATAGGAGCTGGAGTGAAACTCTTCTCCAAACTAAGTCTGGAGTTGATGTTCAATTACTGTTGAAGAGAAGAGAAATGTTACTACAGGCCCACCCTGACGCCTGCAGTCCTGTGCGTAAAGCTGCTCACATTCATGGGAATGCTCATATGAGTAAGAAACTCCTGTGGGAAAGGTCTGCAGGATTGAGTCCCTGGATCGTTGAATTCCTTTGCAAGAAGGCATGCAAGAAAAGCAGACTGGTTCCTGTTCTCTAAGGTTTCAACAGTATAATTCTAAGAGAGAAAGGGACAGGGTCAGTTGCTCAGTTTTAGCACCTCGAGCATTTTGAGTTCTGATCCTCAAATTAAGGAAGTCTCTGCTCTGCCTTGGGCTATTGTGACCAGGCCTGGAAAAGTCTGTTGGACACTCTTTGTCACCAGGAGGCAGCGGTTTGCCATTACAGCATGGAGGGCCTCTGTTCTGTGGTGTGAAGGCTGCATCCTAGGCAGGAATTGTGAAGATTGTGTTCAGCCATCAGCAGCAATTACTCTGAAAATGCTTCAGAGCAACTGCAGTTTAAATAATGATTTTAGCTTGACATTTGAGGTGAAATAAAATAAACAAAATCACATGAAATAAATAGCAAAGAATCAATGTCTCTGCACAAACATAATATATTCCTGCCTATGAAGCACCCCTTGCAAATTACTGCCCTTTAGGTTATGTCAGATGTTTAAATGAACCCTTTAGAGCTAAAATACAGTACTCTGAAATGAGGTTAGAAAAATTTAAAAATGACTAATGGGAAGTGTGTAAAATGCTCTCTGTACAAGGAATTCCCCACCTGGGCAGCGTAGGAGCGTGAGGCCTCAATAGACATAGAGCCGATCCGAAATGGCAGCAGGCATGTGCGTCATGATCTGCATGCGCAGCCACCAGTAGTAATCCATGGGGTGGTAGCGGGTGTAGGGGGTGGTGGAGGTGAGCGCGTGGGCCACGCTTTCAATGACGGGCGAGGTGTCTGTGGAGCCGCTGTTGCAGTACGTCTCCATCTTGCTGACCTGCTCGTCGAAGTACTTCCGGCCGTAGTCTTTGCGCACTATCTCGGGGAGCTCGTCCCACATTTTGTCGGCTATGGCTTTGATTCGCTCGGGGCTGTACAGGTTGGTGGCAGCTATGAAGTTGCCAGGCTCCACAATGCTGACCATCACGCCCTGGGGCTGCATTTCGTACCGCAGGCAGTCGGAGAAGGCTTCCACGCCAAACTTGGTGATGCAGTATGGTGACCGGGCAGGACTGCCCATCCGACCCATCATGCTGCTGATGTTCACCACACGACCTAGGCAGAGGCAAGGCAAAGCACGGCTGAGCTGTGGCACCTGATCCAAAGCAGATACCTGACACACACCACCCAACAGATTCCACCCACCCGCTGCACATGTAAGGGCTACCTGGCAGACCTGCTGGTGGCCCTGTCTGAGCATTCCTGTCCTATGCAGTGGCCTTCAGGCAGGAGAACAAACCCATTCCTTGTGCTCCCTGGCTCATTATACCTGAAGGCACAGGCACATGGTGACACACAGAGCTCAGTGCTACAGGGAACACAGAAGAGGCTGGACAGAACCTGCACAGTGGGAAACAGGATTGCTCAGCAGAGATCAGGGCTGAGTCCAGACAAAAGGAAGCTGCAGAAGAGAAAGCCTCTGGCACTAAAGCTGAGCTTGTTTATTTGCAAGTCAAAGGCACAAAATATAGAAGCCCAATGGTGACTTACAGTGTCTTAAAAGGGAATGGATTGCTTCTGCACAGAAACAGGCAGAGCAATCTAAATCCACTGCACCCTTTTTTGTGTGACAGGTGGATTATGACTCCAGGCACAGAGCTGGGGCCTTTCCCTTCTCCAGAAGCCATCCATTTTGGCTGGGAAGACTGCTGGTAGGAGACAGTGGATGCTGCAGCCTATAAGGTTGCAGTTCTCTACACCTTTGATCAGTGCTCATTGTTGAGTTGGGTTAGGAAAACAAACTTAGGAAGAAAATACATTTCCATGGATGCTCCCTGGGCCACACACAGCCCAGGTCTGCAGCACAGGACTACACAACCAACATTGTTAATGTCTGTGGATGCCTCAGGAGTAACAAATATTCTCATTTAGTCAGGCATTTGGTCCCAGCACAAGAAAGCTTTTGCCCCTTTATGCTGAGCCCCATGCGAGCTCCAGGTCTGTGTTCCTCTCCTGTACAAACCCCACCTCTCATGCGTTACAAGCTCCCATGGTGTCCCAGTGCAGGGCTGACAACTTCCCTGCAAGAAGCACATCACAGTGCACTGCGCTGCCCACCCTGCCCAGCACTGGCACAGCTGGGTTTTGTATAGAGGGGAGGATTGCTCCTGGCACTGGAATTTATGGTGAGCTGCAGCTTCTGAACAGGTAAGAGAAGGTATGATGGATTAGATTTTGCACGGGATGTTGCAGGAGAAGGCAGCACAGATGGGAAAGAGAATTACTAACTGGTTCTCAGGACTGCTGCCTTGCTGTGTAACTCAGAGTGGTTAGGAAATCTGTCATTTGTGTGTATGCTGTGGGTCACATTCTGTCTGCAAAGGTATGAAGGTGGCCAATAGTAATGAGAGAAGCATAACAGACCTTTTGGCTTCTAATACAGCAAGACATGGGGCAGGACAGGGGACCTGCTCCAGGGAATGCCAGCCGCGAGGAGATCACTCACCCTTTGACCGCCGGATGAGCGGGAGGAAAGCCTTGGTGGTTCGCACAGTCCCCCACAGGTTCACTTCAGCTACCTCCATGTAGGTGTCCATGCTTGTGAACTCTACTTCCCCGAATGTGGAGATCCCAGCATTGTTAACCAGTCCCCAGAGCCCTGGAAGACAAATCAGAAAGCTTTTCCTCTGGAATGCTAATGAGAGCAGCTGGGAAAAGGCCTTGCTAATAGATGTGCTCCTTGTCATTCTCTTTTCATCCATTGTGATTTTTTAAAAGAAGCAAAATATAGTCTCTACATGCAAATAATAAGAATAGAAAAGACCATGTAAGAAACAAAAGACTAATTATTTCAAAATAAAATCCCTTGTGTCACCATAAGAACTAGAATGTCTCCAATGCTGAGAAGGGGGATGTGGGGATGGGTGGACACACATGCCACGGCCTCTCCCTTTTTTTCTGCTGCAACCAAGATGGCAACAACTGAAGCTACAAGTCATTTGGCAGTGAAAAGAAATATTTAAAAGGAATTTGGAATAAAATGAACCTACTTCATATAATATTCTAACTGCACAGGAAACAGACTGAGAAAGGTCTGGGATGGCTTCTCACTACTATGCAGAAAAACTCACTGTAATCTGTTGTTGACTCACTGTTCAGTTCTGTGTTCTCAAAAGCAGCCCAGAAAAGGCGACTTCATCTTGGCCTATGCTTGAGAATACAGGGCTAAAAAACTTAATTTATATAGAGAATCCATATATTAAAATTAAATATAAAGAAAAGTAAAAGAAATATGTTTATGCAAACCCCAAAATAAAACATTACTGGTTGTTCTGCTTTTAAACAATCTTCACGGGTTGAAGCATGGATGTTCTTTAGGGGGAAAATGTAGTTCACCAAAGGGTGGAAAGGTTTCAGGAATGCATGAGCAACTGGGATTTTCACAGTACTATAGCAGAATTTGCTGTCATCACCTCAGCAGAATGAGGTAGGCAGGCTAAGAAAGTCAGTTACAGCTACCCCCCGAAATCTGTAATATTTGGTAATACCTGCAATGGCATTAAGGATACTCAGCTGGCTTCATGGGAAATCCTTTGGAAAACCTCTCCATTTCCTTTGTCTTTTGAAAGTTTTTGCTAATTCCCAGTCTCTGGGCACTGGCCAGGTTTAACAACATAAAGGGAGTCAGAATAAATGTCAGGTCACAGGAATAAAGCACTAATCCCAGGGCCTTGAACACAACCCTGATTCCTGCTATGTCCCTATAGGAGCTAGTGAAGAAAACAGCAGTTTTCCTTGTAGATGCAGTCTTAAGTGGGAAGCTGCTTTCCAATATGACACAACATTTAAACAGGCCATTTGCTCTGCACTGCTGCTTCTCAGAGCTTTGTGCCCTTCAAACATGTGCTCAGCTTTTGAAATATTCCCTGAAAACGCTCTCAGAGCCCAGCTGAGGGAGCTCCTGCCACCTAAAGTGACCTTAGAGCCCATTGTATGCACCTACCTTTATCTGGTTCCTCCAGGCTGCTATTCACATGCTCCACTGCTCGGTCCACTTCTTTGCTGTCACAGACGTTGAGCTGGACAGTTCTCATTCGATCACTGTTCATGTTGTCCAGGTCCTTGGAGCCACCATCTCCCTTGTCCTAGAGGGGAAGAAACCACTGGTTTGAATCTGGCCAAAGAGTTTGCGTAGAATATCAAATGCACAGCAATCATCAAATCAAGCCAAAAGAGAGTGCACAGGGCAGTCAGAGTAATCAGGACAGTCCTGCAGCTCAGAGAAGAAGGGGAACAGACAGGTGTTCGGCTGTCTCTGCAGAACACCATTCCTCAAGCAACTCCATCTGACCACGAGCCCTGCCACCAAGTCAGCTGGTACAAACTGCTCTGACCACCAAGAAAGCAGCCAGAGCTGGATCTGCCCTAGCAAGGCAGCTCCTGCCCAGTACAAGTCCCCGAGGTCAAGCTACACCCCACTGCTCCAGTGGTGGGAATGTGGTGCCGTCCTCACTTGGGCTTGCATATGGGGCACAGCAAACAGCTTGGCAGGGGTATGGTATAAAACAGCCAGTGAGTGGCTGCACATGTACATTGCATGTGCTTCTCAGTCACGTTGCCAACTCTGGGAGCAGCAGCCCTAGAAGAGGGACTGCCTACCCACTGCTCTCTCCCTTCAGCTGATCTACACACACAGCCCCCCACTGCCTGGAAACCTACCTACTGCCTCCAACAGACTCCTACAGAGTCCGATCATCAAGTGCCTGGCCAGCTTGCCTGCTAAGCAGTTCCCCTGGCGTCTTTTCCAGCATCTTGTTCTCTTCTTTGCCTCACCCCATGAGATTTTTCTCACTCCAATTTCCCATCTCCACTCCTTTTTTGTCAGCTCAGAACAAGAGATTGCCCAGTATACACATATCCACTCACAGTCCGGCTACAGAACTGCACCTAACCCCTGCGATACCTTCCACAAGGGCCAGACACTGCTAGCAACAAGGCTGCCATGCCCAGAGCTAGTTCCTTCACAGCAGTGAAGCCTGGCTATGGTGCTTCCAGGACACAGACACGGGATTTTAATATGAGTTTGGGACTAATCCTGAATAAGATACTGGACTGTGCTGGCCACTCCAGGGTACTTTTGTAGAGGATGGTGACATCTAGCTCTGAAAATAATCCCTTTTTGGGAACATCTGTGTCTTTACTGCAAGAAACTCCCTCTGTCCCCTCAATATCGTTCCTCGCTAGAAGTCTTTAATTCCCCATTAACATGGAGTGTGTCCCACAGGATCATCTGATGGCTGCTCAGCTCTTCTTCTCCCCCTGCCCAGCCCTCCAGGTAGCCCCACTCACAAGCATCAGCAGGCAAGCATCGGAGTGCTCTTCACTCCTGAGCTTTTACAAGGCAGGTGTGACAGATGAGGCTTCTTTGGATAGATAGCTTTTTCACTCTGACCTGGAACAAGTCAGTTAGTCATAGCAGGGCTGTTTCCCAACTGCTGAATGACATGACCTCGTTCTGAACACCTTGAGCCACCGGCGCTCCCTGTCAGAGACTGCCAGCAGTCAGTTGACAATGAGATGGTGCTCATCTCTGGAGTCTGAACCCAGGCTGCCCCTTTGACCCCCTGACCAAGAGTTCCCTTCATACACCATGCTTCAGATACCACACGAGGGTGGCCATACATCTCCTGTCTCTGTGCCACCTGTCTTCCAAAACACTTTCTCTTGGCTCCTCTCATTTTCTGGGCTTATCCACTGTGCTCACAGACAGTTCACTAACTTAAGTGCCTGACACCTCCTCTGTCTTCTTCTCCACCCTTCCTTATTCCACCACACACTGTTAATACCTGTTAGTTTGTCCTTAAGAGAAGGCATCTACTGCACTCTGTTCACACAGAAGCGTATTGCATACAAAACGGAGCAGTTAAAGGTCCCATGCACAGCTTAGTGGTGTTGGTTTTCACAATGACTGAAAACAGAACTTCGTGCTAAGTTTGCTGCTCACTCAAAAGCACTTGTGGTGCCGAAGCCACTGAAAAACATTCAAGTGGCACACGTGGGAATGCCAATAGGGAATCAGCAAATGCAAGCATGCAAGTCCCTTGGAAACTGCAGATATGGCTAAAGGGAAGAGGAAGAACGAGGCCAGGGTGCTTCTTTCCCCAATCCCAGGTCTGTGAGGTGCTACAAAAGCTCTGGGCCACAGCAACACACCAGCCTCAGAGGCCTTGTAAGGTCTACTGGGACCTTCACAGCATCCTCTTCTTCCTCCCTTACAGGGTTGGCTCAGCAAGCCAACATCCCTCCTGCCCTCCCACCCACAAGCAGCTGGGTGCTTGGACAGGGACTCTTGGAGCTAGGATCCTGACCAAAACTTGAACTCTGGGCATTAACCCAGACCCACAGGGCCATTCCCTTGGCTCTTCAGAAAGGGCAGATGGATGTGACTATGCCATGCTCTCCTGGAATGGGACGCAGCCTGTCCCACAACCCACAGGCACATATGCAGCAGCAGAAGGACCTTCTCATGCTACTCCAAGAGACCAGTACATCTCTGCTGTCAGCCCCAGGGTCCACTGTCCCCACTGCAAGAGGACCCAGCTCTTGTATACTGAAAAAGCACACCACTGCCTCATCTTCCTCTTTCCATGGTCATCCTCTGGAGCCCACGGGCTTCATCTTGTATCTTTATCAGTGTGTCCTTGAAGTGGTATGCAACACCCTATGGCTTGGAGCAATCTTGTTGAGCCCTACAGTAACTGGCCTGCATGCTGGCTTGCTCAGATAACCTCTGCGTTCTCATCCCCCTGCAAGCCCCAAAAGGCCTGAGCACACAAAGCAAAGCAAACAGGGCTTCCACCACACTCCTGACAACTGTGACAAGCATCACATATGTCCACTGGTAACAGATACTGATGGAAAAATACCTTCTTCATCTTGTGTCAGCTGGCTCCTCCAGCTATTAACCAAGAGGAAAAAAATAAGACAGCTGCAGCATGATCATTCATTGGATCCAGTCTACCACTGTCTTTTGGCAATGAAGCATCAACACAACTCACTCTCATGAATATATTTGCCAGTGAGTATGTTAGGAAGAAACTGCACGTGAAATACCACACTGTTAGCACAGATCCATCCTTGGACTTGCCTCAATTATGACTCTAAACACCTCTCAGGTTTCCTTCAGGAAAAATACAGTCAAGCGTTCAGGATCTGGCCACTCTAGGAAACCTTTCCTGATCAACAGCCAGCACTGCACACACTTTCGATCTGCAATAAGGACGTGACTTCCTGAGAACAGTGCATACCCTGAGGACATGATGGCTCCCCAAGCTGGAGTACGCTTCTGATGTGCAGGTGTGCTGTGAGAAACAGTCCCATGAAAAGAACACTGAAGTTTCATAGTCATTTCTTCTCTCTCAGGACTAGGTCAAATATAGCCAAGCAAAAGATGACACTTCTAAAAAAAGACCAGGCTTTTTCTACCTCTAAAATCAGCAAGAGCAATAACTATACTCTGATCAAAATTCTGCTTATGGTTTTGCTAGTGAAACCTGTGGCACAACGAGAAATCAGCTCAGTTTCCTGCAGTTAAGTTCTACAGACCAGTTCTACATAAAGAACATGGCCTGAAGACCCATGGGAAAAGCCCACCTGTTAACTAAGCAGCTTTGGCATTCCACAGTGTTTTTCTGATGAGAACTGCTGTTACCAGTCTTGCCATAGTCACACAGGTTTTGGAACATGGGATACGAGTCCAGCTAAAGAAGCAATATTCAATTACACAGGAATACAGCAAAGCTTTCTGCTGATTTTTAGTGAGAAAATAAATATGGATCAAAGCCTAAAAGAGTTCTGGCATGCTGCTGCATGTCAGTTTATGCTAAAATTGTCAGAGGCCGAGATTTTCCACTAACATGCATTCAGTAGAATGAGTACTGAAGACACCAAAATGGAAGGAAGGTTTCAGTGACAGTTAAAGACAGGCTGACTGAAGATCGAGTCTTTCTGGCAGGTCAGACAGAGGAAGTGAAAACCAGAAGTAACTTTGCAGCTCTGAAATTTTTGGCTCCTGTCAACACAGAGGCAAGCTATTATTCTAAGCAGTGGTTTTTAAGTCTGCAACATTCTTATATTCTCTGATGTTGATGTTCAGTTACAAAAGCTCAGTAGAAACATCTGTCAAAAAAGTACTCATCTACTCTCTCTCTTCTTGACACCTTTTGAAAAGCAACAGTTTATAAGAAGTATCTTGTTCTGCTGTGAAGCCTGTAGAGGGAGCCCAGGTCAACAAATAAACCCTTGACCCAAAGCTGAGGCACCACAAGGGACAGAGCTATCGAAACACAAACTCCTCTTTTGAAAAAATGCAGCAGAAAAACTAATAATTTAAGCAAAAGTTAGTAATAATGGAAAAATTAATGGCAGAAAGAGTATTGATCACATTAAAAAACATCCAGCAAATTCTTTTTAAATAATACAACTATTCAAGATACATTTATAGTGATGAGTGAGCTGAAAAGTTAGGATCAAAACAACTGACCACCTCAGGATATCCCACGGATTAAGTTTGTTTCTGTTGGGAAATGGCCACACAGATAAAAAAGTGCAGTGCTTCATAAGGAGAGAGAGGGGCTAAAGTTCTCTTCTATTCTCCATGACCAGGCACTTCTGATTGCCATACAGAGCGCTCCTGGAGAGTGTATCAAGACTGCATCACTAATTTATTTGTGATAATAAATCACAAGGAGTCTGAGAGCAGGGGAAAAGGTCCAGACTCAACCTGATCCCAAAATCTGCCTATAAATTAGATTTGGGGTCCCAGTCCCTCAGATATGGAACAGACCACAATGTTGTGATTCAAATAAGAATCTCCCTAGGTACTGTTCAAGGCCAGATTATGGCTCTATAAATTCCCTTTGGGCTATCAACCACCCTCCCTTTCCTTGGCAGAAAGCTGTGCAGAGTGGAGAAGGAAGACTGGATTTGCTATGTGTCTGTGCACGTGCCACCAGTGAAGAACATAGTTTTTGTTTTCCCTACCTTTTGCAGGCAACCAGCATAAATAATGAAGCCTTTGGCATGCAGGTGCTTGGCCAAGGCAAATCCAAACCCAGAGTCACAACCTGTTATGAGAACAGCTCTGCTGCCAATCTGCAAAAGAAAACAGAACAAAAGGCACTGGAACTGAGTATTTGAAATCGGTGATTTGCAGTGCACAGAACAAAACCATGTCCTTGGCCAGGAGCAGTCCGTTCCAGGGACGTCTACACTCACTGCCAGCTACTGCCACCCAGTGCCTCCTGAAGACAAGAAACGAAGGTTTCATACCGAGTTCACTCCAGTGAGGCAGGATAACTGTCCTCCTCCCAACCACGGCACCTCTGGCAATAGGCTCCCAAGGCAGAGACCAAGCAAACCACCATTCTCTGGCAGTTCACATCCACCTTGAAATCTGAAAATATATCAGACAGTTCCCAAGAAATCTTTTCCCTTCAGTAGGAACTGTTCTTGCATGTTCAAAGTAGGCAGGAGTCCTCTTCTGTGCATGCACCCTGTAGTGCATGGGGAAGACAGGTTGACTGAAGAAAAGCTATGGGTTAACCTTCCTGACTGCTCACTCATCTTTCTCTCTAGCACATAAACACTAGTGCTGGGTTTTAAAAGCTAGAATCAAGCGAGTTTAAGACCAGCTGGTCATCAGTCTTTGGGTTTTTTTGTCTTCTTAATTTTTCTAACTTACAATTTAAATAGAAGTACCCCTTCTTCTAAGCAGCAGCTAAGTGACATGTTAAAAATTAAACGGTGTATCAGACATTCCAGCAGCAACAAGTACACATGCAGCAAGGTTCTGCTGTGGGTGGGATTAGGTAATAATTATTTGCAATTCATTCCAACTCATCTCTTTTAACAAAGCAGAAATTCACCTTTCCCCAAAATACAGAGGGACTGATCAGGGTCACACTGGAAGCCCAGCAGCGATGCAAGGGACACATGCAAATCCCTCTGAGACTGTCCCAGGCTTACTGAGCAAGGTGTGCATGCTCTAGCACTGCTACAGTGCTGAGTTCTGTGCCATAAGACAGGCAAGAGGGCAAAACATGCCCCCTTCTTTTTGCCTGGCACTGTTCCTGGTCTGTTATTGAAGAGGGCCACTCTCCAGATCAAGAGGTGAGGACACACCGATTTATTTACATCTCTTTAAACAACCATACTCCAAGGAGAGTGCTTTATTAAGCATCTGTCATGCAAACTCCTTCCACTCTAAGGTGGAAGATTTCATTTGCTGACTGAGTTCCAAAAATAGAAAAAAACCCACTAGTCTGATCGTTTATTTCCATCCTTAGCAGCATGTACTGTGCTACGTCAATGGAAGCTCTGTGATAGGAAAGAATGTGGAGTATGTTGTAGAGGTCCAGCTCAGAGTCTTTCTGGCAAATTGGAAAGAAGAATTTGGTCACCAGGCTACAGGGATTTTAAAACCTCAGCTCAGCAGAACTAGTTCCTGGAAACCAGTGTCACACTCACCTGATCAACGTCGCTTGCATAAGAGCGGCTGCCACATGGGGATGAGAGAGGGAAGCAAAATCTTTGCACAGGCCTGTTAAAATAAAACAAACGACAGAACAAGCAGGCATGGAATATCCTGTCTATACCTCGATGCTGCAGCATACACATGAAAAGGAATGCAGTGCTGCCTACATACATAATGTAGACTGTCATTTGAGAAGTCAGAATCGAGCTTACAGTTCTCTTTAGTCTGAGCCTGTGTTGTTTGCTACAGTATGAAACATTTGTTTCTCAAAAGACCCTGATGCTATTTCAAGCTGCAGAAGCTGTCTGGATATTACCAAGAATTCTAAAATAACTCCTGGTCTGGAGGCACAGAGCTGCTTTCACCCGCAGAATGGACAGTGCAGTGTTTTAATTTCCAACAGCAACAACACTCCCACTTAAGAGCTGCACAAAGCTGGGGTAGGGGAGGTTATTCATTTGTCCGATGAAAGTATTCTGCTGTGGCATTGTCTCTGACACCCAGCCTAAGGCTGAATTTGCTTGCATCTATCTCACTGCTTCTACACACAGCTCCACTCTTCTGTCATCTTGGCAACACTTCTTCCTCTGCAGTGTCTACCCACTAGATACTCAAGATTTTATAACCCCTCTTCACAACTGTTTAAGCTAAGAGACACCATGTCTTTGAGCAATACCTGCCACGCAGATCTGAAGCTCCTCCACTTAGTATGTCTGACTCCCAGGAAGAGAAACCATGGTCACAAAGACAGACCAATAATGACCTCCAGGGAGTGAGATTCTGTTTAGAAAAGCTATGCTACCTGTCCCATCATGCTGTTTTAGGTCTTGCCATTTTTCATCAAAACTGGGCCTACACAGCACACCAGAGTGACCCTAGCCTCTGTCCTTGCCAGCCACCCTCTGTCTTGGGGCACTGACACTGCCCTTCCAGAGCCTTCTGGCCTTTCCCTAGACTTACTGTACTTCATCTACCCTCTGGCCCCTCTAACAACATCTATCCTTCAGCAGAGCTTATCTACCAGGCCACTCTTCTGTCTTCTGAGTGAATTTACATAACCATTCACAGTTATCTCCTGCTCAGACATCACAGGCACTCCAAGGGCTACGCTGAACAGCAATTTGCAGACAGGCTGGCCTCTGAGCTGCACCTTGGGAAAACAAGGCTAGAAAAAGGGTCTGTTAGGGCAGAAGCTTTGAACCAGATGGGAAGGGAGATGATTTATATTCAGGCAATGGTGTCTGCTCACCTTCCTGCAACACCTTAGCTCTTTTTCTTACTTTGAGTGTCCCAAGCCCAATCAGCTCTTGAAATAGGTACAGCCAATTTAATTGCTGCAAAGGTCAGTCCCCTGGCAAAGTCTGTGTTAACATCACTGATCTGCAGCCCTGGCTTGGAACTTTTACCTCAACAGTAAGCCTCTTGGTTTGTCTCAAAGTGCCCAGAAATGTTCATAACATTTCTTTTAGTTGCATGAACTTGATTTTTATTTTTCAGTGTCATGTCTGGTCCTGTTATTTCACTGCAGAGCACTGATTTGCTGCACTCTATTCACAATAACCTCTAGAGAATAATTACTTGACATTCTGCCTACCTTGACCTGAAGGCAAAGGCATAAAATAGATGCCAGCTGCTGATCAGCAGGAATGTCATCAGAGGAAACAGCTATGATGCATATGCTATGTTAGCCCCCACAGTACACTACTGTACCACAAGCCTTTTTTGTCATTCTGCACGACTGAATCCTAGAGACCACAACGGAGACTTTTAAAATGTACAGATGGTCCTTGAATTGAATCTGTGCTTATAACCAGGCATTCGCTTTTGTTCAGTTATACCTAAAAAGGCAGTCCTTGGCTTGAAGAGTCAAGTATATAAATGCTACCTCAATGCATTAAGATACCAGCATAGTGACAACACTGCCTTTCAGATGAACAGTTGGACTTCCATTTTGGGTTTAGCAGCTTGTGGGTGCTTCAAAAAATGCAACACATTTTTGCCCTGAGTACAAGATGCACAAAGCACCAATATACAGTAAGAAAAACAAAAGAAGAAGAAATTAAAAAAAAAAGGATATGTTGAAAATTCTTTTCTCAAGTTACTAAAGCATTGATTTGTACTTTTAAAGCCACAGCAGATTCCTGCTGATGCAGCTTTGGTGTGTGTGGAGTAAATAGGAGATAAGAGGCCTATGTCTGTTTGCACAGGAAATCTCTAACAGCTTGGCTATCTTTGGTCTCTGCAACTCCATTATGGGAGCCATCCTTGACCATGATGGTGCTGGACACCACTATCAACAGCAGCAGAAAAACACTGGAGGTGGCAGTTCTTGCTCAGCCGGCCATGAGCCATTTTTAAACGGCTGACATACAATTAGTGGTATACACAGCATTGTTTGGAAACCCTGCTCTAAAGCAAAGCCAGTGAAAGCACTTAACTTGCTCTGAATTTGGACTAGTAGGGTTCCTGTCATATATCAATATAGAAGATATTTCTTTACAGAGCTAGGAATTAGAATTACATAGGCAATTTCCTGTTCATGTTTAGGAAAAAAACAGCTTCATTACTCAGCTTACCTCCATTTTTTACTAAGACCCTCCCTCTCTACTTCTCTCATTTCATGTGATTCATTGCCTCTTTAATGAAGTCATAGAAATATATGACAGTTTCTTGCACTGCAGCAAGGCCTACTTGCTGATATCCAGGAATAAATCCTTGCTTGACACTGAATTAATGCTCTACTTGACCCTCCTTTGACTGTAAATGATCATCCAAGTGTAAAATCTTACTCTGCCAACCCCTCCTTGCATATAGAGTCCATCTCTCTGTGCTCAGCTCACTGACTGAGCGCTGGCACAGGTTGCCCAGGCAGGTTGTGGAGTCTCCATCCCTGGAGACATTCAAAAGCCATCTGGACACAGTCCTGGGCAACCAGCTCTAGGAGGCCCTGTTTGAGCAGGGGGGTTGGACCAGATGACCTCTGAGGTGTGATCCTGTAAATAAACTGTCCCACTGAAATAAAATGGGCCCTCAATGTGTGCTTTACTCAAGACCTCACTCTTTCTTCTTTTCCACCAAGTTACTTACCTGAAACCATTCCCTGGGTCCTTGAAATTCAGGGCTTTCGCAGAGAAGTTCAGGAGAGGCCGGGACAGCTTGGTAGCCAACATGCTTTCAATTAACACACTCTACCAACAGCAAGACTGTTCTCCCTTAACTCTGCAATACAAGATAGCACCTCTGTTTCAGTTGCTCAATTATTTTGTAAGTCATGCTGACTCCATGTATTTCAGCAAGAAAATAAAGTCCAAAGGAACTCATCTTTCCCCCTTGCAGTCCCTTACACTGAGATAAATAGCTCAACCTTCAACCACCTCAGGATCGTTTTGAAAAAGGAAAAACATTGTAAGTAAACTGACAAGCAGGGAGGGATTTAAAGAAAATGTCAATTTCTCCTTCTTTAATGCACCTCTGAAACAGCTAAAAACTAAGGTACTTATATGGAGTATCTTATTTCAAGTGAGCTATATGAAATAATTTTAAACTAAAATATAACTTCAAGTCACAAGTGATGTTATGTTACATATTCCCATAGCAATCCATGGGCCTTACAGCTCGTACAGCCATGCCGTTAAAAACACATTTCCTTGGAAATAAGTAGCAGGTGATGCTGGGCCAGGCACAGGGAATCGCTACTAAACTCACAGCTCAGCAACAGGAGTTACCTACAGAAAGTTAATTTCAGTCATACCCATCTGGGATAAAACCACGCAAAGAACTTCTCCCCAGCTTACGCACAGCCTCCTTTATTACAGCAGAAAAACGGTACCCGATTGTGAGGGCCATTTGCCTCTCTGCCGGAGGCTGGGCTGCTGCGGCAGCGTCGGGCCTGCGGGGAGGCAGGCGGCGACTGAGAAACGGGAGAATCACCACAAAAAGAGCGGTGGTGGGGACAGGGGGCGGGGGGAGGCTCAGGAGGCCTGGCTGGCCCCGGTAACCCCCTCGAATCCAGCGGCTGGAGCGAGCCCCACAGCTCGGTTGCTGCCCACGCAGTTTTGTGTGAGGCGGGGCCGGTGGAACGGGCCCTCCTCGGGCAGGCCCCGCCGGCCCGGCCCCACGCAGGGGCGCGGCCCCACCGGCCCGCAACGGCTCACGGCGCTCGCCAAGGGCGCGCGAGTGCGTGGCGGCCCCGCGCCTGGGGGAGCGGCGGGGCGCGGAGGGGGGCGCGGCCGCCCACGCGTGAGGCGGGCTGCGGGCGGAGGCCGCGCAGGGGGAGATGGCAGCGCCCCCCGCTTCCCTCCGCGGCCTGCCCCGCCCGCATCGCTCCCTCCCCGCGGGCGGGCAAGGTTAGCGGGGGCCCGGCAGCCAGCGGCCCGGCCTGCCACCGCCGCTGCGACCCCTCCCGCGGATGCCAACAACGGGCCCCCCCACCCTACCTGGAGCCGGCGGGCCTGCCGGGCGCTGCTGCCGTTTGAATGGGGCTGGGCCGGTGCCCCGGCTGCCGGGGCGCGGCGGGGGGCGGGCCGGGGGAAGGGCCGGGGCGGCGGCGGCGATAGGCTGCGGCCATGCGGGGCGCCGCCACGCTGCTGCTGGCGCTGGGCGCCGCGTTGCTGCTGGCGGGCGGCGGGCGGCGTCTGGCCCGACGCCTCCTCCTCCTCCTCCTGCCGCGGCGGGCCCGCCGTGCCCTGCCCGTGAGTACCGCGGCGAGGGGCCGGGGGGCTTCGGCCCGTTCTGGGGCTCGCCGGGGGGAGGCCTCCGGGGCCCAAAATGGCGCCGCGCCTTCAGGCCCGCCTCTGCCGCCGGCTGCTGTTTAACCGGGCCGGGGCTGAGGCGGCGGGCTGGTGGCCCCTGTGGGCAGCCGGGCTGGTGGAGCCCTCGCACAGGCACTGCGATGGGAGGGGGGATGCCGAGCTGTGGAGGCTGGGGCTGCCCAGGAACCCCGCGGTACCTCACGGGGCTCACGAACAGCGGGTGCCCGGACTGCGTTCCAGGACTGTAAAAGTGAGCGTAAGGGAGAAACAAAGCCCTGTGAATGGAACAGAATTGCATAACCAGTCCTTTTTAGACGTTTTTAAAAACGTCTTTCACTGGATTGGAGTTAACTTTGCTCTTTATGCCCCAGACACCTTTCTGCAGGCACAGGGAAGAACCTAAAAGTGAACAAGTTTTTTCTCCAGTGCCTCCAGCTCAGTCCTGCCCCTCTGGAATTGCCAGATAACAGCTCTGGCCCCTCTGCAACCTACCTCTTCCATCTGTTCCCTTCCTCTGATCTTCCCCGTCCCTGTCCCACCTGAGAAAATACCTTCACTTGAGTGAATATTTTCACTTCCTTTTCCTGGGCTCGAAAAACCTCAACTTCCTGACCCTGGAAAAAGGGAACAAGTAGAGTTTACTGCGTAACTGCTCTCATCTTCAAATGAAGATGTTTGATAACAAGCAGATGGTCAAGGGAAGGCATAGAAGAGAACAGGATTCAGAAAACAAGTGACACCATAGAAGATAAAGTCTAGGCAGGCATGGTGGGTTTCCACATTATAGAATCACAGAGTAGTCCTGGTTGGAAGAGACCTCTAAGATCATCCAGTCCAACCATTAACCTAACACTGCCAAGTCACCACCACACCGTGTCCCTCAGCACCTCATCTACACGGCTCTGAAATCCCTCCGGGGATGGGGACTCCCCCCCTGCCCTGGGCAGCCTGTGCCAGTGCTTGACAACTCTTTCAGTGAAGAATTGTTACCTAATATCCAATCTAACTGTCTAGAGAAACCGAGTCTGCAAAAGTAACTTCACCTTCCTTAGCCTCTTTTGTAATAAAAGTGTATAATTTTGATAGATCACCTGTCTGAGTAAAATAAATTATACCATTTAATAAAGCGATCATATCCCAGCAGGACAAGCTAGTGAGGCATGTGCACCTGAGCTGGCTGCAGGTTAAAATCAGGCTGCCTCGCTGGGGTTTGAACTGTGTGGAACAGGTATGGCAGGGCTGTGATCACCCAAGGAGGATATAGCCAGTATTACCTTGCCCAGACGCCACAGCAGCACCTCCAGTACAAGTTCCTGTGCTCTCCTGGCAGGTTGCGGGTGCCCTGGCAGCACTGTGCACAGGTGTGTCTCCTATGCAGTGTTTCCTGAGAGCGCTGGGTGATTGTTAGGCGCCTGAAGTCCCTCAAAGTGCTGATAAAGGTCGCTGTGGCACCTGCTGGAGAGGTGATAGCTAGTCCTCTCTGCCTGTCTCAGCACTGTGTCAAGCTGTAAGCTGCAGATTGACCTTGTCAAACTCATGAATGAGGCCCATTAGGCCTTATCTTGTGACTTTCAAAAGATAAGGATGATTGGGCTTTTCTGTGTTGTGAGGTTTTTTGGGTATAGGATCTTTTTGGCTGGGAATGGGGTCTCTCCCTCCTCTCATCCCTGGGAGCTCTCTGTCCATCAGGCATGGCACAAAGACAGGGGCAGCTACAGATGTGAGATCTGTTACATCACTTGGATTTTCTTTGCACGCTCATTAGTGCTGCTGAGGCCTCAGGCTGTTATGAACCATGCTACTGTACTCATGTTTTATTAACAGCAATTAGGGTAATAGCAAATAATTAACAAATAATCACAGGAACCTTCTAATTGTGGAAGTTGTTCCTTATTTTTCTGGCCAATATAGACAGCTGAGAGGATTTTTAAACCTCTTCCTTTGTGTGTACGTTTTGGGGTTTTTTTTAACCTGAGAAAGCAAACCAGCTGCTGAGAACTAAAACTAGGTGCACACGGGAACACAGCCCAGCCCTTTGCTTTTATTTGCTGCAGCTGAACTCTGTCCTTATTAGACTGGCTGATGAGAGAGTTAATGATGGTTGAGGATTGTGCATCTTCTCTGCCTCTCCTGGCATCTGAAAGTGATCATAACTCCTTATCTCCTGTTTGCTTGCTGCCCTTTTGGGAAGCTTTTTGTCCTCAGGATTCAGAGGCAAAAGGTCCAGGGAGGTAAGGCAGGGAAAAATAAGTCAAATCCTTTCTTCTCCAAGGGCCAAGTTGCTCAATTAATGGAGGCAATCTTGGCAAGTTCAGTGATCTGGTTCATACTTCATTCTCATCTTTTTTGGAGTTGTATCACTGTAAATTAGGTTAAGATTGAGTGCAGTAGACTTAATTTTTATCGTATGTCCTTTAGTTGTAGCTCTCTTCAGAGCTTTAGTAGAGCTTGCTTGGGGCTGGGTGCTCTTTGCCTGGGTGTAGGAGTCAGTGTTAATGAGCTGGTTTGTGTGATAAATGCAGGATAGACTTTTGATCAGTTCTCATTTCAACTTCAGATCATGACTCCCCTTTGAAAGCAACAGCTTCAATATGAGATACAGGACAGGGTGTAGCTCAGTTGCTTATTGCTCTCTGCGCATCTTGAGTTTGTGCAGTAATGCTTTGATTGCTATCTCCCTGCAATTATTCCTTATTGCCACTTCACTACCACGCATGTCAGCAAAACAAGAGATCAGAGAGCAATGGTGATTGCCCCATTTCTGTCTGAAAAAGTGGCTGGACGAGCTGGTGCAATTCATATGTAAGTAGTAGAAGTTACAAACATTCATATTGCAGCTGTTTTTACTACAGTAACAGGGAATATTAGTTGCAGATGTCTCCACAGAGATGGAAGTGACCTCACTTCCTTATTGCATTCTCTAGATCTTTATTACTATATCACATTACTGCATCACATGTACGGTTTCAGTTTGGAGCAGTGTGCAGCGCTGAAGCTGGGTGTCTGCAAGTTGGGTTGAGTGTTGCGAGTTCATTGCTTCACAGCTGTGGTGAGGAGAGCAGAGGAGAGGTGACTTTCAAGCAAAGAAAGAAGGCGAATGGGCAGTGCTTTGGTACAGGCTTCTCTTCAGGATTTGGGATTCTATTTTCAGATCTATCACAAGCCTGTTGTGTAATACCAGATGGAGTATCAACTCTTCTCTCTCAATTTATCTGTCAGACAAAAGATAATCATAATGTAGGAGAGAACTGTAGGATTTAATGAGTTGTTCCTGTTAAGGCTGCGGTGTTTCAGAAGAAAACCTGAACCTGTAGTCACATTCCTGCATGCAAAAACACAGCATGGAAAGTACCGCATAGAGTGGGAGTAGGTAGAGAACAGACAATGGAGAGTCACTGTGCAGTCGAAGGAGTTGCTGTACAGTTCAAGCACATGTCATACTGTCATTTGGATGTTTTCTGTGCTGCTCTTTCTTATAGTGCTTGTGAGCTGGTAGAACACTAACTTCTTTACTTCTTTTTAAATGTTTCTTTTCCGTTTTGGCCACTGATGCTTGAAAGAAAGCGCTGCTGTTCTAGCTGGGGCATCAAGGCAACGCAATTTGTTACAGACCGACAACTGGATAAATTTAGGGGTTTGCAGTAGCTGGGAACTGGTTGTGTTTCTACACAGGAATCTTATCATCATGTTTATGCTGGCTGACCCAGCAGAAGCTCCACTGAATCTCTTGGGTTTAGATTGCAGTCAGATTAGCGTGCAGACATGTATATTCCCAGTGTGGCTTGCAGCTGGAATTGTATCTCCTAAATACTGCCTGGCCCTGGCTGCAGGGCTGCAAGCTGCTCCTGTACTGTGGTGTTCGGAGCTGGTGGTTCCTGCAGCATTGCAAGATCTGATGGTGTTGTGTTACTGTCTTTTCCCCACACAGGCTGAAGGGAAGGCGGTGCTCATAACAGGCTGTGACAAAGGTTTTGGACATGCCTTGGCAAAACAGCTTCACGCAAAGGGTTTTACTGTTTTTGCTGGATGCTTGCTTGTGGTGAGTAGGAATACTGATCAAAAGTCTTCTCTGACTGGAGACAAATGCTTCTAAAGTGACAGCATCTTCATCTGCAGCCTCCGTTTACCCTAGTCTGAGACCTGGGGGAAGTGCAGTGGGCAGGGATCGTTACATCTTCCATTGCTTCATCTGCCTGTTGCATCTTGTTGTTCCTGTAATTCTGAGAGCTCTTTAGGGCAGGGACTGTCTGTCAGCTGCTTGTGTGTACAGTAGCTTGCACAGTATAGCACTGTTCACTTCTAGAAGCTTCTCAGCAATACAGCAGCACACTCAATAAATCTGATAGTCCAAGACTGCTATGGCACTATGGCTTTCTGTCTTCCCTGGCACCTCTGTTGCTGCCTTTCATTCTGTCACTTTCCTTTTGGGACACTCTCCTCAAACTCATCTCCACGCCACCTCCCCTGCCTTGTTCAAGTTCTGTTTCTGAAGTGTCTTCTAACTGTGCTTCTACAGCTTCTGTAGCGGCTATTCAGTTTTTGGATAGCTGAATAAATAAATTTACCTTTCTGATATGTGTAGGTGTCACCCTCTGTTGCCTGTGCTGGGCAGATGGCATCACTTCTTGTAAAAGACCAGCATAGGCACACTGAATCAGAAGGGGTTACAGACCCATCATCCCACTCCCTGCTCTTGCAGGTAACTGTTGTGTAATCCTCTTTATAAACTGGACTGCCTCTACTTCCATCTCTGCTGAGGTTTTACCCTTAGTATGCTTTTTTTTCCTGTTTTGATAGTCAAAACTCATGTAATTTCTGACCTGAATTGCTCAAAATCAGTTCACGCCCATTTGTTTTTCTGTTTGAAGATGGCCATTTCAGCACGCGTGCTCAGGGAGCAATGACCATGAGTTCTTGAGTAGTGTGGAGGGCAAGAACAAACAAAAAGGTGGCCCTCGTTGCCTGTGTGATCTCAGCGGAGGTTACGTTCTTCCACCACACCAGAAGGGAAAGTTATTATCAGCTGACATATTGTGTAATTTGAGAGGAAAAGAGTCCTGTTGGAAAACTGCCACTATTTGGAAATTTCCATGAGGAGGCTCTGTAAATCCTCCAGTAATCATGTCATACACTGCTTTGGGATTCCTGTTTCTGGTGGTAGCAAGTCAGACACTTGCTTTGCTGAGCAGCAGATGTAGGGAACAGAAAGGAGAGGGGAGACTGGGTGGTCTGGGAGGGCTGTTCAGAAGGTGGCACGCTAGTGTGGAGCAGAGAGGGCCAGGCTCCATTTGAAGCCACATAAAGAAAATAAATGCTGCTGAAGTGAGCCCTGCTTGCTTGTTCTATTGATGAAAAAACCCGTATTACTTCTTGGTCATAGATTGTTACCTGTCCCAGAATGGCTGGGCAGCTCTCAGCATCCCCTCTGATCTGGCCTGGCAACTTCTTACTTGGAGCTAAAATTTTTGTAGTTCCCTACTTATATTCTGTGTAAAGTGGAAAATGCATCAGGAATCATAGGTGATCTGCAGGTGACTTTCAGAGACTGACTGAGCCCTTGACCCTGAAGGGGTAGAGAGTGGGAGAATGTATTTTTTTCTTGTTCTATCTGGTAACAAATTTGCAGGAGACCTGGACTCAGTGCCCCAGGGTTTCACTTGTGGGTTTTTGCCCACCCCGTGCCAGATTGTCAGTGTTGCCTTATCTGCTGTTAGGTTCATCTGAAGGACAGGGTCTGGTGGTAACACAATTATCTGCATAGCTGTTGGAAAAGTATGACAGCCAAATGCTTTCTACAGTTCTTGGGACAGCCAGCATCCTCGTGAACAGCCTTATGATGGTTGAGGGAGATAATAGTCTCAAAATATCAAATTTGATGAGCAGGAGCTTACTGAAAACCTAATGGTAGAATGCATGTGGGATGAAAATGGATCTGGCTAGAGCTCTAGAGCTGACTGCACTGAGAAAAGGAAGCATATAGTGACTGCAGAGAAGGATGATGGATC
Source organism: Podargus strigoides (assembly GCA_028020825.1). Classification (NCBI taxonomy): domain Eukaryota; kingdom Metazoa; phylum Chordata; class Aves; order Caprimulgiformes; family Podargidae; genus Podargus; species Podargus strigoides. Next base: position 13,432,453 of record CM051628.1, on the reverse strand, counting down.
CAAAAGATCAAGAAACGTTAGTGAAGGCAGGGAGCTGTTAGGTCAGATCACTTGTGAAGAATAAGGTATGAGCATATGAGTGATTGTTGCTAAGTGAAGGCATGCACATGCAGTGTGGCTGAGAATGCAGCTACCTTATGGTAACTGGCAGCGTGTGTGTAACTGCTCATGACAAATGCAAGGAAACTTACCCTGCCATGAGAGCAGTGAGCTGCTGTAGGTTCACTGCAGGGTCAGAGCAGGTATGGGGGCAGTTGTAAAGCAGATGCCAGGCTATTAGTTCACATGTAGTTATTCCATCATCACTTACTTGCATGCTTTTATATTGAGAATTAAAGGATGCCTGATATATGAACCACTACAGAAAGCTCTTGCATTAAATATGCAATGGTACATGAACACATGCATCTGGAGCATTTTATGATCAGACACTCAAAAATAAAGTTACAGAAATAACAAGAATACTGCAAGCAGGCTGGGACAGAACTGCAGAGGGTCAAGTGCAAAAGGGACTTCATTTAGCCAGGACAAGTAAGTTGACAGAGAAAGTTTCTGTTAATATATTAGGATTAAGATGGGGGAAAACACACAGAGATCAATTACAAAATAACCTGAAAAGTAGAAAGCACAGAAAAAGTTCAAATAATTGTCTTATTTTCTTTGATCTTACTGAAAAAAAGGATAAATTGTTTTCAGATGCCTACTGCCAGCAGTGTTCATGAGGACTGGAGTCAAGAAAAGGGAAAGAACAGGGAATGTTTACATAAACAGATGTGTTCAAGTTCACTAGCCCTGGCAGAATGTACTGAAGAGCATTTAAAGGGTGAGCCATTGTGATTTCTGCCCCGTGGGTGATATTTTCAGGAGTACCTGGAGGGCAGGGGATTTCCAGGAGGCTAGAAGAGGGAAGATACTGTTCTTCCCTTCCTGAAGGAGACAGACCTCTGGAGTTGCCAACCAGGCAGCTCACCTTCGGTGCACTAGATGAAGTTGCTACACACTGAACTATCCATTTTACAAATGTCTAGATCGTAGTGTGACACACACTGTGTAAGTTTACCAGGAACAGATTGTGCTGTGTCAGTCTAATCTCATTCTGGCTAAGCAGTAGAGTGGTTAAAGGGGAAGGAATAAATGTATCCTGAACAAGGGTTTTAACACAGTCCCTCATGATAGTGTCTCATGAGCAAACTTATACTCTGAGCCTGTGGCTGCTGTGCCATCCCAGGGAAATTTTCTTGGAAGTGCCCCCTGGAATAGAGTTCACTTGGACAGAAATGTGCATGGTGCCAAGCAGGGAGGATTGCAGGCTCTTCGGGGAATAGGGTTCAAAACAGTCCTGGCAGATCAGATGGAGTCAGAAATCGATTAGATGGAATCCAGTAGTGACAAATACAAGGTGTTCTGCCCAGGAAACGCTGGAAGGGAGGGGGTGGAGAGGCAGCAGTGAGGTGGGGGGGAACTGTGTTGCCCATTGTGTTCGTAGCTTCCTGATTCCCGCTGATATCTTGCTGCAGGTGCCCAAGTGTTTGCCAGGACCTAATCCTGAATCCCATAAACTTCCCTGGGAAGAAGCCATGGCTCGGTCTGTTACAGGAGGGCCCTCTGCTAACAAGCCCCTGTGTGCTCTGCCTGTCCCTCAGCACCAGCTGCATCAGGATCCTCCAGAGCAAGGGAGAGGAGCAAGCAAGGGGAAGGGGAGGCAGCCAAAAGCTGGAGCAAGGCTCCTGTGCTGCGTGGAGGGGGCTCGTGTGGCTGTCTGGCTCCCTGCCCTGGAGCAGCCCTGGCTAGGCGGAGGGTGGGGTGGGCAGCCAGAACTGTGCAGGGCTGTGAGGGCAGGATAACCGGGGGAAATGAGACAGCTGGGAGGAAATGGCTAAGTCCCCCTGAAGGCCTCTCTGGAGAATACTTGGGCAGCAGGCTGGGCTGGAGCAGGGCAGCCTTCAACTGATGAAACAAGGAGGAGGAAGCTGGGAGACTCTCTGAGAGTACAAAATCAGACTGAAAAAGAGTGACAGCAAAGGAAGGGGGAGAGAGGTTTTGCAGGAGCAAATGGGCAGTGCTGCCAGGATCCCTCCAGGGATCCCATGTGGCTCACACTGCTGTGTGACTGCTACTGCTGAGTCCCAGGGCCACCTCAGGGAGGACAGTCTGGCTGCTCCCACAGGAGCTGCTCCAGGTATCTTCCCAGCCACCACATCTACTGTTTAAAAATAAGGAAGAAGTACCATGTGGGTATCTAAACAGGGAATGTGCTTACAGCCTCTGAAGGCCACAGAACATAAGATGATGTTCACTTCTTTCCATAAAAATACATGTCTGCTTCATTTGTAAAGAGGTTTTTTGGACATAAGAGTGAAGCAATTTGTTTTACAGTTAAACAGTGGCTGAAGTGGTGTTTGCAACTATGAAAAGTGATTCCAATTGATACTGCATGTTGAAGTCAGTCTTCCAAAATCAATATGTTTTGTCAACAATGAATAAATTGTAGCCAGGAAGGTAACTTTGCAGATTGAGTTGCATTGGTGATAGGGGAAAATTCATTTTACTATGAATAATACAAACTATTTATACTGGATTTTTAAGTTGCTGGCATATGGGTTTGTTTCTCAAAAGAAAACTTGTGGAAATAGTTATTGTTTAGTTTATAGGCATCATGAAAGATTAAAAAAACATGTAGGGAAAGGCGTTTTCAGCACTCTGAAATGACAGCAACTCATTCCTACTGTTGTCACAGCTCTGGTGTGACTGTATATTGATTCTTAAGAGAGCTACCATGTTTTGCTCAAGACTGTGATGAACATTTCAGCTCTTTTCCTTCATTGTGTGTCATTGTTCACTGGACTGAAGGTGGAGATGAGATGTGGTATACTGTATTCATTAAGTAGCCTGATGAATGTATGGAAAAACTAAGCGGTGACACGTTTTTTACATCAGCCTGGCTGTGGAGGCAGCTGAGCAGGTGACTGTGGGAGGGTTGCACACCGTGTTTGCCCTTGTACTGTGGGAGCTGGTATCGAGTGCTGAAGGAAGAGTGGTAGCCAGGCATGGTGACTCACCAATTCATAACTTCTTCGTCCCTAATGAGGCAGAGCCTGTGATTCAGGGAGCAGTTTGGTGAATTAAATCTCGAGCCTGCTGTGGAACTGCATGGCTAATCTGTGCTCTTGTTACTTGTGTTTGTTGTATACCACCTGAGCAAGGCTGCAAGGCTTGGGCAGCAATCCTGTCTGGAAGTGACCAGGTGAAAAAACCACAGTTCAGACTCTATATGTTTCACTAAACAAAAAAAAACCCCAACCCAGAATAGTAACAGAATCTCTAATGATAGCAGGGGTGGCGGGGGGAGAGAAGAGGAAAAGGATAGAAAGAAAAGTAGAGCCATCATGTTCTTATTACTTACAGTGTAAAAAAAAAAAGACTTGTTCTTGTTTTCTCAGCCAGAATCTCCTCCTTTCATGCTTCTGTGTCTGTAATCTTGTGTGGCAGATCTCCACTCTGCATGTATTACTGTCCATCCTGTTCTGCTGTATAGTAAGAGCAAAATATTATTATACAGGTTCAGCTGTAAATGTTTCCTGCTGCATCCTGTAGCATCAGACTATTTGCTGTTAGGCATGCCAAAAGTGTCCCTGCTGTTTTGTTTTCAAAGTGCTCTGAAATACTCTTTCATTAGAAGCCAGGCAGTATTTTGGGATGACATGAGTACAGTGCCTAATTAGCCTTTTGATTTTAAACCTAGAAAATCTGACTCCGATTTATGTACAAGCATTTGCTGTGTTACCTGCAGAGCATGGAGACTGAGGCAGTGGAGAGTCCCCCAGGGTTATCCCAGGCTGGCACAGTATTTGACAGCCTTATGGATGTGAAACTTTGTGTGAGGAGCTAACAGCAGGGCTTTGGGCCCTTCAGAGCAGTGGGTCACTGATGCAGATAGAGGGGCTGTACTGGAGGGAATAGGAAGATGGCTGTGGGTTGCACACTGGTTCGTGTAGCTCGTGTGCCTATTTGTGCACCCGGTTTGCACCTCTGTGTGCTGTTTCAATAGCCTCTGTTTCCTGTCCATGTGAATGTGCCTGGCCCCAAGCTGCATTACTGTTCCTTGTCTGTCTTAGCGGGACGTATTTCTTTTATGCTGAACAGGATAAGAACGGAGATGGAGCCAGAGAGCTGAAGAACATGAAATCAGATCGCATGAAAGTGCTACAGATGGATGTGTGCAGTGACCAGGAGGTGGCTCAGGCTGTGGATTTTGTGAAAAGGACCCTGAAGGAGCCAGAGGAAGGTATGTGGGGATCTTTGTAACTCCAGCACAGCTGACTGTTTGCTGTGCTCACAGAACCCTTCCTACAGAGCAGGCCCTGTGCTGGCCAGGTTGTTCCTTCTGTGCACCACCAAAAGAGGGTTAAGAAGCCTGGAGACCTATGACAGTGTGTGGCTGGCAGTCAGGAAGTGCTGCACCCGGGCTGGTGAGGAGTACTGTCTTGCTGTTGATGCGCTGGCCACATAGAAAGACACAAAGACTAGCTGGAGGATTAGGCTCTAACTCTACATCCTGTAAAGAGAGGAGTGGCAGCAAGCCCACAAGAGCCTGTGTCTTTCTCCCTGAGTGTCTGTGATGGGCATAGGATGGCCAGACCCTGATCCCCTCCTGGTGCTCCTGCTGCAGCCTGGCCCATGCAGACCGTTCTGTAGCGACCCTGCTAGTGGAGAGGTGAAAGGCCCTGGCTGCTTACTGCTGTCACTTCTGCTGTGCTGGTACAACCTGTTTGTGTAACTGAGTCCTGAGCCAGAGCACAAAACTGACCTGCCCCAAACCCTGGATTATTCTTCAAGCCAGGTCAGTCCATGCTTTCACATTGCCATGCAACATTCCAGAGGTGATGTGAGGCAGGATCCAGGGTGGGCTTGGTTGGCATAGACTACCTTAATCCACACGACACCTTAGGTGTGAGCCCCACGCGTGGGTCCTAGGAGCATGTGAATGAAGACAGGAGTCCTTTCTGCATGCTTCTTTCCTTCTTGGAAGTGGTTTGGCAGTGGGATGTGAGCTTACAGTTGGAGCCTGGTGTGACATCACCTAACCTTTTCCCATGTGAGGTTGTGAGGCTTCTTGCCCTGCATAGGTTTCTCTGCAGTGTGTGCAAGCTGGACAGCAGCTGTTAATCCAGGCTGAGGGTGGGTTCAAGTTTCACATCTGTGGCTCCAGGACTGAAGAGTTGTGTGGCTGGAGGGTGGTTGCTCCTCTTGAAGCTTTGATGAGATTGACATGGGCCTGTCTGTGTTCACAACAAATATAAAGCTAGTAAACAACAGTAGCTCTAATCTTCATGCAAATTATGTGAGCACACCCTTCTTCCTAAAACAAGCATATGAAGTATAACCGAGTTACGTACAAGCTCTGATCCCACACATGTTCTTGCTACATGATTTTTTTCTTCCTACGCAATCACCCAGCCCTCGTCACACATTTCACAGCTTCTTAAGCTTTCCCTGAAGAGCCCAGCAACAGAAGTGGTGGCACAGAGCCATTTCCCACTGAGCAAAAGCTTGTAAGGGAGCAGCCCTGTTGCTTCTATAAATGCAGCAGTGTTTGCAAAACCATGTGTGTAGCAGGGACAGAGAAGTCTTGCATCCTTGATCAGCAAGTTGGACCAGTTCCTCCTGCTCTTGAGAGCCTTATCCTGTAGCTCTTTACTCCAGCACAGTGTGCAAAGCAGCAAAGGATTTGTGTTAGATGAATCAGTGTGACTGAGGTTTGGGGCTTGCTAGTAAATAGTGCTTAATAAATAAGTGCTGGAACATGGAGACTATTGAGACTGAGGTGCCTTGCACAGAGGTGCCTGTTGCACACAGTGTGGCCCCAGAGGAGCTAGGGCAGAGCAGTTCTTGTGCTGTACGTTTATACCTCTTCTCACTGTGCTGTGTACATAAGGCTAAACTCGTTTTCAATGGGAGTGCCCCTGTTTGTTTTCAATCTCATGCAGTTCCCACTGTATTGTTGACACTAAAGAAATAATACTGATAAGGCTCTGCTCAATAAACACACCGCTGTCCAGCAAACAGCCATGTGACAGAGTACCTATCAGCACTTTGTTCTGTGTGTAACATGACCTGATCGGTGAGTAATGAAATTCCAAGAATGAACTATTGTAAATAATGTTTTCATGAATGTCCCTGAATCTAACCTCGTAGCCCAAGAAACGGGAAATTGTTGTAGAGTGATTTAGAATCAGGAATACTCGGCAGAGGTCAGTTTGGGACTGACAGCTTAAGTCTTTTGTGGTCTTTGGTAAACTCCTCCTAAACTTGCTCTGCACAGCTTCTTGTTACCAGTGAAATTACACCATCAGGTGTCCTGTTCCTGTGGTCCTCCTGCTAGTGATTAGAGCCTGCTTTGGAGTGGCACAGGAGACCCCATTCAGGCTGAGATGCTGTGCTGGCTGCCAGATGAGTGTGAATTTTGAAGTTATCTTGACCCGTTAAAGCTGGCAGCTTCAATAAGTGCATCAGTGACAGGCAGGGGATCTTGGGCAGAGCAGGAGCAGAACTACCTGACTGCAACATTTAGAAATGTGAATTAATAAAAACAGAAGTAAGGATGGGTGAGCAAGATGTTTACTTGGCTTTTGCTACAAGCCATGACTTAGCTGTTGTCCAAAACAGCCCCAGGGGCTGTTGTGACCCACTGGGGATTGGGAAAGAGTTCTGGAGGAGGATAGAGCTGCAGGCCAGTGAACTGGAGCAGTGTTCTCCACTGTTTGTCAGAGACAGGAGTGCAGGGCAAAAGGGGTGCTGGGGTCACCATGTGAGAGCTGGGAGACGCAGGAATGGTGGCAGCTATGACAAGTAAATAGGCAAATCTGTTCTGGGACAGACCATGAGGGAATGGTTAATGTATTGTTATCACTGGGTAGGACATGACCTTCTCTGATCTGCTATACACGGCTGGTCAACAGCCTTCAGGGAAAATAAACTTAGCTGGGAACAGGGCAAAGTTTCTAAGGCCGCTGTGAGAGTAGAGAGCCAGTCTAGCAAGGGCATGCTGGTGTTTTTAAATGCAGCAGGAGGATAAATTCTATTGGTATTTACTGGGCAATGATCGAATATTGCAATTTACTTAGAGGGCAGTGCTCAGTGCAATATATGGTTACTATTTGACCATGAATAAATATAGGCTGGCAGTTATTAAAATACTTTCATAGATCACGGCAGGGAAGCTATGGAGCAGAGACAGGGCAAAGAGCCCAAAAATTTTTGAGAGCAAGCTTGATAAGTTTTATCAACAGGGTGGCATGATGTAGGTGCTTTTGATAGCAATGTCAGAGCTCCCTGGACATTAAGACTTCTTCTTAGCCCTGTGTTTGTTCTTTCTGTAAGAAGAGGAATGTCAAGGAGTGGCAAGGGCCCCCAACTCCAACTGAGTACTTACACCATGGTTATTTTTCACTGTGTATAGCAGGACATCTAATGAGGAGCAACTCTATTATCTTGTTCCAGTTCTGTTTGTTCCTCTGGCAGTTTATGGCTGCATAGTCCTGTGCTTCAGCAAATTCACTGAGTACGGACTTCGTCCAACAAATGTTTGCCACTGTGACTCCTGCAGTAATCGCTTTGAAGGGTCAGGTACTTGGTGACCTGTCAGGTCCTGGACATCTAAGAGGGTCAGTGCAGAAGCTCTTCGTAAGTGCAGTCAATTTAATTTTAACAGGACTGCATGCACAGAAGACATTCATTTTAAAATTATAGTAGTTTTAAGGCTTGGTTGTAAGTTTGCCATCTTCTGCTGTAGTTAGGGTTGAGGAAAACCAAATACCTGGACTAAAGTACAGCAGCTGTTAACTGGGCCATGACCTTGCAGATCAATACCATGCACTCTCCAAAACAGTGAGTCAGAGTCATGAAGGGTATTTAGAAATCCAATATATTTCTTCCTTTTTTTTTTTTTTTTTAATTGAAGGAAAGTCCATCCCTCTCCAAACTGCAAAAGCTGTGATCAAGTCACAAAGTGACAAACCTGGGACTGACAGGAGACATAAAAGAGGGTCAGCCAGATCTGTCTGTACAAAGCCCCAGGACAATATTTGACCTTAGAGGAGGCATTCAGGGAGGCAATGCTTGTGTGACCCCATCACTCTCCCTGATGTTCCAAGCAGGCACCACTGGCTTCACTTCTGGTATACAAGAGTGTCTTTCATCTCCTTGCTGGGTTTTTTGCTACAACTTTTTTATACAAAAGTGCCCAGTTCTTTGTTAAGGGGTTGGGTTACTCTGAACAACAAGGCAGGCTTCTTCTCTGTGACAGTATTCCTTGTTCCACTCTTTAACCATGTCTTTGTTGGCAGGTCTGTGGGGCCTGGTGAACAATGCTGGCGTCTCGACCTTTGGAGAGGTGGAATTTGCAAGTTTAGACAACTACAAGAAGGTGGCAGAGATCAACCTGTGGGGCACCATGAGGGTGACAAAGGCTTTCCTGCCGCTCATTCGCAGAGCTAAAGGTACATGCTGGGCAGTGTGGCAAGCATCAGAGAGCACTTTTGCAGCATGGCAAAGAGATGTAGCTAAAAGTTATGACTCGGATTGTGCTTCAAGGAACGCCTGTGCATTCCAAGGAGGGTGTCTGAGGCATACAGGCAAACTAGACAGCAGAGTTCAACATGCTGTCGACTTTTGAGGCAGTCCAGGCACACAACAAGTGCTATATTAAACATCCCAGGATATCGGAGACCTTTGTGCAGTGCTGGCAGATATGATGCAGGGCTCCAGGTCACCTTTAGAAAAAGTGACTAGAGACCAGACATCATCCTGGCCTCCAGAGTCCACCCAGTGCTTATGTTAGGATAGTTAAATCTTCTCCCTTTGTATTACTCAGTTCACAGATGACTGCAGAGTGGTAGTGGTGGAATAAATAAGAGTCAATCACAGCCATTTTAGATATCTTGCAAGACAGTGGTATTATGAAAAGTCTTTGTTTCTATAAAAAAAAATGTATATATGAGCAGAACTCTGAAGAGCTTCTTTATTTAGCATGTGTGGGAGAATGCTGGCACAGCTGTGTGTTCTGTGGGGACAGAAAGGGGTTCTAGTGAGAAGATTTCTGATATCACTTCCAGAAAGCAAGTACCCACTAAACAAGTCCCATCTCGCTACAAAGGTAGCTTACCCATCAGGTCAGCGGGTGGTTCTCAGTCCCTCCAAGCTGCACTCGGGTCTGGAAGGACAGCAGAGCTGCCCACTTGTTTCTCAGCTAAAATTTTGAGCTGCAGAAGGGTGACATGCTCCATGGCTGTGAAAATCCTCTCTGTAAAAATAGCTGGTGAGATTTCAAGGGCCTGTTTCTATGTGCCTCTGAAAACCTAATTGCACATGTCTTGGGGAAGGACAGAGCCACCCACAGAGGAGTGACCACTGCTGTCACCGCCCCTGGGCAGTACATGATCTAACACAAGGTGCCAGAGCTCTGCAGTTGGGCTGGCCTGGGCTGCTGATGGGAGTTAGACAACTGCTCTTCACTGCCCCATAGACAAATACTGTAAAATCTCCTCTCCATTTGTCCCAGGCATGTAGCACTCCTGGCTGGCCAGCTGGGTGAGCAGGCTGTGCTGCTTATGCTGCAGGTCCAGAGAAACCTGTACTGGTTCTCTGCCATCCAGTTCGGGTATAGAAGCATCTAGCTGTGTTAGGCAGAGTGGCTGCAGATGAGCTGTTGTGTTTACAGAAAGAACCAGAGTGCTTGTATAACATCAGGCTGTGTTGTGTGCTTTCCAGCTCATAACACTGCTAGCTGGGAGCCTGAATGCTTCTCTAGTGAGACACAGGAGTGGGGCACAGTGGTGTGACAGCACACACCTATCAGCCTCAGAAGATCTAGGTGCTTCCCTACTTGGAAACTAGGAGGGAAATGTCTTGTATGCACTGTAAATCCTTTCTAATACAGAGGCAGGCATGTGTACCATCCATGGAAGAGGTCAGAGCAGGGGCTAGGCTTGCTTGAGTCAGGAGAGAAAGGCTCCTTGACAGGGGATTTGGATGCCTTTTCAAGATTCAGATTTTACAAATCAGCATCATCCAGCAAAGCACCTTTTTACTGGGATGTTCTGGCTGCTGCTTCTGCAGCTCATATCTTTCCCTGCTCTTTTCCAGGCCGTGTGGTGAATATCACAAGCATGTTGGGACGGATGGCGAGTCCGTCTCGCTCCTGCTACTGCATTTCCAAGTTTGGGGTGGCTGCCTTCTCTGACTGCCTCCGGCAGGAGATGTACCGCTGGGGTGTCAGAGTCATCCTCATCGAGCCCAGTAACTTCGTGGCAGCGACAGGCATCCTGACGGCAGACGGCATCGACCAGCAGGCTGAGGCACTGTGGGGCGGAGCCAGCGGCGCTGTGCGGGAGGACTATGGGAGGGAGTATTTCACTCGCCACGTGGCCTTGATGAAGTCCTTCATTAACAGTGGCCTGAAGGACATGTCTCTGGTCTTGAATGACATCACTGATGCGCTCACTTCCCCGTGCCCGAACAACCGTTACAATCCCATGGAGATGTACTGGTGGGTGAGGCTGCAGGTCATGACTCACCTGCCCACTGCCATTGCTGACTGGCTTTACATCTCTGGAGCCACCCTGTAAATGGCCGTCCTTCAGGCATCCTTCCAGTGCTCCTACGTACGCACAGGTTAGAGCTGTCTGCACCCATTGCTGATGCATCTCCCCTGGAGATGCATGTGCTTTCACTTTGGGCTATGACTTCAAGGCTTGTGTTGTGGGATGCTGAGAACAGCATGGCTTTTTTGGTTCTTTTTTCCTAATTCTTGCCCTTTCTGTTCCCTGCTGTCCTGATTAAAGTTTAAAGGTGTTTTCCTTTTAACTGTGAAGCAGGCAGAGGATGGTTAACATAATAGGTCAAATATGTGGCTAGTGTAATCAGGTCAGCAGAGTTCCTCCAGTGATAAATTTGGCTTATTAATGGGCACTTGCTTTTCCTCATGAGGACAGGCTGCTAATAGCAGAGCAAAGCTGTTGCTATGAGATGTCTCAAAGGGAGAAACTAAAATGGGAAACAAAAGCAGAGTTTTCCATTTGACTTGAAAATGGGTCAGTCACAGCCTTCCCTTGTTTCCAAGATACTGCTAGGAAGCTCTGCTGTGCTGCAACTGTCTGCTCTTTCCAGGAAAACAGCAACACTGCCTCTAAACAGCCTCATTACCTAGCTTGGGGAGGTCAGATCCCAGCAAAGAAGGGTTCTTCCCTCCCAGCACTGTGGCCAGGAGGTGCTGGAGCCGGTGACCACAGACAGGCTGGGCAGGGAAAAGCCCTTCTGATAGTGAATGATGTCTGAGCCATCCCTCAGTCAGTCCCAGTGGATGCTGGGATTTGCACCTCTCTCCACCCGCTGCTGCTGAGCTTTGCGGGACAGGGTTGAACCTGATGCAGCAAACAGATCTGGCTCCTTAGACTGCTGCATTAGGTACTGGTGCCTGACCTACTCAACTGTGGTAGACACTGTCTGACTGTCCCTCTGCTTCCCTCATGTCACTGCCCCACCTAGGCTCCCTCCTGCTGGTGAGGGAGCTGCTCTTCCTTTCCCAAATCAGTTTTTTGGTTTCATTTTCTGCACTTGAGCAGTGATGCAGCACTGTGCAGCCAGTGTGGCCTGACTGTGAGCACTGGAAGGGTGCTTTAAATGACACGATTCTTTTTTTTTTTCTTTTAATATTGCACAATGAAATTTCCATTTCGCACATGATTGTTCCCTCAGAACTTCCTGATAACTGATATGAGCTACTTCTGCACAGTATCCCCAAGGGTCTCTCGTGTTGGCCATATACAGGTTTTTCAATGGTTTTGCTAAGTGCTGGGGCTGCCTGGCTTCATGCCCTGTTACCTTATTGTTTGCTCTTTCTTCACCTGTCTCTGATAACTCTGACTTGAAAACTGCGTCATAAACTTTTTATGTGCCGCTGGCTGTAAGTGCTTGGAGCCTGCGTGCAGCCGTGAATGCTGTGATGCCTGAGGAGCAAAGCAGGCTTCCCTTGGAGATGCTGTGGAGGGAGCTTGTATTACAAGTAACAACTACTGGAAATGCTGGCCATGCAGTTCTTTTCTATTCCAGATCACCAGCACATGGAGATTGCCTGGGCTCCAGGACCCAGAACGATCCCACTGAACTGCAGCTTAAGCAGTGTTTTAATCACCTCTGCCCCCTGCACTGTGGAATGTAAGTGATGTTAAGTAGCACTGATTCACACAGAGGGAAAAATAAACTGTGAGATTTGTAAAGCACATGTCTGTGTCTCCAGTGCTCGTTTCTACATTGTTTTTCCCCACCCTCTTTGAATCCAAGGTCAGGATTTAATTGGGCTCAGTAATTAAGGAAGTGGCAGTGGTTCAGCAGGTAGTGGGACTGTGGAGACTCAGTGAGAACTGCCTGGAGCAGAACGGGCAGCGTGACCCGTTCCAGCAGCAGAAGGCAACAAGAGAGAGGCCTCCCTGCAAACACACACATAGTCTGTGTTTGTATTTTTTGTGGTTTCCCTGAAATGGCAGCACTGAGAGTGGTGCTGTGCATTATTCATTGCCTCAGTGCTCTGCGTGTAACTAATCCAAATGCTACAGCTGCCTGGTAATTGGGATTAGTTCTTCTCACAGACAGAACAAAGATGTGCAAGCCAAGAAGTGTCTGAGGCCATGCAAGGACCTTGTGGCCAAGTCAGGGTTAGGATTTCACAGCATGTGAGTCCCAGTCCCTTCCCCTGACCCCCTGAGAAGGGCCTGATCTGGTTTCTGCCTGGGTGGGGAGCCCTGGGTGGGTGTCTGGGGGCGAGAGGAGCAGAGTGCTGGCACGGAAAGAGCAGCTATCAAGTGTTTCTGTACGGTGCAGATGATCACATGAACTCTGAGACAGCAGAGCAAAGCCAAGATGACCAAGCAGATCCTTTCACATCTTGAGCTTCCAGCAGCCATTCAGTGAAACCCTGGTTCTGCAGTCCCTTTCCTGAGGCAGCCAGGCCCTTGTTTTGCCCTGTGGTTTTGTGTTAATGCAGGCATTGGGGGCAGATCGTTGTCTTGCTGGTGAGTAACGGGGAGGGGGGGAGTGAGGGGGTGGAATCTGTTCCATTTGACAGTGACCCTCAAAGTCAGAGGGTAGAGGAGAAAGAAGTTCAATGAAATCCCCTGGAAGTCCATACTCATCGCTGCTGTGGTACCCTGCAAGGAGTTGGGCTGCTGAAGGTGGTTGTGACTTTCCTTTCAAGGGCCAGCTGCTGAGGCCATGGCAGCATCCTACCTTTTTCTGCATGTTTTTCACAGTGCTTTGGAAGACAGTGATGGTACAGCTCCTTGGTGCACCCTTTAGCCTTTGTAACGCGGTTCTGTTTTCCCTTTCAGGTCAGCGTGGTTCTCTATGATGACACCAGAAACCAAGAGGTGGTCTTCTGCATGTCATGTTTGTTCTGGTTCAGCTTAACACAGCAAGGGGCCTCCTGGGGTCTCCCAGGCAAGCACTGTGAGTCTGGATACTCCAGATGGGGTTTGGGTAAGACTGAAAGAAGCTGAAACTTAAGTCTCAGTGTGTGTCCCAGATGTCATGGCACCTGTGGTTCCTGGCTTAGCCCCAACATGAAATGTCCACTAGCAGCAAAGGGGGGAGTTTGGAAGACAAAAAATTTACTGCGGATGAAGTGAATAAGGATCATGTCTGAACACCAAGGGAAACCAGAAGTCTCTTCTGAGTGGCAAGAGCTGCAGAGGAAGTGGTTCATTTCAGCAAGAAACAAGAAGTTGCTATTAAGATCCCTCACTGATAGTTCTGTATGTGTTTATCTCTATAATGAGCTATACAGAGGATGGGAACAGAAGCTTCTTCCTCTGGGCTTCAGAAGTCTTTACCACTGTCATGAGTCACTGACGTCCCAGGTTTGCTGTTCTGATGTGGCTGAAGACCTCAAGCTGTTGCAGAGCTGGCCAGGAGGCGTGCTGTCCCAAAAGTGAGCTGTGTAGTGTTCCTGGAACTCTGCTCCACATCTGCTGGACTGGTGGGCAAGAACCAGTATTTAGAGTAACATTTGTAAGCAGTGGGATTTCTCTTAGATTCTCTTAGTGATTTCGCTTTGATAATGTTGACTATCAGGATACTGCCATGTGCCACTTTCCTGCCAGGTGATGGTCCTGTAGGTGCTGTCTGGTTACTGAGCACTGGTGAAAAAAAACAGCACAAGGGACGCCGGGGTGTTCACAAGGCAGCTGCGCTCCCCTGCCCAGCGGGCCCAGCTGATAGATACTCCTTTTCTGGCCAGATGATGCCTACGACTGACTTGTGCTGAGTTGGCACTGCCTGCTATATAACTTGTTGCTTCAACACCTAGGATGGAGTTGATAGGTGTTGGGGAAAGCTTAGGATTTGAGAAGTGCTTCTTGCACATCTGGCTTTGAACCTGCAGTTGAGGAACTGCCTGCTGCCAGAAATGTTACTGGGCAAAGGAGGCCAGTGAGGGCAGTGCTGTCACACACAGCAATGGCCCTGAAAACAGGCTGGGAGATTACCCGGGCAGCTCTCCTCTGCCCTAGGTCAGGGTTTTACCTTTCCTTCCCCAGCAGAGCTCTCTCTGCTCCAAAAGGTGTCTGTGTGGGGGACCTGGAGCCTCCCAGGTGGGCTGCCTCCCCCAGCACTCCTTGTCTTCTTTCAGAAGAAATCAAAGGAAAAACATCAATCAGCATAATCAGTTGGAAAAAATTAAGTGTTAAATATGTCAAATGAAGATCGGGAAGCTATGCTGAAGATCTCTACAACAGCCATAACAGGTCAGAAGGGCTGCTGAGGTCCTGCCTTGCACAGAGGGGTGCTGGCCCAGCCCCTCTGCTGGCAGCCCGGGCAGTGTGTGGAGCAGGACACCTTCGCAGGCTCGCTGCTTCTGCAGGGAGCTCTGCTCGTGGGCACCCAGCTCTGCAACAGTGCCACCCAGTGCACCCTGAGATAGGAGCCTTGTTTAGCATTTTAGAAACGCTAAGACCTAGGAAACGCAGGCTGTTTCTTTTTCTAGCTTGGAGACCCCCCCGAACACGATGGTGCTGTGTAAATAGCAACGGCAGCACCTGTCCTCCTGGCTGGGGTTTTGAAACATGGGTTTTCAGCTTCTTTTGCAACCACAGTGCTGAGAAATGCCTTAGAAACAAACCAAACCCAATACCAGCAGGTTTGTCAGCCAGCAGCCTGAACCTTGGGGAGGGGAGAGATACTACAAATAGCATGAGTATTTGTAATGGAGCCAGCTCCACCTCCAGGGCCTGGGCTGGAGCCAGACACAGTTAATTCATTCTCAGCAGTGCTGGAAGGGCTGCAGGGGTGCTACCAATACAGCCATATCGTCCTCTCCCCTGGCACTTGTTAGGGAGGGAGCAGACCTGTGTCTTCACCTCAAAACAGTGATGGGCAATATTACTTTTGCCCTGACAGACGTTTATGAGGAGGCACAAAGCAGCCATGCATGCAGGTCTCCTGCAGCACTCTTGTGGTGTCTTGGTAGTGAACCAGCTCTTCAGAGCGCTGGGCAGTGAGAGGCGTGCGCTGCCCTGCCGAGCTGTGCTGTGAGCGCATCTCCTGCACTGGGCACATGGGCAGGGGGATGGCTGCTGGCATCGGCTCCCTGGGGCTGAAGGGAGCTCCAGGCATGGTGCTTGGCTGAGCCCATGCTCTGGTGCGGTTATCGTGCACGTGCTACAGTCAACATGCAGTAATTCCCTTCCCTTGGGGTGGTTTGATTTCATTCCCCGCGGGGGGTTTGCCTCACGGCACTCATTGCCAGCAGAGCAGTAACAGTGGGTCTCTGCTCACCCCATTGCCTGCGGGTTTGCAGTATCACTTTTGTCTGTCCTTAACAGAGCAGCTGTTTGTGTTTTGGTCCCATAGGTCAGGGAGATGTTTTTCTGGTCTCTTTTCTGATAAAGCACATCATTATCAGGTTAGTCTTAATGAAGGAGACCTTGCCACCAGGCAGCTTACAGCCCCAAGGAATCAACAGGGAGTCTGAGTTTTTCTGGCTTTTTGAAAAAATATCAGTATTTTTAAGAGTGAGGGTTTCTAAATCTCGATGGCACTGCTGTGCCATTGCCAGCTTTGTAGCTTCATAGTCCTTGAATCATGAAATTGGCCCCAATACCATGAGTTTTATGGGTATGCTTTGAAGAGCACAGTGACAGTTAATCTGACTACCCATTCCTCACTCTTGCCTTCTCCTAGTCCTAGCCAGCATGGTACAAGGTTGTCCACCCCCCAAGCATCTCATATCAAGCGTTTGGGCCTCTTGTATGAAAGCTCTTTCTCGTGCAGGACCTGGCAGATGATGTTGGGAAGAGCAGTGAAGTTTCCCGGTGATCACCAGTTCCAGCACACAGCCAGAGCACCTCTGGTCACCTGAAAGTCCAGCAGATCTCCCTTCACTGTGTTTGTCAAGGCAACAATAACAGTAGAAACAGGTAAAATAGAAGAATGTCTGCTTTGATTGTAGAGAGGGCATTTGACAGAGTAACCAGGTAAGAGCTGGTCTGTTTTAACAGTATAATGGAAAGTCTTCTGCCTCGGACTGAGATCTAGTAGTTTTGATCCTGGCCCTGCTACTGGCTCGCTACGTGTCCTGAACAAACTGCTCTGCCTGCACCAAACTCCCTTACTGTCCCAGCCATCTTTGCCACCACCCTGCCCATGCTGGAAAACAGAAAACCAAATAGTATATATTGCAATGCAGTGCTGTTTGACTCATTTTGTTGTTATGACTGATGCCAGACCACGTGTTATCCCCTTTCCAGAGGATGAATTACTTTTTGTGGCAGAATAAAAAACGTGGCATTGCTGGTCTTCTGTTTGAAAGCTGCTACCAGCAGCTTATAAAGTCCTCTGGACTTTTATAGCTTTGGGAGAGAAGGTGCCAGGGTTGAGGACAGACACTAACAGTGCTGTGCTGCTTTTTAATGGGCACCAAGGTTAACCATCACCTTACGGGCACCTTGCCCAGGGACCTTGGACTTGGGGGAGCCTGGGGGAAAGCTCTACATCGTCTTTTACTGGTAACTCCAGGGCCGCCCTGCCAGAGCGATCGTGCGCCCAGGGGTGCTTGCTTGTGGTACCTCTCACCTTGTGGGGTCAAATGCTGTGGAAGAAGTCATTTTCCTGGTGGGACTTTAACCAGGGTTACTATGACAATCAGTCAGCAGGCTGCCAGCACCGCGCGTCCTTGTGTCTCCTTCCTGGTTTCTGCCTGCTCAGGGGTGTTGAAGCGTTCAGAGCACAGCAAAGCACCTTCCCTTTCCAACTCTAATGAGATGCACCCGTTGCTCCAGGAAGCATGACTAATGAGGGAGCCAGCTGGAGAGGGAATGCACCCTGGTAAGGCCCGATGGCTCCATCACTTGCTGCAGGGAGGGATGTTGCAGTCCCTGTTGTCCTACCAGAGACATCCAGTGGGTGTCTGGAGGATGGCTATATGGCTCCTCTTCTATAGAAAGCAGTGCATGAATGCTTGCATGGGTACTTACCCTGGCAGCCCTCCAGAGGAAAAAATGGGGATCAAGTGCTCCAATACAGCTGAGGTGCACCTTGGTAATGGGGAAGTGCTGGCAAAAAATCTGCCTGGGGACTAGGGAAAGGTTTTGAGGTGCAGTGGCCATCTTTAAAGAAAGAGGATGAAATAGTGCAGTGGCTTGGCTCTGTGGCACGAGGTGGCTTAGAGGAGGTGCAGGACAGAGTCATCTGGTGGGTGCAGTGGTCTGTCCATCCCAACAAGGGACTCCACTGAGTTTTCTTGGAGCCAGCACTGGTGTGGGGATGGTACCAGAGTTTTTACTGAGAGCTGCTGCCGCACCATGTGCACACACAGGAAGCACCTCTCCTCCCCATCTTCCTCACTTAGCCCCCACACTAAGTCCCAGCCTCATCCCCTCCCTCCACATACTCTTTTGCTGCACACCTTTATTGACAAGCGAGTCCCTAAGACTCTATCCCCAGGAGCACATCTGGACTTTATTGTTACACCATTGGCACTTTTCCAGCCCTGAGCCTCACGTGAGCTGCCTGGTTCCCTCAGGCTTTGGGGACACCTGTACCAGGTGGCCCCTGCCACTGCAGCACTAACAGGAGCAGGCATGGCACTGGGCACTGCCAGGTCCAGCTCCTGGTTCAGGCAGCTCTCCTGCCTGAAGGCAGAGGCCAGGAGCTGGCTTCCAGCTCTGTCTGTGCACGGGCACTTATGGACTCAAAATCAGTCCCAGGCTGCTCCATCACATCCCAAGGAAGTTCCTCCACTCCTGTATATCTGTCCTGGCACAGGAAGATTTTGCTCTATTCCATGTGAAACGACCGTTTTGCAAGAATAATTATGTCTGGGAATGTAAGGTATGACATCTGTTTTCAGAAAAATTCAAGTTAATTGGATAAAGCATCCATTGTCTCTGAGTCTCTTTACATTGAAATACATGCCTGGTTAGTACCCCTGGGGTGCAGCACAGACAAAAGCATTTTTAACACTGTCTAAATTAATCATTCCTAAAATCTCCCAACTTACTTGAATGAAACTTGCTCTGAATGTTATCTCTGTGCCTTTTCAGACTGTGTCGATGTATTGAATCAAAGTCAGAGCATTGACCACTGAATTCGTTATTTATTTTTCTGTGTAATGTAAACTCCAGTCTAGCAAACACTTAGGGCTGTGTTTCAACACAAGGCTTGTGTGCTTGGGCTCGGTGCCCTCAGTGCAGCTATTCTTGGGCAAAGCCAAACACATATGCCAGTGTTTTTGTGCTCTGCAGCCTGTGTGGAGTGATGCGACTTGCTTTTTCAGAAAGGGGATTCTTAAAATTCTCTTCTGACCTGTGGTGTGAGATCAGGGTTGCTCAGAGATGGGCGTTGGAAATGCCGTGCTGGCCTTTGCAAAAGTCCATCAGGACCAAAGTGCCACCCTCAGATCCAGATCTTCCTGGTGCGTATATAAAACAGCCTTGCGGTGTTGGAACAGGGGATATCTGAGGGTCCGAGGCCACCCCCAAGCTCCGTGGGCGATTCCTGCACTCCTGGTAGCTGATGTGAGTTGCTGACTTGAAGATGCCTCCAAAGTACTCCAGCAACAGGAGAGCCATGTCCCTGCTGAAGGGCTCTGCACTCAGCTGGCAGGACAGCATAAGCTGCAGGAGATTCTTAATTGCTTTTCTTAATGAAATAGAGTCTGTTCTCGCTTTCCATGAGCGGAGCTGCAGTTACCCACACGTTATAAATCTGTCGTGAGGAAGATGTAGGTTGTATATAGGTCATAGAAAATATAATTGTGTAACTGCATTAATGCATTCCTGAGCCAAGGTGCTGAAATATAGTTTAGCTGCAGAAAATAGGGCTGTGGGCTTTAAATAGCCTTACTTGGGCATCTCTTGGACAGAGCTGGTGATGCCGTGAACAGATCACTGTGCCTCCACTGGGAGAACAGAAAGTCCCTTTGCCGAAGGCACTCTCTAAGTACATTTAATAACATTTTTTAAAGCATTTAAAATATGTTTCAGTATGCTGAGGACTGCTTCAGGAGTCCAGAAAAAAAGCAGCATGAATGCATGGGGGAATATGGGAGCTATTCTCCCAGCAGTGGGATGCAGCACAGCAGCGAGCCTGGGGGTGCCTGCTGGGGCTCGGCTCGGCACGGTGAGGGGGGAGCAGCACCCTAAGCCGAGCCGGGGCAGCCCGCAGCACCCATGGTATTAGATGTGAGCAGGCATCCACAGCCAGGGGCCCAGAGGAGCCTGGTGTCACACTGCAGGATCTGCTCCCACAGCCACTGGCGAAGTCCGACTCTGCCCCCTTCTGCTCCGTGCTTCCTCGCTGCAGAGAAGGAAGAGTCTGGCTGAACGCCTGCCCTGCCCGCACCCGGCGTGTGCTGGGATAACCCGGCGGCAGAATACGAAAAGAAAATATTTCCCTTATTTAGCAGGGTGAGGCTGACCCTGGCACAGAGCGTTTTTGGGACACGCTGAAAGCGAGGATTAAGTGCACTGTTTGAACTCTACATTTTATGGTGAGTGCATCTGCTGGGGTGAGATGCTGCCAGGCCAAAGCTTTATCACCGGTCCAGCTCCGGCTCTGCAGTGTAGTTCTCTCTGCAGAGTCTTGTCCTGCTGTCTCTTTTGTACCTCTTTACCCTCGTTTTATTTTGCTCTATTTTGCTTTTTCTACTTTCAGAAAAGTAGGGATCCCTCTGACTCCTCTCTTCAGAGAGGCGCATTTAGACCTCAACAGCCGTGCCAAGCAGGGCAGGGAGCGGGTCCTTCCTCGGAGCCCAGCCAGAACCACTGCTGGTCCTGCGCGACAGGGTTTGTCCCTTAAATAATAATATCTTTTTTAGTTTTCCAAATTCTTAAATCTCTCTCTTTGGTTTCTTGTGTTTTGAATACATCATTGGATAATTTCCAGAGTGGAGAGCTACTCGTTAGTTGTGTACACATGAATCACAATGTCTTTTGGGCACTTCCCTTGGACTGAGTTCCCATATCCCAGCAGAGGCCACTTCATGCTTTCAGACTTGGTTTACTTCCTTTGGTGTCATAACTGTAATGTGAAATTTTACAACATTTTGCATGAACAGATTTCAAAGCACTTTCTTGCCACTCCTAGAAACACAGGAAAATTCCCACCTGCCTTCCCTTCCTCTGTCTTGTCTCCTGCAAGTTCATTTTTGTTTCTGTGCACATGTCGCAACTTGCCTGGCCAACCCAAAGCCCCGTTTCCTTTAGAGGAGGGAGAGAAACAACAGAAATGAACTTGCAGGAGAAAAGACAGAAAGGAGGAAAGGCATCTCCTGAGTCAGGGAGAGTTGTCCGTATAAACAATGTTGTCTGCGTGGTGGGAGTCTCAGGACTCCCAGGATATCCTGGATCCCAGAATATGATGCCCTGACACTGCAGGACCTGCAGAGAGCCTCCAGCACTGGGCCTTCAAAGGCAGAAGACACGAAGACAGGATCTGTTGATGCAGAATAGTGCAAAATGGCTGTGCCCATGGCAGGTCTCTAGCCCCCGTGTGTTTGGGTTGCTCAGACACTCAGATAAAAGCTTCTTCATGGGAACAGGCAGGAAGCCCTGGGCTAGTAGCTCCAGGGCTGGAACTGGTGGTGTCCCACAAACAAAGGGTGTGCCCAGAGCTCCTGGTCCCAGCTGATGTAGCCCATCCGTACGTGCCCCACACGCAGGGCTGCCTTACACCATGCACAGCGTGTCCCGCGCTGCCTCTCCCCATGCACACCCTGCTGTGCCCCGCACACAGGGCCACCTCTCCTGCCCACCCCTGGCCCTGCTGTGCAGATCGTGCTGCCTCACCCTGCACATGCTTTGCACCCGCTCCTGCCTCCCTGTGTGTGCACGCTGCCCCATCCGCGCCCGCCTCACAGCACTTCACCCTCCACGTACCCTGTATTCCTGCCTTGCAGCTGCCTAATCACTCAGAAATGTGGGGGAGGCTTCACTCTTGCATGAAGTGTTCAGAGTATGTCTGGTGCCCCCCCATTTTGCCCTGATTTCCCCTCAGGTCTCCTCCTTCCTACCCTCCCACCCCTGTTCCAGCTTCCTGCCCTTTGATGTGCCTCCCCTCCTTTGCTCCAGGGTATGACCTGCTTACCAGGTAGAGATGACTTTTCCCCACCCCACAATTAGGTGCAATTACAAGGTTATGCTTTTCCCCCAACCCTTGCTCTGGTGTGCACTGAAGGTGGACGGGCTCACGAGTGGAGTCCTGGTCCAGGCTAAGGACAAGTGGGACATGGAGCAGGGCCCTGGTCTGTGCAGGCGAGTGGTGCCTGTGGGTGCTGGAGGTGGGATGACAGGAGGGTCATGGCGGTGCTGGGGATGGGGTGGCTGCTGAACACGTCCTGGCCTGGTGGCCTGAGCAGGGAGTCAGCTGCAGGAGCCTGAGCCTGCTCTGTTCCAACATAGGAGCAGCCAACACCTGAATGCTTCCCGCTGTGGTCAGGCAGAGCTCAGAAATGTGCCCCTGGCAAGGGTGCAGCCAGGACTCACATGGAGACACGTCGCAGCAGCCAGCAGTGAGCTCAGCTGTCAGCTCTCATCATCTGTGCTTCAAGAGTTGCAGTGCCTCTGCACTGTGGGATGCCCCCTCAGCCAAGCAGAGGAGCAGGGCTCCATGCACTGCAGCCCCTGGGCTTCTGAAGGGGCTGCCTTTGGCTGGAGGTGGATCCCTGGGTCTCCTACCACAACACAGGTTTGCTTGCACTGCTGTTGGTGCTGGCTGCAAGGGAGCTGATGGCTACTGTAAAGCCTACCCCATGTGCCATCCCCGCTCTTGCTAGGGCTCAAGAAGTGTCGGCTCTTGGTGGCTTCTGGCCCATCATCTTCTCCTGGCCACATCCCAGGTGAATGCACACTCCTGCAGCAGGTTTCATGGAGCATGGCTGGGTGAACACCTCACTGCTCCAGTGTGACCTTGGCTACAGGGTGCCAGAAGCCAAAACTGCAGTGCCTGGCCACCTGGTCATGTCTCTGGCAAGGCCAGCACTGCAGGGGAGCCCTTGGGTGCTCGGCAGTGCCGGGAGGCCAGATGGAGGGGCAGAAGCCCCTCCTGCTGCAGCAGAGCAAAGGGATTCATCAGGACTGCTCCATCCAAGGGCAAAATGCTGCCCCCACAGCCAGGGAGTCCTCGCTCCATCCCACAGAAGAGTGCTCCATGTGCCAATGTGGATATGCACACAGACGCACATCCACCTGCTTGCCCTCACCCACACAAGGCAAACGCCTTGCTGTGGCCACAGCTGGCCATTCTGCAGTGCTTTCTCCCCTGGTTGCTCTGCAGGATGCAGGCAGCCAAGCTCAGGAGAAAAACTGAGCTCACTGATCTGCTGTATGTGGGGAACCTCACCTCTGACTTTGACACGGGGAGCCAGAGCATCCCCATCAGGGACATGCACATGATGGCTTCCAAACCACTGAGGGAGCTGGGTGCAGGCAGGGACAGCCCCTGCGTGCTCCTCTGTCCCATGCCAAGTGCTGCTGACAGGGCCATGGAGTGGATACTTCCCCCAAGCTCTTCATCCCTGGCTTGGATGAGCCATGCTCAGCTGCGATGGCCATCGAGGTCCTGGGAGCACCTCGGCTGTGGCTGTGCTTCAGGACACACCGCAGTAGCACAGCCCTGGTATGGGACAGGACTGAGCTATTTGTGGCTCTTGGGGTGACATTTGGGCAGCCAGGAGCTCAAAAGTGTGTGTGCATGTGTAAGGCACGTGGTGCAGTGTGTAAAAACACACACACAGAGAAAGTCTCAACAGTGATTAGATTAAAAGAAAATGTAATTAAACACAGAGAGCATCCTGTCTGTTACTCAACTCTCTTGCATAACACACAGGACCGGCTGCCTTCACAGATGGCTGCTCTGCTGCCAAAGTCATTTGCTGGGCACCTGTTGGAAAAACTGCCAGGTCAGCACAGAACTAATTGCACAGGCATCTTTCTTTCTAATGAGATTTAAAAGTCTAGAAGAAAAATTGCTGAGAGGTCCTGCAGCCCCCTAGATGAGCCTGCGATGCCTCCTGCTACTTAATCCTCCCCTGTACTCCTGCAAGTGACTAGGATGGGAGTGAGCATGTTGCAGTGGCCTGGAGGGTCCCCAGGGCTCCAGTGGCCCCTGGGAGGGCTCTGCATGGGGAAAGGAGGTTGCACATCCCCTGTGCGAGCACAGTGATTGTTGCTGCAGAGCTAGAGGGAGCAGGACAAGAGCTGCTGCTGTCCCCAGCCCCCCTCAAAGGCTGTGGCACTTCTGTCCTTCCCCTGCCATTTGCACCCAGGTCCGAGGCTCCCATGGGCAGCCGGAGCAGAGAGCTCCGCAGCTGTGGAGCAATGCCCAGACACGTGGGGTGCCTTTGTTTGCCTGGGTGAGCAGCCAAGTTGCAGCCCATCTCCAGCTTTGTACCAGCTGCAGATCTAAGGCAGCTGACTGGCCTGCCAAGAAACCCAAACACGTTGAGGACCAGGGAGTGGCTTGGGCTAGTGCTGAATAATGATGATCCCCGTGTGCTTATAAAACCACGAGGCAGAGAGCTCACCACAGAGCTGTTCCTTGCAGCCCTGGTCCTGCGCAGAGCATCACTCCACCTCATCAGCCAAGGTATGTTTCTGAATTAAGAGATTCAAAATGGGAACTGCATTTGTGTCCACAGCAGGGCCCATGCCCTGTGGCTGGAGACAGACTGGGCTTTTCTTTTAAACTTGGGGAAAATGCTACCACTGGTCCTGTGGAGGAGCTTCTGGCCAGGGGAGCAGAGCAGCCCTGTGCTGCAGGGTCTGTAGGTGCCAACCTGCCCCAAGCAGAGGACGAAGCACACAGGCAGCATCCTGGCTCCAGGGGCTGCTTGGGGGTGAGCAGCACAGCTCCCACCTCTGCTCCACAGGAAAATGTGTCCTTTTCCTCCTCACGGCATGCTTTTGGGGGTCAGTTCATGTTTTATTTGAGGATGATTTGGGTCTCGACTCACTTTCTCACCCTGCAGTGCTGCACACATCCTGGCATATGAAGAACCCCCCCTCCAGAGGCAGCTGTACTGTCCGTCCTGCCACCTTGCAGGGCCAGGCACCCCTGCCACACGTGGGGATGTCCCTGTCGCCATGCAGGCTCCTGCATGTGTACACTGCTCGCTTCCCTGTCCCAGGGCCCTAGCTGTGCCCCAGCTCTGGAGCATGTTCCTTGTGCTCCAGCACTTTATAGGAAACATCTCTGCATTTTGCCTTGCCTCAGCTTTGGACAGATGATGATGCTCCTGCATGTCCCTGGGCATTAATCACCCCTGCATCTTGCTAGGTGTCAGGTGTGGGTGATGGGTACAAGTGCTCTCACCAGGCACTTGCACTGCTCCCCGCAGAGCTGCGGGGCACAGCCTGAGTGCAAGGCAGAGCTTGAGGCCGTTTTGGGCTGTGGACTTACTTGTCACAGTGCCTTTGTGCTCTTCTCACAATTTTTTTCTCCTTGCTGTGCCCTCGAGATGCCTGGCTGCAGATGTCCTGTCCTTCTTGCCTTCTGCTCCAGGGAGGCCCCAGCTCAGCTATTTTCTTCCTCCCCAGGTCCGTTTCTCGCCTGCATCCCGGCGCAGCCATGCTGGGCACGGCAGCACGGCTCTCAGTCCTGCTCAGCCTCCTTGGCTTTGGGAAAGGCCAGATGTTTCACATGGGACCATGCCCAGATCCACCGGTCCAAGAAGACTTTGATATCAACAAGGTGTGAAAAGCTTTCTAAAAATCTCACAGCAGAGATGAGTTAGGCTAAGGGGGCATGGGGCTGATGGCAAACTGCCTGGGTGCATGGGGGGGGTTGGTGAGTCTGGCCTCGACACCTTGTGCCAGAGCTGCCAGTGTGGGTCTGCAGCCCCACTAACCCCCCACAGCTTCCCACACCACGGGGGTGGATGCTTGAACAAACTGAGCAAGCAAAAATGTATTGGCAAACAAGCTGGGCTGCTTTGCCTCAGCCCTCTTGTGCTATAAGTGTCTCTCTGGACTTTCTCCTATCAGTATTTGGGGAAATGGTACGAGATAGAGAAGCTGCCCTCAAGTTTCGAGAAAGGAAGCTGCATCCAGGCAAATTACTCATTGAAGGAGAATGGGAAGTTCAAGGTGATCAACAAGGAGCTGCAGTAAGTGTTTGTGTTCAAGCTGTGCCCTCGCTGCAGCAGTGGCACCTCCTGTCACCTCTCTTGCTGTTCTGGGTGGTCATTTTTCTCCAAATTAGCTATTTCTGGGTCTGAGAGTGCTGGGGGAGGCACCCTGTGGTTGCAGGAGCTCTGCTGGGATAAGGGGCTTTGCTGTGGTTACAGCAGAGACGTGGGTCTGGTTTCTGCCAGTGCTTCCCTGGGGCTCACCACGTCTCTGTCTTGTCCAAGGTGAGCAGTGAGAAAACAGATCAAATGGACATGGTGACTCCAGTGTGCAGTAGCCTGGGTGGCTATGACCTGAGTGGTCTGTGATCCCCGGTGATGGCTGAGAAGCCGAATGCCCCGGGTCCTGCCCCAGCGGGTCCTGGGCTGGTTATGGGATGGCAGCCACCACCTTGTGCCCCTGCATGCTAAGAGGTGCCTATGCCCTGTGCGCTCCCCTCTGCTCTGGAGTAAAGGGACCTGATAGAAAGAGGCAGGGAAGGTGAAGCACGTGGGTCATTTTTACTTAAACCAATATTTGTCAGCCTTTTTTGGTAGTAACTGCTGTGTAAGGGGATTGGCAGTCACTGCCAGCTTAAATCAGCAAGCAAAGTGAATGCACTGATTGTTCCCCTTATTATACTTGATAGTTTGCAATTATCCTGAGCCCTCCTGGCTTTTTGCATGGACAGATGCAGATATTAATTCATCTGTTTTCATCACCAGCCCCAGCTGTCATGGGGTGCTTCTGTGAGGGGCTGAATGAATAGGAGGGAGTGAGCAGCAAACAGTGCTGTCCCCTGCGCTCCCTGGCATGGCATGGGGACTTTGTTCTGGCCCACAATAACAACAATGCAGCAACACATCCCTTGTGCCCGAAGGAGAGCAGTGTCCATGCTGCTCGCTGACCGTGCAGCACCGACTCTGCATCTCCACTGCCTGGGCAGCGCCTGGCGAACAGCTGGCCATTTATTTGTGCCTGCATTAATCTGCAGGAGATTGATCTTGCCATTGGTGCCACCACTTCAGCAGCTCAGGACCCTGAAATATCAGGAATATTTTGGGTCAGGTGTGCACTGTGCATGACTCCAGAATCAGCCCCTTGACCTCGGCTGCTAGCAGCATTAGCTTCTGTCTCCTTGGGTGTTCCTGTTTCACAGGCAAGCATGAAACTTTCATACCCCACAAGCAGAGTCCAGGTCTTGAGTCGTCCAAGGAAAAATGCATTTATAAGAAGACAGGCAGCCCGAGTTGTAGGGCTTGCGGCCAGCAGGGCAGCGCTCTGGAACAGCAGTGAAACAAACCCTGGCTCACCAAACAGGGACAGATAATTTGTGTGTAGAGGAATGTGCCGTGACCTGGAAAAAATGCAGGTGACTGAACAGATGTGAACACATGCCTTCCACAACTAGCAGAAGTTGAGTTGCTCCCTGGCACATCCAAGAGCAGTGCTGGGATCCTCCTGTCCTATGCAGAGGAGTCTTGTTCTCCCTCTTCTGTCACTGTTCCACTGGCACCAAAGTACACCCCACTGGTAGGGGTACTTGGAGAGAAGCATCCTGGGCTGGTTTAACCTGGGAGAGCATTTGCCCTGCTGTGCCTGGCCCAGGACCTGTGTGCCCTGGGCACTGCTGAGACCATCCCCAGGGGAGAGCTGTTCCTCTGGGATGCTGTGGTTAGCTGGTACGTGTTTCAGCTGCCTCTTGGCAGGTGGATGTGTCAGGGATGATTTAGCGGAAACTAAAAAACCCCAGCGATTTCAAACTCACCTGATTTTATTTCTTGCCTTGTCGTTCTCCCCTTAGTTCCAATGGCAAAGTCAATGAAGTTGAAGGAGAAATGCACATGGATGCAAAGGAGCCGGCCAAGCTGGGTGTCCGCTTTAACTGGTGTAAGTGTGTGGCTGGGGCTCGCAGCTTCCCTGGTGCCCACTGACCTCAGCAGCACAGGAGGGCAGCACCTGCATGAAGCAGAGACCGCTTCCATGTCATCAGGGCTGCAGAACTAGCAAAGCAAGAGGCAAAGCTGCCCTGGTGACTTCAGCGCAGCACAACAGGGCAACGGGAAAGAGTTAGGACAGATGTGTGACCAGCAGGCAGTGGTTTGGTGATATTTATACATCATTTACAGCAACAGCCCCTGCAGTGGTGGAGCACTCTTCACCAACTGATCTCAAAGCAAAAAAGAGCAGCAGCGTTACTGTTCCTCCAGGTCATTACACAGATGGGGACAGGGTCAGGCAGGGGAGGCAGCCCCACAGCCATTGCAAGGACCAGGAGAAGGCTCATTTTTCTGAACACTGGTATAGCTACTAGCCCACCCTGCCTCTGCTTACAAGTGCCTTTTAATAACCATTAATAATGCCTGATGGTTTGAAGCTGGAGTGGCTGTGCCTCAATAGAGCAGACGCTTTGGGCATAGCAGCTTGATGGAGAACAGAATTTGGCCCATGTGGCTGTTGCTGGTGGGGTGGGCTGAGCCATACTCATTCCCATTGCCCAGGCCCCAGCTGGCTGCGTGGGGCAGGGGTTGGTGGGGAGGGAGGTGGTGGTTCATGCTCCTCGGATCACTGGTGTCAGTGGGCTCCCTCCTGCCAGCAAGCACCCTAATACGGGTATGAGCTGGTTGTTGTTGGCCTGGATGAGCTGTTCAGGTCACAGCGTTAACTTTCCAGCAAGACCTTCCTGGTCAGGGTTTTGTGGCTTTCTCGAGTCTCTCTGGACAGAACAAGGAGTCCTGATAGGCTTTTATAGCTCCCTGTACTGACCACAATTATGTGGCTCAGGAGCAACGGAAGTGAGAACAGCACCAGCAGCCATGGCTCTAGTGCTGCAAAGCAGTCCAGAGTTGGCATTCACAGTGCCCTTCTTTCTCCTAGTCATGCCTTCAGCCCCTTACTGGGTCATCTCCACCGACTATGAAAACTACTCACTGGTTTACTCCTGCACCAACATCCTCTGGCTCTTCCACATTGACTACGCCTGGATAATGTCAAGAGCTCCTGAGATGCACCCAGAAACTGTGGAGCACCTGAAGAGCGTTCTCCAGTCCTACAAGATTGACACCGACAAAATGATGCCCACGGATCAACTTAACTGCCCTCCTGAGATGTAACTCCCAGCACGTAGTGACACAGCACCAGACCAGCGATGAACTATTTGCTTTCTTTATTATCCATTACAATTTCTCTAAGTAACAGGGAAATGCAATAATCCTTTTGCTAACAGTAGTTTGCCAGCCCTGAGTTACTCCTTGCTGTCGATCCCTCTATCGCTCTCCCCACTCTTTCATTTCACTCTGGCTTTTGCAGAGTAACTGACTGATTCAAAGCTAATGGGTGACGAAAAAAACCCTGAAGTGCAGACATGAAGCTCTGCTGTCGCTCTGAGTCCTCCAGTATGTGGATGGGAAATGGTATGAGATGTGATTGTGCAAGTATTAGTCCCAGAAGACAACCTTTTGTCATGTGCCCCCAGGTTTGTTTCCCAATTTTGTCTTGCTGGTTCTGGGCCTGCTGGGAGTCTGCAGTGCCTGAGTGTTTCAGATGTTTTCTGGTACAGGCCTGTAGGTGTATTGCTACCAAGACAGCAGACCTCCTCGCTAGAAATCAGATCTGGTCCTTTGTATTTAAAGTCTGAGAAGTCTAAAAATGTCCAGAAAGTCAGCATTGCTCCATCCCCAATGACTGTAGGTGACTTGCCTCAGGTGAGGCTGGTCCTGCACTCCCAAGGGGTCAGCTCTAGAGTACCCACAAGCTGACAGCAAGAGATGGGGCTGCTCCCTTGTCCTCTCCTCCCAAGGCTTTTCCCAGACACCAAGAGATGGCTCTGCCCGACATCCTGCTCACTGCTTTTGTACGTGCCGAGTGCCCGCTGGCACTGCATCTGCCCTCGCCGGTGCTCACCAGGCACCACGACAACTCAGCTTGAATAGCATTGATGCAACTCATTAAAAATGAAATAAAAATATCCGCTTCAGGGCTTTTGTACCTTCCGTGCTGCATGACCTTCTCGAGCAGGCTGGGGGGTTTGGTGTGCAGGGTCTGCGCCTCTGAGGTGACGGCACTGCGAGAGCGAGAATGCAATGCAGTGCAACACAGCAGCCGCGTCTGAGGCTGAGGTTTGCTCCAGGAGCCCGGAGGTCTCTCCAGCTCCCTGGGATCGCACCTGTGGGCTTCCCCCATTGTCTGAGCCATGCCAGCAAGCCCACGCCACGGCTGTGGCCGGCAGTGCCCCACCTCCTGCTGCCTTACTGACGTGAAGGAACGCGGGTGCGGTCACAGAGCACTGTAAATCTGCAGGGACCGCTCTACACGCACCGTGGCGTCCCCCGATCCGTGTGGGGTGCAGGAAGGGAGGGCGACAGGAGCAGGGAGCCGGCATTTCACGGAGCTTTTCCGGAGGGAGGAGGGTGAGGCTGAGGGCGGCCTTGCGCGGGTCAGAAACCACTGCCATGTTTAGCCCACTGTCCCACTAAATCCGAACGCTGCCGCGGCTCCTGTGGCACAAAGCCCAGCACCCCACCGCGCCCCGGGCCCTGAGGCTGCCGCGGACACCCCGCCCGCCACAGCCGCGCGATGGCGCCTCAGGGCGGCCGCAGAGCGGACGGGGAGGGGCTGGCGGTCCGCCGGCCGCCAGGGGGCGCGGCTGCGGCGGGCTGAGGCGGGGGCGCGCGGCCCGCTCTCGCTCCCTCCCCGCGCCGGCGGCGGTGACGCACGGCGGGGCGGGCGGTGGCGGAGGCCGGAAGCGGGAGGGCGGACGGGCGGGCGGCGATGGAGACGTCGTCGGTGCCGGCCGGCTCGGCGTCGGGCTCGGCGGGGCGCGGGCCCATCAAGGGCATCCTGAAGAAGGGCGGCGGCAAGCTGTCGGCGGGGAGCACGGCCCCCGGGGCGCGGCGGGCCAGCCCGGCCCGCGATGAGGACGAGCACGGGTGAGGGCCCGGTGGTGGCGGTGAGGCGGCGGCGGGTCCTAGCAGGGCCTCCCCCCCGGCCCCGCTGCCTCCAGCCGGCTCGTCCCAGGTCACCGCGGAGCGGGCTGTGCCGCGCGGTGTCCCCGGCCGGGGGTCCCTGGGCTGCCCCGCTTGCAGGGGCGGTGTTGAGGCAGAGCAGCGGGGGGCGCTGCCCTGTGCTGCCCCGGCTGCGGCGGCCCCGGAGCACAGCTCCGCCCGGCTGGTGGCCGGGCTGGGGGAGCAGCCGCTGAGGGTCTGTGTGCCTGGGGGAGGCAGAGGGAGGAACGTGGCTCCTGCCGAGAGCGAGGGTGGGAACTGGAAGAGCTGATGTGATCCTTCGGTGTTTATGAAATACCAGCAGAAGCAGTGTTATCCTGAAGTGCTCGCTCAGAAAGGTTTTACAGTCGCTACGAGGACAGTTCACAGTTTGGGAAGTACGCCTTGCCAGGGGAGGCTGACTGTCAGTCTCCCAAAGGTAGCTTATTGCTCGGTAAGCAGAGCGTGTCCCTGGGGAGAGGACCTCTCCTGGGCCGAAACACAAGTAAGATGTATTCTTGGTTGTGCAGGATTCGTCTGTGAAGATCTCGCACGTGAGAATATGCACTGGCCGTGTGGTTTGTATCTTGAAGGACAATGAAACCTTGGTTTAATTGTAATATGCTGAGTTAGTCCAAATATGCAGCAAATGGTCTTTAGCCATCCAGCAGCTGCCCTTGACCAGTCAGAATTCTTGCACTTCTCCTGATGTTAGCACCCAGTACGTGCTGCCTAACATTGCTCTGAGACTCCATCACGTTGTGATGACCAGGGTTTGCCCTGAGCTCCATGTTTCTAAAATTGCTTTTGATGGTTTTCTTCATTTGGGACCTCACTCTTCCAAGGAGAGAAATAAAATGGACATGCAATTTTTTTTTTTTTTTTATATTATGGTCATATTCCTTTCCTCTTTGCCTAGTTAAGTCATGAGTAGAATCGAGACTCAGCAAGGTAAGAACAAAAAGGTTTTGGTTTACTGTCTTGTCTGTTAGCTGCTCGTTTTCCAGGGAGAAATTGTTGCAACTGAAGGAATGAGATGATATAACTGAAGGAAGTGAATGTAAGTAGCAGTATGCTACACGTCATTTTTTTCTTGCTCTTTATTTTTAACATAACATAGCACAATTTTTTGTGCTTTGTGTTTACTTCCGCACCAGATATAAAGTAAAACTGGCTGTTGGTAGCTTCTGTTTCATTTTCTGCAGTCTCTTTTGTACCATCTTGAAGAATTATCAGAAATCAGAGCATAAACCAATGAGCTGAGTATATGGTGTGTTGGTTATAGTACACAGTAATTTCTTGCCAAGCAGTTAAGTGGGCAGGAGTCCAGCTTCTATTTCCTGTTTAACAGCGTGAGTCAATAAAGTCGATTAGATTAATTCTGAAATTGCCTTGCAAGGTAAAGGATATTGGCTAAACCTAGCAGGCTGTATTAGAAGATTTCCTGGAAAGATCAGTATACAGTATTTAAAGCTGGTTTGTGTACAGGTATTATTTTTTGTTGGCAGCAGTTCATTTACAATTGGTGTTATTTCTGACTTCAGAAAAACAATTTTGTATTTAAAGAATGATAAGCAGTGCAGCTGTGGTTTTCCTTGAAGATTAAAAATTATTTAAAAAATTATCTGTTCTCTTTATGCACCTCTATCAGCAGCCTCTGCTTATTTCTAATATTGAAATTCAGATCTGAATACCTTTAAAAATAGCTGCAGATGAACGAGCTCATTGTGTCAGCTGTCGTCTTTAAAGCACCATGTTCAGTAGAGCTCTCGTGTATTTGCATCATTATTGACCTTGGACTGTTAGTTATGATAAAATTCTTTGGAAAACTTCCTTAATGAAAATATGGTGCAAGGGGGAAGTTTGTGAAATTGGTACACCACTGTAACTGCATCTGAAGAGCTGAGATCATGGATTAATGGTAGATTTGTTCTTGGCATTCCTGGTGTTACAGTATTTTTTGTCTTAAGTCTCCTGTAGGAGATGTGACAAAAGAGTGTGTGTGTGTGAGCAGCGGTGTTAGAACAGACAAGAGGAGAGTCTGCTATGGTAGGAGCAAGAGAGGTGTGAGAGGTGTTCTGTGAGTAATGCTGCAGAAACTTCTCACCTGTCAAGGTGTGGTTTCAAAGCGGATGATTATATGTATTTCAAGATGTGAGAGAATACAAATGAGCACTTCTGGATTTTTCAAAGCTGACTTTCCTAAGGAAGATTAGATTGCATATTCTTCTATGTGAAGGGGTGTCAGGAAGCACTTTCCTGTGATGGTCCTAAGCTGTGTCATTAGTGTTACACTGCTCAGGCATGCCTAGGCATGCTGAACTGGAGACAGTCAAGGGAGGTGTGTGTTTTTAGAGCACTTAGTCACCCTCCTGTGATGGCTTTTTACATGGAGGGGTAAAATGGCACTTACATCTGTTTGCCACTAATGAATTATTTTTTTTTTCTAGGTGTATTTTAAATTGTGCTTTGGGACGTGTTCCACAGCCAAGGTTTTTAATGTTGGAATCTAAATTTAAAGAAATGAGTGTGAAAAACCGAACCATTAAAATCAAGTCTTCCTCAGTTGTGTATTTATAACCTGCTGAATTCCTAGCTGTAGGCTGTCTTGTTTTGAGAGCAGTGTACGCCAAAGAGATTCTTTTACAGTTGCCAATATTATTATTAGGTATTGAGTTGTGAGCCCAGGCAATAAGCCATGATGTGCTCTGAGGAAGTGCGGTGAACACTAGGCTCTGTCTCCTTATAGGGGACTGCTGTGGCTAGTAAAAACTCATGTGCCTGCTGTGCAACCGTATGATCATCTCATGTTAGTCACAGATGAACTTTTGAGCAGGTGGTTAGCTGATGGTTAACCAGTGATTTTTCACCTCCTAAATAGACAGGTTTGAATAACTGGCGTTCCTAGACTAGAGCTCTTGCTTTGTCATCATGAAGCTCATGACTGTCCCCTGGCCAGAGCAGGCAATGTGACTCACGTGTTGCCTGCTTAGGTTGCAATTCTTGTGTTGCAGTTCGAACAAAATGATTACATGGATCTGAAACCTCAAACATGAGAGTTTGGCATTGGCTACTACATGCTAAGGGGATTAAGCTCCATTAATATGCAGCGCTCTCCATAAATGTAAAATTTAGTTTATGCTTGGAATTTTGCTTTATCAGTTTTATTTTACAGACAGCATTCTGCTCAAAAGCAGTTGTATTATTGAGACAGAATATATTTTTCAAATCAGGTAATTTGCTATTGGAACAGACTATGTTTAAATAAGGGCAGTTAAGTTAAAGTCTCTTAGCCAACTGCCTCACCCTTAAAAAACCAAACCAAAACAAAAGCCAACAAAGCCATGCTATATTTGCTTCCTTAAATAATAATTTGTAGCACTTCTGGAATACATTAATATTAAATAGTGAAATTATTATACTATTCTGAAGTTAAATTTCTTGGTTAAGTCCAAGAGAAAACCACCTCATATAAAGCTTGCAGTAACCTTATTAGAGAAAATGTGGAACCTGGTAAGATCTGTTGATTTAAACATTTCAGTGGCTTTTACATCAGGGGAAGGGTGACTCTCTGGTGATAAGGCTGTTGCTTTCCTTGCAGCTTGTATATTTTGTTAGTCTGGGTGGATTTTTTTAAATGCAAATATACATACAATGGTACATTCTCTGATTGAGGAAATTCTAAACGATGTATCATCACTGGTGCCTGTCTGTAAAACGTGAAACTCCCTCAACTTAATTTCAGCAGTGAATCAGTTCTGTGTTATGATTTCACTTTAGGATGACAAAAGCAGTATTAATAACCAGCTTGTTCAGTGTTTTTTTATTTTACTGCAGGAAGTTATTTGTTGGTTGGTA
Source organism: Podargus strigoides (assembly GCA_028020825.1). Taxonomy (NCBI): domain Eukaryota; kingdom Metazoa; phylum Chordata; class Aves; order Caprimulgiformes; family Podargidae; genus Podargus; species Podargus strigoides. Next base: position 13,397,961 of record CM051628.1, on the reverse strand, counting down.
TTGTTTATGCAACAGTTTTGCTAATAATCATAGCAGCTCACTGAGCAGAGGGGAGGTGGAAGTTACTTGGTTTTCTGAAGTGTTGTGGTTTGCAATAATGATGATTTTACAGTAACTTGTAACAAAAGGAAACAGTTAATGGGACAGTGATTGAACAAGACCAGTAGTCTCTTGAGAAAATATACAAATGTATATGAATAAGAATACAGTTATATATCACTGAGTTTATTTAGCTGTTGTGAATTGTTAGGGAAATTAAATTGCATTGATAATTTGTCGTGACTTAACTAAAGTACGTATAGAACAGTGTTTAACAGCCATACTTTGAACATGCCTGTGCATTGTAACAATATTCTCTGTGCACGGTATGCAGTAAACGTCAAAAGAAGTTCTACCCATTCCTTTTCTGTGGCCAAACAGAAGGAATTATTTTTAGAATATAAGAAAATATAACTTTGTTTTGTTATTTCAGTAAAAAATCACAGAAGTGGGATGAAATGAACATCATAGCTACGTACCACCCAGCTGGCAAAGATTATGGCTTGATGAAAATAGATGAGCCAAGTACTCCATATCACAGGTAGGCATGCTAAGCTGCTGTCCTAAATGATGCCACGTGACACAGCCGTTCTACAGCAAAATTGACTTTGTGGATGTTGTGGGATTTACTATAGCCTGACAGACTGTGCAGGCCCACTGGATGTATGCAACATATTCTGATTTACAGAGTTTCTAAATAAAGGCTTATAGCTATCAAGGGTAACTGTCAAAAAGGACAAAGTCAATTTTTAGAAGGTTTATGGCTGTAGGCTTTGAATGGAACAAATTAAGACTGACTTGTAGTGATTTTATTTTTTTCAGTTAACATCTGTGTACGAGAATATAAGGTTGTAATTCCTATCAATTTTTAAATGAGATCTGTAAAGATTTTAATGTATTAAGAGTCTCTTAATTGAGTGTTGTAAGGTTTTGACTGTTTTATCAAGCAAATTTTAAGCAGCAAATGATTGATAAACTTATTTATTTGCCTTCCAAGCATGGTAGGAGAAGATGATGAGGATGCAGTGAGTGATTCAGAATCAAATGAGCCCTTAAAAGCAGATGTGTTGAGTAAAAAGTAAGTATTGTCATAGAAAATTGACTAAGTGTTAAGCTAACTTTCTCTTTCCTGAAGTAGTGGTTTGCTGTTTTTTTTTTTACGGAAAGGTGTTGCTGGTTTCTCTAGAAGTCAAACTTCTGTCAAGTAGTTTTCACTGTTTGATAATGCCACTGGTACTGTAAACGTCTTGCAGGTTGTTAGTACACATAAATATGGCAAAAATAACGAACAAAGCAGTTTGTGTGAGTGTTTTGAATTTTCATGTATTTTAAATAGTGAAGACCTTGCTGCTTCAGCATTTTGTATTGCATGTTTTATATAGACTGGCAGCTGCAGCTGAAGGTAAAGGACCCAAGATTATGGCAAAGCAAGAGGAAAGCAGTGAAGATGAGGAAGAGGATGAAGAATTAACACCTGAAGAACGAGGTAGGCATAAGTTGTTTGTTTTGGTTTAGTTGTTTTTTTTTTCCCTTACAAATAGTTTTCAGATTTTTACTAAGAAATATTTGAAAAGAAAAAGTACTGTCTAACAGAAAAGTCTTGTTATTTGAATATGGAGATAAATAGTCTTTGAAGGGTGAGGAAAAGATTGAACAAACATACTGTTTGTTAGTAATCGGTTTGGGATCTACATATAAACAGGAATTTGCTGTTACAGGCTGCCCGCTTGTATACAAGCTTAAGGTGTGGGAATTCCTCTTAAACCTAGACTTTTCAAATAAGAAACACTTCTGGTTTTGGGGTGAGGGAATACTTGTTAATGTGAAGGTATTTCAAGTAGACTTAACAATTCAATGGGTACAGCTGCAGTTAAGATGCTACTAGTTGCTTGCAAACATATAGATGATATTTCTGTTGTTTTCAAAGCAACTGTTAGATGGATGCAGCAGGAAATCTACATTTGTTCCTAATCAAATTGCCTCATGCATCTTCAACAGAGATGTTATTTTGTGTTAGTTTGCGCTAGAACATTGTGACGAAACACTGAAACAATAATACTTCTAAGGTTACAGGCTTGCATTATCTAGCTGTTGCTTCTCATCTTCCCTGGCCCCAACTTTGAGTGTGTAACCTTATTATTCTAAAGGGATCAAAAAACAATGGTGGGGCTGCCAGTAATCAAAGTTTAATTATAATGCGTTACTGCTAGACCTACTGATGTTTAATATATGGATCAGAGTTAGTCTTCAGGCCATGAGGAAAGTGGAAAATATTTTCTTCTACATGTGGTAAATACATCTCATAACTGGGCTTTAGTAGCTAGCCAGGAGTGAAGTCAGACATCTGCAGAAGTTCATCTTCCATCCCATCATCTCATTTGTCCTTAAGTTTACTTAGAAACAAGGCTTGTGAAACTTTGGAATTTCATATGGTGTTACTAGATGCTTCTCTTGGTTCAGACTTGCTCTTACTTGCAGACAGGTTCTTTTAAAAGTGCTTCAACCATTCCAGTCAATTAGTTACTAGCCTTTTTGTAAGTCAGACTCATTTAAAAGAAAACTCCACTGCATGAAGATAATTTTAATTCAGTGATTGCCTGGTCATATAATCAATGGACTTTCAAGGTAGGAATAAATTTGACCTAGGAAGAAGTTAGTGCCTCCCTGAAGAGGAAATAAGTTGTTGTTTGGGTTTTTTTTAAGGGAAGAATGAAGTATTTGCATTTGTCCACAGAGAAAAAGAAACAGTTTGAAATGAAGAGAAAAATGCACTACAATGAAGGACGAAACATCAAACTGGCAAGACAGCTCATTGCAAAAGAACTGCATGGTGAAGAAGAGGAGGATGACGAGGATGAAGAGATGCATGATGCTGCAGATGTAGAAATAATGAATACAGAAGCTACTGAACATGGTGAGCTACTGATTAATCATAACACATGTTTAAGTACTAGTGGTCCTGCTTTGTGAGCAGTACTGTGTGCTGTCTTGATAGGTAGATTTGTAGCATAGTACCAAAACCATCAGTATTGCTAGTTAAATGTGTGGGCTTTTGTTTCTTGTCACATAACAGAAAAGCAAACACCTCTGCTTTGTACTGTTTCCCCAGCATAACTGGCTTTTGGTAGTGAAATTGCCTGCATACTTTTTAAAGGAAGAGTTGTATTGTACGGAACGCTTAAAGCTGTGGCCACATGGGAGAGCCTGGCCTTATCTTGTGGTTCATTTCCCATTCTGCTCCCAAACCATCCTGTAGCCAGCAATGGGAAACCAGCACAAATGTTCCTTCCTCTTGAGGGGAATGTATCTAACTTACTAAGTAAGAACTTCTGCCTGTCTTACTGTAATGTAACTGCTGTTAGGACTTCAGTATGCCCTTGTCCTTTAGCAGTAATACTCATTTCTATAGTATGGGATAAGACCCTCAGCTGTGCTTTTAGTGCAGCTACTAGAGGAAAGTCTGGGAATCTTAGTTAGGAGCTGGTTCTGGAACGTGCTTCAGGGCTGTCTCTTGATAGGAAGCTCATAAAACTATGGAGGCTGACACCTTCTCTTTCATCTTTAACCTTCTCTCTGGGTGAAAAGGATAGACTGTATAGTAGAAGTCTTTGATTTTTGTGGTGGCCTTCTGGTGAATAATTACAGCTGTTCACTACTGTGTGTAACAGCACTCTGAACAAGTTTTTGGCATTAAAAAAATAGACATCTGTTGCTCATGAGACTAGTGGCAATGAAGTTTGTAAGCCTCATTCATCTGTTGCTTGGCAAAGCTATGAGACGTTAGCACAATCTGCAGACTTGGGAAGATGCTGCATGGGTTTAACTTGGTTCACATTTGCTTTTCACAACCATGTGAACTAGGAACTCTTCTAAAATGAGTTTAAATTCCACACAGGAAAAAGGTGATTTGCAAAGTTCTGAGTTAAGTTCTGTGGATTGCACATTTTAGTCCCATTATTTATTACAGGAGGACTAATGCCTTCGTAATGGCTCCGAAAGGGTCATTTGGTATGTGTGAGACCCATTAATGCACTGACTTTATCCAGTAACTTACCATACGCCTTATAATGGCTATTTACTAGAACTTCACTCTCCAGGGGAAAGGAGGGCTCCAATAGGCAACCTTACGACCTTTCTCCATGGCTTGAAGCTGCCATCTCTCTGCACTCTGCTGTAAAACGGAGGCAACTCCGCTCCCCAGCTGCATCCTCCAGTGGGAAGAAGGCACACCTTTGCAGCATTTTTCCATCTCTATTGTTGAAGTCCATTCCACCTTGCCTCATAACCAGCTTCAGAGCCACAACTGGTAATTATCAATTTTAGACTGCTCATGGCCAAGAGATTCCATAAATGTAGCTATTTGCCAGTTTATCTACCCATTAACTAACTGTTTTGCCTCCACACCACAGCATATAGAAATACTTTCCATTTACTTGATGTAGTTCTCAGTTCTTCATTTTTGTTTTGTATCATTCTGCTTAACAAATCCTGATGTTTCATTATCTCCTAATCTCTGCATCAACTATCAGAGCTTTTGGTCTCTGTACTTGATCAGCTCTTCTGAGGTGAAGTACTGGTGTCACTTTTGTAGCAGCTAGTGAACTGAATGCCCTCAGACTGACCACGTGTGATTCTTTGTGGTAGGGCTGGTCAAAAGATGATGGAATATGGACAAAACTCTTAATAAACCTCTCTGTCTTCTGCCACTGCCCAAGTTTTAAAAAATTCCTCCATTGAGGTGATAACTGTTCAGCAATATAGCTGTGTTAAAGTAGTGTCAAAAGTTTTACTGAAATAACTTTTTTGAGATGACATCTCTTTATCACTCTCTCGTCTGTATTCTGAGGGCATAAAAGAATCTCCTTATTCATAAATGTAAATTAAACAGATACTAGAGCTACAGAATGTTTCTGAAATAGCTGGTTTTAACAGTCACTACTTGGGTTTTTTGCTAGTCTGTGCTTTTTGTCATGCTGTGCTGTTGGTCATATTAAGCAATTGGGTATTTAAAACAGTATTTCAATTTGGTTGTTTCCTTCATGGAAGTGGATCGAAATGCTACTACTATTATTTTTCCTGAGATTCCCCTGTTAGGACTGTAAGCATGTGGAAAGATTATTGATCTGGATAGCTTTTTAATCATTGTATTTTTCAAGTGCTTTCTTACAGAGCAAAAAGGAAGGTTTTCTTTACTCAGTGTATTGGGTGATGCAGGAGCTGATTTTTGTGATAGCTTATTTTGGCTTCACTCTGTTAAACTGACTAACAGCTCTGATGTTTGTTTTTAACTGCAACGGAGATGTCTGTCTCTTTCTGCATGTTGTGTTGTAGCTGCATTTTGATAATTTCTTCCATTCGGCTTCAGTTCTTCTGAAGTTATGGAGATCATCTTGTGATGTGGCTACCACTCGCCTATTATGTCTGAGACTGTCAATCAATGTCAGTTGCAGCAGTGTCTTTTTATTCCAGTATATAACATGACTTCTGTAGTACTTACGTCACACCTTTACCTAGAATGATCATCAGAAGTGTTTCATAGTGGTCTGTTGTGACTCTGGGGCTGCACTGGCTCCTGGGTTGGTTTTCAGGCAATTTGAGACCCTCTTCAGACTTGGAATTTTTTTTTGTCCATGAAGATCCCTTAATGGTTTTGTGCTTCTCTTATCTGATGCTCCTTTCTGCTCTCTAATCCTGTCTGGTTTGTATTTGAGTAAAACTAACAGTACTCTTCGTAACTCAACACTCTCCTTTTGAAGAAGGGGCTAAAGACTTAGGAGAGCTTTTTCGGAAGGCTTCTGTCAGATACCACCAGGTCTGCTAATATGAGTTACGCTTCTTGGTTACAGACTGAGATTTCTTGCTGATTGAAATGAAGATGGCCAGTCCAGTCAGTGATGGTGAGAACTCTTTGTATATTTTTGTCCCTGTCTTCATCGTGGGCTACCAAGTGTTTTAAGTGGATGGGTCATTCCTTTCTCACCTCAAGTAGCTGTAACTTATCCCATGCATATGGATTCTAGCAGCAAAGCTTTTTTGTGGAATACAATATTCAAGTTGTAGTAGAGTGCATTAAGATTGCTGGCTTCAGCATTCTAGTTTCTCTGGAATTTCTCTGGCTACTCCCTATTTATGACTCCATGAACGACGTAAATAGACTTTGCCGTCAAAATAGTGACCTTTGCTCCTCTCCACAAACACTTTTCCTTTAAAAATTCTCTTTGAAATCACTGAAGGAAAGATTCCTGATTTCCTGGTTTCAATACGGACCTGTCTTTACTTTTGCTACACAAAACTATCACATACAAAGCTGTGATCTATAGCAGTTCAATTGACAAGCAGTAAAACTATTGTTCTCTCCTCACGGTTCATTTAGCATTCATTGCTATGATAACCCCGCTCAGATACTGCCCATCAGCTCAGCTGTCAGCTGACTGGGTGTGTTCTTTGGCCTTTGGGAGGTACAGAATACCGTGGTGGTTTCTTAACCAGGGTGAGCATCACCCTAAAGATGACTAAGTGAGAAGGCTAAGAGCATCCACAAATTGGTTCTGCTTGTTAGCTATGTTATTCACTTGTTGAACTGCACTTGTTGCCAAGTCGAACTTGTGCTGAAGCCTAATTGGCTGTTTTTTAAAGATAATCATCTGGATGTGGTTTTCTCTGAACTTTGCTTTATGTTGCTGAATATTCAGGCATACATATATACACCCATTTATACAGACAGAGAGTGGGTTTTTCCATATGAAAAGCACTAGAGAAGGAGCTTCCTCTGATTTATCACTGGGTTTTGGCTCAAAACCATGAGTTTAACGACTTCCTGAAAAACACAACAGACTGTGCCCCTTCATTTGTACGCTTGTTTTGTTTTCAAGTGTCTCATCTGGAATTGAGATTTGACCTGAAAAGTACTATGCTTGCTTGTGTTTCAGGAACCTCATACATTAGTTCTTCAAATTGATCTCTCTCTTAACTCCTGGGTTAAATCCTCCCAGTTCCAGGGGTGGTGAGCATTCAGTGCTTGGTATGCTGAACAGTGGTCATTTCTTCATGAGGCTGAAATAACTATTTTGGAAGTTTCTGCACTCAAACTACAAGCTTGTAGGTTGCTAAAATGGGTTGGCAAACATTACCTTTGGAGAAGCAAAGATGATTTCAGGACGACTTCTGTGTGCGTTTTGAAAATACTCAATGAGTGTGAAGAATTACCTATTTTTTGTAATCTTTCTTATGCAGCACATGCTACTTGTGACCAGCTGGAAAGTAGAGCACACAGCATAGAAGAAATCTGTCCAGAACTGTACCTACTTGTCAAAGACACAAATATAAACATCGCTTCATGATTTTTGCAATTAAGGCTCTTAAATATTGAGAAGCATATCAGTTACAATGTTGTCTTGCCAAGAATGTTAATTTTAGACTTGTCCATTAGGCAGAAAATAACTGTCTAATTGATTTATTCTTGTGCCTAGTATTTCATGGAGAATACTGCTTCATAATCTGTTCAACCAAAATGGCATTCCCTGTATGTGTAACGCTGATTATCTTGCGTAATGTACTGTCATTCTTCATGCTTCGAAACAGACGGTATCTTTGGTTTTTCACTATTTATTTGACAGTGTTTTAGGTGTGGCATCTCTTATGGAAAGGTTTGAGATTCAAGAGCCAAACGGTACAGCCTATATCAGATTGACATGCAAGCTATTTATCAATCAGAGGTGTTAAGCAGTTTAAAAAGGGATTATTTAAGTCTTACAACTTTTTTTTTGTAAAATGTTGACCCGTTAATCTAGATTTCAGTACGTTATTACCTGTACTTCCCCAGTCTTTACAAGAAGAGCTGTATTATTTTTTAAGAGTGGTGTTTGGAATCAGTTATTAGTTTCTGACTAAGACAGTACTAACGTCTGATGAAGGGAATGTTTTTACACTGGAAATGTGCTAAATTGAACTTTGCATTTAACTGTCATTATCTCTTCCATCGAGACTGGATGTTGTGTGGAGCTGTCTTTGGCTTATCATGAGACCATGGAAGTTCCCTCCAACTTTTCTCTTAAAACCACATCCACTGTCACTTTTTGGGCTCTTGTTTCAAACTTTTGGTCCTTTCCAGTTGCATGAAGAGTGCTTGTGCTACTAGCACCTGAGGAAAAACACCCAACCGTGATCAAATCCAGGTTAGGACTGTGAAGATAAGCTGAGTTTAGGCTCTGGCTGTTTTTTGTATGAAGATAACTGCTGAAGATCTACTCATTTGGGGTTGGTAACCTTCAACCTGAAAACTACTGGTCTAAATCTTCTTGTATCCATTGCAATTTACAGCAGCTGCTTTTGTAAAATGAAGGATGTTTGGAAGAATAGAAGGGAAACTGCCTAATTCAAATACTTGTTTACAGTGTGGTTGTATAGCCTCTGTAAAGAGGGATTCTGAACCTCCAAATTGCTGTAAACAACTTCCCACTGGTAGAATTTGACTGGTGAAAGTTCCAGTATTCAGAGTAGTTCCTGGGTTTTAAGTATACACTTAAGCTTTAGCTTGGTTATGGAATACAGTGTATATCTTAATTTTGAGCTGAATTTGATATGTTGCAAAAATCCATATAATTATATGGATCTATTTTTAAACGTCTTTTTGTCCACTGTGTATGTGAAGTTTGAATAAAGGAATGGAAGTTATTTTACAGTTACATGCATTCTCAGGTGTGAGCTTTCATGAAATCCCAGAGAGATTGAGAGTGAATAAGGCAATAGGATGCTGTCCTTTGAAAGATGTATACAGGAATAATTAATTAGAATGGATGCATTGCCAAAGATACCTGTGAGTTGTGCTAATTGGGTGTTGCAGTGTGCCTTTCCCAACTATCTCCTCTCCTTAGTAGGTAACAAGGTTGTTAGTTGTGGGATATTTAGTCTTCTAAGGGCCTGAATCAGGATTAATAGCGTCTTTTCACAAGAAAAAGTTGAACCCTTGATTCAGTCCAGTGTGGTGAAGCTGATTTTTCAATCAGCTGAGAATGCTGTTTCTTCTTGTATTAAACATGGTCACTTCTATAGAAGAAACAGGGGCGAAGAGTAAGCATTTAGGTACTTCTGACTCCTAAAGCCACTTAGTGTCGCTTTACATTGTCTCCCAAGAATAGGATTTCAAAACTTAAAAGTTTGCACCCTTTCTATACTAGCTTGCAGTGTTCAGACTGTTGGAATGTCTGCACTGACCTGTATTTCAAGCTGATGGGCTGCTGGCTCAGTCGGCCCCAGCCAGGGCAGTCCAGCCCTGCTGAGGCAGCGGCAGCACCCAGCCCAGCCACTTTACTTCCAGACTGGTGCGCCAATGAGTCAAGATTTGACCTGAGGGTATAGGTAATGCAGATGTCTTCTGTAATGCTGTAAAACAGATTACTTGTACTTTGTGATAAGTAGAAGTGGTTACTTTGAACCTGCAATTAAGGCAGAATCCATCAGAAGCAGCTCTTCCATGAGCTAATGTCCTGCTCTCCTTCCTCCCCTGCTTTCTGTGTCCAAGACCTCATTTTCATTTTGGTGCTCAGCTGGCATACCTTTGTACCCTACAATGCCTGCAAAGCATTTTGTTTAACAAAAAAACCCCAACTTTGCTAACATCCAGTACAGACCTTTCCTGTAATGGCTTCCAGAATCCTGGATGAAATGGTTGTGCAGCTTTGAGGGAGGTACAGAATACATAAATGCATGGAGATGGTTTTAAATGAACCTTAGAATGTACAGCAGGTCCCTTCATCAGTCAGATGATTTTGAGCTGTCTGGGTGATCCCACTTTTTCCATGACGTCAAGTTTTAGTTAGATGCCATTTTGAAATTCATACTGGTTTTAGTTAGGAGGTTTATTAAAGGCTTTGTTCTCCTCTTCATTCTCTTCAGTGCTAGCAAAAGTTTTGTTGGTGCTGCTTCATCTCACTCACCTGGAGTGCAACCCAATGTCCCCGACACTGCTTTTAACAGAGGCTGGTTTACTTGATTTTATCCAGGCTTACACCTTCATGCGTTTTAAAAGCTACAATAGGCAAATTTACTTTGCAGTAACTAGAGATACTCTCTATAGATTTATTGTGGTTTTTTACAAAGGGATGTCTGATTTCCTTCTATTGTGGAAATATCAATTATAGTTCCCTACTGAACTGGGGACAAGAGATAAAATGCCTTTTCTCTTTATACATTTGATGGGGACTTAGCTTGTGTGCATGTCTTATTCTTGGGGTGCATATGGTAGAGGCTCATTCGTACAGTAGAGTGGTGTAAAGAGGAAGCAGAAGGCGTGCAGCCCTTACTAATGTGGACGCTGAACTCCACAGCATCATAATTGTGAAGCTTCTCATGCAGGTTTAAGTCCTCAAGCTGCATCCTGTTTAGAGAAAATATTTTCAATATGCTTCCAATAGGAAGATCACTTGCAAGTAAGAGCCTTAACTCCGTGTTTAAAGGGTTTTTTTCTGTCCTTAAAGTTTCTTTCACACAGAGTTGTACACAGTTCATGGAAACTGCAAATATTTTTTTCCACAGCTCGCTCTCTGGTGTTAAACTTGTATATCTTACCAGAACTCTTGTTTCTGTAACATGCTTTTTGTGGTGTTTATGATGATACCACCTCACAAATGTAATTATTCTGTTTGAAACCAGTGTTAAGTGTCACAACATAAATAAAACCATTGTTTTCATTACTGCCTTAAGGCACTTATCTAGATGTATTGGTTTGACTTCAAGGAGCTTTTTAGAAGAAACTGGCAGCTACTGTAACATTTGCAGGTGTGGTCAGAGATGAACACTGACACCAACATTGCAATTTCCCCATGGCTGCAAAGGAAGGACTCCTCCGCCTCAGCAGTGAGGAGTTGCTCACGAGCGTTCAGTAATGGAAAATGACTTCAACACCAATACTTAGGAAGTAAAAACTGTGGCTTTTGACAAGTGGATTTCACACCATAAATGCAGCTTCAGTGATGCAAAAATTTCCTGGCTTGCTGCTTTTCCCGTGCCAGACAGCTCACAACAATATGCAGTTGGTGCGTCTGCGTCACTCGTGTTTTGGGTGTTTTCACCCGCCTTAAAAAATAATCAAAACAAACCCCACCAAACCCTAAACCACAACTGACTGAACCCAAAACCTGCCCCTCTCTTCTGTGCCCAGGTAACCGCTGGCGGGGCAGCAGCGGTACCGCCGCACCCAGCTGTTCGGGGAGGAAAGAACGGCCCCGGTGCTCAGGTGCGCGCCGGGCCTTCCCGCGCATGTCTTATCCCCGAGGCAAAAGTTCCCCTGCTTAATTAATGGCTTTACGAACAAACCGACCCCGCTCAAACCACTTGGCTGGGCAGTGCCTGGCGAGCGCCTCAGGAGCTCCCCGGCCCCGCCCCCGGCAGCGTCATGCGCCGTGAGTGACGGGCGGGCCAGCCTATCGCAGCTCAGAGACGTGAGCGCCGGGATTGGCCTTCCGGGTAGCCGTGGCAATGGAGCTTGCCAATTGGCGAGAGGCCAACAGCCGTTCGTCCCGTTGGCTCACGGGGCTGTCCGTAGGACTGCCGATGAGGAAGTAATCCCTGCGGCACCCGGTGGTTGGCTGCTGCCTCCGAGGGCCCCACTTACTGGGCAGTCTGCTTGCTATGCCCGCCCCTCTCCCCTTGTGATTGGGCAGGCCGTGCCCTTCCTCCTGCGCCTGGATAGGCTGGCTGCGGGCTGGGTCCGTTTGAAGGAAGCCCCACTTACAGCGGTGTTTTGTTGGCTGCTTCTGCTGCGGGCCGCCGCCCATTGGCTGGCCGGGCCGTCAGTCCCGGGGGGGCGCGGGAGGCGGGCAGAGGGCTCGCACCGCACGGTGTTCCCGCAGCAGCCGCCCTGTCGCCGGGCTCCTCTGCGCTGCTCCGCGCCGCCATGAGCGCCGCCCCCGCCTAGCTCCGCCCGGCGGCCGGCCTCGGCTCGCCTCGCTTCGGGCTCGCTCCGCCACCAGCAGCAGCAGCAACAACAACTGCGGAGGCAGCGGCGCGCCCCACGGCAGGGGAGGATGAAGGTGACCGTGGACTTCGAGGAGTGCCTGAAGGACTCGCCGCGCTTCAGGTGCCGCCGGGAAGGGGCTGGCCAGGCCGTGGCGGAGCGGCAGGGTGTTGTGTGGCCGCGCAGAGAGGGGAAGGAAGCGGGGCCGGGTGTCTGTAGGGTGACAGGCGGCGCAGCAGGGCGGGGAAGGGGCTGCTGGGGCGGGCCGGGCTGTGGGGACGGGAGCTGTGGGCCCCTTGGGCGGTGACAAGGGGCGGCGAGCTGTGGGCAGCCGGCTCTGAGGAGAGTGGCGGGCTGGGGCTGGGGCCGGGGCTGGTGCGGCTGTGTGGGGGAGATGAGGGACGGGGAGCAGGGCAGGGGCAGTGTGTGTGGAGGGGGTGGCTGTGAGGGGCTGTGTAGGGAGGTCAGGGGGCTGCTGTGGAGGATGAGGGGCCTGCTGTGGTGTGGGGGGTGGGAAGCGCAAGGAAAGGGCGTGTGTGGAACGTGGACCTGGGTGGGCACGGGGTCTGAGGGTCGTGTGGAGGCAGCACAGTCTGCAGCGGGGACTGTTGGGGTCACTGCTTTTGAGCAGGTGTTGGGGTGAAGGGGGGTAGGCAGCGGGTGCAGCAAGTGCTCAGCAGATGAGCGATGCCTGCTGGGGCTCAACACTGAGCTCCATCCACAGCGGTCCATCTCTGGTTCTTCAGAGTCTGCTTACACTTCAGCACCCAGTGTCTCCTGCCTGTGCCTGCTGCATGTGTCCATCCTCAGCTTGCCCGCTGCTGAGGTGCCAGTGCTGAACAAGCTCAGTATAATGTTAATTCCCATTGTCAGACCAAGGCATGTACTCTTATTTTGACCCCACTCGAGTGACCACTTGTCTGTCATTGCCGTAGGCTTACTTCTGCTTATGTTGCGCAGATTTCCCCTTCATCTTTCCCTATGCTTTTATCTATTTTATATATTTTTTTTTGCACTGTTATATCTACTCAGCATAATTGTGCACCTCTGTTGGATGTGTGGCTGGTCTGTGCACATAAGCCCACTTTCTGTGCCTGGTATCACCCTGCTAGCTGATGGAGGGACAAACAGCTCCGTGACTTGATGTGATGTGTCACCACTGTGCCCCTCCTGTCCCGTGCTGAGCCTGTGTTTGGTACATCTGTGGTTAGCACAGGCTGGGTGAGTTCTGGCTGTTGAGGAAATAGTCCTGCTCTTCCTCTAGTCTCTGGCTGTGCGTTCGTGCGTCCTCTTTGTGTCAGCTTGAGCAATCGTGTGGTTTTGGGATGTGGAGGAAGCTGGAGAAGAAGGTTTGAATAGCTTACCCTTGGCAGAATTTGGGGTTCCTGTTCTTCCCTCCTTTGCTACTGTCTCTGCTGCCAGCTTGTCCCTGGCTGCTTCTGCCGTGGGTTTTTCTGATGGCCATGACTTGTATTGTTGGATCCTTCAGTGAGCTAGCTGCCATGGCAGAAGAGGCTGGATGATTTTCTGCTAAGTTAGTGAGTTGAGTCAGTGTTGCAAGGGGTGTGCAACCTACTAAAGCTTACCGGGAGGAGGAAGAGGAAGCTTCACTGCCAGAAGCAAGCCTGGGGGAAGGCAGTGGGGAGTGAGACCTCTGCTGAGGTAGCAGACAGCTTTTACATTGGCTCAGGTGTTCCACAAAACTTTGCCCTGAGTTGGGCATGACTGCTAATATATGTACTTTCTGGCCTAACTATGTTTAATGAGGGTCCATCCTATTTGGTGACAATGCACTCTTAGATTGGCTTAATTTAGCCAGAGTACTATACCATTAGATTTTTTTTTTCTAATTACTGATATCTGCTGAATTATAGAATACACTTGAGAAAACAAGAAATTGTCTAAAATTTTTGAACAGAACTGTGCTGCTGACTTCAATTTAAGACATCCCAGTTTATTTGAATTCACTTTGTATCATTCTTCTTTCGCGTCTCTCAATTCCTTTAAGGAGAGAAACGGTGGCAAACCCTTTGTTAGGGTCTTCTAGTATATTATGGTCTTTCTGACAGGCTCCGATACTACTGCCTGTGAAGAAATTGCAGAAAGCCTTATGGTGTAATTGTTTAATGCCACCAAAACATCCTTCCAACTGATGGGAAGTGATTAAAATCATAAAGCAAAAATCTTGTAGTATTTCTGGAAAAAAGTTCATATTTTTTATTACTGGTCATTAATATTTGTTGTTATAACTTGGTCATTCGTAGTGTTCATATGAATTACCTAAACCAAACACTAGAAACCTTCTAAATGAAGTTTACTGTGGTGGTTTTATTATGGGATGGTAGAGACATTAATGTAGAGCAAGGTCACTATGAAGTCCTAGTGTCCTTGCAGGGAGTCGTGTGGACATAAAGCACCTTCTTGGGCTGTGTTCCTTATCTTATAGCAAAGCAGAGCTGCAGCTTTCTCCTGACCCTGCTGAACAGGTGGGTGTAGTCTCCATCCTTCCCATCAACAGAATCAATTTAACTGTTGGAGCAGTTAAATGAACCTGTTGGGAGGCGTATAGAGTGTATAGAAATGTCGTAGTTGACTTTCTTATAGTCGTGGAGAGAACTGGAAGGACATGGGTGAATTGAAGTTCCTGAGTCACTAAATCCCTGTTTTCACAGGGAGCTATTTCAGTCTTTTAAAACATGCTACTACCTACAGCTTCAGACAATGGTTTTCTTGCTTATCTGTTTCTCATGAAGTTCATGTTGATCTTTTTTTGGCATTGAGATGTAGTTGGGAATATCTCAGTTACTCAAATCAAAGAAATAAAGGTTTGTTTGCTTGCTTAAAATGCATATGAAGGGAGCATGGGTTGTTGCCATTGACTTGCTGATATGGGATCAGAAAATAATGGCTATAAAGATTCATGCCAGAAGTACAGTGGGTTATTTCACAGTAAGGCATACTTTTTTTTTTTTCCACAGGAGATAAAGTAATCTTTGAAATATAAAACCTGAAGCAATGATAGCCTATTGCATCACTAGGTTTATAAACTTCTGGCATACCAGATTAGTTTGGGGTTGGAAACTTGAGGTTTAGAAACAGATTCTGAAAAGGGCAATGGAAAAGGCTGTGAATTCAGGCACACTTTTGCAGATTTGCAATTGTGGCTTTTTAAAATCTGCTTCAAAAATGATCTCACTGAAATCACGTGCTTTTCCTTCATGACTCCCTCTCTTAAAGTACAGACGGACCAAAGATCTAGCAAGGAAATGCGTTTGCAGTTCTCCTACAGTGTGTCGATGACTTCCCATCAAATGAAGAAGTTGCCTGGGGAGGGGCCTTGGAGCAGTCCTTGCGTAGTAAGAACTGAGCTGTGCTGGCAAGTTCTATGTATATAATCAGGAATTCCTGGAGTGGTTTCTTGATATGCAAATAGTATTGTGAAATAATACTTTCTCCGTATCTTTAAACAATGAGAATTTCCGTTTCAGACTTTAATGGAGCAAGCATTTCCATTGATGTTTCACTTTAGTTTTTCCTTCTTGTAACTAAATAACATTTTCTCTTAATGAGTGAGGTATGCACTGTAGCAGCTACCTGAATCACTCTGAACTTCAATTTTTAGAAAGGAAGGGCAAGTTTAAGTGCTGTGGAAATAATCTGCTGTAAGTAACAGTTGACAATATTGATAAACAACAAATAATAGAAAAAGAAAGTCTGTTGCTTGCAACATGTACGATTGTAAGAACTCTCTAGAAAAAAACTTCAGTCTAATCTAGAAGTGCATCAGTAAGAAGCTGTGTATTTTGGAGGTAATTTCTTTGTCCTTATCTGTTGCTGTTGCGGACGTTTTAATTTTTTTTTTGTATTTTGCATTCTCTTCTGGACACTCCAGCTGCAGAACAGATGACCGAGGAATGAGGTAGATGAAAGAATAGAAATGAAACTGTTGCCAATTACCGTTCTTAATATATCATGGGTAGTTTCTGGGTAGAACTGGTGGTGAAAGTGTGTTCCCTTCAAAGGGACTTGTCTGAAGAGTCTTCCATTTAGATGGACCTAAAGCATTGCTTTGGGTGGGCAGGCGTGCAGTGTAAGACTGGCTTGGCACTGAAGTTCCCTGCTATGTATGTTTCTTTTCTTCTGTGGCCTGGATTCTGGTCTATCTAACTGGGGACAGCTGAGATGCACCTCATGCTTCTGTAGGGGATGTAGGCTGAATAGGTCACTTGTGCCACTTTATGGCCTTCTAGATATATGAATTTTTTTATCTCTTTTAGTACTGTGTAACCAAAGTTTGGTCACTAAGCATCTGTTTCCAAGGTAACAAGAAGTGTTTTGTCACTTTAAACAGAGTAATATAAGAAAATGACATAATTAACCTAGTTGGAATAGGTCTTGTTCAGTAGTTGGAGAAATCGTGTGTGCCTAACCCATATACTTTGGTCTGCTTACTGCTTTCTGAAGAAAACGTAGAAATTGGAACATTAGTAAACTTGTCCCCACTGTCTTGTCTTCCAGTGGATATGGTGCTGCAGAGCAGCTCACTTCCTAACCTGCTGTGTTACAGTGCTGTGAGTAGCAAGTAAACCCCTCGTGTAGTGCAGGTAATCTGTGTGTGGCTGTGGTGCTTATTGAAATCACTGAGGCTCCTCACGAGGGTAAACTCAGCCACATTGAAGGTGTTTAGAGGTATGTGACCAAGAACTCCGTCTGCACACAAAATCTGTTTGTTTTGCTCAGACTTACCTAGCTGTTTTAGGAGGAGTTGCCAAATAAATGGTTGGTCTGAGCTTTCTGCCCTTGGTGTTTGGGACTGAAAAGCAAGTTTGTAGCTTACTTGGCAAGGCAGAGTGGAAAGTATTGCAGAAGAACATAAGAGCAAAGATACAGTAAGTTGAAAGAGAAAGCTGCCAAACATTTGTTTGTAAGTTTGCGTTTACCATTTTTCATACTTACGTGGTTGTTAGGTTTATGATTTCCAGTATGTGATTGTAGAACAGCACTTTTCATAGCTGAAGTGACTTGGAGGACAATCTTAGCAGGGTGCTGGTGAGTTACACGTGTACAGCATTTCTGTCCATACTGCTAGGAGTCTGATGGAGTTAAGAGTCCTTCTAGATTTCTAATTCTTCACTTTTGCAGAGATTACAGAGAATATGAGGTTCTGTTCAGACTCTAGTCAATGATTTATTTTTTAAATTTTAACTGCATCTTTCAAGTGTATGTTAAGAAAATAATTGACCCAAAGAAAATGGGATATATTGGAAGATAGGACCCACTATTTGAGCATTTTCTTCTAAGATAATCATAGTAAAGAAGGTTCATCAAAGATCCCTCTCAAATACATTTCATCAAAATCTCTCACACTGAAGTCTTTTAAAGCCTTTTCAAATTTAATAGTAAGTTGATACAATCCTTCCTAGAGGAAATAAGTGTCCTGAAATTAGATTATCTTGATTTGGTTAGTGCACCTAAATTGTTTTAATAGTAATAATTAAAAAACCAGTTGGCTGTTGTAATTATGAATTACAAAGGTTAGGGTGATTCTGTTTCTGTTCCATTGTTTGATTGTGATTTACCTTAAGTAACAGAAAATTGAAAAAACTTAACTATTTCTCGTATTGCTAATAGGAACTTAAAATGTTAATTTCCTGGCATTTGGGTCTCTTTTAAGTTTTTATCTAGGAATGTTTAAAAAGCCCCATGCACTGAGATGGGAGCTTACAGTGGCAGTAGTAAAATCTGCTACATATCACAGTGTTGCTGTAGCCCAGCAGCAGAATCAATTGCTGAACAACTGATATTAATTAAGACTGATCTTTAATGTGCAACTGATCTTTAATGAGTGCTTGCAGAAATAGGACAGCTTACTTATGCATACGTGTATGCACAGTGTAACTGTAATTGTACAAGCTCTTACAGTCATTCAAGTTTTAAATATAGATTTGAAGAGGTTTGGTTCTGTAGCCTGGAGTGTCTCATTTATATTGGCTAAGCACATCTCATGTAATTACATTAAGAACTAAAGTTATGGAGATGATAGTTTTATATTTTGGAGGAGGAGGAATACCAATGTTAAAATCTCTGGAAAGCAGGGTTAATAAATAGAATATTCGTTAGGAAGGTGGCTACTATAAAATAAAAATCTGTTTATCTTGGGCTAGATGGGCTTTGGGTAGCTTTGTGTGTTTCCTGTACGTCTGAAATCATTGGCCACCAAATAGCTTTCTTGGCAACCTTGTACTCAGAACTGTATTATTTAGAGTAAGCATTTTTCCTGGTCTTACTTCATGTGGTGAACAATATGACTTAGACTTAAGTTATTGGTAAATTTTTACTGTAGTAAACCATTCTAAAAAGGCCCTGAAGCAAACTCCATCCTGATAACCTGCTTTGAGGGGAAAAAGGAAAGGAAAATACCTAATTTTCATTGACTACAGAAATGTTCCTGCTGAAATGATGGTTTACAGAGCTAAGAACCCTTTGCCTGCATCTTGATGCAGACCTTTCTGGGTAAATCATTTAGTTTAGTATCTCAAGGAGATGTAAATGCAGAAGTGTCATGAGGGAGTGCAAAAAAAACCCCACCAAAAAACCCCATCCGGTTACTTAATGTTGTATCTTACAGGGCCTTACGTTTATGTGGGCAGAAGATAGAAGAATAAATTCTTACTAATTTAGTTAGGTTGTTGTTTTTTTTTTTTTTTTTGCCTGTCACTTCTACATGCAGAATTTGGTTTAAAAACTTCTATATAAGTTTAAGCTGTGTAAATGCATTTGTGATCTTTTTGAGCAGATAATGTGCTGTTTGAGATTGAGATATCCTTGTGAGTTTAGGTAGTAGTTCAGGTGATTTGCTCTTTGATAGTGGCAGATTTGTAACAAAAATAACAGCTAAAGTAGCTGTCTGCAATGTAGGACCTTTATGAGGAAATGCAGATGAGCACATGGACTGTAACATTATTTTAATATATGTCAGTTTTCCATACTTCTCCATGTGACAATATAAATCCTGGTTTTGTTGCTACTCTTTCATGTGACTAAAAGTGTAGACCAAGAACCCGAGAAATAGTAGATATGATCATAATGATCCTAAGCATATTATGATCATTTTAAGCATTCCAGTAAACTAAAACACTGTTTTGCCTTCCTGATGATCTCTTCAAGAGGAGTCCTTGTGTGTGTGACAGAAGAGTTACTTTACAGTTGACATTTGCTTTGTGAATATTAAACGTAGCCAGGCCTCATATGATGAGTAAATCAGTTGGTTTGATGCACTGTATGTAACTTATGCCTGTTTAGAGGAGAAATCTTACGGGATCATGTCCTGTGTACATTTTCAGATTGACAAGACACAAGGATAGACTAAGAAAATAATTTGCTGCAAAATAGTCCCTTCAAATGTTTTATGAATGAGAAGAGGTTTTGAACAGAGAAAATACCTGTTGGATGGCTGGCAAACTTGCTTGTGTGGCACGAATCTTTTTCTGTGAATCAGGCTTTCTGTTTGATATTTTGAGTTCTCTACAATGCACAGACACAATGCTCCTGAATAATTTTTAGAGTTCATATGTCAATAGTAACGGGGATTTAAGTAGTTGTATTGAGTTTTTGCATGAGAGAGAGTCTAACAGCAGTCAGTGCATGTGCACAAACTTCCTTTTTTCTTTTCATGAATTTATGATATGCCTTCAGTAGCAGTTACTAAAGGAAGACCTCTGCTGACAATTTGGTATTATAAACATACAGCAGAGATAGTGATCAGTTTGCACAATGTGATTTTTGAAGTTTCTAAACTTCCAAAATGTATTTCTGTATTTTAAGCTGGATATAATACAAAGAGAAATTGGAGAAGCTGTATGTAGTGAAATGTCTGACAAAATTTTTAAAAAAACCCAACAAATTCTGTTTAAGAGAATTACAGATGTCCATCTTTCTGGGTGCCAGATGTTGATTTTAGTAGGAACACATGGGTATCAAACTCTACACTTGTGTGCTTTTTAAATAGGTTTTTTTAGCTTATGTAATGATGTAGATCATGTAACAGATTTTTGTGTACTGATGTGTAGAGTGACATTTCGTGGATTGAAATTTGAATCCAGCTCACTCCTTTGGTACAAAGGAGAGGCATGTTGTATTCACTCTGACTTCTGGATGTAAATGTTATCCCTTCTGCCTGATAAAACAGAGGTGTGAAATTTGAGCTGGGAGATGGGGTTTGGTTTTCTGCTCCATGGTCTCTACCCAGGGAGACACTGAGCTTCTTCGATCCCCTTCTTCCTCACTGCTGCAGCGATCCTGGGTGGGTTCGGGACTCCCTCAGCTGCTTTGTGTAGTGGTGGTTACTGGTGTGAGCTAGTGCCAGGAAAAGTAGTCAGCCTCTGCATGTGACTGGATTCTTCTGGTGAACTTTAATGTAAAGAACATGTGGTGTTATTACAGTATCATTGTTTTTATGTAACATGCTGTTGCTAACATACTTCAGGTTTAAGACAACCCAAGTAAGAGCTGGGTGGTTAAAGAACAATAATGTAGGTCTAGCAGTGTTGGGCCTTGTGATCTTAACTGGGACTAGCAAAAGGCATTAAAAAGACTCAGTGCTCAACTGGAAATCTAGGTTATATCTTGTCTTTCCTAGACTTGTAGTAGTCACATAAGTTGGTTGGAGATCCTGTCTGTATAAAGAGTTCAGTAATTAATGAAATAGGCCCCTTCTTTCTTCCTTAAGCAGTGGAAGTAGTTCATCTCGTCTGCTGTGTAGCCGTCTCTGTTCTTAAGGCAGATCTTAGGCTTAGGCTCCTTCAAATCTTATTGAAGATTAATAGTTGTATCCTGAGTGCCTCTTGATTTATTTTAGCTGTATGTCAGGATAAGGTGAACTGCACCCTGGAAATAGCATCTCTAATCTATTGTTTCCAAAGATGACTAACTTGGGTATCTATGAGTAGCTATCAGTGTTTGATCAGATAAGGCACACTACAAGAACAGAACAGATGTATGTGTATACACCTAAAACCTAAAAAAAATTCAAGTTCAGAATTTGTCTGTTGCAAGAAAGCTGCAACCTCCCCTCCAGCTGTCAAATAGAGTATTCTGATTTTATGAAAGTGTATTCCCAAAATATTCAGCTCCTGAAATGGACAAAAAGGGTAAATACTTGCTGAGGACTCAGTCTTCATAGCAAATTTGAAACTTTCCACTGGTTTCAGTACAGAAGATCCACCTGATATAACTGCAGTTGCAAAGAGCTAATGGTCCTTAGCTCTTCTGAAACATGGTGAGCTCTTGTTGTAAAGGCTTTGCTATCTTATGGTGGTTTGGACACCATAGTGCTTCTCTAACTGTAATACATATCATTTAGCAACTAAGGAAATTATAAAAAGAAAGGAACAGATATTGCCTTATTTTTCTGATATCAAAGCAAACACAAAACTCATATTAAGATTATATGATATCTGTAAAGAATACTCTGATTAATTACCGAGTACTTTCATCTCTATTTGCCTCTAGTTTATAGGAGGTTTTCTATATGCGTGGTTAAGTCTTTCTATATCAGTTCTGAACATCGTGATACTGAGAATCCTGTATGGAGGGTATCTAGTGATATTTACGCTTTCTGTTTTTTAAGCACTGCTACCCTGCCTTTTTGTTGGCTGCATTTGAAGGGGTATCTTTCCAAATCGGGGATTGATTTCTTCATTCTTAGAGTGTTGATACGTACAGCTTTTAAAAGGAAAGCTGACATGTCTCCTTAGCATCTGACTAGGAACTCCAGGTGTTGAGGCTAATAGTTTGGTCATAGTTTTAGATGAAGGGATGTCCTGTCTTGTATCCTTTGCAGTTGGTTGCTAGATGGTTATATTTCTGATTTCACTTCCTGACCTTGCTATATATTTGAGTTTACAAATGTTGAAATCCTTTATTCCTTCTGCTGCTTCTGTGTTCAAGCTCCCAGGTAGTTGCTGAGATTGAAAAGATTAAAGCAGCTGTGTGATGCTTTCAGCAACAAGAAGTTTCTGCACTGCACCATGAGTTTCTTGATCTTGTTTCTGCTGCTCTATTTTTGTTGCAACATCTTGATACTATAGTCCTACTTTCTTATCTGATAGTAAGGCCTCCTAAAAAGCTTTTGACTCATTCTTGACATGTTGGAATTACTATTCAAGTTATGCAGGACAGGTATTGTGATGTGTTGCATTCTTATCTGAGTTTGTTTAGCAATGTAGTCAACTTCTTGTCTGTGAAGCTTTCATGGCCACCATTGTGTCTCCATCTTGCTAACAGCTGTTCCATAATGAACAAAACATTTAAGTTGAAAGATGAAGAAAATCCTGTTTATCAGAATCTTTGTGGAAGAAAGGGGTTGCTAAGTTCCTACTTAGGCTTATTAACTGTCAAGCTCTCCTGGGGTAAAAAAGCTTAAGGGAAAAAATATTAGGCAAAGCTATTGGGAAAAGAAAACTGTTGGGCATTTCTGGCAATTTACTGCAAAAGAGTAATGAAAGAAAAAGCTTGAGGATTTAGGGCCAGTAGGTAGCACAGACATCCTTACGGACTGTGCATGATACATTAAATGCTGCCGCAAGTTTAGTGGTCATCAGTTTGAATTTCAGCCACGTATATTAAGTGCAATAGAACTTCTTCCTTATCAAAGACAGATTTGCTTATAATGTTCATTATCTTTTGAGCCATGTGTAGTCTTGCAGTAAAGAACAAATCAAGTGAAGCATGCATCTTAAAGGGATTTGTCCTCTAATGTCACATTTCTGACTCAAAGTCACGTTGTCAAGCTTTCCCAAGCTATTGATGAAATGTTTTGTGGCAATGACTGGAGAATTAACAATGTAAGGAGTACTATCATGACTGAGGAAGTTTATCTCAGCGTGTCAGGGAGCATTCATCATCTGTTCCTCTGCATGGAGGGGCTCTGTGCCAGCAGGGAAAAATCTCTGTGGTGCCAAACCAGGACTTCAATGAGCTCTGTGACAGGCTGAAACAGTGTTCTTTTTTCAGACAATATTAATGGTTATGACACATCTCATAAGTTATAAAACTCTTCTTGTATGTATCCCTGCTGTTATCCAAGGTTATTAGGCCTTATTGTTCAGTGTATGACTTCTTTGTCTCTCAATATGTCATGTTTCTTTTTTAATCTGTGGTTGTCTGATGCCTTTGTACATGTACCACATGTACCTTGTTAGCATGTTGGTTAAGATGCCTCTAGATACCTTTTTATATCTAGCTATAGATGAAGGAAGTCAGATTAAGTACACACTGATTGGAGGGAGCAGTTGATATGCTGGAGAGTAGGTCTGCTATTCAGAAGGACCTCAGCAAGGTAGAGGAAAGCACTGGTAGGAAGCTCCTGAAGTTTAATCAAGACAAATGTGAAGACTTCCCCTGAAAAGCAACAACCCCATGCAGCTGTGCTGGCGGACAGGGACCTTTGTGTCCTGGTGAATAGCAAGGGGACCATCAGTCAGCACTGTTCCTGTGCAGCAGTGAAAACTGGCAGTGTATTGGGCTGCATTAGCAAGAGCATAGCTGGCAAGTTGAGGGAAGAGATGATTTCCCTGTGTTTAGCTGTCACGAGGTGCAGCCTGGAGTGTTATGACCAATTTGGGGTCCTGCCAGTAAAAGATATTGCCAAAATGAAGGACGTGCAGCTAAAGGCAACTGAAATGGGGTATGTGGAGTTCAAGGAGAGGATGAGAGCTGTGGCCTTCTTCAGACTGAAAAAGCTCATGGAAGATCTAATTGCGGTATTCAGTATAGAGTTCAGGTAATAGGTATATATAGGTGTGGGGTTTTAGTTTTAGGTGCACAGTAGAAAGAGATGATGATTAAAAGATGCAGCAATACACATGATATGCTCTGAGGGTTAAGCATGGGAGGAGCTTACCCAGAAAGTCTGTTATTTTCATCCTCCATTCTCATTCAAAGTGGAAAGGATCAGGAGTATTGGTTATAAAGTAGTTACAGCTTGTTTTGGGTGTAATAGCTGTGTTATGTTACAGCCTCTTCTAGGTGAAATGTGTGTTTATCCTTGGGTTTTTTAGCAGAGAGGGCAGATCAGGTACAGAGGCTTGAAATGTATATCTGGTAGAACGATTTGCTTGTTTGGTATGGTATTGCTGTTTTGTCTTTTCTGTGACATTCACAACAGATTTCTATTTGGAGGACTTTGCTGTCAACATTGTATTTCTCTCTACAGTGGCATTAGTCATGGTTTTGTGTGTGTTCCCCCAGCCTGATTTTACCCTCAGCAGTTAGTCTATGACTGTTGCTAAACTCATCTGTCAGTAGTTGCTTAGCATCTGAAGCGTGATACCAAGGTGCAACTGCTATGTGTTTACAGAGAAAGACCAGACCAATAATGTGAGCAAGTATAGTATCTTGTGTGGTATACCTGCATTTTAATTTGTGTTTGTATCATACTTACAGCTTGTAGTCCATCCTCTGATTAATGTCTACTGACCTTTTTGCTGTCTGTCACCTGATAGGCTCTGGCATAGAGGAGGAGACATCCCTGTAAATCACCAGGTGCATATTCTTGCCTTGCACTTCTGTATCTCATCCTATTTCCAGTTTTTCACATTTAGTACTTTCTTTCAAGTTGTCTTTAAGGTGTTTTGGAGTTATCTTTCTTTCAAGTCTCTCATGTAATTACAAGAAACTTAGTGATTGATTTACTCCTATTTCCCTCAGTCACCAAGGACGCTGAATGCGGTCACTCTCAGGAGTGACTCCTTTGTGGTTTTTTGTTTCAGTCTGATAATTGGGATCAAAAGGATTAGAAGTTGCTATCTTGCTGGCCTTTTCATCTGAATCTAGGCAGCACAGATTAAAGCTTAAGTCTGGTATTGCATAAAGCTATAGCATGAGTGCTTGGTAATTTTGGTATAGTTTGATTTTTACACACATCTAGAACTGTGATACCACAGTGGGATGCAGAGAGCTTGCAGCTAATCTCTACTAGTGCCTGTATCAGATTTGTATTTAACATGAGAGTTAGAATGATCAATTGCTTTTACTTTAGCAAGTCACAAACCAGATTTATCCAGCTTTGGCCCTTGCAATTAGTGAGCTGTACATAGATTTCTAACTGCTTTTCAGTTTTCCTAATGTCCTTAGTTTAAAATGAAATGCAATTGCAGAGGACAAAGGGGAGTTAATCACAGTACCATTTGCTTGTTGGTTCATGTTCAATGTTCTCTGTCCCTCCCAGGCTGAATTGTTCTCCACTGGCAGTGGACCATGGTAATGCTGCTTTATTTACTCTTCTGTAGACAGCTGGTCTCATGAAATTATACTGCAGTAAATGAAAGAAAATGTGAATGCAGTCATACTTGAATATATGTACTCAAGTACTTTGATTTAGCTATTGATAATTTGTGGCTAGTCTTGCACATCAACTTAATAGTATTAAGCTGTAGTGGATGTTAGTTGGAAGGAAATGTCATCTGCAGTGAAGTTAAAGTTATGCATTAAGGGACTATCCTGCATAGAATATGTGCAAGTAGGAGAGCTGTGTCTTTCCAAGATTTAAAGACAAGACTTTAGCAGTAATACTAATGAAATTGTGACATGAGAATCTGTTATTCCCATTTCATGAATCCAAATACTTGAATAGCAGTTGGTTTTGTGTACTTGTTCCTGTTCTTCTGAAAGTACATTCAAGAGGTAAATCTAAGATTTAGGCTTCAAACTTTCTTGGGTTAAAATTTAAAAACAACAACAAAAAAAACCCCAACACCCCCCCCCCCCCCCAAAACAAAAAAACAAAAACCAAAAGAAATGAATGACAAAAAAGCCCCACAAACCAAAACCCCCCAAACTATGGGGAAATACCTTATTAATGGCCTTTTATTATTTTGAATATATTATTTTATAGTGAGATGTGTTAATTCTAGAATTAACAGTAACTAATTGTTACTTATATATAGCACCTTTGACTTCTCCAATTCATCGTTTGTCAGCATCTCATTTATAACAAGGACTGATTCCAGCCTCCTCCCCACTTTGAGAAACACAGTCTAAAAATACAAGCTAGAACACAATGAATGAGTGAAAGACTGAAGGCAGAATATGGCTTCAATGGCAGTTAGGTATGGTTTGAAGAATAGCTGACTTTAAATGCATTGCCCATTGCCACCTCTTACACTGTCAGAGTCAAGAGGCCCAGCAGACACTTGTCTGTGGCCACAGTGTGCTTAGCATCACAGTCAGCACTGTGTAGTAATTTAGTCCAAACTAAGTTCTTTCCTTAGTACATGTCTGCAGCTCATGGTTTAAGAGTGAGCAATTCTCTTTCTAGAGGAGAGTTTAGCTGTCATCTTTCCATTTAGTTCCTGGGATTCTTGGAGTCCCATAGTACCTTAACCTGGAAGCAAGTCTTCCACTGGTCACTTCAGGGGAGTGCTGTGGTGGACACCAGAGAGTTCAGCTTTCTTTTTTGTAAGCTGGGCTAGGTGACTGATGACATTATCCTCATTTAAAAAGGCTGCTAAGTCAGGTCTTGAGCTTTCTTCCATCATCTCCTACATTCCTCTTGCATTGCAGCTGTACAGGAAGCTGTATCTAGTGAACTGCACTGTGTCTTAGGAGGGGGGGTGGAGGAGAAGGGCAACAGCAGAGGAGAGAAACGCATTCCTAAGAGTCCTTGTTAGGGAGCATGAAGAGTATGGGAGACTGCTCATTTATAAAAGTTGTCCTCCACCCTTAAGCAGCTGTTCTGGTTTTTGTGCGTTGCCATGCAGTGTTTGAACATCTCAGGAAGCCACAGATGTTTGACTTTGATTCATATACTGAGGCAGATTTGATCCTTATTCCTAATGCCAAAGCCTTCTGGCTAAGATTACCCTGACGCAAACCCTGCTCCCAGCTCCGACTTCACTGTGGAGCAATGTTTTTGGTACATGTCAGGTCTGGCACTTGGTCCCCAGCTGTTTTATGGCCACTTCCTGTGTTTATAGCTGGAGATTGGGTCTTGTCTGTGGACATGAGCTTTATTTGGAATTATGACAATTTTCTGTGAACTTTAAGTAATTCCTGACACAGATGTTTTAGAGAGAGAAATGCACCTTTGTATTCTGTGGCTTCAAAAAGTATTAAGTTAAAGACAAGGACAATACTAACATAACGCAGCTCAGATCAGCTGTTCTTAATGTGTTCCCTAATCAAGTATGAAAACAATTTTTGTGGCTAGGTGGACACTGTTAATACATTATTAGGTATACATATCTGTGTTCTCATAGTCTGAGGGCATCCTCTCCATTGTTCTTATGCTTGTAATCCAGTGTTGGTCCAATACTGAATATGGTTCCATGAGAATAATTTCTACCAGTATTTATATGATGGAAACAGTGAAAGTGGCCAGTTCTGTGCAAAGACACAAGGATTTGAAACAGGGTTTGGCTGGAACCTAACAGCTGTTTAAACCATATCCAGCTGTAGGGCCCAGATGTGCTGTCTCTTCATCACGTGGCAGTGGTGGGAAATAGCCCAGAGAACCAGTGGGATACTTCAGGGCCCTGTGGTCATTTAAAATTGATCTGCAATGAATCGGGTGGTGGAGGGGCTGTGTGTCTCCCTTCTCCCATGATATCTTTCTGTTTTGCTTTGCACTTCTTTCTTAACATGCCCCTCATATTTTCAGTCTTTTGCTGTTCTGTTGTTACTTCTCTTCCAGTTGAGCTTACTCTATTTCCCCTTGGAATAGAGCTTTAATTACTGAGCAGATGTGCTGTCTTCATTCTGCTTGCTCTAGCTGCCTTTTTATCTCTCCATCTTGAATCATAGACTTTTTAGCTCATTAAGTCCTGTGGAGCTAGAACTCTGCTAGTTAAACACTAAAAAAAAAATATGTTCTTATCAGATCTTGCAGCAGTGTTCTGTAAACAAGCTACTTAATCATGCTTTTATGTTAATGCCAAAGAAATAAATAAAAATTGGTTGCACTGTGATTGTAAACAAATACAAAATTGCAGTGTAAATATTGAGATACTTTTCCTTCCTTTGTGTTTTTTGGTTTTGTTTTTTTTCCTCTGTAATGTTCTCTGAAACAAGACTTAACTCTAGAGACTTAAATGGAAGTTAATTATTTATGGAATAAAGAAAGTAAAAGAGAAACTGATGTTGCCATTGCCTGAAATCCTTCATGGTCTGAAGCTAGAGAAGCAGAAGCCAAAATGTAACTGTGCAGGAATGCGCTTAGATATAAAACCTAGGATGCAACTGTGGGAATGCCTTTAGATAAAAAAACCAAACAGGAATGCAACTGTGTGTTAGAGAAATCTGCAAAAAGCTGGAAATGTCATGCTCAGTGTTTGAGAACTGCAAGCAATTGGCAGTGGTTTTCCAAACTATTCTTGTAAAAACTGCTTTTCCTGAGTTTGAGGCCTCATTCAGGCTTTTTTATTTTTTTCTTCTTGGCTTGAACTCATGTGAACTGGAATGGAGTTGGCAAGAGACAGTAAAGCTGTGGTTCTGTGTACTCTCTCCTCAGTGGTAAAGCTGGCTTAAGAAATTCCTGCTCTAAATCATACCTCCCTGCCTGTCTCACTTTTTCCAGGAAGAGTTTTTTGTAGGAGTGAAATGTATCTGATCCAGTTTTCCAAAAAGCATTCCAGAAAACTTCCTATCCCTTTTTTTTTTCCTCTTCTGAGGAAGACTACTGCTGGTGAACAGTGTGGCTCCATGAACAGTTGTGTTGGAATGACTGGAAGAATGAGGCACCCTGTGATGGGAGCGAGGGGTGGGAATACAGCTGTTCCTACCAACCCCTGCATAATGTGAAATCCCAGCGCTGAGCAGATTTTTGTAGTGTAGCATTTGTTGCCAGAAATGAGTACATTCAAGCTCTGAAGGCAATACCCTGATGAAACAGCAATGCTCATGAGCTCTTCGAACAGTGTCATACTTTCTCAGGCTTCTCCTTGTGTTTTCAGATAGCCAATAAGCAAGGCAGGAGATGTCGAAGGACACATCTGCTCTCAAGCAAAAAAAGTTATGCTTTAAAAATGCTTCAGGAAAGGAACTTTTAGTGGCAAGTAAAATTTAACTGGCCTGAAAGTTGCAGCCAGTCTAGACTAGAGGCAAATGATATAAACAAATGTGCCATCAGAACTTACTGTGAAGTCAGTTGAGTCAAGGCAGATGCTGTATTTTTGATAATCTCATTGCAAGCTCAGTCATTAAATGCTGCAGGTTTGTGGGTTTGAGCCAGGAACGTCACCAAACTGATTACTTAAGAGATTTCACTCAGACTTTCAGTTTCTTTCCTTTATTACCTTCAAACATATAGACTATTGGCTGTACAAGAATAGAGGAAACCTATTTCCATGTGACAAACATAAGGATTACAAAATTTCAGTGCAAATCTTCATTACTGAGTTCTACATTTTACCAGTGATGTAGTTTTTCTTCTCTTTACTGTCAAATTTTCTGCAATTCTTGTGGCTCTCTAAAATCTATGCTGGTTTATAGATGAACTTTAAGTGAAACTGTGATGGCAATAAATGGGTTAAATTAACATGTGCTTGCCCCTTCCCCTCAGTCCCAGAGTATTTTTGTGTAAAGTTTTACAGGAAAACACTTTCTAACCATTCAGGGCAGCTTTAGAAGAAGTAGAAGGAGATGTGACAGAACTGGAACTGAAACTTGACAAGGTAAGCTTTTTAATTCAACAGTGCCTGTTCTGAAAAATACAAAAACATGTCTTTAGGTTTTGTTTTAAAGTTGATAGCTGGGAAGTGGAGGGAAGGAATCTGAGCCAAGTGCACAGCTGGGCCCCAGAGACCCGAGCTTGAGTAACAGCAGCTACAGGCAGTGTGAACTCGTTCTCCCCCAGCTGAGTGTTGGGTTGTGCAATTCCCTCCTGCCCCTATGGCCCCCTCGTGCTCATGTGACTCAGCCCCACAGTGGGAGCCCCATGCAAACTAATTCAGCTTCCATGTGAGTTAAAAGCCAGGGTTGGGCCATCCCTGCATTGAGAGCTTATGTTTTATGACAGCTGCGTACTGTGAGGACATCTGTTTTAGAGACTTAAATTCAATGCTTTCTGTCTTTGGTAGGCTGCAGCACAGTCACAGCAGGATGGACAGATACATCCTTCACTTTTGTCTGAAGGACTTAACCTCTGTAAAACTCATCCTGCTTTGTGTCAAGTTTTGTGCATGTGTGTATAAAAGGTTATATGTAGTATCTTTTCAGTGCCTTACAGTCCATTTATTGGTTCCCTAACCAGTAGTATTTGAAGGCTTTTGTTCTGTCTTTGCTAGTACTTTGAGGGTGGTTTGGTTTTGTTTTACATCTGTAGAAAGTCTCCGTTCCTTATCATCTTTTGCTAAATGTTTAAAATTAGTTTGACTGTGGTAGGCAGATGTAATTTGTTTACCACCTTAGCTATGTTTTGAATACAAACTTTTGTTCCTGCAGTTGCGAGTTGGCTGCAGAAAGATAGAGACAAAGAAAGTCAGCATCAAGTGTAGTGTTAAGTCTGAAGACTTTTTCTTGTTTCTTATAATAATGTTTCTAGCTTTTGTAGTTAATAGTGTAACCATTTGCTCTTTCAAAATAAATTTGCCATATTTAATTTTGATTTGGTGTGAATTTTGGTGTAACTCATGGGTATAAGACACATTTTTACTGTGGAGGTGATGAATCTGTTTTGTTAGAGTAAACTATGGAAGTATTTAATGGATCTGGAAAATGTATCTTGAAAGTTTGTGTCTAAAAGGGTCATTTTTGGGGGAAAGCATTCTTAGATTCCTTAAGGGGCATTTTTCAGGGCCTTGCCCCCATTACCTTGCAGGAGGCCAACGCCAAATACACCATTTTATCATGTAAAAGCTGTAATTGTAGTATTACTCTTTACCCTGAGACAGTATCCTAGTACTCTTTAAAATAAGAGCACCTAAACCCATTTGCTGCCCTGACAAGAAAGCAAAAAAAAACTTCCACGTTTTAATTTTTCCCTTTTTTTTTAAGCTGGTGAAGCTTTGTATTGCAATGATTGATACTGGGAAGGCATTCTGTACAGCCAACAAGCAGTTCATGAATGGAATTCGAGACCTTGCACAATATTCCTGTAAAGATGCATTGGTTGAGGTAAGTTCTTTATGAGGTGAAAATGGAAGGAGAAAAGCATAACTTAAAAATTATAAAATTTAACAGATGGCAAGAGAAGTATTTCAAGTTTATACCGTTATTTGCTTTTTTGCTCCTTTTTCTTTGAGATGTCTTAAGAGTGAGCTTTTTTGACTGTGGTACACTGCAAGCATCTGTGCTGTTTAGTTTTTCCAAATTGCAGAAAATATGTATTCGATTAGGAGTAATCATCTTGGGGAGGAATGGAGAAAGGTTGAAGCTGTGAACTGCGGCCCTGTTTACCTGCTGAAATAAAGGGGTTCTAGTCATGAGATCCTAAGAGCCAGTTCTCTGCAACTAAATTCCGTGAGTTGCTCTCTTGGGTCCTGGAACTGGCACACTCCAATACACAGAAATTTAAATTTTTAAATGTACAGAGCCCACTCTGATGGTGTAACCCAATGTCTTGTTAGGCTACTTTGGAACACTTAGTATTTCCTGTCTGTCTTTGAAATAACATATGAAATTGTGTAATGTGCAGGTATATGTATGTGCACATCTGTGTGTATCATCTATATTTAATGTGTGTTATGTAATAGGACAACAATTGCATGTATGCATCTTCTCACACCAGTTGAAATAGATAATGCCTGTGAACTTCAGTATAGTTATAGACAACCGAAACTGTTGTCTGGAAATTTACTTGCTAGAAATGTAGTGTGATGGCACGCTAGTAAAACTTACAGTATCTGATTCCAAGTAGGTTTTTGTTACGCTTGTTGTGTAAGCAGTTATCCAAATATATTAGGGATCGTTATTTTGTAACTGTGTGTAATTGAGACATTGATTCTACAAATTGATGTTGATGTTGCTAAGTGTATTAGCTGTGAGGCAGTAGCTGCTACAGTAAATGTGTGCCTATTGATGATTACAACTTGTTAAGTGGGCTTTTGGAGTTAGAGTATTAAATATTAATAAATATTAAGTAGTGTAATATTGAATATTGTCAATTAATGTGTTAAATTATGTTAACTTCCCATAGTTTAGTCAACGTAATTTGAAATTTTCCTGTTTTGCTTCAGTTTGGTTCTTTATATGTAGCTAGGTAGCAGTAACATTTTTGTTACTTATAGCTTTAACAGATTCACTTGATATTACCCCTATGTTCACCTTCTAGAATAATGGTTTTAGTTTAATAATCATCCTAAGGAAAATCAGTTCCTAAGTTCTTTACTAAAAAGTTGTAAACATCTGAAAGGTTGCTTTCGTGCTATGGATTTGATAGGGCTTAACTTAAACCACTTTGATTTTTCTCTTTACAGACCAGCTTGATTAAGTTCTCTGATACCTTACAGGAAATGATCAATTATCACAATGTAAGTATTTCTAGCTGAAACATGACACTGACAGCTTACCTTCAGTTATACTTGATAACAGAATTATGCTAAAGCTTTTCTTCTTGACAGTATTTGCCAAGTCATGGTTCAAGTGGTATTAAATACTTAATTTTATACGTGTAAATATTTTGTTTGTATTTTGTTTATCAAGTATTTATAAATACCCCCTTTTCTGTAGATTTTTATCTCATTTTATTATTTGTTTCAAATTTGTAAGCTTTGCTAACACCCAGTGCTGTAAGCCAGAGTAAATACTAGATTGTTTCATCTTTTTTAATCAAACCAGTGGGTAGCAATAACACACTATGAGCATGTGTCTTTGCTGGACTGAAATAATAGTTACCTTTTCCATAATTCTAATTTTTCCCATCCTTTTAAGGCACAAAATGAAGTAGTTTTTGGAAGTATGACAGATTTAGGCAAGTGTAGAGAAAGGAGAAAGTGCTAGGGTTTAAGACTAACAGTGATTTTTGGCATGTCAGACTTCATCAGAATGCTCAGTTTTGATTGAAAACTGATTTTTTTTTTTTTTTTTTCTTAACTAGAGAGTTTAGTCTTGTATCCTGAAAGCCTAAGGGATGTGTTTGTTCTTCTATTTTCTTCTTCTTCCCTTGACCCCCCTACTGCTTTTCTTTCATTTTCAGGCAAATTGCTGGAAAGCTACTGAAGTGTCTTCAAAGTGCAGAAAATACACAGGGAACTTACTTGTTTTCATTTTTTTTAATAGCACTAGGAGTTTAAAATGTAATGAGATACAGAGAATGCAGTTCAAACAGCTTCAGCTGAAATTAAGCTTGTTAGCATTAACTTACCTTCTTAAAACTGTCTTATTAGGCTTTTTTTTTTTTTTTTTGAAAATGCATGCTTTTAGAGGGGAAGGGAAACAAAGGTTTATACTACTGAGTTGGATATTCGTTCCATTATATGAGATGTACATGACCTACACCTAATATAATAACGGTGAAGAGGGATGTAAGTGGCCAGTGATACTTTGATGGTAGAGAGAAGCTAATGCAAAGGTTCAAGGCAGCAGTAGTGGGAGACTGTTACTTTCATGTTACTTTCATGTCAGTGAAAGTTCTTGCTGATGGTTACCCTCTTAACCATGTCTCTGGTATACAATATGCTTTTTGTCACATCTGACGTAGGTCCTATATTCTTGCTGCTGTTATTGTTCTACATGGTTGTGGCTTGCAGTGTTTTGGCAAAATTTGGCAGAGTACAACTTTCCCATTAGGGCAGTTCAAAGGCAAAAAGGAAAGAGCAAGCCATGCTGAAAGAAAGTTCCTTTGCAGATCGAAGTAGGATCATGCTGAGTGCTGTCCTTTTTTTTTTTTTTTCCTTCACTTCCTTGCTGTGCTCAGTGGCAGTGAGTAGAACAGTGGCTTTTACCAAAAGACACAAACATAAGAAGCGAGGCATGTTATGGGGTTCTGATGTAGAGCTTTGCCAGACATGTTATTGTCCTGTGTTGCTTTTTATGAATCTGTTAGTTCGGCAGGACTTACTACCTCAGTGTCAGCTCTGTTGCTGACCAAGTTGGCAGGAGAGCCATCATGAATGAGAAGAAGCTAGAGGAAGAAAGAGGAGAGGCAGGCATCTTCCAGAGGGAGGAGGAAAGGGGTAGGAGATGGTCCCACTGAGATCTGGGTGACTCAGTTTTCTCATACGAGCCTTTGCTACAAATAAGGCTAGGAACCAGCCTAATGCAGCACCTTCACTGATTCAGCAGTGGGACAGCTTTCTTAGACTTGGTTTGGAGGGTGTGAAAGGTAATGTGTTGGAGAGGCTGTAAATCTAGTCAGATCATGGTCTGGGCACTCTGTTCTTCTGGGGAAAAAATGTGTGTGTGTTTTTCTGCCTAGCTCTTTTTTCTTCTTCATTCCTGTAAGCAGCATTGCAAGGCTCATGTTTCTGGGAGTCCACTAATCAGTTGAGTTCCCATCTGGTTATGCTCTCTCTGTATTGATCTTGCTTGGTGCACTCTGCAGGCACTGGCAAGCTTAAATGTCATCAGTGGGAGTACTCCCAGTATGATTTCCAGCTTGTAAAGAAGTTCTTTATCCTAGTTGTCTGGTTTTTTGGTTTCCCAAAGTGGGCATACAAACAGCATCTTCCATGTGTTAGTGTTAGGTACAGGACAATCCATGTTGGAAGGGGCCTCAGGAGATGTCTGGTTCAACTGCCTGACCAAATCAGAGTCAGCTCTGAGGTTGGAGCAGGTTG
This sequence comes from Podargus strigoides, assembly GCA_028020825.1. Taxonomy (NCBI): domain Eukaryota; kingdom Metazoa; phylum Chordata; class Aves; order Caprimulgiformes; family Podargidae; genus Podargus; species Podargus strigoides. The sequence goes on along the minus strand of CM051628.1, from coordinate 13,363,257 downwards.
CTTAGGGTTTTATCCCATTTGGTCTTGAAAACCTCTAAAAATGGAGACTGGATGGAGGATATAGTACCACTGTTAAGGGGTGACTTAAACTCAGTCATGTTTTCCTTCCTTCAGTCTTTCTAGAAAAGAGTAACATGCTGGTGTTTTGCTGTCAGTACTTGGCATTGCATGGCTTTTCATTCCCAAATTTTGTGAATAAGGAAACTAAGACTGAGAATGTTTAAAGAAAACACTGTTTGACCTGAAACTTTGAGTTCTTGACTTACTCTTTCAATACAATTATTTAACACTTAAAGATCTTTACCTTTTTGAAGAGATTCTGTTTGGTTGGGCCAACTACTACTTCCTTATGTTCTTTCACCTGGTGGTTGTGCCTTGTATATTTCCATAATGCAGGATGGGAGGTGTAGAGGAGTTGGAAAATAAGGCATCATTTGTGGTCTGCATAATGATAAGTGGCAAAAGAGTTTGTCCCATAGCCATTGACCCGTTACATTCTGTCCTAAAGCTCAGAAGGCAGATGTGAAGCTGAAGGAATGTGTTTTTATTCCTCAGTTAGAATTGCTGGGGTCATAAGAGAAAATACAAGTTGTCTAACGTTTGGGTGTGCTTTGGCCATGGGTACTGAACAAATTTCTCAAGCTTTACAATACAAATGAGTAGATTATATTCTGTGCGTGCCCCCTCCCCCTCCCCCCAAATCATAAGAAATTTGAGAAGCATGGCTTAGAACACTTAATCTTAGACAAAGCAGCAGTCGTTCTTCTTAGTAGTTCAACAGTGGGTATTTTTTTTACGAACATATTGTGTAAACGAGATGGTACTAATTACTCATGTATGTTAGATTTTTCAGCATGAGTTTCAGTCCATTTTCTTGCTAGAAGTTAAGGGCATGTTCTTTCTATGGTTTCATTTGTCTTTTAGTTGTTGGTTAAATTGTGTAAGTCTCTAAGAATCAAAACCAATTGTTACTTAACATTCAAAGTTGTTTCCTCAAGGCTGTTTATACAGTAATATTCTTGAGTGTTTAATAAACATATTCAACATGTTCTGTGAAAGTGGGCGTGTCTTACATTGTCAGGATGAGAGAATTAAGATGCCAGGAGCTCTTGTCACTCCTTATAACCACAGTCTTTAAGAAAAGAATAGTAAAAGGTGTTTGATTTGTGTTATTTTCCTTATTTTATTCCTTATTTATTATTTATTTCAAAACTATTTTGAAGAGTTTTTATATTTTGATATTAGAGACACATTGGTTTAATAGTAATTCTTATCTAATAATAATCATGTGTATGTCTAAAATGACAAATTATGAATACCCCTAAGCTATTGACCCACATAATAATGCTTTTCTTTCAGATCCTGTTTGACCAAACCCAAAGATCAATTAAAGCACAGCTTCAGACTTTCGTTAAAGAGTAAGTTATCTTGCACTTGTAATGGTAAAATTATAGTTAAAATAGGATTTAAAAACACCTGATTTGTGTGGGTTGGTGAAACATCTTTCCCTAAAATTGCCAGCCATAAATTGAGAAGCTTAATTAAAGCTTTTCCGAAATGACCCAGAATCAGTGAGGCTTTAGATCCAGTTGCAGAAATGTTCAAATAATATGAATTACTGATCTTAATTATGTGTTGTCATTGTATAAGCTTATGGAAAAAAGTGCTTACCAAAGCTTTTCCCCAGTAAGCATGAGATGCGATTACTGAAATTTCATTTTGTCTTAGACGAGAAAGACAGAGAAGTTTCTATCATAGTTTGTATGATTTCCTTGTGATCCAAGCATTTATTGAAGAATATGAAAACAAAGAAGCTTGTTATAACAGTCACGAGCATGATCCGCCTAGTATATCTTTAAACACCTTCTTCATGCTTTGAAGTTCATTTGTTATCCATAATTCCTTTTTCTTTAGAGATATAAGGAAATTTAAAGATGCGAAGAAACAATTTGAAAAAGTTAGTGAAGAAAAAGAGAATGCTCTAGTAAAAAATGCCCAAGTTCAAAGAAATAAGCAACATGAAGTAGAGGAAGCAACTAATATTTTGACTGCAACACGGAAATGTTTTCGACACATAGCTCTGGATTATGTCCTTCAGGTAAGTGCAGCAATAAAAGTTACGCTTCAAAACCATCTGTACCAAAACCATCTGTACATATAGTTGGGATCTGTCTTTTATAAGTTCTTATTGTAAGCTTCTTGGAAGCTGTGGAGATTCAGCAAAAAAGGAATAACTTTGCAAGTAATTAATTTCTTTTAATTTTGCTCAGATTTCATTACAATTTACTTTATGAATTCTTATTGCTTAATGCTTCGGTGTTCAGTACCATTGCTGTAATGACACAGTTTAATTTTCAACTTTAACATTAATTTTGCCTGATACTTACCTACCTGTATTTTGTGAGTTGGCTATGCTTGAAGTTCCTTACATATTTGAAGTAAAAACTGTAACCTAGCCTAGGAAATACAAATTACCTGAATAATTCTGATATAGGATGGGTTTCCTACTTGTCTAGAAGCCTTGGAGTTTGGCTTTGTGCCATAGAGGAAATCAAGAATGTAACTACTCTTTTTTTTTTTTTCAGGGTAGATCTTGTATAGTGTTGAGAGGTGTTCTTTGTCCTACTACATGGAATCTTGTGAAATAATAATAAATTTTCTGTCAATACTTATAATTCATCTGTTTTGTAGTTACCCACAGCTACAGCAGAACAGGGTTATTGCAACTTGGATGGTATGAGGGGTTGGGTGCTCCTAAATGGGCCTGAGGTTCTCCTGTGATGAAACACAGAACAACCCTTTAAAATTAAGTTGGGTTTATATTAGATGCTATCATATTGATTTGTGAATGTCCAGTCAGTTATTTAAAGCTTAGTTAACTGGTCTTTAAATTGCATGTATTACCTGTAAAGTGAAGTGGAATTGATTTGATCAGCCCAGGCTCGTGCACAGATGTGGTGGTTAGTGGTTAACACCAAACTCCTGCCTTTTGAAGACTGACAGGAGTTCTTTTTGATGTTTAAAAAGTCATGTGAATTATATACCACTTGTTTATTGGCACTAACATCAAACTAACTGTACGCCAGTTCCTTGTGTGTGCACTGAACGGCAGATCGTTCCCCTCCTGGAATTCCTGTGTTCAAAGTATGAGCAGTTCCTGTGATAAAGATGCATTAAAGTAACAGGGAAATGTTTCACAATCTCTTAATTAACATGGGCAAAAATTAATTCAGCTTTAGGAATTATTTCTCCTTGAGTAACTCTTCTGGCAAAGTGGCTTCACAACTATGGTCTCATTGTAGCTGTATTGGCTTTAAATTGTATTTCAAAACCATTGGTTTACTTTTAGGGTTTTTTGCCTTGCAAGTTGAGGGTTTGTTCTATGCAAACAAATCTTAATTATTTTTGCTGCAGAAAGTTTTCCAAAATACTGACCATTTGTGTATAAAAGTACAATCTGGTTTTGATTATAGCTTCAGTAAGTTTATTTCTTTTGCTGGAATTTTAAACTGACATAGAGGTGTTAAATTACAAAATTATGCATGTTTCTGCTAAATGGGGCTTTCAGAGTAAAATCTGTAGCTCTGCATGGCAGCCTTAAAGACTAGGGGACAAAGAGGACAGAGGAACTAGGTGAATGTGAAAAATTATTTATTTTTTTCTATATAATATGAAGTTCCTCCAGTTACCACCGCTGGTCAGTGACTTCAGCTAGCTTAAAAGTGCAAGTATATATGAAAAGTTACTTATTGAAGATGATATGATCTTGCTTGTTTCAGGGGCTGGGGCTATATCCCAGTTTTGGGATGCTTTAGACCGTGTCAGCCCAGGGGAAAAATAAACATGCCCCTGTCCTTTCCTCTCCTGTGGCTGGAGACAGCAGTGCTGCTGAGTGCAGCTTCTTTAAGAAGTTGGTGGGCTGAGTTAGCTCATAGTGTCAGAAAGGGTATTTGAAACATGCTGAATTCAATCCCTTGAAAAGGGGTACCAATTTTCCTTGCTTGAAAGGTGTATTGTATTACTTCTAGCTAGCACATGATGTCTTACATTTTCCCTTCTAATATAAGAAAGTTGTGTCACTGAAATCACTGAAATTCTAGATTTGTCAGCTTGTTCTGATTGCAGCACTTTAACATCATGACAAAACTAGCATGCATCTTCTTGTAAGTGTTTCTGGAGTCTGATATTGAGTTATGTTCTTCCAATGTTTTAAACTTTGATATGATTATTTGGGAGGAATTTGAAGTTTACTTCTGTGGGGAAAATTTGCAAGTAGAATAAAATAAGATGATTGTTGGTTTTTTTTCCACTAGATCAATGTTCTTCAGTCTAAAAGGAGAGCAGAAATCTTAAAATCGGTAAGACATACTTTGTTTTCTGAATGGAAAATATTTAAATACATCTGAAATTAAAAATGTGACTGCAAAGCAGTGTGTTAAAAATGTAGTCCTTTTTCCCATCAAAACACTAGCAGTACATTTGGTCTTTTGTTTACAGTCAGTTTGGCTTTTACTATAACTGGGCATAGATGCTTAACTGTTTTTGGCAATCCTTTTGGTTCAGATTTGAACGCTTTAAGGTTTTAATTGTATTGACTCTTTGGTATGTGCTTCATGGTTAAAATTGAACTTCGTCTGCCAAGAATTCTGCTGTTTAGTTCTGCTGTATTCATTTATAAATAATAAGTAATTCTTATAAGCTATTCTAAGATGGATTCAGCTCTTTCTGCAAAAATTATGATTTTTATGTAAATAGCATATTGTAGTAGCAAATATACAATATGCTTTAGTGTGGTATCTGCCGAATTAATATACAACTGTATCTGCATGCTAGTTTTCTTCTGATTGTAGTCCCTTTTCTGCTTCATATTGTTTCTGTTAAAAAGCTCACTGAAGTAGAGGCTGCCAAATGAAGTGGTGTATTTCTTTCAGATGTCTAAAGTTGCATTCCCATAATTTCCTTAATTTCATTAAATAGCAAAAACTTTAGTTGGGTCACAGCTTAATAGCTGCTTGCCATTCTGCTCTGCATCTTCCCAACTTTTTTTTTTTTTTTTTTAAGACTGGACAGTCTTCTCAGCTGTGTTCATAAGTTCTGGTTTTGGATCATTACTAAATATATTCTATAGCTAGTCTCTAATTTACGTGTCCTATTTAAAGAGGAGATAATGGAAGTTTCAGGTGACTTGAATTTACAGGTAAATTTCTGCCCTTAAGTAGATTTGGTTTGTTTTTATTAATGGGGTTAATCCTATTAAGTATTTCTGAGATTTTTGGCTTGGTTCTTTGATGCATTTACCTTACCATGTTTGTTTACAACACTGGAAGCTTTCTGAGATACTGACTGGAAATTGCTAGGACATGAGTGCAGAAATTAACCCTGGAATTGTATTTCAAGCTTGTTCATGTGGATTAGTTCAGTGATATATTTATGTGGTATCTGATAAATATTTATCCTTTTAAAAAAAAATACTTTCTCCTTTCTAGATGTTGTCGTTTATGTATGCCCATCTGGCTTTTTTCCATCAAGGCTATGATCTTTTTAGTGAACTTGAACCCTACATGAGAGATCTTGGTGCACAGGTAACAAATCACTTTGAAAATTCATAACTATATGCTGAAATTGATGAAAACTTGATATATGCATACATATCAGGTACAGGATAGATTTATTCAACAAAAGAGAACTGTAGTGTGATAAAGGCAAAGCATAAAAATACACTGTAAGTGGTCTGAATGAAAATAGTTAGAAACTGAAAGTTCTCTGTTTACTAAAATTAATAGTGCCTTTAGGATTTGCATACTTAAGCCATGTAGTGCCATTTGAAGTACTTGGTAGTATTGAGGACTCTGGATTAATTTGTTTTAAAAATTTTTGTGTATGACCCGTGTTATAGATGTATTTAACAATTAAAAAGTAGATTAGTTTTTTTTCCTTTGTAAATAATGCAGTGTGCCAAAAAGAAAACTGATGTTAACAACTTAAACATTAAAAAATCAGACTTGTGTTTTATAAAGTAGTGCAAAACTGAGTTCATACATTGAATCCTTCTTGCCCAGTTTTGTTGTTTAAGTTTAAAAACACACAATTGGAACTTCTGGGTTTTCAGTGAGGGACTTGTGAAAAGGTTAGATGGACCACAGCCAACTGCACACAGGAGACATTGAAAGTGGTTGTGCAGTGTAGATTAAGAACATATATTTAACTAAAGATCTGTCTGTGGTGCAGGAAGAAGATTCAACAGAGTCTTGTCTTGTTTTCAGTGCGAGTTGAATGGGCCCAGAAAACCAAGCCAACCCAAATTCGAAGTGTCTATCCAGATACAAAAGCAAATAAATAACAGCAAACATTTATTTGCACTCATCTCAAGTAGATCTGTCGTTGAAGGTCTAAGAAATGGCATTGTTCTGAGCTGGTTATTCCTGCTACAGCACTGTTGTCATATATACCCCTCAACCTGCTTCTGTGTCTGTGCAGTGGAGTGGATTGGGAACTATAAAAAAATAACCTCAACAATCAAATGTCTAAATAGTAATTTTTCTGCTAGACTAGTCCCCAGTCAGGTTACTGTGGGTCTTAATTACTTGTACAAACACACGTCAGGGAGGTGTGTGCATGTGTGTGGTGAGCAAGTGATGGAGCTGAGAAGAGACAGGCTCCTGGACTGGCACTGCCATCAAGGGAAGTGATGACAGCTACAGCCCTCTGGTGCAGTAGCAGCATTGGAAAGGTTCAGGTGCACATGGCTCTGTCCTTACTTGTGTCTTTTGTTCTTTCACATCCTTCAATTTTGGGTTGTAGTTGTTTAACTGTAGTGTTTTGATAGTATAGAATGTGTGTCCTGTACCTCTGTAGAAGAGGGAGAGGGAAACTATGGAGTTGGTAATGGCTTATACTACCAGCCAGGCTTTAGTGTTTCCATTTCTTTGCGGTTACTTGAGCAAGGAACACAAGGTTATTTTTTAATTGACTGGTCATCCTTTTGCTGGATCTGGTAAGAGCATTGTGTAACATTCGTTTTGGTGCTGGTATCATAGCAACTGAGGGAGTTAAATTTAGAAAAATCTGAGAATGTTTAAAATATATTGCAGGAGCAAAGGTAGTCTGAAGACTCTAAAGTTTTAAAACTTGCTGAATTATTCTTTTGTGGCAGACCTTGGCATTTAAATAACGGATATTTTTCATGATAGAAGCAGATTTGTAAATAGTTGATGAAAGTATAACAGTTAATGGTTTTGCAGTTTATACTGGTTGAAGCTTCTGCCTTTAACAGGTCAGAGAAGGTATGTTATGACATAAACCAGGGGTTTCCTAGATTTTTCTGAAAATACTGACAGATTCTTTCTGTTGGTGTGTGAGTTTTCATTCCCAGGTGAATTTTGTGTATTTAAGAGTACCTGAAGTATTGAAGTAATCTGAAATAGTATTTTAATTTTGGTTTGCATTTTCAGAATAACTGGTTTACACAATGGAATAGGACTAAGCAATTTTGCTTTCTGGATATTTGAGGTCAGAATAGAATTACATGTGAATCAGATCATTGTTGGGGAATCTTTAAAGGCACACAAGTGTAATATAAGCTTCTGCATGGAAATTATAGTATTTGGCACTTTTCATGTAAAATGTGGTATTAGTTTGAAAAGAAAACCTGCCCTCTGTCACGTGACGGACTTCAGCTGGAAAACTGGTGTTGCATACTGCCTGGTCTCCTCGTTCTAGGCCTGGAGTAGAACGAGGTCTCTCCCACAGATGTAAAGCTGCAGGCTGTGCTGCTGTCTTCAGTATTGTCTGCATCCTTACTCAGTAAGATGCTGTGACTGGGCTTAATGACAGGCTTGTATTACAGGCTGGATGAAGGAGGAGTTTTTGAGATTCCATAGCGTGTCACATAATTGCCAAGCTAACTGGTCTGTCAGGCACCATCTGTTTTTCCACTTCATGATATTTCTTATTTAAACATCAATGTCTGAAAAAACCTCAACAAATAAAAAAGTCTGCTGCCAAACAAATCAAGAAAAAAAACAATCAAACAAAAGACCTGACAACAAATGAAACAAAGAAAACCCCACAAAACCTAACCAACCAACCAAAAAAACCCAAACAACCAACCCCAAAACCAAATAAATGAACAAAAAAAACCCCAAACCACAACAACTTACTCTCTTATAGGATATATCAAATTTCCTGCTTTTTTTTTTTCTTCTGGCTTTAAAAGGAAAACCTTTACATGGTAGTGCTGCTGGTAGCAAGCTTTAGGTAGTATCTTGTTTATCACAGAATCTGTAAGGATGCTAACTGAAATCCTCTCTATGACAGTCTCTTCTTTGCAAACTCATGTTGTTGTTATTCCTGAAACTAGAAGCAGTTTGGATGGTTCTACCTAAGATTTCAAGGAATCTTGCTCAAATACTGTTAGTCTCCTGATCAAAACTATCAACACAAAAGCCTGGTTGAGGCAGTTCCCCCCCTTTTTTTTGAGAAGAAAAATCACAAGCATTGGCTCCTTCTAGCTTTTGCTGCTAGTGCCAGTGCTGCTGCATAGGCCAGTCAGCCAGCAAGAGCAGCTAAAGCATGAGTCATTCTCTTCGGAGACTGAGCACCAATGCGGTATAGAGTCGCATAAGCTTGGCACCATGCTGTTCTTTGAAACATTTCTTCTAAGGCTTACAAGAAATGTACATCTTTTGTAGAGGTTAATTCAGGATGGTAGAGCAGTGCTTTAAACGAGGCTTCAGTGGTTATTCAAGGTAAACACTTTGTGACCAGAGAAGTAATTATACTATGCAAATAAAACAGAAGTCATGCAATGTCTAGACATACTGTGTTATTTTTTGTCAGCATTATGAAATCTACTGAGCCAAATTTCTCTTGATATCTAAAGATCCAATTTTCTGTTTCTCTTTACAGCTGGATCAGTTGGCTGTAGATGCTGCAAAGGAGAAGAGAGATATGGAGCAAAAGCACTCCACTATTCAACAAAAGGTACTTGTGAGAATGTCAAAGGCAGGCTGCACACACATTTTTACATCTCTAGCATCTCTCCCCAGCAGTGGATCTCTGCATCAGAACTGTGAGGGACATTATCTTTAGTGCAGAGAAATACTTACACATCATTTAGCATACGGTTGGGTTGCAGATATTTATTTTGTCTTACAGAACAGAATATTATGTTTAGTTTTGACTGAAACATAAATAGAACAGTAGAATTTATTTGAATGCTAGGACTCTAACATTTTGTTAGATGTCTTAATTCCTATTATATCTTGGATTCAATATAGTTGTGAAAGTTATCTTTCCCTCCTGTGTCTGTAGAAAAGGTGTGTATGCTGCACAGTCCTACAGTGATACGTATTACGTTCTGGACTGTGCCAAGTGTGAGTGCATCATTTTGAGGTAGTGTGGCAGCTGCTATTGCATATAAAGAGCAAAAGTTAACTTTTGTAAAGGCTGTCTAATGTTTGGTGTTCAGCTGTACACAAATATGAAAAAGATAACATTAAATTTTCGTTTTGGGAAGATCTGTATGTGTAGTAATTCTTGGTTTTGCTTGTTGAGAAAAATGTGGATAATTCATGTTGTGGGGGGAAATGACTTCTCTTTTTGGATGTTTCAGAAGCTCTAGATAAGTATTGGTTTTGCAGGTATAATGCTAGAAGTTAAAAATATTTCCACTGAACTCTCCAGTAGTGAGATAATACTGCAGGTACTTTTGAAAGGGATTAGATACCAGTTTAAAGGTAATGCAATGCTTCTTACTCTCATTCAAATGCATTCTGTATCTGTTCAGGTGGCATAAATGCAAAAAAAAAAAAAAAAGCCTAATGTAAATGAAGTCTGAGTAAATAAAATTAAGAATGAAAACATACTAAGATTATAATTTAGGTAGCCTTAATGGGAGGCAACATTAATACTAATGGAAAAAGGTAACATTTTTGGTTGCTGAAAATATTTTTATGACTTCATCCCATCGCTCCTGCAGGGTTGGTGGGAAACAGTAGGGTTGCTCTAACTGAAATTGAGCAGTGATGATGATGATTTTTAGGGCAATGCTGATGTGCTCTGTGTTTGGAGGCAGACAGGAGAAAACTGCAGGCAAGGAAGGGAAAGAAAGAGGGGAGATGGGAAAGAGATGGAACTTGAGAATTACCGTTGATGTTCAAATTTTAATTTGTTTGGGCTCAATAAGCCCTGTTTTCAGGAGTGGGCAGTGGTTGAGGGTTTTACTGTTGGAGAACAGCGGTGCTGGGTGAAGGATGTAAGTTATGGGGAATTATCTTTCAATTGACTATAGAAATAATAACTTGTTGTCATAAATGATAGTCATTGCTTTTGCCAGTGGTATTTACAGTCTGTTTTTTTCTTCAATTGCTGCTTAAGGCTGCTTTACAGGTAAACTATTTTTCATAGTATCAGTGATGCTTGACACTTTTAAGCTTCGTGAAACTTGATAAGCTATATCTGTGTGCAATATAAATATTCTTGATTTCTAGTACAAATGGCAGTCGTAATGAGGTCATCTTTATATCATTCCTTATTTTAATTGAATGCCAACTTTACACTATCTCTAAAATATAATCAGGACAGTCAGATTGTATTGTATGTTGTCCTCTAAAGTTCTGTGTGTCAAACTGTAAATGTTGTCTCTTGTCCTTATCAGTGAAATCACTGTTGTGTTTTTGTGATGATAATGCCTAGATTAATACATCTGGGCTTTGGAGGGCTTGATTTATTGGAGATTCCTCTTATAGCTTGTCAAATCATTTTCTTGATTTCTTGCTCAAATCATGTTGTCTTTTTTTTTTTTGTTTCCTCTTATTTGCCTTTCCCAGCCTTCCCACCAAGCTTGCTTCTGGCTCATCAGGATTTCAGAATCTTGAACTGCCTTGGGCCTTGTTCTTTCTATCATTATCTGGTCAACTTGACCAGGATGGCAACCTTGTTCTCTGTTCTCTTCTCACAGCTTGTCATGTTGCTTTCCACTTTCCACTCTTAGGCCTATGTTCCTAAATCTTCCAGTACAAAATCCTTCCCTGTTTTGTAACTACTGAAACTTCTGCTTCTTGTGTTGAATATTCCGTAAGGTATATATGCATTTAATATACTGAAGTTTTAATCTAATGCTTCAGAATGATGCCTTTTCTTCATTGTGTGGATAAAGAACAGTTCCTTTTCTGAAATGTATAGGTAAGTGCACATGTGCACACACCTACCCACCCACTACCTGTGTCTGCATATATGTGCATATGCATGCAGAATAATTGCACTAATTAAATAACTCATCTCACTTTTCTTTATAATCATCATCCTGTTTAATTCGGCTGTTGTCTGAGAGGCTGTAGCAAAAGTCCTGGAAGGTCTTGGTCACCCCTACAGTTTGTTTTCCATTTTAAAAGAACTGATGTCTGATATCTTTGTTTTAACTTTTGTGTTCTACTTAATCGGCAAATATGCCGGAAATAGTTTTGGTTTTTTAGTGTAAGAAATTATTTGTTCTATATTAATCTGGAGCAACACATACTATGAATTAATCTAGAAATGTCATGATCATTCTGGAAACTTCTTGCAATATTTTTTTAATAGGGAAAGATTCATATCCAGAATGGTGTCACAGTGTCAGTATCACTCGAAGACTTACAGCTTTTGTTTTCTGAGCAGTTGGCAGCCCATTTCTGTAGTAACATGTTGAATTAAGAAATAATTTAAAAATTGATTGGACCTGTAAATAGCATTATGGCTTTTTGGTTTTTTTGTGACACAGATAGTATTTTGTTCTAAAATAAGGGAAATGATACAGGGAAAACATTTGCATTGAACTTCAAATAGTTTTCGTTTTTCATTTTAAAAAAACCCCGCATCTGAAGAACTGCTCAGGAAACAGCTGGAGTGAGAATGATTTGAAAATTTTTAACATCTTGAGTAAACAAGGTGATAGGAAACCAGATGCTACCACAGTCATAAACAGGCATAAACCAGAGCTGCTCTTGCGAACTAATGCAAACTAATGCCAATGCTCAAAAACCAGAGATTTGCCAGTATTTCAAGTATTGTATGCTCAATGACTATCCCACCTTCCTCCACTTTGTTTTGGACTGTAAACATTGTTACTTGTGTCTGTTGTCCCTTCCTCATGGGGCTTACAACTTAAGCATGACAAACATCTCTTCGCAGTGTGATGGGATGGGAATGGAAGCAACTTTCTAAATGAGGGGTTGCACAGTTAGTGTCTTCTATTGAGTATTTGCTGGAGTAACTTTTCAGATTGTTTTCTTTGGTTCTTATGTTCCCCCATTTACTGCCTTTTAAAAAACTATAAAAATTCTGCTTCTTGAAAGTAAAAAGCATATTGAATACCTGTTCAATGTTAAAATGCTGATACTCACCTTCTCTAAGATTTACTGGTAAAATGGCTTGAATAGCTTTCATGACCTGCTAGCCATCTTCATATTCAGAGTAAATCGAAAACTCTACTGCTGAAAAGTATGAGGGCTTATGTTTCAGTAACAAGAAAATTATATGAAGAGAAACAGAAAACATGAAAGCTATGCAATTAATCCACTGTGTGTGATAAATTCATAAGTTCATATGAAAATTCATTCACTGAAACACTGTCAAGAATAGCTGGTATTCTGTAACTCTCCAAATGAGTATTAGTTGTGGCAGTGAAAGTTGTTTTTCCATTGCCAGCTGGTTTGCTATCCCTCATGGACATTTAAAGAAAAACTAAAAGAAAAAGGCACAAAAGCACCTGTGTGCTTTACCTATATAACCCACTTCTACATGTTTCTTTTCCAGTAGCTGGCCAACCTTGAAAAATGTGTCTTGGAATAGAAGCCCTAGATGTTATTCCTTCAAATCTGAATGAAATGTGTGATATAGCACTTAAGTGTAACTTCCATAATACTGCCTTAATTTTCTTAGTCCTGATTAGGTGAGATGTACTTTAGTCCTAACTGACACTTAATTAGTAAATAAATGATGTGTAAAATTCAGTCTTTATCAGCTGCAATGTTTGCTGAAGGAATACAAAGTTCTGAGTCACATGAAGTGACTGGGTTTATTGACATGTGATTCTCTTATGCACGACACTGGAAAGATATGGATGTATTTCTCTCCACCCCTTGATTATTTTTTGTGATTCACTAAACTTTTCCATGAGCCAAGATAAAAATATACACTAATGTGACTGCTTTTCTCCTATTCTTTACTTATAAAATAGCAGAGACTACAAGAACAAACACGGCTTATCTAGTTCCTTGTACTTTTATTGTTTTAATTGAAATAGTGTGGTGGGTTTTGTTTGTTCATGTTTTTCCTGACCACAACTTTTATCAATGAAGTTTTATGGATAAAGCATATGGAAGCTTTATTCCCTTGCCCCCCAGTTGGTAGTCTGCTATGTCTAGTTAGGAAAATATTAAACATTGTCTGTGTACTCTTGTGTCTTTATCTGTTCTGTAGAGGTAGAAGTCAATCAGGGAAGCCATTAAAAATTACATTAAATGCACTTTACAAGGAAGGCTCAGTATTTTAGACAATTTGGACTGAGTGTGGCATGATAAATGATCCAAAGGAGTTTTCCTGTCATGCTTGTATATGTGTTCAAAGTGTAATTCTAGATTCATTGGAAATAGCAGTTGCACTTTCTGCAGCAGTTCTCCAAACCTGGAGGAAAATGTGATTACACAGTAGCTGGGACAAAAACAGACTGAGGGACTGCATGCTGTCATTCACTAGTCAAGGAGTTGCAGGCATCACTGAGGCAGGAAGATGCAAATCTTTAGCAGGTTTCATTATGTTTGGGAACTGGTAAGTTAGAGTAATTTATCAGGTTTTTTGGGGGAGCGGGAGCATGTGACATCAGCATGTCTAAGTCTGTGCTTATAGGGGTCTTCTCTTTGGTCTTTCTTGAGAGGATAATTAAAAACAGAAAGGACTTCTAACACTTTGAGAATGTTTGTGTATATCAAGCTGTGAAATAGTAAGTTAAAATTGTTGGCTCTTTGGGCTTACATGAAGTCTTTAATGTTCAGCATGTTCTGATCTAGAAAAGCAGAACATCAAAATTATTAAATGCTAAGCAATAAATGCATAAATTTGTGATTGAGAAGCAAAGTACAAAACAGATTTACAGACATGCTTCTCACACAAAGCTGATGTTTACAATTTACAAAATGTACCTGCTGAAGGTATGGGAGAGTGACATTATGAAATGTCCTGCATGGTCAGTAGTTAACTTGAGGTTTTTTTGTTCTGAAATTTAATTTTCAGTGATGTCTCTTCTGCCTCTCTGTTGCTAGTCTACTTTAAGGATATGTTTTACTAACAGTGAAATTAAATAACAGCATGTGTATTATTCTGATCTCTGGACAATAGGTTATGATAAATGATGTTATTCCATGTTTTGCTTTTTCATGCACCCCAGTAGCTGTTAGCTTCCCACTCACTGAATACCTGAGCTCTGTAGCTTCCTAGAAGAGTCCATGCTGTTTCAGATGAGATAGGAAAGCACATAATCGCCATGTGTACTACTACTTAGTCTGATCTACCTTTTGATGGAGATGTGAAGCAGTTAACCTTTCTAAAACTTGTAAAGCTGTTATTAGCTGTTACTATTTGTTAATAGATTGATTGAAATGTATATTCCCTTGTCTTACTTCTAGCTTCATATTCTTGTCAAAGATGGTAAAGAAAAAATTACTGCTGAGTCCTTGTCATCATTGCCAGCACCCTGACCGCTTTGATTTAGAGATAACTGATAGCATCATCTTTATTTGGCTACTTGTCTTCTAAGTTCTCATGTGGCTCACTCATCAACATGACAGAGCAGAAGAAAATGCTAAAGCGCGACTGACTCTCTACTGCCTTTCTGCAACATGCTGCAGTTGCTTTTCCATTTTGACTCCTAACTCTCATTGCCCTTTTTCTTCTCTCTTACTCTCCCCTTTCTTTGAAATATGTGTGAGAGCACTTGAGCAGACAGTTGAAACATCAGATGCTCTGTCAGTAATGTTTGCCCTCTCCTTGGCCGTAGAGGTCACCAATACCTGAGCAAGAA
Source organism: Podargus strigoides (assembly GCA_028020825.1). Lineage (NCBI taxonomy): Eukaryota > Metazoa > Chordata > Aves > Caprimulgiformes > Podargidae > Podargus > Podargus strigoides. The sequence goes on along the minus strand of CM051628.1, from coordinate 13,348,202 downwards.
ATTCCCCTTGTGTGCAGGTAAAGTAAAAATCTTCAGCATTCTGATGCTAAAAATGGTTTTTAAAAAAAACTGTCAGGGACAGAGAATCATGGCTTGGCTAAGAAGTGTTGCAAGCAAAACATTATTCCTAAATGTTTGCTCTTTTTGGCATTAATACTGCCCATATTTGAAGTTTTATTTGAAAAGTCTTTTTCTTGTCTTGTTCCCTTGTACTAGGATTATTCCAGTGACGATACTAAACTAGAATACAATGTAGATGCAGCCAATGGTATTGTTATGGAAGGTTATCTATTTAAGCGAGCCAGCAATGCCTTCAAGACTTGGAACAGGTAATTATTCAGAACCTCTATTTACTATCTTATTGCAACACTGTTTGTTAAGCCGAATTCTGGTCTGACTTAACCTGTGCAACTCTCTGGTTCCACAGTTTTGACAGAACACTTGAACAGCTCTGTTAATTAACATAGAGATGACTTTTCAGAGCTATTTTTCCATATTTTCTGTCCTAGTGGTTTGCAAGCCTTTTTCTAAGATTGTGTCATAGTCTGGAGAAGTCCTGTGTATGGAAAGCTTACTTTGTGATGAGCAGTACAGCTCTGTAATTGCATTTTGGCCTTACTTTGGAGCTGAAATGGAGCAATCCTTATCATTGTATACAGTAAGCTATGTGAATGTATATACTGGGAAAATAAGTGTTAGAGGACAAAATAAAATGAAAGTTGTATAGTCATTGGAAGCAGGGGAACACAGTGGAGGACTCAAGGACTCAAGTTATTTTTCCTGAAAGATAAGGGTGTAATTGTTATCCTTTACAGTCCCTGTCCTGTGCAGTGACTCTGCTTAGTAGTTTTGATTTGGGGAATTCAAAATATACTGTTAGTCAAGTCTCTCTTACTATTGTTTAAATATTTTTCTCCTTGAACAGGATTTCCTTTGCATTTCCAAGGGTGTATACTTTTTTCCAAGGAAATATTACATATACTGGAGCACTTAGAGCATAGTTGGATACATTCTTATAGTTAATTTCCTGTGATATAGAGCTCTTTTTACTATCTTCTGCTCTGCAATTTTTGCAGCAGTGCTTCTATTAAATTATTTGCTGTGTTTCAAAGACTAGAGTGTGCATTTGGATGTGTAGCCCCTTCCAACTGAATTATTCTGTAATTCCTTGAGCATCTTGTAACATCACAAGTATATAACAAATCAGGATTGCTTCACTTAAATCTGTAGACTGATGCAAGGGTTGGTGGTGTCAAGAAGACTGTTACCTATATTAGCAAGTCATGTGCAACTAGTATAAAGGACTTTACTTTGAACTACTTCGAGTCCAGTCCTGTGGTCTGATTACCTGTCTGTCATTGTAATGTACCTGCTCAGTTAGTTTCGTCCAGGCAGAATTCAGAGTTCTCCAAGACAAATCTGCAAGGCATCAAAGGACAGTGAAGGGAGAAAAGTGGGAGATGCGCTTCAAAAGCATGTTCCTGGCATGAAGGAAAATGTTAGTTTAAGCACATGGAGAAAAATCCACGGTAACAGGACAGGAGATTGGCCTTTATTGGAGTCTCAAGAGGCTGAAAGGGTCCTTTTTGCAAGGTGTTTTGCAGGATTGACTGCAGCCTCTTGTTAAATGACTGAAGGCAGAACTGACTCGCTCTCTATGCCCATCTTTGGGGGAGGTGGATGGAATATCAGCCAGCTGTAACAAAACCAGAAGAATTTGCCTGGAAATAAATACTGGAATTTCCTGATGTCCTGAACCAAGGGCAACAGCACTGATCTTCCTTGCTAACTGCTGATTGCAGTAACGTGTATTTAAAATGGTAGCTTCTCTTTTCGCTCTGTTGGGTTTAATTATCTGAACACTTCAGTTGTTTGGACTTTTGCACCAAGTTTCCTGTTCTTGGGATAGTTCTGCATGACACTGGCTCGAGAAACAAAGCGTTTGAGCAGGTTACAAAGTGAACCACAAGAGCTATTTGCAATTCAGTGTTGCTGTGTTTTGAAAGAGCTGGAGGTTTTGTAATCTCTTTTTATTGTGACTAAATGGGTAGTGTATAATGTACATGAGTATTTCAGATAATATACTTTAGTGGAATCAAAATTATGTCTTTATACTGAAAAGTCTTATAGCAACAGGTATGCAGGACTGTTTTTGAATGTATGTCTTTTAGTTTGTAAATTATGTGTCTTGTTGTACACAAGTTTTCTTAAAGTGTCACGAACTGAAATCAGGTGCATTCATTATTATGGAGCAATAAGTGGAAAGCTGTTTTGGTTCCTAGAAATTCAAATGAAAAATAAGCCCATATCATGAAAAAGGATGTCTGAATAAATATGTGTAGGGAGAAAAGCATTTATCAAACACTAATATGTTTTGAATAGTTTTTAGGTTGGATACATTAAATATTTTCCTTTTTAATTCTGCTGTATTTTCAGATCATGCTAATTCTTTGCTTATTTTGCTCATTTTGCATATTTCATTCCTTCTACTCCTTTCCTTTATGTTTTAATCCTACCCCATTTTTTCACATGACAGGAAAAAGCCAGATCACATCAGGTACCAAACAGCTTCTTTTATTCCTTCCCAATGTTTCTTTGGCACGCAAAAAGCTCTTCATTAACCCTGCATTTAATTTTGATTACTTGCAATGGATGTATAAGTGGCTCAGTCTAAGAAAATAACAGAAGGATTCTGCCTGGGATGCCAGTATACCTGCTGCTCAGCACCTTTATAAGAATTAGAAATATTGAGCTAGTTTTAGCTAAAAAGGAATTAAAACAAAATTTCTGCACTCAAAACTTCTGAGCGTGGAAGATCGGTGTTTTGACTTTTTCCAGTTGAAGTTGGTGAGATTTTTTTTTTTTTCTTATCAACTGCATTGGAAATAGATGTAACTTTTAAATGTTGTGCATTCTTAATCACTGTTTTATTTGTGTGCTGATAGCAACTAGTGTAGAAAACCACTTCTTGTTGAGAATCAATAAGCATGATACATTGAGTTTCACATTAAAAAATGAAAATTTTATATTTCTTTTTGGTATTACTCTCAGTTCTGTGAAATTGGAAATGTTTTTCAATTAATTTTGTATTGTTTCCTATTTAAGAAATACTCTTTTGAATTGTGTAGGTATAAATGATGGAAAATATTCAGGTTCTAAACCCAAACAGCTCTATTCAAGCACTACTGAGTGAGGCAGTGCAAATTACTTGTAAGATTCCCCAAGTATTAATTGATGATACTTGGTTAATACGAAGTAACTCAAACTTTTTGGCCTGAATAGGCTGCTGTAGTGCTGATATGTCAGAGGGGAGTCTACCACTATATTTTTTCAAGCTTACAATTAAATGTGTTATCTTTATTTTCTGTCGACATCTACTTCTAGAGTGTGATCTACAAGTTATACTAAATTCTAAATTGTTGATCTTGTTCAATAAAAGTTTATTTAAGAAAAAACACTACTTTTTGGCTGGACTGGAAAGTTCTCTTTAAACAGATTTAATTCTTCTACTAGGAAAAATGTGGCTGGAGTACTTACGAAACTTCTAGACTAGACTTTAAAGATGACACAAACTTGTTTTACAAATTGTGTGCTCACTTCTATCCAGTTGATCAGATTGGAGCTTATTTACTTTAGTAACTTGATAAATATTTAGCTGTAGAACAAATGAAGCGTTGCTTTAATTAAGTTAATTGTACTACCTAAGGCCGTTATTAGGGATTTGCTCCATTGCATGTTATCTTGGGGCAAGGCTGCTCTTTTTTTTTCCTTTATCACTTAGGCACTGCTTATCGTGTTTTTCTATTTGGTGTTCTGTTCAAAAAAGCACATTTAAAAGCCTGAATTTATTTCCATTTTCTAGTCTGCTTTTTGTTAAGCCACCTAGTTAAGTATTAGCAATAACCTGCCTTGTGCTCGTATTTGAGGCTTAGTTACTGTGATTTTTTTTTATAATAGATGCTAAAGGTGATACCTTTTAAATAGCAGTGACCAAAACTGCTGTTAATAAATTTTAAAATAATTTTGCGTTATTCTATTCAATTATCTTAACCCAAAAAGATGACTGTTATGTTGGAAATCCAGTATTAAAAGATGATCCTGTTGTTGCTTTCTAAATGAAATACATCTGCACAACATTTGAAAAGAATAATTGTTAAAAGGTAGAATCTCATCTGTCTACTAAGTACTAACTTTTCTAACAAATACTAGATTTTCTGATTTGAATCTAACTTTTTTGTATGTCTTAATTTTTCTTAACAGTCGTCTTGTGCTTCTTTTCATGAATGGATTGTGATGGTTGAACAAATATATGGAGCTAATTGTAGTAGTTCTTACTAATTGTAGTAAACTGTAGCTTGAAGTTCAACAGCCTGTGAAGAATAACCAGTCATGTTGCAATACAGTATTCTGTATACTGTTACCATTCGAACTAATTGGCAGTGCAGAAAAAAAAGTGGTGTGTGGTGTGAATGGGGTATTTGAGATAATTGAGGAATTATGCTATGGTAAATACAGGGTCACATTATAAACTTGAACAAAATAAAGTGTGGATTTTGCTGCAGGACTAAATTTAATTTTTTTGTATTCCCTTCATTTTCATCAGTTCAAAACCAGTGATGATTGGTTAGCTTTTTTGTGCATCCCCACTGAAAGGGATGATTATATTTGTTTTTTTAATATCCAATGGTCTGATAAAATGCACTTGATAGCGATCTGAGGTGCTCATGATTTTTTCTAGAACATGACTATTTCCATTCTCTGAATTGTATCCTATCTGAACAGTGAGTTTGACAAGGAAGGATATAGTTCAGAGGATTTTTTTAAAGCACTACGTTATCTTTTGGAATTTATAGGTTGCTTTCATTAAATCTTTTACTTGATATTTTATTTGATATTTTCGTACAAAGCGAAAGTTTAAGTTAGGATCCTACTTAGAAGGTTTTCCTTGGATTTGCTTTGGTTTTCTATTTCTTTCTATTCAGCATCTAAAATTTTAAGAAATGTCAAATATAGAAGATGTTAAACCTACATGGGACAGCAACACTGGTATTTTTAGTGCCTTAGTAAGTTACTTTTTAGTTTTACTCTCCAGAGTCTTTCATGAGTGAGTATTTTACATAGTTTGAATAACAAAAATACTTTAACTATCTGAATTTGTGTTACCAAACAATTACTTAAAATTGTAGCTTCCTGCTAAAATATAAAAGCAAATGTTCTTTGAAATGAAAATGTTTTGTGTAATAGCTTAACTAATGTTGTCATAACATGAATGTGTTTGTTTAGGACTCAAATTATTTGAACCTTGCTTTCTCTTCCGTTTTGTCTCTGGTTTCCCCTTTTTTATTATTCTCATGTAATACTTGCCAAAACTGACTGCAGCATTACTTTTGTGAGTTCATTTATGCAGTCTCTCTGGAGACTACATGTTAGCACACTTCAGTTAAAGAACCACCTTAAGATCAGTTATGTATTCTCTGGATGTCTCTTTATTTGAATAGGCGCTGGTTCTCAATACAAAATAACCAACTTGTGTACCAGAAGAAATTTAAGGTAGGTGTCAGAAACTGGCTTGGGATAGTTTGGGGTGTGGGTGATGGTTTTCCTGATGGATCAGGGAAGATCAAGGAGATCCGTGCTGACATTGACATCCTGTGTGGTCTTGAACAACTTGATCCATTTTCTAATTTACTTTCTCCCTTTGTAAAATGAGACTAATAGCTACACTTACAGATTTTGAGATTCCTGGACTGTGACTTGTAAGCACATGCTCTATTTGCTCTGGGGTTTGTTACCCTGTTGGAGAGAAAGTTTACAAAGAATCTTAAAAGTTGTTGGTCCCAAAAGGTTTGTAGACCCTTAGTGGCAGTGAAATGTTCCATGCTGTTCTCTGAGCAGTTGTTTAACACTTTCAGGACTTGCTCTCTCCAGTTACTTGGGTTCACATACCCAGTTTAGCAGTTCGGGAGAGAAGGGGGGGAAAAAAGGCATGAAAGCATTTGTTATGAACCAGTCAGGGGTACTATGTGCATGTTTTAACACTGAAAACACACAGTGCTTCAGCAGTCTTTTTGCTGTAGTTGTATATTATGCCCCGATCTGTAGAAGGTAGCCTTTTCAATCAATATTTGGGCCTGTGCTCCTTTGCACCACATAGCTGTAACTGTGGTGGAAAAAAAATAGAGAGCTGTACGGGGAAGGAAACAAAAAGAAGGTAGAACTTATGACAAGTTGTTTCTCTTCAGTGTTAACAGCCCAGGGTCAGAGGCTATTCCTTGTTACCTGATGCTGTCAAATCAAGGGTCTTCATTTTTATGGTCAGAAAGGAAACAACAGTTGAGTTTGTGTGAGCACATTTGAGTTGGGCATTTTGTGTTTGTGAATCCCAGTTACATTTTTGTTATTTAAAAATGCACCTTTAAAATGCCATTATCTTAGAATAGAGTTCTTATGAATTTAATCCAATTTTTAAAACGACTGCACCCAGCTTCTAGTTTTTGTATTTGACACAATACCGCTGATTTAGGTGTAATCTTGCTTTATTTGTGAGCTAATTGCAACACTTGGAAAGTATCTTTAAACCCTTTTGAATACTGTTATTTAAATTTAAGGTGTTGATTTAGTAGATTGGATTTTAGATAAAAAGGAATTCTCCAAAGTTTGTATTAAATTTTCATAAAATACAATGAAACATTAAAATTTATCTAAACTTTTCCTGCGAAGTCTCTCTGATTCCACCTATTTACAATTTTATTTTGGGAGGAAAAATTTGTCTAAGCAAGCAAATAGAATTAAATGATAAATATTTTGAGATTGATAGCAAATTTGTTATCTTTCGTTTATGTGACTTGTTTTGTTAATTTTTGTCCCTTAGGATAATCCTACAGTAGTTGTTGAAGACTTGCGGCTTTGTACAGTTAAGCACTGTGAGGACATAGAAAGACGTTTCTGTTTTGAAGTGGTTTCTCCAACAAAGTAAGGAGACGTGATGGATCATGTTTATTTAAAAAGAAAAAAAAAAAATCATTACATTCTGTTGTCTTGAAATGCAAGATAAACGTTCCTCTTGGGACAGATCAAAACAGGAAAAGTATCTGAACAATTCTGTTTTCTGAAATTCTGGCCAAGAGTAAGTGATGCTGTGAGAAGTGATCCTAGTATTTAGTTTACTTTTGGTGTTAAAATAAACATGTTGTGCTTTATGTATAAACTGCTTCTGCTTGTGGAGCTGTTGTGGCTTAGTAGGAGCTGATACTATCAAGCTGCTTAGTAATGTAGGAAACAGATCTCCGTTTCTCCAAATTTCAGATTGGTGCAACGAGAGAAACATATTAATAAGTTGTCATCTCAGTTGTGTTAAATTACATTTTAGAATGTACTAACTGAAACTACCAGATAAAAATATTTTTCCGTGCTAGCAGTGCCGTGTGGTGGTTACATTTGGAGAAGTGCAGCAGACCTGCTGCAGCCAGGGCACAGGACATGGATTTCCTAGTAATGATTTTGAGATGTGACCATATTTAAATTTTTGATATGAAGTCAAACTTCCTTTTAGGTTTGGATGTTACCTATACTCCCCAGTCCTACTTACCTTTCTTTCTTTAATAGACTGCTGTCCTAATGTTTGCATCCTCACTTGTGGTTCACGTTTTGCTCCTGCTTGCCTATACTTTTTCAGCCCCTAAGTGTTGTAATAGTTCATGACCAGTTTCCTTTGACTGTTGGTGTGAAAAGTAGTTCATTCTTTGTGAGAGTTCTTTAAAATAATTTTCTCTTGATTTCAGTGAATGTGTTTTCAAGGACTGATACCTGTCACTTGTGTAATTACTCATGGAGGTAAATTGCATGTGAGGATATGAAAATGAAAAATTTGGAATAAGAAGAGAAAAGGAATAGGAAGCTAAGCCATTCTCTGGGTTATTTGGAGAGTCATATCTCTATGTTTTAGCATTACCTGCAAATAGTTTTGAAACAAGAAGTTTGCAATTCATGAAGGGTCAGCTGCTTTATCTCAAAATAAATGGGTTTATTAGATGATGCTTACTAAACAATAGACCTGTGGTGATAGCAAGAAACTTTTTCAAGCGTCTTTATTGTATTGAACAATGTCATTTGATGTTAGCTGCTTGGTCAGTCTCCCTGATTCTGAGTACACGTGTTTGTCACAGAAGCTGCATGCTTCAGGCTGACTCGGAAAAGCTGCGACAGGCGTGGATTAAGGCTGTTCAGACCAGTATTGCTACAGCATATAGAGAGAAAGGGGATGAATCTGAGGTGAGTTTAAAAACAAAACAAACAACAACCTCCCTTTTAGATCCTGAAAACTAAAAATGGAGAAAACTTCTTTTATGTGAAGTGGGGAAAATAAGAATCTGTTGTTTGTCTTCCAGTGGAAATACAATGAAATTTTGAAAGCTGTGATTTATATCTTGTCTGTCTTTCACTCCATCTTACTACCATTACTTTGACCTATGTTTTGATGAGATTTTTCTGTAGTGTGATTAAAATTCACAGGACTATTGGGTACTGTTATATTCAGTTCTATATTTCTTCTAAAAAAACGGTTTATTTCAGTTCTATGTCTTTCCTTGGCCTTAAATGCAGAAGTTACTTTTCTGGGATTCCAGTGCACTCTCAGTATCTGTAGGACTTCTATGTCTTTAATTTAGCCTGTCTCTTTTGTCTGTTTCTTTTCTTTTTTTCAGAAACAGGAAAAGAAATCATCCCCTTCTACTGGAAGCCTAGAATCTGGCAGTGAGACAAAAGAGAAGTTGTTAAAGGGAGAAAGTGCTCTGCAGCGAGTTCAGTGTATTCCTGGTAATGCTGCCTGCTGTGACTGTGGTTTGGCAGATCCTCGCTGGGCCAGTATCAACCTCGGAATCACACTGTGCATCGAGTGCTCAGGGATACACAGGTTGGGGAACTCTTCAGAGCTGTATTTAATTTGTTCATTGACTTAATTAGGAAGGGTCGTGTGTGCCTCTTCAAATGTATATTGAAGCAAAGTTAGAGACCCCTGTTTGTAAATAGAATTAAGGTAACTTTTTAATTTGTATAAATTATTGATAAAGCTGTCTGAGGTAAGAGATAGCATGCAGTTACATGTTAATATTTTTTTTTCATGCTGTTTAGGAGCTTGGGAGTCCATTTCTCAAAAGTAAGATCTTTAACGCTGGATTCATGGGAACCTGAACTTCTGAAGGTATAACAGTATTTTTGGAGCAAGTTTCTATTTGGTGCTTAGGTTGTTGTTCTAAAGCCACTGTAACAAAGTTCAATGAAGGAAACACTTGCATTTGTACCCAGTGCATGTCTTAAATTTTCTATTCAAAAGAGGTTATAGTTGTGTGCTGGGTTTCTTTGGTTTGGGTTGGTTTTTTTTGAAATTCACACGTTCTTATAATACATGCAGTAGCAGTATTCATTATTGTTACAAACTTATTAATCAGAACAACTTATGACACTTTTGGGTTCCCAAATGCACTTTGAGTAGTAAGTTTCATCTGATATTTTCAAAATTATAAAAATGGAAATCTGAAAAATTTTGGAAGTGCTGTCAGCCTAAAGCATAATCGTACTTGAAAATTCTGATGCCAGCTCTTAGTGAGATCTTGATTTTGTACTCCTGCTGGCTTACAGGAGAACTGTCACGCAACTGCTCATGTGCTGTTTGTGTGCCAAAATTCTAGCTTGAAACATGGTTATGAAAGTCATGTGATATTGAAATACTGACATAGGAAGTCCTGCATGGATGCAGGTATGCAACTGAATAACTGATGCAAAGCATTTGTTTCTAGCTGTGATGTTCTGGTACTTGGGTATTGCTTCTCTATTCTGAATAATTAAAACACAGTGTGAGTAGGGGTGTTTCTCTTGTGTTTGACCTTAAATAATTTTAATATCAATGTGTTTATGCTGAGGAAACAAACAAAAAACCTACAACCCTTGTCCTGTTTATGCAAATACCAGAGCTGAATATTCTGCCTGATATTAGAAGCAAGAAATCTGTGCATTGCCATCAGTAAGTTGGACTCTATGGGCCAAATTCTCCTTAAAGTAGTATCTGCAGGCAGTTTTTTGTCTCTGATCTTTTTCTGTAGACATATGATTATGGTTTAGCAAAAATATCTGTTGGACAAGATGGAATGGAATTGATTAAATTGTCTCTTGACAATGGGAGAAGAACAGCTACTAGAAGAGCTGGTGGAAAGTAGTACCTTTGTTAATGAGGTCTGCAGATGTCATTCTGATGGCACAAAAAAAGATTCTTGAATGACATGCTCATTTTTGCAGTCCTTTTTCAGAAGGGAATGGCACATTAAAAGAGTGACTATTTTTTTCCCTTACTGTGAATTTGGTCTTTGTTCACTCATGGCTTCATTATCATGATATAAACCCATGCTTATTTCTGTAAGTGTACTTCTATCGATGAAAGTAGTAAGCTGTAAAGGTAGTCTGAGTGACGTTAAAAACTGCTAAATAGGTAGATAAAGCCTTTTGCAGCTGTATTTGAAATTATTTATTTTGCTTTGTAGCTTATGTGTGAATTGGGAAATGATGTTATAAATAGAATATATGAAGCAAAGTTGGAAAAAGTGGGAGTAAAGAAGCCACAACCTGGAAGCCAAAGGTAGTAATTTACTAGCAGTGCCTCTTCCTTTTCTTGTTGTTTCCTTCAGCCTCCAGCTTTAAAACACGCTGCCATTTAACTGTGTAATACTCCTTTGATTTACTCTGTTTCCCCTTATCACCAGTATGTTTTGCTCTCCCACTTTCCTCACGCTGTCTTTCTTGAGTATTCCTTCTGTTCATCCCTTTCAGCCTTTCTTGTTCACTTGTTCTTTTTCTGATCTCACTCCCTCCTTTTGATGTCAACTCCATAGCATCCTGCTCTCTCATCAGTGTGGGCTTGTTGATTTTTTTCATGCCTTTGTACCTTCTCAGCCAGATCTACTTGGTCTGTGAGTGCTCCTGGAGGGAGCCTGTGGCTGTGCCTTTTGTTTAGAGTGACTTGTTCTTGAGTTTGACTTTTGTTCCCTGATTCCCAGAATGCTGTTTTCTTTCTGCCTACTTTGTACGTGAGCTCTGCTGTTTTACAGCAACCTTCTAATGATTCTACTGCTGTCTTCCATTTCTCTGATGCTAATTTGTGTTTGAAGGTAGTTCCTTATGTCCAGCTTTCCAATTCTGTGCTGCTTGCTGTCAGGCAGCTTTATGGTATAGAAAACAGCATTGTATAAAGCACTGGCAATTTGGAGACAATGATAAATAATGTAGATTTACTGGATATTCCTTCTAGTGGTAACTGCTTTTCAGCAGTTTGAACATTAACACTTTTATATCCCCTTTCATCAGTTTGTCACAACTGGTGCATGTGTCTTTAGATAATAACCTCAGGTTACAAGAAGGAATATTTCAGTATGCATTATGGTACTGGTGGCTGTGCCTATCTGAGGCTTATTATTGTTATGGTTCTCTTGTGCAATCTTGAGGTTCCTTTAACAAATGTTGCAATTTATGTTTACCTAAGGAACTAAATATATGCTATATCAATTGTTTTTTAACAATGTAGAATATGTATAAAGGATTAATACCAAGAAGTGGTAGTTGGACTAGATGAAAATGTGTCATATGTGCTGGCTTTAGTATGAAATGGATGTTCTTTCAATAGATAAAAATATTAAAATATTAGCTTACTAACTCCTGGGATTTTGTATATAACAGGCAGGAAAAGGAGGCATACATCAGAGCAAAATATGTGGAAAGAAAGTTTGTAGAGAAGCAGCCTGCATCGGTAGCTCTGCTTGAATCTGGAACAAAAGTTTTGCCTCAAAGTCAGGAAGAGAAAAGGCACAGTGGCCCTGAAAAATCCCTTTTGGCAGGGGAGCAAGGTGCGGCATCCCAAAAAGGTAAACACTTCTCTCCTGAGCTATATTACACGTATCCTTTTTAGGTAACATATTTTTGTATTGATTTCCTGCCTCATGCAGAGAAATCAGGATCTGTCTTTTAATGGGTCGTAGCCCTGTTCAGAAGTATCGGGGAGACAAGGCTTGGTCAGAAATGTGGGGAAGGATTTGGAGTGGGGATGCTTGTCTTTCAGAAACATATTAACCACCTTCTTTCCTCCGTATTTTCATCCTTCTTAATTTTTCCAATAACGTTCTTTCCTGCCCTGTCCCTTCCTTACTGCCTGCTTTGTGCTTTGCTAACTTGCATGTCCCAGCGGTTGCTGTAAGTAGCGACGAGGCGAGGCGGGAGTCTCTGTTCTGTCCTGATGAACTAGATTCACTCTTCTCCTACTTTGATACCTCTTCAAAACTACGTAGTAGTAAGTACTACAGCTATGGCGTGTTTGATATTTGCAGTAGTGATCCATTGTGTGTTGTGGCCATCTCCCTGCCTTTAATCCGTTGTCTCCAGGCTACTGCATTGCTTAGTGTTTTCATGAAATAATTTAAGCTTTTTTACTTATCCTGGTCTTTTCCTTTCTAATAATCTTTGACATTTATTATTATTATTGTAAATGTTACGGTTGCAACATGTGACTTCATATTTTTCTGTGGATGCATTGAGAGTATTGAATAATTATTAGTAATTTTTTAAAAAATTATGTATTCAGGACCAAGTATAAGAGCTTGCTTTATTATCATGGTATCTGTGAAGAGCAGGTAACTTAGGGTCTGCATAGTAATTAAAGTTTCTCCCCAAAACAGTGCGAAGCAGTGACAGTGGGATCCAGCAGAGTGCTGATGACAGCAGAGAAAACCTTGCCTCTACTATATCAGCTAACAGTTTGTACGAACCAGGTGTGTTAGGCTTTGCACTTTAAGGTGAAACTTAATCACTGCTTGGTAGCATGTTCTTATTAAAGAGACTAGTACTTGGTGATACAATTCAAGTTTCTTCTATCCTGGTGGGCTGAAACATTTTTAACAAGGGTAACTGTTGCTTGAGTGACCTTACTCTCCTTCAGGCTTGGTAGCAAGAGTGGCATTGAGGCCTTCTAAATGAGTTGAGAGAATTCTGTTTTTTCTAGTGAGATGATACTGGGCCAGGACTTTGTTTTTCAGCAGATAGAGCAACGCTGCATTTTGATACAGGCAAGTCTACACAGAAATGCATAATCCTTTTATAAATAGTTAAATCCCTGGAGATGGAATTCCTGTTAAGTCACAGATAATAGGCTTTTGTGTTATTTGAGCATTCTTGCTTAATTTTTCTGTTTTCTCCTTATGTGGAATTGACTGTGTCTTTGAACATTAGCCCCTCTTTACTCAAACTTTCATAAACTGATTGATGAAACTATTTGGTATCTAATATTAACATCCTGGGCTGACAGATGTATTATGGCTTGTCAAAATAGCCAAATAATTTATTTGTAAAGCAGACATTCTTCTACATCAAAGCACTCTTCTGAGGTATATTTTAAATTCAGTAGTTCACAGCTTTAGTTTGTAGGCAAGCAGCATGTGGCTTGGATCCTTTCTTTGGCTGCATTGTGGAAACACGATGCTGTAGCTCATGAAAGCTTATATATAACAATGTCTTTATCTCCAAGACTTCACTCTGTATGACTCTTATTGAGGTGAAAAGAAAGATTATACTTTAGTCCAAAAGATTATAGCCACAGCAAGTAATTACTAAATGTCAGTGGTATCTTCTAATGAAAATTGGGTCAGAACAGTATTAGCCTCATATTCAGGTGTATAAAGCTGTTGCAGATAACGATATATTTGTATGACTACATCTCTGCAGGAAAGGAGTTTTATTCCTATCTTGCAGTATAGGATAAAACACACTTCTAACCTAAAGCCAGTTTAGAAATACCATGGAATAAGTAGATTGAAGGATATTCACACATGCCAGTAATGTGGAGAGAATGTTTTATGGGCAGTAATAATTCTGTGAAGTGGCCGTCCCTGACTGCTGGAACAAGTTAAAGGCATCTGTAACTTCTGGCAGAATGGGGCAGCAATGCACAGCATTCTGCAAAACCTGGGCTACCTTACGCCAGGGAAATGACATTTTTGGTCAGCATTCCAGGAGGTACCTTATAAAAAAAGGCATTAGATAAGCTTTTTTTTTTTCTTTTTAGAAGGAGACAAGCAAGAGTCTTCTGTGTTCTGTGACTCCAAACAGCCTAGTCCAGGATTGCAGCTGTATCGGGCTGCCTTTGAGAAGAATCTTCCTGATATGGCAGAAGCATTGGCCCATGGAGCTGAAGTAAACTGGGTCAATGTAGAAGAAAACAAAGCAACACCACTCATTCAGGCAGTGCGAGGGGTATGTGATATTCAGCACCGGCTGATGCGGGAGGAGGGGAAGGGGAATAATAGGGGTATTTCTGTGTCACTGTTCCTTTTCAACTGCTTGCTTCGCTAATGAATGATGAAGTGATGCTGAAGTTACCTTAACGATGTTTTCTCAGTTGTTTCTGAACTACTTTTTCCCTGTTAATGTTTTATTTGGCATTGCATAACCTAGTAGCATTTAAATTTGATATGGAAGCAAATCTCTTTTGTTTCCTTTGCCACATGACTCACTATTGAGAAGGCAGAACAGGTTTGGCTCTTATTCTAGAGATCTGGTGCTGAATTGTTTCTTTGCTTTTATTCCGTAGGGTTCGTTGGTTACTTGTGAATTCTTGCTGCAGAATGGGGCCAATGTGAACATCAGGGACATGAAAGGAAGAGGACCCCTACACCATGCCACGGTTCTAGGACACACTGGGTAACTCACTGCTCCAGAATTTGTAAATGGCCATCCTTTACTGTAGTTGTTCATGTGAAGCTCCTTCATTTCCCCAAATATTCTGGCATTTTAATATATTTCAGGTGATCTACGTTTTTTCTTAAAATCTTATGGTGAGAGAGGAAAGAGCAGGTTGAATTAGCAGTCTCATCTGCTAGCAAAACACACACCTATAAACACATTTGTCCATTTTGTAAAAATGTATATTTCATAATGCTTTGAAGTAGCATGAGCTTTTGGTGAAGACTCGTGAGATTTTTCTCTTGTTTTCTTAAGAAATATGATACAAATAGGAGAAATAGTCTTGTGTGAGTGCCAAGGCTTTTTCTGACTCATCCCATCTGTGTGTTGCACTATGAGTGTATCTCATTTCAAAATGTATTGCATTACATCTTGAGTTTTGGAATCATGGCTTTTAACTGAAACCCTGTACCAGCTCAGTTCAAATGAGGACATAATAATCTGGTTGGTGGTACCCAAACTCTTTGCATGCATGAATGCTGAACAGAGTGCAAGTTGACAGCTTAGGAGAGTCTTAAGACTTTAAGCTTAGTCAGTATGCTCTGTTTATAAAGAATTATAATAGCAAAGAAAAACGAGATCAGTTTCTATTGGGTAAATCAAGCACCTGTCAACTGTATTCTTTACTGCTTTGATTTATCCTGCTCAGTGCTTCTTGTCTGTCATGGGAAAATGGATGAGGTTTTTTGGTTCTACAACCTAAGATCATACAGGAAGGTGGAGTCTTGCTTCTAAAGGGTTCAACTCCTTGCTGCACTGGTATTATTTGACTTAGGCTGTCTTCCTAATGTGGATTAAATAATTGAAAGTTTTGCTTACTGCTGTTGTTAACATCTTAGTTGTTCTAGATGAATAGTGCTGTTTTGACATGCTCCAGAGACTTTTGGTGATTTAAGCCAAATATGTTCCATCCAGCTTGAATTTATTTTCCTTTTTCCTTTATTGTTGTGTAAATTATTCTTAAATGCTTTTTCTACAGACAAGTGTGTTTATTCCTTAAACGAGGAGCAAACCAGCATGCCACTGATGAAGATGGGAAAGATCCATTGAGTATAGCTGTAGAAGCTGCAAATGCAGATATTGTAACATTGTAAGTTGTATGTTCTGTTTTTAACTAGGTAACTGGGGTTTGCTATTCTGTTTCAAGTTTAAAATATAAGGAATGTCAAAATTCCTTCACATAAAAGCAGGGTGAGCAAAAGAAAAATCAGAAGTACACTAGCCATAGATGACCTCCCTGTTGTGAGGTTCAGGAGTGCATTGTAGGTCTTGGACTGCAGTCTTTTTTTAGTGGTTTAAAGATGACATTGTTCTTTTTGTTTCCTAAATCATAGGTTGCGTTTAGCAAGGATGAATGAAGAAATGCGTGAATCGGAAGGACTCTATGGACAACCAGGTCAATACTCCACTAATAACCATACTGAAATGCAGTATAAGAAGTGTATTCAGGAATTTATCAGTTTACAATTAGATTCTTAGGATCTGAAGGGAATTTAAGATAGCTTCATACAATGCTTTTTATAAACAACTGACATGTTAAAGCTTCACTGAAGTTCACTGGTGTGACTTTGTCAGAGTATTCAGGGGACCTAAAAGGAGAGTGGTTTAAGTACGTTATTATGGTAGTGTATGTTAGTACAGCCATTACCAACCTGTTTTGCTGGTAGTTGTCCACAATTTTCTCCTATTGATGTTCCATTGAAATTCACATAACATTAGGATTTACCTGATGTTATTTAACACCACCAGCCTTCTGACACAGACTGCTCAGAGGCAGCTGAAGAGTTTGTCTTATTACAGGATGCCATTCTCCTTCCTGTGAAATGGTCCTTTTTTTTTTTTTAAAAAAAAAAAGGCTTGCATACCACTGTAAAAATGTACATCAAATATTTCAAAATAACTCCAAACAGAAATAGGAAAGTATTGTTTTCTCAGATTTTATTTAAAAATATTTTTATTTAAGCCACAAATAAGAAACAAACCAGACATTCTGAAGTGTGTATTTTTGTATGCAGTATCTTACCATTTGATTTTAAAAAAATAAATAATTGGTAGGCATTTGAGTCAACTGGTACAAGAAAGCAACAAATGATATTTAATGAATACGTGCAACTTTATCCTCAGGCACTCAGCCCCAATTTATACTATGTTCTGATGTGATATTTATGTGAGCCATTTCTTCTAATATGGTATGCTTCCATAGGAACATATTTTAATCTCATGTTAATATCAATAATGATGGCACACTTGATTGTCAAGTTAGCTAAAAATACACACTACCTGGCAGTAGTGAAAGTCAGACCTCATTTTTAAGGCTGAGTGCTGAGTACTCTTGGCTTACTCCTATAAAGCCTTATGTATTTTCCCCTGATTCATAAGGATTGTGTGTGCTTATGTCTTTTTCCAGACTGAGGCTGGAATATACTCGAGGGGCAACATTGAGTCTCATGTCAATATTCCAGATGAACTCTATTAAATGAACTCAATTTATTTCTTTCATAAAGTTTATCCTTAAGAATGGGTGTTTTTCAGACTTATTTTTAAACAGATCTTCCAGGACATTCAAATTAGAACAATAGTTTGAATTATTGTAGACACGTAGACATTCAAATGCTTTCTTTGGCAGAGCAACAGATATTTTAAAGTATATACTTTAGTATTTTTTTAGACAGATTCTTCAGTTAGGTAGATGAAATAAAAAGCTGGCTAATTTTTCATTGAAGATGAATGTTTTAAATGTTAATATCTGCTAGCGTGCTAGAAGGGTTGTGTAAATGCATAGGTGTAAGCACAAAACCTGTCTCTGCTGTTGCCAGGTACGATACCTTGACGTGGTGGTAGATGAGGCAGGTCTTTTTCACTGCATATACATGTTAAACTATCTGTGCTACCCTTATTTTAGAACTCTTCTTTTCCAATATTATTATTCTAGAAGAAAATAATCATAGAATCATAGAATAAGGTTTTTCAAGACAATTGTATGTTTGCTGGGAGCTATGTGAGGGTAAATACCAATGTACGAGTTTGCCATCATCAAAGTGAAGCCAACTGCCTATTTCTCTGCTTTAGTAATGCAAATGATAAATAATTACTAATGTAGCTAATGGCATCTAAGTTTCTGATTTAAATACACCTGCCTGGTTTGAGCTACTGAGAGAATGTATATATTGCTTTGCAAGGTACAGTTGGTCTTCCAAAGTATTTCTAGAATGGGAACCAGCTGAAATTAGCTTGTTCCACAAAAAGTTCATTTCTGGTGGTAGAAGCCATATGCACCATTGTACTGTTTCTTGTATAATACTTGAGTGCTCATCTTCTGGTGCTACATTATGTCTGCTAACTATTTGATATTAGCATTGCTACTTTTCCTTCCTATCTTTTTCTTGAATGTATGATGTGTGCCTTTTGAGTTACTCTGGTGTTAAATGGTAAAGCAGTGTTACAGTATTTTTGTACATAAAATCTGCACTTTAGGAAGAACATTGCTTAGAAAGGGAATTTCCAGAATTCAGTTTTAAAGTAGGATTTAAAATAATTATAAGGTTTACAGTGTTAAGTACTCTAATGCAGCATACAAACGAAAGGGGCACTTTATTTTAGTCTATTTTTGTATGTAGTATTTTTGTTATGTAATAGAGCCAAAAGCAGAGCCACAATATATCTTGCAAAAATAGCTTTTGTGGTTTTTTTTTCTTTCAAGTTAATATGAAAGAACCAAATGTGGCAACTTGAACTATAGTACTAGTTCACCAGTGGAACCCACCTCTGTATTAAAAACCTAATTGCTTTTATCATACAAGCTCAATTCCAATTTGTGCTCTTCATTGTTGTTCTTTTCATGAATGTGACAACTCCCTTCATTCTGTGCTTATCTCTCAGAGCAAGCAGCCATCAAACTGTTAGGATAAAATGTGTCCTGTGCCTGCTTTGTCTTTAGAATATACTTGAAATAAATCTGGAAACCAAATGGGAATTTCACTAGAACTAACTTTTCCTAGTAGAGCAGTATTGAATGTATTTATCTTTTAAAGTCTGGGAAGAACTGTGTCATTACATTTTTATATAAGCCCACATGCCATGCATGTTAAAAATTTCTGGAAGGTCAGTTGTCATTTCTGAAAGTGTTTTCAAATGAATGGAGTCTGATCTCCAAAGTAATAATAGTTCTAATACTGGAGATGTGCATTAAAAGATGGAAAACCAAAACAGTAATTTTTCACTGTAGTGCAAAGTTCTGAACACAAAAAAAAATGCTTTTAAAAACTGCCCTTTGGAAAAAAGTGGTGGAATAGTACTTTTGTTCTGCAATAATATTGGGGGAAATGAAGTACCCTAATGTTCAACATAGATGATGAGAACGATTTTGGGTTGATTCCTTTGTCATGCTATTAATCAAGCTGTCAGCAAGGAACAGTAGTGCTGGCATCTTGTGTCCTGTGTGGTCATCTGTGTTGGGAAGACAATTTAGATGGCTGCGTAGCTCCTGACCGGACCAAATGTTTTATGCATTTAATTTGCTTTTAAGGCAATAGGGTATGGTTAATGTTTTAAAATGAAACCTGAACTCAAGGCCCAAAATGCTGCAGCAAATGAAAGAATGTGAAAATGTCCTTTTTCAAGTGGCAGAACAATGACTTGGCAATGACTAGAGAAGTAATCATTCCTGAATGTGTTTTCCTGTGTAGACAGGGAGCAGGGGAGAGACAGGCCTGGTGGAAATTGCTGCCATCTCTCATTCAGGAAGACGTACTAGTAGTTGGGTCGTGTTTAAGCACAAAGAGTGAAGAGGAAAAAAAAAAAAACAAAAACAAAAACAAAAAAAAAAAAAAAAAAAAAAAAACAACAAAAAAAAAAAACAACAAAAAAAAACCAAGTGAAAGATGTTTAAGGAAACTATCATCACTCTTATAGCTAAAATTAAAAGATGTAATGAATGTTCAGCAGTGTGTGTAAAAAAATTATATTTGGTGAAGGAATAGGCTAAAGGATTTATGAACAATGATTTCTCTACTTAGGATTGCTTTTCTATATACTTTTGCTGATTTTCTTTCATGGACAGTTCTGTCTTGCTGTAAGACTTGTTGTTACCTCTGTTTCCAAGTAAATCTTGATTTATGCTGTAATTCTACTTCTCTGAAGACAATCTTGGTTAGCACTTCCTTGCAAAAACAAGGATTTTATTCTTTAATAGCTAATAAACATTTTTCTTTTTACATTGCTTTAAAATGCTTTCATTTTTCCTTTCTAACTCTGAACTTTCCTCTGTGTGGCTGCCTGTGAGGTACTCTGTCAGGTATAGTTTGGCTTTGTTTAATTTGCTTCTGCAGAAAATGCATGCAAGTAAACAGTCCCAAAGAGTTCACATCAGCATCATTCCATCTGTAAGCAGTCTTTATATGTGTATGTGTTACACAGTAATTGGTAGTGCAGTAGGGCATTTGTGCAATGGTGGGTGATGATAACTATCACAAATCTTTAAAACCATTTCCCTTTTTTTTTTTCTACCTAGGAGATGAAATTTATCAGGACATTTTTCGTGACTTTTCTCAAATGGCATCAAATAATCCAGAGAAGCTAAACCGTTTCCAGCAGTCAGATTCCCAGAAGTCTTAAGTGTCAAGAAGGAAAAGAACCTGGTCCTTGTAGTGCAAGTCTTTTTTTACTTTAATGAAATGAAATATGCATTTTGTTAGATAGTTTGGATAAAATGACCACTCTACTGTAGCTTTAGATTGTGGTAGCTGGGGAAATGTATGAATTGTTTTATGTTCTACAGTATGTATACCTCAGCAGCTGAAGAAAATGTTTAAAAAAAAGGAATACCTGCTAGCTCAGTATAAAAATAGCACCTGTTAGCAAGTATGAAATTTGTCTGTGGTTCATTAGCAGACACAGCTGTATGCGTTGCAGACTCTGGATGGCAGGATGATGTGACCAGCTTTCCTATTCAGTATCCCCTAATGTCATCTCTCTATTGCCATAAAGAATGTGCCTCTGACAAGGTCTGGGTTGCACTTTCTGGGACTGTTTGGAAGGGAAATTGGGTAAGGACTGAGTTGTCCTTCTGTTTGTGGGCCTGTAACTTAACAGGTTCTCTTGTTCCTACATTGACTGTGGTTAGAGGCAAGCTGTTAATAACAAGATGGTAACTTCTGCTCTTTTGCAAGCTCTTTTTCAGTGGAATCTTTACCACCAGGCTGGCCTTTGCACTAGTGACTGCGGGTCAGTCACAATAGTTGTATATCCTGGAGGACCAAACTTAGAAGAGCAATCTGTTTTCCTTTTTTTTTTTTTCCCCTCTTAAATTATACTTTCTGTGCAGCAAGTATACTTTTAAATGAGCATGTGGAATCTTTCATGAAAAAATAAACTTAATCCTGCTGAATGTGATGTGGGGTTTGTTTGCAGCATTTGGACAACAAAGCTTGACGTTTGAGACATGAAAGTAAGTATTGAGCCAACAGAGTCTGTGTAGAACAGTCCTACCAAGGCTGTTTGTTACCTTCTCTTTTTGCTCTTCTCACTACTAGCCCTAAGCTGAATATATAGCATGTCATATGTAATGCAGCCACCCTAAATTTAGGACAATCAGTTATATCAGGAAGCAGTATCCTATGTATAATCTGCAAAAATGTGTATGTGTACATGTTGTCTGAACTAAGGTGTGCACAAGAAAACCTAGGAATTTCACTGCACACTTTTGCCAAGTAATGAATGAGCATAGTTTCCAGCTGTATTCAGAGGGCAGCAAGTTTCCTTTTATTCAGTAGTGAGCTCTGCCCTGTAAATAGTGTCTGTAGATATATGCTTATGTGTCAGGTTATTAAAAACCTAGATAGTAATCACCTGAAGCCCCAAACCAGCAGATGCAATTCTTTATGCTCGATTTGTCTGCCCTATTGTCAGCTTCAGGAGAATTTTTAGGTAACATAGTATCAATGTGAGTTTTTAACAATCCTAGTAGCTGTAGTATTATGCTGACCTGCTGCTTAAATGTAATTAGGAAATGAATTGGCTTTTCTCCAAGCTAGTTAAGATAAGCAAAATTAGGTAAAAAAAAAAAATCTGTAAACTGTGGTAAAATTAAACTTTTAAATTTTAAAAAGGTATTTCAAATATTTATAACTTTGCATCAAATGTATAATAATGCATCAAATCTGGATGGTTATTGCTGGGAAGTTATGATAGCATTTTAGAATTTTCCAATAGATTCTTTTTCCAAGCAGAAGAATCTTATATAAGAGTTCTTACTTCATGTGTGGTCTAATTATGCTAGGAAAAGCAGATTTTGCCCATTTAAGAGTGCATTTAGTCTGAATAATAAAAAACTGAAGACTATTACCTGTAAGCAGTAATTTCTAGTAAGTTGTTTTTTAAATAGCTGTCTATAAAATTGTAAAATACTTCCTAATCTGCAGTATTTGACAGTGGTGGGTGTTTAGTAGATCTTAGAGAAAGTAAAACTCCCGATGTACACGTGGGACAATGTCAGATATGACAATGTATAGTATCTATTTTAAACAGTTTTTTCTAAAGATTTGTCTTTTGCAGCCTGTGTGACAGGCAGGATATAGTGTGATTGGCTGTAATGTAAAGCTACCTAAAGCTTAATGGCATAATCACTATTTCAGTCCATGCTGCTGGAAAAATGTCTGAGACACTTCAAATCTCCACTGGTATTTTCCTTCCTAGCCATAAAAATCTCCACAGCAAATTTTGCAGGACAGCTTCCCATAGACAAAAAGTTTCTTCCCTGTAGCTCTGCAGATCCATGTGCTGCATTTCCAACTCTTATCTCTCTGGGAAGCAGTGTTAGTCTATTTATGCTAAAGGACTAATAACATAGGTTGTATTACTCTTGACAGGAGCTTTGGAGTTTTAATGGTTCAGGGAAGAGGTATGTCACTTCTGATCCTGCAGCCTCGTTCCCCAATCCTTTTAGGTATGCTAGGACATACAGCATAAAATGCATTCAGTTAAAGTTGTTTTTTTTTTCAGGTCAGGTGCAATACATGTGTTAGGATGTTGCTCATTGGCAAAAATGAATATGCCATTAAGCCACATGAAATGTCTTACGGGCTTAGTCCTACAAACCACTGGCAAGCTCAGTGCTCCAGCACCTCTAACTCATGGGATTCAGTCTCAGTAGTACAAAGTATGATTAGTAATCTGAAGATCTTGATTTCCATGTCAAATTCTGACTCAAGTGTAAATCTTCTGCTCAGTAATACCGGGAAACTTCCATTTTTATGACGATATGAATCTGACTAGAATAATAGACAGTAAGGCTGCACTATGGGTTAACATCTTGTGCTCTGTACCAGCTAATGGAAAGCTTCAATTGCAATTCCTGTTTCTCTGTAGGTATGAAGTATAATAGGTCTTAGGTACAAAGCAATAGATTCCTAACACAATTTTAAATTTATTTTCATGTGGATCTTTAGTAATTTACTAGATAGCCAGCCCACTGAAAGATTTTTTTTTTCCTAGCCAAAGTTAGGTCACGTGTTCTGAAGGTCTCTTGGAAAGATAAATGTCAAGGAGCTCAACCTATGTTCTAATGTATCCTTGATTTCAGAGGTATCATTTACTTACATGGCATGTTGATTAAAATGGTGTCTCCTTAGTGGTCTGTATTGT
The DNA here is from genome assembly GCA_028020825.1 of Podargus strigoides. Taxonomy (NCBI): domain Eukaryota; kingdom Metazoa; phylum Chordata; class Aves; order Caprimulgiformes; family Podargidae; genus Podargus; species Podargus strigoides. The sequence continues at coordinate 13,324,790 of CM051628.1, read as the reverse complement.
TTTGATCATAAGGTTTCATATTTTATATTAAATTTCTGACATATCGTACTGAAATATGCCACTGAATTATATTGGACATGCCAGAGTTTGTTTCTATAAATTTGGGTGAAGGCAGTAGGTGGCACAAGTCTTCCCTTGCTTTCACAAGCTGCACATACTGCAGTCTGAACATGTGTTTCAGTTGTTCACTAGAATACTGTGGACTCCAACCTCCTTGCCAATTGGGACCTAATCCAGTAAATCACTGAAATTGGTAGCAGTCTTGCCACTGATGTCAGAAGCTTTGGGTTGTACCTTTTGTGGCTTCTAATGTTAGTGTGTGAAAGGATCCTGTATTGACAGTGCATTTTTCACTCTGTGGGGCTTTACATTTTAGTTGCTTATATACTGAGCTGAAATAGTTTTAGAAAATGCAACCCAACCTTCCAACTGCTGTCAGCAAATCCCCACACAAGAGGAAGTTTCTCCTGTTTTGCGGTATGACACCAGTACACACATGTCCAAATTATTACAGTTCTACTTGATAGTGCTACAAAGTTTTTTGCTCTAACGAAAAAAGGTGAGAACTGGAGTAAGCGTAGGGTTGGCCATGGTGTTTCCAGGACTTTGGTGCTTCTCTGCAGCTATTAAATATGGATGTTAACTCTGTGTTTTGATCATGAAACTCTCAAATGACACAGTGAGTACTAAAGGATCATTTGACAGAATTACAGATCATGTGTAAGTACTAAGGATGTAACATTTTTATGCTGTCAAAAGGACTGAACTGATTGTTTAGTACATGAAAGTATTCTGAGAGTCAGTTTTGCAAACTGCCCTGTCTGTCCATTCACACATGGATGCTTTTTCCAAAGTTAAGAGTTTATGCCACTTATTTCAGCTATCAGGGTGCCCAAATGTCTTGCTGTCTTGCTTGCACAAAAGCAAGTATTTAAAACAGGGACAGCTCCAGCAAGGCAGCACTGGGGAAAAGGATGAATGTACCACTTTGGTATCACCCCTTTCATATGCTTGCTTTATCCTTCTGCATACACTATTTTCTTGTTTCTCTTCCCATGGAAGGAGATGATAGGGGAGGAAGAAATCCCACTCACGTTTCTGTTAGGATTTTCCATGTTTTGATAGGAATTGCTGGGAAACCATCGTTTCCTCTGCCCGATATAATAAATTTGTTTTTTTTTCTTTATCCCCCTGTCCCTCTGTGTTTGGTGTTTTTAAGCATTCCGGCAGTAAATCGCTTGTGTCCTCCTGTGCCCCCCGGGCTGTGACTGCAGACTGTATACCCCCAGCCCCCGCTCGCCTTTATGAGCCTGTAGTTTGTATCTACACTTGACTGTAGTTCTGTCGTTCGGCACTGTAAATGAGCGAAACGCGTTACTACCTTTGTAGTTACCGGCTGTACATGCTGTAAGCACTGTAAATACTGTACTCGATTAAACCTTTGTACGCTCTCTCGTGCTCCCTCCCTCCTTCGCTCGCGGCCCGGGGCGCAGCGGCGGTCCCGCCCCCGGCATGGCGGCGCTGGGCCGTGCGGCGCGGGGCTGGGGCTGGCCGCGCTCACAGCCCTGCGCCCTGGCGCTGGCCGCCGCCGTGGCCGTCTGCGCCTTCTACTACCTGGGCGGCGGCGGAGAGACCTTCTCCAGCGCCACGCGGCGCCTCCGCGCCACGCCGCCCGCCCCGGCGCACCGCCACCCTGCGCCCGGCGGGGAGGCCCCGGGCCGCGGCCTGCACCTCCTCATGATGTTCACCAAGGCGGAGCGGAGCCCCGCGCTGCGCGCCAAGGGGCAGGCGGCGCTGCGCTCCCTGCTGCGGCACGGCCGGCTGCGCGGCGGGGATGTGCTGCACCTCCACCTCGTCACCGAGGGCGCCAGCAGGGACATCGGCCTGGGCCTGCTGCGGGACCTGCTGCGCGGCGCCGCCTTCCGCCACCAGGTGCGGGGAGCGGGCGGGCCGGGCTGTGCGCGCTGCCCGTGGGCGCTGCGGCTGGCCGGGGTCCCGTGCCGGGCACTCACCTGGCCCGTGGTACCGCCGCTCCTCCCCGAAGAGCGGGAGCAGCGGTCCGGCGGGGGGAGCGTTCTCGGCCGGCAGCCCCGGCTCCCCGCGGCGGGGTTTGCTTCCCTCTGCTGGAGGGGCTGCATCTCCCCCCGGGCCTCCCGGCTGCCGAAGGGCCGGCTCGGGCTGAGCTGAGACCCCCAGCCGGCGGTGACCCGGGGGTTACCTTCCCCCGGCTGGGCTGCGGGCCCAGGAACACCTCTGGCAAAACTTACTGGAGGGGAGCAGTTGCTCCAGGTAGCGCTGCTCCCTCCCCCCCCCCCCCGCCAGCCGCGGTTCGCATCTCGGCACAAGGAGCGCCCGTCCCTGTGTGCAGGGGGGTTCCCAAGGGATCCCGCAGGACTGGCGTCAGGAAAGGCTGCTGGCAGCCCTTGCAATAGGGGATGGAGAGCCTGCAGAGGCTGGGGGGCTTCTCCACGCTACTGCTCATTCCGTGACCTGTCGGGGAAACGGTTCTGCCTCCCAAAAATGTAACGCAGTGCACGCATGGTCCGGCTTTCCTTCACATCGCACAGGTGTCTGAACACTGGAGTTCAGAGTTCAGCGGCTCCAGGTAACTTGGCTCTCTGTCCCGAGGTGCTGCAGAGTGCTTGGATGCTTCTGCTGTACCTTTTCATTTGTCTTGCAGGTACTTAACGTGAGCTGAACTCTGCTGAGATGTAACTAGACGCGTAACGTTGTACATACGGATCATCTGTGGGGAAATAACCCACCTCTCCTTGTTCTTAACAGCACTTTACTAGTGCTGGCTCTGTCAGGTCACGTGTCCCTGTGGGTGACCTGCCCGCTGCCTGCAGTGCTCGGCTGTCTGGAGGGGCTGTGCAGAGGGACCTTCAGGGAGGTCCCTCCCTGCTGCTGCGGGGTGCACTGGCAGTGCCCCAACGGTGCAGTGCAACAGCACAGCTCAGGTCTGTGGTGTCGTGTCTCCTGGAGCAGGGACCCCTGGGCCACCACAGCGTGCAGATCCCTTGTAGACCCCCTGTGTGCCTGTGGCTGTCTTACTGCTGTCTGCTCAGAAACCAGACTCCTCTGCGGGCAGCCTCGCCAGCGTTGCTCCTGCAGGAGGACAGAGGTTTGTGAGTTCATGTTGTGCGAGGCTGGAGCAGGAGGTAGGGGCATGCAGCGATGTGTCTGCTCTGGGCCTCTGTGGGTGCTCGTGGACTCACAGTACAGCCTGGCTCATGACTCGGTGAGCAGGTCTTGTGCCAGAACTGCTGTCTCTTGGACTTGAGCAAGCAGTGTGGTCTGAGATCTCACTGGGATCTGCTCAGTGGGACGGCTTCTCCCTCTCTCCTGGCAGAGCCCGACAAATCCTGGTTTCATTAGCTGGGGTTAGCAGTACGCTTCAGATCTGTGCACTCACCTGTTCATAGCTAGAGAGCAGCGGCTGTGTGCTTCTGAAACATACGGGCCTCGCCCTTAATAGTGTGGCAATTTCTGGTACACTGGCAGGTGACAGTGCCTCTTTATTCTTGCTGTAGTCTGCCTCATTCCTCTTTATCAGCAGGAAACGTCACCGTAACTTGGACCTTTTGTGCTGAGAGATGCTGAAGGTGGTTGATCCTCAACCTGATCCTCAGGTAGCTCCAGCAGTAACTCATCTCCATCCTGAGACCTCTCCTTTCTTGGTTTCTTTTGGTGTCCCCAGAACACTCTTCTGGTTTTTATGCTGTTTTGCTAGAGCAGATCTGGAGATGAGGCTTGATCAAGTGCTTACAGGGCAGCTGGAGCTGCCGAGGCAGGATTGACAACCATGTAATTTTTTCTTTGCGAGTTTGTGATTTGGGCTCTGCTTTTGTCCTTGTCCTCACATTTTAACACAGCTGAGATCAGACAGGTCCTCTGTTAGAGTGAAGTCCAGGAATCAGCCCTGGATCCGAACCCTTGAGGAAGGTCACGGGCCCACTCTCATCTCTCCCTAAGCAAATTCAGGAGCTTTCAAGGTCTCCTGAGACTGAAGCATCCGGCTGCAGCCTGCCAGGGCAGGACACAGAGGGTGAGAGCAGGGGGGCTATAGGATGTACCACAATGGGGTCCGTGGGAACAGCCTAGGCACAGGACCCTCCCTGCTGTGCAGGGCCGGGCAGGCCTGGGCTGTCGCAGTCACTGGGCAGTCATGACATGGCATCACCAGTCCCACAGTGCCTGTGCACGTGTCCAGATGTGGAACTGGGAGCGCAGCATGCTGATGGCAAGCAGCAGATGGAGCTGGTGCTCCACATTTCGGTGCCTTGTGGCTTTTTTTCACGGGGTGGAGAGCAGTGAGGACTGAGGACATTGGCTGGGAAGCACCCTGAGCAGCCGTGCTGGAGGAAGGACTCACCACACACTGGTACCTGGCTGGGACCTGACCTTCCTGCCCATGCCTTGCCCTCTGAGCCCTGGCTTGCAGAGGTTCTGCTGGGCTTTTACCAGGGCTTTTATGCTCACAGTTGCAGAGAGCGTGTCCCATCCCGTGCACTGCAGGGTGACCTGTGCAGCCTCTCCCGCTTCCCAGTGAGCGGGACGTTCCCCGGAGCAAGCTTGGGCATGTCTCAGCAGCCAATACTGTGCTTGCAAAGAACCCCAACTTACCCTGTTTCCTGCAGCTATGGGCTGTGCAGTCTAACTCCTTATGTTGATTCACATCACTATTTATTCCGTTCCCCTCCAAGAATAAGATTAACTGTGCTCTCTGCCCATTGCTCTTCCTGGTTGCTTGTTTAGATCAGCCCCACAGAGGATGCTGCCAGGCACCACCTCCTCCATGGGTCTGACACTGTGAAGACATGCTGGGGTGAATGTAACTGAGCTGCCATGACCCCACACTTACAAGAGAGCTGCAGAGATACCTGGCATGAGGAGGGAGGGAAAGGTAAAAAGGAATGAAGTGTGATTTGTTTATTTTTTTTTAGTGAATTAATTGAGAGGGTCGTTTCTCAGTGTGGGATGTGTGTTTATAAAACTCTTTGCACAGGAAACCCCTAAAACTTTTCTTAATGTCCTCAGCAAACGTGGTCAGGCTTAGCTACAGGGATTGAACTGAAAGCTGCTACACAAATAAATAACAAAGTACAAAATTAGCAGGAGATGAACGGGCTGTGCTAAGGTCAGCAGTGGGGAGAGGAGAAGCACTCCCAGCCCCAGAGAGGCGGGCTGGCCTGTGGCTGCGGAAGGAAGACTCAGCTGCCCAGGAGTTTGCTTTGCAGAAGTGCCTAACCAAAGGGTGGGCAAAAGACACGTATTTTCCTGTTTTCTTTGGCAGGGAGGGAAGGCAGGTGATGCTGTGTCTGGAGTTTCAGGAGTATTTTTCCCACTGATGCTTGGCACTCTCCTCATTTCAGAGGTGACTGGGATTGGTTTCACTGTTTTTTCCCCTGCTCAGCTGTTTCCTGTGTGCACAGGTGGTCAGTGCCTTTGCACCTGGAGAGCAGGGATCGCTGCCATCACTGGCACTGCCGCTCTGCCCCGTGCAGCTCTCCTGCCTGTTCTGCAGTGCTGCCAGTGCAAACCGTGATGGCAGAGCCAGCCACGCAGCTTGGCAGGGCTGGGACCAGATGCTGCCGTGATGTTCCTGGTAACGGAGTTTCCTCCCCTGCAGTGTCTGGGGGAAGGATTATGTAGCTGTGCTATCCAAAGCCAGGTGTGGCTGCTGATGAGCTCTCCCAATGCACTTTCCTGGTACATATTGTTCTGTGTTTTTCCTGCCGTCCTCCTGCAGGTGCTCGGCCCCAAGCCACACAGCCAGGACACCAGTGGTGTGACTGCCCCGTCAAGGGACACGCTGGCCACAGAGCCTGCGTGAGGGCTGTCCTACAGGGCCTGGCTGAAGGCAAGGGCCAGCATTGAGCCCCTGGCTGAGGGCAGGTGTTTGGGGTGCCCTCTCCCGGAGGGGGGCAGTGGGGGCTCCGCTGTGACTGTCCTCCAGTGGTACCCCACTGTGGGCTTGGCTGCTGTGCCTGGGGTCAGGATGGGTCCATGACCTTGCCTTGTTGGACGTACTGTGGGTCCCGTGAGCTGCTCTGGGAGCTCTGCTCTGATGCAAGAGCACTTTGATCTGAGTAACATTTCCTGCAAGAAAGTGTGGGAGGAAGGAGCTCCAGACACTCACTGCCTCTGTGTCTGTGCCAGCCTCACTGGCCATCAAAGCAGCCCCTTGTGCATCCTGTAGAGGAAGGCCATTGCACCAGCTCAGGCTCCAGAGCCACCTTCTCCCCTGGAGCACTTGATTTGGTCTCGGTTTAAGAAAAACAAATGCTCTGTGTAGTGCAGTGGTCCTTGCTCTTAAGCAGATGAAGTCTTAGTAGGAAAAATGAGTGAAACCATAGAACCATTGAATATTTCAGTTTGGAAGGTGCCTATGGAGATTACGGGGTTGAGCCTCCCTGCTGAAGGCTTAAGGAAGTGTCTCTGTATCCCCTTTCCAAAATTCATGTACTGCTGCAAAGTTGTGTCCTCACCGACCTTCAGTTCCTGCTGGGCTCTTTCTGCTTTCCCTGGCCTGAAGAAGGCGGCGCGACCTCAAGTCTCCCCACTTGGGTCCCTGCACTCCCCCTTATCCGCACCAGGGTTGTGTCCCTCGTCTCTCTTAACTACCCTGAAAATCCCTCCTGTTATCTTGCGTGATTCGGTGACCTGCATCCTTCTGTGTGTATAACGAGCATCAGGCCGCATGAAAGTTCCTGTGCATCAGACTTTGACCAAAATTAATTGTAAGCATGTAAAACTTCACAGCTGACAAGGTACATTTGCAGTTGCTCCTGTTTCTGGCCCCTAGCCACGATCTGCGCAGGCGTGCCAAGGCCGGTGCTGGTGCAGGGCTCAGCAGGGCTGAGGAGTGCAGAGCATTGCTGGCTGAGCACAAGCAAAGCTCCAGCACAGACAGGCTGAGCTCCATCTAGAGAAGGTGCTTGGCTCCACTGTGACTGCCTATGTTTGGATTTTCATCAGTGTGCTGTGGTTCGTTGTCCCTTTCCCCCCCCCAGCCCTGGCAGGACGTGCTGCAGAGCTTGCCTCCATGCTGGGCTGAGGTTCAGGAAATCCGGGCTGCGTCCCTGGCCCTGTCACAGCCTGTCTCTGTGGCAGGGAGCAAGTCTCAGGGTAAGTGACGTGGTCTGGCTTGCCTTAAAATGGCAGGATGCCAGAGCCTGGAGCAAACCATCATCTCTTCTGATGGACTCCATATGGGAGACCAGATCTGTGGTTGTGTTAGGCAGTGGGAATAGGCCAGAAAAAGAAAAAAAAGAGAAAAAAATGAACAGACTTGATTGTATGAGTGGATTTGAGTCTCTTTCAAGCCCCTCTCACATTTATGAAATGCTCATAAAAATCCTTCCCTCTTTTCTCTGACGCTTTGTCTGGCTTTTGCGGCAGGGGCATGTGCAGGAGCCAGGGCAGTCGGGTCCCATTGTGCAGCTGCAGTGTCACCAGCAGCACGATGTGCTTTAACACCATCCCCATCACATGCTGGTGCAGGCTGAGCAAAGGCTGCCAGCACTGGGCCAGTCCCCAGAGGCAGCGACTGAGTGGTGTTTCTGGTGTCTCTCCTAGGTAATAGTCCATGATGTGAATGAGCTGACAGAAAAGCTGTTTCCAATCGTTGAAGCCATGCAGAAACACTTCAGCGCTGGTTCAGGGACCTACTACAGCGACTCCATCTTCTTCTTGTCGGTAGCCATGCATCGCATCATGCCCAAAGGTAAGGCTCCACTGAGCTGCCCCAGCAGCTGCCTCTGGCAACACAAGCTTTCTTTTCCTTTTGCACCAAGATGTCATCCATTGCTATTTGAAATGCAAAGAAAGTTAATGAACTTTTGCAGTGGGCTCCCAGGGTTCTGCCTCTTCCTGCTGTGGTCAACCCTTCAGTCCAAGGCCACCAACATCAAGGTCTGCACTGGCACGAGTGGTGAGAGGTTATTTGTGCCATGTAGCCCTCGTGTCCTGAGACAGTAGGAGAGGAAGATGCTTGCCCTGTGTGTGTGTACAGCCCCCTTCCCGGTGGGGCGTCAGCAGAGAGAGGTGCCTCGTGTTCATGGCACAGCTGCCTGGCTGTGTGCGAGCAAGCGTCAGCAGAGAGCAGTTGTCAAGCCTTTCCTCTTGGCTTTGGTGAACTCTTGGAAAGCTTTGCTGATTAGCAGCCACTGATCACTTAAGTTTCCTTATTGTGCCTTTGCTCTGCTGTTATTGAGTGCGGGAACAACAATAAATCTGCAGGAAAACAAGGCAAAAGGGCTTGGCTCAGTTGATGCCATGTTTTCCTTCCCCAGCTGCACACCGGTGCTTCTCCTGGGACTGGCGTGCTCCCTGGCCTTGGACCAGTTGCACAAGGAGGGTGTTGCATCCGTGGGCTCTGAACCCCTTTCTGGAGCTGCCCCAACCCTGCCTGTCCCTTCCCGGTGCTGGTCTCTGGAGTCTCCCTGCTGCCTGCCCTGCTGGCCAGATGCACTGGTGAGGGCAGCATCCTCTCCCAGGCCAGCCCCTGGCCACATGCCCTCTCTGTGCCAGGGTGCAGGTGGCAGGGAGCCCCAGGGTCCTGTCTGGCCATACACCTGCCCCAGGAGGAGTGGTGACCAGTCTCTCAAAGCTGCTTGTGGATGGCACGCGGTGGGGGCCCGTTCCCACAGGTGTGTTGCTGAAATAGCTGTTCCCATGGCTAGCACCACCAGCACCAGCAGCTTCCTCAGCATCTGGAGTCTCTGCCCAGCCATGCTACTCCCTGCAGACTTCTTACCATGGATCTTGGGCGCAGTCTTGCTCTTGCTGGGATGTGAGTGGGTGCCATTCCCATGTGCCCCTGCTGAGCCCTCTCCCAGTTTGGCTCTGCCCGGTAGCTCCTGCCTCTGCACTGGTTTGTGAGGCTGCCTCTGGACATGCCCCTGTCTGGGGTGCACGGCTGTCCCATGCTAGCTCCAAAAGCGGTGGGGCAGTGGTGTTTAGTCTGTGCAGGCATTAGGGAAGAGCAGGCAGGGAGGTGGCCTGCTTCATTCCCCTCCTCCCCACCCGCCAGGGGCTGTGGGGCAAGGCAGCCCCGAAGGTCCCATCCAGCCCCCCTGTGGTCTCCAGCCAATGTGCTGTACTTCACTCTCTGTTAGACCTGGGAAGATTTTTTTGTGTCTGGTGATGTCTGCATTTCGAGTGCTTTGAAGTACGCTGAATACAAATGATGGTATTAATGCTGGCTAATTCACTCCTCTCCTCGCAGTTCCCTACCCTGTCTTTACCATGTGCTAAAGATAGCCCTGCCTGCCACCTGCCAGCAAGAAGCTGCTCAGTCTGAAATGCCTTTTCTCAGTTCATCAACCTGCTAGTTGTCTCATCTCTTGGAAAGCTTGTTTGCTCTCCCCTCAGCCTGACAGGGCTTTCAGTGGTCTGTTTGGGGCACAGGATGTTTAAAGAGGCATTTTTACGGTTTCATGAACTTAGTTTCTGTTTTAGAAGCTGCTAGTAAAGATAATTTATATTTCCCTTGCAAGGGAGGTCAGATTTACTGTGCTGGATTCCTGGTGATTTATGGGGCTGGTAGGGCTCCCTGGCCCCTTCCCTGCTTCCCAACACACAGCTGTCACCGGATGGGAGGCAGCAGGGATGGCTGTGGCTCTGCTTCCTGCTTGCAGGTGACATGAGAATGGCACTGGGCTCTTGCTGATCCCCTGCCTCTGACAAACCAGCCTCGCTGGAGTGAAGAAGCCACTTCGCTAAGGTGGAGGAGAAAGGACTGAAACTTTGTTTTCAGGCAGTATTAGCATTTTTTCTGGTGCTTTTCTGTGCCGTTTCACCTGCCCTGAATGCTGCATCTTTTTGTGTGCCTTTGCAGGCACACCTGGCTCCATAGTGTTAGCACCAGTTTTTTGTGGAAGCCAGATTTGACTGGAGGCTTAAGCATCCTCCAGCAGAAATTAAGGCCATGATCTGAATATTAAACTCCCTTGTGTATTTGTTTGCATTTGTATTAATCTGTAGTTTTTTTCAATAGCTAGCGACCTTTGCATTAAAGTTGCCTGGCTTTAATTTCCCAAATTTATCATTTTTTGAAGGGAGGCATTTCCATAGTATCGTGACTTAGGGATTTGTTGAAGCCTTGGGGTTTGGACAGAGCACTGACTTTGCAGGCTGGTGGCACTCAACTGAACACCAGGGTTGTTGGGGTTTTTTTAAAGGAAGATTTTTGTGGAACACGTGCGGGTTGCGTGCATATGGCACTGAGAATAAATGGGGTTTGCCACTCAGCTGCTCTGTTTTTCACTGCTGCTTGGGATCCTTGCCCAAAAAACTTCAGATCGAAAACCTGCAGCTGCCAAACTATAATATAACAGCTTCTTAGCTGGTGTAAATCATGGAACTCACTTGCCTTAAATGTGTTACATCAGTGGAGTTAATCTGATTTAAACCAGCTGGGGACTTGGTATGCAGCGTGCAGAAGTGCATACTGCATAACTCTTGTCTGTGCATGTGGCTCATAAATCCTGTTTTAATGTGGTGTGGCCAGGCCTGAGGAGCCAGAGGAGGGCTTGATGTGTCGCAATGGCTTTGCAAGGGAGAAGCGATGGGAAAGCTAGACAGAGAGAGGGCGAGCAGGGTTCAGGCTTAGGAGGAGCGGCCAGGATGAGGACGATGCCAGCATCAAATGGTCTTGGGACTTGCAGAGCAGTCCTAGGAGGGTAAGGGAGGACAAGGACTCAGACCTTTTTACTTTCCCTTTCAGTATGCCTCTCCAGAGGTGGCCTCTCACTGCCCAACTGGGTTCAATCCCTCTGATCACTTGTCTTTTCAGTTGTGTAACTTCAGAGGACCCGGCAAGCTTTTGATCACCCTCCTTACAGATGCATGAAGTAGCAGTGTCTGGGCAGGCAAGATCTTGGGACAGACCCCTTGTGCTGTGGTGAGGGGATGGGATGGCAGAGAGACAGCCAGGGCAAGCTGTGTGCTCCTCAGGGAATTCTTGGCCACTCCTTGGCCCAAGTAAGGTGGTTTTCAGGGAGAATTCGTTTAGCAGCTGGGTGTCCTCAGCAGCTGGTGGGCCAAGGGACAGAAGTCAGCAACCAGCAGCTTGGGCAGAGCTTTGAAAACTGCTGTTTGGTGTTTGACTCCATTGGTTTTGCTGACCATGCTGCAGACGACCCTGATGGAGAAGCAGCTTTGTGGCTTATCTCTGCCAGCTCAGACAGAGGAGTCCATTAGCTGAGGGGAGTGTCTGACACCTGGCTGAAGGTAATGTGCCTTGTGTGGAGTGAGGGTATTTAGCAGAACTTGATTGGAGATGATATTTGACATATTGGAGGCAGGAGGGTTTCCTGCCTGGTATGAAGAGCTGGCAGTCTTCCTGGGGGGTAGCATCATCTCTGAACATGGTCTCCTCCTCCCTGCCTGGCAGCATGTTGGGAAGTTCTCAGGGTTTCTCTCCCACTGACTGACCCAGCATGAAAGCAGATGCAATGGTGAAGGGTGGGAGATGAGCACATGTGCAAAGGGCCCTTGGGCTCTGCCGTGCACGAGGTTAGCCCTTGTGCAGCACACTGCATCTTTCAGGTGCTGGCAAAGCACTAACTCCTTAATCCTGGTACCTTTCTGGGTAGGCAGGGAGTAGGACATGGCTCTGTCCCCCCCAAAGCTCATGGGGTGCAGCTGAGATGCTGGGATGTCTGCCTGGAGAGGGGGTACCAGCGAGGATGGCCCCCTTGCTAGTGCTAACGCATCTCTGTGTCCTCACACGGGCAGTGGAGGGAAGCGTGCAGAATAAGGCGGGCTGTGACTGCAATGTTTAATTCCGCTAACAGGATCTCTTACAAACATATGTATAAAATTGGGCTTGGAGATCTCCAGGAAGGCAGCTCAACAGGATGGTTCCTCCAGCCTCTCCTCTGCATTGATGCCTGCAGCATCCCAGAGATGACGCATGTGCCGGCAGAATGCTCTGCAAGCAGACAGTGAGAGCCAACAGGTGTCTAGCTGATAGGTGGGGAGAGAGGCACATGCTGTTTGGCTCACCCTCAGCCTGTTTTAAATACTTCGAAAGCATGGCACCAAGAAGGGGAAGAGAACCAATTGCCATCTGGTTTATTCTTGGGTTAGGAATTAGGGTAGGAAAGTGGATGTGTTAGCAGATATTTGGGAGAAAATATTTCATGAGGAAATACTTGACATAAATACCATTGTTGAAATTGGTGGGGTGAGATACGACTAAATTATTAAGACCACTGGTTGCAGTGCTTATGAGGTAGTACTCTGCTGTGAAGACATAACTAGGGACTTGCTGTCAGATGCACGCAAGGCAGATGTCTGTACGAGAACTGGGGATGTCAAAGTCGGCGAGAGGTGGGTTTAGAACAGAGTGCAGTGGTCATCCACACACATGCAGTAGATGTGTGGAGTGTCTGGCCGTGGGGTGTTGTAGATGCTGGGCTGCCTCATGGAGGAGGAAAACATTGCAAGCTGCTGTCTGATAGACACCGCCTCTGCTCGGGATCTCCCCGAGCTGCAAGCTGTGCAGGAGCATGCTGGGGGGGACAACAAGGCTGGGGGGTGGGGAGCATGGCCAGCTCTTGCAGGTGAATAAGCAGCATGGTGTCCGGGGAAGTGGCCGGGAGCAGGGAGTTGTGCCATTGACTTCATAGCGGATGTCGGGACTTAACGGCTGTGACACAGCGGGATCAAATGGGAGGCCCAGTGTTCTCCCTGGCCTCAGGCTCTGAACGGGCAATTTGTCCAACTCATTATCAACAGCTGTACTCATACGAAGTGCAGACCAGGTCATAATGGTGTTTGTCCAAGCTGCCTGTTAATGACCAAGCCCCAGGCCTCTTGGGGACTGGTGCTGCTTGCAGCACACTCCAGCAGCTGGCTCCGGCTTGGTCTCCCATCAAACTGCTGTCAGCCTTTGCCTGCTCTGGGAGTCCCGGCCTGGAGACAGCGGCCTCTGTGAGCATTCGCTTACGCCTTTCCCACCAAGTGGAGCTGGAGGGGGGGCAGAGGCCAGGGAGAAGACGTGCTGGAGGGAACGCTTAGCTGCGCTCTGCCTTCTCGGGGCGCCTTGCCTGTGACAGGGCCTGGCAGCCAGAGCTCTGCTGCTGCTGGCTGTGGAGGTGGAGAGCTGGAGGAATGGATGAAGCAGAGCTATCGGGAAAAGAGTGTTTGCTGGAACAATGCCTTGACAAGTAACTGTCTCCTGCTAGTGCACGTCTGTAAAAGTAGGCAGGCAGTGTCCTGAAAACAAAAGTAGGCAGGCAGTGTCCTGAAACAATCTGTTGTATTTGGGAGAAGGATTTGCAGATGCAGTGTTTGAATCCATAACGTGGGATTGCCCAGTTTGGGCTCTGCCCGCAGGGTGCCAGGTGACTGCACATGACGTTTCCCCTTGATAGCAACTGTCTGCAGTGAGGCACAGCACGTTAATCCTGTGTCACACTGTGAACAAAGAAACGTGCATCAGAGGTCTGTAAGGTGGAGCCTGGCAGAGGGAGATACGGGAGCATCACCTCCTCTCCTTCCTCCTGTCAGCTGCAGAGCAATTCCTGGTGCATGGGGCAACTACCCACAAAATTCAGTGACTTAGGTCATAATACATGAGCATTTGGAGAGTGTGTCACTTCTGATGCTTTCCTGCTGGCTGAGTGTTGCCATTGTTGCTGAGGCCCACCACATTGGGGGTGTGCAGAGATGCAGCAGGTTGGGAGCATGCTAGGAGGAGAGAGCCTGTGTCTGAGGTGCTCCAGGCCTGATCCTGCATTATCAAAGTGGAGATGTTGTGAAGAGGCACAGAAAATTGGGGTCTGCGGTAGAGTCGTGGGAGATGGCCCCAGAGCCACGTGCTCCAAAGCTGCAGTTCCCCTGGGATGCTGCAGTAGCTGAAGGATTTATTTTCTGGCAGAAATGTTTCCATCTTTACAGGGATGGAGGGACTGTTTATAGTTTCTGGTGTGCTCTCACAATCTCCCTCCTTGCTTCATGCCGCAGCCACATGAAAAACAGCCAGATTCCTTCCCCAGCCTGTCTCTGGGCTGCACACTCTCGTGTCAGATCCCGCAATCAGAAGAGAAGAGGCTGAAGTGATGAATTTGCGATCCGTAGGGAGAGCGGTGCCAGCCATTGTGCCTTGCTGGGCCGAGCCTGTTGTGCTGTGGGAGTTGTTTCATGGTGCTTTTTGGGAGCAAGCAACACCAGACCTCTAAATAAGCCCACCCCAGGTAAATTCCAGAGGCTGCTGCCTTATAAACCAGCCAAAACGAGATGCTAACCCCGTGTGGCTGCCTGCAGGATGTACCTCTCCTGGCAGGAGAGCCCCTCGGCCCCAGCCCTGCTGCTACAGAGCCATCAGGGAGGGCTCCTGCCGTGAGGAGGGCACAGGTGCTGCTCAGCAGGTGCCCGGCAGCCCCCCGGGTGCTTGGCACGGCAGAGGCCCCTTCCCCACGGCACCGCTGCCACTGGGGGCTGGCACGACCCGCAGCCCCTGGGAGTGGTGTCGCTTTTCATCATTTCCACTGGCCGCCCCTCGCTGTGGTGCCACTGTTGATTATTTCTGGATGTCCTAGATCTGTCAGGCCGGGGCAGGCGCATGCGGCTGCTTCCCCTCTCCCTGTGGAGCCGTGGGGTCTTGGCACCCAGGGTGCCTCTTCCTCCCTCCCCAGCCAGCCCCATTACCCTGTCCCCAAAGGGTGGAAGCTGCTGGGGGTCACCTGGCGTTGATGCCGGGGGTGCTCTCCCCCACGGCCTTCCTCGCCACTTTGCCGTAGCTCATTAGAGCTTAGGAGGAAGAAACAAGGACAAAATCTGCCTGAAGCTCTGCAGTCCCTTCCCCCACCGTGTGCAGTTCATTGGGACTTGAGCTCATCCACCTTAATGCATTTATTTTCCTGTATCTCTTTTTGGTTTCCCTTTCCATCTCACCCTCTCGTTACTTCACAGCTTTCCATCCGCACTGCTTTGTAATTTATGGCAACCTGGAATTAAACCTTATTTTGTCTGATTATAAGGTTTCCTGCTGCTTTTCCTCCAGCTCCAAAAAGTGTCTTCACACTCCTCCCCCAGTGGCACTGTATATTAAATACATAGCAAGCAGCACTTCCAGCTCCATCCTGAAAGCTGTCGCGTGCTCAGCAATGTCTCTGCCTTGGAGTCCAATTAAGAGCCAAGGTGTTGAGCACCATTAAATATTAGTCCCCCCGACCTTGATGGATTACGAGGAGACACTTGAATGCACAGGAAAAATTAATTTCCTGGAACAAAACACATCCATCTCCTGCCGAGTCCTCCCCGTCCCTCTGGAAGTGGCTGTAGGGTGTGGAGCAAGGCAGGCAGCGCAGTGCTGCCAGGAGCACCCAGGGCCGGGCCGTTGCTGCTGTGCCAGACCCCTGAGCTCACCCAGGTGCCTGCCCGGCGTGGGTGGTAGCAGTGATTTGTCATCTGTCTCTGGCAGGCAGCCTAATTATTTAATTAGCTGATAGGCTGGACTTGCTGTGCAGCAGCCGCTGCTCTGCTCTACTCCACTGGGTGCTTAATCGGTGCTGCAGAAACCCCGTTAGCAGGTGGGGTGCTTGGGCATGTTCCCCCTTGCCTCCTGCCCTTCCCTGGCACCCTGTTTGCAGGGGAGGGGAGGCTGCTAGGCTGCCCCAGGGAGCAGAGAGGACCCTTGGCCGCACGACAGAGGCAAGGACCTGCATTTCAGTGGGCATCTGGAAGGTAAGCTGTCTGCACCTTGGCAAACGCTGCTGGCGCAGGGCTTTGTATGATCATCTTCTCTTGGGAGGGTGGGTTCCAGAGTAGCACCAGGTGCTGGGAAGGGGGACTGCAGCACCCCAGTCACCAGCACACTGGCAGCAAGCTCTGTGGAGCATGTTGTGCTTGCCCATGTGCGTGCCTGCCCCTGCCTCGGATGCCTTCCTCTGGGCAGGGCTCTCTGGTGCTGTCAGGGTCAGTTGTGTGGGCAGCAGCGATTAGTCCTGGAAACAGAGGGGAAACTCTATCTGTGGAGGAAAGAAGGCCTGGCAGGGGGAGTGCACAGCCGGAGAGGAAACTGCTCACAGCCCTGCTGACAGCAGAAAGGAGAGCAGCCAGGGGCAGCTGGCGACATGGGGGGGTGAGCCAAGCACAGGGAGCCTCTAACAAAGGGCAGGACAGAGATCCCAGCGTTTGTGTAAATAAACCACACATATCCGTGCTGGAGTTGCGGTGTTGGCATCGCTGTCTGGCACCGCAGCTGCACTCATGCTCTACTCCCTGCTGCACCTCAGGCTTTTGGGGGTGGCTGCTTTGGCTGGACGGCACCCTCCAGGTTGCACAGGGACCCTCCAGAGCCTGTTGCTTGCCCTGTGCCCACGCCTGGCCTTGGTGCTGGCCGTGGGAGTGGTGTTTTTCTTGGCCACACGTCCCTCTGAGCCAGTGAGGGTGGAGGATCCTGGTTTCACAGCCAGCGCAGGCGGCTTTGCAGAGCTGCATGGTGCTGCCGGCAGGCACGCTGCCCACTGGAGCTGGGGCTGCTGCCGCCCTGCTCCAGGAGGTTCATTGCCTGGGGCAGTGATCCGAAAGTCGCTGCTGGTCCTTCACAGCTCCTGGATTCCTTGGGATGTCCCCCTGTTGTGAAGGGACAGCTAAAAAAAATCATCGGTAGTCAGAGCCAAACTGCAGGCGATGGGGAGCGGTGGGAGGGAAGCTGTCCAGGTGTGCCCAGCGTTTGCAGAGCAGCAGACCTGAGCCTTCCAGCCCTGCTGACCCCAACTCGGAGAGCCTGGGCTGCCCAGCCCTCTTCCTTCTGACGGTTTAAGTCAAGTGGCAAAATGCACAGGCACCCCTGGCCCTTCCTAGGACCCCCTGCTGCAGCCCTGCAACACCCAGAGTGGCAGCCAGCAGAGGACACTCCTGTCCCTTCACTGTGAGGTGTCACCTGTGCTGGCTGCAGCCACTGCTGTCCTTGCAGAAGGATCTCTGAGCCGCTCAGCATCCATCCCTGCCCTTGTGAGGCCATTGCCCCTCATGCGGTCTCCAGGAGGATGCAGGGGGCTCCTGCCTCCTTGTGTCACAGGACTTGCTGCTGCTGGCTCTGTGGGGAAAGGTGAAGCAGCACACCTGGGCTGAGGCACAGTCCCAGCAATGTCCTCCTTGATCTCACCTCTTCTGCTCTGCATGTGCACAAGGTGCCAGCCTCCTGCCCCAGATGTCACTGCTGTGATGCAGAAGGAGGCACAGGAAGGTTGGGGTGCTCCCATCTGACACGTCGGATGAGTCTCTCTTTGTTGGCACCAGGTGCACCAGGGTGCTTAGGTCCTTAAAAGCAGGTTTGCTGAGACAGGTAGGGACCCTGGTGCAGAAGATGGCTGTTTACACCTGGACACAAATTGTTATTTTCACTCCTTTCCCCTCTCTGAAGAGTGACAGTGGCTGCCAGTGGTGGCATGCCTCTGCCCCAGGTCTGGTGTGGCTTGTATAGAAGAAGAGGACTTGGAGCCAAAGCCAGCTCTTAGGCCCCAGCCCTGCGCCTGCTATCTGGGCTCAGCTTTGCCAGTGTAGCAACCCTTGTACAGAGAGTTAGGATGAGTGTAAATGAGTTTGCTCGCAGAATAGCCTGTGCTGCCTGCAGAGCAGGGTCTTGCTTTTCTGCCTTGTCTAACTGTGAGAGCCCAGTGCACAGTGGGTGAACCACCCTGGGCTCCCCCATGGCATCACCTGGGATGCCTGCCCACACGTGTGGCTCTGTGGGATCCCTGCAGAGGACGCTGCACAGCAGGGCACAGGGAAGTGCCCTCTGCCTGCCTGTGCCCCCTTGCTGGGCTGAGGGAAGGAGGGAGCACTCGCATGAGAGGGGATCTGCACTGGCATCTCTCTGAAGTCCTGCTCTGAGATAACATTGATTCTGCCTCTCTTTATCAGCTGAACCCTGGTGCATAGTGACTAGGGCACTGGTGCTGGGTTTCTTTCCTGGTTTCCAGCACCACAGATCCTGCTGCAGGATCACACATCCCTTAAGCTGGTCTTTGTCCTCTAGACATGGCTGGAGGGAGGGTTTGAGCCGAGCCTGGACAGCAGCCCTGCTGCAGCTGCTGGTATGAGGCTGCAGTAAAACATTACGAGCGTTAAACGGGGCCAGCCTGTGTCGTAAAGCTGTCACCACTAATGGAGATCATCTCTGCTTGGAGTGGTGTAACTCCCCTTTATGTGCTGTGGCTGGAAGAGCCAGAGTTGAATGGAGCAGGGGGTAACATACAGGATGGCAAAGTTAGAAAACTCACTTGCTGAGCAAAACACTGTCAGCCTTCTCCCGCGTTTCCAGCTGGAGCCCTCCAAGCAGTTTGTTTGTGCCTGAGAGAGCACACGATTCCTCCACCCCCACATGGCAGCCAGGACAAAGTGCTTGGTAAAAGGGCAAAAGAGCATGATACATCATAAATATTAGTGCCTGGCTCCTTGCCAGTCGCAGGCAGAGAAATCGTCTTGGCCTTTAATCTATCTGTGCAAGCTGCATCTGGCAAAGCGGCGCTTCATGTCACCCATGCTCAGTTTTGTCTCAGGGTTGCAGTTCACGCTTGCTTTAAAAAAAAAATTTAAAGAAGTACTTTGTCCTTTCTGGGTCTAATTTGTTAGTGAGTTTTTCCTGGGGGGCTCTGCCAGCACAGCATGGGACCAGCGCGGGGTGCTGGTGCTGTGGCAGGCAGGGCTGGGAGTGGAGCTTCCCCCAAGCTCAGCTTTCATTCTCCACTGTCGTTAATTGCAGTTAGCTCATCTGCAATTTTAGAGAACAATCGGATGACGTGCCTCGCTGTTGATTTAATTGAAACCTGATGAGGAATTGGAAAGCTGCTGTGCACTGGGGTGAGCCATGCTGGGATCCTCCTGGGAACCTCATCCCCTCTCCCCATCCTCAGCAGCGCCTTGGAGGGCTCAGCTCCCCGCCCTGTTTCTCTTGGGCTGAGCTTGTGCTGTAGTTCCAGCGTGTCCTCACCTAGGAGTGTTATGTCCAGTCTGGGTATTCTCAAGTGCAGGAGTGTTAAGGATTTGGGGTTTTGCACTGCTGTGGTATGGACGACTGGGGAGGTTTGGGGTATTTGGGATACATGTCCTGTTCCCCGTTGTAGAAATCCTCTGCTCTCCCTATTCATCTGCTTGAGTCGCACAGGGATTTCTCAGGCAGTTGGGGAGGCTGAGGGAAATTGCTTTCAAGTAAAGACCTGCTTTAGCCTGTAGTGAATTGCTATGCCTGGGTTTTAAATCTTTGCAAACAGAGGATTATGGTGGTGGTAAATACTAGGTAGGCCTGGGGATTGCTGTACTGGCAGCTGAAAGGAGTGTGGCCTTTCCTTTTAACAGATAGAGAGTGATGGATGGTAGAAAAATAAATTGAGATATAGCCTGGGTTGTAGCTTAGATACTATTTCTCCTTGATTTATATTTCTGCTTGGATGCTTTGCAGAGTAAGCAGTATATTTCTTGCTTAGCCTCACAGGGCTTTTTCCTTCTTAAATGAGGACAGTGTGGTAGATACGACCGATTGCCAAGAACCTCAGATTAGTGCAGGATCTGCGAAAAACTCAGAGACCCTGTACAGCCCAGCGTGTGCTTGAAACACAAACACCAAGTGATGAACACATTTGAAAGGGCAAAGCTGCATTCCTGTGCTGGAGGATAGATGCCTGGGCCTGGCTGCTCTCAGCATCCCGGGGTCTCCAGTCCCAGCAGTGGGAGCCCTGCCCGTAGCCACGGAGGGTGCAGGAAGCAGAGGGTAAGGGCAGGCTGGGCCCGTCCTCCTGCCTGCAAGTACTGGGCAGGAGGGAGGATGGGGGCCTCATTTGCTAGTTGCTGTGAAAGCTCTTGGCTTTTATAGCACATAAATAACGTTGGCATTACCTAACGCCACAGGGGATGGCTCGACTCCACTCGCAGTCCCCAGGCAGGGCTGAGCTTGATGGGAATTGCTTCCATGATGGGAATTGCTCTCATGCTTCAAGTCAGAGATGCCGTGGAGGCTGGAGCTGGGAAATGCTTGTGGAGTTGGTAGCTTTTCCCCCAAAGTACATAAAGTGAGAGTGGGGTTTCGTGTGGCTGCTCCTGCAGAAGCACTTCCAGAAAGGAGGAGGCTGGGTTAGAACTACCTCTTGCTTTTGTCAGTCATGGAAAACCTGTCTTCTGGAAGGAAGGAGGGAGGGAGCAGATAAAAGCCAGAGGTCACCAGAAATGATTTCCCAAGTAAATCATGCCTAAAATGCTCAGTGGTAAATGCTGTCGTGATGGTTGGAGGTTGGTGCCTTTACATAGAGGTTGCAACTGAATTGCGTTTGCCCTGAATTATCCATGGGGCTGCTTGCACCAAATCCTCCCTGGGTGTAATTCGTCATGTCACCATTGGTAGTTGCTGGTTATGATTTTGTCTTGCATAGCTGATTTTTCCTTTTTGTGCTTTCAGAAATAACACAGATCATACAGGTAGACTTGGACCTGAAGTACAAGACCAACATCCGAGACCTGTTTGATGAGTTTGACAACTTCCCGGAGGGAGCAGTCATCGGGATTGCCAGGGAAATGCAGCCAGTGTACAGGTACAGCCTCCTCACACGGGGAAGTAGAGGGTGGGCAGTGGGTGGCTGGCATGTCTTCTCTTCAACCCAGGTCAGTCTTTGGAAGAACATCCAGGGGGAAGCAGCTCCCTGCTTTAATCCCTTCAAAGGAGTTTAATCTGGAACTTGTAGGTCGGTATGAACTAAGTGTCACTGTGGTTTCCTTGTTCTCATGCACTGTCACAAGGCTTCCAGAACCAAGTCCCTGGTCCTCAGTGCCAAAATCCATACCTAGATTATAGCACATCCACTGGAAATGTGCTTGCCCAACCACCCCTGCTGAGGTGCTCTGATTGCATTCTGGAGCACCAGTTTGTACACTGGGGCTCAGAGGTTTTGGCTGTGAATATTGCTGCTCTGCCCAAGCAGGAACAACATCTTCCTATCCCAGATGGACCTGGGACCAGTGTGTTTCAGTTGTACTCATGCATCATGTTAGTCTGACAAAGAGGAAAGTATGGTCAGCACTGCCTGAGGACTCGCTAGTGGTGGGAGCTGTGCACCGAGGGATGGCCTCGCTCTTCCCACTAACAGGCCACCGGTGGGCTTCAGGAACACACCTATTTCCAGGCTCATGCTTAAAGAAATTGATTTAGTTTAGACTGCATTGTTCCAAGGATGAACTTCAGGTTTTGTTTTAATCCAGGGTGAATCAGATCATCAGCTCAGGATGCCTTAATGGCTTCTCAACTGAGCAGAGTTTGAGCACTTGAGATGGCTTGGCTAGATTTGCTAATCTGAATGGAAATGTTCTTGGAGAAAGATAAAAAAGCTTAAGAGATCTGTGTGTCTTTTCCTTCCCTACTGGAAGCCTTAGTGGTGAGATCAATGACTGAACCTCCTAAGACATGTCCAGCAGCATTCTTGGGCAAAGGCTGAGCTGCAAAGATCTGGAGCAGCCATTCCTGCTGCATGTGCATCCAGAGGGTGAACACAGAGAGGAGTTCACCAGCAGGAGATTGATGGTGATTAATCACTATTGATCATTTCCTAGAAGCCCAAGCCAGCTGAGAGCATGCTCATGAGAGCATTTCTGGTTGCTCAGACTGCAGAAGTTACCACTGTTTCCAGGCTGCAAGAGGACTTCTGTGTGCCCATGGCAGAAGTGTCACCTCCTGTCCTGGCTTGTGCTTTTGGCACGGAGAGCTGGGACCTGAGGAATATGGATGCTGAGGTCTCTCTCTCCATAGGGCAGCACTGTGCTTGGAGCATGGAGGGCTCCTGTATCTGCTTTGGGTGTCCTTGAAGGATTTTGGTGCCCAGAATGGTAAATCCAGCCCCAATTAATCATATCCAATTGTTAGAGGTTAAAGCAGGGTGGAGGGAGCAGTGACAGCTGAGTGCAGCCATGGGGCTGTGTTGGATTGTCAGCCTCAGCGCTGCCCAGCTGGGCAGATCCCCTTCATTAGAGGTGCAGCCTGTAAGGGGATAAATTAAGCATTTGTTTGCCTGCAGTTAGTGCATGGTGAATCGTTTCTGTCTCTGCAGGGATCGGTTTCACATTATTTCCATGCATACCTATGGAGCAGGGATGGGTTCCGCTGCCCGGATGTGGTTTGTGGGAGGGGGCATGCCTGGAGGGGACCGAGTTAAGCTTTGGGGTGCTCCACTGGAGGGAGAGATCACCAGCACAGCAGGGGACAAGGCACAGGACTGCAGGGCTGAGCACTGAGGATCTGACCTGAGCTGCAGCCGTGCTTTCCCCGCTCGTGCCGCCCGTGGTGGGGACAAACAAGCCAAGCAGTAACAGCCCTCACAGGCTGCATTTTTAGGCTGAACTTTCTGTTGTTGCAGTTTTGATATTCTGGGTCATTTTGGGCTATGTTGTGCTTTTCTTCTTGTGCTGTTTTGATCTTTGTGTGAAAACAAGTTCCTGATCATTCTTGTTGCCAGATCACCCGGTGCGAGGCGAGCTGTGCAAACGCCAGCTGCCCTCCCGCCGAGCCCTCCGCCCCGCGGGGCGCGCACCTCCCTGCTAAAAGGGTTTGCAGACAGAAACACGAGCTGACGAAGCATGAGTGTCTTTGTAAAAAGAAAAACTTTTCTATTTTTATACTTTTAGCAAGATAAAAACACATTATAGGTGTGAAATAAGAGGTGCCAGCTCCAGCTGTGTGACTTGCCACGTGCACAGGCTTGAAGAATCACTTGGGGAAGTGGTCGTAGGGGTGAAGGAGAGTTACTGGGCTGTGGGGGCAGTGGTGAGGTCTCTTGGTTTCCACTCGTGTTTTCCTCCCCACTTCACAGAGCTCTCTGCAGCACCAGCGCTACCCAGGGGGATTTATCACATCATTGCTTCTTTGCACTCAGAGCATCCCCAGCAAGGGCAGCAAGGTGATGTGGTTGGATTTGCAGCCAGAGGAGATGCCAGCATCCTGGTACCAAGCATCCTGCCAACTCCCACAATGGACTGGGAGGTGTTTTCAAAGCAGGACGTGGTGCCTGGGGCTGTGGCCGTGATTCTGCAGCAGCATGAGTGCACCCCTGCCTAGTCGTTGTGTTGCTGAGAGCCATGGCTGCACTGGCACACATTCAACACTGAGGCCTTAAAAGCAGGGTAGCCAGTGTGGGGCAAAACATCAGAGATGAATCAGGAGAGCTTTCCTGAGCTTGCTCACAGAGCAGTGGACTGGCACCCTTAGGGTGGGGTAAGCCAGTGTCTGGGAAAGGTCTTGGGTGCTGTCTTCCCCTCTCTGTAGCAATGGGGAAGATGGATGGAGGTCAATCCACTCAGCTGCAGTGGATCTATGTTACCTACTTGGCCTGTCAGAGGAGGTGAATGGGTGCAGACTGGCATATTTTGTAAATGATGCACTCTTCTGGAAGGTGATGCTGTTCCTACTGGCTGCCTTGTGGCTGTCTGGTTGTAGGCTGCACTTCCCAGGCCCGGACTGGGACTGCGCAGCTGTGTGCTGGTGCACTGGGTACAGACACTTACGGGAAACAGAGGAGTAAGTTAACAGCAAATAGGAAACGTCCCGGAGCCTGCTTGCACATCCGGAAGGTAGGGGGAAACCTCCAGACAGCAAAACAGGATGGCACGGGAGCGTTTCCACTGGTTTGACTCATGCCGAAACAATGCCCGGCTGCTGTTTGTCTTGGACTAACGCATTTCTCTGAGCAACAGGATCTCCTGGCCCTCTGCAAGGCAAACGCTGGGCTTTAACTGTTGGGCAGCCTGGGGCTGGCCTGTCCTTTGGGGTCGCTCAGGGTGGGTTGGGGTGCCCTGCGGAGAGCCATAGCTCCTGCTGAAGCTGTCTGTGGATCGCCCTGCAGATCCCACCTCCCCGCAGTGCCCCGCAGGGCGGTGTCTGGCAGGAGGTCCTGGGTGCGGAGGGGGAGGTTGCAGGAGCCCACTGCAGGTGCAGGAGTTGGTCTGAGGTCCGAGGCTGTTGGCATCAGGTTTGCTTTTCTCCAGCCACAGCTGGGGAAGCAGCACTCTGACCATGGGTCAGACACATTGTCCTTACTGCAGCTTTTGGGGCGAATGCGTTGGGGAAACTGGTGCTATGCACTAGGCTTTTAGATACTTGTGGGCTTTCCGTGGCAGTATGGGATGCCTCCTGCCAGGTTGATGTTTGCATGCTGGCCTGCAGGCAGAGCCTCTTCCCAGCACTGACATGCCTGCTCATGTGTGCCTGCACACCACGGCCAAGACTGGGAACTCCTGCTTCAGCGAGAATGATTTTGATGAAAAGATTAAAATCTGCATCTAAAGTTTCCCTGGTCCAAAAGGCTTTCCATGCAAGGAAGTGCTTCTGCAGAGTCATAACCTTAATTAAAAATCCTGTTGTCCCCTCCAGCATTTCACTTACTAAGGTGTGCTGGCAGTGTCCCGTTCACCAGGCTACAGAGAGTGGGTGATGATGCTCTGTATAAATATTTATGTTGCACTGGGCCTTCCAAGCCAGTTCCTGGCCAAATTGAGAAGTCCAGGCCCTCCCGTGCTCTTATCCCTGCTAAGGAACACACAGGCAGGCGATGTAGATGCAGCCTGCAAGCCAGTTACCAGGCAAGCAGGGAGGTCACTGTCCTCAGGGTGTCTATGGGGTGCGTGCCTGGCCCAGGGAGTGGCGTAGCTGTGGTCCTGCTGCGGTGGGGCTGAGTGATGGCCAAGTGAAGCACAGCCTGCTGTGGGTCAGCCTCCTGACCGGGCACGAGCAGCAGGGGCTGTGCCTGGGGCATCCCCAGCTGCGTGGGGGCACAGCAGAGGTCTCCACTGGGGCATGGCAAGGGCATCCTCATGCAGATGCTGTGGCAGCCTGGACCTCCCTGGGGGCCTCCTTGCCAGCCTGGCTCAGCTTAACGCTTGTCCCCAGGCACAGGAGTTCAGTGCTGCTGGGTGCCGAAGGGAAAAGTCTCCCCATTTCAAAGCAGCCCCATGGCTGAGATGAACAGAGTGGGGAAACACTGCCGCACTCCCAAAAATGTCCGGAAAACTTCTGATTACAGAAGGCAGAGCTTAAACCCTATTCTTACTCAGTTTCCTGGTTATAGATCCCTCCGGTCACACTGGTGTTGTGCAAGAGGAAGTAGGACAGCAGTATCAATTGCACAGCTGCTCTCAGCAGCCTCAGGCTGACCCCAGACCATGGTCCCTGTGCCCATCCCCACGGCCATCCTGGCCTCTTGGCTTCCTATGTGATGCTGGTGCTGTTAATGACTGCCACGTGGTAGTGGCATCTGAGTGCCCACCAGTGCCAGCACTGCCTGGGGCCCCAAGGGCTACCCCTTCATCGCTCACCTTGGAGGTCTCATTGGAGAGGAGTGGTCTGCTGGCAATGGGGAGGACCTAACCCACAGGTCCTCAGATGGGTGCTTTTACCCTCTTGCTGTAGCTGGGAGCAAGGTACCTGCAGTGATGGTGGACCTCAGGAGAGGTCCCAGACCCTCTCAGGTCCAAGGGTGCACGAAGCAGGGGCTGGAAAGGTGGCTGCTGCATCCATTCCTGCTGTTGGGGCAGATCCTCGCTGCTGCCCCACATGACAAGAGGCTGATAAAAGCTGGAGGCATCTTGGGAATCCACAGTGCTGGAAATGATAAGAGTTTATCCTGCAGGAAGGGATATCTACATCAAAGGGACCGCTACAGAGGAAAAAGGGCCGACACTTGAGTCCTTGTATGGCTGCAAGGCCATTTGCCTTTGCTTCTGCCCGAAACGTAGGGATAGCTCAAACAGGACGTTATTTTGCAGAAAGGAAAAGCTTTGTTTCTGCTTGTGATCATGTGGGAGCTGCTGTAGATGTGCTGTGTGCTCCATCACACGGATTTTGTTAGAGAGCTGGTAAACTAACACTGAGAAGCCCATTAACAAGTGGAAGCAAGCCTGTGCAACCTCCAGACCCGGAGGCACGGCACTTGCAGTGCTTGATGTTTGCTGGGAGCTCAGGGGCAGCAGTGCTAAGTCAGTTTGTCAGATGTTTGGAAGAGGAACGGAGTTATCCTGGGCTGTGAGCAGGCTAATGCTCAATCCAGAGCCAGGCCAGGCTGTCAGCACATCTGGGCTGAGACAGTACGTCCTGTACCTTCTCTTGGGATTTAAAAAACCCCAAAAATACCGCCAACAGCTGCAAGCAAGGAGGAGCAGTTGGATTCCCTGGGTATCAGCTGAGGCAGATGGGCTGCTGCCTGGGATGGAGGTTTCCAGAGGTGGAGAAAACCATCTCCAGCAAGCAGGTCCTCCTGCCTGAGTTTTCCTGGCTTCCTGGGCTCTTCATGCAGGCAGGTTGCCCCAATTTGGAGACTTTGGTCTTACCAAGTGCTTTTGCCCTGCGGAAGCAGGGAGCTGCCTGCCACAATGGGCTCTTTGTTTCCCAAGCCCTTCAGTCAGCTGAGGAATAAGAATTTGCCTTGCCTGTGGCCTGCCAGGCATGGTGACATCACTCCTGCCTGCCAACAGTCCTGCAAGCTGGACTCTGCACACTTGGATTTTCAACCATTTCAAGGCTTTGACTTGATTTGTAGCAAGTGCTCCACTTGATGTGCCAGGGAAACAGTTCTAGGAATTCTTTGGCAATGGCTGCCAAGGAGCAGCCAAAATTACAGAATGAGCACAACGTGCAAGGAACTGGCAGGAGAATTGATTTCAGGAATTCAGCATTACTTTCTGATAAAAAAATTATCCAAGAAGAGAAAGGGTTGTTTACATCTGTGCACATCATTAATATGTAAGATGTGTTGCACTTAACTCCTGTTGCAAACCAAACATGAAACGTCATTTAAACACAATGAATAAATTTGACAAGAGCTGACAACCACAACTGTACATTGATTAGCATGGATACTACTACTAATATTAATACTATTAACTGTCCTTTTTGAGATATTGGGCATTACAAACATCATTTTTTCCAACAACTAAGACACTTGTGTGTGTTTGGGCAAGGCAGTCAAGACTCTGTGAGCATGGGTTCAAGCTTTCCCTCCAAGGACTTTGCTGTCCTGCAGAGAGCACATGGGGGTGGTGGTCCTCGTTTGCAAGGGCTGCCTGAGAAGTTTGCCATGACTTTGATACGAGTTTATTTGTTTGCCACAGCATACAAGTCCAGGATGTGTGTGTCAGGTGAGCATGTATCAGTTACCGTATCTGGATTTGTCTTCAGCTCCTGAACTTCTCAATTTTAGCTCCTGAACGTCTTGGGTTCAGTGTCCAGAGGCAGGCGTCACACTGGTGGCATCTTCTGGAGCTGCTGTGCTTGTCACGGGACTTTGAAGAAAGGCTCTTTCTAGTGGTGAGATTACAGTGCAGTTTGCACAGTGTGAGTTCCCAGCATGGCTGTCTCTCCCCACGGGCAGCTCCTGCCGTTCTTTCTCCGACCTCTGCACCTGCCCTAAGCCTGTGATCTCAAAGCACTTTGGTTGGATTCATAGTCTTGGAAAAGGGGTTCTGCAGGAAATTGATGTTGATGCTTGTTCAGGCGTTTGGAGAATTGCAGCCCAGTTTGCCCCAGTAGACTTACACTGCCTTTTCCATGGCACCCTGCTGCGAGCTCTGTGAGCTGCTGGACCAGTTCTCCATGCCCAGCAGCACAGCAGTCTCTGGCCTTTTCCCCTCTGATGCAAACACATACAGCTGACTTTTTTGGAGGACCCTGTGGTTTTCCAGCTGTTGGGGCTGTCCTGGCTGCCCTCTCTCGTAGCCAGAGCTGGAAGGTGACTTCCTGGCTGGTGTGGAGGTTGCAGAGGGTGGATCAGTTCCTCTGCCTTGTGCAAAGCCGTGTTAACAGAACCAGCATAAGCAGGGTTTCTGAGTCCATTTCCCCGTTCTGGGAAGCACGCTGTGTGAGTTGCTGGGGTACCTTCACCAGTAGAACATCAAACAAACAAACAAGCAGCAGGAAATTGGAAGGCTTTGCTGCATAGCTGGGATGCTTTCTGGAGTGGTGGGATGCTGGGGCTGCACAGGGAGGCTCCTGGAAATCCTCTGGAAGGGCTCCCATAACACCCTCCTGCTCTCTGAAGCTTGATGGTGGCTCCCCTCCATGCCAAGATTCCTCCATGGCAGCACAGCGTCCCACAGCTGGGACTCCTGAACTGGGATGGAAGGATGGAAGCCTTTTATTTCTCCTCCCCACAGCAGCAGGTGAGCATCTCTGAAGGGAGAACATGTCCCCTGTTCCTGTGAGCCTCGCTGGTGGGTGGCCCGGAGCAGGCTGCCCACGCCTCCAGAGGCAGGCAGGCAGGAGAGCATTGCCAGAGCAGAGTTGATTCACAGTGGTAACAGAAATCTGCTATTTTGCCAATAATTAGGCCCATGGTGTTTTAGAGTGCCCTCGTGAATGGGTTGCCCCGTCCTTCCCCAGTGCTGAATGAGCAGGTGGTCTCATGCACACAGCCGATTGCTCTGCACCCCCCCAGTGCCACAGGTGCTTGATCTGCAGAGGGAAGGAAACCGATGTGACCCAAACAGGGATTAATGGTCCCACCTTTATTTGGAGGATGATTTTAGCACTGCTGTGGGGTGCAAAACTGTTAGGTGGTGAGGGGGGCTGACCTGAAAAATCCATATCCCAAGGAAAGGTTTCACTGGCGAGCTGCATTGGCGAGTTGATACTAATCTATTTAAGCTTGCATGTTTTTGTACTGCTAAGTCCATGCAGAAATGCAATCATTAAGAATCAATTTGCTGCTCCAAATACAGGCCTTTTAAAAACTTGGCATGCAGACCGTGCTCTAGTAGAGACCAGCACTCTACAGACATAATTTGTGTATTACATGGGAAGTTTATTAAGGAATTATTGACATCTTCATTGAAGAGCTCAGTCCATCAGTTTGTCAGTATTTCCAGGGGAGGGCTGGAAGTCCTGCCTGGACCCTCACCCTGAACCCATTGGAGGAGGGTAAGGCAATCCTGGTGTCCACACCAGTGCATCCTGCCCTTTGTCCTGGGCTGGGAATTGGGGTTGCTTTTCCCCAGGGTGACATTTTCCCTTGCAGAGTGGGGGGGTACTGCTGGGCTGGCGATGCCATTGCAGGTTGCTGGGTGCATGGTGCTCCCAAGAAGCACGGAGTTGGGATTTCCTGGATTACACAAGCTGCTCAGCCTCAACTAAGGCACTCTGGGCCAGGCTGGTACTGAACCTGCCGCCCCAGCTCCTTAAGGGGCTTAGCGTTTGCACGTGGGAAATAAGCAATTAGCAACAAGGGCTGCTTTGTTGCAAAGTCTCCGTCTGCAGCAGGGCTGAGCTTGCCCAGCCGGGATCCAGCAGCGCCGGGGCAGGAAGGGGGAGCGTGGGTCGGATGCTGCTGTGGGTGCAGCCCTAGGGGCAGTTGCATCCCCCTGTCTGTGGCAGAAACTCAGCAGGGCCCATCTTCACTGCTGCGATGCGTTTTGGTGGGGGGAGCTGGGGGAAGGGGAAACGGCCTTTTCCCGAGGGTTAACTGGGGGGACCTTGGTGTGACCGCAGCCACGGTGAGCGCTGGCAGTGGCACGGAGCAGAGGAGCACGGCACGCTCATGCCTCTCTGCTTATTGCACAGGAACAGCGGTGTTTGCTAGCAGCTGCAGCTGGGGATATCGCCGCCAGCTGTCTGTTTTCTGGCTCAGGAACTGAAAAGCTTATTTAGAGGTAGCAAGAGCATGCACTTGTTGTTTTAGTTGGTATTTGGGCTGGCAGGGCTGCTGTCAGAGTGGCACAGAGAGGGACAGCCAGCAGCCTGTGCTTCCCTTCTGCACCAGGAGCCCCGTGCCCAGCTGGGGGGCTCAGGGTCCCACAGCCCCTGACCCCCATGAGAGTGGCTTGGTGACAGAGCATGTCCTCAAGGTGCTGGCCCACTGTTGCTGCCTGTCCTGACCTCCCAGGCAGCTGGCCCGAACTCTGCCAGCACTGGCAAGAGGTGGGAGCAAACCAGTGAGCTCCAGCAAGGAGTTTATTGGTCCAGGCATATTTATTGCATCCAGCATCTTGCAGATCCCTTATTTTTGTGGCTTTATTCCTTGCCTGTTGGCTTTGCTTCCCCCTTTGGTGAGGGAGAGGCTGTGCAGCCTTCCTCCCTGGGTACCACACTGCTCAGGCTTGTGCAGTGTACATGCACAGTGGTGTTCGGAGACCTCACAGCCTTCTTAGGAGCACCCTCTGACTGCAGCTGCCCTGGGGCTGCCCCAGCACCTGGTTTCGCTGTCCTTTTGACCTGAGTCCTCGGTTCTCTAGCTGCATGGGGAGGAGGATCCTGTAGGCTGTCTTTGTTTCTGGAGGTGCGGCCGCATGGGGAGGATCCCAGCTGGCAGTAACGCCTCCACTCTGCCTTTCCTTCCAGCAAGGGCACCCTGCTGCTTTACCAGCAGTTTCCAGCTCTTCCCATGAGGTTGTCCCATTACCCAGAGCTGAAGTAAATGAGTGGAAGTTCATGGGTTTGGACAAAGTCTTCCCCACATCCAGCATTTGCCCCATGAAAGCAAGAGAAGGACATGCAAAATACAGCTGATTGATAGGTGGAGTGGTCCTTTCTCGCCCTGGCAGCTGTCCCCAGCAAGGCATTTTAAAGGGCACAATGGCATCTGCCAGCTGGGACTTGTGACCGCTGGCCCGGGGAGGAGTGGCCAGAGCACCCTGTGCTGGGCCAGCAAGGGAAGTCCTGGTGGAAGCAGAGTTTTTTATCTGGGCTGCCTGGGCCCGGCGTTTGAATGCTTGGAAATGCTCTTCTCCAGATGTTTCCTAACATACACCAGCTCTGTTTATAAACAGCTCCTCAAAGCAAAGCCCGTTGGGGCTGCGGGCGGGCGCTCGCAGCAGCGGCCCCTCACAGCTCCCCCGCACCGTGCTAGGCATCAGGGGCCCAGGGTCACCTCTTTCCCCTCCTGTCTAGAGGGGCCAGGGTTGTTAACAAAAGCCTGAAATGCCTCCTCTTCCTTTCTCCTCCCCTCCTTCCGGCCAGCAGCTTCCTGCCCCATTGCATCCCATGGTAGCCGGCATCTCCGAGCTGCCCTCCTGCCCTGGCTTTGGCTGCCGGGGAGTGAGGAGGAGGGCACCCCACAGATGAGGCTGGTGGCACGCTGCCTGTCCCAAGGGACATCCCGGCTGCTCCAGGGGCTTGGGGCAGGGAGACATTTCCATTGCATCCAGTTGGTTCCTTAATGGCTGTCTCGGGGCTGGGGCTGCACATCCAGCACCCCCTCCCTGCATCCTGGCAGCACACTCATCAAGCCCCTGGGATTTTCCCCCCGTGTTTTGCCAAAATTTGAGGTGGGTGCCAAGGGGCGATGTCGGACAAGAGGGGGCAGTGCAGGGCACAGGCTGGGTTGGCTGTTTGGCTGGTTGCTGTGCTTCCCTGGCCCCATCTTCTCCAAAGAAAATGATGCTCTCCTACCCACTGCTCCTTCCACTTCCAGATGGGTGGAGGTACTTTTCAGCCACGCTTTTCTCTGTCCTGGTCCCTGCAGAAAGACAGTGCCAAAACCCTCTGTTAGAAGGACAAAAGCCAAGCAAAATCCAGGCTAAACAGATGCTGCCAGCAGCCCTGCCAGAATACATTTCCCTTGGTTGGCCCGAGCCCAGCCCTGGAAAGGCTGCGGTGCTGCCAGCGGGTTCCTGAGCTGTTGGTGCTGCGGAGCTGCCCTGGATCTCACCCCAACATCACTCCCTGGGGACAGCCCGGTCCTCCCCCCAGCCCCGCTCCCCTGCGGTCCCCACACACAGCCAGGGGAAGATGGCCCCGTCACACCAGCGCCAGGAGGAAGGGCTGAACAATTACTGCTTGTCAGTTTGTCTCCTCACCCGCAGACAAGGGCATGTTGCTCCGTTCTTGTTATCAGCCGTCATCGAGTAATCTGCTGGGGAACGGCCTGGCTGAAAAATTGAGTCATTTGATACCGATCTGCTTTCGCTCCACTGTAGCCTGGCGATGGCGAGGGCTTGGGCACTTGTGTTTTCCCTATTCTAGCTGCTTGCAGAGGCTGTAATCTTGTCCCTTAGCTTGGGCAGCGTGTTTTCAGAGGTAAGAACGTGAAAGGAGTCAGCTCCACTGCTGTGGAGCTGGAAGGGTGGCTCCCTCCATGGCACTGCTCCCCTGCTCCCTCCTGCCAGCTTCCAGCATCGTTTTTTGGGCACAGGGATGGCTTTCCTGGCACGGCAAGGGAGAAGCAGACAGAGCAGAGTATACAGAGTTGGGCTTGAGCCAGACTCTGTTCAGACCCCTGGACGTGAGTGCTTCGGGAGGCTGATCGGTGCAAGGCTGGGTCTTGTCCTTGCAGGTTGAGCTTCCCTCTAACATTGTGTGGAGAGCGCTTTGCCTTCCTTTTCTCCTGGGCATTCATGAGTTGTCTTTGTGGTGGCCTGGTACCTGTCCCCAAGACATAACTGCTCTCTGCAGAGACAGAGCTGTTTTATCCCTTCCTGCGCTCTAGATCAGATGAACACTGCTGCCCACGGGCTCCAATGAGGCAGCCAGTCCTCTGCTCCCCTTCCCTGGGAGGCATGGAGAATGCTTAGAAGCTGAGCCCTCCTTCCATGGAAAACTGGCGCTTGGAAAAACCCTTTCCATCCTGAACTAGGTGACAGGGAGTGGTGTAAAGACCCTTAATGAAATGAGAAATACCAGAGGTTTGAAGCCAAAGCATCTGAATGGAAAGTTGTAAGGAAGTGATGCTGCATGAGGGTTGTGGTTCTGCGAATCAGGAAATAAAAAAGGTGCTTGTGGTTGACATCATTAATAGATCCACATTTTCTGCTGGTAGCTGTTGAATCCTGGCTCTCACCTTGGCCAGTCTCACAGTGCTGTGCTGGGAATCCAGAGGACAGGTCACAAGGATGGATTTAATAGTCTGATCTCTGTACAAGCTGTAGGATTCCCTGAGCAAGCGTCTGTTGGAGCTGAACACAGCTTCTTACAAGAAAAAATTTAATTAAACGTTTGCAGTGGAGAAGTACCCACTGGGACTCTGGAGCTGTCCCAGGGGCTGATGGCCCTGCATCTTCTTACATCTGAATCAGCCCTCCTTCAGCTCCCAACCATGGGACCACTTTAAACCTTTGGCTGCTAAATCTATGCCATCTACCAAGAAATTCTTGTTTCCTGGAGGTGCATGGAGACTTTGGTCAGTGTCTGAGAGATTCAGAGGGGAACCAGCAGCAGGCTTGGCTTATTCTTTCTAAGAGGGTTTCTTCCTGACATCTTCAGCACAAGGTGCACAAAAAAGCCTGCTGTAGCTTTACCTTAAGTGTTAGTGCTGGAAGGAGAGCACAGTGCTGGCACCCCTGGGCTGTCAGACAGTGGGGTGGGGGCTGCGCGTCCCTCCTGACAGAGTCCCACAGACTTGGCCAGATCTCAGCTGCCTGGCTTTGCAGCAGAGGATGCTGCTTGGGGGCAGAAGACTTTCAGTCTGAATGGGGGCAGTTTTGGGGGGCATATTCAATGCCAGCTGCTTGGGTATTAGCATGGGATGAATTCAGTTCCTGCAGGTGGGAGCAGCTGGTGTGTGTACGGTGGGGTGTGCTCACTGCCTCAACGCTGAGGAAGGAGCCAAAGGCATTTTTGGGCTACTTGCTTAGGTATTCTAAATTTTTCCCATTTGAATCACCCTCTGGAGTTAGTTTTGTGTATTGCTAGACTTGCACCACTCTCTTCTCCGTGGCAGCTAGAAATTAGCTGTTGAAGATTGCGTCTGCCAGAGCTGCTACAGCCAAGCCTTCCTAGGGCTGCAAATGCTGAAGGCAGTGCTTGTTTAACTAATGAGATGTTGCCATTGGATTTCTTTATTTTTATTTTGAAGAAATATTTCTGCCACTCAGATTTATTTCAAACCTTCTTTTTGCACAGCCTCAAACTGGGGCCCATCTTTGATCCGGAGCTTCCCCATAATCAAATAATAATAATAATGGTGCTGTGAGCTCTGCTGCTGAGATCCCATTAACTGCAGGATGTTTTCCTGGTGTGTACCAGCCACGGGGACACTTTTAGTGGTTTGCCTGTGGCACTGGGGATATGGTTTGGCATCCCTGCACAGCCATGTGGGCAGTCACGCGATCCTGTGTCCAGTTGGCTCACCAGAACGATGCTGGCAGAAACAAAAGGGGCTTTAGGAGAAAGCAGGACTTTAGGAGCAGCTTGAGGTCTGGGCCATATCCTGTGGAGGAGGACGGAGAGAGACGTAGCCCATGAAGCATTGGGCTGCTCTGGGAGGCTGGGTGCCTCCAGCCAGCAGAAGACAAGCACTGTGAGGTCCCTTGCCGGGGTGGTAGATCCTGTGCTGTGATCCAGACATGCCCAGACTTGAGGTGGCTGCTCTTCAGGCTGAGCTCCCTGACTCCCTGTTTTTCCTCTCTTTGCAGGCACACGTTCTGGCAGTATCGCCGCGAGAACCCCCAAACCAAAGTGGGAGACCCTCCTCCTGATGGGCTGCCCGGCTTCAACAGTGGCGTCCTGCTCCTGAACCTGGAAGCCATGAGGCAGTCCAAGCTCTACAACCAGCTGCTGGAGCCCACCATGGTGCAGAAGCTGACAGAGAAGTACCACTTCAAGGGCCACCTCGGGGACCAGGATTTCTTCACCATGGTGGGGATGGAGCACCCAGAGCTCTTCCATGTGCTCGACTGCACGTGGAACCGGCAGCTTTGCACGTGGTGGAAGGACCATGGATACAGCGACGTGTTCGACCAGTACTTCCAGTGCGAGGGTGAGGTCAAAATTTACCACGGGAACTGCAACACCCCGATCCCTGAAGACTAGGGCACCTTCCACCCCTGGGAGCAGCTCTGACTGCAGCAAGCCCTGCAAAACCATAATGGCTGCACCAACAGTCTCTCGGGAAGGGTGGCCAGCCCTAATCTGTTGCATCCCAGGGAGTCCCACAGTGTTCAGTATCCCACTGCCTGTAGCCTCCCCCCTCCAGGAGGAAGCACGGTCTGGTAGCTGGAGCAGGACATCCACAGCTAGCACGCCCAGGGCTCACCTCCTGGCTCTGCCTGGGGCAAGTCCGTGGTGCCCATCTGTGCCACAGCCACTGGGGCATGGGGACAGACAAGGAGCCATCAGGTGACCACTGCTTTTGCACATGGCAAGGTGCTGCTCCCTGGGTGCTGTGCAGCCTTGCCTTGTGTAATCATCAGCAGGAGTCCACAGCCAGGCAGCTGGGTTTTGTTTTGGCATTCCTCAGTGGCACTCAGTGCACCTCACACAGAGCATCTGTCTGGTCCCTCTGGAGAGCAGACACCGTCCTCAGGTCATCTTCCTTTTGAAGCATTCCAGAAAGGCGAGAGGGTTTTAAAGATTGAAAAGCTGCTTTAAATTGGGTTACTTACAAACAAAAACTGAATGCTAGAGGAGCTTTAAAGCCTTCCATTGGTTCTCCTTAGCAATAAAAGCTTTACTGCCCTATCTTGTCTTTAAAGTGTACAGTGAGCGTGTACCAGTAGGTTCATTTTTCTAGCTTTGCCTTTAACCTTTTGTACAAGAATAAAGCTGCAGATGTAAAACACACTTGGCTGTTTTTCTGTGGCACAACTGAAGTCCTCTGCAATAGGAGGTTTTGTGCTCTTCTTATCATGATTAAAAAGTAGTTGGTGTGTATCTGCTGGGCAGTTGAATGTGGTGCCCCACATAGCTTATCACGATTATCCCACATCTGCTCTGAGCGAGTGATGCCAATAAACAGGCTGGCACACACACTGGGTTTTAAAAAAATATGATCACCATAGCCAGGGTTGGTTTGGAAGGAGCCAGGAGCTGCCTGTGCTGTGAATGAGTGGGCTTCAGGCACGAGCACTCTGCTCCCTGAATAAACCCTGTCTCGGTGGCCTGGCCAGCGCATGCGAGCCCCTGCCAGAGGAGATGCACGCGTGCATTAGCCTGCTTGCAGCCCTGCTTTTTTTACACCGAGCTGGCATGTGCCTCTGTGTGTGTTCATGCCTGTGTGTGCATCGGTGTGACAGGCACATGCAAGAGAGAGGGATGGGGACTTAATTATGGCTCCACCTAATAATGGCCTGCTCAGTGTGTAGCAGGAGTTTCCTGGGCTTCTTCCCCTGTGTCTGTGAATGAACGTGTAATGTTTATCTTTCCTGAGAGAGAGAGACACACTCTAACTGATGGAAGGGGATGGGCAGGCTGAGGTGGGGGCTGCAGCCCTAACCTTCCCCCTTTGATTTGCTGAACTGATCCATTTCCAAATAGCACAGAAGCTCGGCTTTAAGTATTTCCACGTCCCCAGGGAAGGAACTGCGAAGAGGTAATGAAGGGCTAGTAAAAGAAGCAATAGCCTGCTGTATTAGACTCACATTTTCATCAAAACCCAAGGTGGTCAGTCCTTGCTGTGCAAAGCAAGGCACGCAGCCCGGGCGCTGGAGGCTGCGGTGGGGCAGGATTCAGGGCAGGCGATGCACCACGATGGTGCACTCCGAAGGATGAGGAGGGTTTGCAGCAGCTCAGCCAGCCAGAGCTGTGCCATGCCCAGAGAGCACGTACCCTCCCAGGGACTCCGGAGGGAGACTTTGATTGGTCAGTGCCCACTCTGATTTAGGTGTGAGCTGGGTGGGGACATCCCTGTGTTGCATGGCTGAGAGCAGCCCCGGGAGCCACTCACCTCACCCCTGCCCTGGCAGTGCCACGCAGCGTTCCTGGGGTTGCTGGGTGAAACAGAGAGTGGGCAGGGCTTCCTGGTGCAGTGTCACAGTCCCGTGGTTGGAATTGGTGCTTTGTCACCACCCTGGGGTGTCCCCGAGGGCCCTGTGATTGCCCTAAGCAGCTCCCGGGGCTGCTCCATGTGCACAGTGCCTGCTGTGCCCAGGATGCTGCTGCAGGGACTCATCCTTGTGCTTGCTGGCTGGGGCACTCCAGTGACACACGGAGGCTTGCATGCCAGGGCAGGACTTTGCCATCAGTTTGGAAATGGCCATGCTGGAAATACAGGCCAGGCGGCTCGTGTCACTGGCACTGGGGAGTGGCAGGCCATGAGCAAATGTGGCTTTTCCATGGGGCTGAGCAGCTCTGGGGTGGCTCTGGGTGTAAGGGCTGGCCCAGAGCACTATAATGGGTTTGCAATGGCACTGCCACAGGGCAGTGCCAAGGCTGTCAGCCTCAGGAGCCAGGGCTGCATGGGGCTGGGTGCCCCACTGCCCCACAGCCACCCTGGAGCTGGGCCAGGCACTGGGTACCCTCTGCTTGTGGCCAGAGGATGCTCTGCACAGGGTTGGGAGCAGCTTTCCCTCCCTGTGGGGTTCTGGGGCTGTGAGGAGGGGTACACATTCATGTGGCCACCCTAGCCCCGAGGCTGAAACCTTTTGCTTAGGTATTTTGCAAAAAAAAAAATTGTTTTCCGTTTTTTTCTGTGCAAAATGGCAGTCCACTGGGAAACTCACTGCATTTTTTTCAGCTGGGAAAAACGTAGTAAGTAAAGCATTTAATTCAGCTCGGGGTGGTTTTCCCAGGCACCGCAGACGGCCCCGTGGCACAGCTCTCCGCGCGGCAGTGCCTGCACCCCCCGACCCACACGGTCCCCGGGGCCGTGACTAAGCACCGCAGGCAGTGCAGACCTGTGTTGTGCTATATATAGACCCAGCACAGAGCCAGGGCTGTGTAATTACCTCCCCTTCATGCCCTGCTGATTGCAGGCACTAATGAGCTCAGCTGCAGAAGCCTCAGCGGCAGCCTGGGGCTGGCTGGCGTGGGGCTGGCAGCTCAGCCTTTTTGAAGGGTGCTGCTGCCGAGTCCACTTTGGAGCTGAAGTGAGCTTGCTGTGCTTGGCCAGGCTGGCAGCACCCCTGTGGGCACCTCCTGCCTGGGGAGCCATCACCCCCAACAGCCAGTTCCTGCACTGGGTGCCCAGCTGGCTGGCAGCTACCGGGCCATCCCATTCCCTCCCTTTGGCGGTAATTCCTGGAAGAATGGGGACTTTCTGTCTCCATCCCTCCTTGTGCTCCAACAGCCTCCTGCTGCGCAGCCCAGCCTTGGGCAAACGCTGCTCCAGGTGATCAAACCTGAGCGTCCTCTCCTGGTCCCCATGACGCTGTGCTGGGGCCATCACAACCAGCACTAGTAACTCTTAACACAAGCACAGTAAAAGATGCTCAGAAAGCATTAAGCAGCACTGGTTTGCTGCTGAGCACTGGGACTTGCAGCGAGGACCCTGCAGCGGGGACCTTGGGGCTGGTGCCTTGTCCTTGGGCCAGTGCTGGTCCCCTGCCTAGCAGAGGGGAACTGCAGACAGGGCCCCTCTGGAGATGTGGTGGGCAAAAGGCAGCCCTGGGCAAGTGGCACATGGGGACACACTTATGTGACCCACAGTGATGGGGGGACACAGCTGCGGGGAGCAGGGGACCAGCCCCACCAGCACGGGCTGGCTGCAGGGGATGGGGCCGTGCCCTGTGGGCCATGGGCTTTGCACCCCACGAGAGAGCCGCAGTGCCCCAGCCAAGGCCTGCGAAAGGGGACAGCGGGCTTTACACTGAGGTTATCAGCCCAGCTCCTCTGTCACGCCTGTGGGCTTCCTGCTCCTCTTCTCATCTGCTTGTTCGCAGCAAAGAGCTGCTCGTGCTCGTTCTGGGATGGAGGAGGAGATGGGAGAGCAGAGGGGTCTCCTTGAACTCTTTGTAGAAGATCAGACTGTGGGAAGTAGTTCTGTAGCTTGAGCTGAAGGAGAAAATTCGATTTCTTTCCTTGCATCGTTCAGCATTCGTGAGAAATCACGCGTAGAGCAAACAGTACCCCCTGTTTTCTGGCCAGCTTTGCTTTCAGCCCCGCGCTTGAGCTGCATGGGATTTTTACTCCCCTGCATTTCGTAACACCATCAGTGTTTATTCTCTTACTCATTTGTACTTCTTTCCCATTTGAAACGCTCAGTTGTTGGTACAAACTCACCTAGGGAGCAATTACTGTAAGCTAACCCAAACAGGCGCTGGGGGTGCTCCATGAAGCAATATAACCGCCCTCCCCTCTCCGCTGCTCCCAGAGGAGACAATATTTACTTTTCAGCTCTCTGCTATTCATACGGAGCACACTCCGGTCAGCGTGCCAAGAATAACACCAACCATAACAACAGGCTGAAGCGCTGAGATGGAGTTCCTGACTTTGCAAAACACAAAAAAAAAAAACACAAAAAAAAAAAA
This sequence comes from Podargus strigoides, assembly GCA_028020825.1. NCBI lineage: Eukaryota > Metazoa > Chordata > Aves > Caprimulgiformes > Podargidae > Podargus > Podargus strigoides. The sequence continues at coordinate 13,285,691 of CM051628.1, read as the reverse complement.
AAAAAAGCCAACCTATTATTTTGCCTCCCTGAAGAAATGCCTGGCTGCAGCAGGGCAAGCGGGCACCCAAACCACCCCTCTGCCCTCAGCAGAGCGTGGGTAGCATGAAATCTGCCCCGAGAGTGCGCAGGAAGAGGCAAAAAAAGAGCAGCGAGACTGGGACGTGGGTTGGCAACTGCTGTTTTTTCCTTTTAAAGCAGATTTTTATTAGGTTGCTGCATTGTTTTGTGAGCTTTTCCCCAAATGCTTTGCAGAGCCACAGAAGGACACATTCCCTAGCACCTCTCTTGTGAATATTCCAGCCAGGTGTTTAGTAGCTCCGTCTCTGACCGTCATGAGCCTCTGTGGCTTAATTAGTAATTGCTAAGAAATTGCTGCCTGGTCTTGTTAGTCTTCGCTGTGCCATCAGGGTTCAGTTTGTGCAGTTCTCCTCTGGAAATCATTTATTCACTAACCAGCTGCTAATGGGGGGAGCATTTGGAGCAAATTACCTTCCTGAGATATTTCAGGGGAATTGGCTATATTGTACCTAAAGTCACAATATTAATTTAGGCAATTTGCCTGTCAGAAGAAAAAGCTGAAACAAAGCAGAGCCTGGCACTGCCAGAATTAGTCGCGGGTTTGTGCCTGGCAGAAGGCTTTGGCATTGCCCACCTGGGGAAGGAGTTGCTCAGATTTGAGGGGCTTTCCTGAGAGCCAGATGTGTTTGTCCTGGGGCAGATGTTGCTCTCACTACTGTTGTGGCAGGTAGGGAACCATACCCCGGGGCTCCAGCTCCCCTCCGGCCAGACAGGCACCTTCCAGCTCTTTCTCCCAGCTCACTCCGGGTGGATTTGGCACCCTGCACCCTGGCAGGGCACTTGTCCCCGGTGCCAGCCTTCGCTAGCGCAGCCCCAGTGCCAGCTTCTCCTCCTGCTTGCACTTGGCCACCATTTAGCAGCAATTTGTGACCCTGCTGTGACAAGCCTAAAGCCAAGGGCTGCACACAGGGCCCTGTTTGCAGAAGGCACTGCGTGAAGTATCTCCATTTATTGCCTACAGACTGCTCGCTTTGAGTGCGTTTTGTAGCTATTGAAAGGTTTGGGGCCTTTGTCATAACACAGCTCCTCCAGTTTAGGGAACAAAACACTTGCAGGTATCTTGTGGCACATGGGGCTCTAGGCAGTGTATCAGGAAGAAAAGGTGTATTTTTTTTTCTGCATGCTTTTTACTTTCAAACTCAACTCTTTTCTGTGCTGGAGGACTTCTGTGGCTACCTGGGGAACAGAGCAAAGATGTACCCTTCCAGCAAGATCTCCAGTGCTAAAGAGAGAGGGAAGTTTTATACAGAGTGCTTTAAAACACCAGCAGCATTAGGGAAAAAATGAATGGGCGGGTGAGATTGAGCCCCTTGGCTGTGGCACAGGGGCACGGAGAGCTGGCCAGGGACAGAATGCGCAGCTGAACCGACAGGCCCTATGGCCCTGCGACAGAACCAGTCAAAAACCATTATCTGGGAAATGGGGGTGAATGGTGACCCAGCAGAAGCTGCCACTGATGCTGAGCTGCTCAGCACACAGTGGCAGGGAAACTGGAGGCCAGCACACTGTGCCTGTGCTGACACACCAATGTTTCCCATTTTCAAAGCAGCCGACATTGCAAAAATAGGAAATACAAGAAGTCAGCGCTATTAAACCAAATGTAACGAAGTACCCTATCATGAGTCATTTACGTGTAAACCTCAAAAATTTTTCAGCAGATGCCACTAAATTTCTTCTGCCAGTCATTGCTTCAGTGAAGTTTTTCCAGCAAAGAACGAGGATATAAAAGGTACAAAGTGTTTCATCTTCTCCTTCCCTCAAGAGCTGTGCGTAATAGGATGCATTATCGAATAATAATAATAGGGGAAGTGTTTAAATAATGCTGGGCTGAGATGGGAGTGCCAAGGCAGTCATACACTTGTCATAAAAGTGGAGTACTGGGTTCTTAATGAATGAATGTGTCAGCTGAATTTGGACAGGAGCATCAGGCAGGCTGAGTGGGTGCCGGCAGCATCACATACAGAGCCTGAAAATGACTGTGGGCTCCAGTATGAAATTACTGGTGTTGCAGTTCTGCAGCTCCTCCTGCCCGTGGGTTTCTGCAGCCTGTGCTTAGCCAAGCCCTCCTGCAAAGGGACCATATCATCCTGATGTTAGAGGGGAAAAAAGAAGCAGAGACTGAGAACCCACTGTCTGGAGCCAGGAGGGAATGTCTACGTTTTCTGGCCATCCTTTCAGCTGCCAGTGCCAAATGTCCCAGACTAGAGGGGATAGGATGCTGACCTGGGAACCAGGTGTCCTGGGGTGATGTGACTCCTTTTCCCTGTTTCATTTCCATACCCCTCACAGGGGAGTGATGCCCACCCTGCTCTGGTGGGCTGGGCCGGTTCAGCGGGTACCCCACGCATCCTATGCGTGCTGGGAAGGAAGAAGTGCAGGGTGCTGTAGAAGCACCAGGGCTGCAGCAGGGATGCGTGTGTGCGGCGTGGGAGGGTGGCAGGGCACACTTCTGGGGACCTCTGGTAATCGGAAGTCCTCCTGGAGAAGCAGAGGTGCTAGAAAGCAAAGTCCCTCTGCCCTCAAAGTCACATCTGGGACAGGACATGGAGTTTGAAGTGCCACTGTGCTCAGCAGAGAAGGAATGCTGTGGGTGGACATGAATTATATATAATGGCCTTGGCTACATTTATCCTTCTCAAAATAACTTTGCTTTTTGTGGCTCAGTTGTCTGAAAACCATAATTGATACTCTCCAAGCCCTTTATATATAGTTGCTTATAGAATAGCAGCCTTCTGGTAACGCAAGAGCAGGCGTGGACCTGACCAAAGCTAAATCAGTGCTGAGGCCAGCAGCAGGGACTGGGCTGACAGAAAGGATGTTTTTGGCTGTGCCACACCTGCAGGGAGGGCACTGGGATGTTAGCAATGTCCTGGGGGTCCCACACCACTGTGGGGACTGTTCACCTGCACGCTGCTCATCCCGTGCTGTGCACCGGGCTCTCAGGGTTCCTCCTACAGACTGCCCAGGTTCAGACTGCTGTCAGATTTCAGCACAGTAAAAGGCATGCTTAGTTCCTCCAAATTCCAGGTGTGGGGAGCATGGGTGAACCCATTTGTTTTGTTTGCAGAAGCTGGAGACCTGGGTGCTCTGTACAGGAGGTCCCCTGGCAGAGTGGTGTGCCCTGCTGCTGTCTGGTTTTAGTTGAGAGCCAAGCTCATTTGCTTTATTCTAATTTCCCCCTCAGATAACAGATGTCACAGGTTTTTGCATACAAAAGATCGAATGGTTTTATCTTTAACCAGGCCTTGTGAAAAAAAAGTATGGTGCATTGTGGAAGGAATTAAGAGTCATGTAAAGCCAACAGAGAGTTAAGAGGCTCAGCTTGGCATGGGAGGGGCAGGTGACTGCCCCAGGAGAGGGGAGGCTTCACTCTGGGGTGCCTGCCTGGGACAATGATACAAACAGAGCTGCAGCATTAGGTGAGACAGCATTTATGCTGAAATGCTAAATTACGCTAAAAATGATAAATGGGTGAATTCAGAGGTTTGTAGCATAGGAGTAATTCATTGCCAAGGTGGCATACGCAGTGCTGCAGCAGCAGCGGGACTGGCGCAGTGGGTAATGTCAGGGGGAGATGCTGCCCCTCGCCCACGGGAGCTGCCCTGAGCAGGGGCGCAGGGACCTGTGCTGGGCTCGTTTGCTTCAGAGCTGTGTGCAGCTCCAGTCTGCAAACGGGTGCTCTGGGCTACCAGTGGTCCCAACAGCCTGGCTTCCCGCTGCCCGGTCTCTGCAAGGGTGCCCATCGCAGGGGGCTGCAGCGCAGCGCGGGCTGGGCAGCGGCTCCAGGGGGATTCAGGCACTGGCAGCTTCTCTGCCCGGTTCCCACCATCCCTGCCCTGAATGGCGCAGCTCAGCAGCCCTCACTGTGCACGGGGAAAGGTCTCAGAGCTGGGAGACATCTCAAGATCGTCGCAGATGGCAAAGCACAGAGATAACTGGCTTGTCAGGGCACGCCTCTGCAATTTCATGTGCTCAGAGCCGAAGAAATGAAATCTCCCCTGTAATCCCCAAATTCTTTTGATGGTGAGAAAAGGCAATTGAAAAGTTTCATTGCACAACCTTCAAGATCAAATGATAATTTATTTAGAATGCACTTTGTGGTATCACACAGCATACAGGCTCAGCAATTAGCTGGAAGCAAATATTCCTCCTCATTTTCCATGAGTGTGTCATTAGGCTCATGTCTCACCAGTTTAACATTGCCATTATCAGCTGCAAATACTGTTGAAGTTCAAACCATTTGCTTGTCATTTACTTTTTATATTTTCAAATATTGTTAATTAAGTTTCATTGCCGCCTTGGAAATAACCAGATGATGGTTCCTTCTCCTTTCAAACTGCTGTTAAAAAACAACTGTTGGAAATATTCTAATATTTCGACAGCTGAGAATATCAATGGCAATCAGCTAAAATGCCCCTTTTAAGCAAATCTTTAGTAGTTTATTTTCCAGCTGAAAGAAGAACTAAGGTATTGTGTCCAATGCACGTAACTTCTGTCTGCTGCTTGTCCCTGGTGTCTCCTACAACCTCCACAGCAGCTCGGAGCCACCAGCAGCCATGCCCAACACTGTCACAAAACCTGGCTTGCTATTGCCTTGCAGGCTATTGCTAAGCCTCTGCAACAAAAGGGGAGGTTTGGGGGACTGATGTCTGCTTTTTCCAGTGTTGCCATGCCATTTCCCTGCCTGGACTGGCAGTGCGAAGAGCAGGAACCTGAGGTAACCTCACTGGGTAATCCTGATGCAGAGAGGTGGGTCACGGCCATCCCTTACCCCTTGTGAACAGGCAGTGGGTGTTTTACTGTTTTAGGAGAAAATTTGATCTCAGCACTTTCGGCTTCTTCCCAGCCCACCAGTGCCAAGCCTGTGGGACCTCTTCTGAGCAGGCAAGCTCCTGAGCCCAGAAGCATCTCATGGGAAGGTCCACAGTGCCCGCCTGGCCTGTGGGGCAGCTCTTGCTTGGGAGTCCTGCAAACCCAGGCTGAGAGCGTGTCGGGGACGTCTCCAGGCCTGGGGACCCCTCTCCTGGAGCTCGGTTCCTCAAGGCACCATTGAGGAAGATGGAGGCATCACCCCTTACCTCCCCTTGCTTCAGCCTCCCCTCTGGGAAGAGCACATCATGCCCCACAGCGTATACTGGACGAGCACAACTCCTTTGCCCCATTGATCTGGGCACTGTAATTTTCTAGCAAGATGAAATTTGTACGCAGGGGGGAGTGCTGTGCGATCTGTGTTTGATGGAGAAGAAATGCTTTCAGATAGGGCAAAGATCTTTGGTCACAGGTGCCTGATAGAAATAAAGATTGCAGAGAGCTGCAGGAACAGTGATAAATGTTTCTCACAGAAAGGGCAGTTAATCCTGGAGGCCTCAGCTGTTTTTCCTCTTTCAGAGGTGAAAATACCTGCCAATAGCGTTGTCCTTAAAGCCTCGAGAGCTTGAAAGGAAACCAAAAACCTGCTGCAGGACATATTAAGCCCAATAAATAATTTCGGCCCCAAAGAAACACTTTCTATGTGTGTTGCATGGGAGGCTCTACATCAAGAGCCTTTGGCTATAAATCAAAAAGTGAAATAAATCAAGATATGATGCTTTATTCTGCCTGTTTGGGTGAAAGCCCCAAACATTTGCCGTTCCTTGCTCCCAGGCCATGCTGTAGCCAGGGCTCCTGTGCTCCACAGTATATTCTGCATTAGGAGAATATCAACTGGGCTTTCTGCGTGGATTTATGTTCACACCTTGCGAACCTACGCCTCCAGAGGGAAGAATGATAGCATGGAAGATAATATCTGCTGGCAGCTTTTGCACCCGCCAGAAGGAGGTATGAATTTTCTCCAGTCGTTGTCAGTCACACTTATAATGCAAGAGGCTTCTTTCAAGATGTGGTGGGACACAGGCTTTTTGCACATTAAATGTTAAAAGGTAGTGTCAGCTTTCACAGTAATTTAAGGCTGCCATTTCTTCCTGCCTTATTCTTGCTTCTAAAGTGCACCAAAGGGCTTCTTTCATCTTTTTAGGAGGCTTATCGTTATTAGACATCATAAGCAAAAAGGTTTTAAACACTCCCACCATCTCTCACAGACCAGTTTCATTCAACACCTGCCCGAAATGCAGGGTGTCCCTTTTGTCTGCGCTACAGGACATTTGTCCAAGGGTAACAAGTGCCTGAGGGAGGGTGAGCACACGTGGGTCTGCGTTTCTGCGTGGGCATGTGAGATTTTTCTTGTCGTCCTCTCCAGCCTTTAGAGCACAGGCAGTGTCCTGCAGGAGGGTGGGATGGTGCCTTTCCTGGCACGTGGGCACACGTGACTGTGTTGCAGAATGCTGTGTGTTTGCATGTGTGTGCAGCTGTTTTGCTGGGGGAAGTGGAGACAGGAGCCCCAGAGCATGATTTGGGGAAAAAAATAATTTAAAAAAAATTAAAACTGAGGAGGGAGGTGCTGGTTGCTGTTAAACACAGGGGCAAGCAGCAGCTCACCCCATGGTTGTAGCACTGCTGCCTCAGTGCACCTTGGAGGAACCTTTTAGATATTGTGGTCTTTGTTTTTCTCCATGTGTGAGATGCAAATTGAGGTGAGATGTAGATGGAATGGATTGGCTGTGTTTTTTCAAAACCAGTGTCCATCCATGGAGTTTGTAAGGGAACCACCCTCCAGCAGCAGGGGTTTTCCTGCCCTGGCACTGGTAGGACCTGTTCTCCCAAAGCAGGACCTGATCCCCCTCCCATTTAACTGAGCTGGTCCCGTGTGGAGGCTGCCTTGACCTCCCTCTTCCCGGAGAATGGCTGCCTTGACCTCCACGCCAGGCTCTTCCTGGCAATTAGCAACCAGCCACACTAATCAACACCTCCTGGCAGAGCACCGCCACAGCCAGGAAAGGGACGGTGCATTTGATCCGGTGCTGGGAAGCACCATGAGCTCTGGCCAAGTGGGCACTTTGGGGAGCAGGCTGCCTGCCTGCCGCGGGGTGACTCCCAGGTCCCCCAGGAGCCGCGGCCAGGGGAGGAAAGCCCTCGTGGTTTGCAGCACACGGGGAGCGGGATTGTTCATGGCTTCTGAGAAGTGATAAGCAGTCGTGTACGGGTCTTGCATAATGTCACAGCCTGATTTCCAGCACTGCTGAGCTCCTCCGTTGGGAAGAGGAGCCACCGAAACTCGGCCGTGGGCCAATCTGCACCTTGTTGCTCACAGAGCACAGTCTTCCACCTTTCGAGTTTCAAAATACGCACAGCACCCTCCTGTGCCCCCAGGATCTCACACATCCTCACGCCTGTCAGCGCTGCTTGGTTTGTGCTGGAGCAGGGGTGAGCAGAGCCAGGACAGGTCCCTCTGCCCCTGCTCCACCATCCCACTGGCTTGGTGGTATGCTGCAGGCTTGCTGTGCCCATGGAGCTCGGCTGGGGACTGACCACCAACTGGGAGCCCCGGGGTGGCTCCCTATGGACCAACATCTGGGCTTTCTGCAGCGCATGTGCCATGGCAGGCTCGTTATGCCTGCATTACAACGAGCGGGCACCACCGCTCCACTGGCGGTTGCTTTGCTGCTGCCTGCAGTGCACCCCATGGCACAGCTCCGAGTCACAGGGAAGAGGTGGCCGGTGGCAGAGGGCTCTTCAGGAGGGATGTGTTGGGGCTGGAGCAGAGGGACACGACCAGGAAGAGCGGCTGCCTGGTGGAAGGGGTTAGGTGTGGGGCAGCCCAGCCTGCCAAGCGGTGCTGATGTGGAGGATTGAGGGGAAAAGGGGAACATAAATTAAGTGATTGCCAGGTAATTAATTTCTGGGCACTTTCTCTGCTGCCAAGTGCACTGGTCTGAGGGACTCCTGCTCCACTCCCACAGGCTGGGTGCAGGGGCCAGCAGAGCCCTGCTCAGCTGTGGCCCCAGTGCATGATGACAGTGGCATGGAGCTGCCACGGCCAGCTCCTCCAGCATCATACCCAGGTACTGCAGAGCAATTTACAAGGAGCTGCCACATCACCAGAGAGAGAAACAACCTGACACGATGTTCCACCATGCTCCTTAGGGTGAGCTCTGAGTAATTACTCCAATTACATGTTGAATTACAGGGAAGCTGGTGGCCTCCACACAAGGACAGATTGCAGGATCCATCTTTAATTGTGGCTCAGGTGCTGTGCTCTGCTGCCTCCAATTTGAAGAGCGTGTTCATTTCCCCTTGTGCATCTCTAATCATGCTGCTTATCATCACCTTTTTATCAACTCCTCTCTTTCTTGCATGCGTGTCAAAGATGACAGTATATTAATCAGCCAAGTCTTCTTTATTGCTTCTTGTCAGCAGCAAACTCTCTTCTAAAAAGGAACAACGAGGTGTCTTCACCTGGATTTGCCTAGGAGAGGCGACCATCAAAACCCAGCAAGCGACAAGCCCATGGGGACCGTGGTTTCTTGCTCCAGGTAAATGATGAAGGATGGGCTCAGGCAGGCAGGAGAGGCCAGCTGTAAATCCCAATCCCTCCCTGAGGCTGTGTTTATGCCAGGATTTATAAAAGCCCATCAATACTTCTCTGTCTGCCCACTGCCCTGGGGCACCCTGCGAGCGGGGAGGGGTGGCTGGCATGAGGGCAACTCCCTCCTGGGCAGCTGTGTTCAGATGCTTCCCTAGGGAGGCATCTTTTTTTGGGGGAGTCCCCAGCCCCCCTGGGTGCAGTTCCCCCCACCTGAGTGTTGGGTCGCCAGGCCCTGGGCATCTTCTGCCTTTGCCAAGAAACTGAGAAGGTGTTAAATAATGGAGGAAATTACCCCCCGCCAGTGGCCCCTGGAAACACCCGGCTGAGCGGCGGTGCCGTGTTTGCAGCAAGCTCTGGGACCTCTGGGTGTCTGGGTTCCCAGTGCACTAACTGTGCGCTTGCTCCAAGGAGCTGGAAGTGCCAAATGCCTTACGCAAGCTCCTTACATCAGCGCTGTCACCAGCGTGACTGATAGGGGCTATCTCAAGAACAGAGACATGCCAAGATCTCTTTTTTTCCATAAAGTGGTGCTAATTGACACTAATGATATTTCCCCGCTTTGAACCTTTATCGATGGGACCGGGCCGTGGCCGTTTCACCCCCGGCGCAGGACTGATGTCAGCTGGACCGGCCTGGGACATCCTGTTTACTCCATGGAGGTACAGGCGGGGCGCCAGCGCTGGGACCCCGGGGGAAGTCCCAGGGACCCACAGGCGCTAATTAGCCGCCTGCTCACCCAGCTCCTTTACACTCGCAATGTGTCAGACCCGCCGATTTAAAATTCTAGCCTCAGCAGCTATTGTTTAACATCTTCCTGAAGCCCTCATAGAATGCAAAGCGTTTTATAATGATTATATTTTATTTTATAACATGCTGTATTGTTTGGCTTATGCCTCCCAAATGCTGAACAGAAATATTTATCAAATACCTCTCCTTTTCTGGGTTGCTGCCTACATGATTTGTCACCCTCTGTCTTTTTTGGGCTGGGCAGAGATTTCTCCTTGTGCTCACTGCTTCTTCCATCAATCCTGTGGGCTCCTGATGGCCATGTGCTTTGTCATAAGCTTATGCTTGTTAGACTGGGCTTTATTTTTGCAGCTGCCTTCACCTCTTGCAAAGCTTGTGATGTGCAGACCTGCACCTTCTCCCGGTCGCAGCTCTGGGGAGCTGGCCGACATGTGCTGGGGCAGCTCTTGGCCACTGCTCCGACATTTCTATTTGCACGCCCCGTGCCTGTCCAATCTTTTCTAGATTTCATGGTGCACGGCTTTCCCACCCACCGATGGCTCCACTGTGCTGCAGCACCTGTGGTGTCACCCTGCTCGCCGTCCCCTCTGTGTGGGCACCGACCTGCGGTGCTCTCCCCTTGGGCTCTCCAGCCATCGCACCCAGGCAGCGCCCAGCAGAGCGGAGGTGGAGGTGGGCGGTTGGGCAGGTTCCTGCTGGGTGGGTGTGATGGTTGCCTTTCATCCCCTCCAGAGGCAGATAAGCCGTTCCTGCAACCCCCACACATGTCTAAAAGCACAGGAGCCAACACCCAAAACCCGTCCTGCGTGCAAAGCATGGGGAGCGGGCTCCCCTGGGAGTGGGAATGTGGGCACCCTGTGAGGTGATGCTCCAAAGGAGCAGCCCCATAAGAGGGTGAGCAGCTCCTTGCCACTGTGCTATGCAGGGCCCCTGCATGCACCCCTCCCCAGGGAGCACAGCAGCTGGGTTGCTAGGACTTTACACAAAACTCATGTTTTGGTTCCAGTAGCAGTAAGAAAATACAAAGAGATCTGCTTTCAAAGGTGTGCCGTGGCAGCCTGAAGAGCCAGGACTTCAGCATGGCCTCAAGCTGGGGCCTGTTCCAGCTCCATCCTGCCCCAAAAGAGAGCACGGCCGGAGCAGGCTGGCAGTTCCCCAACAGGGGCTATGGTGGAGGAGGGGGCTCCCCCACATCTGGCATCTAGGAAGGATCCCACCCCCCCACAAGGAACGGCGCTGTAACCTGAACATCTCGAACTGCGGTGTGCCCGATGCACACGTGTACATGGCCATGACCGAGGCCGTAGGGCGAGCAGCATCTCCCATCACCATGCTGGGCTCCTGCCGTCCCCTCCCTTGGTAATTACCCTTCCCTGGGAGCTCCTGCACCGGCGTGAGCACAGGTCTGCCATCACAGCAGGTGGACAGAGGCCAGATACAGGTAGCAATTAATTTCTTCTCTACAAATTATCAAATTACAAATTTGCTTTTTAGTTGTGCACTCTTTGAAGGAGGCTGCTGCGTGGCGGGGACGTATTTCTGCCTATGGCTCGCCAAAGGCCTGTGTGGCAGCTGGTTTTGGTGGTCAGGAAACAGTGAGCTCTCCAGCCAGGCCTAACAGCAGTACCCCTGGGCTGCCAACCTGCTCCAGCCCCTCGCTCCTGCCTTGGCCACCTTCACCCCAGCAGATGCATGGGTTGCTCTGCACCCCAAATGCCTCTTTCCACCTCCCTGAGCAGAGCCTCATGCAGAAGCAGAGCCTGGTGCAGCGCATGGGCTGCCCATTCACTGAGTGGGGACCAAATTGCACTGCAGCCCCCAGGCTGTGCAGCCAGCACCACTTGTTTCCTGGCCTGCTCTCCTGCACCCTAAAAAGGCTTGTCACCTGTCCCAGCCCCAAGGCACTTCCCACAGGGCCTCGTGCAGGAGCTCATGTGCCTGGTTCATTGTCATCACACTGGGCATGGGCAGGGACTGACTCAGTTGTAAGAAGGAGGAAGGAAATAGGAAGATGCCCATGGGAAGGGCAGCATCCCAGAGACCAGGGCGCTGCTCCCCAGTCACTGCCCTGCACACCCACACCCCAGGAAGCTGTAATGACAGATGCCTGTAGGTATGAGCAGGATGAAAAGGCTAACAGAGGTGTGATGGTAGGCTGATTTAGGTGGTACAGGGGCTTCTCACAGCTGCACATCAGCAGCTACCTTGGGAGAGCTCTAACAGCGGAGTGAGACTCTCAGCTCTCCTAGCACCCAATCCCATAGCACAACACACCTGTGCATAGCCCTCATTTGCCTTTTTTATTGGCCAGCCCTGGGTTTGTGCACCCCAGCTGGTCCCAGTCAGGCTATTTAGGCAATGCAGGCAGGCATAGGCACTTCCCTGCGTGTAGGGGAGGACTGTGCTCTTTCTCATGTTCAAGACCTGCAGCGGCAGTTGGTTCCCCCAGCTCATGGTAAGCTGGCCAGCATTTATTCTATTTCACTGTAGAAAAACTGTTAGTGATTTTGAGGTGGCTGTTGTTGGGTGTCATGTTTTAGCCCTGAGGTACTGTTTGGTTTCCCCTCACAGGGATGGAGGGCTCAGTTTCCCTTTGCCTGTGCCCACTGACTGTGCCTGTAGTGTCCGGCCCTTCGTACCATGATAGCACTCTCTTTGAAGGCTTGTTTTGCTGGTCAGGCCACTTTTCCCCATCTTTTTGTGCTAGGAGGCTGATGTGGTGTTGGACCAGGTCACCAGAGAAGTGGCTGGGGGGGGGGGAAGAAGTCTCTGTTCTTGGAGGTCTCCAAAACTCAAATGTCTTGATCCAGTGTTTGTGATGGTCCTGTTGAGAGCAGGAGGTTGGACCAGAGGTCCTTTCTAACCTTTATTTTATTTTTCTCTGGGTGCTGTGTCCAGCACAGGACAGTAATTCATTGATGGTCTCATCACCATTGCAGGGCTGCCTGGTTGCTTTCATCAGCTGTGACCCCCAGGTCATGCCCTCAGCCATTGCTTCCCTGTACTGAGTTTCTCATCCTTCATAGCGCCTGCACCCTCAGGTCCCAGCCTGACCTTGTGTTCACAGTTTCAAGGTGTATTTGGGGCTGTGGGTGTTCCCTGGGTGATTCAGATCACTGGCACTAGTAGCATGCTTTCTTTGCTGTTTATGGCACCATCAGTTTCTGTCATCCAATTGTCTTACCAGGAAAGATTTTTCTAGTCATTTAGTTAATTGGCTAAAATATTAAATTATGCAACACTAGGAGCTGATCCCCTAGGAGCTGCATGTATCAGTCAAATGGCATCCCGAATTCTCTCTTGCACTTCAAACTTGTTCAGAGTACCTGTTTGCATGTGATGTTTTTGCTCAGATGTCAGGCAGCATTACAATCCATGAGGAAACTGGATTGCAAGGTTGTAGCCCAGCTTGTCAGGCAGGGCTGTAGTCTTCTCAAAAAAACCGCGAAAGCACAACCAAGGACAGCAGCTCTGTTTTGCAAATCTCTCAAGAACCATGCTGGCAGGAGTATAAGGAGCTTAACTGTGCGTGGACACCACCTTGTACGTTGATGCCTTCTCTGTGGGGTGGAATTGGTGGACCCGGGTTGCTCCTTGCCCTGTCCCTCTCTGAGCCAAGGTCCCAGGCTCTGCCTGGCGCTGGGTTTGCAGCTGTCCTTCCTGCAGCTTCTGGGTACCATGCTGCATCAGCCTTCCATTGCACAGGCATCAACACAGTGAAAATCGGTGGCAATCAATTAAAAATATTAATGGGAGAAGCAAGTTCTCTCTTGCAAGGACTGTTTGCTGTCTGCCATTGATTCCTGGTGGTGCCTTGCTGAGTATCCCCATCTCATGAGATATGGGTGTAGGCAGTGGTTACGAGGCTGTGCTGGGGCTCACCACAGCCACTGCTGTGGCTTTGGGAGAAATGTCATGAGCAATGGCTGTCAGCAGCATGGTGCTTCTGCCCTGCCCCAGACACAGCTGGGTTTCACTTCCCTGATGTGTATGTCCTGCAGCTGGACGTGCTTTGCCTGTGTGAAGGCTGGAGGCTCCAGGGCTGGGGTATTGTCATCGTTCCTGGGACTGATAGACTCATTTCCAGGTTAAACAGCTGAGTGGGATGATGTGGGAAGTCCTGCTGTGCCTGCAAAACTCATCACCGTGGCAGGCTGGGGGAGAGGCGAGAGGCGCCTGCCGCCCTGGTGCGAGGGAGGATGCATGCTGGAGCCGGCTGGCCTGCTGCTGGCTCATGGGATGAGCAGAGTTATTGGATCCCGGTGACATGCCATGTGCCAAGGACAGGGAGCTGCAGCTGGGACTGCACTGCCTGTTCTGAGAGTGCAGAGTAGGGCTGAGCCAGGAGCAAGCAGCACGTGTCCTGGGACAGGCTGAGCCCGATACTCCAGAGCGCTGGAGGAGGCGGAAACATGGCACACGTGCAGCTTGTCCCGTGGGAGGTGCGGAGGCACCACGGGGGTGCTGGCACCCGGAGCCCCTGCTTGCGTTAGCACCTTCTGGGAAATGAGTCCTTGCACTGTAATTCCTGCTGCTCTGCACAGATGTTTTCTAGCTGGTTTAGCCTGGCTGTGGCTGTGAGTGCGCAGCCCTTCTCTGGGAGGATGCCAGTCCATCAAACGCTGGCTCACTTGGCTCTGCAGCCCGTCCCGTGGGCACAGCAGCAGGGAGGGTTTTACCCCTTTTTACTGCCGTGTTCTCGTGTCCTTGGTCAGCACATAAGGGAGCACTGGAAAAGCAACTGGCTGTTTGGGGAAGTCTGTGCTGCTGTACTGGGCTCCTTTCCTGTGCCCCATGGTTAGAGCACCGTGCAAGGTCTGGCACATGTGTGGTGCAGGCAGGGGATGCCGTATCTGCACCCCCGTGCCAAACCAAGTCTGCTCTCAACTTAGACCTTGGTCTCTATGCAACTCACTTTGCTTGTGTGCTACAGGGCAGAGTTTCCCAGACTCTATTCTCAACTCTAAAAGCTTTTTCTAAAGTAGCAGCTGGTTGCAGGGCTGCAGCATGGGGTCTCCCAAAATCAATCCTTCAATGGAGAAAACCCCTTGCAAGCACTTCTCTCTCCTCCATGGCAGCTCGAACACCCACAGCAATAAACCGCACAAGGATGGCCCCAATCTCGGTGTAACATGATAAATTATGTAACACAATGTCACAATTATGCATTTATGAAAGAGAAGTAGGGCAGGGAGCTGCCAGAGACTGCTCTGCTCTCTGGTTGAGCAACACCCACAGGCTGCTGCTGGATGAACTGTAACCTGCTGGGGTCACCTCTGTCTGCATCTGTAATACCACAGTTCACTGCAGAATTGGTGGGAGCTTTTAAGACCATTTTTTTTTTACTTCAGGGATTGGGGGGGGGGAGCCTAACAAAGGGGATAAGCAGGTAACTTCTTCAGCCAGCATCAGACTGCCTTGTGTGATGCTTGCACAGCCCCTTGTCAGCCCTCCGTAAATCATTTAACCAGGGCCCTGTGCTGGGTCAGGTCAGAGCCTTTCTGGATCCTCCCACCATCGCATTTGCAGAGCCTTGCTCTGCAGTTTCTATAACAATACACTGAGCACTCGTGTTTCATCTTCCTCCCTGCACCAGGAGAAGAGTAAATACATTGTGATCTTTGCAGAGCTTGTCAGCAGTGGGCGAAGAAATGCAGAGACTGAACTGAGGAGACTGGTTTGGGCGATTCGGAGCCCGCAGGAAGAGGCAGCAGCCTGTGTTTCATCTCTGCTTCCTCTGCTCCAAACACAGATTGGAAAAAACAGGAGGGGGAGGGAGGAGAGGCAAAGAGAAAGTGAGAGACAGGAGGAGTGAGATCTGGTACAACACTAACTGTTGTTGGAGCAAGCTGAATATTTTAGAGCAAAACACTGCTTTGGAGTAATGCTGAATTAGAGAAACTTTTTTTTGGATTTGCTGTTCTGACTGTCTGAGGGACTGGAATCAATTGCAAAGTAAATAATTGAAATATTTCTTCCTCCAAGAGTAAGGAATGAGCTCTCTGGCTGGTGCTGGCTGTGGTGGTGGGCTGGCAGAGAGACTGTGCTCCCTGTGGGTGGGTGCCCAGGTGTGCACAGCTGTAGAGGTGTGAGGTAGCTGTGTAAAGGTATCTGGAAGCAAGTGAAGCCCAGGGCACACTGCAGCTGCCTGGTGTCCCTGCAGGCAATGATGTCCCCCATGATGTGCTGCAGGATGGACATCGGGGTTATGTACCACAGAAAGTGCATTGGACAAAACTGAGCTATCTGGGATGAGAAAGAAACCAGTAGCTGCCCCGGGAGAAACTGGGGAGTGAATTTCCACTCCTTACTCCCAAGAGCAGAGACAAACTCTTTCCCAGCAGCTCTGCCCTGTGCTTTTATTTTGGGCTTAGCCAGACTATCACACCCCATCCCTAGGAGCTGCAGGCTGGGCCATGCATACGTGCACAGGGACAGAGGAGCAGGGCTGAGCACAGCGCACACACATTCCATCACATACCTCCCCTGTGGCCCGTTGTGTGCCTGGAGAGGAGGAAATCCTGGCAGAGCTTGCCAGACACAGGGGAATGACCCAGACCCCCCCAGCAGTTGACCTGTTCCCATCCCGCAGAGGCGCACGGGGCTGTGCTGTGCACGTGAGCACTCGTGTGATGCTGGTGGAAGAGCAGAGGCACTCATGCGTGTGGATATGTTGGATCAAGTCCTGAGAGCATTTGTTCAGGGTGGAAGAGCCTGAGCCATGCTGCTACTTTTCTGACTATCAAAGTCCTCCAGGTAAAGCAGGGAAGTCAGGACATGACAGCTCTAATGGAAAACTGCAGCAGGAGGTGGCAGCTGCTTTCAAAAACAACCTTTGCAAGGTCATATCTGAGCAAAGTGAAGCAGCAGCTGAGGGTTTGAGCACTTTTCTGCAATTCAGCTCAAAAAGACTGGATCTTGCCCTTTATTATTGGAAGGAAAGCATGTGATGACAGGTCCCCAGAGCTTTTATTTTGAAGCCAAATGCTTAGAGTGCATGAAGACAGCAAAAGCATTTTCCTTCAGGCAATACAAATCAAATAAATGGAGACAGCACAGTGCAATTCAGTGCAACAATCGACACGAACTGCCCTTGTATCTTGGTGTTGCGAAGGCATCGATGACGAGGTGCCCAAGACTGGCGGTGTCAGCAGCCCTTCAGCCCCAGACTTTTCCTATCTGCTTGGGTCTGCATCTCTGCCCTGGTATAACTTGGTGCTTGAGCTTTTGCAGCGGGGTTTTCCTGCCTCTGTGTTAAAGATGAGTGTGTGAAGCTGTCAATAACTTTTAATTACACTATACAGAATAAGCTTCAGGAGAGGCTGTCTGATTTAATTGACTCTCCATTCAATGCGTGAATCTGAGCGGTGTTACGTATGTTTATTGTCCTTGTGGGAGAGGGACTAGGATTAGGATGCTGCACTCTTCCCACCCACCACTATTCCCACCCCCACTGCTGTCATTATTCCAGGCTGCTGCCCCAAACCAGAGAGGAGCTGCAAAGAAGGGACTTGTCCTCCTGGGCTGGGTCTGGCAAGATACTCTGAGCACTGTGGAGTTGGCGGGGGTAAAGCCCAAAAGATGGTGCTGGGACTCTGCTCCCAGGCACCTGTGAGCACCCTGGGTAGAGGTGGGCTGCAGAAGGACAGCTGCCTGGTGTGACCCAGGGGAGCTGCTGAGAGACCAGCAAGCAGCGGCTGGGACCCTGTGCACCAGTGCTTGCAGTGGGAGAGGCTGTGAGCTGGCACCATCCTGGCAGGGGGGTCACAGCTGCACCCCATGGGTAATACAGATGGGTTTGGGGAGCAGGCAGTTGTGCCTTCAGAGTGAAGGAGTGCTGGATGCAGTTTACTCAGCTTTCCTGTACTAATGTCTGCTAAACAAATGATCCGGAGTACAAATTGAATCGCAAGCAACACTAAAGGCAAGAAATGAGCCAGTGGATTTTGTAACAGCTCTAGAGCTCTTATCCTCTCATTAATGGAGTTTTACAGCTGCCATAAGTGAGCCATCTCCCTGAAAATAAAACATTTTCCTTACAAACAGCCCTTTAAGTGTTGCAGGCTATTTAATAGATGGGGCTTGTTTCTAATTAAAAGAATCATTCCCTTAGCTTGTGTGGTTTGTGGCTGGACTACCAGCCACATCTGCAAGCTGGAGCAGTCTGGCAGAGGCCACCAGCTCTTCTGCAGTCCTGCTGGGTGAGGGGGACCAGAGCTCCCTGCCCACACTGGTTTGGAGTAGCTCACCCTGATCTCTTCCCAGTCTTGCAGAAGGTGGTGTGCAGCATGGGTGCTCAGTGTCACCTTCCCCATCCCTCCGGCCAGGAGTTGCTTCGTTTACCCACATCACAAATAGTGCAGGGAAGAAGCTTTTGTTTAAAGCCTCTGGAAATGAGAGTGAGGTGAAACAAGGCTCCATGGTATTGGCATAATACCAACAAGAAATCCATTTAATTCCACCATGATGAGTTTACTACATCTCCCCATTTGATTTACAGGGCCTGTGTGATGTAGACTTTGAAACAACCAGCAGCTCTGCTCTCCATCCTGGCCAGATCCTGTCACAGCTCCTGGAGCTTCTGCCAGAGGCTGTAAACCAGCTCTCCGCATCTCCTGGCCCAGTTGGCTTTGCTGGAAGGGTCTGTCTCATGCAGGGGCAAGGATGTGGCTGTCCCACAGGTGGCTGTGACCATCCCATGCTGCCTGGCACTGCTGCCAGGTGTAAAAGCACGGGGCAGTGTGCTCCAGGGTGGCCCCTGCCCAAACTAGAGTCCTCTAGGCCCATCTCAGCACCTTGGGACTGAGAGCCATAGGTTTGTGAACTGCTCACTTCCTTAATGCATTTCCCTCTGCACTGGGTTGGACTGTGTCCAGGCAAACGCCTATCTTTCTTCCCACTGGAAGCTGTGCAGGCTCATGCCGGCTGCTGTCTGAGGATCTGCTCTCCATTTCAAAAGAAATCAAGCCAGCTTTGTTTCCAAGCCTCTATTAATCATCTTTTCCAGCTCTTCTTGTCTTCTAGCAGCAGGCTCTGCTTGTCCGTTTGAGCTGCAGGATATGGGAACCCTGGCTGGGGTTAGCCTTGGTCTAGCCCTGCTCTTTAAGCTCCCTCCTCTGACCTTGGTCCTCTGCAGAAAACCCTGACAGGCAGGATGGGTGGCACTGGTCTGGGCAGTTTGGTGCCCACTCCTGACACCACCTGCCATTTGCTCTGCTTGGAATATGTTTCTAGGTGAGAAGGTTTCCCATGTACGTGAGCCTGCCAAATGAATCATCATCGCAGAAGGACCTGGGGTATCTCCAAATCATTCCCAATGTGAGTTTAAAGGCTCCAGTTAACCCCAAATCTGTACCTGGCTATCTGCCACAGCTGTGTCCCACCATGGGTGTGATGTGCTCCCACGTGGTGATTGGGAAAGTCTTTTCAAAACCAGAAGTGACCATCATTCCCTTGTTAAGCAGGCATGGCCTCCACAGCTGCCAGTGCTCACAGCAAGAGCTCACATGGCACTTCTGCTTGGCTCCTGCAGATGCATCTGTGCCAGGAGTGCTCCAGACTCTGAAAAGTGACTGGAGCTGATGCATCAGAAGGGCTGATGTAGCTGTAAGAAATGTCTGTTAATTACTGAAGGCACTTGTGGCTCAGCTGTACCTTGGGGAGATGAGATCTTTTCGGCCCCCACAAGCTTGTTGGTTGCAGAACAACCCCCACCATGTCCCATCCTGTAGCAACACCTGCATAAAACCACTGTGTGCCCACATCCCAAGTGCTGTGAGTGGTCCCCAGTATGATGAACTGGAGTCAGGGAGGATCCAGCAAAGGGTAATGAAAATTAGCCTCTCCTAGAAGCTGCAGTCTTGGCACTCTGTGCTGTGGAGTTGAGAGGGCAGCTGTCCTTCAAAAGGGCCGGGACCTGAACATGAAGAGTTAAATCATGGTTGACATCCAGTCTGGCTGTGATTTGTCAGCCTAGACACATGTAGTCTATGGAGAATAACAGGCAGAGTAATTTCCTGATTTAAATGAATTTCAGAGACCACCACAGGAAGGAACTTGGGATGTGTCCAAAGGGTAACCAGGCCATGGAAAAATACCAGGCAGGGGAAGGGGCTGGGGGAGTCAGGACTTGAATTTTCCCCTTTGTCACTACAGAGGTGATAGCTATGGTTGCATTTTCCAGTTATGAGTCCAGTTTAAGGATTTTAGGACACTTTAAATGTTAGATTATTGAAGAATCAGCTCTTCCTAAAGGGAAGCTTTCTTGAGAGCCTGAGCCCTTCCCAACTGGCATTTCATTTACCAAATTCCTTATTGTACCTGTGGCCTGAGTATACATCAGAAAAGCTCTTTGCTGCTGCCTGCCTTGTCCATGGACAAAGCACGGTATTTAGGTGTGGTTTTGTTCAAGTCACCTCTGCATTCCCACAGCAGTGCCAGGGACCAGTCTAGTCTTACCCTGTTCTTCCTTTCCAGGGCATGCCAGAGACAGGACAGTGGCTTTCTGCTACTTCTCCTCTATTACCTCCTATGGCCCTGGTCTTTCAAGACATTGCTGCAAAGGCAATTCTCAGTCCCCACAGGGTCTCCCTGCTACCTCTCCCCTTGTACCCCTTTTGGGAGAGGATGGTTCTGCTTGGTGGGGATGAGCTGAAGATGGAACTTTTGCTTTTTCCTAATGAGATCATTTCCCAAATCAGTACATGGGGTTGGAGAAGCATCTCAGGAGCACTGGGAGCAGATGTGCTGCTGTGGCCTGTGCTGCAGGAAAGGAACTGGTGTGCTGGGGGGGTCCATGCTGTCCTTGGCCCTCAGCCAGAGTTTGTTTGAAAACATGTCTGTCTGTTTGCCTTCCTCAGCCTCTCGGTGCCTCACTGCAGTGTCTCTTGCTTACATGGGGACTGCATTCCTGAGGGAGCTCTGCTGTTTGCAGAAGACACTCTGTGGGCAAAAGGACCTTGGCTGGTGTCTCTCACCAGGGCTGAATGCCAGGAACAGACAGCTGGCACAGCTGTCCACTGGAGGCTATAAAGACAAGGTATCACCTGGTTCAGGAAGTCCCAGGGCTGTCAATTCTTGATGACTGGTGGCACATCCTCGGACATGCCATTAAACTTACCCTCTTCTTGCACCCTTCTTTGGGAGTCTGCTGGGAGCCGCAGCTGGAGCTGGGATGCTGGGCAAGATGATATCCTGAGCAATGTAGCCCCTTGCTGTGACCCAGGGCAACTGCTCCTCTGCCAAGTATTTTATTTCATTGTAGCTCACAACAGTTAGTCGTTCTGTCTCTTTTTTTTTATAGAAGACAGAGGAGGGTCCTTAGGATGCTGATGGTTTTGCAGCGAAGCAAGGTCTCATGACGCTTGCTCTCAGTGGCCTCATCAGCATGTGTCCTTGTCACCCTTGCAGCGATCCTGGCACAAACTCGGTGCTACGCAGACCAGGTGTGTGGGCTATAAATGACAGTTCAGTGTGTCAAGATATTCCTAAAAAATGTGAGGAGGTCTAAACCTAGAGAGGAGAAATGAAGCTGAACCAGGTCAGAGAGAACAGAGGGCTGGGGTTATGAATGTGCTAGTCCATGTCCTGGGGACTCTGGTGATATTTCCATATGAAGAAGAACTGGCAAAGTGCAGAGTAGTGAGATATAAAGGCATGTCCCATTTATTTTCATCGTAGGAACCAAAACTTCCCAGCAGCAAAGCTTCTCAGTCATTAAAATCAGTTGAAAAGAAAGGCTTTTTGCAAGTGCTCTCGGCACCAGCACAGGCTGGATTGCAGAGACAGTAGCTGCAGAACATACAGGCTGTAAGAAAAAGTGCTAATTGACTGCTACTGAGTGAATTTATCATCCTGCTCGAGATACAGGAGTTAATAGAATAAAAGCCTTGTAGACAGTATGGAGGTTATTATTTCAGGCTATCATCAACCTTAATTCAAAATTCTCATTCCAAGGATGCCTGAGTTAATGCTTGTGCTACATTAAAAGCTGAGTAAGCCTGGCTTTTCAAAAATAAATTCTCTTGCTATTTTCCCGTCTCTTATGATGTAATTGCATGGTTATAGCATCATAATCAAATTGCCTTTTTTTTAGGTTTAGAAATTTGTATGAAATTTAGCACCATGATAAAGGATTCTATTTGCTAGTCTAGGCTTGGATTTTGCTTAAAGAAACTGTGAAATACGTGGGAGAATCCTTCAATACAAAAGGTACCTCAGCCTTAGGGAAGTGTATCTCAGTATTTGCTGTGCTGACATCTTGAGGTCTCCCTGACTGTGACTGTGTGTTAGGGAGCGAGGTTACACACAGGTGAAGAGGAGGAATAGGTGATGTGAGCAGTATGCTGCAGACCCCTTGTTCCTGTTCCAGCCCAGGAAATCATGGGAAGCATTGCTTTTTGGGATGAGACCTGCAGGTGTGTCCTCATCTGCAGGGTCTGAGTCTCATGGCAGCAGCACAGGAGCATCCCAAGCGTGCCACTGCAGGTTTCTGCTGAAGGGCCTGGAGCCCCTCTGGCAGTACAGTACCCAGCTGGGACATGCAAGCATTTGTCCTGCATGCAAAATAAATGTGCATTTGCAAAGTGTGGAAATGGGCGTTCATAGGCTCTCCTACCACGTCCATATTCATGAGTGTGCTTTTCATGTTACCATGCAGCCTCCCTAT
Organism: Podargus strigoides; assembly: GCA_028020825.1. Lineage (NCBI taxonomy): Eukaryota > Metazoa > Chordata > Aves > Caprimulgiformes > Podargidae > Podargus > Podargus strigoides. Next base: position 13,263,736 of record CM051628.1, on the reverse strand, counting down.
TTCTTTCCAAGTCAATTCCTTCTTTCATATGGAAATCCTTTCCTCCCTCCAACTATATTTTCCACCCATGCCAGGTTCCTGGGGCTGGAGCAGGGTTTTCTCAGAGGTCTGGGCCCTTAGCTGGAAGCAGCAAAATGTTCTGTGGTGACCTGGGGAGTCTGAGGTGGCTGCCTGAATGCTGAGAACTCTGTGCTGATCCACATCAAAGTGCTTGGCTGCCCTTTCCACTTTCTCTATGGCTCTGCATCAAGATAAAACCTATGAAAGGCCCAACAGTAGATTCTCATGCCTGTCACAGGGCTTAAAAGTGGTGATCCATCACATGCTGGCCACCCCTCCTGCCTGTGGTACAGCTGCCGGGGCGCTTTCCAAGCTGTACTTCAGAGGGAGCAGTGTGTTACAGGTAGCACCCATCACCGATTGTTGTGTCGTCTCCTCGCAGAAGCTGGGAAGGTCAGAAGAGGTCTTTTATAGGGTCATTTTAGACTGAGACCAGGCTGGCAGCAGGAGTGGCAGCAGTGCTGTGTAATGAATGGGATGCTATGGTGGGAAGGTGGCTGGGGAGGATGCTGAAAAGGATGCGTGCAGGTGTGGAATCACTTGGCTGGATGTGATGTTTCTTGTGTCAAAATAAAACATTAATTTACTTTGCAATGCCTGTGTGCTTCAGGTAGTGTGTATCCAGCAAAGTCTGAAGGCTGATGCTGTAGAAATAAATATTCCTAAAGCTAAAGAGGGAGGCTAAAAGCAAGCCCTGCTCCAAGGCAGGCAGCTCCGGGAGGGACACAGTGTCCCTGCCCATGGGAGTATGTTTGGAAACAGTATGGTGGTGGAACTTGCTGAGTTAACGGAGCCTGGGGAGGGAAATGAATGTGGGTGCAGGGCCGAAGCTCAGCTGGTGAGCATCCTGCACCCAGGGTCCTCTCTAGGGCAGATGCATGGCCTGAACTGGAGAGCTCAGTTTGTTCCCACACCAAAAATAAACATGTAGGAACACAAGACCTGGGAGGGAGACAGGCAGCAAGGCTTTTCTCATGGTATCTCAGAGGAAAGAAGAGCAGATACCTGCAATAACTTGCAGTATTAAGCTTAAGGGCAGCTTCAGCATCTTGGAAGCAAGTGAAGTAATTTGCGGTATCCCGTTACTGCAAATACGGTTCTTTGCAACCAGAAAGAACAAGTCATTAGTGACACTAAGAAACCACTTGAGGAAAATCCGTGTGGATTGATCTGCTGATGTGGACAAGATTCATTCTGCTGTATCTTAGCAAGAGGACACGTTTGTGACAGACTGCTATTTAGTGTGAGTTAAATATCCCACTGAAACCTCCACATTTATTTATGAAAATACTCCTGGGGCACCAACTGTGCTCTGTGCAATTTCATTCAGGCTTTTCAGTGGGTAGAGCTTGAATTAAGCAAGTAACTGCCCACAAAAAAACCCATTTGTTTGATTGCTGTCCTGATGAGAGGGAGCAGAAGCCACGGCTGGGGTTTGGAGGGTTGCATATCAAATCCACCAGTGTCTAGACAGAAAATAAATGTGCTGGAAGGGACGTGATGGCCTGACCCTTTGCCATGCTGATACATCCTGGGGAGGACGGAGGGATGGGCTGGGGGAAGAAACAGCTGAGGATGTGGGGGCTTGATGGTGCCTGGAGAACTGCTCTGCTGGGGCAGAGTGACTCTTCAGGGATGTCATTGCACTGGGGACTTCCCTCTGGTCCAGCTGTCATACTGTGAGGGCTTAGAGCAGTTTAAACATTTACCTGCCTTAAGCTTTTAAGACCTCTTTGGCCTCAAGTGTTCATCTGCATGAAGAACTTAAAGCATCCTAAGCAGCCTTATGTCCTTTGGGAGACTCGGGGCTTGGAGCTGCTGCTCAGGGCCATGAAGCATTTAATGGGATTTATGCTCGGTGGCATGGCTCTGCTGCCTGCCTGCCCAGTGTGGGAGGGGAGGCTGGAGCAGGTCCTCCTAGGACCCCCCTGGCATGGCCTCCCTATGATGGCTGGAGAGCAAGGGGGTGGATGATACTGCCTGTCAGCTTGCCTTTGGGGTACATGAAGGTCCCCAAGAAGAGCCAGGAACTAGCAAGAGCAAGGGCCAAGGATATTCCTGAAGGTTTGCGTTGGCCTGATGCGGCCAGCCCAGCTGCAGTGCAGCAGGGACCCAGCCTGGAGACTGCACAGCCCTCAGCATCCCTGACTCAGTCTTTGCTGCCCCCAGCTCTGGCAGTGCCCCTGCTAATGCTGTGTCCCTACTGCCAGGGAAATAGTTAAGTAGCTGATAGGAAACAGAGCTGAGCTCACTGATCAAAAAGCCTTCTGAGCAGCGAGGTGGGTGTGCATTGATTGCCTGAGGAGGCGTGCCTGGAAGTGAGCAGGTCTCTGCAGTGAGTTTCACAGAAACCACAACATTTCATGGCATATGTTTAGAAAATTCCCCCCGCCACCCCCCAGCCCCAACTGCAGCCTCCCCTGCCCCAGCCCAGCTGATGGTTCCTGGCAGCCTGGCTGGGTGTGTGTGACATGGCCATGTACCGGCAACAGGACGGAGAAACCCACTGTCCCTCCTGCCCTCTGCTCATCAGAGCTGTACAGCTGCCGGTGGGCAGCACACGCTGTGCTTAGCACTTCCAGTCACTGCCTGCCGCAGCCACCAGCAGCACTCTGGGGATGGGTAAATGAGCAGCAGAGCAGTCGGCACAATCCAGCGTTTACGGTTATGGCAGCTTTTGGGAAGGGCTGCCAGCCCCCTCCTTGCAGTCGGGGTTGCGGTGCAGCACAGCTGGGTTCACAGGGTCTGAGCCTGGCTAGCGCAAGCCTGCAGAGTGTGGCTCTGCTGCCATAGCCATTGCAGGGCTGTCCTCTCCCTATGGGACTGGGAGACCACCCCTAGCACTGCTTCCCATTTCCTCCAGCAAGCCCCATCCCTACTTTCATCTGTTTGGGCAGAAATATGGCTGCTGTTGCCCAGGTTTCCTAAGGAAACAAGGGTTGTGCAACCATGGGTGCCTGCCTGGTCATCTCCTGTTCCAGGGATGTCTACTGGCCTGTTTCATTTCGGGGCACCAGAGCCGAGCAGGAGGAAGCATCACATGAATGTCCCTGTGCCTGGCAGGGCTGCAGCACTCGCCCAGCACACACAAACTCCCCAGGGCACCAGCAGCCCCCCACCCAGCCCATGGTTTGGGGAGCAGGAGGCAGCTGAGGGCAATGTGAGATAGGGCTTTTGTGGGCATTGCAGCAGTGAAGGGTCTGTGGGGAACAGGTGCGGTTGTTGCGGGGACATAAGGTGTTTGTCACTTTTGTGGGACACGCTTTGGGGCAGAATATGCGAAACCATCCTTGGTTCTGCATGGAGACGTGCTGGTGGTTAGCTGATCCCCTGCTTCGTGCGGCTGTAGGGACCCTGGGGATTTTGGCAGTACAATAAGAGGCAGGGCACAGCCAGCTCGCCTGCAGAGTGTTTGCGTGGGAGCTTCACACCTCCCTGGGGATAACAAGAGCATCAGAGAATGTCACAGCCCCCTCAAGGGCGATTTATGGCTGGGAAGAGGCAAGGCTCTGCTCCCAGGATACATTATCCTCAACGGATTTTTGTTTCGCTGCAAGGGGTATGTTTTGCCCTCAGGTACTTCCACTCAGCCACACATGAGCTGGACATCTGCTTTGGGTGCAGTCGGATCCTTTCTGGGAAGCTTTTTTTCTCCTAAATTTAGTTTAATAACTGATTGATAGACTTAATGAAATCCCATGGTCCATGCGAGGGTTTTCTGGGGCTCTCAGAAGTTCAGTAACATGGGAATGCAGGCAGGACAGGATCATCACCTCCTCTCACCGCATGTCTCCCTGCTCCACCCTGCTGGGAGAGGAGCAGGTCCAAGCTTTCCCTTTCCCACCTGCACATGGATTGCACGAAGGAAGTCCTATGGCACGGTGTGTCATCCGAGCCCTCTTCCCCTTCCCTGCCATGGCTGGCACAAATTGCCTTCCCAGCTTGGCACTGATGTCTCCAAGGACCTGAAGCCCCCTTTGCCCCTGGACCTGCCTGTGCCTACTGAGTGTACTGGATGCAGTGAGCTCCCCTCCTCCTGCCTCCACGACTGCCTTGTTCCCAGGGCTGCCTGACCTCTAGACCTACAGAGATTGCCTTGGCTCTAATGGAACATCTCTGCTGATCAGCACTAATTAAACACTCAGAGGAAAAAGCCCTCCCTGTAATTAGAAGTAGCCACCTGCATCGTGTGCTCTTGCCACCCTGCATAAAAGGGGAGTTGTGGCTAAAGTTGTCTCTTGAGCAAGAGTGAGTCCCTTGGCTGTGCTGGAGCAGACTGGCTTGGAAATTCCACTGTGGAGGGTGAAGATGCCAGTGTATTAATAGACATGGCTCCATCTTCAGCCCTCAGGCTTAATGTTATTAGCATTTCTTTTTAGCAGTGAGACTAACCTAATTTTACATTGTCTGAGTATCTTGGACAAAACCAGAAAGGCTTTGAAACAGCTGGAATGTAGCTGTTGTCCAGGGCTGTTATCAGGGCTATTTGGGTGCCCCTGTGCTGGCGCCAGTGCTGCATGGTGATGGGGGCTGCAGGAGAGATGGGCTGGGGTCTTGTGGGAGAAGCTTGTCCCTCTTTGCTGTGAGGAGAAGTCCCAGCCAGGGCCTTTCAAACTTGAGGTTTGCAGTGCAGCAGCCAGGGTCAGTGCTGCTGTTTGAAAATGAGGATTATCTGGTTAAACAGACTGGCTCTCGTGTCTTTTCCCAAGGCCAGCGTCCTGCCTGCTGTCTTCCCTACACCAGGGCATCCTCTGGGAGAAGCCCAGCCTGGTTGCCCCTGTCCCAGAGGGTCCCCCCTCTTTCTCCCCTCCCAGCAGAGATCCTGGCATTGCTCTGCCTCAGCTCGCAGCTTTTCCAGCAATGGTATGCAGTGCCCCACACAAGCACTGGGGATCTGCTGCCCCGCCAGCACTGCCACGGATCCCAAAGGCACACTCCTTAGCAGCTGCAGGTATGAAGCCAGTCTTGCCTGCCCAGATTACCGGCTCACTTGGCAGGAGAAGATGACTTCTGGCAAAAGCACAGATGAGAAATCACATCTCTGTGCTGGAAGTCAAAAACATTAATTAAACCTGTGGTATCATTGATTGCTATCTGAGGGGAGAGGCAGAGGGTGAGAAAAAGCCTGGGGGAAGGAAACCCAGGGGAGGATTTGCTAGGAGCTTTCCTAACCTTTAAAAATGGGCTGATTATTTCTGGGATGTCGGCATCTTCCTATGGGGAGGCCCTTGGAGCAGGTCAAGCTCGTGCCGGGGGTGTGCAGGTGTGCAGCCCCCTTACGGCAGGGGGCACGCGTGGCCTGGTGTCCCAGGACCCTTTCCAGCTAAATATTTGATGCTGCCCGGGTAGGAGCCCTGCCCATGCCGGGTGACTTGGCTGGTACTCCTGTGGTGGCCCTGGGACAGTTGGATCCTGGGGAAATCAGCTTTTTGTCTGCGGTTGGAAACAGCATCCCCCGAGAGCTGGGCCAGGAGTCCTGTCACAGGGCACTGAGCTCTCTGCTCCCCATATAATGGGATAGCACAAACCCACTTAGGCTGTGTTATCAGGCAAAGCTGCAATTACTCCAGAAATACTCATCCAGCTAAACTCCCTCATTACGAGCCATTTGCGCCTCGTGGCTTTATCTAAGCACAATTGCTTCAGCTGGATTAAGCCGTGCCAGAGGCTTTCCTCTTGGACTGGGAACAGCCAGCCCTCAAATGGCACACGAGGTCTGCCCTTGTGAGCCTCCCGCAGCTGCTCCTTCTCCATGGATCCTCCTGTCTCCCTGCAAGGGTGGCTGTGTGGGGGCAAAGTCCCCCTTTCCCTGGTGCTCTATGTGCGCCTGGCACAGGGCTGCAGGCACAGCCCTGCCTACCTGCCGGTGCCCAGGACAATGTCCTGCTTTACCAGCTGGGATGAGCTGATGTGCTTTACTGATGCTAGCTAACACCCCCAGCCTCGCAGGGTGCCCCTGTGACGACAGCGCCTTCGGGGAGGGGGTGTTGTCCCCATGCCCCAGCACTCTCAGGGGACCCAGAGGGGAGCTGGGCACTCTGACACTGGGGAGTGGGAGCTGTGGTCCCTTTGGGGACAAGCAGTGGCCTGGTGCTTGTGGTGTCCACTTGGCACACAACATGCCCTCCCCTGCAAGCTCTCACTGTCCTACTGCTTCTATCCCTCTACCTCCTGTTGCCCCCTGGCTGCCCTGCTGCGGGCACAGGTAGGGGACCAACAGCCCCCAGCCCTTCCCCTCCCAGGAACATCCCTGCTTTGTGCTTATTCCTCTGGCAGAGGCTGCAGTGAGCTACTCGGAGCTGCCTTTGCTCTTTCAGTGGAGAGGATGGAAACAGATGAGGCTGGAGCAGGATGAGGAGACAGGAGTGAGCATGAGGCTGTTGGGCAACAGGCTGGGTGGCTGCTGGGTGCGGGGTTGCACAGCGCCTGGGTGATGCCAGCAGCTGCTGAGCCGGCTGGGCAGCACGCACCACGCTGGTGTCTGCCGCAGAAAGTGCTGCGGTTAATGGGAATTTGTTCTGGTGGCACCAACAGATCAGGTGGCTGGGCAGGGAGCCAGGCTGAGGGGGAAGGCAGGTTATTTGCCAAGAGCCAGCGTGGAGAAGAGCCCTGGCTCGCTCTAGCCCTGTGCCCGCATGAGCACGATCAGCACAGGAGCAGCAAAAGCGCGGTGCCATTTGTCGGCAGCGGTCCCTGCCAGCCCGTCCTTTCATCCTGGCTTGTCTGACATGAAACGGTGCGAACAAACCTCCCTGCTTGCTTTGATTGCTTCCCAGGGATTCCTCTATTTGCATTATAGTGAAGTGATATTTTGCTGTATAAATAAACCTGAAAGTTGACACAGAAAGGACTTATCAGCTCTAAAGGTATTTGCATGCTCCACAGAAGGAGGGAAAGAGCCACAGAGGGATTAAGTGGGGACAAACTGCTGCTGCTGGTGAGGACAGTGAAGGTTTACAGCACTGGTGCTTTACAAGAGAAGTTGTGCCCAGGGCTGTCATGCAGCAGCAAGATGGGAGCTGCTACTGGGATAAATGTCTTAAATACTGGCCTGAGCCACCCCTTTTAGCAGTGGTGTTCCTCTGGCTGGGTCTGCTCCTGTCTGCACCCAAAGGTGGGATGAGGCAGTGGTTTGTTCTGTGTGGGCAGTGTTAAACAGTTTTTCTCTTGACACGCTCTCCATTTCCCACTGACAACCTGATTAGGTTTAAAGAGGAAATACGAGTGAAGCACCAACCATGGTGGTGCCTGCCGTGGCAGATGTGTTACCACAGGTTGAGGTATGTCTGCTCTGGGCAGACAGGTGCCAATGTTTCTGCTTTTATTCTGCTTTTTATTTTTTAATTATCTTTTATTTATTTTATTCTTTTATTCTGCTTTTATTACCGGAGCTCTTTGCTTTCTGCCAACACTGAGGAGAGCAGAGGAGCCAGATTGGGGGGTCAGGTCAAGCTGTGCTGTCTGGGGTGGGGGGGATGCCCCCCTGCCTTGTCTTGCAGATCTCCTGCATCTCTAGTGCAGGTTGGTGCTCACTGGATGTGACAGTCACGCCAACCTGCTTTGGACCCTTTTCAGAACCCTCGCCTGACTCCTTCCAGGGAGTGACATCAGTGGCTTTGCAGTCAGGTTTAAGCAGTACATGGAAATACCTGAGTGGTTGGCTCTTGCCTGTGCTGAGCCACGTCTCCAAGTGCTTTTTTTGAGCCTCTCTGCAAGGAAAGCAGAGTGCCAGGCACGATGCCTCATAGGCATGCAGCTCTGGCTGGTGTCTGCAAAAGCCACTTCCCTGACCCACTTTGCTGCCACACATCTCACCAGAGACCAGCTCCTGCTCGTACCGACAGACCTGTGTTTAATCCATAAAAAAGCAGAATCCAGCTTTTGCTAAAACACTTGACAGGACCACGGTATTGGAAAGCAATTTGCAAATGAATTGGCAAAGCATGGCTGTGCAGCAGCTGCAAAATCAGGCACGTCCACAGCTCACAAGGTGAGGACATAGGCATGGCTTTGGGTCCCTCCTGCTGCCAGCCTGGCTGCTGGAGAGCGGCCCATGCTCTTCCCCTTGTTAACCTTGTGGTTTTGCAGACAAGCAGTAGGGACAAACATCCCTGTGTGGAGCAGGGTGCAGTGGGGAGTGAGTGTCTCCTGGCCAACATTGGGCTCTCCAGCTCACGGGGAGGCAGGGGAACTGGAGAGCATCCAGAGGAGAGCTGGCATACTGGTTAGGGCTGGAGTGTGGGGAGGAGAGGCTGTAGGAGCTGGGCTGCTCTGGGGAAAGGCAGGCTGGGGGGACAAAGGCACAGCCACCAGTATTTTGCTGTGGACAGGTGGCAGAGGATGGAGCTGACTGCTCCCAATGGTTGGGCAGCAAGGGGCAGCAGCCCCAGACTGAGGCTTGGGGGAGTCCAGCTGGGCATTAGGAGAGTGGCTGGGACACTCCTCTTCCCTGGGGACTGTTGCCACCCAGCCACATGTTGGTCTGTGTCCGGGTGACCCACATCCCTGAAGCAGCCTTGCCATCCCCAGGAGAGCCAGCCTGTGCTGGCTGGTACCGTTACACAACGCTGCTTCAGCCTGCTGCCTGCACACTACAATAAGCACTATTTTTATTCCCTGTTTGTCACAGGCAGCACAAAAGTCCTTGGGGTGGAGGCTCTTCGCCCCCGTGCTGTTATGTAGGACATGTCAGCAACTTGTCCTCATGCCCTGCTTGTGCTTGTCCCCACCAGCCCAGTACACCAGGGCTAGCAGGAGCAAAGCCATGTGGGGAGCAAAGCCGTGGGCTTGGGCACCTCTCAGAGCCTGCTCGGCCTGCAGACACCAGCCCAAGAAGGCATGTATTTTTGGGGAGACAGTGCTTTTGCCCCTACCCCACTCCTGTGATGGTATTGCTCCCCAGAGCAGCAGGGAGCAGGAGAGCACCAAGATGCTGTGTCTGCCTGGCCATGGGCCCTGCTGGTCTGGACCTGCAGGTGGGCTTCCCACCTTGACCTCAACCATGGGGCTTCCTGGGGCTGGGGGCTGCCCCTAGTGCCCTGCTCCGGGGTGGTGGGACAGGCCCACTGTGAGGTCCTGCCCTGCTGCCCCATGGGGTAAAGCCCCTGGCCCCTGCAGCACCCTTACACTGCCTGATGTTCCTGGGAAACTGTTGTCAGTGGTGGGGCTGTGGTGACAGTTACTTGGAGCATAAATTCCTCATGGGCGTGATGTGGATGGAGCAATTTTCTGCACAATTACTCCAGTTTATTCAGGGTGATAAACCAGTATTAAAGGAGGAGGAGATGAGGCATAGGAGCGATGTATCTTCCGTCTATACCTATTTCTTACCGTATAACACAGCCTGGACATTTCCTAATGGGGCTGGAAGAAGTGGGAACCTGCAGCAGATCAGACTAGAAATTAAATTGCTGCACTTCCTACATTAGAGATACACGTACTGTGATTTCAGGCTTCTCGGTCTTAACATTATCTCTGCCCGTGTGCTTCATGCAAGTACCAGGTGGAGGAAAAGCAAAAGATGTTGCCACACAAATAGCTTTGCTAAGGAGGAGGACAGGGAAAATGAACCTCTCCTGGCACACAGTAGTGATGCTATGTGGTAAGCAGGAGCAGGTACTGAGGGATGAAGGTGCAGTGTGAGCAGGGACAGTGGCACATGGCCAGAGTGAGCAGGCAGGCAGTGTCGAGGTGGTACCCTCCTGTTGTGTGCCTGTCACAAAGCCTCCTCCCAGTGATGTGATCTCCCCTGAGGAAGAGCCAACAAGGCTGTAATTCCAGCTGGCAGACGCGACATCAAAGCACTTCTCCCCGCCAGCACTGCCTGCCAAGTCATGTTTTGCACAATGGGATCCTGCACCACCACGTTCACATGGTCTGGGCGGGTTCTGGGGTGCTGCTGGCATCCCCAGCATGCTGCCAGGCAGGTCCCCTTGGCAATGCAGTTTCCTAAACCTGAGGCTTGCAGCACCCCTTGTAGTAGTCCTGCTCCCCTCGAGGCTTCCCAGCTCCCTGTGGAGTCTCATGTTTTCTACCTCCTCTGGCTGAATGATGGGGACAACATGCCCATTGGAGTGGGCACCAGCAAGCAGATTCCTGGGGGAAGCCGGTGGTAAAATGCCTGGCAGGGCATGCTGAGGGAGAAACGTGGCTATGATTTCATTGCCAACTGGATGGAGACTTTGTTGGTGAGGGAGCCATGCAGAGGGTGAGGATGAGAAGGGCTTTTAAAGACAAACCCAGTGGCTTGTTGTCTCGTGACTGTAAAAGCACAAGAATGTGCTCTCGGAGGCACGCTGCCAGCCTCCTGCCTGGCTTTCCCACCAGTGCCTCCTCACTCTGCTCCCCTCCCCAGACCTTCCCTGGTTTTGCTCCTCAAGCCTGGATCTGCCCTGCAGCTCCTTGGAGCCACTTGGAGCCTCCCCTCCCCAGGGCAGCAGCTCCCTGTGCCTTGCCCTTCCCGGGGGCCTGTTAGTCTCTTGTGGCACGGAGCCTTGCTGTGCTAAGCAGGAGTTATTCCTCTTTGCCATTTGATGTGCTGCACTCTACTGCTTGGGGCCGCTGGTGGGGATGAGCCCTGGCTGATGATCAAAGTCACCCGGCTGAGCTCTGCTGCTGCAGCCTGGCCCAGTCCCTGGGATTTCCAGGTGGGAAATCCCTTGGTGTTGCTCTGGGTGGTGGCATAAAGCACGGCGTGGTGAGCGCTGGGAGCTGTGTGCCACAGGGACCAGAGCCAGCGTGGCACAGCACCTGGCTGCTGATAACTGGGCACAGGGGAGAAAAAAGGTTACTCAAAAAAAAATCACAAGCCAGTGCAGCCAAACCCAGCCACTGGAAAAGGTCCAAATATGTCAATATGTTACATTGGTCTCGTTCCTGGCTGCTTCACCTGGTAAGCGTGATCAGCCCTCAGCTGGCTGGCTGGTGTGTGCCGCTCACTGCGGCTGGCTGCGTCCCTGCACACCCGGCTGTGCCGCAGGCTGCCCTCACTCCCAGTGCCAGGCTGGTGGAGGCTGATGCTGTAGCATGGGTGCTGGCCCTGGCTCGTGGGCTCTGAGGCTTCCTGAACAGCATGTGCTCCCCGGGGAGAGAGCTGCATCACCCTGCCTTCCAGCCCAGGATGTCCCTGGGTCCCCGTGGGTCCCTGAGGCCAGCATAGGGAGCAACACATGGTGGCTCTGTGCTGGTGGAGGGGCTGGTGGGACCCAGGGATTTGCTCACATCCTGGTCAGTGTAACATTCTTTTCCAGTGGGAGAAACCACCTGCTTAATTAAACAGCACTAACGAGCTTGGCATCACCAGCCATGCCTGAGCACACTGCAAACTCCAATGACACTTAGTAGAGGAAATATGCTGCCTTCTGTGTCTCTCTGCTAATATTTAGAAGGCTGACAGCTGTGTCCCGAGCTCAGTCGGTACAAGGTATAATTAGAGAAGCTGCTTGAATAGTGTTGTTATAAAAGTGATGTTAAAATAATGGTGTGGAAGGAAAAGCTGGGGCCGTATGTTTCTGGGGTGTGCATGCTACGCTAGGCACTGTGCCCAGTACGCTGCAGTGATACAGTTAAGGCAGCCTCTGCTGAGGGAAATTAGCATCTTTGAGCTGTACACAAGGTACATTCTGTTCTTTGGATGCAAGTTAGGAGTCACATTTAAAACCATCCAATAGAACATTTTCCAATTTTTATTTATCAACAAGCGTCTATGTGTATTCCTGGAAAATGAAATATTTATCTATAGACACACGCATGCAGAATGTGAGAGTGCCAATGCATTATTTATCACTGCTTCCCTCCCATAGCTTATAAATAACTCATGAAGCCTGGTTGCCCAGCACAGCCTGTGGCTGGCTACCTAAAGCTGCTCTGGCTACCACTGCATGCCAGTTTGGGACATCTTGCCCCAGGCAGAGCATCCCCTGCCTTCAGGCCCTGCCAAGGGGAGGGCACTGGCCTTACCGTCAGATGCCTCAGCACACACCCCTGCAAGTCCCACTAGCTCTGCCCATGGTGGCTGGTTGTGGTTCTCTGCTGGCAGATGGGTAATGGGACAAAGGGAAAGGACATGAGTGGCAAGGTGTTTGCTGTGCTCCAGTGGAAGGAGTGTGGAGGACTGCAGGTGCAAGCTCCTGGCTTGGCCACGAAGGAGGGAAACTGAGGCAGCACCAGCGGTGAGCCAAAACTGCTGTGATGGGAGCTGTGGAAACACTGTCATCTCGCTGCAGATGTCAGACGATGAGGGGTGTTGTGTTAATAACATCCCCCTGATATATGTCATTTGTAATGAAGCTGTGAGGGCTGCAGCCGAGCAAGACATGCTGTCTGGGAGGGAGGGATCGCCCAGCAGCAACTCTATCAACTTGCCAAAGGCGAGGCTGAGGCAGGCAGCCCTGCCGTGGGGCTGGAGCCTGGATTCTGAGGCAGCCTTTGCCTCCCCAGGCTTTGGGAGCAATGCAATAGGCCTTGTGGGTGGCAACCTGGGGAGGAGGAAAGCACCCAGAGCCCATTCTGGGGTCTCTGGGGATCTGTGGGTGCAAATCACGTGTCTGTGGTGCTGACCTGAGACCCTGTATTTGAAAGATACTGTGGGTGAACAAGACCAGATGGGTGTCAGGCACAGTTTATGGCTTTACACATATAACTCCAGTTCCAATCATGTGAAAAAAAAATGATTACCCTTCTGCTAGCTCAAATAACACCTTTCTCTGTGCTTAAGATGGATGCAAATAAAACAGGCACCGGGGAGCTTTTTCCTTCCCCTGTAGAGTGATTGCAGACACATCAGTTCTGCAGAGTGAGCCCAGGGCTGTGAGCTGGGGCAGGTGACAGAGGTCGGACTGTTCCTGCTGTGCTGCAGGGGACAGGTCGAGGGCTGGTGCTGCAGGAAGAAGGGGAGAGGGTCTCCTTGGCAAGGCCACGCAGCAGCTGAGGAACTGATGTGTCTCACAAGTGGTGTTAATGCAGTGCACAGCTCTGACTCTCTGGGGTAGCATGAGTCAGAGCAGGGGAGAGATTACACAAAACCTGAAAGAAATAAAAAGCACAGTATTAATAATGAACAATTGTGATAAATGACTTGATAAATGAATTATCCTTCCTACGTTACCTGCTGGCAGCAAGAGCATCCCTGCCTCCTATGCAGAGAGAGGATGGATGGCTGGGAGCAGCATGGCTTGCTTGACTTTGACCCTTCAATGCTGCTGGTTGCTTGCTCTGTGCAGAAACACTTGTGAATGGTGCTCACATGGGTGAGGACTCGCTTCATTCATTGATAAATAGTGGCCACTTGGGAAAGCACAGCAGCTGTTTGGCTTTGCACAGCAGCACTGCACAGCAGCTGAGAGCATGGGTCTGGCTGGGGTGGCAGGAGGAACTCAGCAGGCTGCAATTGCCTTTGTTGTCATCAGTCCAGGGCCAAGCAACCATCCTGCTCTTGGCAGGAGTCAGGACAAGAGATGTTTTCTCTCCATCCCAGGAGAGGAGCTGCTCTCCCGGCCAGCCGAGCAAAGCTCAACGCTCATCAGACATGGGTGGCGAGGGGTGGTGTGGCTGGGTGGAAGCCAGCTGCTGGGCTGCTGCAGCAAGTCAGTCACGTCCATCAGCCTCCAAAGAGCATCGTCTAGCACTGAGTTATTTCTAGGCCACGGCGGTTATTGGGAAGGCATTACAGGGCTGTGAAGTACAGCATGTCTCTCAGCTGGAGGTGCGCTCTCCAGCTCGGAAGCAGCATGCTCCAGCTGTCCTTTGGGGGCTTGCTGGCTTTTGACTTCACTTCAAAGCCCGGGCTCCTGACGTGCATTTTAGTGATGTTCACACATTTCAGGTTTCTAGGCCAAGCGAAAGCTTTGATTCCATGCTGCACTCAGCAGCTCTGTGTGAAGGTAGCCTGCAGTTAAGTAAGGTGAGAGGCTGAAAGTGGTTCAATTTTGCAACAATAGCTGAGAACAAAGTACAGATTTTACCAGTTAAAACTGGGACAAAACAGAGCTGGAAGGTTTTTGTGGGGTTTTTTTCATTTTCCTTTTAACACCCAGTAGCCTTTTTTGACTTGAATGAAATATATGGTGTCTGTGGCCTTTGCCTCACACTGGAGCATTCCTGTTCACATCCAAATGGCAAAAGCCAGGGCAGGGCAGGGGCACCTGGGGAGGGAAGGAAGCAGAAGAAGGGGCGGAGAGGGACCTCAGCTCAGGCTTGCTCTTCTGGCCAGAGCTCGTCCTGGTCTCTGCTGCTGACTTCTCTCAGTACTACTATTTTTTTCTTCTTTTTTTGTCCTGCACCTAGTACATCCAGCTCATGTCTGGGCCTGGGGTACATAGGAGTTACACCAAGACAAGCAATTAATCCTAATTGAGCGTGGGCTGTTACACAGCCCTGGAGCTGTCCCGGTGGCTTCTGCTCTTCTTCCACCCTGGTCTGACCTGCAGAGCATCTCTTCACCTTGCCAAAGAGTGTTTTTATGTTAAACTGCTAAAAGTCATAATCACTGTAATGGTTCTTATGGCAACCCAGTGAACTGAGCTCTTAAAAGCTCCTTTTGATTAATGCATCTCTTACACGTGGGCCGTTATGCTTACCTTACCCCTGGGAACAGAGTTCCTGAGGCTGAGCCAGCTCCTCTCTGAGCTGCCCCCCAAAACGGGAGAGAAGAGCTCACCCATGCCCATGGAGGGCACCCAAGTAGCAAAGCAAGTGCAATCACTGCCACCTCAGTTGCTCACTGCTACGTACTTTTTGGATACCGTACGGTCCATAGCAGCCTCAGAATAATTTCACTCCTTACAGTCTGAATTTTAATTCACCCCACAGCCTCCTCCTACAAACCTGCCGAGCTGAAGCTGCTGCAGGTCACGTTGTGCAATTTGCTGTTGCAAGCCAAAGAAAACAAGTTCTTCTTTTTCACAATTACAAACCACTTCATCGAGCAATTTCCCTGCCTTTGCGCTTTGGTTTCAGTTAACAGTATTCCTTGGGGAGGGAAAGTCTAACTGTACCTCCGAGTGCCTTACTGCTGGTTCTGCTATTACAGATGATTGTGAAAAATTGCTGAAGTGCCGTAACTGCTGGCAGCAGCTTTTCCATGCCTTGCACTAGAGCCAAACCTGCGCGAGGCTCACTGGGGTTGCAGGCAGGCACTGGCCAGAGGGGCTCGCACAGCCTCACCTTGGGTGTCTGCCGCTCCCTGGGGCTGAACCCTGTCTGCCCGTCTCAGCGTGGCTCTCGCTGGGGGCTCTGCCTTCACATGTGAAAGCCCCCGGTCCTGATGAAATGGCTCCCACCTGGGGTCCCAGCACCACCCCGGGGCTTGGTGGGGGCTTGGCACCAGCCCAGGACGGGGAATGCCACCCTGCTTTGGGGTGGAGGGCAGGGAGAGGGCTGTCCCCGGGGCTGTTACGGGGGAGCCGTGAGCCTTCATATGAAGCAACTGCCTGCAGTGGCTCTGCGTGTCCCCGGGCGTCCCTGTTGCACCAAGCACAGCGCAGCAGGAGGAGCATGGCACCCCATACCCCAGCGGTGCCAGCAGTGGAGCTTGGCTGCACCAAACTGGGGGATGCCAGTTTCCTCACCATCACCCCATGGCAGAAGCTGGCACCAGGGCTGTTTGGGCTGGCGGGCGTTCCTGGGGTGGGCTGCCAGCAGGCAGGCCAGCCCACCCTCACCAGCTCTTAGGACCGAGCCATGCCAGCTCCCACTGGGGTGTGGGGACTGTGTCTCCGCTGCCACCCTTCCCACGCTTCAGGGGTGCTTCCCCAGGGATGGACGGGTACAGCTCTGGAGCCAGGCATGGGGACTGAGGGCTGGGACGCTCCTGCCCACACTCCTGCGGTGCGAGGGCAGCACCCCCATTTTGCGGAGGGCAGGACGGCAGGTCTTGGCTCACTGCAGCTCAGCTGCCAGCCCCTTGAAGCCCCAGCAGCCCCGAGGAGCCCATGGGGTGCCCGGGCTCCCAACTGGCCACAGCTCTGCCCTGACCCCTCCAAACTTCCTGCATTTGTTTCGCTCAAGCTCTTTGGGGGAAGTAGTGTGTTGTTATGTCTTCAGCTCAGCGTCTATTTAGAGAAGGATAATGCCATTGTGGGGGAGGACAATGAGAATGTTAAATGCCTAAAATTTGCTGTCTCTCACTATTTTGGCTAATTTCTTCTTTTTTTTTTTTTTTTTCCCAAATGGGTATTTCCTTGGAAAACTACAGTGAGGTTTGATGGGCCACAGTGAGAGTGGTAAAACAGGAGTCTACCCCAGCAAGATGAGCCCAGAGTGATCCCTGCTTTTGTCCTACTGTAGGCAGGTGAATCCTGCCCGCTGCCTGCCCAAGGCCGGATCAGAGGAAGGTCAGGTTATGAAAGGGAAGGGATGGCCAGCACAGGAGCAGACCTCCCCAGGAGGCCTCACTGTGGAGGGCGGCAGCCCACCCCTCCTGCCACTTTCCCAGAGCTATGTTTAGTTCCTGGTTTGTTGATGAGCACCTGGGACATCTTAATGTCATTGTCCCACCAGAGCAGGCTTTAGGGGACTTTTTTTCCCTTGCAGGATATAACTAATTGGACCTGACATTAGAGAGAGTCATGTTGGGTCCTGAAATAGCTTTCTGCACGGCATTACTTGCAAAGATGCCGTGAGGGAGGTGTGGGTTTAAGTGTCCACAGAGCTGCTTTTGCAGGCACTGGGATGCTGCAGGGCAGGTCCTGTTTCAAGTCCCAGCAGCCCAAACTGGGGAGCGGAACCAGTCACTGTCATGGCCTGGCTGATAAACCTCAAGTCTGGGTTAGCAATAAAGACTCTGTCTTTTCAGTGCTGCACAGCACATCCTTGCAATACCCTGTGTCTGCAGCAGTCCTCGCTCTGCAGCCTCGCTCACTGGCAACAGCCCTGGAGGGTCTGGTTTCCTTGGCATTTCTCTCTTCAGTAACAGCAGTGAAAGCTGGGCAGGGGCAGTGGGTTCAGCTCACATCGAAGCAGCAGTAATCAAAAGGTCTCTAAGGGAGATGGCAGATCTTCCAGTGGCCTTTCCTAGCAATGGCTATGTATCTCCTGGCTACCAGCTCCAGCAGATCCTGGTGGACCTTAGGTTCTCCTGCATGGCTGTACCATGCTGTAAGCTCTGCTAGAAATCTGCTGATACCTTGCTCCAGGCAGAGCTGGAGCCAGAGTTTTTTTGCAGCAAAGTCATGCATGGGGGGTAACTGCTGTGCTGGTGTGTGGGTAATCGCTGTACTGGTGCGGGGACTCCCCTCCTTGCCTGCAGAGCCTTTGCATTATGAGTCGCTCTCTAGAGCCTGGCCATTGCTTAAGAAAGTAAAATTAGATCAGAGCAGCACTAAAGATAAGTGGCTCTGTTCTCATCCCACACCTTGCTGGAGCAGTGTGGAAGGTAGAAAGGGTTCCTGCCAGTAGCTGCCTGGGGCTGGCTCTCCACTTGCACTGGTCTCATCTCCTGGGCCACCACGGACATGGTGGACATGAGCTGCCCTTGGGGGTCAGCAACCGCAGTGTGCATGGGCAGGGAAAGCACAGGCCTCCCCACTCAGAAAGAAGTACTTCCAGACTATTCTCCTCCACTTTCAGAAGAAGATAAGATGTTTTTGCACTGAAGTGGGCTGTTCTCAGACAATCCGACTGCTGATCCTGCAGCTGAAGCTAAAATCCCTGTGCCAGGCAGAGGGGAATGAGGCTTCCCAATGCCCAGAGCAAGGTGCTGAGGAAATACCACATCCTTATGCACTGTCCCTGCCAGCTGCCTCGCTGTCCCCAAGGACCTGCTTCATGCAGCAGAATGAGAAGTCGCTGGTCAGGAAAGCAGGCGGCTGCATGCACATTTGGCTCTATTGTTTCGTAATTATTAGCAGAGAGATTGAAAATGTAATTATGATAATTAAGCTAAATTGCAGTCTTCCTACAGGAGCTAAGGAATTATTTATATCAACTTTTCATGCTAATTCCCTTAACTGTTCCCTGCCCAGAGGAGGAGAAGCCCTCACCGCTCCGGGCTGCCCGCACTGTGTGCTGGCACAGGCGATCATCACTAGCAACTGCTGAAACAGCAGCAAGTGGCAGCTCTTACTCAGCATGAAATTGGGATGGGAAACAAGCTGTGTGAGAGCCAGTGTCCCTGAGGGCTGGAGTGCTCCAGGGGTGAGGAGCCACAGCAAGGGGAGGGAGCTGGAGGGGACTGTGCAGGACTGAGAAAGGCAGCACCCAGC
Source organism: Podargus strigoides (assembly GCA_028020825.1). Lineage (NCBI taxonomy): Eukaryota > Metazoa > Chordata > Aves > Caprimulgiformes > Podargidae > Podargus > Podargus strigoides. Next base: position 13,245,476 of record CM051628.1, on the reverse strand, counting down.
TGTAGGCAGGGCTGGAAAGGGCAGAGCAATGCTGGGCAGGTGCTCAGCAGGAGGTAGCTGTCTGATTTGGGCACTGCATCTCTGGTCCCTTGAGGCTGAGGGTGTACCTGCCACCCTGATTTTTGGAGCTGGAGTGAGCACAGAACTCAGTGTAGCAGAACTCAAGGGCCATGGCATGCCCAGGCCAGCCTGCTGCAGAGCCCGGCTGTGCACATGATGTGGGTGATCTCTGTCCCCCAGCAACAGCAGCTTCGGTGCTATTGCTCTGCCAGCTCTCTCCAGGAACACTGTCAGCTCTAATTAATGTCATAGTTCAGCTTGCTCATGCATCCGAGCAGACTGTGTGCAACTTCACGGTGCCGCGGGAAGAGCAATGAATCCCATCCCACAGACTTTTCCTTGTGTCCCCTGCAGAGCACCCATGCCAAAGTAGCGGGGATTTCCAGATCTGGACGTGACACTGAGCATGTCACCCCTCTGTGCAGGCTGGCAGCAGGACTAGCTGCAGGAGGCAGGCTGGCCAGCCGCCTCCCATTTCAGAGCAGGAGGGCACAGGAGGAGCTCTACAGGCACAGCCCTTTGATGGGGCCAGTTCTCCAGGGAAGAACTAACATCCTTCCTACAGAGCTGAGGACAAGTTCAAGGCATAGGGACAGATGATGTGTACCATGATGTGCTACCATCAGGTCCAGGGTACCTGGGATGGAGCTGTGGGGCAGTAGCATGAAAGCCCAGATGCCTGCAGCAAGCAGCCCCTGCTCCTCGGCAGTCCTGGGCTATCCCATCCCAGAACTTGCCCAGCTCCTGCTACCAATGGGGTTTGGTTTAAGCCCACAGGTGGAAGCTGAGCTCTGGCTTACCAACACTGAGTACACAGACTATCTCCCAGCTTGGGAAAAAATATTTTGTAGCCTTTCTCTCACCTCCACCCCTCAGCAGTAGCACGGAGCACAGTGACCAAGGCCAGATCCTGGAGGGCGCTGGGCAGCTGCAGCATGGAGCTCAGCTCCTTGCAGAGCCGCTGTGCCAAGCTGAGGGCAGGATTGGGTCCGTGTCCTTCATTATATAACTATTTCTCCAAGTGTTTTTGTAGCACTCAGCTCTCCCACCAAGCAGAGCCCCCACCGGCAAGGGGAATGTCATGTATTTTTGAATGCATAGCTTTGATTTCACATGCGGTTGTAGCAGTGGCCAATTCTGTTGTGTGTGTCCCCCAGCTCATGCACCTTGCAGGGCATTAACCAAGATGCAGCCCCCTACAGGCCACCAGCCAGCAAGCTGGAGGTGTCACCTTGCCTGGGGTGGGTGATGGAGCTGTGGGGAGAAGCAGAACCCCAGAAGCCAGGTCAGGTCAGTTCATCTGCAGGGCTCTTTGAGCCCCTTGGATGAACCGACCTGGCCTGGCCTCAGGGACCCCATGCTGTCCATGCCTTGCCCTGGCTGCCTGCCCTCACATTCCTGTCCCCGAACATCATCTCCCTCCAGCTGCTGGGGAAAACAGACCCTGCTGCTGCCAGCGGCTGGGGTGAGGAGGGGGAGCTGCCTTCACTGCACGTGAGCTCTGCAGGAGCTGGGGCTGCTGCTGGTCTTGGAAATGTGGTGGTTTTTTTTCCTCCTGGCTCCAGAAGCAGGAGGTGAGGCACAGCCGGTTGGTGCTGTGCAGTGCTTGTGTCACTGCAGGTTTTGCCCATCACCAATGGGACCCTGGCCACCCTTGCCCAAGAAAACCAGGGGCTGTGCAGTGCTGTCACCCACAGTCCCTTGGATGGTCTGAGGGGAGGAGACTTGCCCTGTGCCTCCTTTGCAGGCTGAAATTTGAGCGTTTTCCCCACTAAGTAATGAGGGGTTTGGTGTGATGGCCAAGAATTGGTGAATGGGACAGTTGTGTCTTGGGGACGGCTAACAGCAGTGGGACAGGTCAGCTGCTCTTCTCCAACATACCGCCAACAAGGAAATCCTGACGCCTTCCTGCTTCCCCATAAGTGTCACAGCGTGTGTGCTGAAGGTGACTTGGAACTGCCCCAGGGGCTGGAGCTGTATTCAGGGCTGCATATTGCCTGTAGACCCCAAAAAGCAAGAGGTTTTCACTGCTGACCTAGTGACATGCAACCAGACATCAAACTTGGGGGTCCAAAGGAGCCCCTCAGCCAGCAGTTCCGGCAGCATCGCCCCTGGCCTGGCAAACTGGATGTGCCCTGTGCAGGGCATGTCACCAAACTGAACTGTAAATAATTCTGGATCTAAATCAGTACTGCAGTCTGGGCTAAAAGTCATTTTGTGCCCTGGCTCACTCCACTTGACCACTGGCTCATTTTTCTGGTTCTAAAAGATATTTTTTCCTGTTGTGAATGAGGAAGATGTAGACAGGAGAAGGGCATGCGAAGGGCAGAGAAAAACAAGAAGCTGCATGTGGGATCCTGCAAACACTTCCACGTTTGTCTGGCCCCCCTCAGCATCATTATCTATGTGCAGGAGCAGGTCTGTTGTATACCTGCAAATACACAAAGTCAAGGAATAGTATTAGCAACAAGTGCTCTTTTTCCCTTCATCTCTTCACAATCAGGGAATTGCAGTTGTTGCCTGGAATAATCACGTGCTCTGATGAGCCATAACACACTCTGGAAGTCTCAGGCACCTGGTGTGGTACCTAAGCTGACTTGCCAGAGCATCTGCCCCATGTACTGGATTCAGACCAAGCCTTCGGAGCAGGATCATTGTCTTTCCTGGTGGTGTATCATTTGTTATGGGTATTTTCTGGCCAGTTCATCACATGCTGTCTGCTAGGGTGGTTGATGGGGGAACGCACGTCTCTGCCGACACCCTGAGCAGGGGCCACGCCACGCTCGGCAGGACGCTGTGCCTTGTCTGTGGGGGGCAGCCCTGGCACAGGGGCTGGTATCAGCCCCAGCATGGAGCAGAGACCACAGAACAGTTTGCTCTCTACTGATGGGAGCAGCACTGGGGACAGGAACAGCCTCATGGCAGTCAGCAGAGGCTGTGTCCCGGGCTGCCTCCCCATTAGCCAGCAGCAGTCTTTTCAGCTTGGCAAGAAGCTCCTTGTTTCAAAGGAAAACCATTAGCAGCTCAGACAAAGGGTCTCGCTCTCTCCTCTTCTCCTTATCCTAGGGAGATGCTCCTTCAGACTTGCAAATATAATGACCTTTTTCTCCTCACATGCACTTGTTCTCACTTGGGGGCCCATGCACGCTGCTGCGGGGAGGGCACAGCGGTTAAGGACACATGAATAACCTTGCAGTAATACTGCAGACATCTGTATTTTTTTTTTCAATGGTTCTAGTACCAAAATATCCCAGGCACACAGGGATTTGGACCCTGCATGTACAACTAATGATCTGTGCTGGCCTCTGAGGAAACTGCACAGTAGCCCTGCTAATGGCTTCAAGGGGAAATGCTTCAGGCCCTGGCTGCTGCCAGTGCTGCTCAGGGAATTCTGCTCTCAGCTCCAGCATGCAGTAAAAACCTTTTCTCACTGTTGCAGACATGATGGCTCCTTTGGAGGGAGGAAAGGCTTCGACTGAGCTAATGCCATTAACCGCCTTTAAGCACACACAGAGGTTGTAAAGCAAAGACCGCCCGGTCATTCACCAGCGGGGGTTAGCTCAAACCAGCCGTGCAGTCCCCAGTGTGCCCTGCTCTCGGGGTGCCATGTCACTGCCCTGCTCCCCCCACCCCAGCAGAGCAGTGGCAGCGAGCCCTGGACACAGACCTGGGGTACTCATGATCTCCAGGGCACTGAAGGTCCCCTGCTGCAGGCAAAGCAGACTTGCAGCACCCCCCTTCCAGGGAAAGCACTGCAGGATAAACTTTCCTGGCTCCTTCCCTCCCCGGGAAAGGCAAGGGGAGCTTTGCCCGAGATAGGGCAGCGAGATGCATTTTTAATTTTGCGAGATGTGTCTCAGCAGTGCCAGCCTGATCATGCTCTGTGCTCAAATCCCACCGTGGCCACTGTCACCTGCTGCGTCTCACTGCCTGACACGGGCCAAGTGTGACCTGGGCAAGAAGGGGGGCTCCCCCTCTCACCATTACCCTTTCCCATGCAAACCACTTCTGACTGACTCACACTGAGGCGATGGCAAAAGCGTCTTGCTGGTGCGGTGGCAGATTTTGCAATCAGTTTTAATGAGGTATTTACAAGTTCGGAGGCTGGCTCCTTGCACAAGGAGTGTGGCCTGGCCCCGGCAGCTGGTTGGGCTTTTCACTGACATTCCTGCAACTTGCCCAATTGCAGCACAGGCACAGGGGAAAACATTTAGACATCAGAAATGACAGCCTAATTATGTCTTAATTGATACCTCCACTTGGGGACAGATGAAACCGGAACGTCTCTACTGCCCTAGGAGCCTGCCACTTACAAACAGATTTACAGCTAAAAATACCGTGGCAGTCCCGTGGCTAATCAACTTTGCCACTTACCCTGGGTGAGGCTGTGAAATTACTCTCAGGCTGGCGTGGCACGGGACCGGCTGCAGCCGTGGTGCCTGGCTGCAAACCCTGCAAGGGATTCACAGCATTCCCAGTGCCCACAAGCATGCTGCCAAGCACGGGGCAGCTCACCCCACGTGTGAGCCACACAGATGTGCACCTGGGTTTCTCAAGCCTACGATCCAGCCAGAGAGCCCCAGTGAGGCTGCTCACATGTTCCTGCCCCTGTTGTTAAGAGGCTGCGGAGGAAAAAAATCTCATCTTTGTGACTTGTAAGAGACCTTAAGTGCTCGGTGCGTTTCTCCACAGCGTAAGATTTCCAGCTGGGTCAGGAATCTCGCTCAGTGCACACGAGGGCCTTGCGGCGTGGCACCCTCCTCCAGCTGCCACACATCCCAGGGGATCTCTCTCCCCCCATCTCCTTACAGGAACACACACACACACAGAGGCCAAATCGCCACAGCAACCCCAGTTGCTTTTAAATTACTGTCATCTTTATTTTCTTCATGTATGTGCAAACAGAGATCGCAATGGTGGTGTTCTTAAAAATAACAAAATGTATTTGCATACATTTCCGTATGTACAGGTGAACAGCCACGAGTAGAGTCTTCTTTTGCACAGCAAAAGATCGAGAGCATTGAGACCGGGGACAGGACCGGGGCCCAGAAAGAGGGTCTAACTTAAAAATAATAATAATAATAATAAAAATTCACAACAGTGCAAACCCCTCGGACACGACAGCACGATGGAGTGACTTTAATGGAGAAAAACGGCGGGGGGGCCTCTCGGATGGGAGATTTCTGACTGTAAACAAGGCGCAACACCTCCCTCCCGCAGCCCTCCCCGGGAAAAGCTATTGCAGGAATTTGGCAGCTCTTCAAGGGCCGAGCCGGAGGTAAACAGCCCGCGGCCGCCTCCCCTCCTCGGGCCAGGGCGGGCTGGGGCCCGGCTCCGGCGGCCACCGCCACCGGGAGGGGCGGCCGCTCCTCGGGATGCGCCGCACGGCCCCGGTGCGCTCCCGGAGGGGCCGCGCATCCTCGGAGGGGCCCCGGTGCGCCCCGGCAGCGCCGTGCAGGCCCAGAAGGGACCGCGCTACCCCCGGCGGGGGCGCTCAGCCGGTCTCGGGGTCGCCGGGGGGCGGCTGCTCGGCGCCGTTGCAGGAGGTGGCGGCGCCGTCCGGGCCGCTGCTCTCCAGGGAGGACTCGCTGCCCGTGCTCTCGCCGGAGAGCAGCCGGCGGACGCGGAGGTCGGCGCGCAGCGAGCGCAGGTCGTTGCCCAGGCTGAGCTCGCCCAGGTCGCGGAGGAGCTGGCCCAGCTCCGGGCTCTCGCCGCGGCCGGCGCCGGCGCGCAGCAGGTCGCCCTCGGGCTCGCCCAGCGCCTCCAGGATGTCCTCGCAGTCGCAGTGCATGGCCCGCTCCTCCTGCTCCTCGCCCAGCAGGTCCTCCGTGATGGAGCCCAGCTTGGGCGCGCTGCGGCTCCGCTCTACCGGCGGCTTGTAGCAGCACTGCCCGTTGAGCAGCTTGCGGAGCGGCACCAGCGGGATGCTCTGCTCGCCCACCAGCTGCTGCTGCTGGTGCCGCGCGTCGTCCCGCTTCTTCAGCCGGCGGAACTCGGCCAGCGCCGTGGCCGAGGTCTGGTAAAGCAGCAGGGCCATGGCCTTCGCCTTCTCGGGCTTGGAGACCAGCACGGCGTGGCAGCGCAGCATCACCGCCTTGTGCTTTAGCTCGTGGCGGTAGATCCAGGCGAAGACGCGCGGCAGGCGCGGGTCGGCCACGCAGTAGGTGACGCGGTGCAGCAGGTACAGGTGGCCGGGCCGGCGCAGCCCCTTGTCCTCGGCGTGGGCCATGCGGATGCCCTGCGCGCTGATGGTCAGCTTCATCTTGGTGCCCTGCCGGCCCGCCTCGCTCTTGCTCCAGATCTTGCAGACGGCCAGGTCGGTGCAGCCCTCGCCCTTGGACTGGATGGTGGTGGCGTTGCCCAGGTAGAGCACGGTGTACGTGGGGTCCTCGCTGGTCACGCGGAATTTCCGCCGCTTGGAGCGGAACATGCTGCCCACGCGGTGCAGCGCGCTCTCGGGGCAGGCGCGGGCCAGCGAGGTGAGGGCCGAGTAGTGGACGCTCACCGCGTACCCCTTGGGCTTGCTCTGCCGCCGCGCCTCGCCCGCCACCAGCTCCACCTTGCTCCGCTTCCAGGGCAGCATCGCCCCGCGGAGCCGCGGCTAGGCGCCGCGCCGACGGCTCCGGGCGCGGGGGGGCATGCCACGGCGGCGGCGGCTGGGCTGCCCGCCCGCCTCACATCCTTGCGGGCGGCGGGCCGCCGCGGCCGTAGATATAGGCGGGCGCTCCGCGGGCGCGGAGAGGGGAGGCCCCGCGCACCGAGGGCGGAGCGCCCGCTGCCCGCGGCCCGCCGAGCCGGCGGCGCGCTGCTCGCCGCCCGCCCGCCGCCGCCGCTCTGCCCCGGTCCCGGCCCCGCCGTGCCGCGCTGCGCCGTGGGGCGGGCAGGGGGCGGGCAGGGGGTGGTGCCAGCCTGGCCGGGCGGACCCCGTTCCCCCACCCCGGGCGGCGGAGCGGCCCCCAGCGGGGACACCGGCCGTGCCGCCCCGCGCGAGGGACCCGGCCCGCTGTGCAGCCCCGCAGCCCTCGGTGCTCACCCGGGAGCTGTCCCCACGGCTAGGGTCGCGGTGCCACCGCGCTCTGCTGCAGCCGCCCGCAGCGGGAAGGATGGAGAGCGCGGCCGGGGCGGCACCGGCAGCTCGAAACCTCCCGAACGGATAAAAATCGCGAGTGCCCACCCCCGGGAGAGCCCGAACCCCGCAGCCTCCCCGGGCAGGGCGTGCCGCGGAGCAGCCCCGCTCTTGCAACATCATCTTCCCTTTGATTTGGTTAGTCCGGCTCCGGGAGCCGAAGGGCCTGCAGCGAATGAAAGCTATTATCTATGAGTAATGCTTTGCTCTTTATTCATACGCAGCAGCCGGATAACAAGAAGCTGTCTTGTAATTTCTCGCTGGGGTTTGCTGGAGTGCAGTCACAGACATAATGAGAGCTTTGGAAAGTTGGTCTCTGTGTTGTTGCTATAGCTGCTCATGTCGTGTATCATATCCTCTGCCAGGAAGAACAGAAATTCCAGGGCTGCAGAGAGCAGCACTTCCTCAGGACTGCAACAAGCACTTGACAGCAGGGCAGCGGTACGTACGCGTACAGTGAAATATGTAAACGCCAGCGTGAATTATTTGACAAATCATTTCTGGAGTTTGGATCAATCAAAACAAACTCGTGTAATGATAATATTATCACTATTATTATTATTATTACATTATGCCATCTAGCAGATTACTTGGGAACTGCACGTAACCACAGTGACCAGTGCCAGGTTATTAAAAGCACTCGCCCGTTTGCTTACATTTCAAAAATGCCCCCTCACTGGAGGGCAGTGTTGTCAACGCCGTCCCCTGAGACTGCTCAGCCGATACCGGGGGACGCCTGTCGGCATGTCTGTTTTCCAGAGGCCAGTGATGGGTGTGGAGCTGTAACACGCTGTTTCCTGTCTTCGGCGGATCTAGCGCAGCACTTTGGCAGCATTGGGAAGGCTGTTGCTGGCCCAGAGACGTGAGTGTGTTAACGCTCCTGTTTCCCTATGGAAAACTGCAGTCAGAGAGCTACATGGGCTGGATGTGCACCCTTGCCTGGACCCCTTGGTGTAAAGCCCAGCACCCACTGAGATACTTGCCCGGGCTCAGCACCATGCTGAACCGAGCCCTCTGCTTCTTGGGCCAAGTCCCGCTGGGACTCTGTAGGAGGACAGGTGAGGGGCTGAGCTCTGTCCTGACAGCAGCAGCCCACCCCAGCTGGGGGGGTCCCTGCTTTCAGCCCTGCCTGGCTTGATGTGGGCTGGGTGCTGAGCACCCATCCGGAGCCCTCTGCAGCACTGTCAGTGTGGTGGGCAGGAGGGGCTGTGGCTGTGCTGCAGCCTGTTGCAGACAGCTCCTGCCAGCCTGCAGGACCATCCTGCTGCGTCACAGGGAGAGAAAGACTTTGGTTTGTACGGCTAATTAATTTCATCTCCAGAAGCGTCCAATGTGCTTTTCCTTTGCCTTCTTTGTCTTGCAAGGTGAAAACAGAAGATGCTGCGGAGCACATAAAATAAATCCAACGTCTTAGGATGACATGTGACACCCACACGTGGTGTGGCACTCCCACAGTGCCGACAGAGCTGCTTTCTCCCCTGGAGGTGTCCTGCTGAACCACTGCACCGAAAGCCCACAGGTCATGGCTCACACCTCCAGACCTCCCCACCACCTCCCCAGCCCCTAAGTCAGTAGCGCTTCCATTTCTGCATTGCCTTCTCAGGGCAGAGGTTTCCTTAAGAGACTCTCAGAGACCCGCTGAGGGCTCCAGGTGGTGCCCAGGGAGCAGCAGCACCCCTGATGCAGTGGCCACTGGGCTGGCTGGCAGTGCAGTTGCAGGGAAGGTGCCTTGTGGTTACTGCCCTGCTCGGGGATGGAGACTGTCTCAGCTCAGTTCCTTGCCATGCTTGCTCACCAGTCTGTTTGCTAGAGACCGTTGCAGCCTTCCTTGCTTTATTAATGCGCACAGTTAGGTTCAGGACCATCTCTTTCCTGCTGTGTGGCAGCTGCTTGAGTTCTGGGCATGGAGAACCACCACATGCTTCGGCAACAGAAAACAGTTGCAAATTGTGGTGGCCTAATGAAATGCTGACCCTTCGTAGTCCTGTGCTGGGCTGAGAAGCTGTGCTGTGGTGGTTAGGTGAAGTCTGGCAGCAGGGAGCAGCCCAGTAAAGCTTGGAGCACCTGCCCTAAGTGTGGGGCTATTCCTGTGATGTCGGATGTCTGTATTTCACTGCCAGGAGAAGATGAGGCACAATGAGAGGGGAGCCTACCCTGCCAGGCCAGGACATGCTACCTGGTTCCCAGTGAGCACGAGGCTCCCTCCCTGCCTGTGATGCCGGCAGCACCCGTGCCGTGTAGGACATGCACACTGAGAGCTTATCTTCATGGCCCTGTAGCCCAGGGGAAGCACAGCAGCCTGCTCTCCATTTATGCAATACCCCAGCAGCTACCGAGCATCACCTGCCTGCGCGTGCTCCTGCCCGGAGAGCTTGTGCGAGGCGTGGGAAAGTCTGCAAGATACCATCTCTCCACCACGGCTCAGCCTGCTCCATGCTGGCAGTGTGGCGAGTGCTGCACTTGGACCTTGGCAGACACCCCCTTCCCTGCCCCACTCCATCCTCTTCCTCCCTGGGCCACTCCGATCTGTGCTGGAGCCCGTGGTTGCACCCCACCGTGAGCCTGTAGGCTCTGGGGTGCTCGGTGCTCCACTGAGGTGCAGGCAGGTGGGCAGCCCTGCTGTGGCATGAGAAGATGCCAGGACCTGTCCAATGGGAGAGGGTAACACCCTGCAGAGAGCAGCCCTGCTTTGGGGATGGCTTTTGTGCCCTGCAGCTGGAACTGGAGCTGATGTGGGTCTCTGGTTGGGGAGAGTCATGGAAAAAGGTGCTGGGAAAGGTTGATGTGACAAGACCAAAATAATTCATGGGAATGTATTGATTTTGCCAGCGTATTAAAACATCCCAGGCTTTCTCCTCTCAGATAGCAGTGGAGCTCGTTGTGCCCCAGCAGTTGAAGTGACACAAAGTGAAACATTTCAAACCGGCATTTCAGTATTTTCCAAAACAAAGTATTTCAGAGGCTCTGTAACTATGCTAAACGTTGAAGTTTCGACTCTTTGTTCTGAACTGGGACAAAGGAAATGCTGAACTGTCAGGATTTTCCATGAAATGGAAAGGCTGAGCAGCACCCGGGCCCTGCGGCCAGTGCTGGGGGCAGGTGGGGTGCTGTGGTCCCCAGCCACACTGGCTGTCATCCAGATCTCACCAAGAGTGCTACTGGTGCGGCTTGGGGTGCTGCAGCCTGGGGCAGCCCCTGGGCCGGGGCTGTGCTGCGCAGCGGGGCCGTGGTGATGGCGGTACACCTCCGCCGCGGTTGTTTTTCAGTCACCGAGCGCGGCACACCCCGCTTCCTGCACGGGCGGCCCCAGCACTTCCTGCACCTGCAGCTATAAATAGAAGGGCAGCCGGCGGCCAGGGGTGCAGAGCCCTCGTTCAGGGGTCACGGCACCCTTGGGGGGTCTCACCAGGCCAGTGGGGCTGTGCTGGGCACTCGTCCTCCTGCTATGATGCCAGCCAAGGGGTGCAGAGGTGGCGTTGGGGCGGCATTCTCTGCTCGACTCCCCATCCTGGGGGTTGCCACCATGGGGCCATCCCTGCCCATGTGGAGGGGAACCCAGAGCAGGGAGCGGCGGGCAGCAGGGATGAACCTGCCCAGGCACAGCCGGCATGCCAGGAGCTGGAGAAATCCCCTGCCAGCATCCCGCCCAGCTCTTTGTGCCTTCAAAGACTAAGTCAGCTCTCTCTAATTAACCTTCCCCCACCCTGCCAGGCAGGGAGGTGATCTTATCTTCATAGGGCTGGTGGAAGAAGCGGAGTCTAAAACACTTGCCCGAGGGCCCCACTGGGGTCTGTGCCTTCTCCAGGCTCGGCCTTGGCCAGGCAGCCCTGCTTCAGAGCCTCCCTGGGCTGCTGCCCTTCCCTAGGGGGGACCAAGACCTTCACCAAAAGATGAGGGTTTGTTCTATGGTGCCAGCATGCTTCTGAGTACGGCTGGAAAGAAGGAGGTTCAAGCAGCTGCGGTTGTGCACAGAGAAAAATTGTCTTGGTGTTCTTACAGGGGTGCTTTGTGGGGGGTTTCTTAATGGGTCTGCTTGTCAGGCTGAGGCTGGCAGTGCCGCTGAATCGAGCAGTGTGAGCTGGCATGAATAATGAATAGCTGTCACATGAATATTTTAGACACAGTCCTGAGATCTCCCAGTGCTGCCTTAGAGGAAAATCTGGGAAAAGTTGTCCAGAAAGAACAATGTTTCCTTTAGGCAAAATTCACTGGTGGTGTTGGGTTTTGAAAAAGAGCTGCTGCTGCTAAATAATTCTCAGGGTTTGCATCAAAAACTGGAGCAGCGGTTTGGCTCCAAGGCAGAAGAAGTTGGGAGGGAAGCCAGCCCTTTTGATACAAGTCGATGATTACAGTGTGCTCGAAGGACAGCAGACTTGACTTTGTCTGTGCAATGGTTTTGTGAGAAGTCCCAAAGCTATGGCCACCCTCCAAAGAGCCGCCAGTGCTGGGCACTCAGTTAACGCACTTCAAAGGAGCACTGAGAGGTTGGGTGATGCACAGGGGTGCTTGCTCCCCTGGGACAGCATTGCACTCCAGCCTGAGCATTGCTGTCAAAGAGCTGAGTTATAAAAAAACCACCCCGCAGCAAAAATTGTGTTCATCTTGCATGTCGCGGTAGCTGCTGCATTGTGCGGGAGCGGGCTGCAAATCAACAGGTTTATTGGACTGCACAGCAGCATGTCCGTCTCCTCCACGCTCCCTTGGTTGTCTGCGCTCTTGGCACGCACACACAGGTGCCAAGCCACCTCTGTACAGCTCTTGTGACAGCATCTCTTCCTTGGTGGCCCTTTTCACTGCATGCAATTAATCCACACGTAAGTGTCTTTGAGGAGAAGCAGGTTGTCATGTTTAGGTGAAACCAGAAGAAGCCTCAGTTAGGCACAGCAGAGCAGTAGGAGTGGGATGAGAAACACTGCAATTAGAAACAGGCAATTAAGACTCAAGCTGGGACTCTGATGTCTCTGTCACTCAGATCACCCATTCTGTATCTCCTTCAGCATTGCTCCACTCAAAGTGATCCTCACTGTGCCACTGGCATCAGCGGGCACAAATAATTCCTTTGTGTTTATGAAGCGCCCAGAAATGTATCTGTTGCAAGAACAAAGGTAATTTGGGCATTTTTTCAGCAGCTCCCACAAAGGTGGCAGAAAATATTTGTGGTGACTGTCCCTGAAGCACTTCAGTCTGGAAATGGGGAACAGTGTGGGAAAAAAGGGCAACGTGTGGGAAAAACATGCCAATCAAAATGCACAGACCTTTGCTCTGCAGGTTCTCCTCAAGCCTCACCACCCCCAGGATGCACAGAGGGTTGCAGGCAGTGGAGCAAGCCCAAGCCACCTTTTCCCACCGCACCAGCACTTCTGCTTGTCCCCAATTGTCTCCGTTTCCAATTCATGCCACCAGCTGTGGCTGCCTGTGTCCCATGGAGGTCCATCGAGCTCTGTGCTCTGTACTGGTGGCTGTCACCAGCCAAGGACCCTGGTGGTGCCAAGGCCATGCTGCTAGGGCCGTGCTGATGGGATTATTAAAGCGTTTTGGCCCTGGTTGGGCAGCCTGGGAATGGCGTCACACGTGCCTTGGCTGTGGGGTTAGAAGTGCTGCCAGACCCAAGGCGTGGGGAAAGGCCGGGCGGGCTGGCTGCTCTGGTTGGTGATTATGCAGTGTAGAAGGAAGGCAACTTTTAACTAAAGTACAAAAGAAATAACAATAATGAGCACTTATATTACTGCCTTGGTGCCCACATAAAGACCTGAGATGGTTTCATTAAAGGTGACTTGATTAAGAATGAATTTACTAAATCGCTGCATGCTGTCTGCAGCCCACCAGCCTTCCACTGAAGCACCTCATGTAAATGAAAAGTTGAACGCTGAGTCCCCTTTCATCTGTCTTATTTGCCTTCAGGAAGCGAAGGAGGGGCCGGGCCAGGCTGGCGGTGGTGGCAGAGCCTGGGATGAGCATGGCAAGGGTTCAGACGTACTTGGGAAATTTATGCTGTATAGTTACCAGCTTTGAAAAGGAGAAGAAAGGAAGAACTGCGTCTTCCTAACGAGTGTTTATCATGGGTTGGCATCGCGCGGTGCTGAGCATGAGAAAAGACCACTCCTGCCTGCAGGGTTCTGCACGCTGCCGTGCTGCTGGCGGCCGGCACCTGAAGTTAAGCTTTGCCTGCCTGTGTAGGCAGTTAACTGTGTTTCCAGGGCTTAGCCAGGTTATTCTCCGATTACAACTGATACACAGTAGAGTTATAGTAAAAAATGTCTGGCCTTAACCCAACACCCATAAAGAAGAAATGGTTCATAAATCAGTTCACTGTAAAAGAACAGGTTGAGTTGTTTATTAATTTCACCTTCTCTCCCATCTTGACCCTGACGACCACAGCGGCTGCTGCCGAAACCCCTTTGATAGTTCCGTGGCTGGGCAGGCAATGGCCTCCGTCCTGCGGAGATGCCCAGACTCTGGCTAGATTTTGGCAGCGGCCTCATAGCACACCTTCCACCGCTGCATCTGGGATCCCTTTTTGTCATCATCGTTCTTCGTATGCCATATTTGCTGTGTTGGGATGGTGGAGACTGGAGAGGGGGATCCTGCATCGGGCTGGGTGTGTTTACAGGGCACAGGGGCAACCTTGGCCCCGGGAGCTTGCGGCTTTCCCCGGGGGGACACACAAAACCCCAGCCCCTATTGCTGGCTGCCGGGATGAAGTTTCACATGCCTCGCTGCTGGCGTTGTTTGCTTCTCGGAGATAACATCTGCACCAGGCCGAACTGGCGAGCGAAACCGGCCCCTGCAGCCGTGGGCGCTGCCGCGGGCGGCTCAGCTGAGGCTCGCAGCCTGTGGAGCAGCGCAGACCTGAGGGTGTTGTGATTAGATGTGCCCGGTGTTTTATTAGTGCCATGTGATAATGGTGGGGCTGGTGGCTGCTGTGGGAGTGAGAGGGTTAGAGCTGGGCTTGGGGAGTGTTGGAGAGGCGTGTGTCCATGCTGAGAGCTTTGGGGATGGACAGATGGACGGGCAGGACATCGTGGGAGTGGATGCATGGATGGATCGACAGATGGGCAGGGCAGCATGGGGATGGATGGATGGATGGATGGATGGATGGATGGATGGATGGACGGACAGACGGATGGATGGATGGGTGGATGGATGGATGGACAGATGGATGGACGGATGGATGGACGGATGGATGGATGGATGGACGGACAGTGCAGCGTGGGGATACACAGATGGACGGACAGGCAGGACAACGTGTGGATGGGTGCCGGACGGATGGCCCGTGAACGCCTGGAGCCGGGCACGGAGGGGCGGTCACGGCGGGCGGTCACGGCGGTGCCGGTGCCGTGGTGCCGCCCGGCGGCGGGCGCGGGGAGCGCGGTGCGGCCCCGGAACCCGCCTGCCCGGAACGCTGCTGCGCGGGCGCGGGGCGCGGCGGAGGGCCCGGCAGAGTGCGGCGGAAGCGGGGCGGTCCCCCCGCCGCTTCCGGTTCCGGCGGCGGCATGGGCAAGAAGCGGGGCGCGGGGCTGGGCCGCTGCCTGCAGCGGCAGCGCGGGCTGGAGCGCCGCGGCACCTCCTCATGGGTAGGCCGGGGAACCGGGGCGGCGGGGGGCCGGGGAGACCCGGGCTGACGGCGGCGTCTTGTCCCGGCAGCTGCACGCCGGGGAGGTGGTGGGGGAGCGCGGCCCGGAGCTGCGGTCGGCGGCGGAGCAGAGCCCGCTGGAGGAGTTCCTGGCCACGGCCGAGCTGGCCGGCACCCGCTTCGTGGCCGGTGAGTGCCGGGCGGGGGCACCGTGGGGAGATGCGGGGCTGGGGCCTCCGGCGGGGGCAGGGAGCAGGGCTGGGGCTGGCGGTGGGGTTGGGGTTGGGGTTGGCTGGGTCCCGTCTCGGGGGAGGGGATGAGGTTCCGGACCGGGGAGGGGTGGCAGGGGCCGGCGGGGCTGGGATGGGCAGGGCCAGGGAAGGGGCAGCTGGCTCTCGGGTGACCGCCGCTCCCTTCCCGCAGAGCGCCTGAACGTCCAGATCGTGTCCGCCCAGAGCCGCACCGGGCTGCTGACCGCACAGGAGGCCCAGCGCGTCCGGCAGCTGCAGGAGGAGAACCGGCAGCTCCTGCGCATCCCGCGGAGGTGGGTCCTGGGGGCTGGGTCCCCTCTGCCTCTCCGTGCCTGCAGGCCTGGGGACTGCACTCTGCTGTCCCAGTACACCATTTTTAGGGAAGCCACTACCTGGTGTGCATGACCCTGCCTGCCACATAGGTGCTGCCAGCCCATCTGCCCCGATGGTTTCCTGCTCAAAGCCTGGCAGTGCTGGGGCTGGTGCATCCCAGCCACCTAATAAACCTTTCCAGAGCTCCCTGTGTAGTGGGCAGAGAGATGAATCCCTCACCTCAAGTGCCCTACAGACCTTAGCTTTGTGAGATCTAGTGTGCATAGGATAACGTTCTCTCAACTGGTGTAGTTTAGAAGGAACAAAGAAGAAAAGTGTACTTAAAGCTGCTGGAAACAGGTGCGTGCATGTCTGAACTCTGACTGTCTCAGTGTAGCTAAACGTCTGGCGCTTGTGTTCTTTATGGACATTTATTGCAGTAATGTTGCGGGTCTAACTGCTACTCCTGATCACTGGCTCAAAAACGTGCTCTTTACAGGCCACACTGGGATAGGACAACCAGTGCAGAGGACTTGAAGCAAGCTGAGAGGGAGAGCTTTCTCGAATGGAGACGACAGCTTGCCCAGTGAGTATGCCACTTGTGTTTGGGTAAGTAGCTGGTGGCATTTGGAGACACAGGAAGCAGGGGGATGTATTTATCTTTGGTGGACTTATAAAATTGACATTGGTACCTCCCTGTAATTGTTTTGGAAGGTGGGACAGCCCAGCTACAGTGCAGACACGTCTTTGCAGTGAGCTCTGCATAACTTTTGAGTACGGATTACAGTTAAAATTCTTCGGTCTGGAGTGTGATGTTCTGCTCTTGCCTGTGAAGTGGAAGAGTGGTAAATGTGTCTTCTAAGCACAGTGCTGCCAGTCTGCATACAGCACTTGTGCTGGTGCAGCACTGCCTCTGCTGGCCTGGAGAGTTAGGTGGTATCTGCTCGCACCCTGCAAACTCACACTTGCCCTGAGCAAAGTCCCTCAGGTGCTGGCAATGGTGAGTCAAAGGCTGTATAGAGCCATATCAGGTACCATCCCCAAATTTGTTACATTTTCAAAGTGGTACTCAGTTGAGTAATAACTGCTGGCATTTGGGATAACTTCCTGGGCTTATAATTGTGGCTCTGAAATTTTATGGGCAGACTTTTGTTGAGTGTTTGCTCTTTTCTATTGTTTACCACTTCTCCATTGGCGTGGTCAGGAGCCATTGTATCACCACTGAACCAGTGTCACTGCCACCAGTTTTGTGTCCACATAAACTAGCAGGAATAGTACCTGTTATATGAGTCTGATAGCTCTCTCTGAAACTAAAGCCTCCTGGATCTAAAGAAGAACTGTTGGTGTGCTTACTGCCTGAAATGGGCCAAATATGATGTCTGCTCTCTGTTTTGTCTTAGCCTTGAAGAAGAGAAAAAGTTAATTTTAACCCCATTTGAAAGAAACTTGGAATTTTGGCGTCAGCTATGGAGAGTCATTGAAAGAAGGTAAAGAATATCCCTTTCCGCTTCTTAAAAGTAATGTTTAATGTGTTTTCCTGAATTGAAGCCTTTGAGTCAAGCTCCAAGTGTCTGAGCACAGGAAAAACAATTACAGTTATTAATGTTTTATTATCAGCACTGAAGTGGTTTTGTTCTGAAGTGACCAAAATGTGGTGTGAAGAAGGGCAGCTGCTTAGTGGCACACGCTAGCTCTCAGCAGTGCGATTCTACAGCTGGTTTGCTGTGAGTCTCTAGTGATTCCTCAGATGCTGCTGCTCTTGGCCTCTTCAGTAACTCTGTGTGGGAGGCCTCTTTGAGAATGTGTCTGTGGGATCTTTTGCCAAGATTAACTCTTTTCCCCTCTTTCTCAACCATGCAGCTGCAGCCTGACGTTTAGGGGCAGGAGGCAAGGGTGATCAACTAAATAATGTTGGGAAAGAAAGAGCCTCTTGGTCCTTGGCCTCTTGCCATCTAGAGAAATTGCAGCAGTGCACAAAAGACAGCAGCCTGTCATATCACAGAAATAGCTTTGTGTGCACTGCTGAGCTGTAATACAATAGGAGTGCTATCTGCTACCTTAATCTAACTGGGGCATTTAATTTCACTAGTAATTAAGTTTGAGATCATCTCGTCTGATTTTCCTAAAATTGAAAAATACTTCACCAGTGAGGTCATGGTGAGCTGGTCCTTTCACAGAAGTGGCTTTGTACTGGGTGCTGCTGGGAGAGAGCTGGGTTGGGAGCATCCGCTATAGGGTATCGTGTTGTGCAGTGTGAGTGTGTTGTGTGTTTTGAGGTGGCTGGAATGTGTTATTAATGCCTTTCTGCTCTTGTTGGAGCATTTTATTTCATGTAGAGTGAGGATGCTGTCTCAGAATCAAATGGAAAAGTCATCAGGTCCCTTACCTTGCTGTGCAGTTTGATCTGTTGTCAGCTTTTTCTTGTGTTTGCTTCAAACTAGCTCCCAGCTGTGTGATTCAGTAACTTCTCTGTATTCCATCCCAGTACCATGGTGTTAGCTTTCTCTTGTATTGATCTTTGAATTTCTGTAACTGTTCAATACCTCTTTGTACCCGTGTGGCTTATTAAATGACTCCCTTGGGGGATTTATTGATATATTTTTTTAAATATGTAACCAACTGCCTAATGAGGCTTGAAATTCTTCCATTCAGTCCATGGTGTTCTGAAGATGTCCTGACAGAAATCACTGTCAAACAAATAGAATCAGCACGTGGCAACCAGTGGTTTAAATTACCTGCATGGAGAATCCTAGTGGAAGAGGATGTAGTTGAATTTTTCCCCTCCTTTTGAAAAAAGAAGCATGGATGCCTCTGGTATCTGAAGCCACTGCATATAATTAGCATGTAGAACTGACAAGTCTTGCTCATATATGTGATTGCAACCTGATGTCTGGATTTGGAAGACGTTTCCTAAAAGCATGCTTGCAAGGCCTTGCTTGTGTGTAGGAGAAACGTGTTTTACTGGAGTCTAAGACTTTTCTTTCACTGTTTTATGCTCTTTGTGACAAGAAGAGCACAAAGGAAATTCTGAAAACAGCTGATAGCAAATGCTTAGAATCTGTAGGTCATTTGTGGGAGACTTTGTCCATCTTGTTGCATGCAAAGAGGACAGCAGTGTTCCCGAATATCTTGCTTTATAGGAAAACTACCTCTTCTTCCTCTCTGTAACCATTCCACCGCAGTTTGGAGGTGAGAATAGACAGAAATTAAGTTTTTTATCACTGTTTTTAGTAATACTGTAAAGGATAGAATGCCACTGCTCTGGTTCTTGCCTGCTGAGCATTTCCAAAGGGTAGATGGATTGGCAGAACTTGCACGCTTCCTTTCCACTTGCTGACTGTACAGGAGAATTAGCCAAGTGAGGCAGAAATACTGTACAGCAGGACTGGCTTGCAGCATAAGCGTGGCTCTGTTGGGGAATGTGGGATGCTGAGATGCTTTGTTAATTCAGTAAAGCTACTTACTAGGATAATAGAGTTAAAACCATTAAAATTCCAAGCAAAACTTAAAAGAAAGTAATATGCTGTGTCTTGCTGCTTTCTTTGAGGCAAGGTAAGAAAGAGTACTTTATGTGGCTTTCTTTTATTTCTGCAGTGACATTGTAGTCCAGATAGTAGATGCTAGAAACCCCCTTCTGTTTAGATGCCAAGATCTGGTAAGTAAGTAACTTTCTTGAATGTTGTCTTCATTTTATTTCTTAGAGTTTATATGATTTATTTTTAATTTAACATATTTACCCACCTTGAAGCTCTTCTGCTGTTGTTTAGCTGGATATCTTACTTATTTATGCAAGTATTCTGGCATTAAATTATTTTTCTTCAATGGTTTTTAATATTTCACAGTGTTGTGGATTTAGAGACAGTTCTGCAGATGTTAGGAGCAATATAATATCTGCAATATCGTTACCCGCTAAAGTGTCTGCATTTAAAGGAATTGTTCTATTTAAAAGCATAGTGGAATAAAAACAGGTGAGGATTACTGTTCTGAAAGTGAAGGATCAAGAATTATTGAAGTGACAGCTTGGTAATGACAGACTATATCTCACTGATGCACAGTGTCCTAAAGTTGCTCAAATAGTTGCTCTTAAGAGTTCCTGCTGTGAGATGCTGATTAATATCTTGTCGTAGCTATAAGCAGGTGAGGTGTTTGCACACATGGCCAGAAACAATCTGTATTGTGGTAGTTGCATGCTCTGATTTGTGCTTGTAGCTGTCTGCTGAACACCACTTCTGTCTAGCCCAGGGGACAGTAAGCATAGCTACATTCGTGTGGAGCTGGATGGGGTAACTTGTCTTGCTGCTCTCTTGGGGGGAAGAGTTGAAACTAGAGCACAAACTGATCTTTCTCTTGTTTTCTTCAGGAAAGTTATGTTAAGGAAGTCAGCAGTGACAAGGAGAACATGATCCTGATAAACAAAGCAGATTTGCTGAGTGAGGAGCAGCGGGCTGCTTGGGCACAGTTCTTTGAGAAAGAGGGTGTTAAGGTGGTGTTCTGGTCAGCTTTGGCAGAGTGCAAACGGCTATCTGGAGAAGCAAAGGTATGGTAGATGACCTGTTCTAACTGGCTGTGTGCTGGCTGCCTCTGATAACTTGCTCTGTAGTTATGATATGCCTGAGCACCTTTCTAGGAAAGGCACAGTCCTTGTCTCAAGGAAGGATTGTTCTAAGGATCCATGTGGCTGTAAAGCAACATTTTAATGATTGATGCAGAGACAAAAGCGAGGAGAGTAACATGGTGAACAAAGTGGTACCCCGTTCAGTCACTATTCATAGTGCTTGCAATTCTCTTTCAAGATTAACGGCGTGATAAATAATACTGAACTAGAATGTAAATGTGTTCCTTAATGCTACTGATGAATAGCTACAGAAACAGCCTGTGTAGATCTGTTTGCAAGCTCTTAACTCATTTACAGAATAGGAATCCTTTCCAAGAGGGATGCTGTGAGGAACTTGGTTACCTGTACAGAGGATTTTTTTCTCCCAGGGAGGAGAGGTGTTTCTTAGAGGATCTGAAGTACCCGAGAGCCTTTCTTTGCCCAGTGGAACAAACTGTGCATCTGTCTCAAGTTACGTGTTATCAATAAATGTGACTTTCAGGTTTTAGTGGGTTCATCTGTTACAACCATTGCTATTCATCCATGGAATATCCCATATATCCTTCCAAAAATACCCAGTCTGTTCAGCTGGTTTTACAGTCCTTGGATAAAATGTTTTTACAGATTGATTTAACAGTGAGACTGACAGTGTTAGTTCTGTTTTCTATTTTGGAAAGAAAGGTCAAAATACTATTGATATGAAAAGGTCTTTCCTTTTTAATGTGAACTGTTTGCAGGGAAGAAATGCAGAGTTGAACTGAAAACAAGATAGCTTGAAATTATAATTATTTTAATGAAGTATTTAAATGTGAAACAAAGTGGCTTTGTGTTCTGAATATTTTGGAAAATGTACATTCATTCCTATTACTAGGAACATTTGATTAATAAAAAAAAAATATTTGTTGGGCTCTGCTGCTACTATGTGTAAGGATGCTATGGGTGTGCGCACATTCAAAGTTGTGCTTCTGGAGGGAAACCTCTAATGACTTCACAATGAAGCTAGCAGTCCCTCTTGGAATACTTTTGTCATTCTCCTAAAACCAGCTAGTTGTTTCTACATCCTACTTAAGACCCCTAAAACCCCTGTGTGATGTAAGCAGTGAATTGTCACCCTGGGATCTGACTGATGAAAGCACAGTTGACTGCATTGTAGCAGCTGCAGTCAACAGCAAGACTTAGTGTTGTCTTTGCATCTCACCTATGAAATACTGTTCACACAGAAACTAGACACTGAAGATGTAGTAGAGGACCCGAGTGATTCTGAGAATGAAAGCTCCAGTCAAGAAGAAGATGATGCCGCACAGGATAGTGCAGAAAGCACATCCACAGGCAATGCTTTGCAGACTGTGAACCAGGTTCTGGTTAGTGATGATGACAGTAGTGATGAATATGAAGACTGTGAAGATGATGAAGAAGAGGCATGGCAAACCTGTTCTGAAGATGAAGGTGGGGACAAAATAAATGCTATTGCTCCAGAGAGGATGGAAAGCAGGACTGACGGTGCTGCAGTGCAGCAGGTAATGCAGGAGCAGAACAGGAACATCCGGAACTTCAGCCATCTGGTACAGAGGAATGAGCTGCTGGAGATATTCAAAACCATACACAATGGACCACGGGTGAAGGATGGGGAAGTAAACCTTGGGCTGGTGAGTTGGACTTTGTGCTTAAATGGAACTTGCTTAATTTTAACTGCATATGCCTTCCATTGGAAAAGTTCATCCTGTAGCCTGGTGTCCTGTAAGACTAAAAGCCTAGCAAGTACAAATCACTGAGAGTTTTGTGCAGAGATTAATGCTGAAGTTCTTGGAGCTCAGTGTTCCCCACTGCCTGCCTTAATATTTTTTTTTTTAGTATATTTTATCCAAGTACTTTTGTGTCAGAGCTCTGCCAGTATTCTGGCCTTGCCCTGAGTGATATCACTGTTACCATTCCATTTCTTTGTCATCTAGGTGGGTTACCCTAATGTTGGCAAAAGTTCAACCATCAACACAATCCTTGGAAATAAGAAGGTGTCAGTATCTGCTACACCAGGCCGTACAAAACACTTTCAGGTATTCCTAATAAAGAGCATTGATCTTTTTATTTTTTATTTTCTACAGTGGAAGAGAGCTTCATTATGAACTAGGTGTAACCAAGTGGACTGAGAACTCTGTTTGCCAACCTGAACTCTGCCCAGCAGAGTTCAGGTTGGAGAGGGGTGCATATAATTTTGGAATTATAGTTCTTGCTGCCAAACTTTTGCTACAGTTTGAGAGTCACTCGAGATATTTTCAGTCTCCTGATTTTATTTAAGTAGCTTGACTCTTCTTTTCTCCACACCAGTCATGAGAGAACCTCTGAAAAGTGAGTGTTCCTCTGAATAGCTTAAGGTCAAGTTTTCAAACCATCCTTCCTGTCTGCAGTCATTGCTGTGAATAACTCTATGCTGCCATTTTCATATTGATCAAGCTCTTAATTTTGAGGTAACAACTCCAGTGCTATTATGAGTATTGTGGAATTTGTACTTGTGCAATCTCCTACCTATTTGAAAAGGTCTGACGTAGTTAAAGGTTTCTGGAGTGCTTTCTCCTGTCCCATCAGGTAGGAGAGCTGAAGATCTTGCTGCCCCCATCTGGGCACCTTATTTATAAACCTTGGAAGTGCTGCTGTCTTCTACATCACATTTCCTTAATTCATTGGCTGGGACCAGCAGAGCAGATGTCTGTTTTAGCAGAATTTCTGCATACTCTCATTTGCATCCTTGTTCCACCTATTTGATTTTGTTTGTTTGTTTTGTTCTGTTTTCCTTCATGCACACTGACTTGCCTTGGTGAACTCATTGGTTATTTATTGTGTAGACCCTGTATGTGGAGCCTGGCCTGTGCCTATGTGATTGCCCTGGTCTAGTGATGCCATCTTTCATCTCTACCAAGGCAGAAATGATTTGTTCTGGAATTCTGCCTATAGACCAGATGAGGGACCATGTCCCACCCATTTCTCTAATATCCTTTGCATGTGGTTTGTGAGAGTTTTTGCAAGTGCTGGATCTGGAGTATGTGACGTAGCATATTCCAGCCCTGCTGGGGCACACGTGCTCATGCGCCGAGGGTGGTGGGGACACACATTGGATGAAACACCCATGCTGTGTTGGTCTTTCCCCATCTCATTTCAAGTTTGTCTTGTCAGACTTGCATCGTTTTTCTGGTTCATAACAAAATCCAGAAGTCACTCTTAATGTGTGCTCTTGGAGTGACTAGGGCAAGCTTACTTGTGTAGCTGAAAATCACTAGGTGGTTTCCTTCACTAGCTTACATTTGCCAGCATATCCCACGAAACGTTTTGGAAGCAACCTATGGAATAAATATCATAAGGCCAAGGGAAGATGAGGATCCAGATCGAAAACCAACAGCTGAAGAGTTGCTAACAGCATACGGATGTGAGTGGTGATCCCTTTTAGACTTGTTGCCTATGCTGTGTGCCTTAAGAGAACTTTTTAAAGTGAGGTTCAGCTCAGGTTTGTCATGCATTGAACCCTCCCCATTAGGACTTGCCTGCCTCTCAGGAAGGGCCTTTGTTAACAGCTAATCTCGTGTGTGTGGTGAGGTGCTTTGCCAGTTTTGTCCAACATGTCATGATTGTGTTGAGGATGTTAGTGAAACACCCTGCCACTCTGTGTAGCATGGTGCTCTCATCCTTTTAGATGCCTCCCATCAACTGTGTCTTGAATTAGGCTTTGAAGAGTGCCGTGAAGGTTTATCTTCCTTATCTGATTTTCTGATGCAATTCAGCTTCTCCGGCCTTTAACAAAAATTAAAAACCAGCAAGTTTTCAGGCGATAGGGAGATGTCAGCTCTCATCATTCCTTTCAGGTTAGGATGCTTCTGCAGTCCCTTTACAGTCAGCAATGTTCCCTATTTTCCCTGATTTCCCCAACAGAAGCTTTTTTCTAAGGGAGGTTTTTTTTTTAGAAAGGATACAAATGTACAGTTAGGCAGCAAAGAAGAATGTATTAATTCTCTCATTGCACTGACACAGAATGCACTTTCAATTTGTCTTCCAGATATGAGAGGCTTTATGACAGCTCATGGACAGCCAGACCAGCCGAGATCAGCTCGATATGTGTTAAAAGACTATGTCAGTGTAAGTGCTTCCTACATCTGGGTTTTCTTTTCTGCTAGGAGGTAAAATGAAGGTTTCACTGAAGCATGAAGGAGCACAACAAAGTGAATTCTGTTTCTCTGGTTAAAGTCATCATGTATCAAAATACTCTTTAAATTGGGCTATTGTAATCTTTTAAAAGAATAAATGGAATATTTCAAGCTGCTTAATTTTAAATATATGATTGCTTAAAAATATGGTGGTAGCGAAATAAATTGTCATATCTCTAAAATAGGCAGTAGATATTCAGGAATGAACCCTTATTGTGTAATTGGACCAGTATTTGGCACTAAGGACTGTAGTTCTGAGTGTTGTAACGCTGCATGCTTCTGAGCACCTCTGGACAAATTACTGTTGAGTATTTCTTAATAGGATCTTCCAGTCTTCCTGAAAGTTTTGTACTGTATTGTTTGCAGCTGGAAAAGGTGCTTTGAAGTAGAGGTGGAACAGGACATTAACTTAGAAGTCGAGCCAGTTCTTGCCTGGGAAGAGAAATCAAATGTACTGATAGTTAGTCTGCCAGTGAGCCCCTGCATGTCCAGGGCCCTTAGGTCTAGAGTTGTTTTCTTTCCTCTCTGGGTCTCTCTCTGAGGTTTTGGGGTAATATCTGTTTCCCATTGCTTTCACAGGGGAAGCTGTTATATTGCCATCCACCTCCTGGCATTGACCCAAATGATTTTCAGCACCAGCATCAACGATACCCAGGGAGCAGCAGAATGGAGCAGGCCAGTGGACAGGTGAAGCCTGAGAAGAATACCAAAGCAAAACAAATTGAAAATGTGGTGGACAAAACGTTTTTCCACCAGGTAAATTCTGGAGGAGATTAATTCTAGGAATTTTTACTGCAGCACTGGTGTGTCATAGTTACTGGGGAAAATAGCTTTGAGGATGGAGAGGTGCTGGGTTGAGTTAGTGGTGTTAGATGCTGTGGGATCTGCATGTAATTTCTACCCAAGGGCACTCTGTTCTTTTTATTATCTCCTAAATCACTGGGAATGTTCTGGATGACTGAAAGATAGCTAATGAGGTGCACATAATTGATTTTTAAAATGTCAGCAGGGTGACCCTCACCATTATGGGCCTAACATCAATCTTGAGCCAACAGGAGAGTGACTGGGAAGAAAGACAAGGAAGGAGGGTGGTGTGACACAGCAGCTGACCAGGAACATGGTTTTGGATTTAACAAGTCCTTCAAACTAACTTTCCTTTCTTGAGATAATGTGTTTAGGGGACATGATGATAAGCTTCTTTAAGACAACTGATTTAGTACTGCATGCTTGTTTGACTCACAACCTGAAATCAGATTAAAAGAACACAGAAACAGATTTTAAAATCTAATCAAGAAATTTCAAAATTAAGTGGAAAATGGGAATTTCTTTTAACTTGTATACTTCTTGTTAGGTCCCATAGGGATCTGTTTTGTTCTACACTACTGAAAAAATTTATTGATGTCTTGTAAATGTCGAAGCCATAACTGATTAAGTCTGCATACCTGACAAAGATCAGAACGGGGTGTTTAGCACTGAAGAGGACAGGTCATAGATAGCATAATCCGTTCTGCTTGGTTAGCTGGGTATGAACAGTATTTGTTTCACTACAGCTAAAGATAGTCATGCATTTTGAAAACAAGAACTCAGGCCCTTTTCAAAAAACAGTGAGCTGTTTTGGAAAACTATGACCTGAAAAGAATTTTTGGGATTACCAGACTCTTCCTCTTGCTGCCCAAAGTGCTGGCACGAGCTGTGAGCCCCGGCAGTGCTACCCATGCTCCAGACTTGAGCAAGTTATTTTAGTCTCTGGCTTTCACAGACACCAGATTTATTTTCAAAGACAATTTGTTGCGTGCAAAGCAGACTGTGGGAATCAATCCTAGCACTGTAGCTAATGTCTGTCAGAGCTCAGTGTCTCGTCAGTGCTCTGCCTCTGCTTGCAGTGGTAGATGCTGAGCACCTGGCGCAGCGAGGCATGGCTGCAGACAGAACTGGAGTGTGCTGGCAGGTTTTGACTCAGCTGTGTGGCGTGACCTTTCCTGCAGCTCTGGAGCTGGGGGCTGAGCAGGTCTTGATGGGTTTGAGCTTGCCTCTGGTTTGATTAACATATCACAGTTCCTCATGATTAAATACCTTATTGGTCACTGGTGATTATTTCTTCTCTTCCAGGAGAACGTTCGTGCCCTGGTGAAAGGGGTCCGGGCTGCAATGGGTTACCGACCTGGCAGTGGCCTCGTGCCTGTGACTACACACAATCCTGGGAATGTGGTAGGAAAGCCCTGGAAGAAACACGGAAACAGGAACAAGAAGGAGAAAATTCGCAGGATCACTAAGCACCTGGAGGCTTAGCTGTGGCACTGGTGTTTGGCCATTCCAGGGCAGGGACTGCACTGTCCTGCGGGCCTGAACTGAGGGGGAAAAAAGGATAAGTGGGCATCGCTAGCTCACATGGGAGTTCTGTGCTATGGACTGGCCTGGGCAGGGGTAAGAGTGGGCTCTGAGAGTTGGAGCTCATCCCTTCTGAGAACAAAAGAGACCTGCCCGTTCGTGTAATCTGGAAGCCAGCCCAGACGTTTGACTGCTGCTGAAACTCCTTTCAATGGGAGCAGATGGAGCCGTGTGGGAATGTGTTTTCCTTCCATAAAGGAAATGAATGTGTTTTCCTTCATGTTTTATAGCTGTTGGGATCAAAGCAAGCCCTGTAAAACTGACTAAAATCTGTAAACAGTTGAATTTCAATGAGTGATGTTTGTTGCATTTTGAGACACTTGCTCATCTCCTTTTTTTCTTAAAGCTTGTTTGTAGATTTGGCAGAACACTTCAGTGTGTTTCGAAATGAGGTAAAAGGATCTTTATTGCCCTCTTCCTTCTCTGCTATACTAGCCTGATTCTGTAGAATCCAGTACTAAAACCACTTCCTATCTCTCAGCTTAAGGCAGAGCAGAGCGGAGCACAGCACACCATGCAAGGAAAATGCTGCTTTTATGTCCTTCACACTGGGCTGGTATCAGTTGTTTTTCTGTGTGACTTCCTTTTGGTGTTTTAAAACATTAGCTCCGTGTGACTGGTCCAAAATCTGGTGCTAATTTGTCCTTAAATATATATGAGGTTTTATTTCCTATATGGTGTCACAGAAGAGTCGTAATAGCAGATTCTAATAAGTATATTAGTATTTGACACTAAAGAGACTCTACTTAATTGGGGTCAGACTTAATTGATGTCTATGCCTTGGTTGCCCTTCTGCATTTGGTCAGTGCTCTCTCTTCCTTGTCCAGCACAGAGTAATGACAGGACTGGAAAGGCTCACAAAGACAAGTTATGCTTTTTTTTTTTGGGTTTTTTTTGGGTTTTGGTTTTTTTAGGTGGTGAAGCAGAGTAACAGATGATGCTGGTCTCTGATACTAAAAAAGGGATTGCTGTCTTGTAATTTTGTACTTTTCAGGCCTTAAGTGTGGATGGAGAGATGAAAGCAACAGCTGAGCAAAGCCACAGCAGATGTGGGGCGTGCAACCCGGCTGGCTTTGCCTTTGTGACACTTTGTGTGCTTGTCCTGTAGAGCCAGTTTGCACTGTGCATGTGGAGGGTCCCCTGACAGCAGAGCTCTCGGCTCCTGCTTCCCCTGGAGTCATTGCTCTCAAGTCCTTAATTACATCACTAGAGGGAAGATATTTCCCTGCCACCTGTAAAACTGAAGCAGCATTATTACACAGAATGGATATGGTCAGTGGTACGTTAAGTCAGTGTACCATAGTGGAAAGTAGATTCTCAGAGAGACTGTTTAATCTGGTTCTCCTAGAAAAGATCTTTACCTAGGTTTCCTGAAGAGATTGTGCCCTGGCCAAATTGGTCTCTGATCGGACTTCCCCACCCTCCTTGGAGAGATGGCTTCTGCCTTTGTCCTTTATAATACTTGAGGGACTTGATTGCTCAGAAACACCCATTTCTTTTTGTCCTGTCTGTGTGAAGCAATGATCTGTCAAATTGAAGTTGGAATATCTTTTATTGAAGTTGTAAAATATTTTTTTTCTATTTCTCTCCTTTCAAAGCTTTCAAAATTATTTTCCATGTTGCGTGTACTTGGGATTTATTCTTTTGCCTTCTCAGCCCTTTCCTGCCAGCTGTGTCTCCTTGAGCCTTCTTGCTGGACAGGCTGTGTCCTGGTGTAGACCCTTCCAAGTCTTGTGAATAACAGAAATCCCCAGGGTCTGAGGTTTGGGGTGACTCTGCTGCTTGCAGAAACCTTTGGCCATAAGACCTGCTGAACCACTTGCAGTGTTTGCACGAATGGAGGGCGGTGTAAATACAACTGAGCAAATAATGTTTGCTCAGGTTTGTTAAATGCAAACTGCTCCTTGCTGTGCTAAAGAACTTTTTGAAGGACCATAAACAAGAGCTGAGGACCTTTAGGTTTGTGAATATTTTATGCAGCTATTGAGCAGTGGGCAAACTGGGTAATAGGCGAGGATCGTGGTTAAATTAACACTTCCCTGTGGTGGTCTGGTCTATTGCTGAACCACATCTGCCCTGCCTTACCCTTGCTGGGGAATGCCAGCCGGGCCATGATGACAGCTCGGAACAGTGCACACGAGCAGCTGGCAGGTGTGAGGCGCTGTGGAGACTGCTCTGTCCTCAGGAGCCTGCACAGAGGAGACGTTGTGCTTTGCCCTGGCCGCCTGCTGAATGAGCCCCTCTCGGCTGCTCCTGCTGCTTTCTGCAGAAGGCAAGTTTCTATTTTTGCGTGCTGTTTTCTTAAAGTGCCTTGTGAGTGTAGAGGGAGCATTTGGGCTGCAACCGGCTCCAGTCTGTTCTTTGGGATCTGCAGCACTTTTCAGCACCCCAGCCAACTGCCTCCCCTTGTAGGGGGCTTTACTTTGCAATGCAAGCAGTTCATTTTCCTGGCTGATGTCGTTACCTGAAAGCTGGTTTGTGAATATAGTTTGAGGCTGAATGAATTTCACAACATCTTGTGCTTGCATCATGGACTGCAATTCTCCCTGCAGGGCAGGAGCTGGAGCTGCCATTCACCTCCCAGTTTCTTCTGCCCAGTTTCAGGAGCTGTAGTCTGACCAGGAGGCTGCTCCCAGCAGCACATGGTGCTTTCAACCCCTGGGGGAGCTGCTGGGTGCTGTACCTGTGGGATGGTGCTGGCAGCCCGTGGTGGCATTCCTTGCCCAGGGACACTCAGGGCCAGCCATGCAGGGGACACCAGGCACAGTGGCTCTGTTGCTTGTCCAGCAGCTTGTCTGGCTGGGGAGCCAGGCTGTGTGTCTGGGACTCTGGATTGCTGCCTGCTCACTGTAACTCTGCGGGGCTGGGCTGGACTGTGGGGGGTGGTGGGGCTGCTCAGCTCTGGCATCCCACAGCGCTGAGCATGGCTGGAGCAGCCTGTCCCTCTGCCCTAGGCTGTCCTGTGGATGCTTGGAGCAGGGCCAGTGGCAGGCATCCATCCTCTGCCTCCTGTACAGCTTCCTGGGCCACATCTGCAATGCAGTTGGAGCACTGCTCGCCAGCCAGCTCAGCATCCAGGTGGGCAGGAATCCCTGCAGCAGTGCGGGGACACCCCACAGCCCCTGCACAGCCTCTGCTGTGGCTGTAGGGCACCATGCCTGCCTGCTGCTCTGCTGACCTGGGGTGCTGGGCCTGGAGGGAGGATTTTGGCAGCCTGACTCAAGACAACATGTCAAATGCAGCCCCTCACCTGGGGGGCTGTGAGCTGCTGCCTGCGGTTTTGCATTTCGGGGAGGCTCAGCCTGCCTGTGCCATTGTGTCGCTCCCCAGATCCCCGCAGGCACCTACATGGCTGTGGCTGACATTGCCTGCCTCCTGCTTGTGCTCTCCTCCGTCCCCACCTGAGTCCCAGAAGACAGCAGGTTGGTGCAGGGGTGCCCCCCCTTGCTGTTGGTGCAGGTTGGTGGCAGCCTTCTCTGAGCTGAGAGCTTCGGAGAGCACTGTGAGTCCCTGGCTGGGCAGTCCGGTGGGGGCACTTTGGGGACAGCAGTGCCTGTGGTAGCAGCGTGGCACCCTTGGGTGAGTGGGGGGTGGCTTGGTGCCCCCTGGGATGGGTGAGGAGTGGGGGACCCAACGCAGCCTATGAAGGCAGGATGGGGCAAAGCCTGTCCCCAAGGATGACACCCTGAAAGTGAGCCTGTGTCCCATATACAGGTCTGCCCTGTCCGTGGACAAGGAGGTGGTGGTTGCAGGACGGTCTCACCCTTGCCCTGCCCCTCTCTATGGGTGTTGGCAGGTCTCTGCCAGCAGCCTGGCCCCAGCCCTCCTGCAAGCAGCTCCAAGGAGCCTGGCGGAGGCTGCTCAGGGCAGTGTTCGAGGTGACCTGCCCCCTTCTTGTCCCCCGGGGGCTGGGTGGGCAGCAGGCAGCTGCCAGGCACTGAGCACTGATGAATTCCCTTAGGTTCCATTTTCCTCTTTAGCACCCTTAGCACTGCCCAAGCTGATGTCTCAGCTTCCCAGGCCTTTGCGCCCCTGGGGTGCCCTGGGCTGGTCTAGGGTGTTTTGTGGGCACATCCCAGCCCTGCAGCCCAGGGTGTGGGGGCCAGGAGCAGCAGCCCCTGCACACCATGGCACTTCTGGTCTGGAAGGGGGGCGACAAAATCCCTGGGATCATCGGGGGGCCCGGAGCAGCCGGTGGGGACTGGGCACCTGCTGAGTGGTGTGTGCTGGGGGCTCTCCCAGGGGGCTGTGATGGAGGGGTTGTGCCTCCCTTGTTTCTTCTCCCTCCCTCAGGACAACAGGGAAGCACTGGGCTTTGTCCTGGAGCTGCTCTGTGCCCTCATTGCCCTCATGGCCAGGATCCCTGTGCTCTCATGAGCAGTAAGTGGCTGCCTGGCATGGCTTCCCTTGTGCTCCCCCAGTTCCAGGTAGGGCCCCCCAGCTGTGTCAGTGACTCCTGCAGTACATGGCAGGTGATGTATGAGCCTCATTCCCCTCAGCTTGGCAGAGCCACCACTACACAAAAGAAGTCTTTTTCCTGTCACCCCGCTGCAGACCACACCGTGTGGCTGTCAGGGTCAGGTCTCTCTGATCTTTTATTGATGTCTCAGCTCCAGGATTGGCGGGATGATGACTTCTGCACCAGGGAGTCCCGTGGGGGGCTACCACGTGTGCATCTGGCCAGCTTTCTGCACTCACTGCCTGGTCCGAAAACACTGCTTCTCTGGAGGAGGCTGAAATCCTTCTCTCCTGCCGTTAGGGGCCGGCCTTTCCAAGGCAGAGGGAGAGCAGCCCTGGCCACGCAGGCATCCCCAGCGCAGCACTGTTGGGTCCTGTTCCAGTTAAGGATCCCAGCAGAGGTGCAGGTCCCCAGGGACTCCCCCCCACGTGCACCCCTGCAGAGTGGCACACGAACTAGCTGTTCCCAGCCAGCCCTGCTCGGGAAGGTGGTCGATAGGACCACCGTGGGCAAAGCAGCTCTTGCCTTGGCTAAGTGAGGAGCTGGGTCCAGGGCTTTGCAGGCTGCTTCTGCTGAAGTTAAGCAGCTGTTTCCTGGCTATCGTGAAACACCATTGCTTTAAAGTACAAAGCAGCCTTTTATTCTTATTTTTTCCCTCTGCCTGCA
Organism: Podargus strigoides; assembly: GCA_028020825.1. NCBI lineage: Eukaryota > Metazoa > Chordata > Aves > Caprimulgiformes > Podargidae > Podargus > Podargus strigoides. The sequence continues at coordinate 13,213,860 of CM051628.1, read as the reverse complement.
GCTCCTTCCCTGTTCCTGTTGAGCTTTATGGCATTCCCTGGCCCCAGCAGGTTCCTCTACCCCATACATCTGTGAAGAGCAGCGTTGTGCTTTGTCACTCTCCCCTGCGTGATAGCTTTTTTTCCTGAGGTGTTTTTCTTTTTTGGCTTTTGCAGCAAAAATACAGGGGAAAAATATCTTTGGGCTGCTGGGAGAGAGGCAGGGAGCAGCTCCTCGGGGCACCTCAGAATATAATCTCTCAGGGCTAAATGCCTGAGGTGCCCAGGACATCTTGGGACATAAAGAGAGGTCATGGTGAGGACAAGAGGAAAAGAAACCACTCCTGAGTCAGAGGAACTCCCCTGCAGTGGTTTTTTTTCTTGCTGTGGCTGTGGGAAAAGGGTCTGTCCTGCAAGTGGGGTCAGGGCGGGAGGGCTGGGTGGAGCAGACTTGGGACACTTCCAGGAGTGGAAACCCCCTCTGATCCCCAGCCCCATGTCGCTTGGGAGTCATAGCAGTTGAGGCAACGAAACACAAACATCATCATGTCCCTGCCAGGAAGTTCCCGCAGCCCAGTCAGGCTTTTGCTGCCTGCACAGAGCACAGGGAAGCTGGAAGCCTCTGCAGAGCCCCTTTGTGCTGGCCTGCATTGGTGAACCAGACCAAGCTTCATCTGGGTTTTTAGAAAGGGTTGTCTCTGCTTGGTGGCTCTGGGAACTGTCCCTGCTTGTGGCAGTGCGGGGGGATGCTCAGGAACTGTTTCTGGGAAGGTCCCAGGGAAAAGGGATTCTCCGTCTCTTGATACATCCCATGTCTTACTTGGCCACCGCCTCCTGTGCTCCTGAGCTCTGTCCTCATGTTGTCTGGGTGGGGAGGGAAGCACAAGAGAAAAATGAAAACCAGAGTTGTTCTGCTTTGAGCTTTGCTTAAGTTGTCATGGAGAAAGGGAGGACTGAGTAATTTCTTGTTTCAAACACAGCTGATTCCCCTTTCTGGAAAGAGGCGGTGGCGCAGGCCTCATGCTGCCCACGGGAGCAGTGCTGCCCAGGGCTCCCTTGCACCCGGCTGTGGCACTGCTGCATCCTTTCTCTTTGCAGTAGGACTTTGAATACGTGGTGGTGCAGTGGAGTCGGCCCAGCCCTGCTGCTTAGCCTTGCTCTGTGCTGTGCCTAGGCACCTTTGGACAGCCTGCAGCCCCTCCATGACACCCTGAGCACCCATCCACCCAGCCAAGCAAGCAGTAAATGGCAGATGGTGTTTCCTTGGGGCTCCCCCAGGAGAGGTGATAAGCTCTTGGGTGCCATCAGAGGCTGCCATGCTGTGCCTGGAGCACTGCCTGGGTGGAGCAGTGACAGCTTCCAGCATCTCCTTTCACCCTTGTCCTGCTGCAGCAGGATGTGAGTGTCTCCCTTCCCCACTACAGTTGGCTGCACTCCCTGGGATTGAGGTTGTGGGACAGTTGCCATCTCCTGGCTGGGTTTATGTGAGGGACTGACCCATTGCTCAGGGGCTGCCTGGCAGGTACTGTCTGCTCCCACCTGCTGCTCTAAGGGAGAACACTGCCAATTCCTGCAAGGGGAGGTAAATTTCTTGCCCTGGGATGATTTTGCACCTCAAAATGCATGTGGTGAAGACCAGAGGAAGCTGCAGAGCCCATGCACAGGTGAGGAGGGAGCAGCCAGTGTGCATTCACAGTGCTGGGTGTGTTCAAGTACCTTTGGCTCCGTGTGCACTGGTGAGGTTGCAGCTGCAGCACAGGTATGATCCCCAGGACCCTGAAGCCCATGCTGATGGACTTGGTGCACATGAAGCACTGCTTTGTCTCAAATCTCATCTGTATCTTCCAAATCTCAAGCGCTGGGATGCTGAGGGGAAGCCCTGGGTGCCCTGGACACTCGGCCAGAGCAAGAGGATCCAGGACGGCGATTTGGGGACCTGCCTGGCTGCTGTCCTGCTCCTCTCTGTTACAGAGCATGAGGTAAGAGAAGAGCTTCATGCACAAGAGAGCAATGGAGAACACAACTGGGGCCAGTTTGCTTCACACAGCCAGAGCTTAGCTCTTTGTCCCAGGATGGGTGGTGATAGCTCCTACAAGGAACATGTCAGGGAAAGGGTCTTTGCTGTAGCCCTGAGGTGACAGTGTCCCAAGGTGTTTTCTGAGGTGCTGCTGACTGTAGCTGTCCTTTCTTCTCAATGGCATGCATCCTGCCATGGCCTCTGGGCTCTGCTCTGCCTAAATAAACTGAAAGGAAGAAAGGGGAGATCACAGTGTTTCAATGCCATGATCAAATCTCATCAAGCGTGCTGCCTGGCACTGTCATCCCTTCAGGTGAACGGCTGAGCTGGCACCTGCCTTGGGCAATGGAAAATGCACAGCTCATTAACAGGGTGAGGCTGGGGTCCCTTGCTGGCCAGACCTTCCCTGCTTTGCCTGCAGCAGCCAAAGGAGCCTTTGCAGAGTTCCCGCTGATAAGAACCGCCTGCATTCATGTTTCCAGAGGCCCAAGTGAATTGCTGAGTGGTGAGGCTCAGAAATCCAGACGCCAGACAATGGAAAAGCTGGAAACATAAAGGAAAGGAAATTCTTCTGCTGTATTGCCTTTCCTATGGCGATAAGATAACCCAAAGTGAAACAAAAGTCTCCGGAGCAGACGGTGGGGTGGGCACCTCAGCTGCTTAAGAAAGTGGCAGGAGGATGTCAGGATGTCTGCATGAACTGGGATCTCCCGAGCTCACGGGGCAGGGCTGGCATGTGTAGCCCTCGCACATGTGCCCAGCAGTGTTTGCGGTGCTTTCCAATGGGTCCTGAAGCAGCAGGTAACCTGGCCTGCTCCTGCTTCATCCCAAAGGCCCATCTGTGTCCTTCATTTGCTCACTGACAAGATAAATCTTGTTTGAATGCTCTGGAAGAGCTGAGAAAAGTGAGGCCACGACATCTGCTAGTGATATGTAATTACTGGGTGTATGAAATCCCAAAGCTGGCGCCAGAATGTGTTGAAGGGGTTTAGCACTGCTGAGTGGCTGGGGGACAGTGACAGGTTATACTGCATGTCAGAGGGGTGGAGATGGGGACAGAGAGCATGTCCACGTGGGCGGGGAGCAGGATTAGCTGTGGCCACAGAGGGGGCTGGTTGTGGGATTGTGATGTCGTGTGGGAGCTGCCAGGGTACGGATTATAAGGTAATCCATGCCATGGTGGTGTGTGTACAGTGCTGGGCATCCCCCATAGCACTCAGAGGTATGTGGGACATGAGAAGAGGATCGGGGACAGCAAGAGCTATGGATGGTATCCAAATAAGGAATGAATAAATGGAGTGAGCTTCTGAAGAGGAGTCCTGTCCCAAGGAGGGGATGTGGTGGGGTGGGTACCATTGGGGCAGCAGAGGAAAGGAAAGGATGAGTGCCGCTGCTGCATGTCGGAGCACAGGGACAGGGAGTTCTGAAATGGAACTGGCCACAGACAAGTTCAGACCACAGCCTGCATGCTAGGAGAAAGCCCAAATTAACTGCGGAAGTCATTGTGGGCTATTTTGGGCAGTGAGACTGGGATGAATGATGAGCAGAGTTCAAGGAGGCAGGCCAGGGCTGCCCCTCTGGCTCAGGAAGCCTCCGGGCTGTGGCTGCTGGGAACAGCAGGGTGGGCTGCAGGAGGTTACCCTGCACTGCCCTGCTCCACTTTGGCCCCAAGGGCTGCTTTGGTGTCCCGTCATTGACATTTCAACTGCAGGCAGCAGCAGGACGGGTGCTGTGCCTGGTGGGGCAGCGCCTGCTGCCTTCTCACGGGGGTCCCAGAATGGGAGCTGTGAAGGGGCGTGATGGTGCTTGCTCAGGCTGTAGGAAGGGATGTTGCAGGATGCAGGGACCTGGGCGAATGGAGGAGCTGTGTGGGAGGGTGCTGGGGCTTGGGCACATGACACACTACTGTAGTTTGCAGCCCTGCAGCAGCTCCACTCAGTCTTGGCCCTGGGGCACAGAGAGGGGAAATCGGTGGTCTCAGCCCTTGTATCCTGTGTTGTATCTTGTATTCAGTCCACCTGGGTTTTTTCCCTTTTGGTTTTACACTGATGGCCCAGCTTTGGAAAGCAGAGGGCTGAGCTGCAGGCACAGGGAAGTGTGCAGGAATTGGGACAGCAGACACTTTGGTCAGACATCTGTGACGCTTGCAGTGTATGGCAGTCTGTCCTTTCATCCTGCCTTGGGAACCAGGACCTGGCAGCAGAGAAGAAAAGGGCATGAAGCACTGAACACCATGCAGGACTACACATCTGTGCAGTGTGGTTTGCTGTAACCTCTCTGCCCACTCCCTTTACCTCTTGGTGGCTGATTGTGATGGGGTGTTTGGGGAGCTACCACTGGCACCAGAACCTCTGATGGAGATCACCCCACCAGCCACTATGGTCACACTTGGGGAAATGAAGGGCTCTTTGCAGTGCAGAGCACACAGGAGCATTCCCAGCACTGCTGCCAGGCCAGATCTGCTGCAGCCATGTGGTGTGTGAGCAGTCGCACAGTGAGGTTGGCTGCATGCACCTGGTGTTGCCCCTGTGCTGTTGTCCATCCCAGGCAGGTGTCCCCCATGGGACATCATTGTGGGCTTGCGCTGGCTGTCCTGATGGCCATCAGAGCTGTGTTTTGGGTCTTCTGCCCTGTGGCTTGCAGCAGAGGTGAGCTGGGGACACCCTGCTCCCTGCTGTGCCAGGGCACATGGTTTGTGGCATATCTGGACCTTTTCAAGAGGCTCTTTCAGCCTGCCCAGCCCTGCTGGGGAGGGTCCCTGGGTGGCCTTGAATCGTCGAGGAATGGAAAGATGGCAGGAGTGACCTGCTCTGCTCCCTGCAGGGATGCTCTGCAGGTGGAGATGGGCTCGTGGGCTGCTCTTGGGCTTCCTGGTGAGATGGCATCAGCTCTTCAGGAGATGATTGTCTTTGCCCTGGGACTGGGAACAACGTGTCTCCTGTTGCAACTGGTGTTTCAGGATCTGAGCTGTCCCTGGGGTCAGGCTGAGTGCCCTAGGGACAGGACGGCCGCTGGCTGTGCTGGGTCCCCGTGCTGTGGCGGTGCGAAGCTGTGTGCCTTTGAAGTGCCCTGCACCGCTCTCTGCACCGCTGTCGGATGGGATCTGAGAGGCCATTGTGCAAAGCAAAACAAACCCTTCCTATCGTGTCAGAGGCTCGGAGGGTGGCTCTGCTTCCAGCTGCGGGGCTGGAGAACGCAGCCCTACCAGAGCCCACTGATAACCATCTCCCCTTGCAAAAGAGTTCAAGCTCGGGGAAGGTGATGTCACCTTATCAGCACTTGAAGGCTCACAATAAAGGGATCAATCTAACTTCAGCTGTATCCCACCAGTGCTGCAAACACAATGTACGGGGCAGAGCCAAAGTGAGCACAGCCAGGGCCTCGTGTGCTCTTTCGCCTTCGGGAGGGTCGTGGCTGCCCGGACCCCGCGTGGCGCAGCGTTGGGCCGGGAACAATAGTGGCCACGGCATTGCTGCGGCCAGGGTGGGCGATTACCGACAATCATGTGCTTACCCCGCGGGGACAAAAGCAATTTGTCAAAGTCCCATTATCCTTTCCCTGATAAGATAGGGCTCACGGAGTACAATAATGCTTTCCTGAGATACAATTGTGGCTCTTCTACCCGGCACACAGGCAGAGGAGGCTAATTTTGGCCTTGCTGGGCTGGCAGGGGCTGTGGGGAGGCCTCCGTCTGTGCCAGGGCTGCGGTCCAAAGGGCAGAGTGTCTCTCTGAGCCCTGAGGACCAGGACCAGGACTGACTCCTGTGGGCTGGCATGCTCCCTGACAGCACTCCTGGAAGGTGCCACCGGCTTTATGATCTGGAGCTGATACAGCGCAGCACAATGCTGCAGTCCTGCTGACATGTGCTAAACCCTGCCTGGGGCTGCGGTGTGCAGGATCAGCATTGCTCACCCTTACACTTGCAGGCACCCAAGGCATGTAGCTGCACTCTCACTCCCTCTTCCCTCCCGTGCTTTGAACGTTATCCCATCCTACAGGCAGCACTGTGATGTGAGGCCAGCATTCGTGCCCTGGCTGAGGAAAGCTGCCTGTACCCAGCTGTCTGCGCTGAGGCTTGCTGGCCAAGCACGGGCAGGACAGCGATCTCAGCTGCTTGCTGCAAGCTGGTCCCTCTATGGGTAGCTCCAGTGCCACCACAATCTCAAGAAGAAAGCAGTAAATGCCAGACCTTATGGAATCCCTGGCCTCCCTGGGAACCAGACCTTTTTAATAATATATGTAATATTTGTAGGCACTGGATTTGGCCTTCCTCAGGAGGGCAATGAGCAGCACACCCCTCCGGTGGAGCCGATGTTTCCATTTTGGCATATTGCTTGGGATGCACTTTCTGCAGAGTTTGAGATCTGTGCATAATATTATCTTCATGAACCACATTCACCAGTCTGATAATGTGACCTGACAAAAGGTCAATGGAAAAGTTAATATAATTTATTGGCTGATTTTTTAAAAAATCTAATCATCTGTTTTTCCTTTTTCCTGACCCCCCACCCGCACCCAGTGCCCTGCTGACATTTTCCAGCCATTCCCAAAACAATGGCTAGGGTGGGAATGCTCTGAGCGGGTGCAGCTTTGGAGGAGGCTTTTCCTGAGGGGCTGCAGCCACATCTGTCTGCTCGGCTCCCCCTCCCCAAGAGGTGTGCAGGGGATGCTGTGCTCAGCCATGGCTACCTGGCTAGACAGGGACAGGGCAGGTTTGGGCAGACCTAGATGTTTCAGTGTGTTTGCTGGGCGTTCTCTGCTCCACAGGCAGACTTGAGCTCACCTGCTTGGAGCTTCACATCTGCAGGTTTTGTAGCTGTGGACAGGAGGGAAGGAGAATCCAGCTGGGTCCCTGGGTGTCAGGCACAGCTGCTGGAGTGGTGTAGCCAGCTTTCTTGCATGAAGCCCTCAAGGGCTCTGAGAACGTCCTCTCCATGGACACAGCCCTTTTGGGAGGTCTCCATCAGCATGTGCTGTGCTGCCTCGTGGGAAGGCTGCAGGAAGCCTCACAGATGTGTGCACATGGGTGCATTCCTCTGCACGCATGTGTGAGCAGGTGGGATGTGCTGTCACGCAAGCACCCCTCTACCTTGCACAGTTCTCCCTTAGGGTTTCCCTGCCACCTTTTCACATGCTGCCACTTGCTCAGCCCTGGGCAGGAGGTTGAAACTGCTTCACCCCATAGCTACTCAGCAACCACATGTCTCCTCATGCCCTGGAACCTGTGCTGTCTGTAGAGCCCCAAGAGATGTCTGGAGCAGTAAAGCAGCCAGATGGTTGTCAGAGCATGACCTGTCCTCAGGACGCAGATGAGCTTGCTTCATTAGGGTGGACCTGCAAAAGTAATTAGTAATTTCTTGTTTCTTATTCTTAATTTCTTATCTCATCACCTTACAGATGCAAAAGAAAAGACCCCAGAGGGCAAGGGATGGTGGACAGGATCTAGCAGCTTCTTGTTCGGCATTAGCTGCTGCTTAGAAGTGGTGGTTTTGGAGCTGCCACCCTGCTGAGCTATGGGAGAGAGAGCGTGGGGGAAATCATCTTCTGGCATGAGTTGGGGGAAGGAGAAAGCCCAGAGCTGCCCATTTCTGTCCGGCTGCAGCATTGCTGAGCTCTGTCACAGCACTACCATGGCTGGGCATGGAAAACCCTGGCTCCTGTCAGCAAGTGACTGTCCTCCCTGTCTTCTTCGCAGCACTGTCTCCAGGCGTGGCTGATGCTGGGGAAAGGCTGGAGAGATGGAAGGAGCCAGAGCAGCGTGGCTTGGAAAGCAGGGGGCAATGGAAAAACAGGTAACTTCTGAAGTTTGTGGTTTCTGAAAAGTAAGATGAGCCTCAGACATGATCTTGCCTTGTGTTTTGTGAAGCTCAGTGTGCTGACCGAGTTCCCAAGGCTTTCTGCCCACCCTAGAAACTGTTTTTCAGTGTCTTGTGGGTGAGCCGATCTTCTCTGGCTCTAGCACGAGACGTTCTTTGCCCATCAGCATGTTTTAGCTCCTGCTGTGTTTCAGCTGGTGCTGGGCCACATGGGCTGGGCATGCTGGTCCTGACGGCAGGGATGGCACTGGTCTACAGGGCGAATGGGGAGCCATGGGGCAGCAGAGGGCATTGCAGAAGCACAGCTTCTCAGACTGTAATAAACCTGTGGGCTTTGCCCCTTTAGCTGAAATAATGGAGATGAAAAAGTTATTAATGAGGATGACTGACTGTGGGCCAAATGACCAGACAGCGTAACCTGCCTGGCCTCCTTCTCCAAGGCGCTGTGCCAAGGAGAGGAGATGCACGCAGGCTCAAACAGCAATAGTTCAAAGACATTTTTCCGGTGCTGCAGCTCTAAAGCTGCTCATCACAGCACAGCCCTTGTCAGGCTAAGTGTAACAGGGATCGCATCCTCGCTTCCCGCCAAGGGCATAAAAGCAAGGCACTAATTCGGAGATCTTGAAGAATGTGCCAGTGGTATTTCAGCAGCTCTAATGCTCTGCAGCCTGTGAAGGCTGCATAGTAACTGAAAGGAAATATCTTTGTTTTTATTCACTTGGCTTTATTCCTAATTCACTCTTTGATGCCATCAGCCTGGGATAATACATTTTCAGAGATATGCTTGAAATTAAGGAAATGAGTCTGATTAAGTCCCTTAAACATACTTTGAGGGAGAAATGTACAACAATAGAGGTATTAAAGGCCCTATTTTCAAGCAATTCTAATATGAAATCAAAACATCACACTGCTAGATGGCAAGGTCCATTACCGGTGTGTGTGCATTCTTCAGCTGGAGAGGATATCTCCTTTTCCAGCTAGGAAAGCTGCCAGAGAGCTTGAATCTGTCCTCTGTGCTGGGTGGGCAGTGAGAGGCAGATTCATTTCATGGTCCCCTTACTTGCAGCCAATACTAAATGCACAAGCACTTTGCCCTTTGCCAGTTGTACTCTGCTAGGTAAAAGTGAAGGTTTCTCAAGAGTCTTTTGTTCCAGGTTTGCCTGCATACTTTTTTTAGCTCTGTTTAGATAGTTGCTTTATTTTTCTTATCTGTCCTGGGGTAGTTTATCTGTAAGTAGGTTACCTAGAATTGCTTTTCTGCTGTCCATTGGTGTGGGTGGAGTTCCCCCCATTTACAGGAGTACTTCCCAAAGTCAGTAGCTCTGCTGATTCCTCTTGGCAATTTTTCCCTCTGGCTGGGGCAACTTTTATCAAAGTCAACCCTCCTTCATAGTGTGGCAGCTTTTGTTCTGCTGTTGCCATCATCAGTGCTGATGTGGTACCCCAGGATTTCAGCCTGGCCCAGGAGCTGGATGTGACAAGCCCTGTGCAAACCATCAGGCCAGTGTCCTTGGTGGAGATGATCCATCAGTGAGCTTTTGGGTGTGCACTGCATGGCAACATGAAGAAATAATACGATGGAGGCCTGAAAGCAGGCAAAGGCACTCAGATCCTGCTTTTCTTTAGGTATGATATGGGCTAAGCAAAGTCTGACAGTCCTATTGACTAAAAGACTTCTGCATTATTTAAAACAAAGAGAGGAGGGGGGAAAGGGACAAGTACCAACCAAAAGGATGTGCCAAGTAGCTGCACAGTTACAGCTTTGTGGCAGTTGGGAGCCAGGAATGGAGGGAGGATGACAACTTTTTAGGAGGGAATAATCTACAAAGGGCCTGAGAAGTAACCTGAACACAGGCATGTCCTCCTGTACTGCTTCCCATGGCAATGAGAAACCACGGTGTTATTTATTCCATCTACTATAAAAAGTGACTATTTAAGATCATGTTTGAGTAAACAGAGCAATGAATTTCCCTTTCACTCTGCCTGCTGAAGGCATGTCACTTATTAGATATGCTGCTGTTGTAATGGAAATGACAACCCAGGCTATTTTAAACCAAGAAGAACTGGATGTCTGGGGAAAAGGGGGGAAAAAAGGATTGGGTGGCACAAGGGAAAAGAGAGGCTTCATCTCTGACAATCCTGGGCGCTTTGCACCATTTGCTCTTTAAGCTGTTTTACAAGTTCTTCTGGCAGAGAAGTGATAATAAATTGTTTAACAACTCAGGCTTGCCAAAGTAGTTTAAGGAGCATTCAAAGGAGACTTTTAAAGACTCGTGGCTTTCAACTGCATGTGAATCATCTTCTTGAAGAGTGAAACTGTAATTGCAGATTGCTAACCACTATTTCATGGGTCACCATGTATCTGGATGTGCATTCATGAGCTCTGGCACTCAGTTCAAGAGTCCAATGTTCCTGTGCAGATCCCATGCCCACGTCTGAGAGCCCAGCGTAGCAACGATGCCATTGCTGTTGCCAACCTACTGAACTTGAAAATCTCATCTGGCGGAGCCTGCAAGCAACTGAGGTCAGGGAAAACCAATAAAGGTAGGAGGAGCAATGTCATGTCCACCCACAGCCAACTCCTTCCCCTCCATGACTCGAGGAAGGGATGGAGCCTGATACACTCAGCCCCTTTTCTTATGAGGCTCTTTTTATTTGCTGAAGGATCATCCCCTAAGCATATAACACCCTTGCCAGGCAGATCAAACAAACAAGGCCAGAGGTGTCCCACCAGAGGCCCCATGGCTGTCCCTGGTGAGGTACCAGTGGCACAGGGCTAGCAGAAGTGTGCTTGCAGCATGTAGGACCAGACTTGGCCAGCTGGGCATCTGTGCACTGCAGAGATGGGTCCCATAACCTCCTCTGAGCTGAGGCATGTATTTATACAGCCCTACCAGAAAAGGCAGGGTGGAACATGCTAATATATACACATTAAAGAGGCTGAATAAATAAACAGTAGGTTTTGATTTATTTTCTCTGCTACTTGGATATCTTAGTTTTGGCACAAGACAGATTTTGTACACAAACGTGATCTCCAGATAGGAGCGTGTCCTGGCTGATTTAGAAATCATGTGCAAAGGAGAATAAAGCTTTGCAAATATTCTTAAAGGAAAATGATTTTTGTGCTGTGTACTGCCAAAGCACATAAAATCCTTGGCCCCGTCAGCGGGGTAATATGCAACAGGTAACAAAGCCGGTCTCTGCCCTGAAGGATTTACAGTTTAAGATGAGAGATAACAGTGGATACAGACAGACTGGGAAAGCACATAAAATGTGATTAGTCAGCCTGAGACTCACTAAATGCCATAGACTTAATGGTCATCATTCAGCACATCTGCACCTCCACCTGGGAGAGTGCAGGGTTTGGTGGGGCAAAGCCGGACATGGCAAACAGCGTACACCCTCGACACTGGGGAAAAGGTGGTGGGAGGGAGCAATTGAGAAATGTCACCTCTGAAAGATGTTCTAGTCACAGAAAGTTATAAGGAAGCTGGTAAGTTATATTGTGGGACCTGTACCCAGTTCAGGTTCCGGTGGAATATATGTGACTATGAAATCAAACTAGTCATGTTAAGGAAGGCTGCTGGAAGTGATCCAAGCAGGCTCTTACAGCTCCTCCTTCCTCAAGTCCCATGCTGCTTGCCCTCTCCCACATTATTGAGCAAAGTCTCGAGGAATTACACTGGCTGTGAATGGCAGTAACATGTCCAGAAGTGGTGACAGTGCTGGATCATGTGTTCTGGCTTGTTTCCTCCTGTTAACCCATCTCACTGAGGCGAACTGAACAGAGAAAAAGTGTAATTTCTCTTGTAATTTCTTTTTCTTCTTATTTTTTCCAGGTTGAACACCTGATGTTTTAAAAGCACCAAACACCATGATTTCTATGTAAGTCATAACTCATGATGCCCTGTGACCCATCTCTTCCCTAGATAAGCTGCAGCCAGTGATGCTGCAGGAGAGTGGAGCTTGCCAAGCACTTCCAGTGGCACAAAGCAGAGTGATGCCAAGAGAGCTGGAAAGCAGCTGAGAAACAGCTTAAGGAGATGGGTGGGGAGAACACGCCAACCACAAAATTAATCTCTGAATTAATAAAAGCCTGCATGGTTTGAGGTTTGTGAAGCAATAAACGAGTTCAAATTTGCCGGAGACTGAAATAAGAAAAGCAATTAGGTGTTAAGGGAAGCCTTCTAATGGGGATAAAGATAATACATTAGAATATGCAATGGGTTGAAAAATGTGATGAGAAATTAATCTTTAATTGAAAATGACTAAATGTATGTATCAAAGCAAATCTTTTTACTCTTATTACTAATAGAGAATGACAGAATAAGAGCTTCTGTTTAATAGGACTAATAACTTCATAATGTTTTTCCTTTGAGTCATATGGTAGACTCTCTGCAAGTCCACACTTCATCCAAAAAAATCTCCTCTTTGACTTCTCGTCATCACAGTCATGTTTCTGGGTCTGTATGGATGTCTGCTACTTCTGCTTACACATTTTGTCTGTTTTTCTCTTTCCATGAATATGCAGGTGACATGGTACCTACTTCAATCTCCCTGCCTTCGTAGGACTCTACTGGGGATGCTGCTGCCAAGTTTGCAAGGCTAAAAGAAGTTATGAGCAAAAGCAAGCCTGAGGAAATACTTCAGTGCAATCTGAATGGAAATTAGGGGAGTTCTTTGCCAATGTGCTATTAGGTGACTCAAATGCTTGCAATTTCAGTGTCATCCTGCTCAAAAGGGGAGGTATAGGCAACAATAAATAATTGTATCTAGGTTGAAATTTGGCAAGCTGATAGCAATGGGTAGATCAATAGTTTGGAACAGGGGTAATGAATTAGGGAAATTCAGTAAAAAAATATATATGGACAATATGATTGGAGACCACACAGTGGTGTTTCCTTGAGGTATAAAGAAAAACCTAGCAGTGATTTAGGTTGGATGTTGGACAATGTCAATAATTCAGTGAAAAAAAAAGCTAAAATTATTCAGGTTTTTTTTTCCTGTTCTCTGTTTGGAAAATGGACAGACCGATGTCCCCATATTGAATGAAAATCACTGGTTAATACCCATCTTTAAAACTTGCAGGCAAAAGTATTTAAAAAATTGCCTGAGAAGGTCACCAAACCCTTAGTATTGATTTCTCAGCAAATACTGCATTGCTGACTTTCTAAATAATCAGGGGAAGTGGCTGTAGAGTCATTGTATAAAAACCAGTAACTGATGTGTCCCAAGTAAGCAGGAACCCAAGCTCGGCGAGGCTGACACCTACCTTTGGCAAAAGCAGTGAGGAGGGTGATGAAGCCTGCAGGCAGCACAGAATTAAACCACAACAGTACCAGAGTTAACACATTAACAGAAAATAGACGGTTTTATTTTTTTATTTTTCTTTTAATGGAGGAAGATGACTATTCTCATTTGCGCCTCAGCGGCTCAGTATTATGCCTGATCTGTGGGTGGCTGCCAAAAGGGGCAGTTTTGTTTCTCCTTTTCTTTTCCTCTCCTCTCATTCCCTTAAATAGTGGTCACATGCTTTCCTGGTGAATCAGTTCTCCTCACTGGGCCAGCAGAAAACTATGCCTTTTCTTTTCTTTTTATTACTGGCAGAGTTTCCTGCTGGATCCCCGTGCTGGGCTGACTCACCCCAGGGCTGTGGGGTCACTGGGGCTGGCACAGGAATCCAAGAGTGCTGCTGGGGCAATGGGATGCTCTACCAGATGGATGTATCCCCTGTTCAGTCACTGCTGGGACTGCATGCAATGAGATATAATAATGGTCAACGGCTCCCTTAATCTGCAATGGAGAACTGCTGGAAAAAAAATAGTACTATGTGAAAATAAATATAGACCTTATCGTTTACAGACCCCCTAAATGGTTTACAGCACTCTTCAAAATCTTTCACTGTTGCATCTAAAAACTTAACCCACCATCCACCTGAGGGTGTTTAAAGAAGTCACACAGGTTGTCCCTTCTTGCCCTTTCAATATTGATTATATGTTACCTGGAAGTAGTAAAAATAATTTCTGACACAGGATCTGGAGAGATGTCAGTGGGAAATCAGTGGCACAGTAATGGAGGGGGCCATCAGGCATGCTGCCCTAGCTGGCTTTCTTGGCTGGGTGTTTCTGAGCAATGCAAATTTTGTAAAATTAAATGCCAGCTGCTAGGCACTGAGAGCAGAGCATGCAGAAGTGCCAGCTGAGCATGCCATGGAGAGCAGTGACATGGGACAGGGCTGCCCATGAGGAAGATAACAGGCAGCTGAGCACTGGACATGTTCTTTGGGCACCATGACGTTTCCAGGGAAGCATATCGTTAGCTGATGGCAAAGGCAGCTGACAGAAGTCAAGTTGGGTTATTTTAAAGGCAATCAACAGGGTGTGCTGTGTATATCTCACCCCTTGGCACTCCTGTCAGGTTGGGGGAAGAGGAGCAAAGCGACTCGATGGCTGGACTGGGGTGTCCCCCACACCTGACCTGGGGTCTGTGAGGGAACCCCTCGGTGGTGGGTGCCTCTGTTCTGGTGTCCCAGGGCGCGTGGATGGGACATTCACCTCTTCCAGGCAGGTTTCCATGAGCTGTTCTCTATGCTCTCTCACCGCTATGTAACATACGGAGCGGTCATACATGGTCATGAGCAGCCTGCTCCTCTGGGCACCAGGGCTGGCCGTCGGGCCCACCATCCCCGGAGGGATTTCAGAGCCGTGCAGATGAGGTGCTGAGGGACATGGGGGGCAGTGGTGACTGGGCAGTGCTGGGTTAACGGTTCAACTGGATGATCTCAGAGGTCTTTTCCAACCAAGGCGATCCTATGGTGTGAATGCCCATGCTGGTCAGGGTCAGTTCCTCCACAGAGGCTGTAGAGGTCTTGTCCCAGTCCCCCGGCGGTGCCGCTCCCCACCCCACGGCAGCTGAGGACTGGGGTAACTCAGGAAGGGAACTGGAGGAGGTGGTCCCAGCTCACAGGGATGACCGCCCTGCAGTGTAAGGGGCAATGTCCAGCCCCCGGCACCTGCAGGACCTCCCCCACCTGTGGCCTGGGGGATCCCCACAGGCCTCCGCTCCCACCCTGCAGTCAGGCCTCGCAGCCCAAGGCCCACTGTCACCCCTGCCACCGCCCCACACAGGCAGGTCCCCAGGCAGCCCCACCCCTGGCCAAAGCTCCTCCCGGGCCCCACTGCACCACAGGCCAGTCCTGCCCCTCAGCGCCCCCCACCCCATGCTTCCCCCACCCCACCCGCGGCTCTCCCCGCCCCACCGCTGCCCCCGCCCCCTGATCAAGCCCCGCCCCGTCCCCAGGTGAGGCCCCGCCCCTCCACCGGCCCCGCCCAATCCCGGCGCCCCGCGGCACCCCGCTCTTCCGGCGCGTGACGGGCGGGGCGGGGGCGTGTCGCGGCGACGTCACTTCCGCGCCCCTCCCTGCCCCCGCCCAGCGCGGCCGGCGCGTGGAGCCGGTTGGCGGCGGATCCGGTCGCGCCTCACGAGGCAACCGCGGGCGCGCCGCTGGGCGGGCGGGGTGGGGCGGGGGAGAGCCGGTGCCGCTCCGGTCCCGCGCCCGCCCCGCCGGCATGGGGCTCAGCTGAGGGCGCCGCCGGTGAGTGGAGCCGCGGGGCGGCGGGCCCGGCCCGGCAGGTGAGGGAGGGAGGGTCGCGGGATGGGCCGGGCCTCCAGCGGCGCCCGGCAGCCCTGGGCCCGGGTCCGGGCCGGGGCCCGCTCGCCCTTCAGCCGCGCCGGCGTCTCCTCTGTTCGCAGCAGCCCCCGCGGAGGGGCGGCCCGGCTCGGGCGCGGAGGTCATGGCGGGACCGCTGCCCTGCACAGCGGGCGCTCGGAGCCGGTGCAGCGGCGGGGGCAGCCCCCACCGCCGGGGGAAGGGACGGGCATGTGGCTGAGAGCGTGTGCGCGACGTGCGTGGCTGCTCGGGGTCTGCCGGTCTCCGGACACGTGCGTGCCGTCCCCGCGGCCCGGTGGTGCCCTCTCCCGCGGCCCGTCTGTCCGCCAGCAGCACCGGGGCGCTCCCGAGGCGGCCCTGGGCTCTCGGTGGCGCCTTCCGCGGCTCGGGCAGGGGTCCGATTTGCTCTTCCATCTGCTCTGCCCCACTTCGAGTTGTGCTGCTGGTGCTGTTACCGGGCACCGGTGCATCAGCCATCCCATTGCTTGGGCACACGGTGGGGCAGGGTCGGTGGGAAACGTCAGTGATCACGTACCAAAGAGAAACTTTCCCAGCGAAATACGAGCAGAGGACACAATGCGTCCCGTCCATTTTCCAGCTGATGAGTCAGTGCTTGTCCTGCTGTGGAGAAAGGTTATAGGGTACTTATCTACCAGCTGAGCTGGGGAGATGGTGATCTCACCCTGCACCCACCGCGGACAACCACTGCTTCATCCCAAAGAGGAGGCCCCTTTATGCTTGTTCAGGGACAAACAACCACTGGGTGAATTAAACACTGAGAACTGAAACAGTATTGACAAGGCAGTTTTAAAAACGGCATTGATGCTTTAAGTGCAGAGGAAGACCTTGAGTATCTGCAGTATTGGCTCTAAAAGCTTGCTGCTACCACTGGTGCTCCAGCTTGCTTGCCAGGCTGTGTGTATCCCTGCAGGTGCTGTGGTTAGAGGAGGCTTGTAGAGCCCTTCAAGAAGCAGTTGACTCCCTCAGCTGAGATAGTGTAGCCTCCAGCGATGGGAGATGGTTAACTCTCAGCTGTTCTAAAGTGAGTGCTGATAGTTGTCTGGCTGCACCAACTGACTGCTTCCTCTTCATCTGAGCTTGCTCAGAATTTTGTTCCACTTTTAGAACTCATTAACGTGTTTTCTTTGCTGTATGCACTCGCTAGAACTGTACGGTGTTTTCTTAGCTAGGGCAATTAAGATTAAGTGTCATTTAGCCTATTTGTTCCTCTGACTTTTTTTTTTTTTTTTTAATTGCAGGTGACTCAGCCGTTGTATGTAAGAGGTTTGTCCACACACTGGCTCTTCAGACAGGTTAGGTCTATTTTTCTGCCATCAATTCCGTCATATCTGAAAGAGTTCCTACTTTAACCTTTTGTTAATATAAAACTGACTTTTGTACAACACTGTGTTATCTCCTGTAGAAGAGGATAATTTAGATCAAGATTTTTAGAACTTTAGAACAAGATTTACTTGAACCTGTGGAGAAACCACTTTTTTGGACATTATTTAAATACACTCTTATGGTATAAGTCAGACCCTCATAACTTGGTGTCCTTGTAGCAGTGTCACTGGTGACAGCAATAGATCTTGACTGCATGTACACTGAGGAAATGTTTGTCTTGGTGTGTAAGGTGACAGTAAGGGCCACATACTGCTAGTTTTGTAAGCTGCTTTTTCTAGTTGGCTAATTATAAATGCAATTTTACAGAGTTTAAAGATGAGGTACTATGTAAACTTTGGACTGTATAATTGACTTAGAAATTTATTGGCACTGACTTAACTCTCCTGATTTCTAAGAAGTGTATTGTTAAGATGACTTGATGAAATAAAAATGTTGTGTGTTGTTGGTGTAGTCACCTATGGAGAAGAACACTGGCTTCTGGCAGCATGGAGTGTTCCAGTGTGAGTGCCCAGGTCAGCTGGGACAAACCAATGTGCTCCAAAGTACTTGGCTTTTAAAGTGCTTCAGAAAATATGTGAGAGAGATCTTCTTAACTTTGGTTTTGGCCAAAGCTGACTGTCCATGCCACAAGGAGGAGAAAGCAGTGAAAGGGATCTGAGCAGTTCTGCAGACTGTTCCCAGCAGAGCTGCTGGACAGCAGCTGCTGCCTTCCTGAATACCTTCCAGGGCAGTGGTAGTGGTCTAGGTGCTCTGCTTAGTGTCTTCCAGTAGTGCTCTCTAGACTCAGAGCTCATTATACTCTCACCCCTTAATTTTTTTGTTAGTTGTCTTATAGAAGCAAATGTCGGTTCTTGTATTGCATTCATCCCTTTCTCGTCTAGGGAGGGCTTGATGGGCAGGCACTAATTCATCCCTAACCTGAAGAGAGAGAGATGAAAAGTCCAACTGCCTGGTCAGGCAGCATGCAGTGCCTGGCAAGGGAGTGTGGGGGCTGCCTAGCAGGAGGGAAGTTGCATCACGGTGGATGAGTATGACTGAGAAACTTTATGATTCAGTCATCCGCTGCTAGTGTGCCATGTGACAGGCATGGTGCAGCAGATGAGATGTTTTACTGTGGTCCTAATAAATTATTTTTAAAAAGAAATTTAAAAAGCCTACTGTATGGACATGGAGCCCGCAGATTAATTTTTCTCATTTGTCTTGAGAAGGTAGTATCCTCACTGTCTTCTGTGTGGAGTATAAAACAGTCAACAAGACACAGATTTTTCAGTGCTATGGAGACAAATTCCATTTATTTTATGGGACTAAAATACCTTTTTATTGTTAAAGCCAGGTCCAAGTTGATTGCCCAGGTCATAAAGGAAATCAGTACTAGAACTGGGACCTGACATGAAAAGGCCAGGTTTTCATCAAGCATCTTAACCCTTGCACCCTTGTTCCTTTTTCTGGCAACCTTCAGATGCTGTTTGCTTTATTTCTGTAAAATACCAACAGTGGATTACTTTGACTTAGCTTGTCCAAAGTCTCTTGTAGGAATTATTGCTTCTTGTGTGAAAAATGTCTGAATTGAGTGATACACTGAAAAGCAGGCCAGGGAGAACTGATCTAACGTTTTCTGTATTACATGTCTGTCTGGTATGAACCTGATAGTAGCTGGCGTGGAGGGAAGAGTTTTCATTCCTTTAATATCTTGTGAAACAACATCCTTTAATTAATTCTTCTAAAACTCTTGAGTTTTGGAAATTAGAAAAAATCCTCAGATTTCATTTTCTCGGTGCCCAAACAGTATCAGTGCAATGTAAAAATGTATATTTCTGCAGTGTTCATTTAAACTCATCCATTGAATGACTTCAAGACTTGCATTGGAGAACTGAGTGTGTATATAAGTGTATGCTTTTTTGGGCAGGGGTTACCAGTCTCCACAGCATGGCATCTAGTATGGCTTTGGGTATGTAGGTATGGTATTGTGCAAATTAGTAGGTTTTGTGTTCTTTCAGTGGCAAAAACCCCCCAACATTCTGATTAGTGTTTGGATCTGGTTGTGCTTAGCATGAAAGAGTTCATACAAAACAAATCCTAGTTCAAGAATCATAATTTCCCAATTAGACAGTAAAAAAAATCTTTTAAATAACAGTGATGCTAAAGTGTTTCCCTTTCACTGTTACACAATGAGCTAAAAATAGTTTTCATTCATAAAAAAAGCTACTTCCTTTGTTAAATAATCTGCTTAGCAGAGAACAAAAGTTCAGTTTGTAGTAAACTGTAGTTGTATTGTGGTTTCACGGCTGACACTTTTATTCCTGATTGAAATAAGATTGTAAACTTTAATCCTTAGTAGCTGGAAGACAGATTTAAATAAAAAAGGGTGGGTAATTCACAATTACTCTTCAGGAGTTATAGATATAGTTTACACAAAAATCTGAAGTGCTGTGTGTTGCTGCTCCTTTTCTAAAATATGTAACTTCAGCACCATCTGCATGGAGCACTGTGCGTGGGTTGGGATTGGGAAGGGGTCTCTGTGGCCATGGAGTCTAGCTCCTTACTCTGAAGTGGTGCAGTGTCAATTGTGGTGTTTGTAATCCTATCAATCATACCACAATTAGCTGCATTTTGCATTCATTCTGTGTTTTCGTTTTTCCGTTGTATATTTTTGCTTTGAAAGAATGTAGCCCTTTTTTGTGGTTCTGGTTTATTGGAATTGTGGCATTGCAGTGTTCATCTTAAAGGAGCTCTTTGGAAGAGGACTAGGTACTGGAAACGTTAGCAAGTCCATTACTACTTTGGTTGGATTGAGATTTATGACCATCCTTCAAAATCAAAATCCATAACTCTTTTTTGCCCTTTATCAATGTTATATGATGGTGAAATTTTCAGTTTAGAAGATGCATGCAGCAACAAAAATGGCAGCTGCTTTAGATTTTATTCTGGCTAGAGGATGTCAAAATGAAAGGTGATAAATGGCAATGGCTATGACATCAGAGCTCATGATCCTTACAAAGCACAGGAGATGGAATGGCAAAATGGGAAGACTTTCGAGAAACAATGAAAGTAGTAAGACCAACTTAAGAGCTTTTACTGATGCAAGATACTTTGTATGCAAGGGAAAACATACATGTAGAGTGTGAAAGTGAGTCACATTAAGAAGACCACGTATAAAAGGAGAGGCAGATATTGGAAAGACCAAAGTGCAAATGGAATTGCAACTAGCAAGAGGCATAAAAGCTACGAGATTCCTGTAGTAGTACATTAATAGCAGGAGGAAGATTGGAAAATGTCTTTCTTGATTCAGTGGAGAATGTACATGTCTACAGAAGGTGCAGAACATTTAAAGTGCTCAGTGCCTATTTTGCTTGTCTTCTGTAACATAGTGTCATGCAGGTGCTTAATCTTACTGATACTTGTGAGGAGGCAGTATTTTACACTGTAGTGTGCTTCAATTAAATGTTCCTGTGTCAGCTGGCCCTGGTAAACTTCTCAAAATTCTTAAAACAGCTCAAAAGTGCAAAAATATTATCTAGAAATACTCAGAAGTACTTGAAGACTGTCAAAGGACAAGTCTTCAGAGAGAAAATGGAAGAGAACTGAAGAAGAGGAGTTGAAGTTGGACAGTTCTTTATCTCATGTTTTCCCATCAGTTGAGATTAATAAGCAAACATTCTGTTTTCAAGTGCCTGGAAGATAACTGCAAGAAGAATAACAGCATGAACTGATTTGTGGGAAAATTGATTGCGTGC
The DNA here is from genome assembly GCA_028020825.1 of Podargus strigoides. Lineage (NCBI taxonomy): Eukaryota > Metazoa > Chordata > Aves > Caprimulgiformes > Podargidae > Podargus > Podargus strigoides. The sequence goes on along the minus strand of CM051628.1, from coordinate 13,193,241 downwards.
GAAGTCTAATACCTTTTGACCACAGAGCAGAAAGTTTTCTGGCGATGGCAGAAGCAGTGGAGGTCTTGTCTCCAGATTGATTTATTTATTTAATAAGGTTTTTCCACATTTTAATGGCCTCATAAGTAAATGGAGACATGATCTGGGGAAAGTAGTCTAGGAAACATGCAAAATTGCTAGATGTTCCTATTCAGAGAACAGTAATTATTGATTCAGTGTTAAAATGAGAGGTTATGTTGAAGGGTTTTGTCCTGGGTATGGTTGCCTTTAATGGAAGCATCAGTCACCTGGCTGATTAAATGTGCTTATTAAATTCTCAGGGACTGTGTGTTGGAGGACATGATGAATGTTCCAAATGACCTGAAAAGTAGGATGCAATTCAGTAGGGACAAATGCGGAGTATTGCACTTAGGCAGGACTTATCAGCTGTGCAAATGCAGGGTGAGGAATAACTGGTTAGGTATGAGAAAAAGGACCTGGGGGTGTACTGGATCACAAGTTGAACATGAGTCAGTGTCATGCTGTTTGCAGAAAAGGCAAATATCTTACTGGGATGTTTAAATGGGAGTATTGTCTGTGAGATGTAAAGTTTAAATCCGTCGGCTTTATTTGCTGTTGGTATACTCTCAGTGTGCAGACAGCATCTGTTCTGGGTGCCAAAATTCCAGAAGAATTTGGACCACTTGGAAAGAGTTCAGAGGAGAGAAATTCAAATGATCAGAGTTCGAGGAAACAGCTTCATAAAGATGGAAGAAAATCTGAATTATTTTGGCAAGAGATGAGGAGGTTAAGGAGACTGTAAAAGATTTCAAGTATTTGAAAGATCTGTAGAAGGAAATGCTATCTTCAGTGACCATGATGGGTAGGTTGAAATAGGATTAAGTTTAATCAAGGATAACACTGATTAAGCTTTTAACTTTCTCACAGTAAAAACGGTACTTTTACTGGTGACCATTAGGAACAAGTTCATGTGTTGAGAGACTCGTGTAGTTGGTTTAGGTTGGGGAATAGACTAAACTCCCTATTGATGTCCTTTTAATCTCATTTTATAGGAATCTAGTTTTAGTTTGTGTCAAGTTTGAGCCAAAGAGAGGGAAATACACAGGATTCTGTTTGTCTTTCAGTCATACCATGTGAGTTTAGACCTCGCACAGGTTCAAATGGCTAGATCGTGCTGCTTCTGTTGGTTTGGAAATGTACAGTGTTCTGGATGTTGCTCTCTTCTCTGGGATGCTGCCTCTTGCAAATGGAGCAAGTTTTCTTGTGCTGTTGGGGTGTTCTAAACCTCTGTGGTGGAGGTACTACAGGATGGCAAGGTGTGTGTAACTTCAGTGTAGCAGAGCTTTGAAGAATTTTCAATCATTTTAGTCTTAGTAGCTTCAGATTACTACTTCAGACTTGGATGGTAATCCTAATGCTTCTGATCCGTGCTTTGGCTTTGAGGATCTTTTTGAAGGACGCATACTTCGGTATGCTCACCAGTATAGGGAGCCTAAATGAGGACAGGCAGATTTCAAAGTGGAAAGTCCAACTGCGAGTCTAGCCATGCTATTTCATTTATCATTATTTTCATGCATTCTTATAATTGCTTTTGATTGTCTACACTAGAGTGCATGACAAAACAAAGGATCCAACTGTTCCTTCTGTTTCAGTGATTGATTTGTAAGATAACTGGAATGTGTGGAAACATTTAAATTAATCCTGTGCATTTTGCCGTCATACCATGTCTCCAAATCAATGAAGAGAAGTACAGTTACCCTTGTGAACTATGGCCTTAAGATCTGCCACAGCATTTAATGTCAACAATAGCAAGAGCTTATCTTCTGGGGGATACGTTTAATGCAGCAGTAGATAGCAGGAGCTGAAAGTTCAGTAATGTAGATAAGGGTTAGCCTCCAACGTGGTGATTGTACGTTGTGAGGGCAGTTACCTTGGATTACCTGGCTGACTACCTTCATCCCATAATAGTATTTATTGAACTGTATAACTTTTGGGTACAGATGAATTTCCTGAAAAGTCCTATTAAGGTTGAATTGCTAGAGATTGTTTTTCTCTGAGCAGAGGTATAGATTTTCTTACCTCTGTTTCTGAGACAGAGGTATTGTTTTTATCTGAGAGAGGTGGAAGAATCTTAACATATTTGCCGTTGTCACTAAGTTGTAAAGGTTTGATCCAAAGCCCTGTGAATTCAAAGGGTTGTTTCGTTGGCTTGAGCAGTCTTTGGCTGAGGATGCTGCTTTCTAAAACTGGTGCTTCTGTCTCTATAGCAGTACTCCAGATCTGACAAGCCTGAAGAAGTTCTTTTTAGACCAACTGGTAATTCAAACAGGAACATAAAAGGGCTGTCAAATGTGCAGCCTAGCAGAGTGCATTCTTTGGATGAACCCTATCTTCAGTTGGTCCATTTGACAAGGACCACAAAAAAGTTATGTGGTGTTTCAAGAGAGGATCTTGACATGACTTTTCCTGCATCATAGCCATGCTTTATTGCTAGAGGTGATCTACTGAGCCTTAATACTGGCAATATTGAAGATCTGTGGTGTGAAAGAGTGATGGTTTTGTCTCCAGTTTGGACAGCCAGACTTTAAATGCCAGCTGTGTATGGATGAAAGACAGCTTCTGCCTATTTGTCATTCTCTACATTTGTACTGCTGCAACAGTTATCTAGTTCACCTTTTGTAAAGCTTATTTTCCTTGGAGACTAATTTTTGATACTGTGGACATTGAGCTATACCTAGGCAGTTGATTTTGCTAAGTTCATGGAGCAGTATTTTGTGGTGAATCATCTGCTTGGTGTTTCACTGTATCCTCCTATCTTATCTTTGCTAGATTCCTGACGTATGTGTTTTATATCTGTGCTTTCCTCCATCAGGGAGCATCCTCATTCCTTGCATGCTAATTTTAACTAAGTTAATATATCTTAATTTTGAAAGTGTAGTAGTGTATCTATTAAATACCTCTATGAAAATGGGCTTGATACCTGTAACGTCATGTTGAAAGATAGTAAAAATACAGTAACTTGTGGCTGATTCCCTCCTTAATGTTCCATAGAAATAGGGTAATGTTCAGAACTTCAGTCTATTTCAAAATCTTTCTAATTGTTTTGCTTTCATTCAGTTAAAGTAGTCGCTTGTGAATTTCCTTTCCCGAGTGCTGTGGCTGAGGAGAAACCAAAGTTATTCATACAGCAAGTTGTGATAGTGGTTAAGTTGGGTCTTTCCTAAGCTCTTTTGTCCTACCTTGATAAATGAAGGCATTTTTGAAAACTGCAGGGTAGTTGCAGGTAAGATGGGAGTTAAGGTAATGTCTGTCAGGAAGTTGCACATGTGGATTTCTAACTCTATTAATCACACTAGTTTGCTATGGATCCTGGATAAAGCCTACTGCATCTGGAATTCAGCTACCCTGCTGTAGTTTCAGTTTCTGACCTTGATCCCTTTACTGTGAGGTTTGAAGTGTAAGATGAGTGGAGATTTGGATGTTGTGGCACATTCTGGAGTAGAAGCATTAACTTCATCCTGTAAACCAGAAATCCAGAAAGACCTGTGCTCATCAGAAATGGCATGTGGGGATAGTCCTGATGGGAACTTCTCCTGTTCTAGAGATATTTCAGAGATCTGGAACTTGAGGAAATTAGTACCTATATAATTGCAAGTTTAATTCCTTGATGACTTATGAAAAGTCATTAAAATGTTTGTTTTAAATATCTCATCTTGCGAGCCACCATTGTTTGAATGTTCTTTTATGGAAATGTACAGGGTCTGGTAAGTGGAATCGCAGGCTCACAGGATGGTTGAGGGTGAAAGGGACCTCTGGAGGTGATCTTGTCCAGTCTTGCTGCTCAGGCAGGGCTGCCTAGAGCCAGTTGCCCAGAACCATGCTCACATGGAATATAGTTTTTGGTAATATATGTAAAGGTATTTAATGCTTCTATTTTTTACTAAATCGTTAAAGCTCTTCTGGGTTTCTAGGGCTGTTCTGAATGACTGGGACGTACCAGCTAGATGGACGTGAGCCAAAGTTGACATTACAGGCACAGAGGAATTGGGTTAAATGTTAGTTCTGTATGTTGGTCTCTTGTCTTTGTCAAAGTTCAGTTCATGGAGATGGAGGGTGTAACTTTTCTCCCTCGGTTTTCTCATCTTACCTCATATGGTAGTTCTGAGAGTAAATTAATAATTTTCAGAAGCAAAGCTGTCAGGTTGTATAAATTCCTGTGCATAAGAAAATCGTCTTCTGCAGCAGTCTAATCTCTGAATGGAACTTGTTTTCTGGTACTTATTTCAGTTATTAGGATTTGATCAAGGCAAATGAGTTGTCCTGCTTGACATCTTAAATTGTGTTAAATTCTTTGATATAACCTTTTAACTTTAGTTATTAGTGTTGTTATATAACAATATTTAGAGTTTTAGCAACTTGTCATGCATAGTATTTTTATTGATTGGTGGATTGTTTGCACACAAGAAGAGTTCTTTCCTTGAAGTGTTTCTGACCTAAATAAAGTGAATGTGCCACATACTTTTGTATCAATTGATCATGACTGTTTAAAAAAATCTTACTTTCAGTAAGCATTAGAAAAGGCAGGTTTAAGTGCTGAATTTTAACCTATTTGCATGTATAGATCTTCTTACAGAATAGATTTTTAGAAGTGTGTACAATTTGGTGCTATATCTGTTAACCTGGAAGATACGCTGTGTGCATTTAGCAGTCACATAGTTGAACTTTAAGAATCTTTTAAGTTTTACATCATGACTTCAGGAAAGTGTGAAGAAATACTGCTGCTTTGTCTCAGAATGCTCAGATAAAAGCAATGAGAGGTACTAAGTCATATTTACAATGGGAAAGGAAAGAAAGATGCTAAAGTAGATTGCTTGCTTATGATGAGTATGGTTCTTGAACTATGCTGTAGTCATTGCTGTGTGCCAACTATATGTGCTTTTTGAGGAAACAAACGTTAAATGTCTAAATTTTAGAGGAAAGTTCGTATCTTGTGATTAGTCTGGTTGGCTTGATGATCTTGTGGGCAAACAGAAACTTGATTCAAATGTTCTTATGTTAACCTCAAAAGTATTTTCCAAGAATTTAGAGGAAGAGGAAAAAAAGTCATTGCCTTCTTTTACTGAGCATCCATACTACAAAAGCAAATATATCCCAGGAAGCAGATACTCTGCATTGCACAATAAGGCGGCAGCCACACAGGAAAGGCTGGGCTCTTGGCACAGCCCCTGAGGGGAAATGCTTCCTTGAAAGGACCCATTGTTGCTGGATCTGGGTCTTCAGACTCCCAGTTCTCCTCCAGAAAACTTGTGGTTCTCTTGGTGCTGGGATGGGGCATCTTTGCCATCTCCATTATCTGACCATAACATTCTTGGTTATTTAATCAAATAGAAGGACTGAGTAAAGTTACACCTCATTCGAGAAAGGAACTTCTCTTTGGAAACAGCTTCAGTGCTCAGCTATTGAAAATTCACACAGGGTGTAATCGCACCATGCCTTACCCAAGGTACTTAAAATAATTTAACTGTCTCTTCCAAGGATGAATAAAACATTTCATTGTCCCCATTGTTAGAGTCTCTGAATTCTAGCCCAAATTTCTAGTATACTCTTCCAAGAGAGGAAAGAAACAATAAGAATCTAAAATAAATGTATGCTTTACTGGGTTCCTTGACTGTGGAACTGACCTCCTTTCCCTTGTGGCAGCCAGGTAGGAGATCCAGAAATCTGAAAAGGAAACAAGGAAAGACTGTATTTCTGTGTGCCTGAGTGTGGGAACATGCTTTGGGCAATTTTGACTTCTGGTGCTTGATTTATCGGTTGAAAAATTTCATTAATGTAAATAGGTGCTACTTGAAGTAAGAGAAATGAGATGCTAGGAAGGTTAGGTGGTGCAGTGCTTGACTAGCTGTCCTTGATGTGAAGGACTGCTTTCCTAAATTCTCTTCTAACATGTCTTCAACTTGTGTGTGTGCTGTTACATTAATAGCAAATTTTTAAGTGGTCTGAAAATAACGATCTGAAGACCAGCTAGAAAATAAGTTTTGAGTATAGTATTGGCTATAGTACTTTGTTATCATGATGAATTGTGATACTGAGTTTATTGTTACATGTAGAATTATCTTTCTTTAATGTAACATGTATTCTACTATAAACATTGCAACTGCTATTGCAGCCTGCAAAAAGTATACTTTACAAAGAATACACTCTACAAATGTAAATACAATTTTGGTTTGGTGATTGTGGGATACAATGGTCTTCCTTAAGCCTAAACACAGAAACAAAAGCTTGTATTATAACAGAAAGCCCAAGATGGGAAGTGATAAAATAGGTATTGAGTGGAGGGCTTTGTTAAAATTTAGCTCGTGTACTTGTAAAATTTCCATGTATTCATTAAACTATTATGTCATTCTTATTGTTAGAGCTTGGTTAGTTGACTAAAGTGTTAAGCTTTGTTTGTAGTACAAGTTATAACTTTAACTTCCTTCAAAATATAGCTGGTGGATTTTTGATCTTCCATAGTTCTTTTAGTTTGTAGGTCTTATCCAGACATTTATTGAGCATTATGTGGGTAACTTCATATTTAAGGGTTCAGCTACTGGAGTGCTGTAAATCGCAATGGCTTCCATCCTTGTAAGGTGGATTTCCCAGTTGGAAGGTGCCTCTCAAGGTGAATATCTCTAAGTTTGTAGTCCGGACAATAAATACTTACAATAATTACAATAAATATTAATATTTTCAAATAATGCTGAAAGCATTACAAATTGCAGCTCTTAAGTTTGTCATAAACTCATCCTAGTGTATGTTAAAGTGAAGTGTGGTAACCTTTGTTTTCTATGGTCATAAAAATAGGATATCCCCAGACTATTGGCTAATAGTATATCAGATACTAAGAAGTGACCTGTTTCAGTTTTGGTGTGATCTTTGAGTGACATGGCTTTTATATTTTGGGGGCAGACAAAGACAGTATCTTGCACATGGTGTCAGGCACAAGTCTCTAGTGTTGTGCTGCAGGTCAGATGTATGCATCCCTCTGAGTCCAGGGTGTAGCATGATCCCACCTGCCCCAAATCATAGCTGTGGTCCTAGATACTAAGTAGAAGTTGTCACTGCAACAGTGGTTCACATCAGCGATATAAAAATGCTGAGTGCAGGCATGTCCGTGTTCAGAAGCTCCTTGAAGACTGAAAGAATCAAAAAAACTTTGGAAACTGCTTCCTCTGAGGAGATGTGAAGACTAATGCATGAGGGATGATGAATCCTGAAAATAGACTGTTTAGAGACAAGATGTCATAATGTGGATTTTAGCAGGGCATTCTTACAGCCTTTAAAATCAACTGCTAGCTTTTGTAATTGCAAGTCTGTTTAAGAGTGGTCCTTTTTTCATTTTCAGTCGCTGCAGGTTCTGCCAATCTTTTTGAAAGTGGAGAAATTTTAGGAAACAGTACATTATTTTTATAGATGCTGAAATAGGATCTCTTACATAGAGGAGGAGGATTGGAAAGTAAATATGGTACTTATGTCCAAGACTCAGTGGGCAGAAGCTTTGGTTTCAGCTCTTGAAAGCTTGAATTGTTCTGTTCATGTTTGCTTTTTTTTTTTGGTGATTGATTTTTAAAGTGTGCAGTGTGTTATGCGATACGGTTTGAGAAGAATGTGCTCCTAAATATTTTTTTATCTTTATATTTTTTCTGATCCTTACATCTTTTTAGCCCGGTGTCCTTGTCCATTTATTTATTGGTACAGCACATTTTAAATGAAGTCAGTGTTTTAGATTCAGCTTTTCAGGTATTGTATGTGGAACTCATTGGCAGTTGGCATGGGCAAGAGCTGCAAGCTCAAGCAGTAATAGCTGATAAGACTTTTCCTTCTATTTTTATAGCTCCTTTTAACAGTGCTTTTTCTAGAGTATGGTCTCTTAAGCTGTACCTAGAACTTTTTTCCTTGGCTGTTGGCAATTCTGACATCAGATTAAATATTACACACTCATTGAAAGCAGTGTACTGAATGCAGCTTTGCATGGTCAGTGCTGCCAAGCGTTGTGTAGACCGGGAGGTCTTATTAGCAGGATGGCAGAGGAGATCTTGAGTCAAGAACAAGTTTGTTTTGTTTCTTAGTCTTTCTGGAAGAATTTTGAGGAAACATTTTCATTTTTTTTAACTGCTAGTAGCTGGATAAGAGGTATTTTTTTTTTCCGTATGGACATATTATAATGTTAAAATTTTGAAATACACTTTGATTCTCAGAGCAACTATTTGCATTTGGCCTGAGCTGTGAGTGCAGAACTGTCTTCCAAAGCACCATCTCCTTGGATGTGCCAAGTGCCTCCCACGCAGCCCTGATGCAGAGGACTTGTAGGGTGTTGTGGAAAGAATAAGCCCTGGTAGTAAACATTGCCTTTGTAAGCTCTGTGACCTTGCTAGATTGATTCCTTCTCATGTAAAGGATTGGAAGTATGCCTCTAAAGTGCAGAAATGTTTAATTTCTGAATGATGGAAATAATGTTTGGCTTTCTAGTTTCAAAGTAAACAGGGTTTTTCTGTGTTTTGACAGCTAGTCAGAGTACAGTTGCAGGTGATGTCTGTCTGGTATGCAACAGGAACAGTCTGCAGCTAAAAATGACTGATCAAGAGATTTTTTTCTAATTCAAAAATCTGAAAGACTTGTAATGACATCAGGCCATTTAGAAACTTAATTTGCAACTCCACAGTTGTGAAGTGTCTCTTAACGGAAGACTTAATAATTTGTTGTAAGTAAGCTCCTGAGAAGGACCTGAAAAGTCTTTCAGTAGCCCTTAAAGAGACCATAATTGATCCTTTTGGACCCAGGAGAGCCAGACTGGTCACTTAGTAAGACACTAGATCAGATTTCGGGAATATGATTCATGTTTAATCTATATAATGAGATTTTTCTAGACAGACCAGCTGTGGGTTTTTTTTTTTTTCTTTTCCTCTAGAAATTTACAGTACTTGGTTTATTTAATGACCATGATTATGTAGGGAGCTGAGGAAGACTGATTCATATTAACTTGTATAAAGCACATAGGTGGCCTTTAAATTTGGCTTCTTTCACGCATGTGTCTCACTTTTCCTGTCTGCTTTGGTAGATCTTTTCATTTGTTCTTACCAGAGCAGTGCTGGTTGATCCTTGTCTTGTACAGAAAAGTAACTTATTTCTGCAGTGTTTGGGTAGTGACTAAGTTACCTGTTTTAGATTTGTAGCACTTGATCTCTAAAGGTCATCTAATTTCATGTATGTGATTGCTTCATTATGCTCTGTGATAAACTGTATAATGCTGAGAGTGAGCAATGTGTGTATTTCTTAACTGCCTCCTCTAGCATCGATTAGCTCCTCAAAATGAATGTTGTTGTCTTCACTCGCAACAGCTGTAAATACAAGGAAGGGTTTGGTCAGGAGCATATATGCTTTTAGCTGGGCAGATAATATCAGGACTCGTGCATAGACCTGAAACTGTCTGGAGGCTCCTGGTGAGGCATTTGTGGTTTGAATAGCAGGAGCTGGACCGGGCGGTGATGCCTGGAAGCGCAGCCTCTGCGCCAGCCCAGCCACAGTCTTGCAATTGTTCGGCCACACTGGAGGGAAGGGAGGAAAAAAAAAAAAAAGGCATTCCAAGCAGTGCCAAATTTTCTTTGATATGTTAATCTTTTGATAACAGTTTGAAAAGCCCTTGGAGACTTTTTTTTAGATTTTAGACAAAATAGTTCATTTGTCAGGACTTCCCTTGTAGATAGGGTCTCAGTTATTAAGAACGGCCTCACTAACTGGTGGTAACAAAAGCAAGTGCAGAGGACAGCTGCTGGACTGCTTGTTGGTAAGAAACCCTTTTAGTTATCTCCGGATTTTTGTGAATATCTGAAAAGAATAAAATAGGGAATGTTTAAGATAAAAGTTTGTAAGTTTATTTACTTGCATATTTTAAGCAGATGAATGATGACAGAGCATAAGTATATGTAACAACTTGCTGATTTTTTTAATGCATATCCATGCATGGATTTTACTAAAGACATGAGCTGTCAAAATCATTTGCATCTGAGAAATTTGGTATTTAAATTACCCAGTTATTGCAGGAGATCTCAAAAGTTTCTTTTCTCTTGAAGAATTTTTCTCTTGAAATTATGAAACTTACAGTTAAACTGGAAAACTAGAAGAATAAACTACTGACAATGATGTATGTATGCTAAGGCAGAATTAGTTTTTAAGAATTATGGACGTGGGACAAAAGTTGAGGAGAAGAGAGGGAAGATCTCTTTGCTTCCCACTCCCCAAATCAAACTTGAAGGGTAAAATTTGCACTGAAGTAGTTTAATTATGCCAACTATTAGAAAACTGATTTCCAATAAGCTAGTAGTCCTTTGAAAGTGGCTTGCAGAACTCTTCAGGCATGCTGGTTGAGACTCACTGTAATTCTTTAACAATATTTTCTTTAATAAATATGCCATGAGTTCATTTGCACCTTTTATACTGTTGCTACAAATGTTTATTGCCTATAAATATTTTGGTAGAACTGCTTGGTATCCTGGTTGTATAGTCAGGGTGAATCAACAAATAGATACTGGTGTAGTAATTCAGGAAAGGTGCAGTGTTTTCTTCACATTTTAAGGTCTGTACACTGCTGTAATTTCTCCAGTGATCGAATTTGTGATCTGCTTTGACTCCAAAATAATACCGACTGACAATCCAAAACTGCAGGTGCTGTCCTATTCATAGCTATGTACTCTTCAGGACAGAGGCAAATAGCGAATGCAGTTTAACTTAATTTTGATATACTTATTTTTTACAAAGTTGCAGACTTACTGGTTAAGCTTGTGATTCAAATGTATGCTCTTAGAAGTACTTTTAGTACAGACACTGTTCAGCTGATTGCCATACCATTTGTTAAATTTATAGCTACATTCTGAAATGTTGGAAGTGTTTTCACTCTCTTAGTCTCAGTGGCAAACAGCATTTCTTTTGCGGACTTTTTTTTGATACTTATTACTTTTCTGACTCTAGAATGTGCTTAGCTATACAATAGTAGCTCAGTGAGGAAAAATTAGGCAAGTGGAGTGACAGTAACTTTCACCATTTCCATTGTTTTTGGTTCTTTTCTTTAAAATGAATAATTAGTGGTTTTTGGTTGCTGTTTTCAGTTTGTTAAAAGGGGGAAGGACTTCTAGTTATTCACTCCAGGGAGACTGTGCCAGAGAGAGGCTGAGTGGCAACCCTTGCATCAGAGAAACTTTATATTGCAATATTGCTGAGTCCACATTACTTCTTGTGAGCAGATTTCAACCTCACTTCAATTCAAGTACTAGTAAAATGTTGTACTCCCTTGTAGTCTGAAGCGTCCAAGGCATATATTTAAAGATTTAATTAAATATTTTAAATATTGAAATGTTTAATTTCCCACCATGTTATAGAAGGAAGGAAGTAAACATCAAATGCAGATTGTTAAAGTCTCTTCTGAGTTGGTGAGATTCTGATGCTTATTTCTTCAATCTGACCCAGCAGCCTGAAGTCACCTTCACAGAGGGCAGCAGCTCTGTGGAGCCCACAGTGGTGGTGTTCAACCCCAACTTTTGGCACAGCAGTGAGAAACAAACCCAAAGTACTTACACGTTTGAGTTCTTGATAATGAGCTTGGGCTGATGATGTGTCAAAAGGGATAAGATTGGAGAAAGAGTGCTGTTCTTTGTTGCTGAGTAGTAATGATTTTCATGACCTATCAGCTTAGAAAATATCTCTAATGTTCTCTTAAGTTTAGAGGTTTCAGTTTATTATGGAAAATTACAGGCAGTGTGTGAAATAATGAGAATGTGTATGTTAGTTGAAGGTTGCTCAGTAAATGAGTCTGTATGAAATAATGCAGATGGAGCTAATGATGTGAGTCAAAAATAGCCTCCTAATGCTCCTTGTGTATTCCCTGTGTGATTCTACCCAGCTGTTCAAAGAACTCATTGAATCACAGGAATTATTGTTGGTGCTCTCAGTGCTGAGATTTCCCTTTGTGCTTCTTCAGACTGAGGACTTGACTCTCCTTCCTAGCTGTGGAACAGCCCTAAATTAAAGCAATTGCACTTCTCTCTCATGATGCAACCGCGATGTCCCGTAGGTGCTGTTCTGACGTGTTGGCCATATGGAAATCTCATTTGAGGTTTATTGATCTTGAAGCTGTTGGCATTTATTTTGCCTCTTACTGCTTTCCTGGTTCAAATATGGTTGTTACTAGATATGTTCATCAAGGTTGGAGTTTTGCCTGCTGGCACGGTTTTTGATGATGTAGGACACTATAGCAGGGAAATGCATGTTTGTTTAAGAGCAGACTAGTTGAAGTATGATAAATCTAATAATTCTCTCATGGAGCTGTGAACTCTGTTAGAAGTATAGTTCTGTAAATACACAAACCTTTTTTTTCTGGCTGCATGACTTCTTGATTGAAAATGTGACTTGTATGGTGTACATGAAGTTGTTTGATGTTATCAATTCAAAGATTGTTCTTGGGAGCTTTCTTAGCAATCCTGTGTAGGTTTAGGACAGATTCTGATGGTTTCATACAAACAGCTTTCCCAGGATAAAAAACTGTTTAGTGAAGAAAAGTGGCAACTTAAACAAAAATGTGTTTAGAACTTGTGTGACTTGTGTAACAGGTAAGGAAGCATCAATGGTGCACATCTTCTGGCTTAACTTCCAAATTAATCTGTGATAAGAAAGGTATTTATAGTTTAGTATTGGATAGTAATGGAAAATCTTCAGCCTAACAATGCAAGGAGCATGTGAGCTGGTGTTTTTATCAAAGGAGACAGTCAAATTAGCTTCCTTCTATACAGAACAACATACAAACTGTATCAAGACCTCAACTTACAAAGTGCTGAGTAGTTTTTCACCTGTGACTGAGCCCTATGTGGTGATGCAGGTCTTTGCTTTGAGTGTTTCTTTCATTAGGACCTTTCAGCAGTAGGCGTGGATTTCTGAGGAGACTCAGATTTGAGCAGCAGCAGAAACCTTTACTGTTGGGTTCCTTCATTTGTTGGCTTAATTGGAGAGGTGGTAGGTTGCAGAAACCACACAAGGATGAGGTGATGTTGATAAACTGCGGGAGTTGGGAAGAAGGACCTTTTGAAGTTGGCAGTGCTGCTAAATGCAAGATCCAGGGGCTGGCTTTGAGAGTAATGGTTGTGTTTTTGTCATGAAGCTACCTGATACTAAGTATTTTGAATAGTGGCATCCTTGTCTTCAGTGGACAGCTGAGATGAAGTTATGTGCTGTGGTAGTAAGTGCTGTCTTCAGAGATATTTATATATGTGCAGTAAATAAAGACTGTACAATATCAGTGCAGATGGTTAATCCACGTCTTGGCAGGTGAGCACTGGCTATTCAGTGGTTTTAACTGTGGTAGGTGGTCCTGTGGAAATACAATACAGGTGCATTAATTATAAATTGTGTACAATTAACAAGAACAAGGAGGCCCAAATGAAGGTTAAATTCAGTTTTAATTTCAAAAATTGAGGTTTTTGACTTGGTGTCTTTGATTTTCTTTATGTGATGTTTAAACTTCTGATGGGCCTCATACTGCGTTGTAGCCTTTTGTTTGTAGTTCTTCCCTATTGGAATAGGGATCTGTGCACTATGTTCATCTCATAGACCGCTTCATGTTTTTTCATGCCTTTCCCTGTTCATGACACTCATGATCATAATCTGTCGTCAAAGCACCCCTCAAGAGATTTACAATAGAAACAAATCCATTGATACAAATTGAATGGTTAAATAATTGGAAAGAAGGGAAGATACTAACTGACTATTAAGCATGTCTTGATTCAGAAATATTAAACTGGGGACTGAGCTTTTTTTAATACTTTTCAGCTCAGATGAGAAGTGCACATCTTGGGGATACAGTGCCTTTCCTCTTGAAGGATAGCCTGGCTTCTGAAAGCATCTGATTGGAGCTATTACATATGGAATGATAGAAATGTGTAATCTTGACCTACTTTTAATCTTTTTGCAGGCTTAATTTCTGTTTCCATCGTGAATTTTGTAGAATGTACCAAAAACTGCTTGCTGCATGTAGACTGTAACCAAGTTAAATTGGTACAAGCTCTTTTCCCTCCTTCAAAGCCTGCTGTTTCTGCAGTATTTCACTTGTGTTCATCCAATGTTCAATCTTAAAGCTGTATTAGAGGTCCTTGGGTTGTTACTACTAGTAACAGTGCAAATTTAAGATTTGTATTAATATGTTGTCAGTATGCTTTATGTGTATGCACTTAGAGAAAACAACTCAAAATGACCTAATACTTAGGTATAAAATCAGTAATGTTGCTTCAATTTTTAAATCTTTTGTTGTTAAAGGTCTTCCATATCTCAAGTAGAGAAGCTTCATATCGTACTAAACATGGAGAAAGAAGAAAAGAAATTTGTCAATAAAGCAGAGGAAGATGAGATGGTAATTAAGACTGTTCATCTATTTTTATACATGGAAAGAAACATATTTTCATGGTTTCCTCTCTAGATGGGGCATATTACATCAGGAAGTGGACTGTCTCAGTTTAAATCAGCTTAGCAATTTTATAAGGTTGTCCTGGGTAATCTTTTTTGGTATTAAGAAAGCTAGTCTTGGGATAGGGAATGTTTTTGTTGAAAGCCTTTGCAAAAGTTCTGGGTTGACTACACTGAAGTCAGCAGTCTGATAGATAAAAGATTTTGATACTTAACAAATTTTGCGGTTTTTTTTAATAAGGAAAATGGAAGCAAATGGGTATTTGGTGGCACATAAACTTTGATTGCTACTAGAGCAATGATATTTCTTATTGTTTGTCCTGGAAGACACAGCAGTTAGCTTTGACAGGAAAACAGTGGCAACTGAAATTTAAATTTCTAGCCCATTCTAGAGACAACAGAAAATATATGGGCTATATAGGGATTATTGTTTTTAGAAATGGCAGATTCCTTAGAATTGAAGTCCTTGTTCCTTCTTTGTGCATGCTTCTAGGAAAAGCTGCTCTTCACTAGACCAGTGCTAATATGGAGAGTATGCAAATACATTTTACAACTAAAAATGAAACAGAGATGCTTATGGTCTGATCACTAAAATAAATGCTTTTCTGAGAAAATAATTTTGTTTTGCCCCAAAAGAAGCATTAACTTCTCCCACTATCTTTCAGCCACCTCTTTTTTTTTTTTTTTTTTTTCTGGTGAGGATTGAATACTGGCTTCAGTGTTTTGGGGGTAACAGAGAATGGGTTTTCTCTCTGCTTTTTGTCAGCTGAGAAGGCTGCAAAACGAACTTGTTGAAAATCCTTTTCTTAGGAAAGGAGATTAAACTGTTTGTAATACTGTTTAATGAAAAGTACAAAAAAAACTTGCAAAAAGATGGTGTCAGTATGAACAATGTGGGTGGGACTCAATGGGAAACTTCATTGCCCTTTTGCAGCAGGAAATATAATCTAATGATGTAATGTGAAACTCGGGAATGTAACACAGCATCTAGTAAGCCATTGAATTATTTTCTGTTGCTGGCTGTCATCAGGTTAAGTTGGTACTTGCCTTTGACCAAGGCACACTTAATGCTCTGTGGGTATTTTAATGTGAGAAGAGGGTTTTTCCAGCTGGTGCAAGTTACAGAACATTTGACAGCGCAGTTTGCAGTTTCTGATGTTTCACAGTAGCATTTCTTGCTAAATGGGAGGCAGAATAGCCAGTTTCTACTAACAAGTTGTATTTGACAAATTTATTTACATGCTTGTTGTGTTGCAACCTCAGTCCTTAGTGAGCAGTGCAGAGAGGAGACAGGTCCTGCAATGAAATGTTTTAACTAATGTGGATGTTCTGCCTTTATCAGGCTTTTGCTGATGTTTGTATTTCTGACTGAGCAAAACAGTGTTTCTTTTTGTTGCCACTCCATCATGTATTAAGTTTTTTAAACCTTTCCTTCCCCTAGAAAAGGAGAAAATGCCTTTGAAATTTGATTCACTTTAAATACCACACTTCATGAAAAATTAACGGTAGTTTCCTGAGCCAGAGTAATTATGAGGGTCACTGTTTGTTGTTTGTTTCTCTGTTTCCATGCAGGAGATCTATGGCTATGATCTATGTCGCTGGAAGTTGGTGCTAGTTACTGTAGGAGTGATCTGTTCTGGTGGCTTTCTTCTCCTCCTCCTCTATTGGATGCCTCAGTGGCGTGTGAAAACAACATGCAAAAGGACTACACTGAAGGACTGTGAAGTGGTTCTGCTGAGAACAACTGTAAGTCCATAGGAGGGTGCACTTCTCTCCGTTTGCAGTTGTTTCACATCCCCCTTACTGCTTGCTAAAATACACAAATCCTTGCCTGCAATGTAGACGTGATTTTGTTTTACAGCACTGCAGAACTGTGCTCCTTGGTACTCTACATAGCTTTAATGCCCATATGGGAAGACTGACGGCTGTTTGCAGAGGGCATAGCATAAAGAAAGTCTTTTGCTTTTGGATTTTAAGAATTAAATACCTGAATGCTGTTGTCATAAAAAGTTATAGAACAGGTACCTTGTTCATATAATGTGACAGCGTGTTTTTCCCTGCCTTGTTCAGCAAAGATACATTTGTTGAATTAAGGTGTAACTGTGGACCCAAGTGTGGTTTGATTTCAAGTGATTTTCTTCCTCCACAACTGCTGTGTACAGTCCCTTGTTATGATCTCATGTTAAGTCCTAAGTTTAAAGTTGTGGGGTGGGTGCAGCTGAATGCATAGGAATCCTGTAGTTCCTCCTACTACAGAAGAACTGTACTAAATTGTGAAGGGATGAAGATGTCAAAATTTAAGCCCCAAGACTCATTGCTTAAAACAAAAAAAAAAAATCAGTGCAAAAAAAAAGCTTTTAGAATTGTGGAAAGCAAATGTATTCTTAAGGTAGCTGATATTAACTTGGGAATATCTTCTGTAATTATGTATGGGCTCTGCTAATCTGTCATCTGTTGGTGACACATTTGCTACAGCTATTTTAGTAAAATGCTGTTAAATGCTGTTTCAACCAACTCATTTTTTTCTCTCTCTTTAAGGATGAATTCAAGATATGGTTTTGTGCAAAGGTTCGCGTTATGCCTTCTTTGAGAGCCAATCCTTTACAGAATCCTAACCCTATTCTACACAAGGTTTCAAATGGCCATGCTGTTCATTTCTGTGAATCTGCTGCAGAAGAGAATAAAAATGTTTTGAAAAAATATTTGCCTGTAAGTAAACCTGCAATACTATGCTTGCTGATTTCTGAAGTATCTCAAGTAGCATCTAGAGCTAACACACAGAGTACAGTACACGTGAGCTACTTCTTTTGTCTAAAAGTCTGACTCGTTCTTTGGGTAGAGGACAAATCTTTTCCTCAGTAACCTGCTACTGGAAATTGTGAAATGCTTGACAGATTGTTTTGAAATAAAAATGATTCTTCTTTCGGTGAAGTTTTTCTAAATTCACTTTCTATCCCTGTTCAGAATAAGGTCTGTCAGAAGAGAAGTGTTAAGCGGTGCTAGTTTAATATCTGTGTCTGTTGCCCTTGCAGATTCGCTATTTCACACATCACAGCGTGAAGTATTTCTGGAATGATTCAGTTCAAAGTTTTGATGTTGTCCGGTAAGAATATTTTTGTGTTGTGCTTCAAACTGCATTTAAAAAAAATCCAATAGCATGCCTAAAAACGTGGTGAAAATTGGTATCATATTCTGACCAGCTGTTTTATCTCACCAAGTCTTTGTTTGAACCACAATGAGAGCAGGGAGATTTTAACTGTGTGACTTTGAAAGGAAGGTATTTGTTTAATCTACCTTTATCAAGCATGATTTGTGTAGGGTGACAGGCTGCATGCCTCTGCAGGCTTTTTGCCTGTTCTTGGAATGTTACTGCAGATCAGATGTATAACCTCTTTTTAACTTAAATCAATGTTCACTCTATTGAACCATCATGTGGAAATGTCCAAGCAGTGCATACAGAAAAAAATCATGACCAGTGGCTGAAGGAAAGAAAAAAGTCCAGATTTCTGTAAGAAGAAAAATACTCTGCAGATGTTTCTTGTGATTCCCAAAAAAAGCACGTGCAAATAGTGTAGAAAGTTATCAGCAATGACAACAATTTAAAGAAGTGGTCATAATACAAGCAGTTACAAAATTGAGATCTCCTCCTCTGGGAGGGTGGAAGTGTCTCAGATCATGTGTAAATAATTAAAAGCTTCGTATGCGTTTTTTATGTTAAGCCTGCCATGAATTACAGTCGTGCAGGTAGTGACACTTGTCATTTCAGATTTTTTCATGTCTGTAGTGTTGCTAAATTAAACTCTTCAAAGTTTCCCATAGATGAGATTTAAAAAAACCTGAAATTAAAACTATACTTTTATGCTAAGAACAAATATGGGAAAAATCATATGGCACTGCATGTTTAGAAAAAAATGTTCCTTAGCATTAAAGCAGTGACTTGAAACTTGGCATTCATTGGCTGTTTGATTGTGCCTTTTGATGTTCTTGTGATAACTCAGCCAATTTATAAGCCCCAGAAAAATCTCAGATATGTCTGTGAAGTTATGTGAGCATTTATTCAGTCGCATTCTTGCCGATATGCCAGACCTTCATTTGTTTGATGTATTAGCAATGACTGAGCCTGACCACTTGTTTAGTCAGGTACTGTAGCTGAGCTGGACACCATTATTTAGCAATTGGATAATGAAGAGGAGAAACAACTGGATGTGAGACATACCTGCTACTGGCAGAGTACTAAGTCACTTCTGCAGAAGGTGAAATAAGAGTGAGAGTTTGCTATAACTTTTCTATAAAGTCATTGAGGTATGATCAGGTAGTAGATACCACCTCTGAAATAACAGCTAAACTTACGAGTGATGAATACAATGAAGTCTTAAACATTTGTCCTTCATCAAGATACTTTTTCTTAATCTGCTCCTCAGTTTATGTAAAAATCAGAAATTGGCATACATAATAACATGGCAGAGAATCAAGTTAATATTTGTAAAGAGACAGGATATGAGATAGAGGGCTTTATAGTAAAATCCATAAGACAAGCAGTGCAGTTGTAGTTGTGATCTAAGCATAGTTCTGCATCATGAAGGTAGATTCACTCTGTGCAGTCCATTATACAAGTATCCAGAGATAGAACACTTTGGTCACACAATTAAAGACTTAGCACAATCCAGAAGGGAAGCAAATTTAGATTTCTTGGGCAGCTAATTCGGTTATGAGAGCTTGAGTTTCATATCATTGTTCTTTTTATAATAACGTGCTATTAAGATCACTGTTTTAAACACAGGAAATGCAAGTGTAATTGTTCTTAAACTAAATCAGACGTGGTCACATAGCCAAAGAGGATGCAACTTTGACCTTCTATGTCTGTTTTGTTTTAGCTAGTGTCAACTGAATCTCTGAGTGAGATGATGAGTGTTTTATGTAATAAACTGTCTGCACACGGAGATTTTTTTTTTTAAATGCCTTGGGAATTGACTACTGTAACAGTGCTGTTAAAAGGAGATAACTTTGTCTTTGCGTGGATGCTGTACATATAGGTATACATATTTGCATATAAAGCAGTTTTAGGGACCCTTCTTAAACCAACTGTTACATTCCTTTTTGTGCCGGAAGAGAAAAATAGAATCATTTGGAACAAAATGGGAGGAAAGGCATAGTTATTAACAGAGATTTGTATATTTGTATATTTATTCATCTAAAAGTCATAATTTAAAAATCCTTGAACCTGAAGAATTTTAGGGAAACCTTGTAAACCTGTGGCCAGATTTACATATTAACACTTTCTGTTCTTTTACGAGAAGTTGACGGAAACATGGTCCTAGCCTTTGCAATAGTGAGGATGTTTAAAGCTTTCTCTGTGTTCTAGAGAATGGAAAAGATCATTACTATATGTGCACAATAAAGATTTTTTTCCTTAACTGGGACAATTCTGAATACTTTTTAGTAGATAACTTAATAGATATCCAATATAAAAAAGACTTGTGTTGAATAGCAGTGTTTTTTTCCTGTCATCTGTGAAAGCTTTTTGGAAGGTAATGATATTTTCCTGTGCATGCAAAGTATGTCTGCTAGAAAATGCCTGGATATTGTGTATGATATGTCCAATTTACTGAGTTTGGTAGTTGAAATGATCCGATAGCTGTAAACACTTGTTTCAGGTATGCTTGTTTATCTGCAGGTCTTCTAAATTAAAGCATTTGCTTGCACATGTAGAAAGGTCTTGGGAAGATGAGTCTTCCAGTGATAAGGAAGTACTTAAAATGTAAACTGTACTTTACCTAGTCATGGATAAAATGTTGATAGCAAGATGCTGCAGAGTAGCTTCAGTATAGATTTATTTGATAATTGTTTCCAAAATGCTTCCTCTACTACTTAGAGACAAATGAAGATAATTTGAAGAAATAGTAATTCATACTGATGTCATATAATGTTTTATAAAACTTGCTCGCTTTTTTTTAGAGGCCTTTGAATACTAGTTATGCTAGTGTTTTACTTCATTTTTTTTAAGTTTATTTTTGACCGAAATTAATATGACTATCCTACAGAGTAAGACGTGTCAACAAGAGGTCTGCTTTTAACATCTCATTGGTATTTTCAGATGTGACAAAAATAGCTAGGAAAACATTAATCCGTAGCCTTTGTTCTTTTATAATACAGTGTAACTCTTAGTAAAGGCCTAGCTCTTGAGTTACTGAATACCTAATTTTAAATATCAGGTTTCTTAAATAACTCATTGACTTTTTCCTTTGCTTAGAGGTCTAGATGAATCTACATTCTGTTCTTCGATTCATAATGAACACAGCACAGGACTGACAAAGGGAATGCATGATTACAGGTACTATTACAGTATTTGAGGGAAGAGTTGTTTTAGTTCTATTACCGGTGCTCAAAGTGTTAACAAAACTGGAAGACAATTGAGTGATGAGTGTTTACAGACAGGCTCTTACACTTCCTTCAAAGAAGGCTATTAGATGTATGAAGTTCTTGTTTTTCTTATCTGTATGTTAAGTAGGAACTAGACTCTGATATTGTATTGAGTTTCTTAAACTGCATTGACAGTGAGAATTGGAACTATGAAGTAATTCAGAATATGTTTCTCAAATTGTGTTTACTACCTAACATTTTGAAAGAAAGTGAGTGTACACAAAGAATAGCAAGGAGTTACATGTTCAACAACATTGGCAGGTATACATTGAAATTTGGCACTTGATGTAGAACAAAATAGTTATTTTTTTTCACATAACTCAACTTTAGGTGACATAAATGTTACCATAACACACTGTCATTGTTGAAGGGTGTGTATGGGTTCAGAGACAAATGGACTGATTCCCAGTGGAAAAGTCCATCAAGAGTTCTTTAGCTGGAAAGATGCTCACTTGTCTTGGACTGCAGATTGTTGAAGGCTCAAAGGGAACGCTGAGGGAGATCACTCTGCTGCTGCTTATTTTCTTTCCCATCCTTGGTTAGTGGTCATTGTGAGAGAAGGGGTAGTGTACTACATAGTTGATAAAGAATACTGGATGCCAGGAAACAGCAAACCTGGCCTAAAGTGTAATTTATTTCTTATTTTAGGAAGATCCTGATCTTCCCAGGTCTCAGGACTTTGGCTTCGATTTTAAAAGCTTGCTTAGTATCACAGGTGTGTCCCATAGCTTGCATGGATTTGTCTCTGGTTGGTTGGGGCTAGATGCATTCCCCACTTTTTATCTTAATTTCAGTTGGCAAGAAATAACTGGGGGAAAAAAAAAAAAAATTTTTTTAATACAGTGTATTGGACTAATGGTGTAAATATGCTCGTCAAGGGACACAGCTGAAGTGCATAGGTAGAGAAGAACTTGGTATAGAAAAAAAACCTTTAAAATGTAACTTTAATGGTACGTAGTTCAAGGATTTCTTGGTTCTCAAATGTGAACAGCAAGCTGGAATATATATTGTGAAAAATGTAGATATGTCCTTAATTATTGGTGTTCTTATTTGTTGATACACTACCCAAACTACAACAGTTAGGGTTCTGTTTCATTCCTGGCTTTGTTTTTGCAGATGAGACCTTCTTTAAGTGTTTAAAATATAGAAGCATCTGCTTGCTCATCATTCCGTTTTCTGTCAGTTTGTGTCTTTTCCTACAGTAAAAGCCTTTCCCTTAAGAACATCTTTTAAGGTCGTCTTCTTGGTAATGTCATTTGACCAGCTGAGATCCCATCACACGCTAGTTTCTTGCTCCCCCATTCATGATTTGCCTTTCTTCATGCTAAGAATAAATCTAAGATACAGATCCATGAAAACAGTGTCTTACTGCAGGGTAAAAGTTAACACTTGTTTGAGCTTAAGTTAATGAGAACCCCATATTGGCTTTCAGAATGACATGTTCAATAGCATTGGACCTATATGCTGTTTACAGGGAAATCTTATGAAATAACCTAAAAATTAAGTTACAATTTAAATTGAAGTATAAAATAATTATCTTTTGTATTGGAACATCTCACTGCATAAATGTTTTCTGATAAATGCCACTTGAAACAATATGATAAATAAAACAGGCCACAAATTAAGTAATATTTTATACTTTCTCATATTAATGGAATTACTTTGAAGTGAATAAGATTTCTAATAAAAAATTTAACTGTCTTTTGATATTTTTCTTTTTTTTAATGCAGGAAAGCATTCTATGGAGTAAATGAAATTGCTGTGAAAGTGCCTTCCATTTTTAAGCTTCTGATTAAGGAGGTAAGATATTTTCTTCAACAATTGAAAAACCAGGAGATCATTAAAAGTTACTTTAGATACAGTGGCTATTGGACTGGTCTTCAAATAATAATGTAAAACAGAAACCTTTCCTCAGAGCCCAGAACTGTAAAGCAAAGTGATATGGATTATATTTGAGCTCTCCAAATTTAAGAGGCTGTATCTGTAAGCTCTTCAGAGTTCACAACCTGGTGCCTTAGCAAGGATGTTAGAAAATAAGTCAGAATTCTTTGGGAGGATATGCATCTTATTTTTTGTTGTTATTTCAAACATAGAATGACCAATTGTGTTCTCCAGTATCAGCCCAGGGATTATACATTACGACATAAATATCAAATAAAATGGGTTCTTGTATATAGTTCTATTGGATTGGTTCCACTTTCCTCGTATTGGGTGGGTTTGAATAATTGACTTGTTATCTATGTGCTATCATAATGCATGATAGAACCTTTTGAACAAAGAAACTCTCCAACCTGAACTAATGGAGTAAGAACTTGGTGTCAGTGCGTTTATTAATAAGAAATAGATAACATCCAAATTTAACAATTGTAACTTAAGGTGCATCAGATGTTTGTAATTTTGCTTTGAGGTGTAGGGGAAATGTATGTCTTAAAAGTATGTATTTGTGTATTATTTTAGTGAGAACTGTGCTTTTGAGGGGTTGAGGAAGTAGTGAAAAAAAGAGAGCAGTTTGGAAAAAAAGACAAAATTAATGTATAAAGAAGGTTTATATAAAGGTTTATCTCCTCCATGGAGGAGGAGGATGATTCTGACACTCTTCTGATGGAGAATGCATGTGACCTTTTGGTGTAACTTTAATGTTCTGTCACTCTTCTAGGTTCTCAACCCTTTTTACATTTTTCAGTTGTTCAGTGTGATATTGTGGATCACTGATGAATATCACTACTATGCATTAGCAATTGTGATCATGTCTGTAATATCCATTGTTAGCTCACTCTACACCATTAGAAAGGTAAGTTCAAAGAAAATAGATGCATCTGTTCAGCTTTTCACTGATTGGTTTATTTTGATCTGAAATCGCCTACAAATCATTAAGAATTTTTCAGAGGTATTCAAGAAGAATGTTATGGGGTTTCCTTCTTTGAGCTGAAAGAATTTGGATTTACAGTTCTCTGAGACCCTTTTCTGCTGACTTTCCATGCTGTTGAATTAGTAGGTTGATCTTGGATAACAGAAACACTACCTCACTTAACTAAAACCAGGACACAAGTTTATATACCAAGTTGTATTGACAGTAGTGATTCCATCTTGCATTGTTTCCTTCTGTTTGGAAAAATCCAATGGAATTGAGCACCAGCCAAATGTGTGGGTTGTTAAATTGGTGATGCGTTTTTCTCTGTAGTCTTAACTGTAGCTGGTGGAAGTCAAAGTCATAATTATCCTTAAATTGCAATCTCTGAATCAGACCAGAGACACAAAAAACCCTCTACCTTAATCCAGGTTCATACAACTGCTGCAGTTCTTACTTATGTATGTTAATGACCAAACATTTTTATAACGTTTTGCCTGGCAGTGTATATTTGCTTCCAGAATACTGTTAAAAGTAAGAACTTGTTGATTAACTCAAACTTTACTTGCCCATAAGTTTCCTAAACTATGTTCAGGAGAATGTTTTGAGTAATGTTTTGTTGTAAAAGAATGTTAGTAAGGAATCTTGTCACTTGTAGAGATAGAATGTGCATTTAGAAGAAGACAAGGTTTGCTGTTAAATAATGAACTATTTTCTCCTATTTGCAGCAATATGTTATGTTACATGACATGGTAGCAGCTCACAGCATTGTCAGGGTTTCTGTCTGCAGAGGAAACCAAGGTAAATTCCACAGGCGGTTTGGAAGGTTGAGTTTAAATTGTTCGTTAAATGCGAGTGTAAAGTTGGTGTGCATCTGTCCTTTCTTTGATCAGCTTGAAATGCTTGCATTTCTTAGTAAAATTGCATGGGAAAAGAAGTTGCAGAGTGGACTTGAGATAGCATAATCACCTGTTTGGGATTAACGGTCTATATGGTATTTTTAGCCAGTGTCAGGTTTGTTCTAGATTAGGTGCTTGTCCTGTTCCTGTTTCTCATTATCTCCCACTCCACACACATAATTATCATTGTAGTTTCTTTTGTGACTTAGATGTGCATGCGTTGGGTTTCCATTACAGTTTATTACCCAGCAGGGGCTGCAAATTGATGTCTGGACTTTTAAAAGCTCATTTGGATACAGTAGTTGAAGATGGCTGGGTTGTGGTGTGTCACATTGTTTTGTAAGACGTGCATTTGTGTTGGACTTCTGTCTTTATACTGAAGTTATGCTTCATTTATTGTTAGTATCTTTTGTACAAGCTTGATTCCATTCATTTGTTATGATGAAATATATCCATGTACTCTAGAGTTTTAATCTGGGATGGAATTGGGTTTATCAATGGCTTTTTCTGTATCTTTTAAAAAACTTTTCATAATGCCATTAATAAAATGGAGTATAATCTTAATTGTCACCACCTGGATCTTAGCTGTGAGGATCTTTATCAGGTTTTGTAGATGGTGGCTGTTTTCAGGTAAACTTGTTTGTGTTTTAACACTCAGAAATAGAAGAAATCCTTTCCACTGACCTTGTGCCTGGAGATATCATGTTGATTCCATCTAATGGGACAATTATGCCCTGTGATGCAGTGCTTCTCAGTGGTACTTGCATTGTAAATGAAAGTATGTTAACAGGTAAAGCAAACTTGATGCAGTTACATGTGGTTTAATGTATTGGTTTATACCTTTGTGTGTGCTTAACTTGCAGTATGCTCTAGCAGAAGTGGATATGTTTATTTTGCTTGAAATGTATGTGTTCTTGCAATCACACGTGCTCCTAAGTACTTATGTACTTGTTTTCTGCTTATCTGCAGCAGCTACCTGGTACTGCTTGGCAATTCCAAAAATGAGTGATGGTTTCTTATTGAAAAGCTTTCTTCTTGACAGTTTGTATTCCTGCCTCTTGACTTGGTGTTCTCAGTGCAGATTTAGTTCTGCAGTATGTTTCCTCAGAAAAGTTTTGCCAAAACGTTTTAACCGATTCCAAGAATGAAGGTAGGGAGTAGAATGTTCTGCTATATTTAAAAACAAAAATTATCTCAAGTTGTGCCTGCATACTCTGAAACCAGAGACCTGAAGTATTTGAAGGACAGCTTCAGTGAATAGGATGGACTTCTTGTTATTCCTAGGATAATCTGTCCAAACTGGCAGTGTTTAGAAAATTGTAGTTCAGAGATTGTGTTTATCCTGTTCAATTTTTTGAATATACCTGAGCCTCCGGCTGCTGCTACCAACTGATAAAAATTGATTGCAGCTCTGGCTTGAGTGTACTCAGTCAACAAAGAATAGTTTTCTTCAGCTTCTAGATTTTCTGGGTAAAGTTGGAGTGATGCCATGCAGCAGGAGAAGGAAGCTTGTCCTGTTTTCTTTCAATGAACTGTATTTTACACCGATCTGATTTGAAGTAAGAGGCATAAAAGCTGTACTGGTAAATAACAAATAGAGTTAAATAGGGTTTGGATAAAGAATCTGGTGATCTGAGGCTAATAAGTGAGAGACTACTTAATAACATGCTGAAAGGAAGATGATTCCTTCTGTAAGTCTGCTTCTTTGCTGATAAAATGAGATTATATTGTTCTGCTTGAAGCTGTGAAGGGAAAAATGGCTATTCTTACTTGATCTTGCTTAGAGACTCTTTTTCCATTTAAGGTGAAAGTGTTCCTGTCACAAAGATTAATCTACCAAATCCTTCAGAATATCCAAAAGCAGCGGGAGATGAAATATACAGTCCAGAAGTGCATAAGCGACACACTTTGTTCTGTGGAACCAATGTCATCCAAACCCGTTTTTATACTGGAGAACTGGTCAAAGCTCTAGTAGTGAGAACAGGTATCCATTGTTAAGTTTATCACTTGTTAACATACTACTTGCTCTTGTAGGTATATGTCAGCTGATACTTCGGAGTATTGTGTTGAATGTTGCTGAGCTTGGATAAATGAGTATACCCCAAATAATTTGTTATATGTCTCACAACAATAGTAGAACTAGATAATGTCCTGGAGAGTATCAGTTGGCAAGCAAGAAAGTGAACCAGTCTTTAGCATCAATTTAAAACATACCTGGGTGCATTTTCAGGTCCTTTAGTTGTCTTTTACGGTGTGTGGTTGAACTGCATATGCCTCTTTGAAAAGGTCTGGCATACTATTGCAGCGTTGAGTGGGTAGTGGGGAACAGCTTATTTTAGTGGAGTCATTGGCAATGTCAAGCTGCTTTTTTTTATTTTTTCCCTCCATAGTTTTGTTGAAGGACATAACTTTTGCTTAAAAAAAAATGTTTGATCTAGTCCTTTCTACAGAAATGATTATTCATAGTAATATGTTAAAGGTTTGATTTTAGATAATACAGATGTTCTATTAAATACAGTTGCACAGACTAATGCAGTTGTGGGATTCTGCTTTACAAAGATGATCTTAAGAAAACCACCACAAAATAGATGAATGTAAGCAATAATCCAAGCTACGATAGAAATGAATAGAATAAACATGACTATGTTGACTAGAATACTAGTTAAGGCAAGTTTTCCATCAAGTAACTTCATCCAAATTAGCCTCGTCTTTCTCTGGTCTTTTCTTCACCTTCTGTTAGTCTATTTTAGCAGTAAATGTTCTGGTTTTTTTCTTAAATTTGTTAATGCCTTTCTAGAGGTTTTGTTAGTTGTCTTTTCAAAGAAAAATTTTTCCCTTCCCTTGAACACATGTTCCCTTTAATAATATCCATCTCAACTTCTTTTGTTTCATAAATAAAAGATTTTATATGCCCAACCTGACGTGTATATACAGATAGGCAGTCCAAAACAGCAACAGACATGGACTGCAGAAGACTTATTTCTTCTACTCTGCATGTAGGATAATGGATATGTTAGTGTGTATGTCATTGTGGCTCCTATTGTAACAAATTCAAAACTGATAATTTTTTTTAGAAAACAAAAATATTCACTGGAGCTATCTGTATGTCCAGTGTGTACTCAAGATACCACCAGGCTTTCATTTATTGTTTTACCTGGTGTGATCTAGCCTATGTGGCTACAGAACCTTCTGCAGAGCCATTTAAAGAAAAAGTCAGATTGCTGTGTCGAATTACAAAGCATTCATGACTAAATACTCCAGTACATACTGACATGCTGAACTTCTCTGAACAGGTCTGTGATTTGTATCCTGCAATAGCAAATTCAAAGCCTGGAGGCTTCACGCCTTGTTCCTTTTGTGATGAACTCATCCTTTTTAAGACTGATGCAATACCTGCTTCGTTCTGGTAGAATCTTGTGTGCCAAATATAAGTGTGGAGACTTAGCCTTTGCTGGGAGGGCTTGCAGACTGAGAAACTGTCAAGGAGCTGTTGCTAATGCCAGCAGACCTGACATTGATATTGAGATTGTAGTAACAGGCTTTGAAGTCTAAGTAGATACAAAATGTTTCAGGGTTACAAAATTGGGCACTGGTGTCAGGCTCTCCACATCTTGAGGCAAAGGTTCAAGGAAGATTTTAGGGTGTCTATTGGCCATTGGACTCTTAAGACCCTTACAAGTCAAGTCTTACAGCTCAGGTTTAAAATGCAATCAAGATGAGGGCTTCTTCAAAAGACGACTCTGGGCAATGCAGGTTTTTTCTGACTCTTTCTGACCGTCAAGGGAGCTTACAGAGACTTGCCATTAAGTACTTAAAGTTGGACTCTATAGAATCACAGAATAGCCCTGGTTAGAAAAGACCTCTAAGATCATCCAGTCCAACCATTAACCCAGCACTGCCAAGTCACCACTACCCCATGTCCCTCAGCACCACATCTACACGGCTCTGAAATCCCTCCCGGGATGGGGACTTCTCCACTGCCCTGGGCAGTCTGTGCCAGTGCTCGATAACCCTTTCCATGAAGAAATTTTTCCTGACATCCAATCTAACCCTCCCCTGGCCCAACTTGAGGCCATTACCCCATGTCCTATTGAATAACTTCATTTTCTTTTTGCAAGGACTGGCACAATTAGACAACCAGTAAATATATCCACTAGCTCTGCACTGCGAGGGGCAAAATGCTGTACAACAAACTCCTCCAGGCCAAACCATTTGAGGGTGTTCTGCTGCTGTAGAAGAGGGGTTCATTTGCATCAGCTTCATGTCCTTGACATAGTGGAGAAGCACTTAGTATGATGTGCACGTACATTTTTGAAGCACCTTAATTACCGTATTGCAAAACATCTGTTACGGTACATTGAGAAACGGTCTTAACGAAATGAGTAGCTTAAGGGTTTCATTGAGGTTTTTAATAATTTGAATAGCTTTGCTCTTGTTTATAATTTTAATAACTTACTCCTTTTTATTTCTAGGCTTTAGTACTGCTAAAGGGCAGCTTGTTCGCTCCATACTATATCCAAAGCCAACTGATTTTAAACTCTACAGAGATGCCTATTTGTTTCTCCTTTCTCTGGTAGTGGTGGCAGGCATTGGGTTTCTTTACACGGTTGTCAATAGCATCTTAAATGAGGTATGTTTTCATTTCTTGTCCAGAACTGCTTTATTGTAGTAAAGGGTTGATCATGATTTCCATCACACTTCAGATGATGAGAAACAATTTAATTCTAAGTGAAAATTTCTTTGCTTTATTTTGTGTCAGTGGAACTAGAAAGACAAGCTTACTGAGAACAAAACTCATCAGGGAAGCAGAATTTTAATATATTGCAGTGAAATTTGAGTTTACCTCAATTTCTACTGACCCAATTGCTAGACTTCTATCTTTATTATATGTAAGATTACCATCTGACTGATATCCAATTGGAAGAAATAGGATACAGCATGTCTAAAGCATGCTGCAGGCAAAAAATCCTTACCAAGGAGTTTATAACTGATAACCTTGTAATTGTTTTCTCTCTAAACATTTTGCATTATTAAGGCACTGGTTTAAAGTAATATATTTGTAGGGGGAAAAGTGAAAACTTGAAGTTATAGGTTGTGGATAATTTAGGACTGGATTATCATGGTTGCTGCTGATGGATGAAGATTGTGCTGTGTTTCTGGGCAGTCCAGAACATGCTGTACTGGGGAAAGCAATGTGTAGATTTTACCTTTGGTAACAGTGATGTAACGCTTCAGTGGGATAGTGAATCTCTAAGTAGTGAGTTCTTGTTCATTAACTCTGACCTTTATTACAGGTTCCAGCCCATACCATCATTATTGAGTCTCTTGACATTATCACTATCACAGTGCCTCCAGCACTCCCTGCTGCCATGACTGCTGGCATTGTGTATGCACAAAGAAGGCTGAAAAAAATTGGCATCTTCTGCATCAGCCCACAAAGGATAAATATTTGTGGCCAGCTGAATCTTGTGTGTTTTGATAAGGTTAGGTGAATTTTGAAACTTTGTGTTGCCATCTGGAGAGGGATTGTATTATAAAGAGGAATTTGTATAGACTAGCAAGTACAGGAAATTTCATTACTTAAGTACCCACACTAAATTTATTATTCCTCTTGTAAATATATTCCAGTTACTGTTTTAGCTATGTAAGAAAGTAGTGCTAAGGGTTTGGTACTTATTTTCTACTGCTCCCAACCCCAAAATATAGAGGTGTTGAGCTATCATCTTTGGGTTTTAAGGGTCTGTTTCGTTTTTCCTGTCTCCGAGGAGGGACATGATTGCTTTGAATAGTTAAGTTATTTAACAGAGTTGGAACTTAGTTACTAGCAAAAAGTGAAGGAGATACTCTATTTTCTGTCCTGAAGTCTTGGTTTTTAAGTGAAAACAAAATAAAATATATGTTCAGGTGTAATTTGGTTAATTTTTGTAAATTTTTGCTTTACCTTAAGCTAACTTGTTTCTGAAGGATTTTTCTTCTTGCTATGCCCCTTGGTTTATTTTGCAGACTGGCACACTTACTGAGGATGGCTTGGATCTTTGGGGAATTCAACGGGTGGAAAATGCTTGGTAAGGATAAGCTCGGCGCCGATAGCAAATGTAATACTTAGTTGTGCTTTAACAGCTTCAGCAGAATAGAATAGCAGATTCAATGTGAGCTCATATGTTTGCATTTCTCTAATAAGCTGTAAGAATGCAACTGAAAACATGTTTTAGGTGTAATGGAAGTTACAACTCTCTTACGAGGCTGAGGTGGAATTTAATTTGTTAAACTCTGAAACCTCATTAGGTTCATACTGCAGAAATGATGCAATTAAAGTATAGTGTGTGTTCTTATTCCTGTCCTCTGAAGTGATGACTTTTTGGGCTGCTAAAATGAATTACCTTAGCTAACTGAGTTAAGTACAAAGTGATAAGAGACCTCTGAGGAATCAAACTAGACAGTGAATTAACACAGTTTTTGAAGGGGACAGCAATTGTGTGTGTTTCTGAAGATTCCTGCCCAGTGTCCTAATCTGTTTTCTGTGGTGTGTGAAAGTACAAGTGAAGAGACTCATGTAGTCAAATTTCTTCTGTTAATCTAAACAAACCTTTTGAATTGACTCATAACAAATAATTATAGTGCTAAGTATATTATAACTTCATTGTTTTAGTTTCCTTTTGCCGGAAGAGAGGGCTTGCAGTGAGAGCTTGCTCAAGTCTGAGTTTGTTGCTTGCATGGCAACTTGTCATTCCCTCACAAAAATTGAAGGGGTTCTTTCTGGGGATCCACTTGATTTGAAGATGTTTGAAGCAATAGGATGGGTAAGTGTCTGCTTGTTTCAAGAGAAACAATGTTTTTAAGATCAGTAATATGAAAATTCCTATGCTATTATATACAAGATAAGCCATTATAGGGTGTTTCAAGCTGTAACTGTAGAACAGTGGGCTTTTAACAACGCCTGTGTGTCAAAGGAAGTCTTAACATGAAAGTCTTCCTAAAATGTGCTGTGCAACAATTCATAGAACTGAAAGAATCTCAAGAGCTCAATTACTGCTTTCTGCTGATGTGTGTGGCAAGGTTTTGATACATATAATAGACATGTAAAATAGCTAAGAGGTTCTTAAGTTAACTGCTAAATTAAGACACTTAATTCTCACAGGAAATCTTTTGGGCTGACTTCCAAGGCTGGGTTTGTTGGTTTTTTTGGGTTTTGGTTTTTTTTTTTTTCCACCCTGAAAATTACATTAGGAGAAAATCAAAGTTAATAAATTATAAATTAGTTGATTATTTTTAATACAGATTTTAGAAGAAGCAACTGAAGAGGAAACAGCTCTTCATAACCGAATCATGCCGACAGTGGTTCGACCTTCTAAACAACTTTTCCCAGAATCCAAGCAAGCAACAGATCAAGAAATGGTATAAAAATTCAAAGCAGTTATTTGAGTTAAAGTAATCCTTCTGTTAAACAAATACATTTTACTGTATGCTGTGGTTCTGGCTGGTATAATTCAAACAGGATCAAAACTGTGTGGTTTTTGATGGCAAAGATAGACATGTTTAAACCATATGCCCCTTTCAAGGTGAGCAAACTGATTGCCAGCATTATGACCCCTACAGACTGGTTGTAAAGTGCTGTAAGGCTTTTTCAGCCTACGCATTTTAATACAAGTATCATTGCCAAATTCTCATTGTGCTAATGAAGTGCTTAGGTGTGCTCACCTTGCAGTTTCAGTTAAAGCAATTGTTTGTTAATGTCACTGCACAGGACGGAATTCTTGCCACCATTGTACCTTAGAGATGTATATTTTAATTAAGTGCCAAGTTCAAAATAAAATGTACTTGGCAGACTTAAAATTTTTTTCTCTCTGCATTTTGAAGTATTTTTTAAACAGAAATGGAAACTTAAGCATGTGCCTGTATACCCAAATTACCACACAGCAGGGTAGTGGGAGGGGACAGCAGGTTGGTTCCTCTATGAATCTTATTCTACAGGATAGCAGTGTCTTTTTTGTTCAGCACTCAGTGTACATGCACAGCAGTGATTACTGTGCGGTAGTTGACACATGAACATTCTTGTAACTTATTACATGATTTTTTTGGGATATACTTAATAATCATGGCCTCATTCTGAACTGCCATAGTACTTTAACAATTTACATAGGCTAAACAGACACAGGTTGGACTGTGATCTTTATCTTGCAAATTCTAATCAAGAAATCAAGCTCTAAAGTTCTATCTCTCATTTAAAGGATACTGAACAGATGCAGTGTATTCATGTTCAGCTTTTATGAAAACCATTACGAATATAATGTGACTTTATATTGAGAATGCTGTGTAGATTCATGTACTGATTTATGTTGAAATAGTTTGTAGCTGAAAAAAGAATTAAAAATAGTATTTCTAGTAAATGTATTTTTTATTCTTTTTTAGGAATTGTTTGAGCTTTCGGTAAGTATGCTTTTTCAGTTTAAGCATGTACCTCTTTTTCAGAATGTATGTAGATGTGACCCTTTTCTTCCTTCCTTCCTATGTGACACAGACCAGTTATGAGATTGGAATTGTGCGTCAGTTCCCATTTTCTTCAGTTTTGCAACGTATGTGTGTAATAGCGAGAGTTCTAGGGGAGAAGAGAATGGATGCTTACATGAAAGGTGCCCCTGAAGTGATTGCCAGCTTGTGTAAGCAGGAAACAGGTAAAGGAACAAACTGTTTTTATTTATTCTGTAGCTTAGCTGTAATATGAACAATTTTAATAACTCTAAACTTGACCTTTTTCAAGTTCCTGTTGACTTTGAGCGTGTCCTGGAAGAATACACTAAGCAGGGCTTCCGAGTTATTGCTCTTGCTCACAGAAAATTGGAGTCTAAGCTTACATGGCACAAAGTCCAGACTATTAATAGGTAAGAGTGAATTAACATTTTTAATAAGTAACCGGCTTTAAAAACTGCATGCTTTGAATTAATTATGTAATGTTTATTTTTGTTTAAATCAGTTACTACTCTTCTTTAGCTTTCTTGTGTCTTCACATTATGTAGTTCTGTGCATTCTTTATTTGTACCCTGGACAATACATAGAAATTTAAGATGAGGAAGTTTTTCTGCTGTAACGTGAGTTCTGAGGAACATCTTTAAGCTTGAAATGAACTGTAAAAATATTTTTATGATGTTTAATTTATGCTAACGTGGCAGAAACCCCTTATCTGATTTGTTATTTGAACATACCTACATCATCTGTGTCTATTAAAGATAATGGCATGTAGTAGAAACCCTCCTGTACATGTTTGATTTACTTTCTTCATCTGCTGTAGGCAACATGTCTATTAATCTTACTAGCCTTGTTAACATAATTTGGTAGCTTGTATATTAAGGTTCAGTTAATTTGGAAATTAGAGGTATGAATTCTAAACTAATCTTGAAATTTGGCTGTGGATGCAGTGAGCTTCAGAGCATTTTCCTAGCAATAACCTTTCTTTTTGAGAACATAATTTCTTCTAGAAGGAGTTCTTATGGAAGAAACTAAAAATTGTGCTTGAGAGTAACAACATTTTCTCATGCTGGTTTTCAACTAAAGCAAGAGAAATAAGTGTAAATGATTGTGAATGATGATATTTCTTATATCACTTTTTATAAAGCAAAGTTGTCACTTTTCAAGGTTAAAAACAAACATTTCCCTTTGATAAACAGAAAATCAAGCTCTTTAAGCTGCATCTAATAATTGTAATTTTTCAAATGTTCTCTTCCTTGCCTCCTTTCTATAGAGATGCTATTGAATGCAACATGGATTTTATGGGGTTAATCATAATGCAAAACAAGTTAAAGCAAGAAACCCCTGCTGTACTTGAAGATTTGCATAAAGCCAACATTCGCACTGTCATGGTTACAGGTCAGCAAGTAAACATGCATATGCAAAAGATATAAAAATCCATCTGGTTTTGGTCTTATTTCAATTATAGTGCATGAAGTCAAATTTTAGTGTCAGTAGGCTGGGATTATACTGTGTAGCAAGAGGGAAGTTTGGTAACTATGGTGTCTGAATATTCTCATAAATGTTTCTTTATGGGTGAAAGTTGCTTTGGTAAGTCAGAGTTCAGAAACTGTGATGGGGATTAATTCTGCTTCATAGCTTCCTCTCCATAGCTCTATGCACAAGTTACTTTATACTGAATTGAAGGATGGAAAACCTTAGAGGTCTTCCATATCAAACAAGGTGAAAGTCCTGGTCTAATCTTATGACTGACCCTGCTTTGAGCAGGAGATTGGACTGGGTGACCTCCTGATGGTCCCTACCATTTTGAATTATATTATGATAAGCTGCTTTGTATTGGATTTTTTTTTTTTTGTAAGAATGACTTCTTATGTTCCCATAAGCAGCCTAGGTATCTGTGCACAGTATTTTCCATGCAGTCTGTGTGTTTGCTTCTTAAATCACAGGTATTGCAACTTTGGAATAATGTTTTGGTAGGCTAGCAATACAACTCGGTGTTTGCATGTTCTGTGACCATGTTTAAATGGCTGCATGTTTTCTGCCTGATTTTTGCTATATACTTACGATTTGGTCAATAAGAGATCTTTATAGCTGAATGAAGCACACAAAGTTTCTAGTGATGCTAGTGCAGGGGAGGGTTTTAACAGGCTAGGCTTTGAATTTTGTCTGTAGAGTTGATTTGCCCTATGGCTGTCACTGTTACGTTAGCCAGTCCTCCTCCTAGTTTAAAACTGCCTTTGTTAGCTTTTCTCTTAGGTGGAATATTGTTATATTCTATTGATCCTTTTCTGACCAAAACCTTTTAAAATGAAATTGTTTAACAGGGGATAACATGTTAACTGCTATCTCAGTGGCCAGAGACTGTGGAATGATTCTACCTCAGGATAAGGTCATTATTGCTGAAGCACTACCTCCAAAGGATGGGCAGGCTGCCAGGATCAACTGGCATTATGCAGATACCCTCGCAAAATGCACTAGTTCATCACCAGCCATAAACTCAGAGGTAATATGAGCATTATTATGCCCATAGAGTGTAAGCAGTTAGTTTTACTGTTGAGTTTCTTTTTATCTTATTCCGTTAAGTAGCAAATCTGCTGTTAAGTGTCAAATCAAAATTGATATACTAGTTAACTTTCAGATATTAAAATACCAAAGAGTAGTAAAACAGCTGAGGGAGGTAGTTTTTCAACTGTGATACAACATTT
The DNA here is from genome assembly GCA_028020825.1 of Podargus strigoides. NCBI lineage: Eukaryota > Metazoa > Chordata > Aves > Caprimulgiformes > Podargidae > Podargus > Podargus strigoides. The sequence goes on along the minus strand of CM051628.1, from coordinate 13,157,422 downwards.
GACATTTTAGTTGTGCAGGAGACAGGTTTTTTCCACATTTCAGTCTAAGACTGCTCTAGCTGCTTGTAGTTGAAACATAAAATCACATTTTCTTACTACTAAGTCAGTGTTTTCATTGTATGAGATTTTCTTTCAAGTAACATTCTTAGAAACTTCCTCTAGTGTGGGATGTCTTGGAATGCCTCTCCAAGTATTAGCTTGAAATTACAAGGTATCTGTGCAGATACACTGCAACTAGAGTACTAAACTACTTTTGCTAGGATATTCCAGTTAAATTGGTCCATGAAAGCCTTGAGGATCTCCAGATGACCAAATACCATTTTGCAATGAATGGAAAGTCTTTTGCAGTGATTTTGGAGCATTTTCAGGACCTGGTACCCAAGGTGAGCATTTTACTTGTGTATGGGCACTTTTGATGGTGAACAGAATTTGCCCTGTGAGCATTAAGAAATCTTCTGTCTTCCAGCTTGTGTTACATGGCACTGTGTTTGCTCGCATGGCGCCTGATCAGAAAACTCAGCTGGTGGAAGCTTTACAAAATGTAGAGTAAGTATTTGCTTAAGTGTAGAAAGCGGGAGGGCTGGCAGACTGTTTGCTGTGATAGAAGAAAAAAAATATGTATGCTGGTAGGTGTTTTGCCAAATGAAAAAGGCTGGGCTAATATAACTTCCTTGAGTTGGTAAATCAGCCTGAGCAGGAATGAGAGCAGTACCATCTGCTGGCTAGTTGTGAAAGTTTCAGACATTTCATGAAGTTATAAATGATGAGTAACTAAACTGGCTAACATACTTATAAATCTGGTTGCTTGGCTTAATGAAAAAATCCATCAAATGTTTTCTGGGTATTAAAAAAGTACTAATGGGATGACTTAAGTTCACACATGGTCAGTACACTGTCTGTTGGTGTCAGGCCTTGCACCTATACAAAATAATACAAAAGTCTCTTTCTGGAGCAAAGATGATTTAGACCACCTGGGAATGATAGAAGGCTGACAACCATTATTGGTTTGATTGACCTGGCTGAGTCAGTCAATGTTGCTTTCCTGTGTACTTCTTTATATGTATAATGGGAACAGTAATTGCTTTCAGTGTTAATGATCAATCATTATTATGCAAAACCTGAATAAGTCAAGTAATAGAGAAGTATTTAATGAAATAAGCTAAATGGGCTATGGTTAGGAAGTGGTTCAGAATGCTGACATCTGCTTCGTTTTTATAGTTACTATGTGGGCATGTGTGGAGATGGAGCAAATGACTGTGGCGTAAGTATATTTTTATTTTTCATACAGAACTGTTCAATTTTGCAGCTGAAGGCAAGATTTACAATGTTCTTTATTTCAACATTAACTGGCAGGCACTAAAGAGGGCACATGGTGGTATATCCTTGTCTGAACTTGAGGCTTCTGTGGCGTCACCATTCACTTCCAGGACACCTAGTATTTCCTGCGTGCCAAAGCTGATCAGGTAATGCCACTTACTGTGAACTTAAATGTGTCTGTGTAACTCGTTTGCATACCCTGTGTTTGTATATGTTTGATGCTGTAGGAGGCCAGTTTAAATTAAAGAACAAGCCATACATTTTTAGTAGTATTCTTTCTTTACCGAGGTACTCTGAGCCAAGGCTTGCCATAGCATGACTTAGAATTTTGTTGTAAGCCCTTTTGTCCATGTAAGGTTAATTTTTTAGAGCGTTGGTGAGCTTCTACACGTTAGCATTTCATTTGATGCCTTAGTGACTGTGCTGGTTTCCATAAAGGCCGTGTGTAATTGCAAGCAGTAAAATCCTTCACATAACTGCTCAGCACCATACAAAGTAGAAAGCAAAATTTCTGAATAGGGTTTGACCAATTTTTGATTCTAAAACTGGAAGTTAAGTGGTAATTTTGGATGAAGGTCAGCCAGAGAAGAATCTATGTAAGTTTGTGTGGAACTAATGAAGTAATGCATAATCAAGAAACATTTCTGAAGTCAGCAGCTCTGTGGCTGAGTGCATATTCATTCAGTCTGTGTAGTAAGCTAGTGCTTCAGAGATGCTTTTGTAAGCAGACCTTCATTTTAAAACTTCTGTTGGAAAACCACATAAAGTCCAAACACCACCAAAGTAAGGTGGTGGCTCAGTTCAGAAGGCATCCTCACAACTTTGATGTACTTGAAAGTGTACCATTCTGACCCCTTTTTCTCTGTATGTCTTCAGCCTCATGTCCCTCAAAGGGTTTGCTGATGTGTCTAACTGCAGTTAACATTTTGCTAAGCAGAATTTAGCTGCTTGCATGGAAAGCTTTCTAGTTACATGATTGCATTTGTTTTGACAGGGAAGGCCGTGCTGCTTTAATAACTTCCTTCTGTGTATTTAAGTTCATGGCATTATACAGCATTATCCAGTACATCAGTGTTACTCTGCTATATTCTGTAAGTATTCTGCAAGTGCTTAAGCAGTGTCAATGTAATTTGGAGATTTGAAAATTGATAGATGTTTAATATATGTTGTTGCAAGTGGTTGTGAGTGCACACCACCTGCATTTTTAGAAACTGTCTTTGGACTAAAAGTATTGTTAGTATTTTTTGCTTTTTTTAAAAATATTAACTGTATGAAAAACATGGTAGGATCTATTTTTAAAAGGCAATAACAAATGCCTGTGAGTAGAAAGTCTCTACAGAGGGACAGTCCAAGTAAGCACATAAATTCAACAAAAATACAATTTTCTGTCATTTAAAAATTGTCAGCATTTTAAAATACCCTAACTTTATTTGAAGGGCAATACGTTCCTTTTATGTAAGGACTGAAAGAGAGCAGATTGCAAGTATTGAGTTAGGAGGGGATAAAAGCAAAGTGGACTATTTCATGTTAGTATGGCTGGATTCACAATATGGCATGTGGTAGAAATCCTGTATTTTAATTTGTATTCTGAGTAAGTTAAACATGCAAAGTATTAACCTTTGAGGTGGAAATTTTGACAACTGTATGACTACATAGTAAGGTTATGGTGTTTAGAGAACTGTGAGCCTAAGCTATTATTTAATTGGTTTGTAAGATTTGGTAATAGAAGTTTGATTACAAACAAGTTTCAATTACAAATAGTTAATGCATGTTGAAACTAAAATTGCTTCAGACCTTGATACTTCAGGAATTGATCTGTGAATTGTAGAGTACCGCGACTCCTGCAGATAAAGGAAGCCAGTTTGATAAGAGACTGTCTTGTTTATAGAGTGCAGTTTGAAGCATTAATGCCGTAGGAGTGTCACTGTAAGATGTTTCTTGGTGTGTGATGAAGTTACCAATGTTTCAGTTGTGATTTCTGTCTAGATCCTGAGCAATTTGGGAGATTTCCAGTTTCTCTTCATTGATTTGGCAATCATTTTGGTGGTTGTCTTCACTAGTAAGTATTGTGCTGAATTACCCCTGCTGGCTTCTATGAAGCAGTTTTTGCTTGGTCAGATTTTCTTTTATACCTAATTACATGCTGTTTGGAGTAAGCACTGTGGCATACAGTTAAGATGCTACGACTACTACAGTATATGCATTAAACCCCAAAATGTTGTGTACTGAGTTAGATTCATCTGAAGTTTGTGAAATGCCCTCATACAAAAAGCAGGTTGTGGGCATGATTTGAAAAAAGTAGTTCTTCACAGTACAGGGAGTCATAAATCTCTACTGACATGAGAAAACTGTTTTTGGTATCAAAACAGCAATTGTTCCAATATCACGGTTCTCACATGTTTTATTTCTTGCATTTTCAGTTGAACTTCTGTCCACAAAATGTTATACTCAAACTACTGTCTAGTGAAGTATTTCATTCCACATATGAATTTAGCACGCAGTTTAGTGGCTAACAGTAGAATTCCATTTTCAAGTTTAATAGAAACTGATTCTTTGAAGCAATGGCAGACCAAAACTGAGGAGATGAGCTGTAAGTTCTTGTGCCAGACAAAGGGAATTTGGCCAGACACTACTAATTCCTTAAGTCACATGGCTTCTATTATTGTCCCTTGCTATCCTGTGCTGCTGGGGGTAACCAGCCAGTAGAAGGCACCATGGCATTATTCTAGTATGCTGTAATCTTTGCAGGGTGGTTTCATGCTTGCTGTTCTGAACTAATTTTTAAAGTGGTGTTGTGAGCAAGCCATTCTAATTCCGCAGAATGTGAACAGGTTAACTCTTGAAAACCATAATGATGTAACGTGTAATCTTTTTTTCTTTTTTTTTACAGTGAGTCTGAACCCTGCTTGGAAGGAGCTTGTTGCGCGAAGGCCTCCATCAGGTCTTATCTCAGGTCCACTTCTGTGTTCCGTTTTGTCTCAGATCATCATCTGCCTTGCTTTCCAAACCTTTGGGTTTTTTTGGGTCAAACAGCAGTCTTGGTATGAGCCTTGGACAACGGAATCTGAGTAAGTGTTTCAGTGGCTCCATGCAGGATACAGTAGTGACTGCAAAGCTATAGGCAATAATTACTCTCTTCTTTACTGACCCCTTTTGGGGACTTTGTGAATACAGCTTCTGTATGGCAGCTTGTTAGTCTGCTGAATTTTTTGTGACGAGCATAACATAGGAGTTACCCACTGGCTGAAATGTAAAACTGGGTCAGAGCCAGACTGCAGGGTCTGAAGACTCCTCAACTTTGGGACAGTTGAGATTGAAATTTGAAATTAATGATGGAGACCTATTTTAACTCTTCTGTATTCTATGGCAGGGCTAGGTTAATGGTTGCACATATTGTTCTTAAAGGTCTTTTCCAACCAAAGCAATTCTATGGTTCTGTATTATAAAATTTTGTTTTCCTGTTAGAGTTCCAGTAAATCAAATTTTATTTCTGAAAATGGAGAGATATTTTAATACTTTAATATTTTTTAGACTACAGTATTTTCTTACCCGTCTTCAAAGTGTATCTACAGTGATAGTTTCTAAACAGTTACAAGCTGGAAGCATAAAAGAACTTGAAGCTCAGAATTCACAAGGATTGCAACCTCCCTGCTGCAGTTTTGTGTTATTTCTTACTATATGTAATAGATTTTTCAAGGATAAGCTTTTTTTTTTTGCTACCTTAGCAATTTATTCTGTCAGTGCTTTTGTTATGAAGCAGGCCTTATTTGCATCTTCTCCTTAACTCAGTGTTAAATATTATTTTTATTTTGTAGTGCGTGTAATGTATTGGATGCCACAAACGCCAGCTCTGCACACCATGGGAATGAGACTTTACATGATGAGCATTACATTAAAAATTATGAAAACACAACTTTGTTTTTTATATCCAGCTTTCAGTACCTCATAGTGGCAATTGTCTTTTCTAAAGGAAAGCCCTTTAGACAACCCTGCTACAAAAATTGTAAGTCCTTACTATATACAATTCCAAGTAAAACTCCCAAGTGGCCGTGCACTTATATATCCGTGGCTTAGTTACAATTCTTTTGTACCACTTCAACAGTAATGGTGTTGCTTAAGGAGAATAGTACAATTATCCTCTGATAATCAGAGATAAAAATAGGGAAGTATTAAACTGTATGGAGAAATTTGTGTTAATAGTTGCTTTGCTTATAGAAGTATGTGCATGTACATGTTTCAGCTCCACAAGTGAGCCAGTGAGAAATTGAGTCTGGCCTTCTGTCTCTTTATGGCTATCAGCACAACTGGTGTTGCCAAAATCTGCCTGGAAGGGGTTTAGAGGGAGAAAAGAGGTTGTTTCCAGGGAGTAATGAACCCATGATATGGTGAAAAACTGTCTAAAACTCGTGCTTGTCAGATGGTTTGATTAATTTTTTTTTTTTTTTCTTTTAACAGTTCTGTTTGTTGTATCTGTGATAGTTCTTTATGTCTTCATATTTTTCATCATGTTGCATCCTGTTGAATCTATTGACGCATTTCTTGAGGTAAGATTCAACGTCTGTACTTCCTGGGATAACTGGTTGGCTGCCTTTTGGGCAAGCTTGATCCCTTTAGAGCTTTAACATCACATCTCTGGGGGAAAATGGAGAATGTATAACTGAGCCTGTTATGAATGTGTGCCTACGTCAAATGTGTGCTGCTAACCTCTGGCAACTTTTTCTCACAGCTCGTGTGTGTGCCATATGAGTGGCGCCTAAGAATTCTCATCATTGTTATTCTCAATGCAATTGTATCCGTGCTGACGGAGGTAAGACATTCAAATGGAAGAAATGCTTCTTAAGTTTAGTGGGTTTTTTTCAGGGTACGTGTTTGTCTTTTGTTTAGATCTCTCTTCACGGTATACCAGTGTAAGTGGCTACTGTTTTCTTACTAATTTTATATTCCTAAAAATGTCCTTGTAGGCTAGATTTAAGATGTCAAGTGTAATTTCAAAACCTTTCTTATTAATGAAAAGCTAAAATTATTAATATTATTAATAAATTAATATTATTTATATTAATTAAAAAGAGGGGAAAAGTTGAAACGTATAAATGATTTCACAGGATGGTACTCTCCATATTTATTTGCTATGTTAATTAAGTTCAGAATAACATTAACATAGTCAAAGAACTACATAAAACCATTAGGGGAGCCCATCTTCATTCAGCTGGATCACACACATAGCTTATTGTTCAGAATAATGCAGGTCTGTCTAACTTGTTCATCTAATCTGATCCAAGTCCACAAGTAGAGATGTTCATGCAGCCCTGAGCTTGTCCAAAGTCAGTCACTCTGGATATTGACCTCTCCTGCTGTAGTTCCAGAGTTAAAGTGGGCAGAAACATGCCCTACCTTTCATCCAGGTACTCCTATGTTGTTTCCAAGAATCGGAGTTTGACAGATACATCTTCCAGAAGGAGTCTGGATTCAGAGTCAGTCATTTATTCCTGTGGTTAGTTCTTCTCTCTGTTAAATTGATGCCTTGTTTCCAACTTGAATACATTTGGGTTTTGGTTGCAGCCATTAGTCACTATGTTTTTTTCTGCAAGATGAAAAAGCCTTTCAACATTCTCTAGTGCTTGCACACTACAATTATCTGGTTTTGCTGTATGACATGTCCTGCAGCTTCTAGTCAGTATTTCCATTACTATGTGAGGGATTGCTATCAAGGTAACCAGTGTAATGTTTGCTTGGATTATACCATTTTGGCCTTTGAAGATTACTACATCATTAATATTTGTTCCAGTTGACTATTTTTTTTCCTATTTATTCAGGACTTAGTAAAAATAAAATCAGCCAAAGTTGTTTTGGATACTTTTAATCAAAATTATCAAGGCTTTGTGTTCCAAATATTGTTCCAAATAGAACTTGCAATATATGCTATTATGTTGCTGCCTATTGGAACATATTTTTCAGTGTTTTCACATGGTAGGTGATAACTTGTCTTTTCTAAAACATGGCAGTAGATACTAATTTTTTTGGCCTTTGCCTTGTTGTTAACAAGTTTATCCTCTCCTAAAGATCCTGTGTCTTTCTTACATTGTCCTGTATTTACTGTAACCCTGCTTGTGATGTTTTCCTTTAGCCTTTTAATTCTTTCATTTTTTGTGCTACTAAACTCCTATGTTTTCTTTTTTTGGCCTCCTTTTTTGTTTGTTAAATGTTAAATTTTCTATATATTGCTGTCTTTGCTACTGAAACAAAGTAGTTATTCTGAAGCTGCAGAATTGAATTTTTGTCTTCTGATAAATTTAAAACAAACCTCATAGAAGGTGGGGTTTTTTTTTCCTGTTTACTTTTTCTAGTCAGTTTTGATGTCTTTATTACCATCTCTGGGAAATGAGCTTTTTTGAAGCACTAAGATTATTCCTTGGAATTGAGCTTTGTGTTGATACATGGGATGTAAATAAGTGGTGGTTACAACTTTCAGTCCAGTGATAAACATTACTGAGAGAAATAAACTTACCTTCTGCTGAAAAAGAGCATCTGCAGAACAAAGTAATTTAACTTTTGTACCATCTGGTGATGTTTCTGTTCTGGAAGCATAAGGGCTCTAGTAGAAAGTCTCTACAGTCTGTCAGTCCATGTGTTTCTGAAGGACAAATGGTTCTCCTCTGGCTTAAACGTTCCTAAGGTTCCACTCCTGTTGGTTGCCACATCAGTCTGTAAACTTGTGAGTTTCTAGTAAGAAATATAATTACTGTAGAGCATTTGAATTCATCCTGTACTTCAAACCCCACCTCCCTCTTTTTCCTACGCAGGCTTCAGTTAGTGTCTTTCAACACTTAGTCACTTGCCATTACCAAAACTGGTAGGGTGATTTGTCGCATTTCTTTTAACCAGACTTCTCTATTTATCTTGTTGCCCGTACTTTAGGAGTGGAATAGAAGTAATTCTAGAATTTAGTTTTCTTGACATTAATTGTTTGGGACATTCTGTTTTCACTTAAAACCTATTTCTTCCACTTTCACTGTTAGTTGGATGCTTTGTTTAGATGTAAGTTGTTTTACTCTACAGCAGATGTCCAACAGAAGCATTGTCTCGTGATCCTCAGATCCCAAACCTTGTTTTACAATACACGCTTCACCTTCCATAACTTAAACCTGCTTTTGTCCCACCTTTTGAACTGTATTTGTCCACCTCCAGCAGTATTACTCTAGGCTCCCTGAAGCTTTTTCACGTGGTGCCAGCTCTTTGGGTCCAGTGTGTTACACCAAAGTCACAGGCTATTTCATTCCTTCACTTCCAGTATAGCTCATTGCCCTTCTGTCCTTGTGTGCTTGTCTGGATTTTCTGCTCACTGCACTTTTCACCACCGAGTTACTGAGTACCATAGATCATGTCCTGAGTATCTCAGAAAAGATACTGATGGTATATCCTTATTTATTTTAATGAAGTACTCCACAGGTGTATCACCTATAGTTTATACCACTGAGACTAATTCCTCTGTATTTGCCTCTTCAAATGTCTCACAATGATGTGATACACGAGGGATTGGATCTACCTTTTGTCACACTTGCTGGTTTGACACTTGTGTCACACTAAACTCGGATGTAGTTTCGTAATTGCTTCTACAACAGGAATGATTTCTGACTGTGGTTCTCCCAGACGTGTTCTCTGAAATGCTGTGTAAAGCTTTTGCTCCTTCCATGTGGGTGCCAGACTAGGCTCACAAAGCACACATATTCTTTCTGCCAGATGATATAAAATACTGCACAACAAAGGCAGTTCCTAGCAGATGTTCCTTCTTACCCCTATGCCTGATATAGATGTACTTAAACCAGACTGGCTTAAAAAATGAACATCTAACAAGCTGAAGATTTGTTGGCAAATGCTTTATAAGAGCACTATAAAATTCTGGTATATTATAAAATCTATTACAGAAGTCTGCCTAATCAGCTCCCCTTTCTCAATGCCAGAGGTCAGTCAGATGTTAGAAATGGAATCTGTCCAAAGATCAAAGTTGTAGGCTCAAGGCCATGGAAGATACAGGTTCACACTTGTGTTGCTGGATTTGTTCAAGGCTCTCGAGCTCGCCCACACAGCCGTAAGAGAATTACCAGATGTACTGAACGTACTGTTCAGCTTCTGCCCTCTTTTCCAAGATCGGGAACGGCTCCTACAGAATTCCTTCAGACTTCCTGCTGGTGGCTCAGCTTTGCCACCCCACTGAAGCTTTTCTGGGAATGTTACTGGTTTAAATCAAACTATGGAAAAAGCATAGCTGCGGGAGGAAGTACACTGTAAAGTTAAAGGTGGTTTGAAGGAAAGCTGCTCATATCTGCCGTGCTTCACAGGTTTCTTTTTTAGAGTATTGAAACACATTAAGAATATGCATTTATGATTTTTACCTATATCAAGGGATGCAGTTCTGGTCATTGATGCTATTGATTTAAAGTACATGTTCATATTCTTAAATCTCGTATGAGCACTTTAAGAATGAAAATGTTTATCACTTAAGTACTGACAAGTAATGTAAACTCCATTTTGCCTGGCACTGAATTAGTTATGCCTAACACACTATTTCGGGTTTTATGTGTAATATGCACACTAACAACAAATGATCATTAGTTTCTTTAATTCTTCCCACTCACTGCAATGTCTCACAGAATGTCCTCCTTGATATGATCCTTTGGAAGGTTGTGTTCAATCGAGACAAACAAGGAGAATATCGCCTCACCATACCCCAGCCGCCTCAGGTTGGAGACTAGTATTTTGCTGTCATCATTTGAGTGCATGCAGATTAATTCAGTTTTGTCTTTTTTTATGATCTAAATGTTTCCTTAAGACTGTTTAAATTTAGATTTCTGTAGCTTGAAAAGGAAAGGCTTCTGCTTTTATATTTTTTTCTTAGTTGACACTTAAAGAATGTAGCTCTGTCTATAAGAACTGTGAAGCAAACCCAGAGAATTGCTTTTAAGACTTTTCTCACTTTATCTTCAGATTGCACATTAGCAAATTTTATTTGCATTGCCACAAGTTAGCATGCTAGGACTGGGAACATCATGATTTGCTTGAAAGCAGAATTGCTGATGCTGGGTCTAATCCTGTTCTGTATTAAATTAATTTGGTTTAGGGTTTTAGAACATTGTCTGTGAGAGCAGTAACTTGGAGCATGTACAAATGAAACAAAACAAAATGGCAAATGAAAGTACGTTATTACTACTTCAGGTGGTTTAGGAGACTGAAGGATTTAGCTTCTGCTTTTCAGGTGACCATGAATTTTGGTCTGGTTTGCCCCTCTGTTAATACATGAAGGAAATGTGTGTGAATCCCATAAACACTAGCTTTTTCTTTAAGCCTGTTGGCATTTACTTTTAGCTGGTTGTACATTTGATCTTAGAATTATGATAATTTATTTCTCAGCACTGAGTTTTATTAAATGTGTTCACTTCAGGCTTACATTTGTCCTTTTGAGGCTGTTCAAGAAAAAATACTTTGTGTTCACTGAAGAATGAAAGTTGTGTTTAAGGCTCATGTTTGGTTCAGTTCACCGGTTGAGAGAAATCCAGAGCATGAAGAAAACCTTATAGAATATATCTCCATTAAAATGTCAGCCTGGCTGACTACAGGTAGTCTCTGAGACATGAGAGGAATGCAGTCTTGAGAATGAGGAATGGTATTTCTCTTCTTAAGCTAGTTAAGTTACATGCATTTAGGACTGGGAGAAGAAAAATAGGAAGGAAGACTTAAGTTCAATTAATAACTATTAATACCTGTAGGACTTAGGTTTCACAGTATCAGCAAGTTAAGTTCTGCCACTTGTGGCTGGCTGGTTGCCTTCAGTTGAGCAATTAATGGCTTTAAAAGTCTTTTGAGACTCTGGGAATTTGACTGCTTTTTCTAGACCAGGCTTTTATTCTTCAATACTAACATCATTTAACAGTGCCTGTTATACCTATGTTTATTGAAACCGTTATAAAATATGCATAAAAGCTGTTAGTGACCTTAGATGTTAGTATAATGCAGAATACTTGGGGTTTTGTAATTTTTTTAAATGTCATTGCTACCAGAGTATAGAAGAAGTAACACAACAGAAGAGTACTACAGTACTACACTTTCTACGTCTGATGTGACAATAACATAGTAAATTAGAAACTAAAATAGTAGTTTTTCTTCTAGTGATTTACTGTATTGTTAGTTATATTCATTTTTTTCTTACAGTAATCCAGTTTTCAAATCTGTTCACTTCTGCAGGAGGCTGTGGATCGCTGTGGAATATGTTTCCTTTCTTCCCTGTTCGGTTGTAGAGAGAAGACCCCAAAAGCCAAGTATATGCATCTAGCTCAGGAACTACTGGTTGATCCAGAATGGCCACCAAAACCCAGAACAACAACAGAAGCGAAAGTACCATCCCAAGAAAATGGTTCCTATCAAATCATCACTGTAACGTAACAGTGGATCTTGGTGGCACGTGTCTTTAGTAGTATTCAGAAGAATGTAACTTTAAGGCTTTGTTTGAAATTGCAGTATACTAAGTGTCAAATTCTAATGCAGATATTTCCAACTGTTTTTTCTCTCTGAATACAAAGTTCAGAGCCAGACATCTTATGGCTATACATTTTAAAAATGTAGGTTACCCTGGAACAAAAATGATTGTGTTTCCTTCCACCTTCTTTCAAATTTCATTATTCCTGAATGAGATGTATTTGAAGGTTTAAACTGCAGGGCAGTTAAAACAGGTTCACTTTATTTGCCTTGGAGTATCCTTAATCTTTGTTCTAACCTGCTTACCTGAGCACGTGTTCATGTAAACCCTATGATGTAATGGTTTCATGGTAGTGCTAGAGGCACATAATAGCCTTGTCATGCTTTTTTTTGGACATTCACTGTTGAAAAGCTTTGTGCCTCAGAACAGTTCTAAAGTTTTGGTGTGTGTACCTCTAAGTTTGTCCCTACTAGTGAGGAGTGTTTGCAGGTGTAAAGTTTGGATTTTAAGTTTTAATTCTTTAGTCTGCCACAGTGGGAACTGGGAATGCTATAGAAGCAATATGCTCTGTCCTTAAGAAGAAAGCACATTGCTTTCTAGTGGGTTCTTAGCTTCTTTTCTAGCTAACCCCAAGGAAGGGCTTAGGTGGCCTCCAGAGGAGGAGGCATTTGGCTAGACTCTTAAGTTTTTGGAGAAGGAAGGCTGGAGAATATTAACACTTACCTTCTATCTCATGTTTTATTACATTTACCTATGCATTTCTCCACAGACCTTGCTTTTTCCAGCAGAAGAGTTGGATTATCCCTTTGTGGACCATGTTTTATTTGTAAATCTTAAGATAATTTTCCTATATACCTTGAAGTAGAAAGGTCAGAGCTACTGCTGCAAGGGAAATGGGGGTGGGAGGGAGGAAAATTTCCACAGGCCCATGCTTGGGATTTGTGCATGTTAAGAACATAGGCATTTCAAACAGTCTGCCAGTGTCTTAAGCACTATATGTAGCTGTATGAAACAAAATTAAGAGAAAATAGATGAGCTAAAATCTATCTTGCTGCAGAACTATAAGGCTTATGTGGATTTTATTTATTTAAGGGGAAAAAAAATAAAATAAAATAAAAGCTTGCATCACCAATAATGCTGTTTAGGCACTTGTGGTAGCGATACATCATTTTGCCATTAGGCGGTGTCAAAACACAAGACCACTAGAAAAATAGGTCTGCAAAGATGTACAGGCAGGCATCCTGTTCACCTGCAAAGCTTAAATTTTTTTTTTTTTTAAAAAAACCCCCACAAATTACTTATCTCCAAGCCATCTAAAAATTGCTAAACTTTCAAAAAGTTGTCTTTGGTGTCTTTGGGAAGGTGATAAAATACAGACTCTTGATCAGTCTGTTTTGATCAGATGCAACTGACTGGTTCTGACACTTCCAAGCTTTGGGAGGGGACCTCGGATCCAGAGAAGTCACGATTCTGCAGAAGTCCCTTATAGTAGTTGTGGAAGGAGGCCCCCAAACTCCCCAGCTGGCTGGGATTAGTTTGAATTGTGTGTATTCTGATGATGGAATTGGAAGAGTTTTGGTGTTTGTTTTTTTCAGTTCCTGTGGAGATGATTCCATTCTAGCATTGTTTTAATAAGGGGAGTTTTTCAGGTCGAGCCTACTTGCCATGTGCTGTTCCCTTGTGCAGTACGGGCAGTGTCCCCTACTGCTCATGTTATGATCCCTGCAGTGTTGGCCATACTGTGCCAATGGGGAATTTAAAAGTGGTGCTAAATGGTTTGGAAGACTTTTTCCTAGAACTTGGGGGTTTAAGTTATTAGCACTTGCTCCTCATAACTAGTGTGTGTGTGGTGTACTATCCTCCAGTCCAGCTGTCAACTCTTTTCCTGATCTTGTTTGGTTTTGGCGGGTGGAGTAGGAGGAAGGAGGAAGTGGTTTTCTTAACATTCATTCAACAGAGCAATGTAAAAGTCTCATCCTGGCTTCTTAGGGTCATAAACACAGAACAACATTGATAGATAGCTTTTAAAGGGGTCCGCAATTGTGGACTTGGATAAATTTATTAGTCATGAACTTGAGTCAATCAGCTAATTTCTGTCAATGTTGATTTTACAAAATCTCTGTAGCATGGAGTAATTGATGAAGAATAATTCTTAGCTGCATAAGTAAGTAGTATTTAAATTTAAAGAAAAATAATATTTTAGTTGAAAAATGTTGTGAAGCTATGCATCTTGGACCTGGGAGCTGTGACTTATCCTTAACGCATAAGCTTTTGCTTTCCATTTCATTGACCATTTTAGCTTGATTGTTTCATCAGAAGTGAAAGAAAATATATGTCTTTCCCTTTGATATGCTTTTGCTTAATACTTTCTCTAAACTGCTGATTTTTTTTCAGCTTGTTTGGTTTCTGAAGCTAGTCTTTCAATCTTACTCTAGTTTATTAGACTTATCTAGAAAGTGAGGAGGAAGCAACTTATTAAGGTGGGCTTGTCTTCGGAGAACATTTTAGGGAACTCGTACTGAAACTGAAATTGCCAAGTGTCTCCACTTGATTGAGTGACTAATGGGTCATGAGTCTATTAAACTTGAATAATTTGCAAATGGGAGCTAGTTAGTAAATGTTCTTGAGGTTGCATGCTTGAGCTGTGACCTATTTGCTTCTGATGCTTAGTCAAGAATAATAAATCAGCTTTTCTGAGAATTCTTCTTGTTGTTGCAAGTTCAGCCACAAAATAAGCTTTTGCATCTTCTGCAATTATTGGGATTTATGCCTTCCTGCCCAAGAGCTGAGTTTGGCCACCTATAATTTTTTCTCATTTTGAGCAGTTTCGTTTTTCTGGTTTTCAGAAATGCAGCAAACTAGATCTGCACTAGCATATTCAATTTCTGCTTTAAAGTAAGATGAAATTCAGTTTGTAATGAAAAGAATCTCTTCTAATGTTCATCTTGGAAGTCTAAATTCAGGTGAACAGACCAATTTAGTGATCTCCACTAGATACTTGGTAGACATTTTTCTTCCTGCTGTATATTTTGGCCTTATGTTGAGGAGTTTGATTTATTATTAAATTATTTGTGTATGCAGACTTTAATCTGTACGTATTTTACTTTGATGTATTAGGATTTGTAAATATTACTGAA